>JAUMJJ010000038.1:4249375-5638750 GCA_033556795.1 Tapera naevia
TTTTTGAGATTTTTTTTAGCAATAAAGCTGCTGGTGCAAGATTCAAAAGCTTTACATTGTTGATCTCAGTCTGAGTTTAAAAAGCAAACTATGTTTGTAGAGGAAGAAGAAGTTTAAGAGTTTTGAAATTCTGAGTTTATAAGACTGGCAGTCCAGTGCTTCACATTAGACCCACACCAAAAGCAAGTGCAACGCCTTCAGAGTGAAGACGTTGGTCAGCATGCATTGATTTTGAAGGACTTTCTATTGCCGGTGACCTTTAGCTCTTAAATCTGTCCTACACTTGGTTCCCAGTAGCCTGCCATAAACCGATAAGCCACTTGAAAAGTGTAAACACATTGGGTCCATAGAAAAATGCAAACCTTGTGCTTCTGACAGCACTAGCTGGAGTGAAGGGGTCGGGGGGAGTAAGGATGTGACCCGCAGACAGAGCGTTGCACCTCTGCTGGTCACACAGTCTAGGAAATTTTGTAGGTAGACTTGTAAATTCCGGTGAAGTAAATGGCAAACATGTCTGGAAAGGCAGGAGTGATTATCAATCTAAGCATGGATTAGTTTTCCAGATTATCCTCATGCTCATTCTCTATGTCTCACCACACAGGTGCAGGATTTCGGTAGGAGATTCTACAGAAAATTATTCTAAGTGTAGGATAGACAACAATGTCTTGCATAGAATTGGTGAAGATTTACCTGTCCAGAGGACCCCAGGACTGAATTTAAAGTAGATTAAATCTTTAGTTCTGCAACCAGTAATAGGACAATAACAGTTTTACTGGTTTACTGGCTTATGGGGGACAGCAGCCATATCATCAGAGACCTCTGATCTTAACTTTGGGTTAGTCCCACGGCAGACAATCACTGTAGATGGATCAAGCAGTTTTGATGCCTTCTGGTTCACGATAACTGGATAATCCAAGCCCTAAGGCCTCAGTGGCCAAAACTCAATGTGTGTTTCTCCTTTCTGTGGGAGAAAGCTAGATAACTGTGTGGAAGTTGAGTGAGAAAGTGCATCAACTCCACGTGGCTGGGACAAGTCCACTGTTATGAAACTCTCACTACTCTCAAGACTCCCAGGGATTTAGAGCCTGTTCTATAACAACAAACATAGCTCTTGGGAGGCAGCAGCATCTGAGCCTGTCTCCATTCTATAGGCTGCTGGTAGGACTTGGAGAGCTCCAAAACTCCAGATCTACATGCTGGACTCTGCAGCTCTGGGTTTGGTTTACTGTAGGTCACACTTCCAGCTATTCATTCATGAGAATTAAGGTGTGTGGAGGAGACAAGGTAAGAGCTCATGTAGAGACAAAACGAGAGGCCATATATATGTATCTTATCTGGTAAACTGAGGCACTTCAGAAATGTCTGTGCTGTTGGGACATCCTGTTTGAAGATGCCATACTTGCCTAGTGGCTCAGGAAGACAGAACCCAGTCAGCAACCAAACCAGGGCAGGGCCACCCTGCCCTGTGGTCTAAGGAAAGAAAGGAAAATATATGAGCTTTGGAAGAGGGGGCAGGCATCCCAGAGGACTACAAGGTGCAGGTGAGATCATGTAGGCAAAATATTAGAAGGGCTAAAGCCCAACTGGAACTCCATTCAGCCAGTTCAGTGAAAGACAATAAGAAATGTTTCTTCAAGTATATTAACAGCAACAGGAGGTCCAAGGAGAATCTCCCTTCTCTACTGGATGCAAGGGGAATGGTAGTAACAAAGGATGAGGGCAAGGCAGAGGTGCTTAACACCTTCTTTGCTTCGGTCTTTAATAGGAAGTTAAGATGTTCTCTGGGTTCCAAGCCTCCCGAGCACGAAGACCAGGAAGACGAACCCTCAATGTTCCAAGAAGACTTGGTTAAAGACCTGCTTGTCCAATTAGATGCCCACAAGTCTATGGGGCCAGATGGGATACACCCAAGGATATTAAGAGAGCTGTTGGAGGTCCTTGCCAAATCCCTTTCCCTCATCTATCAACAGTCCTGGCTGGCTGGGGAAGTGCTGCTCAACTGGAGACTGGCAAGTGTAACTCCCATTTACAAGAAGGGTCAGAAGGAGGATCCAGGGAATTATAGACCTGTCAGCTTGTCCTCGGTACTGGGGAAGGTCATAGAGCAGATCACACTGAGTTCTATCAAACAGCACATGCAGGACAGCCAGGTGATCAGACCCAGTCAACATGGGTTTATGAAAGGCAAATCCTGCCAGACAAACCTGATCTCCTTCTATGACAAGGTAACCCAGTTAATAGACGAGGGAAAGACTGTGGATGTGGCGTACCTGGACTTTTGTAAAGCCTTTGACACCATTTCTTACAGTATTCTGATTGAGAATCTGGCTGCCACTGGCCTGGATGGGCACACCCTCTGCTGAGTGAAAAACTGGCTGGATGGCCGGGCCCAGAGGGTGGTGGTAAATGGATTCAACTCCAGTTGGAGGCCGGTCACGAATGGTGTTCCTCAGGATCAGTGCTGGGTTGAGTCCTGTTCAATATATTTATTAATGATCTGGGCAAAGGGATCAAGTGCACCCTTAACGAGTTTGCAGATGACACCAAGTTTCGTGTGTTGATCTGCTTGAAGGAAGGGAGGCACTGCGAAGAGATCTGGACAGGCTGGATCAATGGGCTGAGACCAACGGGATGAGGTTTAACAAGACCAAATGCCAAGTCCTACACTTGGGGCACAGCAACCCCATGCGACGATAGAGGCTTGGGGAAAAATGGCTGGAAAGCTACCTGGAAGAGAAAATCCTAGGGGGTGTTGGTTGGCAACTGGCTGAATATGAGCCAGCAGTGTGCCCAGGTGGCCAAAAACAGGTGTATCAAAAACAGTGTGGCCAGCAGGACAAGGGAGGTTATTGTGCCACTGTACTCAGCACTGGTGAGGCCACACCTCGGGTACTGTGTTCAGTTCTGGGCCCCTTGGTACAAGAAGGACATTGAGGTGTTGAAGCACGCCCACAAAAAGGCAACAAGGCTGGTGAAGGGGCTGGAGAACAAGTCCTACGAGGAACAGCTGAGGAAATTAGGGTTGTTTAGCTTGGAGAAGAGGAGACTGAGGGGAGACCTCATTGCTGTCTATGGCTGCCTGAAAGGGGGCTGTCGGAGAACGAGTGTTGCTCTCTTCTCTCAAGTGATAGCTGATAGGACAAGGGGAAATGGCCGTAATTTTCTCCAGGGGAGGTTCAGATTGGATGTTAGGAAGAATTTCTTTACCAAAAGGGTGGTCAGGCACTGGAACAGGCTGCCCAGGGAGGTGGTTGAGTCACCATCCCTGGTGGTGTTTAAAAAAAGGATGGATGAGTTTTTCAGGGACATGGTTTAGCAAATAATGGGTGCGGTTGGACTCAGTGATCTCAAAGGTCTTTTCCAACCAAAGGATTCTATGATTCTATGATTCTATGGCATGCCTGCAAGAAGCCTTGGAATCATGGAATATGAGCAATTTATAACAACTTGATTCTGAACAGCAGCAGAGTCTTAATCCAACCTTTTCATAGAAGTTTTTCTCCTATTTGTCTGTGACGCAATCTAGTCCTGCTATTAAAACACTCCAAAATTAATTTACACTGTTGGAGTTTGTGTTGCATAGGTTTAAAAAACAGAGAACCATATCCATGGAGAGATCTGAAATAACATCTTCACGGTAGTAAAAAACTATTACTTCTAATCTTGCAGACTGTGAGTTATGGGATGTTAAGCACAGCGCATGCTTTGGGTAGAGAGAGGCCGTTGCGCAGCCTTCTCCAGAACTTTCACAGTGTCTCACAAATCTAAACCCGACAGGGACCACATTAGAGGTTTAGGGTAGATTTGATCTTTCAGTTCTTCTGTTATCACCTGAGTACAATGCATACTCAGGTTCTCAGTGCACTTTTTGAACCATGCTGTTTAAATACCTGTTTTTTCCTCTAGAAGGTTAGCAAATCCTGTTTACCTCCTGCGTCTTTGGGCTTCATTGGCATTTGTCAGGGGAACTGACAAACTCAAATGCACTGCTCTTCAAGGCAGAGATTCAACTCTCCACCAAGAGCTATTATTTAGGGCTCAGTTAATCTTTTGTCCATGTTTTGCCTTCAGCAGCTGAGTGAAGCTCCTTGCAGCGCGCTGTGCCATGTGATGGATTGTTGCAAGGTCTGTGCTGGCCTTTGTCTAACTCACTGCCATGCCTCATTCTCTCTTGAATTATCTTCTGGTCCATCAGTTCCTATCCAGCTGTAGCTGTCCTAAGGCTTTCTCAAACCCAGCAGCACATATGGCGTTTATATGGGCTCAGAGGGGACTTCTCTGTTGCAAGTGCATAGGGGTTGACAGGGCCCTTTGTATTCTCCTTGTGCTTTGCATGTGGATTTTGTATTTTCTCCAGACAAAGTGAAGCTCAGTTGTGTGTGGTGGCTGGAGCCTCATACACTTTTTTTCTCTTCTTTCTCTGAGAATTACAAACTTGAAAAATGGAGTTATGTTCTTTTTTAGAATAAGCTGAGGTCTTTCATCTGACTTTAGTGGCTTTACACAGGCAATGAATGGAGCCCCTTGTACTTGCAGAGCAGCGGAGGGTTAGGAGCAGGGCTGCAGGCTTAAGCCAAAGGCCAGCTGTGACCAGCCTTATTTTTTCTCACTCAAACTCTCCAACTACAACAGCTGAGGATATTTTTTAATGGAAAACTGCAGTTTTTTTGTGGAGTTTGTAGGTGCCTTTGGGAGGTGGCTCTTACTCCCTTAAGGAGCAACTGAAGCACATTTTGAGGAAAGTACTCCTCAGTGCATGAGGGAAGAAGCTTCAGAAAATTTAAACTTGGTTTGTTTAACTTTTGTTTGGTGTGATTTTTTAAGAGTTACAAAAAAATTAAAGGTTACGTGGGTGGTGTTCAGTGTATTTCCATAACATTTAAAGTGCATCCAAAACTGCTTGCATTTAGCTGCCAGTCAAGTTGGGCTGGGGCTAAACCATAACAAGAATATTAATAACATAACCATGATGTATGTGAAAGAAAATCATGGGCTCCCTGGCTTGGAGATGAAGGTTCTCCAACTTCTCTGTGATTGTGTATGATACCAACAGAAATTGCCTGAATAATAAGAATAAACAATAAGAATGTGATATCTCTTATCTCCAAACTGTGATCCAAAAAGAGAGCAAGAGGCTACAGAGAGACTCCTGAAGGAGCACACAGAGTAAGGATGTATTTGTGCTTGCAAAGGACAATGGTTTGTTTTCAGGGGTATTCTTGCTTCAAGGAGGTGTGTTGGTACAGGGCTGCTCTGCATGTGAGGCTGAAGAGTGTTTCTCATTTGTATCTCATATGAACGGCTTCTCCCACTCAAGAGCAACCCTCTTCCAAAGAAAAGCCAGCCTCCTGAGGGATCTCATAAGCGCAAGGAGATTTTGGCATTTTCCTGGGGCAAAATCTGTGGCTGGATATATGGTGGGAAAGAGCGAGGACAGACGCTTCTTGCCTTGCCACTGGCCCAAAACACCATGGACTTAAAAACAACAGGACTCTTACAGGTCTGATAAGAGACACTGTTGTGACTAATCAGGCTCGTCTTCAAGTACTGAGATTCATGCACTCCAAGAGCACCCTGCAGGATGGACATTAGCCTGGTGGAATAGGATACATCTTGGGGAACAGAAGTAATCCATTCCATTTGGCTCATTGTGGGCAGTAGCACTAGGGAATGTAAGGAAAGCTGCAGTTTAAAACAGACACAAGGGTCCCCCGCTACTCTCTGCTCATCTCCCTGTGCCCTCTCTTAAACACCAGTGCTGGCCCCTGCCCAGGTGAGATGCACATGAGGGACCGAACCAGGCTCTGACCAGAGAAACCGTTTCCTACCGGTGACTGCTCTCTGTGTATTAAATAGGTGTCCGCAAAGCCTGTGCAATGCTTTGCTTGTCTGCTTTCATGGCTCTTTAGTGTCATTGTTAAATTAAGGCAGCTGATGAATACTTCAACTTGTTTGATTTTTCTGCTTCCCTGCTACATCATTGCTTTATCCTTTTTTTCAAATCTCTGGTAATTCTCTGTATCCCCAGGTCCCCTGAGCTCATTTTGGAAGGAAATTAATTTATAAGTGATTTTTTAATTCTCATTCTGTGCCTGATAATGTGAATAATGTATGCGCTACCAAAGCCATATGTAATTAGCCTATTGTGCTGCTAAACAAAATCTTAGCACCCAAGGTTCTGATAGCATTGGGCAGGAAGGCTTTTGATACTGGTTTGTTGTTTTTTTTCTGTGCTTCACTTTTTGGTCATATACACTCTTTGTCTCTGGTGTTTGTCTGGTTGATAGCTTTCATTTCTAATGAAGAAAATTGCTCTGTGAATCCGTGATAACCGAAGGCCTTAGATAGGTGGGTCATTCAATTATAATAACACTAACAAAATAAAATAAAGAAACCCAAATACCCTCACTGTCATTCAGACAAGGCAGTGGCTGTGTGGCTGAATATCCTAGCCTCCAACAGCGCCTCTGTCTTGCTAAAGAGTCCTTGAATTTTGGCTTATTAATTTCAATATTCTCATTTTTTCCCCTTGAGCTCATCAAAGTGTGCCAGTCATCTTGAAAATATTTACCTGTCATTTTTTGTCTTTGTTCCCTTTCACTGGTCTGGATTGTGATATCAAGATATCTTTGTGCTGGTGGCCAAAACCCTCTTTCTGCAGCCAGCCCCTGCCATTATCCTGTCAAGAGAAAGAATTCCAATAAGCCTTTCCTGATATATTCAAAGCAATTTACACTTCCAAAATGGCCTTTTCAGTTCCAAGAAAGAGCAATAACTATTTTAGCTACATGCTCCATTAGCCTAGTTATGGTTATGAACCACACTAAGGCTAAAAGCTCCAGATAATAAAATGCACAGTTTGAGCCTCAGGAACATTTCTAGTAGTGAAGAAAATATGAATATTTATTAGGGGTTAGATTTATCCCTGTGAAAAAGAACAAACAAAGAAACAAAAACACCCCCAAAAATGTACCTGATGTAAAATACTGACTTAAATGGCCATTTTTTTGCCCTGCATTTTTTGTCTTATGTTTCTTCGTAATTCCCAAACCACAACGCATAAGGAGAATGCTAAATACAGGGTTGCACACACAGTTTTCAAAGTGCCCTGTGTTACCACAGCTCAGGCTCTTGCCACTCCACTGCTTTGCCTGCACTGGGGGGCTCGACCTTACCTCGTGAGCAGCGCAGCACAGCACTGCCAGCCACCTCTGAGGCCTGCAAAAGCTGTTTAATGGTTAAAAATATTTGTCCCATTGCACAAGCAGCCTGCACCTAGCACTACCCTTTGGGGCAGCATGTGTTAAACTAGTTGTGAAAGGCTGAGTAAGGACAGAGAATGGTTTAGAAAATTGTGGGCCAGCTGAGAAGATTTTCTCTTTCTCCCCTTTGACATCTGGTATCAGTTGGTTTCCTTCCCCTGATCACATATGTGCACTGGTTAATAAACTCAGGAGCAGGGTAGCAGCTTGCCTGAAGAAAATGAGTAATTACATTTCACTTTCTCTGACTGGAATTTCGATTGCTACTGACATGATTAATAGGATTTTTCCTACAATTGCTTAAAGAGAGTTGTAACCCCTAGGAAATTATTTAGTATATGGTAAATGTAAACAGGCAATAAACTGCCATCAAAGATAAAGGATTGCAAGTGACAGAGAGAGATGCATCATAGCAGGAGGTCTGACATTTTATAAGTGTCTTAGAGAATAAGCTGGTGGGAGTGGGAAAGGAAACAAACAGCCCTGTGACAAACTGGACATACAACACAACATTAGGTGGAGCTGAAAGGCACGGAGATTATTCAGAGCAATGTAGGGGACTGGGAAATAACATCAGACCTGAGATACCTCAGATGAAGCCCTCCTATCATCAGCAAAAAAAATGAAGTTAGGGAGGAGTTAACATAAACCAGATGTTTGTGCTTATTTATCAAGCAACTTTATAACAATCAAAGTGTAGCTGAGTGTTGATATGCCAAGCACGAAGGAATTGCATCAGTTTCTCAGAAAGCACTTTTAAAAAATAAACATGTTTCAAATTTCTAACATTCAGTTTCAAAAGAAGTAGAACTCTAGGTTAAAAATTATGGGGAGCATGGTGTCCATCACTGTGTACAGCTGTACAACTTTCCTGTGCATGGCACACTGTATGTGGAAAAGTCCATGCAAGCCCAAACAATTCCGCCAGCACTAGAGCTATTCAAGCCTGGGGTTGAGGGGCTTGTGCCTTATGGCTGCTTGACTTTGGTGACCAAGAAAGGATTTGCTTTGGCAGGAGCTTCTCCTGCACTGGGGACCCCTGCAGGTGTGCTGTGCTAGTCCAGACTTTGAATCCTGCCTACAGCTGAAGCCCTGAATCACTGGGGGATGTCCTGTGGGGAGCAAGCAGCACTGAGTCTGGAGGGGAGCTCTGCCTGGCTGGCTGCTAAGTCAGATCTTCCGCCTGAGTCAAGGTATTTGCCACCCTCCCTTTGTTAAGTGTGTCTTGGTACATGTGCAGTGATGCTTATAATACTTCTTTTCCTGTTATCTAAAACAGTATCCTCTCCTTAGCTCTTAGCAAAGTGGATGAGAAATTGTGGGTCAGCATAATCAGTGCCTTCTTCACTGATGCCCGGAGGGAAAATTTCCCTTTGCCAACACAAAGAAAGGCAGCGATTTGTTTTCTCTCTAATGTGAGTCTCTTCTCACAAACCGATCCTTCTGGTACATGATCCCTCCTCTAGTGGGAGCTGGCCTTGCCCATGGCAGCGAGGGTGGAACTGGAGGATCTTCAACATCCCTTCCAACCCAAGCCATACTATGATTACGTGTCTGAGGTAAAGGGTATTGACCTATCAGCCCTACAGCTTGGGCACGTGTGCCTTTGATGTGGTTCTGAGTAGAAGGACCATCATAATTATTGTCATCCAAGGAGATTCTCAAGGACACAGAGTTAAAAGATATTTCTCCAAAGCACTAGTAGACTTTAAGGGTTGATATAATCCTGATATATCTGACCTCTTCTGTTGACCTCTCTTGGGCTAGCAGGCAGGATTACCTCTGCCATTAAGTTGGAACATATTTTGACCCTCCACCACAAAAGAGACAGAAAGAATCCATCTATGGCCACGGCCAGATCCTCAGTGCAGTCTACGGGTCCCAGTACTTCAAAACTGGGAACTCTTGCTTTACCTTCCACTGTTTACCTTGCTTTCTGACCAAAGACAATGCTGTGTTTGGGGTTTTTTTCTTCACTTTTGTGGTACAAATTAAAGAAATGTTCTTGGTGTTGCTCTACTTGCTATCAGATTTTTTTTTATTTCCTAATTTTCAGAAGAATTTCTCATTTTTTTTTGCTTCCTCCTTCTGCTTCCCAGTATCTCTTCACTGAAGCAACAACCAACAGAAGCTGCCAGAGCCATCTTTATGGTCAATATGAACTGCAAAATGCAGTGGTCTCACCTGTGTCCGAAGAAGGATAAGTCATATTTCAGGAGATTCAGATACCAGTATCTCCTTCTGTTGCAACATATATTCAGATGATTGTTTGTCAGCAGGAAAACCTTTGGAATAGGATTCCTGCTTGTTCTTTGTTATTCTTGGGATTCTTGCTCCTTTAGTCTCTGGACCCTGTGCGAAGCCTGTTGAAGCCAAAGAGAATCTTCCACAAACATCAGTGGCATCTGGAGAAAGTCTCAGACCATGTACACCCTTTCCCACACACCTCACCCTGCTCTTGTACCCTGTTTGCCCCATGGTGGTCCTTTCCTCTGGATCTGTCTCTTCTCCCATCCTTCTTGACTCTAAGGCTTCCTCGTCACCCTGCTCATGTTCTTTGTTGTCCCTGTCTCCAGCCACTTTCTTGCATCCCTCTGCCCAGTTGGTATAATATCTCCTCTCACCTTCTGCTGTGAACAGATTGTTCCCCTCTCTGCCACCCCATGGGTGCTCTCCTTTCATCTGGCCCTCTTCCACCAGCCCTCACAGTCGCTTCTCCTCAGCTCCAGACAGAGAGGTGTCTCCTGCAGGAGCACTGGTGTCACTGAAAACACGTGGCAAAGAGACTCTCTCTTCCCAATTTCAGGGCTTGACTCCAGCCCAAGGGGGCCTGGCTGTTCCTGGGGTGCCTGGTTTCTTTGGGGTGGGTGGCAATGTTTCCAGAGGTGTCACTGACATCTGCTTCTGGCCAGGACACAAAGCAGCCAGAAGCAATCTTCCACCTAGCTAGGACAGGCTCCCAGAAAAGCTTTAGCCATTGAGATTTTGCAGCTTTTCCTAAAGAAACTGTCTTTTTCAGGCAAGACAGGTTTGCAGCTCTGTGTGGGCAGGTGGCAGCCCAGAGATAATGGGGTTTGTGTTTGCACCTCCATATGGTTCACATATCCAGCTGGAAGGGCAGGAGGGTTAAGAGCCTTACAGAAATATTACCAGAAATTTTAATGTTAGAAGACAGCAAGAGCATCTTGGGTTTATTTTCCCTCCACAAAAAAAGAAATACTCAACCTATAACAGCCAGAATGAGAATCTGCAGCCCAAATGGACAAGAACTGCCATTCTCCGGAACATCTCATTGTGGCACTTAATAGTGAGAACATTGGGCAGTGTTGACAATCTCGAATCTGCTTAGGCAACCTGTCAGAGATTGGATGTCAGCTGTAGAGCAAAACACAACTCCAGCCTAATTGCCGACCTTCAGAAGAAGCCTCATTAATATGTATAAATAGTTCAAAATATGCTCTGACACCCAGCTAATTCTTTAAAATGTAGATAACTGTGCAGTCATGGTGAAGACTGATAAAATGTGTGATTACTTGGAAAAGCGAAGTTGCTTGTGAATGTTCAAGCTCAGTTAGGCACATGAAATTGTAGAAAAGCTTTTCTACTCAGTAATAACATTCTTCTTCTAACTTCAGTTACAGTGACTCCATGATGCCTCCAAGACATTTCTCTGAATTTCCTATGCCAGATAAAACTTCACTGATAAAATGTCAGACTGTGTGTGTGAGCACTTTAAAAATATCTATGTAAGACCAGAAACAAAATCCTTTAGTAAAGAAAAGTATTTTCTTCACCATTCATCATTGGATAGGATGGAGGTAGCTGGCAAGGTGTGTGGCAGGGCAATATATATGACTGGAGGAACTGGAATAGTTAAATAGTTAAACAGAGGTTTGAAAAAGGTGCAATTAAAGATTTGTCACACTTCTGCAACCTGTATATGCTCCTCCTGCTAGGGTAGACGAGAACACCTTATCATTGCACGCATCTTGGTCTGTGGCCAAGTCTGCTTGACGAGGACAGGTCTGGAAACACAGAATTCTTTTGAAATGTAGCATGCATTCAGGCAGCAATCACAGCGATTTATGTACAGTCAGCACTGCTCCAAAGATACACTGCAACCATTATGCAGTACTTAATCCTGCTGAAGACATTTGACACTACTAATATATGTCTTAAAGGCATTTCTGTGTACTCTGTTAAGTTGCCAAAGTGCAGGATAGTTGAAGACGTTGAAGAAAAATGCTATGGGAAGGTCAAATGTACTAAAATATCCTCAGCTGAAATGCATCAGCCAAAATTGCTGTCAGCTTGAGCTCTGCTGAATGACTCTTAGCTATTTTTTTTAAATCGCTCCTTGTACATTGTGCTATATATTGATATTTTTCTGGAACAATCATGCAAACCTCACAGTAAATAAAAGTTGTAACATATCAGGATGGCAGGCGGCAACTAGGAAAACACACCATCTTTTGCCTGGTTTTGAAGGATAACATTTGCAACCCAGTTTTTGAGGGGAAGTTTAAGAATCTCTTCTTACTGGGTTAATTATTTTTGATCATATGATGCTCTGCTTTTCTGAGGAGGTTTTGTGGAAAAAGAGTAGACTGCATCTGGCATTTCATAAGTGGGACTGAAGTGTTTAAGTTGTTGCTCTGAATGACTTGTGCCTGCTACACTAGATGTTCAAGGTTTTTCAGCTTAACAACTTTGGTAAGAGGAATACGCCACAATTCTCTGGGGTCTGCCCATCAGTCTGTGGCTGGAGTGGAAATGACAAGCCATGGGGCTGAGGGTTGTGTACATTAGTACACAGATAAGCCATTGAAGATGTGATGAGAGATGTTTGTACTCCAAATGTCCCTGTGCTATTGGTGTTTAGTATAATTTGTATGGTTCGTTTGAACTAAAAATAGTCCTAAAGCTACATGGAAGGGAGGAAGGCTTGTTCATCTTCTAGGAAACGCTTGAATGTTTGTATATGTTTGTATATTTAGAACAGCTAATACAGAGAGATACAATAGTTCTTTGGCTGGCTTGAAAGCAGGTAGTTCCTGTTACGAGTTCTAGATGTGCCACCGAGTGTTTCTGTGCAAAACCAGCCATCAGTCCAGGGCCATATGACTGCTTTGCCTTTGCAAACAGATTTACACCCATTGGGTCTGGCTGGCTGTATTTTGCACAATCTGAATTTGGAAGATAGAAGGGGAGAAATTCTCATCTATGGAGGGATTTCTTCTTTGCTCTGGACAGGTTTACACTTATTCTAGTCCCTTCTCCAAACCCTTTTCCTTTGCAACTATCCAAAAGAGTTTGCTAAGTTAAGACCATTGAATCTCATGTGCTCACTTGCCTGCCCTTGGAGAGAAGACTACATCTGTGTGAAGCTTACATACAGAGTGAGGAGAGCAGGATGCTGTCTTGCCTTGCAGGTACTACTGGAGAACAACTAATCATGCTTGATTAGGACCAAGCCAGCCCAGTAAGTCCCAGTAAGTCAGTTACTGGTAAACTAGAGTGCGTTACCAAGGTTAGTTTAATTAGCTAGTAAGACAATATTTGGGATTGTGTTTGGAATGTTCCTAAAATGCCTCCTTTTCTTATTTGTGGTACATGGGGACAATTACTTTCCTCCAACTCCAACAAATAATACATGCTCAATCTGTATCACAGTCTAGAGAGAAATGTGTCTGTCATATCAATGAGGAGCAAAGAAAGTGCGAAAAAATGTGTTTTTCTGCAGGCTCTCAGCATTTTGACTCTCTCTGATTCTGCTGTCAGGTTTTCCCCACAGGAGCGTCTTCTGAGTTGGCTGTACCAGCTAATCCAACTCCAGTTCCCCTTTGTTCTCTGTGGAGGTTGAAGACTGCTGATGGTTATATAATACCCAAATTTGGCTCTTTGAGCTTTTCTCTCCCCAGATTCACCAGCTCTGTCTATGCTGGTTAGAGGAAGGGCTCTGGAAACAACAGAAATGGTTGTGCCCTTGCTCCTCATGTGCAGACCGCCTTCCTCGGCACAGTGCATTTGGGTATTCAGGGTCCGGTGCATCCAGTTGCTGCCTGCAAGGGTGAAACTGGTTTTGAAGATGCTCTTTCCCCAAACTCCAGGGACGAGTGCTGAGTGGTATCTCCTCTTGTATGAATGTGGCCCTGTGAAGATTTTCCTTGGGCTGATATACATGGATCTGCATTTCTGTTTCAAATCTGCTTGCTCTTATAGTAGCAGTATCTCTCCTCTAGCCACCAACAGAAATTCAAGATGCCTGAAACAGGGATCTTGGTCTTTCCCCTGAACTGTATCATCCTCGGGTATTGGGCAAACACCTTCAACTTTGCACTTGCAGCCTGGGCATCATCTTCTGGTTGGATGTCTCTGCAGGTCCTCACGTCCAGGTGGTGGCCAAATCTTGCAGATTCTTTGGGTGCAACTTCTCCACATTTCTGCCTGTCTATTCTCTTCCCTAAAATTTTACTCAGGTTTTCAAATGTCTCAATTATTGCAAGGTTTTTGTCCTACCAATATCTGCCCAGATCCTGCTATGAAGCTTGTTTTCCTAGCTTGCTGTTTTGAACATGCCAGCTCCCTCTCTCCTCTTCACCATCAGTTTCCCTCCTCCCTTATAATGATATTCCATTCCTTTCCCGGGCATAATCTCTCATTTACTGTCAAAACATCCATGCCTTCCCCAGCAGGATTGCCTCCCACCCTCTCTCCCACCATCACTCACATGTTTGGTGTTGTTACAAGAACTTATGTGCTACTTGTGCTGGAAGAAGCTCCTCGCAGGCATCCAAAATGCTTCTTGCTCATTTCTGAAACCTTTCTGAGCAACCTCTTTCACTCTCTTGCCTGTTAGCAGCTCAGGATAGGAAAGTGGATGGGATGTGGAGAGGCCACTCCCTGTTATAACCACCACCACTTTTGGGTGGCTTTCCTGTAACTACTTTTATTTATATTTAAGGGCAAATGTTAGCGATAGAGCATATGAACTGGCTTTTAGTGCCAGTAGATTACTTAGAGCAGTGGTTAGTTCTCCTAAGCACAGTGTTAATGCCAATGAGGTCAGGAAAGAACTGTCCAAATGCACTCTCCCCCTCATACATTTTCAGAGCCCCCTGTTGCTTCCTTTCAGCCTTCAGTAGCAGGCTTATCTCTTCTCTGCAGCAGCCTGCTCTGCCAGGCAACATCCTCTGGCTCAGTTAGCCAAAATAATTTAGGATTTTGGCTGCTTACTGCTCCAGATGTAGTAACCCAGTGTAGATGTAGATGGCAGTGGGAAGGAGAGGTGTGTGTATGTGCGCAAGCTGCAAGACACCTGCCCTCCTCCTCCTCTGTTAGCATCCACCATAGTGTGTCCTCCTGAGTTGCATTTTGGGGCAGTGGGACCACAACCCCCAAACAGACAGTTGTCTGTGATTACCTGCCCTCCACCTCCCTTGTTCACCTGTGTCTTCCCCAGCCCTGCATAACAGAGGCCATAGCACCACTGGGACTTGTTAAAAGCTTACATCTTGCAGCTTTCACAATTGATTAAAGGAGCTTTGCTTTCTACAAGCAAAATAATTTCTAAAATGCTTTAGCTGTGGAAATTTAAAAAAAAAGCGTGGAGATGGAACAAATAATTTCCTTTCCTTTTAATAATTCATCCTTCTAAAATTCTAAAACTGCATGTTTGGTAATACTATTTATTAATAAATGACCAAGTGTTGGATGCTTGAACAAAGTGCTTCTAAGAACATGGTTCTGTAAATCTTCAGTTCAAAAGCTTTTCAAAATACTTCATTTGTTTATGTCTGCATAGCTCAATAGTATATTATTACATCTGGGTCATTTCTCGGTCATCACAAGCCCACTCAAAGCACAGCCTCTGCTGTGCTGTGCTGCTGCTCTGAATGTCCATGTTAACCCCTGGACCAAACTGTGCAGAGCGGTCTGCTCCATTTTTCACAGTAACTGTTCTAAAACACTTCTTTCCTCAGAGTCTGAGGAGTCCTTGCATTCAGCACTGCCAGGGAGATCAAAGTAGCAAGCCTGGCTCCTGTGAGCTATCATGGCCTCAAGTCCCACAACTGAGTGGTCAATGAAACCCCTACTCTCCTGAGCCCTGGTCCTGAGATTTCAGCACTCGTCTTAGCACTCCAGCTCAGACATTATCCCCATGTCACCATTGTATTTCCATGCTCCTTAGATGCTCCATGTGGAAGAGAAGAAATCACAGTTAGCAAATGAAATGCTAATCATGTGAATGCTTTAATTACCTTGATTAATCCCAACCAAGAACATAACCCTACTTATCCTGCAGTGGCTGGTAGTGCGGCTGGGTGGGTCTGGATCAGATGGCAGGAGGTGGTGTGTGAAGGCTTACCTTCGCTCTAAATATACATTGAACTCTCCACTCTATGAAGGAGTTTGTACCAGGCATATGTGAAGTCAGGGATACTTGCACTGGGGACATGAATAGAGTCTGAGCTGACTCAGGCTCAGCTTGAAAATGGGGCAACGGGGTGTCATACAATGCAACATGATCCTCTGGTGAACCACATGTAGGAAGTGGAGAAGGGATCACTCACCCTTAGAAGACTTCAGTCAAATTTTCAGGGGCAGCATGTTAAAAATGAACAAATAAATGCACTTTTCTTTCAGACCTGCGTTTAAGATAGAGTCCAGAGTCACGGGGTCTTCCGCAAACCACCTGATACTGCCTTTAGCAGGAGTTTAGAGAAATGTGTGCAGAAAAGTTCCATAGATGGCCATTTGACACAATGGATCAGATGTAATCCATGGCTCGGAAAATCCAACCTTTGGTTGCTGGGAGCTGTAGATTTTTCCCAGAGGATCTAGTACTCACTGATTATCTGGGTTTTTCAGTCTTGCCTTCAGCATCTGCTTCTGGTTATTCTGGAGACTGGATGGTGGGTGTTGAAGGGACCTCTGCTCTGAGCTAATATAGCTGTTCTTGCACACTGAACAATTCACGTGTGGCTTAGAAATTGATGTTAGTGAAATCTCAGTGCCTTGGGATCATATTCTTAATGTAATGTTCTTCTACCTCCTAAAACTTTTTAAAAATTCAGGAGAAAATAAATAAGTATGGGGAACTTAAAAAACAAAAACTAAAAAAAGTTTTCATTTTTACAACATTTTGTGTATTTCTGTTTTATTCAGGAAAGTTTAGAACAACTCCTGTTTAGGTAATGATAACATAACAAATTGCATCAAGTATCTGATCATTTTGATACTGGATTTGGCTTTTTGTTTGGTATGGGATTGCATGCCTTAAAATCACCCTCCTGTTTTCATCCCACAGGTGGGACTGATAACTTTAGGAAGGATTTCTCCCCTGACATTTTAAAAATATAACCTGTAAATATGATTAAGTCTCCTTCAAGAGAATATTTCCGGAGGCAATGGAGCTTGTTAAAAAAAGGGCAGATATATGGCCTGTGTTGGAATATCATTAAATTTTTTTACATACATATACAGAGATTTTGTTGGTACTTTGCCCTCTACAGCAGAGGAGTTCCTGTTGCTGTGCTGGCCCACACACATTCTATGGCTCCAGGAAATCAGACACATGGCATGTTTTGATGGATTTTGTCTTATAATGGAGATTCGTTTCTGGAATGATTCACTCTTCCAATCTGAAGCTAGTAGACGTTGGCCCTGAATTTTTGGGCGTCCCTCAATGCTAACAGCCGCATGAACTTAGAATATATTGCTGTATAAATTATAGTCTCATATTGTACTTTTTTGGCAATTGACACATAAAGGAGAAAGAACATAGTTTAACACTAACGTAAAGATTGCTTTATTGCTTTATATAGCTTAAAGCTGTCTTTTGAAGCACATCTTATTTTTAATGTTGCATTGGTTATCTCCAAATATAGACTGTGGAGAAATACAAACAGGGGAGAAAGACATGAGCATATACACATGGCTTTCCTGCCCCTGCACCATGCTGCAGATGCTGGGATCTAGGTGCCTGTCCAACTGCTCCTGTGGTCACCATCCAGCCACTCCCACGCTCTCCTCTCCTTCCCAAAAATGGGGAGTAGACCTTGGTCCTGCATTTTACACCCGCTCTGTGCTAGGCCCGGCCTTCCAATCCAACACCCACATGCACAAGGCTGCAATGTGCCTCAGATGCTGATGGGGCTGGGGGGAGGAGTGTGTGGTGTGGCAGTGGTGGTATTTTGGCACAGAAGCCAGTGAATCAGAGAAGCAGTGAGATGTAATGCTCCTACTGCTTGGGTACTGGCAGATCTGATCCTGCTTCCCACAGTCTGGAAGAGGATGCCATCACCCCAAATGACTTCATAGGCAACAATAGACCTGGACATCAGCTTCAGTTATAAGAACCTTTGCTCTCTCTTGAGACAGACTGGCCCTTTGTATGTTCTACTTCTTTGTCTCATGTTCCCTCCTTCATGGTGGCTTGTCTTACTCCCTGCTTTTGCAGTTGCAGCCACTTTCAGGCATCGCCATCACACCCATAGCCCTGTTGGAAGGATGCTCTGGAGCAGCACTTTGGACAGGAGCCCCTCTGCACTTCTAACCACTGCTGGATGGGAGGGAGTGCATCACCTGTCAGCAGACTGGAGTGGGACCTGCTCCTCTGCAGGAAAGGATGGGAGGTACCCAGCACTTGAGGATGAAGGCGGACAGGAGAGATGATATTGCTTCTTCAGTGCAGTGATGAAGGAGCTCCCATGAGAGAGGGAAACCTTTGTGTGCGTTTCTTCACCAGAAGGTGAAGCTTCAACAGGATCACTCGAAAGCATTTCTCCTCCCTTGTCTATCCATAAACTACTGCTGGTCACATTTCAGGAAATGAGCTTTCAGCTTTTTCAACCAGCTGAATTTTTGTTATACCAGAGATGAAGGCTCTGCCTGGGGAGGTAGCAGACCTCTTTCGTGTGTCCCTACTGCTTTAGAGCACAGATACTGCACTGGATGAGCAGCAAGAGCTTCACCTCAACCCTGGGCTTCAAAATTTGCTCTGTTACAGGCACCACAGGGACCTGAAATTGAGTTTCCTCCATCCTCATAACCATGTGGCCATGGAATATCATAGACTGCTGCTCTCGCTTGTTTTATTTTCATGTCCTCTTCTTGCTGCAAGCACTGTGTGTGCTTGTCGACCAGCCTTCCCAAGAAGCAGCACCACGTAAGCCACAGTCCTTGGTCCTGGCTGGGGAGAATCAAGCAGTGCTGCCTGGTGTGCTGCATGGCACATCAAGTGGTGGCTGCTGTTTCCACCAGACACAAAGAAGAACCAAAAGCAGCAGGAGGAATTCAGAAGGGAGGACTCATTATCTCTTTTGGATCAGGCTAAGATGGGGTTAATATTCCCCACAGCAGCCCTAATGGTGCTGTGTTTTGCATTGATATCTAGAAAGATGTTGATAACACACAAGTGTTTGGCTACTGCTGAGCAGTGCTCCACAACACCAATGCTGTCTCTCCAGCTTTCCCTCCTCACCAGTAGGATGGAGGTGGACAAGATTGTGGGGGGCACATAGCCAGGACAGGGGACAAACCTGACCAAAGGGATATTCCGTACCTGATGACATCTGCTCTGCAATAAAAACTAAGAGAAAGGAGGAGGAGGAGGCGGGGCATTTGTTATTATAACATTTGCCTTCCAGAGCAAGTGCTACGTGTTCGGGAACCTTGCTTCCCAGGAAGTAGCTGGACATCATCTGCTGATGGGAAGAAGAGAATAAATCTTTTGTTTCCCTCTGCTTCTGTACACAGCCTTTGCTTTTGCATTTATTAAATTGACTTTATCTTGAGCCACAAGATTTTTTTTTTCCCGTCTTATTTCCTCCCCACCCTGTGCAGCTGAGGAAGGGAGCAATGGACCAGGTTTGGCAGGCACTCAAGCCACCACAATCCTTTTTAGCTCCCAATATGAGGCACGAGAAATTTTGAGGTAAAGATAGTAAATGGGAGAGGTAACAGGCAAAACATGGACTGAACAATGTTAGAGAGTGGAATTTCAGTTGTTGTAGTTGTGGTGAAGGGACAAGGGGTAGATCATACGTTAATTGTCCACTTTTCTTCAGTGTTTGGATGATGTTTGGATTTTGGAGTGAGGAATTTTTTTTGTTGATGTGAGTGAAGTTTGTCAAGACAGTGTGATGAATGTGGATTTTTAAAGATAAGTTTTAAATATGTGATTCACAGAAGTGAGTGGGGGGGGGGTTGATTTTGCATTGCAAGGTTCTGGTAGTTAGTGGGGCTACAAGGGTGATATAATACAGGCATTTCCAGCCTGTATTATAAATGTATGTATGGAAAAAAAGAGGCCTGATCCCATTCTAAGGCAACACCCCAGGGCATGGGCTCATGACCTGTACCCACGGTGCTATGCACCGAGGAACATGGGGGCAGCAAAATCCCTTCCTTCGTTGCCCTGTTCCTTGTGTTAAACCTGTTCAGCAGCCTGTTTTAATGCTAATGATTACTGTAAGCTGCTCATTTGTCATTACACTCCTGTGCCAAATTCCTGGAGGATTGTAGCAGTGTTTCACCCATGAACAGGAGGACCTTGGGGATCACTCCCTCCTGGCTCCTGAGGCAATCGTGTTTTCATGCCTGGGAAGGGTTTCACACCCCCATCTGGACTTATATTGAGTGAACTTACAATATATTAAGTACTTCACAGATTTTACAGTATTTCAGTTTTATAAGGTAATCTCAGACAAAAAGAAAAATTCTTCTTTACATCCCAAGTCCAGGCTGCTCTGGGGTTTTGTCTGCAGGTGGGAGCTATTGGAGCAGGAGGAAGGACACTCACTGAGTATCAGGCTAAGCTGCTGCTGAGGCACAAGCAGGGCAAACTGGTCCCTTCTCCTGACATCTCAACAGCTCTCTCCTTAAACCTCCCTCCAAGGTGATCCTCCTATGCAGAAAGAGGCTTACTTAGCTGGTGGTGAGTTACAGCAAAGGCTTAAGAGATCTTAAAATGATCCCTGCCACTGACCGGCTGCCTCTTCTGAGCAGGAAATAAATTTTCCTAATCACTATTAACAGTTTGTCCCTTGGCATGGAAAGCCTAGCTGGGCATTCAAATCTCTGTGTATATCCTGGGTCTTGACCTGACCCTGTAGCTCTAATGTCTATAACCTTTTGAAGTGTCATTACTGGGTAAGTTTAAGTTCTGTTCTATTCTATTCTATTCTATTCTATTCTATTCTATTCTATTCTATTCTATTCTATTCTATTCTATTCTATTCTATTCTATTCTATTCTATTCTATTCTATTCTATTCTATCCTATCCTATTCTATTCTATTCTATCCTATCCTATCCTATCCTATCCTATTCTATTCTATTCTATTCTATTCTATTCTATTCTATTCTATTCTATTCTATTCTATTCTATTCTATTCTATTCTATTCTATTCTATTCTATTCTATTCTATTCTATCCTATCCTATCCTATCCTATCCTATCCTATTCTATTCTATTCTATTCTATTCTATTCTATTCTATTCTATTCTATTCTATTCTATTCTATTCTATTCTATTCTATTCTATTCTATTCTATTCTATTCTATTCTATTCTATTCTATTCTATTCTATTTGTGTTCTGACTGATTATGACTTTGCACCCCAGGCAACGCCACCATCCCTGAATGCAGTGCAGAACGGGCATCCCTTGATACAGGAGCCTTGTCCAGGATGGGGGACTGAAGGTCCCTGCTGCCTGTGCTGCCTGTACCTGGTACAGTGCAGGTACCTGACAACTGTCCTGGGGGGAGCCTCAGGGCAGCAGAAGCAATTCTCTCTTAATATATGAGGCTGCCCCAAGACCGAGGAGGGTGTTCTTGTTTTAACAGTATGAATTCCCAGTTGAAGAAGCTGTTCAGCACAAGGTGTGGCTTCGAGCAAGAAGGCGAATGTGTCTGTAGGTGGATTGAGTGGGCAGCATTCTGGTGGCTGGGGCTGAGGACAGATCGTCCCTGTGCATGCTGAACATGCCCATCAGCCAGCAGAGGAAAAAGTTTCACCTCTGTCTTAGTTTGACCCCATTTGAATAAATCCTCTGCCAAGGACTGTCTTCACTGCTAACTTTAAAGAGTAACATCATTAACCTAAGCTTTCTCTTGAGTCTTGTGTCTGCTCTCTCCATTGAGCCTGTTCCGTTACCCCTATCTCACTCCAACATCCCAATCATTCCTACACCTATACCAGTAGTAGCAGCAGGTTCAGGGAGATGGTTTCAAGCCCTGGCATATGGTCCATGGACTGCACAGATTTGCCCCAGGAAAATTTCTTCAGTGTTCCTTGCAGGGCAGTGTCAGACATCTTTCCACAAACCAAGCATGACAGCTGATTTCTTTTTTTCATCCTTTCTCTCTCTTGATTTCTCTTTTATGTGCACAGGCAAAGGAATGTATGTGTTGGAGGACCACTGACAATATCCAACACAAGGCTCGGTTGTCTTTGAATGGGCAGCACATGGGACACATTGGCAGTCCAGGGTGGGAAGAGCACCTGCCTGAGGAGGGGGTGTGTTGATCTAGCTTGGACAGTCCAGAGGTCACCAGGGTAAGACCTTGGGGATCTCCATAAGATTTGTGATTTCAGTACCCACCGAGCTTAATGAAGGCAAAACGATGCCAAACAATTGGTCCAAAAAATGAATTTATTGTATTCTTAGGGATAAAATTGGCATTGGCTGCTAAATCTATATTAAGGGAAAAGAAAGCAAGAGAGAAAGGGAGAAAAGGGAGAGAGAGAAAAGTGAAAGGACACCACCTGGGCTCCTGTCCTCCTCTTCTCCCTCCCAGGACGGCAGGCGCGCTGCTGCAAATGGCCCCACTTCTAGAGTATTATTTACAGTTTTTGTGGGCCTGCCACAGTGCTTCTTCTAGGAATTTCTAGAATTGAGTTTGGTGAGGAGGCTTAGGAGGGCTTTAGGATCAGAGGTATCGTTCTGGCCTGCTCTCCCTACCGGCAAGACTGCAGCAGGACCTCTCTGGGCAGCAGGCGCGGCTGGGCTGCTTGCGAGAGTGAGATAAGGCTGAAGGACAGAGACTCTGCTGCAGTCAAAACCAAGTGGTTTAAGGCAGCAAAAAGAATGTCTCTTACAAGGGGCATGGGAATGTCATGGGCATCAGGGAGCTCAGGGAGGTGATGGGGTGAGGTGCTAGACTGCTACAGGGGGCTGAGCTTCTACCCCAGAGCCAGGGCATGGCAGCAGGTCATAGATATCTATGCTTTCTTTCATTTCTTGAGTGCAGGGAGAGACATGACCTTTCTCTTGGACTTCCTTGTGCACATTAAAGCCTTTCTGCAGGAACCAGAAACTTTCTCCTGCGTAGTTATTCCGTTAAATACAGTTCGTAGCAGAGTCAATTTTATCTGTTGGTTCCTGTTCAGGAAATGTCAGACTGATGATTGCTTCATCCATGTCTCCAGCCTTGCTGCAGTCGCAATGGCAAGTGTGAAGCTTCCTCTGGTCACAAGGAAAGGGAGCACGAGGTGTGTAGATGTGGGAATCATGCTCAGAGCTGTCCTGACATGACCATGGTTGAGCTCCCTCTTACAGATGGCTACAGAAGACCAAGCTAGGCTTGGGTCCCAAAGGTATTTGGTCTCTACCTTTCTTAACATGGCACTTGCTTTGTATGGGGGTAGAAAAGCTTTCAGAGTGTTATACCATAGATGACTTTTGGAGCAAGCTTTAGCACTTGGAGACTGGAATGTAACACCACTAGTGCCATGACCCAGGCTCTAATTTGTTTAGAAGTCACAACTGCCTAACAGAAACAGCAACTTAGAGATCAAATGTTGTGCCAAATGAGATAGATAAAAATGAGAAACACATCCAGGGCTCTACTGGCACAAGGTACCAGGTTGTGGGTAGGATCACTCAAGCTGTTTGTGTCCTCTATGCCGTAGTGCGTTCCTTCATCATCCCCCATCTTACAACTATTCCCCTTCTCCCTACCTAATAACAATGGGAAACCTGTGCTGAGAAGAGCCTGGGCAGCCATGGGGGTGCCAGGAAGCACAGGGCGGTGCTCACTGGGACCAGCAACCAAGACTCCCTGGTCTTTGCTGGGAACCGCTCCAGATACACAGCGATCCCAGCAGCCTCAGCTATAAGTTCTGATATAAGGGTGACCCAGTGGTTCACAGGACCTGCTCACAGGACTTATTTCACCCAAGGAACTAATGAATTCATGAAAAATATGTAGTCCTAGCCTCAGAGCTGGCCCAGGTACCCCAGACTCCTCCTGCCCCCACTTATGCCTCTGTGTCTGGGTGTCCAGCAGGATGAGCTGAGTCAATTTAAGTGTGAGGTGCTCCAGAACTACAGTGTCTTGTACTTAAAGGGTTATTTTATTCCTCCCCTGGCAGGTCATAAAAATCCCATCATTATGAATGTGATCTTTCATGGAGACAGGGTGTACTGACACAGAGTTTTGCAAAGCCACAGCAATTTTCAATGTTAAGAGCTGCCACAGTTGACAGGCCCATCTCATCCATTGAGGCTTTGGGGAGGGAAACAGTCCTGACTCCTGCATGCACAAACCCACTAGCCAACATCAGCAAGCAGAGATGTGGAGCCCCCACCTCATGAACTGCCCCCACCATCTCACATGACCTCAGAAAGGTCCTGAAACTACCCCGGCACCATGAGAAAGCTTGGTTGACCTCCAGTGAATGCTGTACAAAGCACAAAACCTACAGCTCCCTTGACTACAAAGGAGAAGCCAGATTTCAGCATAATAGTGACAATTTACATCCACTTAGAGATCTGAGCCATAGTGTTTGTGTTTCTGCTAAAGTGCCAAATAACCTCTCAGCATACTGATGGGGGCAGAAAAATCCACCTGCTGAGCCAGGTAAGTGCTATATGGATGGAATAATTTAATTCCTCTGTTTGTCAGAGTGAAGCAAACTAACAAAAAGCCTATTCATCTTTTTAATGAAACCTTTCCTCCTTTATTGTAATCACTATGGGTCAGAACTCTTACGTAACATGAGACTCTATTTTAGCTTAGCAAAATATATAAAGTAATTTTGAGACTCTATAAATGCTTGAAGTGTGTTGTATTGAATAATATCAATCCTGGCTAACTAGAAAGCAGCAAAAATATTTCCATGACCATTAGAGATGGCATTTAGTATTCCAGAGTAAACATTGGTAATTGTATCTCCCACTGCTGTTCACTAAATATATTGGCAAATACAATGCCTTCTGACAGTGGAGAACACATGTTCCCTAGCCGTTTACCGTGCTGAAATAACCATTTAAAAATAACTTTTAAGGCAAGACGTGATCTGATCCTTTCCATTCTTCTTCAAATGCATTCAGCCCCAGCACTTCTCGGTAGGATGATCTGATCTTGAACAAATGCTTCACAGACTTTTGGTAGCTATCAAAAGCTCAGTTTCAAGACCGGAGAGTGTTTCACTCTGAAAGCATAACAAACCAGCCAGGAGAGCAAGAAAGAGACCCTGGGCAGTCTCCCTTTCATAGGGTAATTTACTTTCAAAAAAGCAGAGAGAGGTGTTTATGAACTGCCCACCAATCCTGCTGGCTCCCTGACAGAGTCTCGGTCGTCCCAAGCCCCAGCCAACTGTTCAGTCTCCTCCCGAGGATTGTTCAAACAGGTTGGAGGGTGGGGGATGTCACAGCTCTGGGCAACCTCTAAAAGCAGGCTGGGGCTATTTCTTCTCCCCCTCCTCTCTTTTCCTTCCATATGTGAGATGCCAGCAGCACCCTGCAAATCTGCACATCCTGGAGAACATCAACCCAACTCACTCTGTTTCCCAGCCCTGCTACACCACTGGGGGCTGCAAGAAAAAGCAGTCTCAATTCCCCAACTGAGTCCAAGCTGCAGTTTGTCTCCTCTTCACAGCAAACAACCATGTCCAGACAAATGGAGATAAGCTGCAGTTACTCTCAGGGCAGGAGCTGCCACCACCAACAATGCAGCGATGAGTTACAGAAGAGGCTAAAGCCTTTCTCTCCTCCATACCTTAGAGATAAGTTCATAGTTCAATTCTCTTTCCTTTATAGTTACTCACACATCCAAGGAAGAGCTTAAAATGTATGCTCCAGCAAACGGGCTGCCCTTGTGTGGCTAAATAGCTGCCCAGTGCTGTGGGCAGTACCTGCCTGCAGCTCCTGGCAGATAGGATGCAACATCTCAGCAAGCGAGTGAGTAACACCTCATTGTACAGCTGGATTGTACACTAACTGGATCTACTTAATGGGTGGAGAATGACATTTAAACATGTGTTTGATACTTCCTCCTGGAATTAGGACAGAATTACACTACTTTGCATTCTCATTAAATCTTTTAGCCCGCAACTGATTTCAGATTTGCATAAGCAGTGTAGTTCATGCTTTCCGCTACCAAAAGCCAAAAAGCAGGATATTTTTCAGCTATTATTTTGCTTTCAGTATTTCAATTAATTTCAACAGTGTATTTGTCATTGTTCAAGAACATACAATGCATTGCCAGATCAATCATTAGTGCCAGCTCAATAGAATAGTGTGAGAACAATGATGACATCTCATTTGTACAAATTTCAGCTTTTCTGCTAAAAATAAAAAATCCTGAGCCTCGTCTGTATCTTCTTTTGACCCTGCAGGTTGCTTTCTGCCCTGAAGACCACATGGTTCAGCCTGTGAAATTATATTTATGGCTTCCCCCTTGGGTGGGGGCACTTGCTCCTGAGCCTATCACTGGCACATGCAGTGCTCCTGGTTTTAAGCCTGTTTATCCAAAACAGAAGCTTGCAGCTCCCATAATAGAAACAACACACCATTTCAGTATGAGGGCTCTGAGGTGGAGCTCAAGCTCTTTGCCAGCTCTCATGAGATGCTCCGGAGTACATGCATCTGCCAGTCAGTGCCTGTCAGCTAAGCAGGGTAGAAAAAAAAAGCATAGGCAAATTAATTAGGGAAAAGGAAGACCCTCTCTCTGACCTTTAATTCAAGGTCCTTGGCTAGAAGAAGGGGTCTGTTCTTTTACCCCAGCTCCTGGTTCATGAACTGATTCTCCTTTGTGTCCCACAACATACACACTGTTCTTTATCATTCTGTTACCCCCCAATAAATCCCCTAAAAGCATATTTCCTTCATTTGGGAAGTGTAACTAAAGGGCCTTGATTTAAAGGCACATTTCTATATGACACTTTTATGCTTGTGACAAGTAGCCCTTTCACTCAGGCATGCTGCTAAGCCTTTACCTCCCAGAGAGGAACCAGGGAAACATTACCAGTTTTTCTGCCAGAGGGCAGATGCTTCCATGTAAACAGCAATGGGAACTCAAGTGCAAACCCGTGACTGTTCAGACTGCTGCTTGACTGTGGATGTTGAAGGATAACCTTGTGCTTTGGGAGGCTGTAGTTGGTATTTTACTGCTGGTTTAAATGTCAGGGTTCCAGTGGTCCGTGCAGCCACCCTATGCCAGCGTGCTGCCTGTCACAGTCATCTTGTCAGTGTGGGACTCACAAGGAAGACAAGGCATCTCCTGTTTTTCCCATGTGTCACAACTCGAGAGAGATGTTCCTACTGCAGCGTCCCACCCCTGGTGACAGTGACAAATCTCCCTGTTTGCCCAGACTGGTTTATGAAAGGCACTGTAGATTAAGTCTTAGCAATAATCTCCTTGTTTACAACTAAGTTTCCAGCCTCTCTCATTTAAAGTAAAAAGGAGGGATGTCATGTTGTTCAGCAGCAGTTCTCTCTGATATAAGTATTTATAACAACTTCATTACTTAGGCCATCAGTAAAACAACGCTGTAGGGCTTATCTTAGAGATCAGCAATGCAGGGCTGCAAGGTATCAATGCAAAGGTAAACCGGAGAACACACACATTGTGCTCTCCAGTGCTAAGCCTGGAGGAGCACTGGACAACCTGGGAAAACTTTGGCATCGAGGAAGAACTTGCAAACAGCAAGCAAGGGAGCTAGCTGTTTTGCAAACAAAGCAGTTCAAAAAAATTTGGAAAGAAGTGGGACACTGAGGCCAGCAACACTCTCATAGCAAGGAAACCAGGGAACTGGAGAGCAGAGGCTCGTGTGGCCCTGCAGGTGGTGAGAAAGAACAGAGTCAAAACAGAAGCTGTATGAAACTCCTTCTCAAAAGCCAGAGCCCAATGCATACACTTAAATAAGACTGGCGCAGCTCTGCTTGAGAGTTGCCAGCAGGCTCACTGTGGCACTACAGATTTTGTCAGTTGTATGCCTGGTGTTGATGCCCTGATTCACATAGGTGGCATTGTGGTGTTAAACATCTCTTACTGAGCTGCAAGTCACCTGACAGAGCCAAACCCAAAAGCCTCCCCATGGCCCCTTAAAGTTTAGGCTATAGTGAACAGGGAAGAAACCCAAGTGAAGGTTTATCCAGAAGCTCTCACTGATATATTTATCCCATTACAGTCACACACACACTCAAACAGCCCGAACACATCAGGCCAAAGGGCACCACAAGAATTAAAATAGCTTCAGTCTCTTCTGCAACTGCTCAACCATGTTATAGCTCAGTGTCGTCATAGAATATTCAAGTCATAAATTCAAACACAAAAGCCATTTCTCCCCTCTCCTCCCTTGATTAAGCTGTGTGACCGGATTAAACCAGGGTACAAATGTTGTAATTTCCGTGAGTGAATGTCAGCCTTCCTGAAGAGCACTGGAAAGCTGCTGGAATGTGCTTCCAGATGCCTATTTGCTGAGCTCTGAATTTACCAAATTGTTTACCAAATTTCTCAACATTTACACTTAGTTCCCATTTCAGTAAAGAGATGACATATGTGATACTACTGTTCAAAAACCCCAAGGAAATGGAAACCAGAAACACTCTGCAGCAAAAACCCACAGACAGGAAAGATGCTGAATTTTGGTTCCTTCCAATGCCTTTTTTTACTCTGTCCATTATTTGTAGATAACGTGCTGTTCTTACATATTTAGAGCAGGCACTATCACTGTTGGCAGATGGACATTGCTTGATGGGTTCAGACTCTCAGCATTTTTAGTTCAGAACCTGTCTCCAATAGTGACAATTTCCAGATGCTTCGAAGAGAAATTTTTGTGAGAGATAGGAAAGACAGACCCTAAATAAAATTCTTCTTTATTGAAGGAATTCAGCTTACAACAAGGAGTGTGATGAATATGCTATGCATTTTTTGAAACTTAGTTGAGTGAAAAATAAGAGAATGTCCCTGTTTGTATATCAGTGTCTGTCCCTGTCTGAATACTGCGTGGCTCTGGCATGCTCTGACAGCACAGGGCCAGTTGCCCAGGTGAGTGCCTTTCAAAGAATGCACTTGAGTTTTTTTCCTACTTTTGTGCCTTTAATTTAATTTTATTTCTTACCTATTTTGCAGTATTTTGTATGGTTCTCTTGACTGCTGATATCATTGCATGTGAGCTGGTTATTGGCCCGTCAGCCCTCTGCACAATAAAACCTGTGATAATAGCCTGAGATCAAACCTCTTCTTTAGAGGGCATTTCATCTGCACTGTAAAAATCAAGGGGGACAATCCATGAAAGAAGGACGTGTTTCCAAAGCTGTGTTGTCTCCTAGCTTTAGCCACAGCTAAATGCCTGCACAGCTGTGGGGTCTGAGCAGGAGCCCTGGCCCTACCCTGAGACAGACAGGCTGCGGGTGACCCAGGAACATTTGTGAACTACATAGGATAACGCTGGTGAAAGCAGTTTCAGGGAGTCAGTGACTGGAAAACCAAAGAAGCCCATGGCTGGAGACAAGCCCATGGTATGTGGCTCTTGCCCCAGAAGGGGAAAATCCCTCTTGCTTAATTGCAAGGAAGCTGTTGTTACTTTTGTATTGCACTCTCCTGTCCTTAATGAAATTGAATTATTTTACATAGTAAATCAAGCAGTGCACGTGCAGTATACAATGTAGACTGGGCAAAATGTTCATTTTAGTTACACTAAGTTTATTCAAACATGTTAATGCCAATAACTCCATCTGGCTGGAGCAGCAAGCACAGTTTGGCATTTATTTCCAGGCATACAAACCTTTGGTTTCTGCAAACTGAAAGGAGATGAGCCATCTAAGTGAATTTGATTGCAAATGTTTGATTTAGTAAATTAATCTTAAGCCTCGAGAATGTGATAATAGCGAATAAAGCTGTATCAACTTCACCTGCCTCAGAATTACAGGGGAACATTTTCTGCATATAAATTATCTTAATATGGAACCAGTTTTGGCAATGACTTTATTTCGGTAATCCATACATCAAAGAGTTAAACAAATGAAGGAGTTTCAAGTATTAGATTTGATTGAATATTAATGTGGTGCTGCTTCATAACAGAATAGCTGCTAAAGAATTCTCTTTAAAGATCAGCTTTGAGCCCAGCCATGATGAGGTGCAGTGTGTGCCATTTTATGGTGGGTGGATAACCTCTCCTAACAGACTATATTTGGTGTCTGTACACTTTATCTTAAAATATCCTCATGTAAAATATGCTCATGTCGAGTCACCATCCCTGGAGGCGTTTAAAAATGGGTAGATGAGTTTTTGAAAGACATGGTTTAGCAGAGAATGGGTACGGTTGGACTCCATGATCTCAAAGGTCTTTTACAACTGGAAGATTCTATGACTCTATGATTCCATGATTCTAAAGTGATTTTTAGTACATCTACCTTGTCACATGTCAGTAAGAGGGTGACACTCCTTGTATTTTTATGGTAAGCAAACCAAGATCCCTTCTGCTGTTGTTATTCTTGTGTTTCTTGGTTTGTATTAATTTATTTTTTTTTGAAAAGCAGATGTTTTCTTCTTTCCTGGTGCACAGAGGAGGACAAACCATGGAAAGACAAGGACATTTGCAAAGGTGACAAAATTCCTGGTATGAGCTCATTCCTTCTGCATCTGGACTTTCAAGTATCTGCACAGAGATGAGGGCCCTATCTGAAGGAGATCTGTGTTACTTTTTAAGGGAATGAGCAGATGTACAACCTCATTAACATGAGTTACTGTTGTTAAACAGGCAGGAGATATGAAAAGAAGAAGCAGGTTGGCAGGCCCTTGTAGTTCACCTGCCAAATGAATATGGAATTGAAGAGGCAGCCACGAAAAGGAAAGTTTTTGCATACTGATTTACGGTGTGAGTGCATAAACACAAACCAGAAATATTTCAAGGGTTAAGAAATACTCAGATTTAATATATATTTCTGTAATGATAAAGTAAATTCTTCTTTTAATAGCATCTTCTGTAAAGTGTTTTTTTAAAGAGCTAGATATGCAGCAGATAGGGGATATGGGGAGCTCAGCTTTCTAAAACGTGCTGCAGATACAGTCCCTAGTTTTGGTATAGCTGTGATAGTCTCACAAGCGTTCACATAGACTTTGCCCAAGATACATAATATAAACCATAATACAAACCAGCCACTTTATCAAACATCTGCTGCAGTCTGAGGTTTACTCCAAGAAATAAAAACAGTTACAGGACTTTGTTCTCAGCTGCTTTTGAGGAAAGCAGAAAACCCAGCCACTCCCAGTCCTTACATTCAGGGTATTCCACCATGAAGCTCCTACTCCTTCGTTAGAGACATAGCTGTAAGGCAAACAAGTCTCTCCTGGCAACCAAGCTCTCTTGTGCGAGGTGTTGGCCAGACGTGTGCAGGACAGGACTGTTCTGTTCCAAGGAACTCAACGGGCTCCGGAAATGAAAATAATAGGTGACTGCTAAGAAAGGGTGAACAGAGGGATGTGTATATTGCCTGGCCTGTGCTGGGCCAGGGCTCCACTCCTTGCAGCAGGACACAGTGACTCATGTCTGCGTCTGCTTGGCAGTCCAACGTGCCCCCGCGTCTCAGCTAAACACCTACCCAGCTCAGCACAGTGGTGACAGGAACAGTTGGTTGCCCCTGAGGCTGTGTAACAGGAGACACCTGCAGCAAAGGCTGCAGAGGCAGGCCTGTGGCAAGGTCATTGCCAGGGCCCTCAGAGACAATTCAGGTCGGAAATTATATCCCTAAAGGAGATGCTACTATGAAGGCAAATGGTGGAGATATAACCAGTGCTAACGGCAGCTCAGTAAATTAAACTTGCAGACTCCATTATGTTGTGCTCCCATCTTTGTGCACGCTGTGAGGATCCCTAGGCTGGCAGATAATTCCCTGTCTGATGTTTGAACCAAGAGGTAAGCATGATGCAAGTACGGAGACACAAGTCCCACCATGCAGCAAGGTCCCAGTGCATCCTTTAGGTATGTATTTTGGACATCCTTTTGTAGGTCAGGGACCAGGGAGAGAATTTCTCACACCATGCTGTATCTCTGAAGGAGCCAGGAGGGATGGAGGATGATGCTACTGCCGTGAAAGACAATAAAAAATATTCTATAAAAGGAGGACTAACGAGAATCTTCATCCTTTATTGTATGAAGGGAGTAGGCATATTGACAGAGGATGAGGAAAAGCCTGAGTTAGTTAATGCCTTCTTTCCCTCAACCTTTGACAGTAAAATCATTTGTCCTCTGGGTACTTGGTATCCTGAGCTGGAATACAGGGATGGGAAGTGGAATGAAGCACTCATAATCCAATGGGGAATGATTAGCAACCTGCTACACCACTTAGACACACAGAAGAGTAAAAAACGTGGTGGCTCAGAAGTGGAGTCTGAACAGGCTGGATCAATGGGTCAAGGCAAGTTGTATGATGTTCAACAAGGCTAAATGTCAGGTGCTGCATTTGGGTCAAAATAGCCCCATGCAACACCACAGGCTTAGGGACGAATGGCTGACCAGTGGAAAAGAACCTGGGAGTGTTGGTCGATAGCCAACTGAATATGAGACAGCAGTGTGGCCAGGTGGCCAAGAAAACCAACTGTATCTTGGCTTGTATCAGAAACAGTGTGGTCAGAAACAGTAAGGGATTGTAAGGATTGTCCCTCTGTACTCATTGCTGGTGAGACTGCAACTTGGATACTGTGTTCAGTTTTGGCACCTCAGTATAAGAAGGACATTAAAGCGCTGAAGTATGTCCAGAGAAGGGCAACAAAGATGCTGAAGGGTCTAGAGCACAAGTCTTATGAGGAACGGCTGATGGAACTGGGGTTGTTCAGTCTGGAAAAAGGAGGCTGAAGAGAGACCTTATTGCTCTTTACAACTACCTGAAAGGAGGTTGCAGCGAAGTGGGTGTTGGTCTCTTCTCCCAAGTAACAAGTGACATAACAAGTAGAAATGGTCTCAAGTTGTGCTTTCAGTAAAAGGGTTGTCAAGCACTGGAACAGGCTGCCCAAGGAAGTGGCTGAGTTGTCATCCTTGAAGGTATCTAAAAGATGTGTAAGATTGGTACTTAAGGACATGGTTTAGTGGTGAACTTGGCGGTGTTAGGTTAAGGGTCTTTTCCGACCTAAATGATTCTATGATTGTATGCAGAGCCTGAGCTACATCTCTGGATTGGAATGCAGTGTCATAAGGGACAGAGGGAGCATGTTGTCGTCTGTTCTCGGGGAGGTCAGACTCTGTCCATTTCCAGTTCGGAATGAAGCATATACTTGAAAGAGAGGAAAGGAGGAGTCTGGTTTGTATCATTGCTGTGGAAAAGTCTGCAGAATAGGACTAACATTGTGCTGAAGGACAAAAAAATAATAAAGATCTATTTGTTGGTCTCTGCAAAGCATGGCGAGGTGGTGAGAGCTGGGTTGCTGCCTGGGGCTGGCGTGTGTTTGCAGTGGTCCACATTAAGAGTCAGATCACCTGGGAGAGGATGAGCACTTTCCCAACTGCCTGGGGTGATGGCTGTGCCAAAGAGCCCCAAGGCACACAGCAGCCCTGGCAGGGCAGGAAGGGCAGTGGGGGCAAAGAGACACTGGAGGTAGACGTCTTCTGGTTGGAAGGATGGTGATGGACTATTCAAGTCTGTCTGACTTGTCCTTTCCAGGGCAAGACCCCTGCAGTGAGTGTTTCTCCCTGTGCCCTGCAGCTGACTGCATGGTGCACACCAGTAGCTGTGGCTTCACCAGCAGCAGCCCCAACCCAAAATGTGCCTGTGCTTCCCAGTCAAGGCTTCTCTCTCACCAGAATGGGGCCAGTGCCCTCATGGCTACATGGGGTCATGGCACCCTTTCACTCCATATACGTTTTCCAAAGCAGCTTTATAGGAAGAAGATGCAGGAAGAGGGGAAAATGAGAGTTTCTGGTAGCCTTGGGCCGGTGGATAGCTACTGAGACATTCCCTGGTACCTCAGTGCTTATTTTTGCTTAATATATTGCCCTTCTGTGTTTATTTTGCAGGTGTTTGTTTTGGAAAGGGCTCTGTTTACATTTCTGTTTTCATGCGGAGGGCACATATGGCGATATTTGCTTTGCCGGGACTTAGCATTCCTCCTTCCCTCCCTCTACCCAGCCCTCTCTCCAGCTGAACCAGATGTTACAGCCCAACAAATGAAATGCTCCTTTCGCTTTCAGCTTGGGTTCCCACACCCCAGCCTTCGGCTCCACCATTCAGGCAGCTCAGGCAAAGCATGTTCATGATGCGGAGTGTTTTGAAGTGCAGTTGATAAGGGTACTACCCACTCTCTCCAACTCCTGGTACGCCAGAGGAGGACGGATGTGACACATTTGAATAATGTTTCCACAAAAGGCCTTTCCTCCTCTTCTATCTCTCCTTGTGCAGTGACCTAGGCTCAGTAAGTCTCCTCTAGGCTGTTCCTATACAAACCTGGCTGTGATGGCTTCTCTGGTTCATGCTGAGACAGTGGAAAAGCAGATAAATAGGATCTGCCTTGTCCAGCCCACAAAGATAGGCAGGTAGAGCTTAACTACTTCTTCAGAGGGAAGGAAGCCACTGAAGATCTTGCACATTAAGCTTTCCCCCTCCAGGCCAGCTAAAAAAAGCAGAATGAGGTTGTGCTATGCACCAGCCATGCTCTCGTTTATATCTTCTCTCCCACCAAAAAACCACGGGTGAAGTTTCTAAGAACACAGGGAATAATATTCACTCAGTTTTCACTTGTGGATAAGCTCACTTCTTTTCTCTGATTTCTTTTTGCAAGAGGCTATTGTCAGTAGTACCACAATTTTGCTGGTGGCTACTTTTTGCATTTGTGTTATTGGAAGTTTTATCATCTTGACCTCTTGCCCAGCATGCAGGCTTTGCTCTGCAGTCCCTCTCTGACACCATGCCACTATCCCTTGCCCTTTTTTAGCCACATCTACCAGGTTCACTAGAGCTCTAACGGTGGGAAATGCAGCTGGTCACTTGAGGGCATTGCAGACCTCTTCAGAGTAAATCCTTGGAGTGATGCTAAGGAAGGGCTTTGTGAAGTTTGCAGCACAGCAGACTGATATGCTGTGACTCCTCCAGAAGAAAATCCAAGGCACTTTTATGAATGTTACAGGTGTATCTTGAGGAGTACTTATATTAAAGGTACTGTGTGTTTTTATGTAGTCAAGTGGGTAAGAGCTGTACACGAATTACATGCACTCAAAAAGTCACTCAACAGAACAGGAATCTGCCCTACAAATACAGTGTGTGCACGTATTTATACCACTCGAGCTAGTGGGGTATTAATCTCATTTCAGTCATTTTCTTCTATAACAAAGCCGATTTATAAAAAAACCCCAAAAATATAATGGGAGAACTCTGATGATAACAGCCTTTGGCAAGACAGTACAATGTCCCAGACCTCAGGTCTGTATGGAGTCCACAGCTCCTCTCTCCAATGATGGTAGAGTGCACTAGCTACCTCCTAAGAGTCACCTCCTACCCTTCAGGTGCAACAAGAACTCCCTCCAAGCAGGGAATTTTGTTTCCAGGCAGAGCAGCACTCAGAGACAGATATATATAAACATTGTTCTCTTTGTCCTCTGAAGAGTTACTGGGGAAGATAACAGAGGTCTGATCTGTTTTAGCTCTTCCAGAGACATCTTTTCCCATGTCTTTTAGCATCTGTTAAAGTGTCTGCTATCAGGAGTCTCCCAGCAAAACAAGAGGTGAGGAGCCACTGTGGAGTGGCTGTATGCTGCTTGTCTGCAAGAGACAGGAATGAATCTGGGTGAGCAAAGAAGACTAATATTCTGGATGTAGAAGTAACTGTAGCATGAGTCCAAGGTTTGCAGTTGTGTGTTTTAGTGACACATGGGAGTGATAAACTGAAAATTGGCGGGTTTTCCTTGAGGACTTGAAGAACATTAGACAACATAGCAAGCAGCATCAGTCTACTGGCATTTTCTTTCTTATTCTCTCTAGGGCTGAATTTCATTTATTAAAACCGAAGTTCAGAGCTACAGAAAGACTTAGGCACTTCAAGCTGGGACGTGGGCACCCAAATCCATGATTTAGATCCTGAAATCCATTCTTAAGCTGCCTCAGACTGGAAGATGCCTAGGGTCCACGAGCATCTGAGTTTTTGTATTCACATCAGTCAGCATCCTGGATGAATTGTGCTGCCAGAGGCCTCATGGACACCCATGTACCCCATTCAGCATCTCTCTGGTATCCAGACTGTCCTTAGGACAACAACACGGACTCTTCTTCCTGGAAGACCTCAGCTCTGCAAGTTGTCTTCAGAACCACACCAAGGGCTCCTGGCTTTTTTTCTTCTGCCTGTCCAGTTTGGTCTCTTTCCACCTGAGAGGACACGGACACAGAAATCTCCTGGCTCAGGAGCTCTCCCACAACCTGGGGATAACTCCTGGTCTCCCAGAGGGCTGCCCCACCTTGCTCAGCTCACCCACAGCTCTGCTGATGCAGAAGCAGTTCAAGGGTCTGGGAACACCAGTACTTCAGGGTTTCAGTATGAACCCTGAGCACCAAGCCCAGGATCTGTACAAAAAATATGCTAACTAAACTTTATAGTTAGTTTATGTATTTTATGCCCAGTTGATCTTTAAATACTCCTAGGTCATGGAAATCCTTAAAATTGGCTATTTGCCAAGGTCTGTCTCTTTATTGACCAGCACAATAAAAATTATTTGTTTATTCTTTCCACTGAGCTCATGAAAAAAACAAAAGCAAATTTACATTCATCTCCCTCCAGTCCTTGTCTGCTTAGAAGAATGAAGTACAGGGAAGCCAAAATCTAGGGAATACAAGAGTAACAAGGTCAGGTTTTGAAAACTATATGGAAGTTCGGAAATGAGAGTCAGAGCTTTAATTCCTGATGTGCTTAAGCAGCCTTGCACAACATTGCAGTCCTCTCCTTTTCTGTGAAGGGTTCATAGGTCTCTGTTGACCAATGAAGACACTGCCAATAGCCTGATGCTGCAGGAGTGCTCACTGTGTAAGTCAGAGTCCCCAAAACAGTCCCTAGCTGCTCTTCAAACTGTAGCAACCGCACAAAAACAAAGAGGGGAGGGCTCTCACAGAAAATGTGGTGTCTGCTCAGTCATAAAGACCTGCTGAAAACACAGTCATATTCTATGATCGTTTATGAAAACACATTGATCAGAAATCTACAATTTCCATGTGAAGCTTGAAGTCCAATGCAAAGGAAAGCTAATGACTGGTAGCCTGTGGGTTCTTTGCTCATTGCTGCAGCATCCTGCTAGAGTGGGTGTCCCTCTGTCAAGCCCACAGCTCCCACAGCCCCAGTAGGAGCCCCCACTTTGTCCTCACAGCCTCAGCAACTTCCTTGCCACTCCACATAAATGCCACTCGGGAGGACACCCTGCCCGCTGTTTCCTGGGAGACCCCAGGTCTTGGAAATCCTGCCAAGCCCCAGCATTTTACAGATGACCCCTCCTTTGTCCCGGTCCTCATCTCCCCTCTGGCCACAAGACCCCTTGGTTTGCTCCTCAGCAGCAAACGGACGGTCACACTCATTGCAAGAGGGCAGGGGGTCACTCTGGAGACCCTGGCAACCTCACAGTGGTTTCTGTGAGTTTTGTGACATAAAAGGGACACAGATGAAGTCAAAATGCCTTTAACTGCACTAAGAAGGGACAAATCGATCTCTGCAGGTCTCCATCTCCCTTCTGTCACTGTAGCAGGGGCCAGAGCATCTTGCATAGGATCATGCCTAGTCTTTGGATAGAGGCTTTATGGGCCATGATTAAACATATCTTAAAAGATATGACTCATATAACCAAAATCTATTTCAGACCATTATCAGTGATCTCTAAAACTTGAAGATCATGAAAAACCCTGAGTTATGCTGGCTTCAGACTGAAGGTATGCCAAATTCAATATTTTTTTTAATCTTTCTCACTACGCATTCTCTGACTTCATACAACCTCTGCTGTGTTCACATCAATTCATTTATTTTTATGAGAATTTATGTGGAGAAACACTTGTTCCCCTTTCTCTGTATGCCCCACCTGCACTCAGATAAGATTTTTTTGGCTCAGAAATGAGACAGTTTTAGTTTTCCACTTTCAGACTCAGCATGTTTTCAAAATGTTTAGTGACAATAGACATATTTTAAAGTCGATTACTGAATAGAGATTGAATACGTTTTTTTCTCATGTTCCTGCAAATACGCTCCACGCCTTTATTTCAAACATTGTACTTCTTAGTCACTCAGGCCTTTATCCAACAACTTTTAATGTCAGTGGAAAGTCTGATGCTGGCTGCATGGGCTGGTGGTTTAAGTATTACAGTACAATAGCAGTGACACTTGGAAGATTTTTTAAGCTTCTCTTACTCGCATTATCCCAAGGTGTGGGGCTGGTTGTGTCCCTAGCTTCTTGTAAAAGGCGGGCACCTTGAGGGGACCTCTAGTACCATGTTCCTCATTGCCATTCAGTTTCTCAGCATCTGACTTTACAGTAATTAACATGTTTGGTTCTCACTGCTCCAGGGGGGGCTGCTACCAATCGGCAAAATGACAAGTAGGTATGAGGCCAGGTAGTCTCAAAGGACAGTTGGCAGCGCCTGGAAAACCTTTATAAAGGCTCCTGCCACTCACCTCCCAAACACTCTTGTAAGTCACTGATTAAGTGCTCAGGCAGCAGATTAGGGGAGGCTGCTGGGGACAGCTCTCTCAAGCCACTGCTGGCAGCAGGGGCAGAGGCATTAATGAGCGCAGCCAGCAGCATGTGTCTCCTGAAGAGCTGTAAATGTGTGAAACTAGTCTCTCAAATCATTGTGTCAGTGCCTGAATGTACAAGAGTGCCAACACAGGTTGGGTGAGAAAAAAATTCCAGCCAGACCTTGAACCAGCTTTTGAAAACCAGTCCCAGCCAGGCACTCCCTCAGATGCCACCATCTCTGCAGGCTTTCTTCTTTCTTTAGCAAATGTGCATCCTCCTCCTTCTCCTCTTCCTCCTACTCCTCCTCATTGCTCATCCAGGGCATCTCACCTCCCAGAACTCAGCCACAGCCTGACTCCTCATCCCTGTCTCCAGAGTCAGCTCATGTTGGCGGTACATCCCTGGTCCTGACAGTTATTAAACTGATACTAATTTAGAAGCCATTCTTCCTGGAATTTAGCTGAAATCTTGACATTTTGCATTTAAAGAGGACTCGCTGTTCTGCAAAGCAGCTAAAAAGGCTGTGCAGGAGCCCTTTTGCATAGAGATTAGTCTAGGCTGTGTGACCTCCCTGAGGTACAGTAAGTCGTCCATCACATTTGGGCACTGGCCTCTGGTCAAGGGACCAGAGGGCTCATCAGAGACCTGGGCGGAGGACCCATGAGGGCTGTGATTTCCCACATTTTTTTCCCCATGACTTCCCAGTGTTTGTACTGATAATGGGTGCTGAGCCAGGTTGGCCATTTGTGTCCCACCTGCCCCTTGGTTGCATGAGCTAGAAGTGTGCAGTTTATATCTCTTCCTTCCTGCCTCCTGTTCTGTGAAAATTGCTGGTACATTTTCTTCTTGGGATATATTGTTTAAGGGTGGCTTTTGTTCAAAAGGGATACAGGTTCACTTTGATTAGTGCTCAAAATAATAGCAATGTTCTGTCTAGATGGGTTTTTGAAAGGCAAGGTGGGAGGATTAGAAACACAAACACATAGATGCACAATGCCTTGCAGTGTGGGCAAACCTTCAGTAGGGGAGGAGGTCACTGGGAGGAGGGTGTCAAACCTGCCTGTTCCAGTGTGTCTGTGATGTCTGTAGCGCTGGACGTAAGTTGAAAACAAGCCCAGACTCCTGAACTGGTTAAGCATGTCAGCACAGTGGAGCTGGGCTGAAACAACTTTAACAATCTGACTTTGGATACTTTTCCACGCTTCTTGGTCCAAAATCTGTTTCTAGCTATGGTGAGCTAAGTAGTATGTGTCTGAAAAAACAAATTGTTTCCAAATGTTTTGAGGCTGTTGATAAACACTGTCCTTATAAAGAAGTGCCTCATAAAAATCCTGGAGACTTTACTACTAACCTCTGATATAGTTCATTTACTGAAATCAGGGTTTGACTTGTAGGTGTAACTGTACCCTGAACCACTGCAGATGTAGAGTATTCAGATAGAGCAACATCTTCCTAAAGTCTCTTGAGGTGTTGTTTCAGAACTGATTGTGGCTTTGGGTACCAGTGTAAATCCTTCCAGATATGCAATGTGCCTTCCACAGCAATCATATTCTTGTCCCACAATCCTTCATCCCGATATTGATTACATCTGGACAAAATTCACTGGGCAGGAAAAGCCAGGAAGAAAAGGAATTAACCGCTTGTTGAAGAGTCTGGCAGAAAGTAGGAGCTGCATTACATTTACATCGCATTTCTGTAGCGGGGTATCTGGTGATACCACTGATGAAAATAACTACCTTATTTAATGCTTCAGTGCATTCTTCCCTGTTCCACGGTAAAAGTAATTTGTATTAAAACAACGTGGATGAAACAGGGACGTTCAGGGTACCCAGACTTCACTGGTTTTAGTCACGTTCAGCCCTGGCTCCATGTGATGCAACTTGAGCCCATCCTGGATCAGGTTGCTCTTTGATACTCCAGGGAACCTCCAGTGATCTGGGCAGTGTTACACCCACGTAAGCAGGGATGGGGCTGCAGATGACATATTTACATTTTTTTTAAAACTGACTGGGTAACAGAGCCAGAAACAGCAACATCTTTGGTTGTAGTGAAATACTACATTTTTCCAGACTTGTGACACAGTTTTACCCTGTGAGCCCTAACCTCTGGAGTGCTACTAGACATCATGTTTAGTAGGATACAGTGGGAGCTATTCTCAGCGCACACACAACAAGCAGGAATGCCCTCCAACCCAGACCCTAATGTTGGTGTTGGATTAGCCAGTCTCCTGTCCTGGCTCGCTGTGCTGAGGTAGGATGAACAGGGAGCTGTGAGGTCCATTTCAGCAGGTTTACAAGTCTATTACCTGTGCTCTGACCCAATTATTTCAGGCTGTACATTACTGGGAGAGAAAGAAGCAGGAACTGCTAAGTTTTATCCTCAAGACTAAGAGGACAGAGCAGCATCTGGCACCCCAACACAAGACCCACACACACATTTTCCCAGGAGACCTTTGCATAGCAAACCCTCTGAGAAGAGACACTTGACCTGGAGGTGAAAGTAGCCACCAAACTGAGGAAGACATTTGCATTGAAAACTGTAAAAATGACAAACCACCTTTCCATTTACATGGCCTCTTTCCTCTTTTGGAGAAGAAGATTGAATGACAAGCTTGTGCAAGATGCTGAGGTGCTGTAGTTCTTCTTGATTACAGCAAAACCACCTGAAATCCCGGGCCTTCGCCTTGAAGAGTGCTTGAGACAACATGGGACATATTTCTCCATGTTCGATAAAGGCTTGAGGTACTCCCTGGGAGTATGGTTGGTGCCAGAGGATAGCCCAAGGATGTGCAGCAGGTTGTGTGACCCAGTGTTGTCAATCTTAGTTCCAGCATGCTTGCACTGGATCTGACTGGGATGGAGTAAACTTCCCTAGGTCAATCCACCGCAACAGTTATTAACAGGATTCAGAGTCACTGTGCACAGGGCAGCAAATTAGCCCAACAGCTTTTCCAATGTGAAAAATTCTCCAGGATGAAGAGGGCTCTTCTAAAAGTCTCTGCCTTTATTATATTACTGTGGTGTTGAAAATGTTGTAGCTCGCTGGGAGATCCATTTTTTTCTTGTCAACTTACCAGTTTCAATAATTTTGACACGTTGTGTCTTGTTCCATAGAACCTTTGGATTATGTGAGCTCCTGCAGGATTCCTGCACAAGTAAGGCTGCAGAAGAGGAATGTGGCTTCCTCAGCTATGTTCTATGATGGTAATATGCCAGGCAGGGACCACATCCAGGACCTGCTCTACTGTATACTAGCAGGAATGAAAGATTGCTCCTTTTGCCCTCTTTCCTAATCAAAATTTAATTTCTTCGAGCAAATTGTCTCTTTGAGCATGTCTGCATCTCTTGTCTCGCTGCCCTCCTCAAGTAGCTTTTGAAACCGTTTCCCAAATCCAGTCAGACTCACAGAAGGGTAGAAATTTCGAGAACAAGTTCCTCCATATTTTGTGAAAACTGGTAGCTTATTAAAAAAACCCCAAATTAACAATCTCTTACCCAAGGACACACAGAGAGACTTCAGGCCTTCTTTTTGTGGTTTAATCAGTTAAGACATACTACTAAACCAGCCATGAAGTTTGTGATGAAGTCCAACATTGCTACCAGCATAATCTCCAATCCAGCTAACAAGTCAAAAATTGTTGACAAGGAGTAGCAGGGGGGGATAAGATGGAGCATGACTGGCCTATGGGCCCTGGGGATGAGCTGGGTGGCCCATGGAGGCAGCTCAGAAACTGTAGGGAAAAAAAATGGAAAGATTTTGGAGCTGTCTGTAGATGTGGGTGATACCTGAGAACCTTGCAGTGAGGGCTCATATGGAGCAGGTCTACAGTCACTGTGGTGAGGAGCACAGGGGCCATAAGACCTGCCTTTAGAGGAAAACAAGTATCACTATTGGCTCTCCAAAATAACACATTTTCATTAATCAGATAACAATGAGGGGTTTTTGGCACCAGAGGGAGAAAAAAATATCTTCATTTTTTTCATTTGCTTTGCCTCCTTTCATAGCAAAATGGATTTCTTTTAAGCAGTAGTGGGAATCAGTTACTACTCATCTAGGAGATTCCACCTCTGCCTCTTTCTAGATTTCAGCAAGGCTTTTGATACTCTCTCTTATAGTTCCTCTTAAACCAAATGTCCAGAATACAGCTGTATAAACACATAATGCAGTGGGTGAACAATGGACGGATGGGTTGGGCTTAAAGGGTCATAGTGAAAGGGGTTACATCAGGCTGGCAACCAGTCATTAGCGGGTTCCCACAGGGATCCATCCTGGCACCAGTGCCCTTCAATATCTTCATAATATCTTTCTCCCGGATGCAGAACTCGAGGGTTTACTAACTAGGTTTGACAGTGACACAAAACTGGGGTGAGAAGTTAACACTCTGGAGGGCAGGGAGGCCCTGCAGACGGATCTGGACAAATTGGAGAATTGGGCAGTCGCCAACCGTATGAAATTTAACAAGGGCAAATCTTGGTTTTGCACCTCAGATACAGCAATCCTGGATGCACGTACAGACCAGGGAGCGAGATGCTGGAGAGCAGCCCTGCAGAGAGGGACCTGGGGTTCTGGTCAACGGCAAGTTGAACATGAGACAACAGTGTGCCCTGGCAGCCAAGAGAGCCAGCCGTGTCCTGGGATGCATCCAGCATGGCATCGCCAGCCGGTCGAGGGAGGGGATTGTCCCACTCTGCTCTGCTCTGCACTGGTGTGGCCACACCTCGAGTACTGTGTGCAGTTTTGGGTGCCACAGTATAAAAAGGACATCAACCTACTGGAGAGTGCCCGGAAGAGGCCACAAGGCTGGTAAAGGGTCTAGAGGAGGAATCACATGAGGACAGGCTGAAGTCACTTGGTCTGTTCATCCTGGAGAAAACTAAAGGGGGACTTCATAACTGTCTACTGTTTCCTCACAAGGAAAGGAGGAGGAGCAGGCGCTGATGTCTTCTCACTGGTGACCAATAACAGGACTCAAGAGAATTGAAGGATCATGTGCCAGGGGAGGTTTCTGTTAGATATTAAGAAGAGGTTCTTCACCCAGTGGGTGGTGGAGCACTGGAGCAGCTCCTCAGGAAAGCAGTCAATATTCAAGCATTTGGGCAATGGCCTCAGATACATGGGGTGAATGTTAGGATTGTCCTATGCAGGGATAAGAGTTGGACTCGATGATCCTTATGAGTCCCTTCCAACTCAGGTCACTCTATGATTCCATGGTTCTGATTCTACTAAAATTTCCGTTCTAGAGATACATTTCTAATGGTTTCTGTGTTTTGCTGGCTGTCTTAAAAATCAAATGTAATGATAAAGCAAGGCAATGCCTTTTTCCCATTCATTTTGACCTTTCTTTTGATCAGCTTCCTTGATCTAGTCCTTGCCTGTCAGTGTCAGGGTGTCATTAACGTAGTGTTGTGTAAGTACCGTTTACTGTGTAACCCATCTTAAGTGTTTCACACTCTGTGTTTATTATTGTTAAACCATCAAAGGCCTTAAAACCTAATAAAATTTGCCCCTTGGCAATGTGAAAATTTCCCTCATTCAATTAATTTTCCAACAGAGAATTTCCAGAAGATAAATCCAGGCTTCTTTTGTGTTGTTTTTGTTTTTGCATTGTCTAGTTATGAAATGTTGCATGACGACAGTTTGAAACAGTGACTAATTACCAGCATAGTGGAATTTACTTCTTTTGTCTTCTAGGAATGACTCCTGCCTTTTCCCAGGACAGAAGTACCTTTTGGTCAAACAATTCAAAATAGACAAATATGCAGACAGTTAAGAGAAGTCAAATGCTTGAACAATTTCTCCCCTTTATTGTGGACTGCAGTTTCAAGGAATCAATGCTCTTTGCCAAATACTTAACTTATCTGGAAAAGGAAAATTTTGAGTCCTAGTCTAACCAGTCCAGCAGTGAGATGTGTCATCGCCTCCCTTGTGTCCTCAGGTCAATGCCTGTGAGACAAGCAGGGTATATTTGGGATCAGTGATGGCCAGTGCTCCATACCCTTATGCCTTTTTGGAAAATGTTTTTTAGTTCAGCCAGTCTGACTGGAGCTGAGGGGAATGGTGCTAAGAACTGGCTTTGATTCCTCCATCCAGGTAAGATTCCCATTCCCCAAGAATCTCCATCCTTTTGTAGTTCGAGTTTGTCTGTCCATCCAGATCTTCCTTTCTGATACCATGACCATCTTCCTTGTCGGCACGATTTTCTTCACCAGCTTTCACCAGCAAAATATTGGGGTTTGTGCCACATTAAATTAGAGCACTCCCAAGCCTGGTCCTTAAGGAGCTCTGCTGGTGTCCACTTGCCAGCCCTCTCCAGACTCAGCAAGTTGCTGCCTGGTCACCAGTTCCTCCTCACTTTACAACTCTTGTACTAGCATCCATCATCTACTTTTTATGGATAATTTCCCATATTGTGCCATGTTGGGTGTTCAGTGGAGTCTAGGTAAATCTCATTTCCTTTGGCTAGTAAAATTCTTTTGTTAAAAAATTTATATTGACAAAGCTGGACACATTTGATTGATAAGGATATAGGCTTGTATTTTCCGCTGTGTCTGTTCTTCACTTAATACATTGCTTTATGCTTTGGGTGCTGCATAGACCAGATCAAGGAATCCGTATTTGTGAGTATCACTAACAGTCCTTTTATTAGAGACAGCCTGAATTACCACAATGAAGAAATATTTGTTAGAAATACTTGCTGTCAGACTTAACATTTCATCTGCCAGTTCTTTCACTATTCTGTGATCCTTAGATACAGATCATCTGTCTTCTGATTCAGGCACATAAAAACTCTTCAAATCTTATTCCATTTCAGGTTGGTAATTTTCATCCATATTCTTAGCCTAATTATCTACCCTATCTTTGCCCATCTGTTCATTGTTCTTTCACAGTAAACTGGGATGAAGGATGAAATTTGTTTTGGGGCCGTACCTAGATCATTTTCAATTTGGATGTTACTCTGTCTGCATAACAACTCCTCTCTCTCCTTGTTCTTCTCTTACTGAGCTGACTCACAGCACTTCTTGGGTGAGTTTCACTTGCAAAGCTGATGCTGTTTTAGGGCTGCTCTTACTTGATCCATTTCAAAATTTTCAATCTCTTGTTCATCTTGCACAGCCCTGGAGAGGAGGGTGCAGGGATCTACTCTCCAGCCATATGATGAGGCTTCAGGGAGCAGGACAGGGAACAAGCAGGGCAGGGAATGTGCAGGCTGCAGCAAGCAGATGCTACTCAACCCCTTGCAGGGTCTGTGACCGTGGGAGAAGATCGCTGAGGAGGACTAGATGACAGTCATGCTCCTGACTCAGTGGATCAGGAGCACAGGTTCTTGCATATATCCATATTTGTCATATTTTTGCATCTTCTTTAAAAGTGAATGCATTTATAGCCTAGGAGCCATCTTGAAACAAATGGGTGACATTCACAGGGTATATCAGCTGGAAAATGCTGCTCTTGGCCACAGTGACAAGGCAATTGGGGCGAGGGCTGGATCTGAAGTGCCCAGTCATGATTGGTTGTCTGGTTTGCTGAAGATGTGTCCCTCTTGCTATGGTGATGGTTTCATGTTTGCTCCTGTTTGTTTTGTTTTACCGAGTTTGGTTGCTGGGTTTTAGCACAACTGGGCAACTTGCATTATCCCACTCAAAGATAACACGCTACAAGGAGTCTGAGGACATCTGTTGTGGCTGGATAGGGTCATCCCAGCAAAGGACAGAAAGGCACTTCACACAATGACATCCTTCACTCAGAGAGTGACATTGTTCTTAGTCCCTATTAAAGACAGATGAGAGCAGTAAATGCAGCAGATATCAGTAACTGGATCTTACAGAATTTGGCTGTTCCTAGCTTGCTTTAATTTATTCTTGGAGTACTTCTACATATTTTTGGCAGGCAGTTGTTGGCTCTACCTAACTTGTGCTGTACAGCAATCAAACATTGTCTGAGTGTGGTTACTTTCTTTACCTGGTTAGATGTATTTTTTTCCATGTCAACCATGGTTCTATGGCTTCCAATCAATTCAAACCATGGGTAGAGTGAGCTCATACCTGTCAACAAAGCACCGTGCATACATACCCACAGAGTCAAATAAATCAACAGAAATCTGATAGACTGGGCTAATATGTGGAAATCTGCCTTTATGTTCAGATTCACATAAACCACTGCTGACCTCAGAGCATGGCCAGCACATGCCAACCTGTTTACTGGGTGGGATCCAGCCATGAAGTTGCCTTACGTGCAGTGTTGATTTTATCAATTGGTGCACTGGGAGTGCAAGCTAGAACACCAGATCTGGTTTCAGGGAAGAGCACTCAGGAGAGACACAAAGTGCCAGCTGGAGCCTGGAAAGGTCTAAAACATTTGGCATAGTGTCCAGGGTCCTGACAGGCTCTGTGTTCATCGTTATCTGTGGACAAGGACTGAGAGTCAACTGGAGGGGGCCTGTTTCGCTCTCCTCTCCCTGGAGATGGATAGCTTTTGGTTCTACGGCTGCTACAAGTGTCTAACAGTGCAGCAATTGAGCTGCTGTTCCATGGCCACCTCCTGTTGCAGTGTCAGGCTGTACCAGAGCTGCAAACAACCTGTGCACTTGCCTTTGTGCAAGTGCTGTAGGCTTGCGCCACAGATATGTGGCTAGTTAGCATATCCACACGTCTGTCCTTCTCACAGCAAGGTCAGGGACACATGTAGACACCAGCAATGTCGGTGCTAGGGCTGGAAAGACAGCAGCAGCGGGTGCTGGAAAAGGCAAAAGTGAGAAGTGGGATGTCAAAAGTTGGCTGCTGCTGCTGGGTCGGTGCTCAGGCACGGCCGGCTGCACCCCATTAGCTTAACAAAGCTGGTGCTGAAGTAGCAGGGATCCTCCATGTCCCAGCATAGCACCCTCTCTGGCTCCTACTGGTGTGTTTAGGAAGTGTATCACAAATTTATCACCACTTACCTCTTGGGTATCAAAGGCAGAAAAGGAAAAAGTGCATATTGCTGAGGAAAGGGCAGATATGCCTGATGCAAGCCAGAAAACAGATGCCAAAAATGCTTTCATTACTATCTCTTCAGCAGCTATTGACACTGGGAAACCTTCTTCTGTTATCTGTGGAGGAAGAAGTTAACAAAGTGCCTGCCAGAAACACTGTATAATGATGCATGCAAGGACAGGAAGTTCCCTCCTGAGAGCAAAACTCCAGAGCTTTCTTCGGAGCTGTCCTTTTTTATTCTGCTCTGAACCCTGCCTGCCCGCTGATAAAAAGTCTGGCAAAGCCTGGTGATTTACGCTCTACCCACCTAGCATCTAGGAGCAGAGATTAGCTGCTGGGGAGGCGCTGGCTGATGGGAGAGACACAGAGATGACCTGATCAGCACTGGCGGCAAAATGAAGCAGAGTAAGTTGTTATTGTGTCCAGACTCAAAAAAAGGTGAGATTTTCCCATAGCCAGCTAACAGCTGGATGCCAAGCGGGGTCTGGGCAAGGAGAGGGCAGGCAGTGACCAGCACAAGCTAAAGCTCCCCACTCCCCAGGGTTCTTTTGGGGCAGGGGCATGGGAAGCAGCCTTCTTTGCAGGATTGTGCATACAGGCACCAGCCAGGCTTGTGAGAGCTGGCTGCAAATTGCTGCCATCCTTAGCAGAAGAGAGCAGATCTTCAGTGCCAGGAGCTGATCTACCCCCATGTGCCTCAGAGCCATGGGAAGTTCTGGGCCAAGACTGCATTGTCTCCATGGAAGAAGAATAACGTGATGCTCTTGTTTCAGAGTTCAGGCAGTGAAACACCGTTCCGGAAGTGTGCTGGAATTCAATTTTTAATAAATCGGGCTGTTCACACACTGATCTGTTTAGAAGGAGTGTGATATAGTATTTCCATGTGAGGTTGCAGGCTGGTGATTTGTTATTACAAATTAAATACTAGTTACTACTTAGATAAGATAAGTGTCACAGAAGTGGATAGTAGCAGCTCAATGAAAAGGGGAAGAAAAAGAGAGTGAAAAGAGAGTGTGGAGCACAGGGGTAAAAAAAGATAAGAAAAAAGCAAAACCATTTGAAATTTGCCAAGTGTGATAAATGCTGCAGAGTTCTTGAAAAACTGAAAACATTCCTTTTTAATATATGTAGGACCAACCTACAGATGACTGAATTCCTGTTACTGACTTCTACTCTTTTGTCCTTATTGGAGAAAGGTTTATTTGGGAGCAAAAGGCTATTTCTACCTTACTTCTTTGTTTTTCTGCACTTGCTATCATTGTGTGCACGGTTGATTTCCCCGATGCTGTCAGACACTTGGGCTCTCATCCAGCAAATACTTAAGCACACGTGTAACCTCCCAGACAGTGTAAGGTTATCCATGTGCTTAGATGACTTTGGGTCAGGATCTTAATATCTCTGTGGCTCAGATGTGACTTCCACACAGCGAGGAGGAGATACAGAAGAGCCAGACAACTAGAAAATGTTCTTGTGAGACCACAACGCTCCTGGCAAGAGGGTTCGGATGGTAATTCACTACCTGAAAGATTATTTTGGGGTAAAATTGATAAATTAGTTATTCTCCAGAAAATGCTGCTTTTGGACATTGGAAGCAATCAGCAAATTCATTTTGAATGAGCCAGGCTAGTTTAAACCAGACAGAGTCTGAGAGGGAGAGTGGTGGGCTGCACTTCCTGGTCAAGCAGTTCCCAGGGATGAGGGAGAGTGACTGCCAGCAGGACATGCGATGGTGGCCCCTCCTGCCCACACAGGTCTTTGTTGAAGTCCCACTGCAGATGAAGACCTTTGTTTCCAAGTATCTTTGGCTTGTTTTAAAAATGCCCCAAACAGTTTCTTAGATTCAAAGTGCTTTTTTTCTCCCCCTGTGTGTTGCCAAGTAATCAATTCTTGTTTGATCCAAATCTCTTTTCCCTGTTTTCTTTCAGTTTGGCCCCCAGATAAATGCATGCAACTCAAGTGCATCATTTAATCGAAATCATCCACATTCAGCAGCAAAGTCTTCTGGCTGGTCCCTTAAGAGGGACTGATTGCGGTTGCTACATTATGGGACTTTTTTTCCAGCTAGAAGTATCTCAGTTTCCATTTGCTCTCTTAAGTTTGTGAGTTGGTCTCCTGGTACTTCACAGCACAGGACTGAGGTCATTCCAAACAGCGGGAAGGGAGGAGGCCATCCTCTTGAGTGAGAAGCTCGGTACTGCACGTTCCCGTGGTACTGAGACACCAAGTCTTTGGGCCAGGGAATGAGACCTGGTTCCTTTTAGCTGCTGGAGTAGATATAGTCCTGGAAGATGTGCAAGGTGGCAGAAAGTGAGTTTCATCTTACTCGTGGTTCAAGATGTTCTTCCTGTCTAACAATGAATAGTGCCAGAGTGAGGGCCAGAGTGTTGCAAGGGAAACCCAGGAGAACAAGCAGAGAGAGGAGAGAATGTGGGGACATCAGCATAGGGGAGGAGATGCAGAAAAGGTGCACCAGCCACAGAAGTGCCCAGCTCCCATGAGGAGGCCGGTACAAGCAGAAGTTTTGAAAGATCATGTGAGAAGTTATTGCATATCTCAGGAGGAAGAATAATCAACACAATAATACCTAAGGACAGATGATGGCATTATTAGGCTAAAATTCCAGAAAAAATATTGCAGATGAAGTGTTCCTTTCTACAGAATACATCACAAAAAGGCAGCTCATGGTTCAACAGCTCTCTGCTACCCCTCAGCAGCACCTATCTGTGGTCTTTGGGAGCAACTCCTTGCTGCTGATGCTCACACTTTCCCGACAATCTGGCTGTTTTTTCTCACTGCTGGGAAGGGGGCTGGGGGAATCCCTAAAGCTGCTGGTACTGTATGGGAACTCAGAATTATTGCTTCTGAAAGGGGAATCATTCACTCTCCCTGGGAGCAGGAATTAGTGGCATGAAAGAGCCATGACAGAGGTGTAGAGAGCGTAAGATTTTCTTACAGTGCTACAGCCCTGGGAAACCATCTTCCACCTGATTTGACTTGAACAATAATTCTTTCAGTGGGCTACCATCAGTGAAGAGGGCGGGCTGAACCGCTTTCCCTTACTGTTTTTATTTCACCCCCCCCTGTGCTGGTAGTGCCATGTCAGCTGTATCAAAACTAAAATGTATTTTCCTGTGGGTTTTTTTTCCACCTTGTTTTCCTACAAGAGTAAAAATCAGCATGACAACAGTTTTCTGAGCCCTGTTTCTGTCTCTTTTTTATCTATGTAACTGATGCCAATGGAAACATTAGCCACTCTTTCAAACAGCAAGCAAGCAGAAGCCAGCAAAATACATGTGGTTTGTTTATATATATATACATAACATTAAAATCATGCCTACTTGCTTTTTTCTTCCTGTTCTTTTGAAAAACACTAAAAAGTCATGGATGTTTGAGGGAAGATTTTACGATGAAGCACTTTTCTCAATGTTGTTTTGGTAAGACGAAAGCCAAGAGTAGATTCTCAGCTGTTTACATGGATGTGGCTCTTTTCTGAGACCAAGGATCAGCACCAGCGAAGATCAAGTCTTCTGTGGGTTCAAAGATCAACCCATATAGGGTTTCTGCTCCCTGTGTGTTTCCTGTTTTATGGGCAAACAAATGTTATCTATTGTTAGCTGTACATAACCAAAAGAAGTACAGGAGGAAAAGCTGGATGGTATCCCGCCTTGTAGTACTGTACTTGTGAGTAAGTTATTACACACGTCCCAACACATCTGTTGTAGGCAGGTTTAGGTACTAGAGATCTCTGTATGGATATTACGATATATATATATATATATATATAAAACAAGTATTACTGCAGCCAGTGAAGCTCTGGCAGACTGTTCATCATGCTAAGGGTGAGAGAGCCAGCTCATGTCCCCTGGTAGAGCCCGCTGTCGGCCCCAGATGTGGAGGGGTGGGAGAGAGGAGGTCCTAAATGCAGGATAGAGACCTTTTCCCAGGAGGCATCATACCTGCATAGTGGGATGAGGAGTATGAGTCTTTCTACTGTAGTCTCAAGTGGATGAAATACATTTGCTTCTCAGCAGACTTCAGCCTTTAAATATCTTTTATGTATTTTTCCAGTCAGTGCCCATGTCTCATTACTTTGCACTCACTTGATTGATTGACGCTACAGAAGAGACTAGTTTGGTTTGGGGGTTTTGGGGTTTTATTGTGGCAAAGTTAACCTAAATTGGGGAATATAGACTTTTCTGTTATTTTTAGCAGGATTCATTGGCCTTTTGGTTTTATTTCTTTGTCCGTCTACATGATATAAAAGTCTCATTTGCTTCTAGTCCTGGAAAGCTTCATGAATTCAGCAAACACTAGGGAGAAGCAGGGATTTCAGTTGGAAATTCAGCAAAGCTCCCCATGGAGGAGTCATCCTCAGCCACCACCAGCTGAGAAGCACAGCAGGATCTCTGCCTAGCCCTGGGAACTGGGAACAGTACAATTTAGGCTGCCATTATCATATGGTTTTCAGAGCATTAGCCTTTTTTTTTCATTTTGCTTCTTTCAACTGGCTGAAAATTATAACCCTCACAATGTATAATTAGTACATCCTTATGAACATCATGCATAGTTAAAAAACTCCTCTAGGCTCTTGTCCTGCAGCAGAAATGCCCTGTAAAGGAGAATGAAAGAGGTTTTTTTATGCTGCAGGACAGAGGTGTTCTGCACACGCCTGTGTTGTAGGTGTGGAGGACGAGTTTACACAGGAGCAGAGCAGGTGCAGGTCTCTGAGCGGCTGCTGCAGGGAGCTCCAAGGCAACCCTGCTTCCATCGTCCCTTTAGGACATCAGCAAAATGGCTGTTAAAATGTTCTGTGACCATTAAAATGCATGTGCTGTATTGTCAGACGTGAAAGGGTCTTTAAAAGAAAAATAACCACTGAAACCTCCCCCAGGGACACACATTTTTGACAGACTGATAGAAAGTAATGCACTTGTGGTATTCAGGTATACCTTCTTAAACTGCAATCCTGTTACATTGTACAAATATTGACAATGAGTGAAAATATATATCTGCATGTTATGGTACAATTGTATTAGTGGGCGTTGACATGAAGTTTCAGCCTTCTACACTAGATTAATCTGTGTGATTGTATATAACATAGTAATTTGTGGAGTTTTAAAAATTCGTCACATTATTCTTGTTCTGTTGAACTGTCACAGGTTTCCTGGCTAATTATTTTCTTTTTACGGCATGAATTTTAGAAAGTGGAGGCTGCCTTACTCTATTGTAGTAACTCTTTGAGGCCTCTACTCTTCCTTGCACTGAGGCCCAAGGAGGCAGCTAACAATCTTAGAGAGCTTTTCCCCCTAATATGAGCTGCCTCAGGAAGCCCCAGTGCAGTAGCAGCGCTGGAAAGGGAGCTTATAAACTGTGCTGGACAGAGAGACACCCATTGCACTAAATTCTACATAAACCAGCACTGACTGTTGTTGATGCCAAGCTAAATACCCCAATCACCTGCTGTTCTCACACTCAGGAGAGGGATACAGAGGAGAGTGGTGGGGTTCAGTAGTCCTCCCCTTGCCTGCCAGTACCTTGTGCCTGTTACCCTCCCTCTGCCTTGGATGAGGGAAAGCCATCCCCAGCACTCCTTTTATGCCCCATCTCAGGTTGTCTTTTCATTTATAAACTTTCCTCTTTCACCTGTTGCAAAGGGGCCAAAGCCAGCCTCAGCTGAAGACGGCCTGGAGCTTTCGTTTGCACATCCCATGTGGCTTTGCATCTGCTTCCACTTTCACCAGAGCCATTAATTGCAGTTGACTCCTTTTATTTCATATCCCAGGCACCAGCCAGTAACCAGCACTGACTCAGGTGCACAAAGGAGTATTTTCTTGTTGCTGACACTTCACCTTTCCACCCTGCTTCTTGCAGGTGAAAGTCCCTCCCTCCTCCTGACTTCTGCACCCTGGCTGCTGGGACATGCATGTGCTATGGGGCTCTGGTAAGGCAGTGTGCAGAAAGAAAAGAAAGGAAATTATAGGGAGGAGTGGATTTTAGCTAGAGTTACAAGGAAATCTGAGACACCAGTGTCGTGTCTCTGCCTGCAAGACAAGGCTGAGGAGCTGAGTCTCAGCCAGGTGGAGGCAGGATTCATCCCCCTTCCCTGGATGTTTTGCCCGGAACAACAGGAGAAGCATCACAGCATTGAGATCCTGGCGACCAAAAGTGCATCTCTGTAGCTCTTAACAAAATCTCAGCTGTGTGTCATTTTGAAAGACCCTAATTTTAGCCTGGCCAGTGCAGCACCCAGCTGCACATCATCAAGGTGCCCCAGTACACGGGTAGAGCAGTGGTTTTGCCCCTTTGCTTGGGCAAACCAGGCATATAAGGATTTATTTTCTTCTGGAGGCTGGAGTTGCGGGAGGAAAAGGGAGGTGCATTTTCTTACAGGGACAGGGTTAAGAGAGCATCAGCAACCGGGCCAACCCCCCGGCACAGCCAGCTCGAGTGAGCCCTTGGTGTTTGGGTTGTCCAGGCGCCCGTGATGGTTCCAATGTGCGCACAGTATGACAGATGACCTATTGAAATAATTTCGGAGCAGTGCTGGGGTTGCCAGGGCAACCAGTGCTCCCTGGGCTTGCGCCTGGCCATGTGACAGCCGCCTTGACGTCAGCTGGAGGCAGAGCCTGTGGTTTCGGCCGCGCAGCCAAAGCCTTGTGAGAACCCAGTGGATGCTGGATTTATCCCCGCCGCCACCGCCGCTGCCGCTGCTGTTTCTCAGGAGCTGCCAGAGCATGGACTATTGAAAACTTGCATTTCTGCTGTGTGAGGTAACCATTCACTTTTTGTTCTTGTCAGGTGTTTTTTTTCCTTAAAAAAATAAATACGGTAGAAAGCAGCTTATCGTGAGTGATATTTTTTTTCATTTGTTTGTTTTGGCTGAAAGTTTGCCTTGATGAACAAACCCGGCACTAGCAGATAAATGCAAAGCAGCTTCCAGTTACTAATTCTGTGTGCAGACTGCAAAGTGGAGTTAAATTTAGGTTAATTATCCATGAAAGGAGAATAAAATGATTTTGTTCTCATTTGACACTTTAGAAATATAAATTAACAGGAGTAATCTGAGGCTAATGCATTCAGGAGTTAAATTATGTTTAGGTATTGCGTTGATTTGGGCATCTCCACAGCTTTATATTTCTGTTGGAACTCATGGTGTTTTAATGCTGCCAGATTCAGGCGGGTTTGTACCCAATGTGTTCAGTGAGGGGGGAGCCAACAGCCCATGCAGTTAGGAACCACTTGAAATCTAGCTCCCAAAGTTCAAGTCTTTAAATGATCTTTGTTCACGTGGAGTCCCCACAACCATCACGTTCCCTGGGGTTCTTGCCCCTCTCTGGGGGCACACAGCACTCTTGACTGTATAGTGTTTACAGAGGAAAGGAACGAGAGCTTCCTGAAAAATTATGCCAAGAGAGTAGCAATGCTGTAACACAGGCTTTTGCTCTTTTTCTCACACTCACATATACAGCTTCGGTTTTGATCCTTTTTTTTTTTTTTTCCTGTTGTGGGTTGAGAGCAGCTAGAATTGCTAAAAAAAGAACTGCAACATGAACAGCACCATGGTAATTTAAAAAATTAAATGCATTTGGGTGTTTTTGCAAAAAGAAGAGGGAGTTAGGGTCTATTCCTGTATTGCACTTACTCCAAGGGGGCTGTTATGGGAAAGGAGATCCCAGGGCTGCTGAAGTTCAGTGCTACAGACCGAGTTTGTTTATGCGGGAGCGTATAGATTCGTTTGAAGAACAGATTACAGCTGAAGCATTGTGTGCGTTATTTCCTGGAAAAGTGTGCTAGATCGTTCTTATCTTCTCTAATTATATATTCCTGTTCCCTTCCTCCCAAAGTTCAGAGGGTTTATTGATAACAGTAATGATTTTCTAAAGCAGCTACTACTCTGAAACAATCACAGAGCTACAAAACAATTTAAAACACAGAGCAATAAAAGATAAAAAAAAAATCTATGAAAATTATTCTGATCTTACTGAATGCAGCAGAAGTATTTTTTTCAGAAAAGAAGCCAGGACAGAGATTAAACTGAAAGCACTTCTATAGGGAAAGTTATGGTTTAGTGCTCTGAATTTCACTGCATTTGACATTATTAACTGAGCAACAAGGATAAATGAATCTGAAACCTCTAAACCATTTCACTTGGCATTGTCTCATCTGTTCTTTACAATTTAAATTTTGTCCCTAAAATATCAGTGTTCTGGGGGTTGAAATATTTTACACTTTCTTTAATAAATTCTTCACTGATGCCAGTGCACTAGACTATGAGGAATCTCGACTCGTAGGTGAGTTTAACCATGGTTTACTGGAGCCTCACAGCTTCAGTGCAGAGGTGCTCAACTTCCCACAGGGAGTGGGGCTCTCGATACCTGCACCCAGGCAAGCCGGCTGGGCTGTGCTGGACATAGCTGCTCCCCAGCCAGTGTGGGGAGCCATGTTTTGGCCAATGGTAGTCCATGCCCCACACCTGCATGTGAGTCCCTCAGGAGTCTGGGCGGTGAGCTAGGAGGGTGGGGAAGGGGAATGCGGCAAATGCAACTGAGGTCTGCTTGTTAGCCAGCTCAGCCCAGTGGAGTAAATCCGGTGAGGGACTGAGGCATGGAATACAGGGGCAGATTTGAGCTCAACAGCACCTGCTATTCAAGAAATTAAATTCATATTCACATCTAGTGGATTTGGCTCCACATATAGCTGTAGTTGCCTGCTGGGTTTGACTTGAGTCATCAGTGTGGCAATGATGCTCATTAAGGGCTGGGGCTTCACCTCATTCATTTAGGTTTGGGTACAGCAACATGTAGCATTTGATCTCTTGAAAATGCCTGCAAGGTGGAAACTAATTGATGGAGCTTTTGCTCAAGGGTTATTCATTAGAAATATTTTAAAAACAGGCTACTCATCTCCAGCTGGAATAGGCATATCTTGCTTTAGTGATACTGAGAAAGTCTTCAAAATGCACTAACTTGACCTGAGTGATGAGGATGATAAACTGCTTTGTTTTTTACCAGAAGGGCTCTGGCTACGTTGCGACAGGATGTCTGAGAGGCAGCGTTAGTGGGGAAGCTGATGAGTGCCACTGAGGTTGCACAGGGATGTGTTCTGCTTGGCAGAGTGACTAGGTCTGTCCCCCCTCATTGAGTCTTAGGGGGGCTTTGGGCATCCTGTCAACACAGGTGCCTTTGAGCCTTGGAGGTGAGGATGGCTGCATGCCTCTGCTTGATGATTTCATGCTCTTGTTTTCCCTCGTCAACTCTGTAGCAAACCCTTTTGACAAACACTTGGATTTTAACTTGAAAGAACAGGACGTTGCCATGCAATGTAATGCTAAGCATCCCTCTTTCTATGCCTGCCATGGTTTTACCCACCATGATCAAAGAACAAACAGCCTGTTGGTTCTTTCCTACTGCTGAGAGGAGGGGAAGGTGGCTGCAGCCCATCCCTCATCTTCCACCCAATGCCACAACTGTTACACTGTCAGCCTACTTGGACTTGAAATCTTTTGACATAAACAGAAAAAGAAATGCACACGAGCATGGTGATAGTCCACCTTCTGGGGAGGCCAGGCTGACCCTCATACCTCCCAGCAGCCTTCATATCATCTGCAAATATCATCCCCTTGCATACACAGAGAAAGAGGAAGAGATGGTATCTTCTAACAGTCTTGTCCACAGAGACAGGGGAGCAGACCAGCAATTCCTGTAGAACTGGAGCACTTCACCTTAGGAGAGACCTTGGCTAAAAGCAGGACTGAGATCTCCTGGAGTTACTTCTCACAAAGGCGGATGCACCTAGGCAAATTTAAAAACAGACCTGAGCAGCTGACGGCTCTAGCCTAGCAATAATCATACATTCAAGCCTTTAGTGTGTTCCGCCTTGGTTTGGTTGAGTTGGTGGGCAATCACAGTCTAAATTTAGGCTAAAAGCATAATAAAACTTAAAAAAAACCCTTGCAGACCGTTTTTTCAAACAAAATGAGATTTCTGCTGTCTGTTTATAGGTCCTAGCCGCTACTCAAGGCAATACTTTAGGGGTAGAATAAATGCCCCTGTATAGGGTGTGTGGAGGGGATCACCACCGTGGGAACTGATGTAGCAGTATGGAGTTTCAGGCTTTTAAATTACATAGTGCAGAATTTAGTTTCCACCCTGTTAAAATTCCATTATATTTTGCTAATTGAATGTCCTGCATCAACATTAGCAACAACTGGTTCAAATGATAGCTGAGCTGCAGTAGAAATTTGGCATTTTAATCAACAGTTGCTTTTCCAATTAAGCCCAGATACCATGGGTATGGTACTCTGACTGTAACACAAAAGTTGACCTGATTGTTGGTTCCAAGCTAAAGTAACAAAAATCCTAACTCTGAAATGGTTTTGGTAGTTATATTTTAGAAATAATCTTCCATGATGAGCCAGAGTCTATGCAAACAGTTATAGTCAGATAACAGTTAAAAAAATTGACTACGTTTTGGCTGTACTTCTGCTGCTGTTAAATTTATCTTCTTAAATAGCAGGGAGTATGAGTTGAGGTTTGAGAAACAGTAATTTTGTAATTATTTTACATGGATCAAATAATTCTGTCATCAAATTTGCATTTCAGACAGCATTACAGTATGAAAATATAATTAGAAACTGTAATTCAGGAATTGCTGAATGTGTTATTTCCCAGAGGGAGCACTGTGAAGAAGCTGCCCTCATTATAACTTTAGCAAATGTTGAAATCCTATAGGTGGAAAATGTGAAGGCTGAGTTGTAAACTTCCTCTCCTTCTGTGGTCTCATTATGCTGTCAACTTTCTGTCGAACTTCATTTTTTTGTGAGATTCATTTCCACAGAAACATCTAATCATTAAGAACTGAAGTGCTCAGATCCTGTTCTGCTGAATTTCAGTATGGATGTGCTGATAGTTGTTGAATTGCTTTCAGCCACAAAATGACACTGAGATAATATAAGGATCCAATTTACACACAGAAAAGCCAAGAAGCTTGTAGTTTGTGTTGAAAAACTGCTTTCGTATCTCCTAGTGCCCAGAGTTCCCAGCAACGCCTCTTTCTCACAGGAGAGAGCAGAAGATGGGTCTCAGTTTATCTCTCTTTCTCTTCTTTTGTAATGCAGGACTTTTTTTGCTGTACATGTTCTCAGTGCTGTGCAAAGTTTTAGCTGTATAATTCTCACTGATGTCAATCTTCACAGCTTTTTGTTATTCCTATTACAGTCTTTGGTTTGTCAGGACATATTAGCTATAAGTGAGAACATCCTCTCTTTTTAGTTGGACTTGTGTTGATAAATCCCTTCCAATTTTGTCTGAAGCACTCCTTTGGACCGCATCATCCATGGCCAATTCTTCCTACCACCTTGCTGGGGCATGGAACGAGCCCATATGTGGAGCAGAGCTCATTATGCATAAAGCAAAGCTGGCACTGGGAAGAGGCAGAAACTGAGTGCAGGGAACGTTTGATGCTTCCATGTCCCCATACACCTCTTGCAGTCCTGCTGAGAGACAGTCCCAGTCCTCTTCCAGCGGAAAAGTCAAGGCAGGACAGAAAAAGTAGCATCATGGACCTGTGAACACAGGACTGCACAGATAAATGGGCTTGCTGGTGACATGGTTCCTAGTGACTCCAGGGACACTGTCACCCCCAGTGCGCTCTGAGGAACAGAACCCTTTTCCCATACCTGCCAAGGTACACTCAGCCTGGGTGCAGAGGAGGACATCTGCTCCATCATCTGCGTTATCAGTGATGCACGTCCTGCAACCTGGATCTGGTGTTTGCAATATGAGCGAAGGGCAGGAGCTGCAGAGCTTTACTACAGATGACGTGAAAAGGGATTTTTGTCAGGGAGGGTGCAATAAGCCAGACTGGCTCTTTATGGATAAGTGACCACATGTGGGGACCTTTGTGTGAGTGCTGGTTGGCAGGTGGGGCAGGAGCATCTCTTGAGCATCACATCAGTATTTTTGCACATTTGCTTAGAAATTCCAGAAGGGCAGAAGACAGTGTTTCAGCCGTCTTTGTCTGTGCCCAGAAGCAGGTGCACATTGGGGCTGAAAGGCTTTGAGACAGGTTTATACCTGCCACATTTGTCACAAAGCCTCTTAGCAGTCTGCTGAATTTCACTATCAAGGGAACAGGGGTTTGCAGTTGTGCCAAAGCCAGGCTGGTCTGCCACAGGGGCACATTGGACCATGGGGCAAGTAATGCCAGGTGGGGAAAGGAGAGTCCTGGGCAGGACTAAGTGGCCAGGTGACAGCGGGATCAAGCCAGGGGCAGGCTTGGTAATTCCTGACTGTTCTGTAGTCATCACTGCACTAGCTCTAGTGAGGACTACTGGTAGCATAGTGTCACAGATTTTCTGTGGTATGGGCCAGGCAGACCTCATGTGAAATGGAGCTGCTGAGGGAGTTAGGAAAGCAAAATGCTGATGCTCTGTCATCTTGTTGCTGTCTGATTTAATGGTGGCTAAAAGGGCTGCTCCTTCTGCTGGACGCTGGGTTCAAACTAGGGCTAGAGAAACACTGCACAGTCAATCCTTGCACAATTCCTACCACTGGAGAACAAAGATTTTGTCTTTGAAAGCTTCATACTTCTTCTTGGATTATGTAAGAAATCAGGTTTTGGAAAGACCCAGGATTACCTGTATAGAAGTTTTATTAGACATAGTTCACAGGCTTTTGCTGCAGAGAAGGTAAGTTACAGTGGAGAATGTCAAATTTAGCTTCTTTCGTAGTCAAAGTCCTTCACTCCTAGAGGGAGCAGATTCCCTGATGATGCTTTCATGTGGCCTTTCTGCATCTCCTCCAGGACTGCATAAACACAATGGATCCAGCTCATTTAATGCTCAAAGAGACTTCAGCTATGAAACAGTTCAGCCCTGAGAATATTTAACTCTAGAGAAAATATTCTGCTCATGTTGTGTGTATGTTCCTAATGGCAAATCCAAGATGCCAGGGGGAAGCGAGCACAAAGCCGTTGATTATTTCCACAACTGCTATATGCTTCCTATCACAACACTATTCTTTTGTGCAGAATGGCAGCATGATTGCAGAGTCCTCTTTAACTTTACCATTTTGGCAAGCCCAGGTCCAATTAGAGCAATTATATCTCGGCAGAAACACTGTCTGTTGTCCTCTGGACTTGTCTGTCAAGTGTCCTATTCATAGCTAATTATCTTGCATGAGTTTTTTCGTATAAAGTCATTCTGGCCCTACAAAAACAGTCTCATCTGAAGGGCAGTCTGTGTTTTTGCAGAGTTATTTCACAGGCTGATGTGGACAAGAAGAGTGCAAAATTGTGGCCAGCCGAGGATACGTCTTTCATTTTACCCACTGTCTCCTCTTGCTTGAGCATTATTTCTGCTTTGACATGGGACACAGATTTCACTTCCAATTATTTCAATTCACCTTTCACTTTCAGTTACTGTACTGCTAAAAACTGAGAACTTTATCAGAATTTGCAGTTTTTCCTTTCTGCATTGGAGGGTTTCCTTAATCAAAATCCCCATGTGAGTTGCAAGGCATGTAACGTTTGATGGCACATGATTTTAAACCACTTACAACTCTGAGGCCTGTGTGGGTCTATTTGGTCACGGAGTTATTGTAAAAACATTTTCTGGAAGAAGGTAGAGGGCACTTCTGCAGAAAAGCTGTCTATATTTGGCTTTATCTCTGCTGTCAGAGACTTTTGCAGGAGCTGAGTGGCTCCTGCAAGGAAGTCTCACTTGTCCCCTCTAAGGTACAAGCTGAGAAGCAGAGCTCAGAGAAAGGCAGAAGTGATGGGACTTAGGAAGGTCAGGGGCAGTGGAAAAAGGAACCCTTTCTCAACAAAAAATAGATTTTTATTTTCTAATACTGGTCCTGGAAGGGAAAATACATTGAGAAGCGTTTGGAATCTTTATCCTGAAACAAAATGAACTCTTCTGCCAATTCAGAAATGAGACTTCCTGTGAGAGAACAACCCCTTGTCTCTGCTGCTGACTCCATGGCATCCATGGGAGTCCCAGCCAACACACAGAGCAGCATTTGGGTAGGGCAGTGTCACTTAGGAAATGAAAACATGAGCTCAGACCTTAGTCTTAGTTCCTCCAATATCATCAGGGCAGCAATTCCACCACATTTATTTCCTATTTTGCCTCCTCTCTGCTAAGTTTTAGCCCACGTGTGAAGGTGGCTGATACTTTTTGTCAGGAGGACATGCAGAGCCGCGGGCGGCAGTGGCCCAGATGTCACCCGTGCCTTCCCTTGGCGCTGGATGCCACAGGCAGGAGAGCTGTGCCAGTGCTTACCAGGGCTGCAAAGACCTGGTCATATTAGTGGCAAGGATAAATGAGAGATGATGGAACAGCAGTGTGACATAGTCCATACCAGTTCGGGGGGGGGGGGCTTGGTGAGTTTGTGAAGATAATTTTTTAATGGTAAATGTTCACCTGGACCTGCAGCCTTGGCAGATTCATTTTCTTTTCTTGCAGCAGTGATAGCCTTTTCTCTATGAACTGTGAGCAGCTGCTGCTGCGCAGGGTCAGAATCCCACATCCATGTAGTGCATGAGAAGTGACAATCAGAAAAATAACAGTTGTTTCAGAGATGACGAAAATCACAGAAGCACTAGTAGGATGACTCCTTGCTGATATTTGCTCTTTTTATTAGACGCTAGGACCCTTGTGGAAAACCCTACCTCGTTTAATTGTGTCTGATTAAAAATCGGAGTATTTCACTGTTAGTTCACCCTGTGTCAATTGCTTGTTCACTGTGGTGTTGCTCCCATTTGGGGAGTCTATAGAAAGCACAGCTTTCCTGTGTGTGGTTCCCACTGTGCTTGTGGACTGCACTCCAGAAAGGGCAGTGGAGAGACAGTTGGGTCCAAAAGAGTTAAAACAAGCCATGGTTGCTATTTTTTAAAATAGCAGTTTTTCTTTTGTTTGTTGAATTCCCCGTGCTTTTCCAGTGCTGTTCCCATTATTCATTTCTTTCCCAAAATAACATTTTTAAGCAGAGGAATGACTTAGGCGGAGAAAGGAGAGTATCTGCAGCCAAACAGGGCAGCTGCACCCTCTCCTGTGTCTGCATTGAGGATGATCCGAGCTACCCTTGGATGTTAATGGCATCTGCTAGGCATGTCGCAATTCCCAGTATTTCAGGCAATTTTGCCTCCTCAGCGGTGAACCTGGCAGTTTCTTCCAGACAGCCCTCAGCAGTGCTTCTCGGGAGCAAGCTCTGGGTTTGCACAGCTTGCAGTTGCCATTGTAGAGAAACGTTCATTAAACTTCTTTAAAAGGGGGAGTCTGACCACATCCAAATGGCTTCCAGCTACACTGGGGATGTGCTCGTGGCCAGTGAGGTGGAAAGGTGCCCTGGCAGGCGGAGTGCTTCTGCTGTCCAGCGTCTTTGTACCCCACTGGACCAGAAGCTTCTCTTGCTCATGGATGCTGCTTTGAAGAAGAAGGGAAAATAAGCCTGACAGAGTCTGTCCCAAGGACCACTGATGCAGGCAGAACCAAATCAGCTGGGATGCAGTCCAGCCCTTGGGATGCCTTGGGTGTCCCTTCCTTAAAAACTGTCCTGGAAAGGAGCTGCTGCAGAGAGGCTCCCAGGCAGCGCCCACCAAGGCTGGCCAGGGGCTCTCCTGTCTCATCCCTCATGATCATAGAGCCAGGCACCATGAGCTCCAGAAACAGGTGCTGGCAACTCTCCCCTGGGAGTGTGGGGCAGGGGAATGGTGGAAAAAAAGCCTCGAGAGGAATTAAAAATTAAATGCTCACTGCAGCAGCTTGCTGTCACCATGTCCCAGTGGTTCACCTTCACTGTCGCTGGCTGGCTGCCCAAGCACTGAGCAGGGGGGAGAAGAACATCCCATCCTTGCTACCCTCACTGGAGACAAGCCAGCATTCCTGTACACCTGGTAGGAGGATGGAGAGGAGCAGCTCTCCACTGCGTGCAGGGGCTTTGGCACACAGCACCCCCCAGCCCTGTCCCACAAGAGGCAGCAGCACCTGCCTTCTCTGTGGAAACCCCCAGAGCTGCAGCAAAAGGCAACATGTGAGGAGATGCCCAGACCTAGATGAGTCACCCGCTGCTTGGACAGATGCTTCTGCCAAATACGGGGTGCTGGGGGGCTGAACCAGCTGCAACACAGCCCTTTCTCTGGTTTGAGGTCTGAATAACCCCAGCCACCAGCTTGCTTAATGCAGGCAGAGGCTGAGCCCACTTCAACTGGCATTTGGGGTGCAAGGGTCACGACTATCAAGGTTGGTATCTGGGGGCACAAGGGTGGAGCCCCACTGAGGCTGGTGCCCCACTGAGGCTGGCGTTCATGGGTGCTGCTGGCACACATGTAAAGAGCAGTGTCTGTTGTTGTGGAGAGCACAACCCACATATACACAGCATGGGAGCAAGGCCTTGGGCTCTGCAGTGCTGTCAGCAGAGGTTTGTTAAAATCGGGAAGAATCATAGAATGATAGAATCATAGAATTGTCTGGATTGGAAAGGACATAAAAGATCATTCAGTTCCAACCCTGATCCCATGGGCAGTGGCACCTCTCACCAGACCAGGCTGCTCAAGGACTCATTCAACCTGGCCTTGATCACTTCCAGGGAGGAGGCATCCACAGCTTCCCTGGCCAACCTGTTCCAGTGTCTCACCACCCTCAGCATGAAGAATTTCTTCTGTATGTCTAAAATAAGTCTTCTCCATTCCAATTTAAAGCCGTTCCCCCTCATCTTGTCACTACTTGCCCTTGTGAAAAGTCCCTCCCCACCTTTCTTGTAGACCCACTTCAGGTACTAGAAGGCTGCTATGAGGTCTCCCAGGAGCCCTGACTGCAGCCCACAAGTACTGTCAGACAGCACCAGCACCAGGCAGTCTCTGTCTTCCAGCACCTTCCTCCCCAGCCAGGGCTGTCACTGCCCACCCCACCATTCCCACCTCCCCTGGCCCTTCCTGCTGCAAACCCCTGTACTTGCCCGTGCTGCATTTGGCCCTCTTTGACATGGCAGTCTGGCTGCTTGGTCTGCAGGTGCCCTGAAACCCCATCAGAGCCCCAGCAAGCCCAAAGGCAAGAGCCCAAGGCTGCTTGCAGTGCATGTCCCAAATGATTTGGATCTTGGGTCTAGTTCATAATTCCCTCCTAATCCATCTTTCCCAGCAGGTAAGATCTTGCTTCCCCAAACCCTTATGTTTCTAATTACCATTCTTATTAACATGCAAGTAGGTGACAAGTTACCCATTTTCCTGAAGTAATGACTGAGTCTATACTAAGGTCACTGGCTGTGTTTGTACTCCATTAAATAAAGAGCATCCTCAAAGAAAGATCAGTGATCAAAACCACTCTCTCTCTAAAGAGCAGTCCCTATCCTAGTTTTGCTCCCAATTTATGTTCTCCCACCCAGTGCCCAGGTCCAGTTTGGAGCTTAACCTGTGCCACTGGGCCTGTCCCACGTGGCAAATGGCACACAGTCACTCTTCAGGAGGGTGAAAAATTTCAATAACATGGAGGAGGGAATTTTTGTGCCTGTTGGTCTCCATGCTGGGGAATGCTCTCAGATGCATTTTCTTCATAGTCACAGATGACATGGCAAACATCATCATGCATAATTGGGTGAGAATCCTTGGAAAAAAAGAGTAAGGACAGAAAAGTGTTTTTTCTGAAGCCCAGGGCTTGGGAGAGCTCATGAACTGCAAGCTCTTGCCGTGGCCACCAGCAGAAACCCAGCCTGCTGAAGCATGACAAAAAAGCTGGCAACTCCAGTCTGTTGAGAAAGCAGCAGGTTTTTTATAGGACCAGAGTGAAGGGAGTGAGGAGCACGGCTAGAAGGAAGGATAAAGAAAAAACTTTAGTCTGAGGAGAAATAGACATCTGTCTAGAGGGACACTATCATGACCCTGAAAAGAAGTTTCTTTCCCCTGTGTGTGGGTTTGATGTTGATTTCATGTTGTTCCTTAGTACATGCACTTCTTACAGCCTGATTCAGTTTGATACGTTTTCCAGTTTACAGTCCATTTCTTTTAAAGATGTGGAAAATGCAGAGATGGATATCCAGGGCTACACACCTTCTGCTCAGCTACTTTTCCGGAATGAGTAAACTGTTATCCAATTGGCAGATTATTATTATATTACTAACCCTCTCGATGAGAGACCAACGTGATCCACTTTTCTAATGCTGTATTGTGCTTAAAAACTGGTTTTCTAAACGCTCCCTTGCCTGAAGCCAACACTGTGCACAGCTTCCTGGCTACCACATCCCCACACACAGCCCAACCTCTGCCATGCAGTGCTGTCAAGTGTTCCATATTTTGCTCTACAAGAAAGAAGTGATGTCCAGGTGCTCTCATCATAAAACTTCAGTGTCGAAAGTGGTATAAAGCAACGGAGATTTCTGAGTGCAGTTTCCTCATGATACTTCTGTGTTTATTGAGTTCAATTTGCAAGCACATTTGATTGTTTTTGTTACTTCCTCTGTTAGACATAGAGTATTTTCCACTTTCTTTGGACTTCCCAGTCAGATCAGGCTGCCCACGCCTCTGCTTGAGGGCAGCAGCCTTCTGCTGTCTCGGGGGACTCACCAGCCATGTAGCCAGTGGAATGGGACTAAACCTTAACCTTTCTGCGTGCTGGAAATGCAGCTTATTTATTAGATGCTGAGCAGAGGTAGGCTATGTCACTTGGTAGCAGGAAAAATCTGTCATGCTGGCACTCTTCAGGCTGGAGTCCTCGTTTAAACCTCTCCACAGACTCACTTGTAGCCCCAGGCAAATCATTTAATGTCAGGGGCAACCCAGTCAGATGAACATGACTGTGACTATGATGCCGTGGCAGGTTCTTTGATGGAAGTTGTTGTGTGGTGCCCTTTCATATTATTTGCAGCTTTATATCAAAGACCTGCAGAGCACCAGGATATTTCCTGGGCTGTTTTGAACTGTGGGCTTTGGTGAAGCAGGATCCCAGGTTTTAGTAAAGCAGGACATGGACATAACTGCATGGAAGTGCCGAGTTTTTCCTTTCACTTGTCAACAGAAGTTGATGTGTCCATATTCCTCCAAATTATACAGGGGATTTAAGAAGACTAGCATAAAGGCATTTTTTCAGAGTCATTGAATATGTTTTAATCCTTGTTAGCCTTGAGCAATTGTCTCCGAGAGAACTCACTGAAGGACAGGCATAATTAAAGATCTGGCCTGCGCAGCCTGCTGTGCATTTATAACAACACAACTGCTCTCACTAGTGAAACAGAAAGATGCCTTTCTAAAGGAAAGCTTAAAAACAGGAAATATTTCTTTCACAGAACTGAACACAAGCTTTTATTCCAAGCATCACCAAATAAAAGTAAAAACTTTCTTAAATGTCTAGTTCCACTAAGCATCTGGTTCTAAACTACAATGTCACGGCTATTCATTTTTTAACCAGAAGATTCTCCTTTTTTAAAGTACAGTTGTTTCACATGGTAATAAAAGCTTATTCAACCATTTGCATGTTTCATCAGTGTTTGCTTTCATCATTCTGTATCATATTATGTGTTTTGCTTCAATCTTTCTACTGAAGAACCACTGTTGTCCAAATTGCCACTACTCAATGGGACATAAGTCCCTTATTCCTTACGACCTAAAGTTGGTTATCTAATTCTACTGAGGGGTAATTTTAATGAATTTGAGTGCTAAATTTGACTGTGCAGGCAATACACTGACAGAATTTTGTCCCAGTCATTTCTGAAATCTTCCATCCCACCAGCCACAAAGACTTTTGATAGCTGCCTCTCAGGTGTCTCGTACAAATGGAAGAGGCAAGCCTGTGTGACATGCTTGTTACTTCAGGCAATAGTCTTGAGAAGTGCTGGGTAATTGGATGGTTGGTCATGTCTGTTTAAACACATTATTCTTGAAACTGCTCCTCCTCCAATCGATAGAAGAGTCCATAAAATTGTTTAAAGGTATTAAGAAAAATGTGGTTTACTGCCAGAATCTTTATTGCATTTCATTATAAGCCACTGAATCTAATATACAAAGAAGGTCACTTTAATAATAAGTGGACAAAAGGAAGATCTACTATTCCTTCCCACTAAGGAACTCTCAGGAAGACACACCTTCTCCATCTAATACAGTTACATAAACTAATTAGGTTTGGTATTTCTAATGGGAACAGTGGTTAATGCTATTACGCACCCCTCAAGAGAAGCTGACATCAGATGAACGTGTTAGGTATTGTGTTATCTGTTCTCAGCTATTTTTTCCTGCCTGAGGAAACTTATGAGATCGACAGCCAAAATGTGGGCAGAAGGTTCAGACAATGGGCAGTTGATCCCCTGTTTAATCTCAAGCCAGTTTTGCACTCAGTGCTGCCCTCTGGAAGCTCATCAGATGACCGAGAATGGTGGTGTTTCTTTCCACTTGGAGATGAGTGCATGACTAGTTTTTATTTTGCAAAGTGAAGTGCTTTGGTGTCGTTCACAACAACTTTGTACTTCATTGCCATTTCAAATTCTGGGTGGACTACTTTCAAAGGAGGAACAGAGACAATTCAGTACAAGTTTGTGTCCTAGGGCAACAGTTCCCCTTCAGCTGTGTTCTTCCCCATTAAGTGGACAGTTGACAGTTTTCATACAGGTGAGCTTTTTGCATATAAGCACCTGATAGCTAAACAGCAGAATCAAACATTTCCTGTACCAAGGAGTCTGTTACTTACTACAGGATCAGCCCTCCTTAGAACTGTCATTTAAAATATTTGAAACATAGACAAGACTTATCAAAGAGTAGATATTATGTTATTTTTTTATATGAAACACTTTCCAGCTGTGAATATCTTGAGAGTCATTTTCTGCCTGTGGAGGAATGGGTGTGCTGAGGTGAGCAGGGGAAAAAAGGAGGTCCATCAGCAGAGCAATACACAATGTAACACTGGGGTTGCGGAGCTGGGGATGCAGGAGTGCAAAGCCTGAGTAATGAAGCAGCGCCTGCGCACCGTGGCTTTGGGAGCAGCCCCAGGATCTCAGGGCACTGCTGCATGAAGGTGATAAGCAGAGTGATTCCTCAGTGTCTGTCATGGTGTGGCCTGGGGGTAATGGTGGGCAAGATGCCTCCCCAACATCACATCTGAGACAGTCCTGGGCGTGCCCTGGAGCAGAAGGATGGCCGTCAGGAGGCTTAAGTGCCAACATCTTCTATGCCCTGGTAGGGCTGAACAATGCCTGAGGAGAGTTTGTCCTGTGCCGTTTACCCTGTGAGTGTGAGTCTCTGCCAGTACAGGAGCCTTGAGGACTGCCTCCAAGTGGTCCAGGAGCGTAAGACCAGCTCATACAAAAAGCCATACAGATGTTTTAGAAAATCCTTTCCTCCCTTTTCTTGTGCATCTATTCAGTCAACATCTAAATATAGGTGTCACCCAGTAATCTTTGTAAAGTGGTCAGTGATCTTCAGGTGAAAAAGCTATGTGATATTAATAAGTTGTTTTGTTCCCTATAGGAGAGAAGGGGATCTTTAAGGAAGAAAAACTTTGTAGAAAGCGTGAATTGCTCCATCAATACTGTATGGAATCGGGGCGCGTGATTCACTTTCCAAGAAAACAGAAAACTTACTGTTCCACCAGACAACATATTCCGTTAATTCTCTTGACCCCAAGGTTAAGCCCAACCAGCTGTGAATTTTATTGAGTTACTTCTAAATCTTAATTTCAATTACATTTTTTGCAATAATTGTATTGCTGCTCCCATTGCTCTCTGGTACTTGAATTGACGGAGTTGGCCAGCTCTCCTGACCTGTCTGCTGCATCCTGGAACTCCCTCATCTGCTTGTATAACCCTCTGCTCACGTTCCTGGCACTCCGCATTACTAAATATGTGGTGGTGGGAGGTGACACACTGCAGAGGAAGACAGAGTTATTATAAACACATTTACTTAACATTACTGCCTTTGGCACTCCTCTTTGTGCCAGAAGGACTGTCCACTGTAAGAAGTGCACTTGATTTTTAGGATACTGTTTCTCTTCCAGAGGAAGGAAGGACAGGAGGAGACCTCCTGACTTATCAAGTCTACGGCAGGTATCTATGTCATATAGATTCTTTCACTGATTTTTCAAATTTCATTTTCACATGAGCTAGGCCATTTGTCTTGTGTTCTTCAGAGAAGGCTGTTCCACAGACTTCGCTGCTCCAGTGGTTAGAGATTTGCTTCTCTTTCCCAGCCAAAATTTATTCGTGGCTAGTTTATACCCATTTGTTCTTGTGCCAGCATTGTCCTTCAGTTTAAATAGCTTTTCTCCTTCCCTAGTGTTTACCCCCTCTGATGTATTTATAGACTACAACCATATCCCCTCTTGGCCTTTCTTTAGCTAGGCTAAACAGCCGAGTGCCTCTGGTCTCCTCTGAGAGAACAGGCTTTCCATTCCCTTATTTGGTTTAACAGCCCAGCTCTGCAGCCACTGCAGACCAAAATCCCTTTTCCTGACCATGCTTTCCTGGCCATATGCCGCAGTAGTCCAGGTGAGTCCTCATAACACCAAACCTTTGTACAATCAGCTGTGTTTTCATTAATAGCATTGATACTTCCCTGGACTCACCGTATCAACCTCAGCAGGTTCTTTAGGAAGCATCATTTGTCTGCTGCGAGTCACATCATATTGGTGATTTACAGTTATCTTACAGCTGTATAAGGTTTTCAGCTCTTCCTCCATCATTTTTAGTTAAAAGCATCAATTCTGCCCACTGATCCCTCAGAAACTACACTTTGTAGCAGGGGATTTCATCCCATTGCGCTATTTCACTACTAAAATCATCCCATTCTTCTTGTGTGGTAGCCCAGCTGTCCAGCTGACTGTGCCTCCCACTTTGGTGTCATCAGCAACTGCACTGCTTTGAGATCATGCATCATGGTTATTAATGAAAATGCTAAACAAGATGTATGCTGAGACTCATTTTTGAGGAATCCTTCCACTTGAAGAATCACTTTCCACCTGAGATTTCCCCTTACATTTCAGCCTATGATCCTTAAAGAGGAAATATCTCTCAGACTCTGTCCAGCACATCACCCCAGCAGGAATAATTTACTTTGATTTTACCTGAATGTTTTGAATTAACCTTTCTATATACAAATGCCTGTCTATTTGAAATGAAAGCTTATGTGCCAGTTTGAAAGCCACTGCAGGCAGACCTTGTATGGGGTTTCCATATAAGGTCAGTTCTACCAAGAAACTTCAGCTCTAACCTCTAGCATTTCTGCGGCATTGGTCTGAGATCTCTCTTCAGCAGGACTTGCCAATTGTAGTGCTCAAGTCGGGGTGTTAGCAGACATGTTTTGCTCCACTTCAGTCTCTCAGCAGGTTATGAAGCCAAGTTCATGATTCGAATGACTGAACTCATTATTCAGGCTTAGTACATTTTTTTATGGCAATTTGGAATGGGGTGAAAATTCTTTTGTGCTCTGGCCTGTGTTGGTCAGATCTTGGCCTGCAGAGGAATAGCAAAAATTATATTTGTACCCTTTACATTCAAAATTGGTGAGACTATAAATATCATACGGTCCTAAAAGGGCATTCTTGCTAGTTCTTCAATTAAGACTGCAAGACTTCTCCCTCAACATCTTCCTGCAATTCTCCACAAAGATCTGACTGTCTTCTTTCTTTTTTTGTGCCAACGGTTTTAGAGATTTTTGGAGGAGTTGGTGGTGACATGGCACAAAGTGAAGAACAGGGCTACTTCTCTTTCGCGCTCAAATAAAGCAAGGGAATTACTGAATATTTGGCTGCCCTTTTGATGACAGGAGAAGCAGTTCTTGCCCTCCTGCCCTTCAACACTTCAGGTTTTGGATATGTCTCAATGTTATCAGCTAGTTCTCCTGACTGTATTGTACAAATGAGAACTGAATGATTCTCCCTTTAAAAAAAAAAAAAGGAAAAAAGCCTTCAGAAAAATCAAATCAGTCTAGTTAGGTCTCTTTCTTGTATTATAATTTTGATTTTTGAATTGATATTAGAATATTCTCTGATCCGAAGAATTAAGCATTCACCTTTACATGTTGAGGACTGCCTGAAAAGCCTTTACCTCATGTTTACATCTGAGATGATCTAAAACCAAAGAACAGATATTCCCATGACATTCCAGACTTCATCTTACTCACTTGGTGGATGGTTAGCCTAGCTGCAGCTCTAAGAGCAATTGATTTGAGGATTTGTCAGCTGAACTGAGCAATCAAGCACAAAAGCCTTTAATTTGGCATGATGTTGTATTTTCCAGATCTTTTTGCTAAAATGAAGGAACTCCACAACAATAATAAATTATATCATTCAATTTGACATTGGATGCTGAGCAAACTGAGACTGTGTTCTCCTCAAATAGTTTTGCAAAAGCAGCCTCCAATATTTCTGTTCCCTCCTGAAATCAGCCCAAAAATCTTGGATTTGCTCAGTCACTCTCCAGACTCCAGCAATGGTAGAGAATAGATTCCTATTTCTATGCTTCTGAATGCGTAGTTCTATGCCCCCTGCTTTATGCAGATAAGTAATGTAGAGATTTTTGTACTAAAATGGTCATCTCATGACCTACTGTCAAAGGATGCAACTTGGTAAATTTGGTTCCAGACTCAAAGCATTTAATACGTACTTGCACACGTACTCTGACTCAGTCCAGTCCCCTTGCTCTGTTCAAGCAACAGTGGGGTCTCTGACTGTGAATTTTCAGTGGAAGATCCCTTCCACCAAAGAAGTTTCCTACTGACTCGAATCCAGCAGAGGGAACAATTTTACTGGCTTCTGCCTCTCCTATCAATACGGAACACAAGCTGAAGATGAGCAGAGCTAGGCAGCTGGGTTTCCAGTGCCTACAGAACAATTGGTGTCAGCAGGGTATGTCCCTGGGAGCTGCGGACTCTAAGCTACTGCACTGGCTGGTGCAGAGTCACAACATCCAGCTGGGTGCCTGGAGCCAGGTTGCTCCTCCTGTCCTCTCCTCACCTCCTGGAGCATCATCTGTTGCTGAGAAAAGCTGGAAGTAGGAAGCATTCAAATTGAAAGCATAGGGAAGGGTTTGTTTCAGCCAGCATATGTTTACCATCTCAAAGGAAAGACTGGGTTCCTTCTCTCTGGCAATCGAGATGCAGGCAGTCACTTTATTGACAGAATTAGTTCATATTACAATCCATTGTGTATATAGATAATGCACTCTGAGAATAAGCTACTGTAGCAATAAATTTGCCAACCTAATTTTAAAAGATAAAAGCTTTGGTGAAGTGAGGCCTCATGGCACGCTCCACTCCATTCAATTTCCAGTGCTTCAGAAGAGCTGACAAGAAAGCCCTCCCTGAGGTATCTGCTCTGCAACTCCAACCTCCTCCTCCAAAAGCAAAACCTCCAGTGAAAGAAACAGAGTAGCAGTAATACTCCCCTCCCTCTGGGTACCAGCATGTGCTGGCACTCTCCACAGCTCATGTGAAAGACCACGTAGCGCTGCGCTTGGAGAAGCCCTCTGAGCAAAATAATGAAGAGTGCTTTCCTGCATCACGAGAAGACCTGCCTCCCCTTGCCCCCTCCCTCCTCACTTCTGCAGCAGTTCCTGAGCACCCTCCCTGTGTGCTTCAGATAGCCAAGAGCACCATTAGTGCAGCCACTGGACCTCTAACTGGTCTGGAAACGGGTAGCTTCTGAGTAGTGCTGGCTGATTCCCAGCAAGTGGGAAAGTGCTGATTCCCACAGACTATTGCTGCTCAGCAACAAGAACTGGCACCAGAGGGAGGAAACAGACTGAAGCCTGAGGCTGTTGGGTAGACACCTCACTGGCCCTTTGTACATGTTTTTGGGTAAGGGATGGTTGAACATGCTAGGCATAACACAAGGTCAGATGGTACCTGCAGCTCAATACCTGCAGGCCTCCTATGGCAGCAATTTACATATAGATACTGCAGCTAGCAAGGAAACCTCAAGCTGAATGGCAGCTCAGACCTCAACAAAGGAACCACTGGACTGATCTGTCTCTACAGCTTCGGAGACGGGAATGGCTCTATCATGGTGAGACTGAGACCTGGTCGCTTCATATACATGGGGCAGCTGTGCAAAGAGGCAGTCAAGTGTTTTGTGTCTTCCCCATAAAGACATCACAAGTCACTGATTTTCACTCACAACTGAGCTGCCTTTTGTTGCTGGTGGCACCGGAGTTTCTTATGCAACTTAACTGAATTAAATTCTTCATCTGGCCACAGTGCCAGGATGGCATTGTTAGAAACCACAGGCATGAAGGCCATGTAATACTGGTGGCAATAACTTCTGTTTCTCTTGGCCATGCTAGCTGAGTTTGCAAGCTACACCAAATTTCCTCAAACATTTGATTGCCTTCAAATTTGAAAAGGCAGTATTTACACTGCAGGCTCTAGCAATGTGCTCAGTAAGTGTTAGTGTAACATAATTTTGAATAATTGATAAGGAAAAAAGAAACCCTTGTGTTGGTTATGTTTTCTTTCTTTATGAAGGCCTAAATGTACAATGGTCCAAACAGGGTGCTAAAAGCATCTGAAGTAGGGCGATAGACATCTTGTTAGCCTGGAACCCCCCAGGAAAAAATACTCATTGCTTCTAAGCTACCAAAAATCCAAATAAATTAGTATTGTTTGTGCTATTTGAGTGCTTGCAGTGCACTGCAATTCAAAGGGCAGTCACACGTTTTCAGGCACTCCTGCCCTGTCTGTAATTGTTGCCCATAGAGAAAGCTGCAGTAATCTGTTTACTTGCACCAGCTTCCCAACTGGCCTACAGCCAGCAGCTGGAGTTCACTCTAGTCCTAGATGTGAGCATCAGACAAGGTTTTCAGGAAGCCTTCAGAAATACTGGTTGGTGGGTTTTGTAGGGTTCACCAGGACCAGCACCCCAGGCCTTCCTCTCCCTGATTATTTACAGATTTTCTAGGCATTTCACCATGTGCACATGGCAAAGAGGAGTGGCTGCATTTATTTTTTTTAATGAATCAAGGCTGGTGTTAGGCAGCTGGGTGGAAAAATGCTTTTTGCCTGGACTCTTTGGCCAATATGCACGTTGCTTATGAGCTCCTGTCTGAATGAGTTGTTACATGGGTGCATAAAACACTGCACTCAGAGAAGCCCTTTCCTTCACTGCTGGCTTTTGATGTAAGCAATTTCAGTCATCCTGTAGAGCTCCTGGTTATCAGCTCTGTCTGCAGTACATCCATGATATGCTCCACCACCTCTGTTGTGATTTTTATTTCATTTGGCTTCATTTGACTAATGACCTCTTCCTTCTCCACTTGTATTGTGCTCGAGGAGCTGCAGTGCCTGGTGGGACACAAGGTAAAATGAACTATCTAAGCCACAGCCCCTAAGTGGGACAGTGTTAGAGGAGACACTGGAGAGAGTAGGGCAGTGAGCAGGGTTTGAAGAGGGCAGATATTTTTGAGGAGTCTCATCTGTTTCCATCAGTTCTCCTTGGCCAAGCCAAAGAGGTTTCTTCAGGGTCCTCTAGAAGTGCTGCTTGTGGCTGCTGGGCTTCACTGTGGTGCAAGCCAGCTGTTTTTTTCACTGGTCTAAGAGAGGGAGATATCTGCATTTTAGGGGAAGATCAGGTCCACTTTCATCATGCTGAACTGTCATTTTCCACAAAAGCATTTATCAGCAATTGCTCCAGCCATAAGGGAGCAGGGGTTTTTTTCCTTCAAATAAGAGTGAATGCAGCACTTGAGCCCCACCGTGTTCTTAGAAATCATAGTTTTCCACATAAATGTGCCACATGCATCGGAGGAAATCACACCAGAGGGACCAGTCATATGCAAGGCAAACTTCCAGCTCTGGGAAGGCAATGAATAATCTTGATGTTGAATTATAACTGCAAGTGTTTCCTTTTTCCAAAGGTAGTGTCTGTTACCATGGCCACAACATTCAGAATTTTATGGCTATTTTACAGTCACTAATAGGAGTGAAAGACCAGATATTTAATTATAGCCTTCTTATCGGTTCACTAAGGTTATATCTGACATTTTGTGAGTCTTCAGTAAAAAAAAAAAACCAAACCAAACCATTTTATTGTTTATTATTTTCCTAGAGAAAAATAGCAGAAGTTAATTAATATATACCAGCACGTACTTGGTCTACAACTTCTAAGTAGAGGTGAGGAAACCAGTTTCTTTATGTCTTAAAAACTTAATATTAGATTGGTATTAGCAACAGTCAGAGGTAAGTGAAAAACATGCTGTAGAAAATGGACCAGGATTTTCAAGTTCTTGTCCTGGCTACTAATGGCCCTAAAGGACTGATCGTGTCTGGTTTCCACCTGAAGAAAAACTGTTGAGCCAGGGTCCCTCTCTCCGTGTATTTGTACATCACCAGCAGAGTCCTGCATGGACTGTGCAGAAACTTCTGGTAAACTGCCCGTGTGCTGTGACTGTAGATACACTCTCAGCACTGTGCAGATAAAATTCTGGGCTTTATTAAAACCTCGCAATTACCCAGAGTATTGCCAAATCAGCAGGACTGCAGTGCACACAGTCCCCTAGGTCTCATGGACTCTTCTTGGTCTGTTCCTCTTTGCTTTGACAACATTACTATGTGTGTCACAGGATAGAAGATCTGTTCATTAAAGGACAGAGAAAACCAAATATAGGATTGTCTAATTTAACACTTTGTCTCTAAATGGTGGTGACCTCAGCATGTCAGGGGAACCTTGGCATCTCCCTGTGCACAGCTCACAACTAGACTCTCTCAGGCCAAGGGAACAACTAGTTTCTGGATCATAAGAATGATCAAGTACGAGGCAGACATTGAGTCCTACTGAGACTGGTATGTAACTTGGTTTATGCTGAAAAATGTGATAACAAGGCAACGTCTGATGTCTGTACATTTCCAGGGACAAATGGCTGCTGAGCCGCAGCTTTCGGCCATTTGGCTTGAGCACGGTTGGATGGAGGGGCCCTACTTCTCATTTCACTCTTACTTTCGGTGTCTAAACTTATTTAGATCTGTGTCTTCTTGTTCAGTACCAACACTGCCTTGATGGACTGAAGTATTGGGAAGGTGAATGCCCTGGAGGAATGGTTCCCAAGATATTAATTCAGATCTACATGTTACGGCTGCTCTCCCATTCCCTTCTAAAGAATCATAGAATGACCTGAGTTAGAAGGGACCCACAAGGATCATCGAGTCCAACTCCTGTACCTGCACAGGACAATCCCAACACTCATGACGTGTGTCTGAGGGCATTGTCCAAATGCTTCTTGAATATTTTCAGGCTTGATGCTGTGACTGCTTCCCTGGGGAGGCAGTTCCAGGGCTCCACCACCCTCTGGGTGAAGAACTTTTTCCCAATATCTAATCAAAACCTGCCCTGGTACATCTTCCTGCTGTTCCCCTCAGGTCCAGTTATTGGTCACCAAAGAGAAGTGGTCAGTGCCTGCTCCTCCTCCATCTCTTGTGAGGAAACAGTAAACGGCTGTGAGGTTTCCCCCTCAGTTGCTCTAGTACAATGCTATTTAACTCCCTCTTTAGTATTTTCTTGTCTTGGAGCTGCTAGGTGTCATGTTTATGATGAGTTACGAGCTTTCATTGTTTTGCTGCTCTGGCCTGGCTCCTCTTGCTGTTGAGGTTTACTCTAGCTAGTACTGCTGCTAACTTGAAGCTATTCCTGTACTAAGCTGACCATAATCTCAGCAGCAATTACACCGATGAACACTGATTTAAAGATTTTGCAAACCAGGGCAAAGGACAGTGCTGTCTTTCCCTCAAAAGCAGAGTGCAAGCTACAAAGGGAAATCCAGCATAGGATTCTCACTGAAATCCCAAGTGGAAACAGATATGCCAAAAGAGGGAGTTTAGGTCAGTGTCAATGGCTGCAGAAAGTCCCACAATGAGAAATGTGGTCAGTGTAAAGCAGCTTCTCACAATCCCTGCTACTATGTAGTGCTTACAGCATCTCTACCTCACAGCTGCCTGTGGGCAGGCAAGGGAACAGCTGACTGACAGCAGACATGCGCCTCAGCCACAGCAGGGAGCAGGCTGAGATAGAGGTGAACTTTCAACGTCAAATAGCTGTAAAAGTTGAAATTTGGGTGATCTGTGATTTCAAATCTCAACTCTTCTAGCTTGCATCTATTTTCATATAATAAGAGTATACACATTAATGCAGTGAGTTGTGCTTTTCCTTTATGCTGTTTTTGTGACACCCCTTGGAAACTCATTGCAGAAATTCAATAGTGGGATCTCTTTGTGATTGAGGAAGTTTACTTCAGAGAGGAGGAATTTACTTACAATACAAAAGCTTTGCACCCTTGAGCATTTTGTTCAGCGTGTCTTCAAATGTAGAATCTTCACTTGCAAACTGGTGGAACATCCCCAGCATCACACTACAACTCCCCCTAAATACTTTCTTTCCATGCGTAAGCGTACGAAAGGACTTCCTTGCATTACTATGCCATGAAGTGCAGTTTTGTCCATTTATTTGAGTATGGGCCTGTGAATATCTCAAGAAGTGTCCGTAGAGCTTCCTGTTTTGAACAATTTAGTCTACATGTCTTTCTCAGAAATAATAAGATGCATCCAAACATCCTTGTTCTGTGGTGATTACAATATACCTTCCAGTAGGGTCTCTGTGTTTCTAGAAGACCATCTAATCGGGAGCCATAGTTACCTCTGTGAAGTAGATAATCTAGCCATTTGTGAATAGGTTTGGAATATAAAATAAAAGCTGCATAGCTCCCAGATGAAGAACGTGATTTCCCAAGTGGTCATTCAATGGAGACAAGAATTGTAATCTGCTGAGACAGACTTCTGCTGGAAAAAAAGTCAACAGAATAATACTTTTTTTTGTTTGAGAGTACTTTCAAAGTTGATGTGTTGCATTTCTTGGGAAACAACATACTGTTGAGTTCAGTGATGATATTTTTGTATGTCTTTGAATCAATTATTTGCTTTGGTTAAATTTGGGTGTTAGGTCTGGCAATAGCATTAGAAAAAAACAGTCTGCTTTGTGTATCATGTGTGTATATGTGATGCAGTAAGATCATACAAATTTAAACAAACTCTTCTTTCACCTCTGTGACCATTAGTATGTTGATAATTCAGATATTTATAGAATGACTCAGAAATGAGAGATGGAATCATCCTAGCATTGCATCAAATCTCTATTGAATGTAGGATTTTTTGTTCTCCAGAATGTAACTTTCATCTTTTCTCCACTCCAGCAGCTACACACAGAGGCTACTTTCTTTGAGCATCTCAGGCATATTCTGAAGAACAAATAATTTAATGATAAACCTGATCTGCCTAATCTTTTCTGAGCAACCTTGTATACTTTGGACCCACTTTAAAGCTGTGCCTAAAAGAACAGATTTTTATGTAATCAATAGTAAAATTGGACTCTAGGTGAAATGTGTAAAATACTACAACGTCCATGCTCATCATTCCAAGGGGAGCCGGACAGCCCATGCACTGCTCAGTGTAAAGCCCCATGTGCTGCAGGGTACGGAGAGCACTGGAGGTACATTCTCAAGTTGCTTTTATGTTTTTAGCCTAGGTGGTCCAGTTCTGCCTTCCACCTTGGGGCAGAAGGAAAGGAGTCCCCTGCATGTGTGCACGCATGAACAACTCGAACATGCCAGGTGGTGAGATGCTGGTAAAACTGAGCATCTGCTTAGGTGTGAGGTGTCTGTGTTTAGGCCTGTTAGAGCATTCAGGAGTTGCCTTCTCTGTTTCTTCATTCTTTATGGTCACCAATTAAGAATTAGACAAGTGAATAAAAATGTGCATAAATATACCTGCCCATATAAAGTGAAACAGATGTGGTCACTGTGGTGGTTTAAGAGTATAAGAGATTTGAAAGAGAGAGAAAATATTTTTGTTAGATTCATTTATATACCGTGAAAAAGGAGAATGCACCTTTGATGTGTGCCAGTGAGTGTTACAGGCTGGAATCGATCTGGAGAAATCGTTGAAGTTACAGCCTGGACTGGAATGAGGTCTCTCCTCATTCCATGAAATAAGTTTTTTCTTGAAGTTTCCCACTGGGTTTCTAGTAGCCTCCAGCCTCGTACAGTGTATCAGCAAAAGTCAGCTGTCTCAAGAACCAAGAAACATCAGATGAAATCAGACCTTGCCAAAGCCCCCCAAAGTGTTCAGAATCAGTGGGTTCCAAACATGCTTGTCACCAGATATGACACAGATCTTCTAATGCATCATCTGCCTTCTCAAAAATGGAGAAAATGAGACTGCGTAAGGTCTGCAAGTCAGAATGAGCTCGCAAGAACAGCTGAGAAGTAAACGCGTATATAATCATGATTGGGAAATGTTCTTTTGTAAAATAGCCACTCTAATGCTGACTTGTTCCTGAAGAGAAGGCCTACATAAAATTGTTAAAATGAGCTTGAAGTGTCTAATACAGACCATGGTCTCAAGTTTGGCACAGTTCGTGGTCCACTGCAACAAAACTCTCACCGTGCTTACGCTAATTTGCTGTTTTTCTAACTGCCCATCGCCCACTCCACAAAGGTTAATGACCACCTTACCTTCCCCTGATATCTTTACTGCTCCAAACATGCTAATTATCTTTTTCTGCCATGTTTCTAGTGCATTAAAAAATATTAATTTACAGGCAACATATTTCTCTCTTATGTTTAGATTGGGGCTTGCTGTTTTGTCTGACTCAATAAGGTACCTTTGCCAGTTCATTTATTTTTACCTCACTAAGCGGTCATATAAAAGATTTGTGAAGACCTTTCTGCACAAATACAACTTCTTAGCAGTGCTTTTTAACTGTTCTCATACAATTCTTCAGTATTTATCCTTCTTTATCCCTTTCATATGTAAAAGACTGTGGAGACACACAAGCTTTGTGCCATTGACGACTACCAAAGGGGCAGCCTGTGGGGCCTTCAAGGAGTGCTAATATAGACCTTCAGTCACAAAACAAACCTACTATTGGATTTCCGGATGTGTGTCCAAGCAGTGAGTGGAGAAGGACACACAAAACTTGTTTGAAAGACGTTTTTTTTTTTTTTCCTGCATGAGCAACGGGGGAAAACTCTGTGATGAGGACTGTCCTTATTTCACAGCAGCTCCCCACCTTTCAGCTTTGTACTTGAGCTGCCTACAGCAACTGTTGTGTCAAGTCTCCAGCAGATCATGTGGCTGCCAGTACAGATCCTCAACCCTTGACCTATACAGGTTTTTTACCACTTCCTAGCCACATGCAAAACTTTATGGCGGCTGAGCCAACCTCATGGGCTGTGGATTCTCCTCTATTCCCTTGCTTTCCTGGTCCATTAGTAAGTCTCTGTTAGAGGCCCTAGTATGTCTATGTCCTGTGCTCCTCTGGAGGGATATATAAGTACATGGGCAAGAGGACTACTTGCAGATTTCTGCGAGATAAATCAGGACTTTTTCAGGGACTGGGAACTGGGGGCTCACCACAGGACACTTGCCTCTTTCTACACGCCTATAAAATTCAGAGTAAAGGAATACCATCACTTAAATGAAATACATGTAGTTGAACTTTGACTACAGCAGAAAACAAGGGTCTAAAAATAAAGAAATGTTTGCCTCTTAGAAATTTTCTAAGCAATTAATCTAAGAATTATTGATGTTTCTAATTTTGTCAGCACAGGGAGGACCATCATTCACGCTCACAAATTCCAGCTCTTTGCTGATAACTCATAAAATGGAATGACTTTTTAATTTGCCAGAAGAAAGGTTTGCTGCCAAAATCAAGGATATTGCTCTATCCCACTCTTACTTCTTCATCAAGGAAACTTCCAAGAAAATTCTGGCTTTCTCCCAAAGTTGTGTGGGGTTTCTTTTGTTTTTTTAAATCAGAGAAATGACAAGCAATGGTGATAGGAGGTTTCACAAATCAGTATGAGATCACTGAAACTAGTTCCCATTTGATCACAAATGAATGAACAATGTGTGGATTTGAACTCTGTTAGAGTTGTGATGATAGCTACATCTTTCATTTAGATTGGGATCAAATAAATCTTACCAAGTGCTGGGTGGTAAACTGTTGATAAGTGTTTTATCATCCTGTGGAGGCTAATGTTGAAACATCCTTATTTTAATTTAACTGAGTGATAGAGCACCTTGCAATGAAATGTATACTGTTTCTTCATGAATTACTCCCTGTCCTAGAACATTCATTAAAAAGCAGTAAGTTTCCTGGGGAAAATCTTTCTTTTAATAAAGAAAAATCAACTAGAAAATCAGTTTTATGCATACATTTGCATAGTTAGCAATTTCTTAATCCTTCTTGGAGGATTCATGTGGCAATTCACAGGAGGATCCCTGTGTTGCTCACTGATTTAACTGACTTTCCAGTGAAGTCATTAGAACAGTAAGATATGAAACTTGTTTGGTGGAACAGGATGTGCTTTTATTTTTGAATAAGTGATTTGTATGGTAATTTTATATGGCCCTTTACAAACAGTGGGCTGATTCTTCAGTGTTCATCCTGTTTCCAGGCAGTAGAGCTTCATTAGTTTTCATAACATTGGTAGAAGAGAAGAGAATTAGGAAATATTTGATGCATGAAATGAAAGGAAGCGTGGAGAGTCCAAAGAGTGGGCTGGGATAGAATTTATTGGTGAAAATAATGTGGAAAAGACACTTGAGAGCTGAAGATATTTTAAGGGCATCTTAAAAGCTATGTGTGGCAAGTAGTGAGAAGGAGACATTTGAAGTACAAAGCCTTTATTTTTATAAGGAGTGAGTTAAGGTTATTGTAGAAAGAACAGAGCATATGGGGCATGCAGAGCAAGAAAAGAAATTGGACAAATAATGCCAGAGATAGAGGTCTCTATCAGTGTGATTAAAAAGCATATGTTACTGAATGGATACGAAATATTTGCCATCATGTAACTGGTGAATCTCCCATTAACTACAGGCAAAAAATCTGGATTAAAGTCAGCACCTCACACTCGTGCACATTTCCACTCCTTCCCATGTCTGAAAATTGTTTCTCAGGAAAAGGAATAAAATCATCAAAATCCGAAATTCTAATCAAATGTTGGTGATGTAGTTGTTCAGAGTTCAGAAACTGCTCTTAATAACAGCAGCACTGATACTCTACCATAAAGACGGAAGCAGCAAGGCAAAAGTATGATGGATGAAATGGTAATAATTGACTAGGAATTAGATAGAGTAAGTCTGCTCTACCTATTTGTTTTGGATGATTTAATTAGAGAGAGGGACAGAGAAATTAAGACATAGATGGTCTCCTTCCAAGGTTTCCAAACCCTGCTGCTTCAGTTACAGTATATTTCATTCTTACGATTCTGTTTCGACATCGTGTATGTTGTGGGAAATGCTGATACTTGGGAACACTAATGGTAGGAACAGAAATACAGAGGAAATTGAGAAAAAAAAAAAGAAATATTATATGACTTGGACTTTTAAAAAGCTAATAGAAAAGGTAAGAAAAATGGTAGTGAAAAGTGAGAGATAAGGGGAAAAGAAAAATAAAACAACAAAGAAAGAACAAAGTTTTAAACAGTAACACAATTAATAAAAATCCTAGGAAAAATGGGGAGATGCACTAAATCTTGGAGAAGCTGACATCTTGAGAACAGCGAAGAGGCAAAAGTAAACTGGCCTAAAAATGTAACAGGATCAGCATTTCTGTTTATTTACAGTTTCTAGGAAGTGGAGAAAAGTGGTGTTTTATTCCATGTTGGATAAAAGCTGTTTTTCCTAAAGTTAAACTTCGGAAAGAAGTTCTCCGGTTCTGCCACTTCCACTTTTCTACAACAATAATACAAATTGTTTGTTGTTCACATGAGAAAAAAAAAAAATATTTTTTTTTGTCTGAAAGCTGTTATCTGATGAACTTTGTTTAATTCCTTGGAGGATATTAATAATGAAGGCAGAAATGCTGTTAACCCATTCATTTGTGAAGAAGTTTGTCTTAATTGAATTTACAAAAAAATTCAATGATGGTAGAAAGCTTTTCAAACCAATAATTCAGAATTTTCAGTATAGATTCAGCCCTAGTTTTTACACAGTATTCCTCACTGCAGTTTGTGTAATGCTATGAGCAAGTAAATAATTTTTGTTGACTTCTTGCAAACCATTGTTTTTTTTTACTATAAGATAGATGTCATTATAAATGTTCTTTTGTAAAACAGCATTGTTTATATGAGTGGCTACTACCCACACTTAATGTTAAGAACTGCTGGGGTTTTACTTGATAACAAATAATAGTAAGGACATAAAGATTATTCGAGCATTTGTTTATATGTGTGTGAGAAATGGACAGGGAAGAACAGCAAATTATTTTTGCACTTAATTTGTCAAATGTTTTTCTATGCCTCTTAAGGGAGTTTGCTTACCGACCTTTACCATGTTGTTCAAACTCCCAAATTCATTCCTGTTGAGTAATTTCTAAAATCAGGCAGCACACTGTGTTATGCATGAAATAACAGTCGGGTAAGACATGAGTCTGTGTTTTTCACGGTGAGCTGTCAGGACTGGATGTCATTCTGACTTTCAAAATGAACACAAATCAAAATCTTATTTCAGTAACCTCATAGATCATATCCAAGCTCAGTTTCCCATCAGATTAGTACAGAAATGATGCTCAGAGGGAACAGAGAGCAGTATGTCGTACACCCCAAGATCCAGCCCTCCCAAGTCACCTGCCCGCATGTAACAGGGAGATGCACCCTGAGGTGGCTTGAGTGATCATCAAACTGCTAGGAAAAAGTGGAGATGCTGTCATCACCAAAAGTGGTGACTGAACTTAACAAGCAGACTAGATTCCTGGACCAGCTTGGGGGCAATTATGTTTTCCTGTAGCTTATCTGCAGCATGAAGACTGTGTCTGTGAAGACAGAGAAGAGCTCTTAGGAAAAATAACAAAGACACTGTCTTAAAGTAGAATTAAATTGTTATTTTATGTTGTTAGTGGTAAAGTCCCTCATGTCAACATGACTTCTCAAATAAAATTCAAATTATGACTCATCTGGATCTTCCTATTAACATTCAAGAATAGGCATTTACTGTGGAACAAATATTTTATTTAAATTATCAATTTTAAACCTTTATAAAATAAATGTAGCTTTCTCCACTCTAATTTGGGACTTAGGAGCTCCCTACAGATGTAGGGCTGTGCCATATGTCACTGGGAGGATGTTTTCTCATACATTTTCAGGAAAATCTTGGGTTTGAATTATGAATTCCATGAATTTGGCAAGACAGTATGAAGAATAAAATAAAACTGGCTAACCTTAAACTTCCCTAGACAACTATGAGCAAGAAACTTGCCATATGTCATTGACTTCCATAAACAATGCTCAGCAGTAGAATATCACCCTGTTCTGTGGTGTTACATTCTGCCCTAAGTCATTAATACAAAACAGATGGCTTTGTTGTTGATTAGAGCTGGTTAGAATCTGACATTCCCATTCCAAAGGAAATTCTGACATTTATATTTATTTTTGCTGCAAATTAGAACAAAATATCAAAATTTCCTGATGGGATGGAAGTTAAAAATGATCTGGAAACACTGAGTTATTTCACTTCATTGGCAATTAAATGTTTTTTTCAATAAGATCAAAGCAACTGTCGCACTAAAATTAACATCATAAACACCAAAACAAAACTAATAAAAAGATAAAGTCACAATTAAACTTTTTGGTTTATTAAAAGGAAAAGTTAAAGTTGAAATTATCGATTTTCGCATTTTCACAGAATTTGTTTTCCGTAGTGTGACACTTTTCCACAAAATATTTTGATTCCAGCTAAGCTGTACTACCTGATGGAAATGGGTTTTACTGAAAAAGCATTCACTCGTTGTTCTTCTTCCAGGGCCAGTAATTCACAGACTCATCTTTCAAGTTCAAGGATGTAAAAATTCTGAGAAATAAGACATGCACAAAGGGAAACTTAACACTTCCTATGTAGTTCAGAGCCTTTTTTGGAAACTGCTTTTAAGAACTTCCTGCAACTTCCACAGAATTCCTTTACTCATCCGTATCAGCTCTTACATTAGATCCCTTGTGTTTGGGCATACTCAACAGTGCTTGGTGCTGGACAAATCAATCCTAACATGGACCTTCATATTTCTAAACTTTTAAAGTCTGACATTGTCTCGGTGCATCTTGTTTCCATCTTAGTGAGATTCTGGTCCTGGCTGCCAGAACCTCCCAGTCCCACTCTCCTGTTGCTTACTTTTCTGAGAAAGTTCCACTAAACTGCTTCAATATGGAACAAAAATTCAGTTATTCTCCAGGTGGAAACCTCCAGTATCATTCCTTTCTCCATCATAAGAACTTATTTAAAAGTATCTAGTTTGCCAGTTAATGGCTTCGTTTTTTCCAGTATCATACTTCATTTTATCTGTCAACACCAAGTCTCAGCTGTGGAATAGGAGACCATCTGCTAACAACATTTTTAAGGGTAGAGTAAGCACAAATGTCACTCTTTGGGAGTCACAGGCTATTTGTTCACAAAGATAAAAAACAATAAGGTCATGAATTCACATCAGCTTCTTGTGTTACTTTGTGCAACCGTAGATTTCTGCTTTCATTTCCACTACTTTCCACCAAGGTATTACATGTATGGTTACATAAAAGGACCAAATGAGATGTAGGACAGATTAGAAACTCGATGAAGTTGCTGCTAAATGAGTTTGATGACTGGTACACTTGGGTGCATTGGGAAAGATTATGTTACTACCAGTGAACGACTTACACAAAGGAGAGAAGCTTTTCAGAAGAGAAAAGAATGAACCACATTTGGTGTAGTTGGAAATGTATCAGGATAGATAAAGCTAAAATGTAGTGATGCAGGCAAGTAGGAAGGTTGGCTTTTCTAAAGGACTCAGGCCCTCATTAGGTACCAAAATAAGTGGTGTGATTTTCTGGGAGATCTCAGTTTGCTGGGTACAGATGCCTTTTGAGAAGCTGCCAATTACACAGGTGCCCAAATGGAAAATATGTTTCTTCCAAGAAGCTTGAGTTTAATTGTGGGTGATGAGCACTTGAAAAATATGACCTTGAGCATTTTAGGAAATGTCGTGCAGAAAGGCATTGTTAAACAAAGAAACTTCAGGCTCCCGAGTTGCTGTCGTAATAGGAGACACAATAACTGCAAAAACTCTCTGTCATTCAGATCTTGATATACCATCTCCTTTTGAAAGGACATTGCTAGATAAAGTCATCTCCAGCTGGAACAGGCTGAGAGATTTTGCCAGCTCCCCTGTTGTTAGCTTAACACTCATGTTTATAAGTACTGCAGATATCCTGTTCCTAGTGAAACAGTTAAATGCAGCGAAATCTGGAAAAACAGCCTCCTGAGGGTGGATGTCGTAATGTACTAGGTTAGCAAAGTCTCTCTTGCCCTTTATCATACAAAATTAGACAAAGGCAAACATACTTTTACAAAAATACTATTTCCATAGAGTTTGAAGAAGTCAAATATATAAATATATATCTAATTCCCAAAAGTATCATCTGAAGTCTGCCAAGACAGAGAGTTATTTTAAAGACCTTAGATGGTTTCTACCCAGGATTAATGAACAAATCGCTGGGCTTTTTTCTTACAAAGCCTATGGTAAACTGTTACTCTTCACAAACAAATTATTATGAACAAGAAAAGCACAAAGGCACCAGAAAAGCCATTGGCATGGCTTTTATTGTTGCGTGCTCTTAAAGAAAGAGGAAGAAATGAAATGAAATAGTGAGACCTTCTGGGAGTTTTGGATGAGGGCTTAACCAAATCTGAGTTTTTCCCCCCTCTTGTCTTGTTTCTGTTTTCTTTTTTTATTCCTTCTCATTAAGTAGGGAAAGTGTTACTTTCAAGCTGTTCTGGGTGAGTAAAGCCTTTGCTATTTGGCCCTGGGGAATGACTATCCAACACTTATAACATTTTTCACACTGCTCGTAGGGTGGTGGTCCTCTGCATCACCTCCCAAAGCACTCAGGACAAAGCCCAGGGTACTGAGTAAAGTTGGAGGTCAAAACTCATGTCCATGTGCACAAGGGAACACAGGGCCTCCACTTACACCCTCTTTCACCTTGGAGGATTTGGAAATATTAATTGCTTTATGTGTAGCTCCAGTAGTCAATTTTCTGGCCATCTTCACTGTTTGTCTACCCCTACACCGAGGCAGAGGTTGTGTCTTAAGTCTGTCTGAAGTGGCAGAGATTTTGTGCTAAGGTAAATGACCTCCCCTTCGCCTGCTCTCAATGCAGCAGCAAGTAGCTTATCAGCAATAGCTTAAGAACAGACCAGTGCAGTCAAAATCTGGTGGATGGAGGTGGAGCAGACAGAGGTCATTACATAAGCAAATACAGAGACCGTTCTCTTTGGTGAATAGATATACACCACGTTTCAGTTAGGAGCAGTTTCACAAACTCTGAGCCCTAAATGCAAGGTTTGGAAATGGAATGAGTGACTGACTGAATACAAGAGGAGTGACTGCACAATATGCCATGGTGTTCAAACCATCATAATGTGGTGCTTTCCCCCCAGCTCCCAGTATTAGAAATACTCATGCCTAGTCATTTTTCCTGTACCACACACTTAGCCTTACAGGAAATGCTTTGGAAACAGAGATCTTCTCTGGAAGACCCCCAGTCACGCGGAAGCTGATGCAGAGGTGAGGGGTTGGAAGAGCATCATCCCTTTCGCTGCTCATAGGCAGTGCTGGGAGTGAGGTGATCATGACCAGGCTGTTATCTATTTACCCCGCTGCTGCTGAAGACCCTGGTAGCAATTTGCTAGCATTTATTGACAGAAGTTCTGCCTTTCTGCTGCTTCTCCCTCCTCCACCCGACACCAGCCCTCATTGCTAAAATGCACAAAGGAATTACGATAAAGAGAAACAGGAGACCACGTGGAGCAGCTGTAGCATTTCTCAGCCAGGGTAAATCTAAAGTGATAAGAGCCTGGACTTTCGATGTTTGATATCCATAAGGATCTCCAAGTTTGAAACACATGAACTTTGTTCAGCTGCTCCTGCTCAGACTGTCCACCTCAAGTAAAGCTCAGAGCTATAAAGGTTTTACTTTTATTTCTTGTCTTGAGTTTCTCCTGAGGGCTATAACATGAAAGAACGCAACAAGTACTGTCAAAGGAGCAATTAGGGGGAAGGATCCCCCCTTTTGATGGGGTAAGGATCCTCAGTAAGGGAGGACTGGAGGAGCAGGAAGGTGACATGAAACAAAACAGTAACTTGCAGCAGTGAAAACATCAGGATCCTGGAATCAAACAAAGAGCTTGATACAAAATGAATGAAATATATTGTGAAGAATTTGTCAAGTCATACAAATGGGTAACTGAGTGGCATGTGTCCCCTGTTCCTTCTATAGACAAACAAAGTATAAATACTGAATGATGACCCCATCCACATGTTTTCTTCTGTTTTCTCCTCTTCATTTCTGCATTATTCTTCCTTCCTTTTCTTCAATGTCTGGCACAATCTATGCCAGAAGTTTTACTCTGTAGTGTATGTTTCAGACTTTGGGTGCTTGTTACATTGCACTGTAAATTTATTTGCTGCTGTTGCTTGTGAATATACATAAGAGAGTGTTGGACTTTTTAAATGCATCTTACTTGTAAATTTTATCCATTTTTTGCTGTTTGCCAGTATAAGCAGATACATTGAGGATGGCAAGGCTCAGAATTTTACTCTGCATGTATTTATTCTTTTGTTAAGTCGCTCAGTGAATTTTAATATTTGGTTTTCTTTCAAAAATACATTCCAAGACACTGTTTTTAAAAAAATGAAACAAAAGCCTTTCTTGGCAAGTGTTGCCACACTGGTTACTCAAATGAACATGTGAAAACAAACTAGAAATGGCCAGAAGGAAACAAAGTAGCTGCCCGGTAGTCTTCTGTAGAACCAAGAGAGCAAATCTGCTGACCAGATAGTGCTTGCCCTTTTCGTTGAGAGGCTGTATCCTGAGAAGTTATTCTTTCTAGCACTGGTGCTGCTCTGACAAAAAGCACTATGCCCCACTGGTGGGATCCTGCACTGGCACTGAAATTTCCACCTGGTGGAGAGCAGTGCTGGAGGTGGCTCTGAGGCTGTGAACATCAGAAGGGAAAAATGAGAACAGTGCTAAAGAAGAACCGTCTGCCCAACCTGCTCGTTGGGAACTCAGTGAACTGTTACAGAGTTTACCTGTTCTGGGGCACAGTAGACATCCTGCCTTGCTCATCGAGTCCCACTGGAGAACTTCCAGATTATGAACGGTGGGGGGCCCACATTTACTGTTGGGTTTGCACTTGCGATCAGGCCACAGCAACGCTGGTGTTCCAATCACAGGGAAACAGTATACACAGATGGATATAAAACTTGTCATTTGAGATAGCTGTTGCTTTGAACCATTTCTGTTCATAGCTTGTACTGCAGTTAGCATTGTTACAGCCAGAAGGAATAAGTGACCTTGTGAAGGAAACTTTGCTTTTATACCAGAAAGTGTTCACCAAGGACTTGGCCTTTGTAAATGCACATACCTTCTCCCATTCTGCAAGGGCACAAAGAGGAACTAGAGATACATTTGGAAACATTGGATCACAAATCACAGCAGAATTTGCAGCTACTGCCACATGCTGCAGTTGGTGAACTGGCTTTTGGTATCTGAAGCTTTACCAAGTAATGATAGCTGGCAGAGAAGGAAGAAAGTAGCTCTTACTGTGAAGAGTGTTGAGAATAAGGCAAAATTTTGGCCTGGAAGCCCTGGGGACACATCCCCAGACAAATCCCTTTCTCTCAGATGCACTGTAGTCTCTCTCTGGCATCCTCCCCTTATCACATGGTACGGGGATGCCATGCTGCAAGCTTTGGTTAACCAGAGGTTTGATCAACCAGAGCAGATCAGTAGCTCTTCTTTGAGCTTGTGCAGAGGAGAGTTGCACAGTGTCTGAAACTGGAAAGAGTAGCAGAAAGTGATTGCAGGAGAATTTAGCTTGCGAGAACACTATACTCCGGACTGTTGGAGGCTGGTGTGCAGTGACAGCTGATGACTATTGCAGGGTAAGACAGGAAAGAAGGTGTGAACCCTGCCACACCCAGATGTGTAGACAGCTTGGGAGATAGATGCTGTATATGAGTCCACTTGTCATATGCCCAGGTTTTTGTAATGAACTGCAGTTATTTTGGAGGAAATACAGCAGTGGTGACTGTGAGTGGAGAACCACAGGGGCTGCAGAAAACACTTGTACCACAGAGAAACCATTAGGCATTGCCACAGGGGACTGACTCACTGTGGAGTGCTGCTTTCTTGGACTGTCAGATAGCAGCACTACTTCAGAGTGATGCTGCTGTCCCGCTCAGCCTTTGGCTCATTCCAGGAATCATCAGGAATTGCTTCATTTGTTCAGCAGAGGTTGAAATCCTGCTATTGCTCTTCTCAGGGTAAATCTCAAATTATGTATTGGAAATGTTAAAGACAACATTTCTCCCATAAGTGGATTATTTCTTGGAAACAGGTGAAACTATGTGTGTGAGAAACCAAGAAACAGCAGTTTCTGACGACAAGAAATAATTAGGTGTTTCTTCCTTGTTTTCTGTAATATTACAAAGCCATGTTGCTAGCCAGGCTGGTACTGGTATATCCACCATCCATCTGTCTCTCAGCTATTCTGGAGAAGCGTCCTGCTCACTGTAGTGGTGTGTTAATGAAACTTTCTTTATCCATGGTCCAGAATTACCTCTGTGAGCATCCTGTGGCTTTAGGACTGTGTAAACTCACTGTGTAAAAAGCTTCCTGTATTGTCCAGTGTTATCTTTCTACCAGTGAAGGACTGTTCCCTGAAGCTCATGTTTTGTTATCTAGTGCCTTCTAATTTTAAGTTCTGAAACAGCACTGAAATCACACAATGGAATTTTCATTGTTTCTTTATCTGTAAAATTTTCTGCCTTAATTTTTATACAGTTGGTCCCTGCAGTCAAGCCAAGGCTGTGACTTGTCTTGCTATCCCTACTGGAAATATGTCAGGCAGAACTTTCCTCCAAACTTATTCTTTACACCTTTCAGGTGCTTTGTACTCTGTTAGCTATGAAGTACCCAGTATCTAAAATTCTCTGTTTTTAAAAGAACACTTCCCCCTGGACAAGTGTCCCTTTGTTATTTGACTTTTTCTCATCATTGGCCTATCCTCCAGCCTTAAGCTTAAATCAAGATTAAGATGTCTTGCTGTCTTTGGCATACTGTGCTCAACCAATTAAAAAAAAAGTTGTCTTTATATGATGGTTGTCAAGTTTGAAGAGCAAGAGCGTTGTTAGAAGCACATTGCGAGCACTTGCTTATTATAGTGAACCCCAACACAAAAAAATAATTTGATTTCTTTTAAGGAAATGCGTTCAGATGCTCCCATTGCATTCCCACAAGAATAAGTTAGCTGCATACTCTTGGCTGCTGCATCTTCCCAACTCCTGCAAGCTGTGGACCTCCTGCTTTAAGCAGGCATTGTGTTTGCCTTAACCTGAGGTTTCAGATTGAGTAACAACTGCATGTGAGCAGCAGCAAACCTGACAAGACACACATGATAGAGTCAGTGTTCATTGCCTTTCTGCCAGTTAGTTCTCGCTGTTTAAGGAGAAGCCTGTAACAGCATCGGTGTCCTGTCTGCACCGATGTACTGCACTGCAGGGACGCTCAGTTAGCATGGTGTTCATCACTGCCTCATGGATTTATTCTCTTACATTCTGAATTTTCACAGCCTGTTGTCCATCAAAAAGCTCTGTCTTGTCATAAAAAGTCCGCGCATAGACCTGATAAGAGCATGCTCTAAGTATTTACTTTATGGAGCAGCACCTATGAAATTTCCTACAATAATCAGCGGACAGAGATTCTTCCCATAGCAACCACACAGCAGCGATGCTTTCCTTTCTGACCTTCTGCAGTTGTTGGCTGAAATGGTATCCTTCAAGCTGTAAATACAACACATTCTTTTACCAAATAATAATTGCATTCATAATTAGGACCTTAATATTTTTGTATTACATGTTGTTCCATGTAGGAAGTTATTCATGCATGTTATGTCTAACACAGTTGTATCAGAGGGAGAAATTGTAGAAATACAATTAAAAATAATCAATTGTCTCAATTTGACTCAATTTCTTTTGTTTTATATGCCCACAACAATCCATTTCTCAGTGTTGTTGATATTTTACTAAGCCACTACAATTGCTACTTGCCATTTACTTGTGTTTTTAACATTTAATCGTTTATTAGAAATTAGAAATAGAATTAGAAATACAGAGGTCATAAAGGGGGAAAAAATGCCTGATATCAGATACAGTTTTATATCATTCTGTGCATTGATTGCCCTCATTTTTAACTCACATTCTCTCAGCTCACTGTATTCAGCCCATAATCTAATCTCTCCTGAAGAGGCAGGCAGCAGTTACATGAAGTGATTATAAAGATTTTCGAGTGCCTTCAAGGATTTTGTGTATTTGGACTGCAAAAGCATTTTGGTCTATTGTTGATATAATGGGCATAATCAATCCTATTGTTATGGATCCTAGAACACCATCTATTAATAAGAAACAATCTGAAGGACAAAGAAAATTATACAAATTCATCAAAAGTGGACTCAAAAGTAATCCTACCAGTTTTGACTATGTTGCCTGGCATCACAGCAGCTGCAAATTTCAAGCCTTACCCCAAGTTGCCTATGGTCAGTTTTCTGTCTGTGCCTGGAGAATGCAGATTTTTTCTGATTGTGATGTTTTGCTCCTACCAATGCAATGTGATGCAATACGTTTTGCTATTCTGTATTTTTCATTATTTGGTAAAAATGTAACACCAAAGACATCATTTTTGACTGAAATACATTCTTGTCAGCTACCTCTTGAAGGCCACTACCTGCATATTACCTCACTATTTTATTTTCAAAAGACTCTGCACTGAAGCATGCAAGCCAAGTTTTGCATTTTGAAATGTTTGAGACATTAAAAAGCAGCAAGGCATTACGTCGTTAATGCCAGCTCATTCCGACGGCAGCTGGCTTGCACATTAGTCAGAGATCTTTTCTTTCTTCTCCAGTGGTCTAAAAAGTGTGCAGCCCCTGGGGCTGCAGAATATCTGCCAGCCGTGGGTATAGGTGGTTGCTACCTACTCTGGGGATTTTACTGGTTTGTTTTTTGTTAAACTGGTGCCACTCTAAACTAAGCCTAACCACTTCACTTGTCCAGTTGCTTTTCCATCATGCTTACAGACTCTGCTCGTGTTGTTTTGCCTGACATAAACCCATCTGGCTGCCCTAATGTAATCCATTCACTCAACTAATTCCCAGGTTGTTTATTATGGATCTTGTCCAACACCCACTGAAGGCAACACAACCTTCAGCTGCCTCAGCAGCTGTTGGACCAGGCCTGTAAAACAAGGACTTTTTTTGCTATTTTCAGGATATTAAGAGCTTGGATTACTGTACAGTATATTTTGATCAAGATGAAAGGAGGAAAGACAACAGAAAAAATTGCCTTTGAGGTGGCATCTTCCACTTTCCGAGTATTTTGGAGACAATTTGGATTAAAAGACATCATTTGGATCAAAGTAGTCACCAAGGCCCCTGAAATGGTCCAGAAGTGGAGAGACTTCTATTGGGCAGGACTCCTCACCCCTTTCAGCTTTCTCTCTGTGAACAGGGAAACCTATTTTCCACCAAACATGTAGACAGTGAGTTTAGACTGAATATATAGTTACCAGATAGATGTGGAGACACAGATAGATCTAGGATGGACGCCACAATTTTACCCATGAGAAATAAAGCTTTTTGGTCTTTCTGGTCCAAGAACAGAGGAGATTAAGGAATCAGTCCTCTAGATGCCCGGGGGAATTCAAATTCACTTTGGGGAGAAAAGGAGCAAGGAAGCAATTAGCATCAACCTAGGGAGCCTCAATTTCTTCTTCTCAGTACCAAATAGAAGAGATACTAGATTAGCTTCAAGTGGTGATACATTTCTCACTAGTTGCTTCTGACATGTAATGCTACTATAATCTTCTTTTTTTAGAAAGTATTACCTTGGTCTAGAAAGGACATTTTATTGAATGCTCATTAGCCACTCCAGATATTGTTCATAAATCCACCTCTGGGGCCCAGAGACTCCATTCTGACAACAGCGTGGGAGTCTTGTATAAATTATTTTGCAATTCTATTTAAGCTATCTGCACATCAGATTTTAGTTGCAACAGTCATTGGCATGACAAATTCTCAGACAGGTGTCTGTCAATAGAGAATATCTTCGCACAATTCAGGTATAATGCTAAGCTTCCAGTAAAACTGGTGACGTCGCCTTTTGGAGCCAACACACTCTGGTTTCAAAACTTAAAACTCAAAGAGCACCAGTTGTTAGTAAATCTGCTGCACAATGTGATATGTAGCAACTTGTCTTAAATAAAATTTAATCAAGGTGACTTGAGAGAAGCTGTATCCAATTTCTTAATGATTAATTTAAAGAAAACTAATTTCCAGTTTTGTTGTCTGGGTACTTTTTTTTTCTCCTTTTTTCTGCTTTTTAAAGTGTTTTTTTTTTTTCTTCAAAGGGCTGTGACCATCCAGATTATTATTATTACTTAGTCATAGATCAAATTTAATAGCTACAAGGAGAATTTAAAAAAATGTAGTAATAGAACAGTCTGGGGTTGGGGAATCCACTATTAATAAAATCTTTTCAGATTTTTATCTGCATTTTGAACTAAAATGGGAAGTGACCCATGCCAAACAAGAGAGCCTACTTCTAGGTTGCTCTGTTTGATTCTGACTATAAAGATATCACTAGAAGGGCTTTGGTGCTCTTGGTTTCAGTGTACGCCACAGATGCACCTTGATACCATTTTGAACCAAGACCAAGTGAACACAGGCCTTTGTAGCAACCTGGTTTCTGCCAGAGGTACAAAAAATATACCTCATTAGATCCTTGAGAAATTTGGGTGACTGGGATGGAGGCTGCACCTTGCACCATCCATTGCTTACCTTGTGATTTCAAAGGCAAACTAGGATGGTAAGAAATTCAATGTAATTACAGTTCTCCAGACTGTGAAAAGACAATGTAATCAACATGTAAATTAAGCTTGTTAATTTTTTCAAGAGCACACTTGTAGTAGTGTAGACTGCCCAAAGTTTCATTTCATTTCATTTCATTCCCAAGAGTGAACTATTATCAGAAAGGTCAGAATGCAGCACACTGTTCTTCTGTAGCCTCCAAGTTCATAGTTAGTAAGTAGTAGTAATAATAATTACAATATTTCTTATTTTTTTTTCCTCTACAGTTGATATTTTGACACCAACATGGGAAAACAAAACAGCAAACTACGCCCTGAAGTCATGCAAGATTTGCTAGAAAGTACAGACTTTACAGAACATGAGATCCAGGAGTGGTACAAAGGCTTTTTGAGAGACTGTCCAAGTGGACATTTATCTATGGAGGAGTTTAAAAAAATATATGGGAACTTTTTCCCTTATGGGGACGCTTCTAAGTTTGCGGAGCATGTATTCCGCACTTTTGATGCCAATGGAGATGGAACAATAGATTTCAGAGAATTCATCATAGCCTTGAGCGTAACGTCGAGAGGTAAACTGGAGCAAAAGCTGAAATGGGCATTCAGCATGTACGACCTTGATGGAAATGGCTACATCAGTAAGTCAGAGATGCTGGAAATCGTGCAGGTATGTGCTGCTCGGAGGCACCCCTTCGCCTTCCTGCTTCCAAACAAATTATGAAGCAATGTTGCAAAGAGACACTGAATTAAAAACTGTGCCAGCTTTTAGGGGTTTATGCTCTTGGTTCTCTGTATAACTGCTTGGATATAAAATGTTACTTTATTTGGCAAAGTTTGTGTCACAATTCAAACTACAGCATTTGATATCCGTTGCCAGATTTTCCTGAGCAACACACTGCGTGCAAACTTCTCCTTTGGGAGTTCTGTTGCACTGTAGCAGAGCAGCTAACCTGTTTGTAAGTGTTATTCTGTCCTCTGGGAAATCACTGTTGGTTAATTACAATTAATTACAGTTGGACCGAGGAGGTATCTTAGATCAACCAGGTAGTGTACTTCTAAGGAAGGCCAGCTCCCTCCACAGTAAGAAACAAATCTGCTTTGACATTGTGCAGTTGTGAAGAACCAGCTCACATACTCTAAAAGATGTCTGTCTGCCTAATTCCAGTGACATCTGCATTCTTAATATCATACTAGCTGTCTTCATATTAAGTTGCCAGTATAGATAAACCTTACCTGGGCAAACAATGATTCCGTGCACAGCTTCTTTGGATGCATTTTCTCATGGTGTTAGTAGGAGTCCCACCTCACTTTGACTTCCTCTAACATGTTTCTACCCTTGAGGCACATCACTGTACTGAAAGCTTTAGCACATTTTTGATATGGTAGTAGATTTACACATCTTGGATCTGTACAATGCAGCCCTGTTTAAAAAAAAAGAAAAAAGAAAAAAAGACTGTTACCAAGATCCTTTCTTTCCCTGGAAATTTTGAAGTGCTAACCATGTACCATATTATTGACTTGTATTTGTACTGAAAATCAAGGGAAAGGAATGCACAGAAATTGCAGGCTGTGATGGCAAACTGTGTGTATGGAGTCAACCTAGTACGTGGTGCCCTTGTCTTTCTACCAGGGCTTTTCTCATGTCCTCGGAAGAGTAGCTAACATCAGCACTTGTGCTGGCTCAGCTAGACCAGCAAAACTCAGATGAAAATGTAGGGTTGTTGTGCGGTCTTGTCACTTATTCTGTTTCATGTTCCTGTGTCTAAGTTAAGGAGCGTTACTGCATTCAGACACGGAGATGTCGCTGTCTCTGTGCCGTGACAAACCCCATGGAGTATTTGCTTTAGAAGACACCCTGTTCCTCACAAACCTTCCTCTTGCCTGGGTAGTGTAAATAGGCCATCAATTACTTTTTTTCCTAGCTAGTATTTCTTCTTATGAGAAAACAAAGATAATCCCAAAAGAACTAACAAGTACATAGTAAGCACAAGGAACCAAACCTGAGCAACCGCCTGCTCCTCGGGAGGAGGAGATGCCCCAGTGACTGCTGCTGTTGAGCAGCCCAGGAATGCCTCAGTGCTGAATGGCAGCACAATTCCCCGAGAGCAAAAGGTTTACAAGCGTGGAGAACAATGCCACAAATGTGTTCATGTCAAATTTAATGAAAATATCAGTGGCTGGATTATCTGCAGCGAGCTAAGCCAGGACCAGCAAAGCTTTTTCAGTTAACTGAGTTCTGCTCACCAACACAATTAGAAACCGAAATGCTCTGCCTCCTCTTCATGGTCATGTTGGTACCACATCATAGCACTGGGGAGTTTCCCATAAGACAATGTGCTTGTAGATCTCTCCCTTTTCTCCCAGTTTTTTGCGGTCATTGTGATCTCCCTGTATTGCACGGGTTACCTGCGGCTCCTGCCATTAGGGTAGAATTTTAGTCTCTGGAAGTGTATTCAGCTGATATGTGAAGATGAAGTAAATGAGCACATTTCCTTGCTTTATTGAGAGGTTACTTTGATGTAGAGTGATTAGACATAAAAAAAAAAACCCAGCTAACAACTATCATTTTAATTTACGAAAGATGATTATTTTTTAATATGGAAAGACAGGATTCTGTATCAAATGCCTTCCTGGGGGCCCTAAGCTGTCACTCTTTCTGATAGTGAGGAACAGAACTCTGTGGTATCTCTGATGTATGTCTCAGAGGAACCTATTACAAGTCCCCTCTCTAGCATATATTTGCATATTGATAGAAATGGATTTATTATGTTTTCAATGGGATTTTTGCATGAGACAATTCATCAAAATGAACAGTAAAAGAAACACCACCAATCTAGGAGTCTTAGTTCCACAGAAAAATATTGCCCCTATTACTATAAGATTACTGTATCTTAAATAACATAGGGGCAAGGAACGCTTTTCTTCTTTTTCAGTCTGCTATTCTTCATGCTTTGAAAGTCCTCTTTCCATAATGATTTTTACTGTTAGGCTGGTGGTTAGTTGCACTTCCTTTCTCATGCTCTGGCCTAATGTAACACCACTGCAGGCATTGTAGCCTTGCTCAGCATTACAGGAAGGTGCTTGCAGTAACAGCCACAGCAGCAGCAGCCCTGGAACAGCAGAGCTACTGGTTTAGATGGCTCATGTCCCACAGGAGACCTACTAACTGGCTTGCTGCCAAGGAGATGAAAATGAATGGTCCATAGCAGTTTTTTGAACCATTTTTTTTTCTGCAACGCCATGAGCTGGAGGGCAAAGCACCCGCATTCCTTTAAGCTCTGTTTGACATAGTGCTGTTAACTATGTATGCACTGCTTATCACAGACCCACCGTGCCTTCCCACGATCTTCCCCTAGACAAGTCTCCAAAAGTCCTGTTTTGAGACACACATAAGCCATCCCCATGGAGCTGGCTGCACAGTTTAGAGGATCACATAGCTTGAAGGACTTGAGTAGTGGGCTGACAATTGCAGAGCCTAATTAAAGAAGGTCCATGAGATACTGCTACACCTACCAGACATAGCACTCTGCAAAGTACTGTGGGAAGATGATTCATACCCTGTCCTCTTGACAGACTGCCACAGATCCCCTCAGATCCTGGTCTTGAAATGCTTTTCATGTCTTATATATATTTACCTACAGTCTAAATAGCCCAGTCCACTCAAAAATAGCTGCAAACCAGCTAGAAGATTTGTGTTTGTTCCCCTTGCTGAAATGGGACATATTTGGTGAGAGTCTCTTAAAATAAGAGCTCAAATAGGAGATGGAAAGCTTGTTCTAAGGGTACATTTTTTCACCTTATGGAGTCATAAGGCATCTTAAGAATACTGAGCTGAAAGACAAGAATAACAAAGAATAACACTTCCAGTTTAATGCAAACAGAACACACACATTTCACTTGCTGGGCTAAGTTATCGGTGAGCCAGGAAGGAACAGAAACTGATATGGGAAGAAGCAGAAGCTGATATGGCTCTCAGTAAAGACCATGCCAAAAGTCTGCATTAGACTGAGAGGAAAACAATTTTTTTCAGGCCTATTATTCACTTCACGATACTTTTAACTGTCAGAATTTATTCCAACAAAATAAAAAGGATTGATTGAAAATTTGTGCTGTCATTGCTGCCACCACCATAAGGAGCTCTTTGACACTTTGCTAAGTATCGCAGGAAAGTGCAGCCCCCTGCTCCCCAAAGTTTCTGGCCCAACTGCAACCATGGAAGCTAATGACTGGGAAGAAAACCACTGTGAATGGGCGAAGGGGTGATATTTGCCCTAAATCACGCATCACTGCTCATCCCTAAGCAGGTAGAAATTCAAGGGGAGAGCTCAGCAGGGAACCAGCTGGTTTGGATGAAGCTGGAGCCTGTGCTCACTTCAGTGATGCACACAGGGCTCTGGAGGCACAATTTCTTGGTGGCATTCAGGGGTGCCAGGGACCTGTAAGGAATCCTTCTGGCAGAAGTCGACCTGAGACGACTGCCCTGACTCAAATGGCTGGTGATAGATAACAACCTCCAAAGCTTCTGCTGAATGCCACAAATGTCTTTCAGCCCAAGTGGTGTGAAGCCGAAGAGTTGTACTCTATGTGGAGTGGAGCCCATGTAGCCTTTCAGTCCCAGGTTACATCCCAGGGATGTAACTGCCAACTCTATGTATTTATTGCATGAAACCAGCTTCCTTTCAAAGCTTGCTCTTTCAAACATGCAATAAAGAGCTCTGTGTAGTCGCATTGGATTAATAAGGGGCATGTCTCAAGATTCTTAATAAGCTTGAGCTGGCTTTTACTTTGGGAAAACTTCCCACTGAACTTTTGAGTAAGGACATAAGAATTTGTCCAGAGTAACCATTTTCAGCATGAAAAGAACGCTTACTATGTTATTCCCATCTGGTTTTCCTAGAATATCTCATCTGTTATTCCCTTCACACGCCTCTGTGAAAAGGACCCTGCAGGATTAAGTCATCCTGAAGTGCTCTTTTTTTTTGTCCAAAAAATCTGCGTGTTCTTACTATGGTTACTTTGATCAGGGTAAACACGCCTGCACTCCCAGTCTGAGGCATTCCTCCCACACTTTCAATACAGATACTCTGCTTTGCCATCCTCTCACCCAGAGTGAGAGAATGACCCTTCCACCTCTCTTCCTACCCCAGACAAAAGCCAGACAGTTTAAGATGCTTAAACATTGGCAGATTTATAAGCCTCATCTGTGATCTGACCCCTGCGAGCCTTGCATGCTGATGACAATGAGGAAGGTGTAAATTCTTACTCTCCACTCTCTCCCCTTTTCCCTTCCCTTACTGCCTCCTTCCCTCAGCTCCCTCATCCCTACTTTCATGTGCTTGCATGTTCATCCTTTCTTCCGTGCTGGTTAACATGGTTATGTGGACAGCTCTGCCCAATACTCTCAAACCCTAATTCTCTTTGGAGGCTTTGGGCACTCTCACAGTGCAAATCATGATGATGATGATGTTTAGAAGAGTGCCCACCACTTTTCCATTCATCCAGCAGCTGTTCATGCTGGAATGTTCTCCTCTGATCACCTGCTCGCGTCCATAGCCAGCATTACAGACTTACCAGAGAGCAGGCCAGGAAATCCACAGCCACAGTGTTGGTGACATAACTGAGGGAGCAGATGTTTGATTACAGTGAGCATAAATGATGAATAATTAATTAGACGATGCCTTTCTCAGGGTGTAACTCTTTAAGTTATTTAAAGGGTAGGAGACGTGAAAGGTGAGCTGCCGGCAGAGGTGAAGCTGGCGAGACGGCCAAGAAGGCAGGTGCTGCCGTCTGGCTGTGACATATCTGTGCTGCTTAGCGGCATCCTCCAGCTGTTGATCCTGTGCTGTTACATTCCCAGAGTCGGCCCCTGGGGACCCTGGGCCAGATGATGGGAGCGTGCTAGGCACAGTGCCTTCATGATTGACAAAGGGGGAGAGCAGCGATCCGGTAAGCAGTCCTGCACTGGCACCAAGGACCCCCTCCCTCCCAGGGCAGGAGGAAGCAGAGAACAAATAGCTAAAGAAATCATGTCAGCACTAAGTTATCAACTGACCACTGCAGACATCATGTTGGGTGCAACAGGAAGCAGAAGGAGCTGGAACATACAGCCTTGGGCTGGGGTGTGATGCCTCTCCAAATGGCCAGGAGGCTTCCCCAAGGCCACTACCCTGCAGCCATCTGGCTGCTGCTCTTCCCCCAGCTGAGTGACATCGTAACGATATCTAAGCGCAAAAATAACCCTTGCTTACTGGTACCACATGCTCATATTTGCAGGCAACCTTTGAATGACCATTTTGAGACAACTACTCATCCTTGTTTTAAAATGCATTGTCTCTCTTTTAGGGGTGGAAAGTACCATATATAACTAATGGATTTGCCTGTGCAGAGAATAGCTATGGGTGCTACCAGTGCCATGTAGGACCAGAATATCTGCTCTCTGTGTAACAAATTATGAACTGGGTTTTTAACTGTGTGTGCACACCAGCTCCTAAGGAAAAGGCCACCTCCTTGCTGGTCAAGTCTTCATTATCTGAGTCACTGCCCTCTCCAGAGGCAGGATGCCAACCAAAGTGGGAGAGAAAGGAGATCGGGCAAAGCAAAGGCAGGGTGAGAGGATGGGGGTGGTGAGGAAGGAGACACACCACAACGCAGGACAAGAGCTTGGTTGTCTTATCATTCCCTCAGGTACTGGGCACTGCCAGTGCCTGACATGATGTACAAGTGATAAATTCATTCAAAAACTGTTTTAATAAGGAAACATATAACCTCGGGCCAAACCCAGATTGTGTTTGGCAATGACTAAATAAGGAAACACAGTACTTCACAAATGAGTGTGCCACTGAAGAGGGCAGATGCACATACTGATGCCACCCAGCTCCCTTCAGCATTCAGAAAGAAGATGCCAGCTGATGTTCCTGGGATATTTTCTACCTGTTTTGGTCACCAGGACTTAATCATACCCTTGAATTAAGATAATGGGATTCTTACTAGCTCTTTGCTCCTGTCTTATCACATAGGCAATCTATAAGATGGTTTCTTCTGTAATGAAGATGCCAGAAGATGAATCGACACCAGAAAAGAGGACAGAGAAGATCTTCCGCCAGATGGACACCAACCGTGATGGTAGGCACCCTCCAGGCACTGGGGTGGCAGCCTCTGCCTCCATGTTGGTTGGCTGGAGTGTCCTGCCTGCATAAGGCAATACCTCAAACCCACCACTCCTCCTTTGGCTGCCTGGGCAAAGCTATCACCATCCACAGCCAGCAGAATGCAGGCAGGCAGGGCTTTGCCTTATGGGTTGCTTTCCCAGGGATTTTCCTCGGGCTGTCTCAGCTTCCTTCCATCGTGCTCATACAGAGGATTTTCAGTGTGTTATGACCCGCCATGTGCACTAAGCAAACTTGTTTCTTTTGTAGGCAAGCTCTCTCTGGAAGAGTTCATCCGAGGCGCCAAGAGCGATCCATCCATAGTTCGTCTCCTGCAGTGTGATCCCAGCAGCGCCGGGCAGTTCTGAACCCATTCTTTGGATGAATTATGTATCTGCTTTTTTTTTTCCTTGCCAAACAACATTCATGGTAGTGTTGCCTCTGTATGGCCAATTATGCCTTTGTTTGTGGCATCTTATAGCTTCTTTTGTTGTGGATTAATTATAATAATGCTGAATTGCTCTTAACAATTTGACCAGAGCACGGGCAGTACTGTTTTATACAGATATTGTGGTATTACGATTGTTTTTAAGATTTTGTTTTGCTTTTGGATTTTTTTGTTTGTTTGTTTTTACATGTCTGTTTTGGAAAGTATGCATTGAGAAGGAGGAAACCAACAGCAAAACCCTTGGCAGCAAGACACACTGACAGATATTAGGTTGCTGCTTTAATAGCTGAGTATTCACCTGCAGGACCTGAAAGTGTAGTAGAGGCTGAACCAAAGGGGTTGTGGTGGGTGTGGTTGGATTCACCTGGAATTTCCTCTCCTGTCCAGGAGGCACCAGTTAAGGTCAAAGCCAGGAGTGGGAAGAAGTATAAAAGTGCAAAATATTCGCAGGGCGTATCGTGCACATCCCTGCTCCTATGCCTCCTTGTTTCAATGCTGTGAACATTTTCCAGGTTGTGAAGAGGGAAAAAAGGTTGGTATTTTTAACTAGGTTTACTGTGGTTGATTTCACATGACTTTATCTGAAAATTCAGCAATTTGCAATCCTGACCCCCAAATCCACAACTGACAATACCTCTTGCCATTTGGGATCAGCAAAAGCAGGCACAGATATGGAAAACTGGGTCTTGTCAATTAATTTAAGGGAGATACATGTTGAATGTGAAATTTTCAGGTTAGTAATAAAGCTGTTTCTACTAAGGAGAGCAGACATTCACATGAGGAGCTCATGGACACCTGCAAGCAGCTCCAGCTGAGCCACATCTGCTGCTTTGAATGCTCTTGCGTAGCATGACGTTCTGGGGGTGGTTTTTTTTCTCTCTCCACGTAGATAATGGAAATTTTGGGCCTGCTCTTAGGGGAAGGCTGTCATCAAAACTTATTTTAAACATAAAATTGTAGCATTTATATTTCATTTATTTTAGTAATGTTCAAAAAATCTGTACTGAAACAAGGAAATGGTACGCTTTATGGTATATTTATATATATAAAAATTAAAACAAAAAAAAGATCAGCTCTTGAGAGAAATGTTGAATGTTTATCTTTTTGCCTAGATGCAGGAATTCTGATATTCGCTGCTGTAAAACTTAATCCTTTGGTCAAAGTTGCTGTATGCAAAGCTAGTATACATACATGGGATTTCTTAGGGACTTTACAAGCTCTGCTGCAACAGAAAAGCTTTATCAGCAAGAGGCATTATGCTGACTAAATTGGCATTAATCTGTCATTAGCTAAAGTCTGCTCTTTGATCCTGGTGGAGAGGTACTCCTGTAGGCAGTGCACAATGTTGAGAATTTGTGAGCTCGTTAGAGTAACCTTTGTCTAACAGACAAGGTTGGCATTTTGTCAAGTGACCTTGTGGATGCTAATCCCCAGTAGCCTTAATTTAATATAAACTAAGTAAAATAAGTCTGCTTTGCAGATGATGGTTAGCTAAGTATTAATTAGAAGTTATGAATAAGCAGCTAACTATGAATAATTTCGTGTTGAACACTAGCTAGCATGTACAATAACTGAGAGAATAAAACCAAGACTTAATTTTTCCATACCATTTGCTTTGCCGGCTCTGAAGTGCAAAGCATACTAAAATAAAATAAAAATAAATTGAAAATAACATTGCTAATCTATAATTATTTTGAGTGTCTAATTACACTCAAGAAATTTCTTTCAGCTAGAAATCTTTGTCTCAAATGATCACAGAAATCCAGCTGATGATATATTTCCATCATATTAATCAAAATACACAGCAGAGATGTGTATAGGAAAATGAAAAAAACAAAAGAGGCCCAACCAGAGACACAAATGGATTTCAATACCTAGCGCTTTTAGCTGTTATAAGCATCACTAGCACATTCTGCACCAGTTCTTCCGGTTGATGGAAACATTCCCTATCTCTTTGTCCCTAATCTTTGTTAAACATCCTGTGCACAAATCTAACCCTTCAAAGGAGAACCTATGCCTATACTCTTTGAGGTAATTTTCTGTTTTAATTGGAAAGGTTCTGGCCATCTTTCCCATATCCATCACTTCATGTATATTGAAAGCCACATTCCCACTTGAGTGCTTTGAAGGTTGTGTTTCAGCAGGACAAGCCTGGCCAAACTGCTGGAGATTGCTTCAGGAAGGTCAGTGGACACACGCTGATCAACACCTACTCTGGCAGATAGGAATGACCTGTCCCACTGCCCCAGCCGCTCCCGGGGTGCCCCATCACCACCACTGCATGGGCAGGACTAGTTGATGCTAGAGGAACCCACTGAACTTCTAACCTAGCAACCCAGTGCAGGCATCCAGAGCCAGAGCAGCCCGGACCCAGAGAAAGTGGCATTTACTGAAGGTGAACTTGGATACCATCTACAGTTCCATCATCTTCTTAGAGTCATGAAAGTAGTTGCATGTGACTGAAGCTTTCAAGATGTTGCCTTTTATTTAAGTGACTGCATTCCATCTCTTTTTAGTTTTATTTCTGGCCAATCTCAGTTTGTTTTGCTCAGTAGTTTTGTGGCTTTGGGGCCAGGCTTGCTTCACGTGTTAATATCGTAGAGCACGTCTTTGAAAACACAACCTGTGATGCCATTCCAGACCAGCGGAGATGCAATTCTTCCCACAGTTCACAAAATCTGGAAGAAGTAAGAATCAGCCTGCAGCCGCAGAGGACATATCTGGAGATAAGAGTACTGTATAAACATTTACAGAGTGAACTAAGGTTATTCTTTTACCTGACCACCACTAATGATTTGTATTGTTTTAAATTATTAACTATCCCTTTTTTTCTCTGCCTCTGCATGTGCTTTCAAATAAGCCATACATAGCTGGAGTTGCGTTAGGAGCATTTTACAGACCTCAGATCAGCAGGACAGCAGTGGTGTGCTCCTCCTCTGATTGGAATTTTGCTGCCATTCACATTTGCAATCATCACTGCCTTCACAAAATTTTTAAGGCAAATGACCTATCTTGTATAAAATAGCACTGACACTTTCAAGCCATCAGTTAGGACTACTTCCATGCAGGAAGGATGGCAGACATGCTACTTCATATTGTTGCTCCATTTTGTAAATGCATTCTCTAGTGCTAGTTGCATGTGAAAGAAATAACCTTCACTCACTTGCTGTCCAAATGAATTGATGAGTACATCCTGAATGTAGGCGGAATGCACAGGAAATGCCAGTCCCATTTACCTGCATTCCCAGTCAGCTTGCCAAACTCTGGGCCAGAAAACATGAAGTGAGGGCTATGGCTTCTGCAGTCTGCTACAGCCTGTCTTTGTTTTAGGGTGTTTTGGGAAGGGAAAAGGAACACAATCCTTGTAAAACCAGCATGCATGGGTTCTTGTGAGCACTTGTGGTTTGAGGGAGACTGAAGTAAAATCTATGTTTCAACATTATTTGAAGCCCTCTGAGTTCACTGAAGTGGGTGTTCCAGAGGCACATGGAGCTGAGCTGTTCCTCTTGCTTTTCTTAGGGGCTTGTAGGATTTTTGCTTTATTGTTGGGCATTTTGTCCTTTGTTGTAAAGCATGACTTCCACATTTTCTAGACACCTCTGCTTAAAACAGTAAGCCAGAAGTGTGTCATTTCAGTAGTGGAATGAGGTCTATGTGTAGAAGTATTGTACACCAGCATAAGAAATGGTCATGCCTGACCAAGTCCTTATGGTTTAATAACTGTCCCGGGGGGGCTAAGCCCCTGGACTTTGCAGTGTGTTCTCTTTTCACTGGTGGCAAACGTGCAATAATGCGGCTTAGGTTAATTTTCTTTCACTGCAGACCAGGCTAAGTCGCATTACCTTGCATTTGCTGTGGGCTGGAAGTGCACATATGAGGAGAAACCTCAGCTCAGCTGACTCATGGAAACTTGGTGAGCTGTGGTAACTTGATGTTGAGACCTAATCCGCAAACTAAGCCAAGAAAAGAGTGTGGCCATGGCCGTGGCCGTATGTCTCTCAGTACATGTGAATTGGGGAACACGGTGACAACTGGCAGGTCCCTGGAGACACGTGGCGGCAGGGAGGGAATCTCCTGCCTCAGAACAAATGCCCTGAGCTCAGCTGTCTTCCTTCTTTAAAAACACACTCTCTTTTTTTTTTTAGCAACACTGGTGAGGATGCAACATGATACCAATAGAGCACATAGAGGATAAATGAGGCATCCTACAAAAGAGTTTCCTTTTGAAGTCTAGTGTACAAGCTCCGAGTGAAACAAGTGGAGGGGAGGGCAGAACAAGACCTCCTGAATACCTGCTACCCCAGCACCTCCTTGTGTCTTTCTTTCTCATGGTGCTCCCTCACTTCCCTGGCAAGGCAGTCCTTGGACTCAGGAGTTAGATGTCGGGTAACTCGTGTAAGACTGGTGGAGAAGAATATTTCATCTGCCCTTTTCACAAGAATTTGGACGCATTCTTTGCTCTGTGTCTTACTGGGTGGAATGTTATGTAGGATTCTTAAAGTGGAGGAAGCAGTTTCTTTGGTTTGCAGGTGTAACTTTTGCTTAAAAATGCAGAGAAACTTGGCAAGCGTGAGACAGGCGAGCAACGCTCCGCTGCGTGCAGAGTTTTCCATTGACTGTGCAGTTGGCAGATAAGATGTAACATGTCAGACTCATGGTGTGATGTGCCCTGAGACAGGGCTAGACCAGAAATTGCACCTTCTAGCAGAGCAGCTCTGTCTGCTGTGTATTCAGTCTGGCACTGGCAAAAGACTCTTTCAAATACATTCAGCATGAATGGGCAGCTGAAGGACTAGAATAACTCTGGTCTTTCTTGAATGTAAGCAACAGACCTGTTTGCTGGGCCCCAGTTAGGAGTCAAACAGACAGCATAAAGCATTTTGTAAAAATAACTAAGGACAAAACACTGCCTGCAGGAGCTTTCTTCCCAGTTGTGGTAGACAAGAAGGAAAAGCTCCATTTGGCTCTTAAAGCCGTTTTGGAGACTGAGGAAGGAGAGAATAACAGTTACGTTTTAAGCACAGTGAAGGAAAAAGCAGAAGGGTTTATAAACTGGCATGGAAGGCAGTGACACTAGAAACTGGGACCTCTGTTGAAGGTTACAGAAGTCATTAGGTGCCTCTGGCATTCAGATAGTAGACAATTGGTTGGCTGCAAAGTCCTCGTCCCTTGCAGAAACCATGCTACCATGGGTGTCTCAGTCAGCAGCACCCCTTATTCCAGCCTGGCTTTTGCTGCTGTTACTTCCAAATCATCCATAGAGAAGTTGTTTCAGGGGTGGGGATTTCCACAGGATAAAATATAAAGATTTTCAGATGTACTGTCCATATCCTAACAAATAACAGCTGGAAAGGCCAGATGTAAGGGGCTTCTTACAATGTAAATATTTGATTTCCTCATTGTTCCTCATTGGTCATAAGTGCTATTTTAGTGTGTATAGCTGGGATTAAGATATCACATGTAAAATGCTGACTAATGCACAATAAACAAAGCAAAAAAAGAGCTTGGGTTGTAGCGAACAATGTGAAAAGACTAGAGAAATGAGAACTGAATGAGACGTGACTGCCTTTAGATCAGAGTCTGAATCCACAGAGTGAAACCCCTTAAGCAATAGTTAGCACGGAACAGGTACTCTGTGCTGGCCCAGTCTGTGTGACCTCCTGGGCTGCTTCATCTCCATGTCACCGTGTGCTGAGGCTGAGGACTCTGGGTTCTGCCACTGAGATGGTCAGCTGAGCTTACTCCTGCTGAGTGCTTCTCAGATCTCAAAGCATGTGACGGCTACTCTTGCCGTTGCATTCACTTACTTGTGCAGCTGAAATGTGTTAAATCTTCCCCTCTTGCCCTGATCTTATACCAAAGATGTTCTCACCTTCCCAGGGCAGCGTTCAAGGGTGTTGAGCTCCCCAGGGCTTTGCGTCTATGTCCTGGTTGTCATCCCTGCCCTCTCTATGAATGAATAACAAACACCAACTCTTGACATCTGGAGGAACCAGGATTGATGTCTGATTTGATTCCCAGCCTTTGTTCCTCCTGTGTGTACCTTGCCAACTACTCTATTTATTTCCTGTTATTAAGTAATGGTAGTATCAAACATTTCAAGAATACACTGAACCTCTGTGACAATGTGGTTTTCATTGTCACATATGTGTTTGTTGATTCATTACAGACTGAACCTGACCAGTGTTCGCTCTCTGCTTCCATGGTTTATTCTATAGAGAGATGATTTCTTCCAGGCAGAAGCAGTATCTTCCTATGCATCACCATTCAGCGTGTGGTGGTCTGATGGTGCCTGGGACACCCAGATGTTGTGGAGCAAGAGATAACTTTGATGTAGTAATGTCAGGCAGAAATTCTTCCTGCCATCTGGTAAAAACACGTGTCAAGGGTGTGACCTCTGCTGTTCTTCTCCCTAGGGACAGGGGGTTTAGTGGTATTCAGGGTTGCCCTCACATTCTCCCACTAGACAGGACTATGGGGATTAGGAAACTCACCTGAGAAAATCCTCTTAAATTCTAATCTTTGTTTGTGCTGTTAATTGGCTGTGCTCAGAGGGAAGATTAATGGGTCCTATGTGGTTGTTTGGGGAAGAACTCGCAGTTCCTTGCCATCATCACCTTTTTATTTCCTGTCACTAGCTTATTCCCATTTCCAGGGCAACCAAAGAGTTTTTATTAGTATTTGGGAGAAAAACAAAAAACAAATGCAGACTTTCAATCTGATAAGGATCTGAGGAATCTTACTAAAGTCATTGTGCTCAATGTTAGTCATATGAGTGCTCTACAACACCATATTTCTTCAGTACTTTGCATTTAATGTCCTTATTCATGTTTTACTTGTGTTTGTGTTTAATTTCTTATTTTGGATCCTCTTAGATTCAGCCCTGAGGTCATTTAGCAAAAGTATCGACGATCCCAAGAGCAGAGCTGGCTGAGCAAAGCGGGATCACTGTGCCCAGTACAAATGAAGTGCTTAATTATGTTTTTGTCTGCACATTTCCTGCAAGTAGACAGATTGAGTAGCATTTCAATATGTTTATCTATCTCTTCCACTTGCTCACTTCAATTCCATCTGAGAACTCTTGTGGTTAATATTCGTATATTCAGTTCTATTTCACTCTTGAACCCAAGTGGATTAATATTGGCCTCATCAGGCAGAAGCATTTGGTACCCTTTGATTTTTAAATATTGCCTAGTGAATGATGGGAGGGATGAAAGAGTAAATAGTTATACATTTATTTGTGCAAATTTGGACAGGTATTTTTGACGTTGTAGAGACTAATAAATTGAGATAAACCATGGTGAAAAAGCTGAATGGATCCAAGTGTCCTGTATAAATCCATGTATAAATCCATAACCATTCCATAGAGAGAGCTTTCTCATCTCTGTTCCCTCAAGCTGTTCCTACATTGCAGTGTAGCATAGAGATAACAAACCTAACTCTGAATAAGCTACCATGGGCAGACTAACTGCAGCAGCATGGAGTTCAGTATATCCTGTGTCTTGGCAAAATTAGATACCTCTCTAGATGAATGCTTTGTAAGCAAACCTACATATCCTAAGGAAGACTTGTACAACTCAGAAAGGAGAGAGATGACTATGAATTAAATGAATTTGGTCTGCATATTTTTCTTATGGCTGTCTAGAATTGGTAGTATCCTGTGTGTAGTTGCTCATAGCTATCGTGATGTGTTCATTCCCCCCCCCAGTGCTGTTGCAAGCTCCTGGTGATATTCTGAGTTTACAGCCAGTTCTCAGTCAGGCAAAGCCTATGGAAAGGACATCTAGAGGCGAGCTGCCTTCAGGAAGAGTGAGGGCAGCTCTCGGGATTTGGCTGTGTGTTGTTGCATGCTTTGAGAGTGTGTACCCGCACGGTAACGTGTTAAACCTATCCAGTAAAACTGAAGTAGATGATCAGGCCATCTGAGGAGACGGAGAACTTGGCAGAGAATTCTGTATGTTTGTGTCTCCCAGCACGCGCACCATTCCCCTGGTTATTAACTTCCAGTTAGGATCTTTCTTGAACTCTTAATGTTGGAGTAGTTTTTTTATGGTGATAATGTATTTGTGTTATGCAACATACTCAGAAAAAAAGAGAAGATATCACTCTACGACTGTCCTCTCCTCTCAAGAAGCTGTTCTCTTTGTATATATTATATGCAGAATGTATGGGAGTCTTACCAGCGTTGGTTTCCATTTTTAAGACTGTACTAATTAACGTGTGATTCTATTGTGTTTTCGTAGTGGCATCCTTGATGTAAGATGTAAAAACTATTTAATTTTTTTTTTCTTATTGCTCAGCTTTTAGGTATAGCACCAAGGACTGCATGTTCACTAGAATCAGCCTTTTTCAAGGGCTGTTGTAGCTGCACGCAGGCGCCGGTGTTTCACCCAGAGCATAGTCCCTGCATCCTTGTTTTAACAGGGGTCAGTTTTGAGCAGAAATGTAGTTCTTCCTGAAAAGTCTAGTTTTCTGTCTTTCCCTCTCTCAGACTCAAGCTTCCCCCTGCCACGCTGTATGTCAGCCCCAGTTCCAGGAGCAGGACCGGGAGGAGAATTCTCTAACCTGGGGCGCCCTGCTGGACCAGCATCAGGCTTCCTCATCCCTCAGCTCACCCACACGCATGCTCGATTTTCCTTGGGACTGCTGGCTACACCAAGACTAAAACAACGGGTTCGCATTTCAAGACCATTTGTGCAAGTGATTTTAATATTAATTAACTAAGATTTTGAGGAATTAAGGAAAAGAAGAGCCTGAGCAGCAAGTTTGGGGTTAAAATCTTATTGAGGTGCTTATTACAGTGGGAACTTGGGGTCAGTCCCTGAAAGAACCATTTGGGGATTTAGGTTTACAATTCTTGTCGGGTTTGGAGAGGGAAGAGGGTCTCAAATCCAAACTTTCAGGCAGGGCTGACTTACTCAATAAATTGAATCTGAGAGATGTGTCTCCAGATTGTGTCCTGGGCCAAAAGACAAAACATGCTGCAGCTTAGGAATTTATTTTTCTTTTCTTTTTTTTTCTTTTTAACAGAGAAAGCAGTTCAAGCTGCACCTGGCAAATGACTGACTTCAAAAGCATGCTTTTCCTTGTTATATAGACACTCACAAAACAGCATTGTGTGGTTAAATAGACGCATTCGTGACAGTTTCTTTTTTCAGTGCCAAAATATATAAGCAGTATTGTTTGAAGGGAAATAAGATTTTTTTACTGTATTGTTATTACTGTTGAACAAATATTGTTTTTAAATGTTAGATTTTGAAGACTTTTGTATCGTAAACTGGTTTGTGACATGGTGCTTTTTCATACTGGAATTACTGATTGCACCTAAATATTAATTATTTTGTTTTCTTATATAAATATGTAACTTTGAACAATCTTCATGAAAACCAATGTATGGTAGATACCAACAGTTCAAACAAATTTCCTACTGAAATACCCTAAATGTTCTTTCCTACTAATAAATATTCTGCTGCAGCTAGCTCTGATGGTCCATGTGCTGTCTTCAACTTGAGCCTTAGAGCCTTAAAGTCTCATGTAGCCCCACAGTCTGGTGAGCAAACCTTGGAGAAGCCTTTGCCTGCTGCCCTCACGGCCCCCGGCCGCTCCCCACCGCGGGCAAAGGGACAGCAGCCAGGCAAGCCAATTTGGAGGGCTTAGTGAGGGCTTAAGCCGTGCATAGGCGCTGTGCCGGCACGTTGCTGCCGGCTGGGCTCACCTCTGCTAATACAATTTTTCTCACCCATGGGCACAGGGTGAGATAATGCAGAGTGGTTTATAAAGCAAAGAAAGGGCAGCACAAAGCTGAGAATCCTGCTCCTTCAGGGCAGGAAAGGCCAGCTTAGCCTGCTGATGGAAGCTTTCCCTGCCGTAGATAAATCCCTCATCAGGTTTAGTGCATTTTTTTTTATCCCTGAATGACTAGCGCACCATTGGGGGAGGCACCACGGGATGGCAGAGTGGTGGCTGTGGTTACTCGCTCTGAGACGTGGCTCATGGTTCACCAGCAGAGCCTGTCACAGCAGGGGCTCCTGCCAGCTAAGCCAGGCTCTGGAGGTGGCTGGCTTGCGCTCCTGTGCATGCTCTTTAAGAACCTCAAAATTTTACCTCGGTTAAATTTGGAGCTGGGATTAGCACCAGGGTGCTAAAAGTAGTTTAAATCCTGCTGGAAGGTAACTGAAACCAGTGCCTGTTACCTCTTGAGATTAAAAAGCGCAGCCTATTTGTGCTGAAATGTATATAAATAGTGTGTAACTGCACATTAATATGGGCTTGAAACAGGCTGGAGCCTGGATGAAGTATCAGTTACATCATCCAGTGCACCTTCAAACCAGCTTTATTACACTAGCTTGCTGTGTGCTACACTCCCTGTGACATATGTTCTGCTCACCTTCCCATTAGGTCCAGAATATGATTTAAGGTGTAAAAAGGCAGGGGTGTAAGGAGGTGTTTATTTGCATCAGGATGCTAAAATCCTGTACTTACCATCTTCGCGGGCCTGTGCTTCTCGCTGTGCAAAGCCCAAGGTTTCTGTCCCAGGACAGGGATGGGGGCAGGCTACCAATGAAGAGTGATGGCCACCACCAGGCTCTCCAGCACATGTTGCAATCCAGCAACCCAGGACTGTCCCTTCCAATGTCTCAGGGCAGTGGGGACCCAAGACCCTGTGGCTCATTGGCTCATGAGCCCTGGGTCTGGCCCTGTCTGGGAAAGGGCATGCTCTGGGGTCAACACCCCTGCCATGGGCAGGGACACCTCCCACTAGCTCAGGTTGCTCAAAGCCTCATCCAATGTAGTCTTGAACACCTCCAAGGATGGGGCGTCCACAATTTCTCTGGGCAATTTGTGCCAGTGCCTCACTACTATCACAATAAAAAAATTTCTTCCCAATATCCAATCTAAATCTCCTCTCTTTCAGCTTAAAACCCTCGGCCCTCATCCTGGCCCTACACTTCCTGATAAAGAGCCCCTCCACACCCCTCTTTAAGTACTGGAAGGCTGCTGTAAGATCTCCTCAGAGCCTTCTCCAGGCTGAACACCCCCAGCTCTTTCAGCTTGTCCTTGTATGGGAGGTGCTCCAGACCTCTGATCATCTTTGTGGCCCTCCTCTGGACTCGCTCTAATAGATTCATGTCCTGCCTGTGCTGAGGAGTCCATACTGTCCTCACAGGAGAGGTGCTCCTGTCCCTTCATTAGGTTAGTGGCTCTTTGTTGGACTCTGTCCAGCATGTCCATGTTTCTCTTGTATTGAGGAGCCCAGAATTGGGCCAAGGTCTCCAGATGTGGCCTTGTCAGTGCTGAATAAAGATCACCTCTCTTGGCCTGCCAGAAATGCTTAGTATCCTGGGCTTCATTAGACAACCAATCAGCCTTTTTTGCTGCAAGGGCACACTGATCCAACCTGGTGTCCACAAGGACTCCCAAGCCCTTTTCTGCAGAGCTGCTTTCCAGCTAGGAAGTCCTCAGCATGTACTGGTGCACAGGGTTACTCCTCCCCAGGTGGAGCACCTTGCACTTCCCCTTGTTCATGATCAGGAGGTTCCTGTCAGCCCATTTCTTCAGAATACGGAGGTTCCTCAGGATGGCAGCACGACACTCTGGCATATCAGCCACTCATCCCACTTCTGTATCATCAGCAAACTTGGTGAGAGTACACTCTCTCCCTTCATCTAGGTCATTGATTAACATACTGAACAAGACTGGGCCCAGCACTGACCCCTGGGGAACACCACTGGCCACAGGCTTCCAACTGGACTGTGCGCTGCTGACCACAACCCTTTGAGCTCTGCCATCCAGTCACTTCTCAATTCATCTCATTGTCCACTCATCTAACTCACATTTCCTAACCTTGCTTATGAGGATGTTGTGGGAGACAATGTCAAGAGCTTTAACAAAGTCAGGGTAGAAAAGATCCTTTGCTTCCCCCTGCAGCTACCAGGCCAGTCATTGACCCCACATTTTGGTGATTATTTTTTTCAGTCTCTGTTCTTGTTTTCTCTGTAGAAACTTTTTACTTTTTTGAAAGTTTTCTGGCTCAGAAGCAGGAATTCAATCCCCAGTGTGTAGCAACAGCCACCACAGCAACAGAAATACTATCTCATACATAGGAACATTTATTTTTTCTTCTTAAAAATGTACAAAAAATAAAATAACTGTATTTACAGTTTTATCAAAGCCCTCTCCCAGTTGCAACACTATTAAGTTACATGAGCTATTTTCTTAATATAAAAGCACACTATTTATACATAAAGTTTCCTTGTTTGCCAGAAAGAGGGCTTGTCACAAACTTTGGCACAAACATTCTTGTTTGTATCTTGTCTCAATTCATAAGAAATGGAAGAATATATAAACATTTCATAAGATTTACATTTTAAAAGTCATAAGACACTCCTTTCCAGTTCCAGATCAATCAATATACAGCATCTCTGACAGCTGGAGAGTTTAGTTTTTACTAATTGTTTGAATAATTTTACAACATTGAAACAATCCATAGACTGAAAGAAAAAAATATACAAGAAAGACATTTGATCTCTGAATTCCATAGACCAAAAACTTCATGAGATAGGACACCAGGGAAAAGAAGTCTTTTCTTTGTAGTTTTCATCCAGTGGCAAAAATCCTCCAAAATGTCTTGATGGGGATATCACCATGCATCAACAAAGCTCCACTGTGATGCACTTTAATTTCGGGATATTGGCACCTGACTGTGTAAAAAGAAACTAAAATTTGAGATTTAGGGGTTTCATCATAAAACATCAAATGGACGGACATAGTGCCAAATCTGTAGCAGGAACTAAAATTAGAGCTTAGAAGACTATTCTTCTTTGGCACATCTCTATCAGAATCTTTCAAAATGCAACATCTACAGACACTGCACTGCTCTAATTGTTCATAGGGAAAATGAGTTGAGCAGCAAGCCATCCTTCAGGTTGCACTAGCTAAGATTCAAGACTGATGTCTTGAAGAAGGAAAGGAAATGAGAGTTTTGTTCCACAACCGTGCCACAAAGAGACAGAAGGAGGCAAGGCAGATCCTCCTGTCCCCTGCTGCACAATAGCCAAATTGTACTTCCATTTAACTCATAATATTTGGAAGACCCAGCGTTAATGCCTAGTTTTCTTTAAACAAAATCAACAGATACATTTTGAACATTACACCATGCGAGCACTTTATACTCCTCAAGACCTGTGAACCAAGGAGGGCCTGAGGCAAGCCACTGTTTCAGAAGTTTACATTACTTTTACTGGCCCTTCCCCATCATTTTGATAGCCTGGTTTTGACCAACAAGGTGAATCCTGAGGGCCAGTAGCTTGCCATGACCAGCATCCAAGGTTTAGTGCTCCTCCATCAGCTGATGCTGCAACTACAACTGAGGGATGTACTCTTTGTAATGTTCTAGGTGTTTGTGATGCATCTGGAGCAGAGAAACAAAACCCTCAGTCCCTGGCAGACAGATTAAGGGAAATCATCCTTAACTAGCTCTATTTGTTCATTTTAAAATAATCTTATCATCAGGGTAAATCCTACTCATCTTCCTCAACCCTGCTACCTAAACTGAGATTAAAAGAAGGAACTAAAGGCAGGAGCATCATCTCTCTTGTATCAGGAATTCACACACTTTAAGAAGTATTTAGAAAAGCTTTCAGTTAATTTTGAAAGGCACTTTCTTTCCCTGGACAGCGCATAACTAAAAGCTCCTAAAATGGCAATGGAAAGACAGTACCTAAGCTCCAGTATTTCCTGGAGCACTGCACTTCTCATGGATCCTACACTGTCCTTTGCTGTAGGATGCTGCAGCATCCAACAGATCCCAGCCTGTCTCCACCCATGTGCGTGGAAGTCCATTAGCCTAAGTGCAGGACAGCCCTGTCCTTCTCTACAAACCCCAAATTCTCACTGTCCTCTTAGTGTAGCACATGCCAACACAGGCCAGCCCCAGGCACCACAGGCATTCCCTATAAGAGAGCATGGATGATCAGTTTGCTGAGACAGAAGCAGGGCTCAACTCCTGTGTACATTTACCTCTATGTTTCACCTGCAGCTTCTGCCCAGACATCACGCCCAGCTGAGAGATCCCAACTAATATCCTTAGGATCTGAAACACCATCAAACAACAGAGAAATATAAGAACCAACAACACCGCTCACCAGTCCTGCCTGCTGGTCCCAGTTCCTAATGCCATCTGCTAAAACAGTCCTATTTTTTTTTACCTGGGATAAATCAGCATAGAATTTTTATACGAACCTGAGCCGAGCAGAAACAAACTGAGTCATCATAAATAACCTGTCTTCCCAGGATGTCTGCTCTTGAGCAGGGCAGCAAGAGCATCTTTGCTGGAGTACATATTTATAAAAAAGATGACGGAATTATTAAAAAACTCTGCATCAGAAGGATAAAGAGTACATGACAAAGGAAGAGGGAGGCAGGGAGGGAGGAAGGAAGTGAAACAGAACAGAGTTTACTTTGCAGAAGTACGTGGACACTGATGGCCTGAACTTCTTATAGGTTCTGGTCCCACAGAAACTTTGACAAGCACCTAACATTTCTATTTAAGGCACAGGTTTTAATGGGAGGCTATTGCTAATGAAGTTCAGAAAGTGTGCAAGAGCTTGCAGGACAATTCATGCAAAAACATGACCAAATCAGACTGGTCAGCATCCCCAGCTACTTTACTTGAATGTTAAAAGCTCTACGTAGCTCAAGACACTACAGAATGAGCCCTGATAGACAAGGCAGTGTTTCTTTACGCCATCAACCACGTAATAAAAAAAGATTCCATTACTAAATGAAAAAGAGATTTCAAAAAGAAAAAAAATTCTGAAGGTTGCATGTAGGGAAGGACCCACATTTTTGTCTGCTGTACGCAATCCACATACAGTGCATAGAGAATAAATTACTTGCAGCAGAAATTCACAGGGTTGTATGCTGAGGAGCTCTCTGCAATAGCCAGAAGAGCAGAAAAGGAGAGAAAGAAGTGCAGGGTTGGCATGTGGTACAGACATTCAGGCCCTGAATCCCTTTTCTGGTATGAGCGTAGCCTGCAACTTTCTTCACAGAACTGATGAGATGAAGTGGAATTTGATGGAGTTATCTTGCAGTTCAACTTGGGTTCAGATTCAGCCCTTGTAAGAGAGATCTTTCTCCATACCTCAGTTGTGGGCTACTCAGTCTCCTCTGGTAAAACTGTTCCAGTTCAATATATAGTATTTACATCAAGCCCAGGTTTATACCTCACCCAGTTGGTCCCAGGAATCAAACAGAATCATACACTGGAGATAAAAGAGTAAGTACCCTTAAGAAGAAGAGTTTGAAGTCCTGTTTCTTACAGTCTAGAGGAATGCTTTCATGAGCACGCTGCTGCATAAAGCACCTTTCCCTCCACAGGCTTGCCCAAAGCCCACTTTGAGAGCCTCTGCTTCATCAAGAGAACAGGGACAAATCCCTTCCATACCTTCCACACACCAGGCAGCAGACACACAGCGCTGCTTGGATTTGGTGACAGTTGGATGGGACCCTCAGGTATCCACAGCTGGCATTTGGGCACCTAAGGTGGGTCTCATTGTGCCAGAGCCCTCCAGACCCTGTAGCACAATATTCTCCAATATTTCAGTATAAAACTCAGTGGGCAAGGGTGGAGTTTATGAGTGCAGATGCATTTATCAACTTCCCAGTACACACTCCTTAACAGATTGCAGCAACCTAATCCTCTAGGAAAGATTCTGTTAAACCCTAAACCAAATACATACAAAAACAGCGGCAGTAAACATGCCCACATACAGTAGTTAAAATATATTATTGCATATTATAAACATTATATACAAGGTTAAAATGGTTTCTTTACCATTTACTTACAAGTGACATTTGTAGCTGAATGCCTTACTTACAAGTCCTCATTGCTACGTGCTGAGAACTACCAGAGGTATTTGGCAAGACTATACACTACAGAGATACGGGTCATTCTGAGCAAGTGAGCTGTCAGCCACTTTCCCCATCTTTAGCACTGCAGCAGTTTTTACCAATGACAGAGAGAACTACTGGTAAAGTGACTTACACCACATTTCTGAAACTAGACCAGCATGGTTCCTTAACATGCTTTAGAAGCAGCTTATCCACACTAAAGTATGGATTGAAATGCTGCATTTCACATTTGCAGTGGGTCATCTGGTTACAAACCTAGGGGCTGGTAACTGCTCATACACTAGAGAGTGAGGAACAATAAATAAGGGTCCAGTTTAATATGAGTGGCCTTGTGGTCGACAAACCCAAGTCTATAAGCAGTGGGTGCACACGTGCAGAATGGACAATATTTTCAAAGCAGTCTTGTAACAGTTTCTCTGATCAATGTCTGTCAAGTTCTCGGGGAATCTTCTGTTTTCCAAGAAGGATGAAATGCTGTGGTTCTTTACAAAAACGCTCTGCCTGAGGCTAAATCTCTGTCAGTGTGATCTTGAAACCTTCAACCATGCTCTCCATGTGCAGGATGAATGTGTCCTCATTGGAGTAGTGCTCAATAATGTTGTCATCCATGTTTACCAAGATACTGGTGACAAAGGCAAAAATCAGCATTTTTGTGTACCAGGACACTGAAGGGAAAAGCCATGCACTCCACCACATGTGCTCACTTCACTACAGTGCAAAAACAGACCCCAGGACATGCCAGTACAGGGATAATAGTGGGAATCATTATCAAGATCTACCTCATAGTCCCTTTGGATTAGAAGATGCTCCTTGCCAAAGGAGTTAAGGTAAGAGACATGCCAGTGCTGGGACATTAACCCACTTACGCTGCCTACAAGGAAAGCTGCAGTCCAGGTCCCTAGCAGACCCAGCTGTCTCCAAGTACTTCAAAGGATCATGCAATAGCCCCTAGTTTAGTTAGTTTACTTACCCCTTTTTGCTCTTTTTATAAAGTTTTGCAATCTTTTCAACAGGCAGCCCATATTTCTCAGATATCTGAAATCATAAAACCAAAAGTAATTTCATTGAAGACTAATGAGAAATATGACATGATCACCTCACTCTACATAAGGCATTAAAACAGTATCTCCAAAAACTTTGACAGGATAGGTATGTAGAAAAGCCACTCACAACTGCACCATAGATTCATTGATTCAGGGAGGAATAATCCTCAACATTTTGATTGAAAAACCATAATCTTTTCCATCCAGAAACTTGGAGCCTATAGTTTTCACAGCACATGAGTCATCAAAACTGCCTTAGCATCTCCTACTGTTCTGCTCAAGGAGTCAACACACTTCCCAGCTTCAGATTTTACCAGGGAATCAGATTGGTCACCTTTCTCTCATTTCTTACTATGATTTTCTGGGCTCATGGAAGCAAAGGCTTCTTCCACCAGGCAGAAGGCACATGAGAAGCAACACAACAGGAGCTGATGGATCAACAAAAAAAATGTGCAGATTTCTATTTCTCAATGGTATATATCAAGATTTGTTAAGCTAACAGGACCCTCCACGGTACTTCTTTTGTTTGAAAAGTATCTTCAAGGTGTCTCTCATTGCGGGAGGGCTACAAACATGCTAGATGCAGGATTAGGAAGCTTCTGTGTTGTTGGGGAGGTGACTCCGTCTAGCTACTAGGGTGGCAAAAGGAGAACACTATTTGGCTCACAAAAAAAACATCTGAGTGTGCAGACATCAGGATGAGATGTTGCAGAGAAGTGTGTTAACAAGATCAAGGACTTCTAAAATAAACCTCCCAGAAGCTACTCAAATGATGAAGCAGAAGATACAAGAAAACTTTTGAAGGAAGAACTATGTAGCTGACATTACCAACACTAACAAACACTTCACCAGAATGCTTTGGCATTGCTTTGCAGCAGCGTATTAGTAACTTTTTTGGATGTTCATTCTGCAGTGAGCCTGTGGGGTGCTTGTGGAGACGGTTATCCTGGACCTTCCATCTGAGCTTGTTTTTCCTTCCAAATTATGGCTCTTCATTGAGGGAACAGGTCTCACAGCTCGTACTTTAGAAAAGGATTGTGCCAAAAGGTAAAATAATTACAGAATAATTACTTCTTATCAATGATTAATGTTCTGTGGTACTCTACTGCCAACAAAATAAGTTCTTGCTCTTCACAGGTGAAACAAGGCTGCAGTCAAGTAGCTGACTACTTATCTTCTCCATAAAAGAACTGAAATGCACAATTAAAATCCATTTGAAGACTACCAGACATCAGTCACTGTAAAATCCTTTCTTTGTGTTTGTGTTCAGACTTCCTTGAGAAAAAGTAATATTTTAGAAAAGGAAATTAAAGCAATTATCATGAAATAGAAAATGGAAAGAAAGAAACAGATAAACTCAGCACCCAGGACAGATTCAAACAGCCCCAGGTTGAGCCCCAAGCGTGGCCCCCGTCCAGAGAGACACGGTTGTCTGAGAGAGAGAATTACTTAGCTTATACTTGCCTATATCACTTATACTGGTATAACTGTCATCGTACCTAAGGCATTTTATACTTAAAAAGTACAGCGTAACCCCAAGATTTTGAAGAAACAATAAAGCTTATTTTACCCTGCAAATGGTTTCCTTTGACCATAGCATACATCTGTGGCTAACAGAAAGGGGAGGATGTAAGTAAGGAGTAACTGATAAGGTACACTAGACCCATCCACTCCCTAAGTTTTGCACCTAGCAGAGAAGTACAAATTAAATTTTGTGTTGTATTTGTTACTACAGTTTTACTTGCACCAACATGCTGCATTGCCCTTTAGGATACAGTGCTGGAGATACTGATCATAGTCCAGGTTCCATGTTCTCATCTGCCCTGGTAGAGGCCTAATTCAGCATCGAGGCTGCACAAGCTCATATGGCTTCACTTCACCTGTCTTATATCTCACACATACATCCTCGCTATTGGACTATAAAACTGACCTTTTTCACTCCGAGCTCTATGTAACAGGTTCTGCATAGCCTGTGGAAAAGCTATGGAACCATAAGCACAGGGTGGAAATGCATCAGACAAAGATTTTCCATAACATACTTTCAAGTCTTTGTTCCAAACAGGGCAGAAAAAAGATGATTCAAACCCAGGGTCTGCCATATTCCTATATGGCATGTCCTAACCTATTCCAGCCACTCTCCATCACAGATGGGACAGGCTGCCCACTTAGCCTTCAAGAATGCTTGACCCAGTCCATGCACATAAATTCAAGGGAGGATCCATGGCCAGGATTCCTAATTCTGGCCGGAAGCAATTGTGTAGGCAACCACATCTTGCTCCTCACTCACACTCTACCCCTAACTACCACTATCTTATCAAGCCCCCTCTTCCTTCGATGCCTCATCCTGTGCTGCCCAATGGAGGGTAGATATCTGACCTGAGGTCAGTGACTGGTCTTGGGTATCGAGGCACCCCACTGTGAGGGCAAATCTTGACTGTCTTAGAGAAGTCCTCAGAGAAACTTTCATGTTCTACTTGTATTCTTTCTTACCCTCTAACTTTGCCTACCATTAACAGAATGGCATCAGCTAAGTGATGTGGTGCAGAATTTTCATGTCTGTGGCTTTGTTGTACCCCTAAATTTAAGTTTTTGTGTTGAAAAAAATCCTTCATAACAGGCATCAGAGAAAAACTGCAACCTGAAACTGCAGAAGACATCACAACTGTGCGAACATGAAGAAATAACATATCTTCCTCTCTGGGTTGTTAACTCTGAAGCCTAGCGATATTGTAAAGATCAGCACTTGAAGACGTTTTTCACTGACTCCATGCAAACAATCAAGCAGGGAGAAAATTCTGTGCCAAGGAGGTTTAATAGCAGCTAATATACAGCATTCTACATGTTCCAGTATAAAACTAGCCTAGGATATTTGGGATACCTAATACTCATGCATTTCAAAGGTTGCTCAAAGTGGTTTGTGGCTCCGGGACACCACTTCCTACATAAGCTATGCGAGGTAGGGCTGAGAAAGCCTTGCCTGTCACACTGCCTATGACAGGTGTAGGATTTATATAACGTGCAGGGATTAGTGAGATTTGCAAAAGTCTTCCAGCTGACTGAAAAAGCACATTTCTCAGGAACCCCTAAGGATTCAACCAATTACACCAAACAGCAAGCTGTGGAAGCAAGGCTAGAAGCTGGAGTATGGGAGAGCCTCCCACACACTGGCTCAGAAAAAAAGTCTCCAGCACAAATGTGCTAAGTCCTTCTGTAGAACTTGAGAAAGCAGAGAGCTAGCATCTGCTAGGACATCTCATTTAACATCCTCTTTTGAAACACATTTGTTGCCAGCTTAGGGGAACACCACTACTGCCAACTTCCATATAAAACAACAGGATTTCTCACCTGACTCCAAGCAGACTACAATGAATTTAAAAAAAAATCTTTATTTAGAGGAGTATTTTCCTTTATCATCTACATTGTTCATTTTTCAGTGTTCTGAGAAGAGAATTCTTTCCTTCCCTGAGAATACCTGAAGCAATGGGTCAGTCCTCAGAGCTGCACTTAACAGTCTGGGTGTCCCTTTGGGCTGCAGTCCCCTGACACGTTGAGTTTGCTGTAGCACATATCTGATTGCCACCAGAAATGCTTTCGCTGCTGGAGTCAGGAAGACAGAAAGGGCAGCATCTGGGCTGGTCATGGCACCTCTTTGACAACTTATTTCTATGGAGTGGTCTGTTGCCCTACATTGGTTGGAAGGACACATGCATAAAGAGATATCTAATAAACTTTGATATAAGCAAGTTTGATTGAGCTCAGCCATTAGCTTTTAATTTTAGAAAGACTTTGGGATGTGCTTGAACTTCTCAATTTAGATCACCTTCTGTAATTTGAATAAAATGTCAGTTCTGCACAAGTAAAACTGGGGTACGTACTGAGCTCCAGAGAGTTAACCTGACTTTGGATCAGGCTAAGAGCAGGATTTAGAGCTGGTCAGTCACCACTTTTGAGTAATGTTTATAGATGGGCAATTTTTTCATTGTTTTATGTTGATCAAGACTGACTAGTGTAGGACAAAAACACCTTAAAACATAATTGTTTGCATCACTGTCTGAGATGCACCGTATCTCTGAAACTTGAGACCTCTAGATATTTGCCAGAAGAAAGAAATTTGAGAAGGAATCTAATTAATTGTTCATTTGGTATAGGGGTATATCAGAGAATAAAATAAACTTAGTATCAGAGAATACAAAATCGTTAATCGTGGAAAAATAGAAGAAAGCCACAGACCAGGAATAGTGATCAACAAAAAAGAAGTAAAACCCATAAGCAGAGTAGGGTATGATTCAGGATCATTTGTGTGGTCTTTCATATCTGAGGCTACATAATACTCGAGAGCCTCAGTTTCTAAGTTCTTAGTACTGAACTTAGAAGTGAACGTTTAGAGTGCACAATTACAAAATCACATGATTTCCTGAAATGACTGTAAAAAGAATATTTAAGAATACTTATGCAGTTTGACAGCTTTTTGGCATTGATTTGTACACAATATCTTGCCAAAGAGAATTAAAATTTTCTGAATGTATTCCGTCCAGTGAACTGGGACATTTTACAACAGATCAGATTTCCCTTGTGCCGAAAACATGCCACTGAGTCAGCAGCTGTGCTGACAAAGGTATGCAGGAACCTTTCCTGCTTCTGCACCAGCTTTGTTTTTATGTTACATAGTGGCTGGAGAACAGGCATGGAGAGACACAGACTACTGGAGATAAAGTATTCACGTCAGCTTCAGGGGCTACAGAAGGAGTATAATATACTTTTAACTTCCAGAGAAGGACAAGATGAAATCATGTTACAGTTTATCATGAATCAAACTGCAGCCTCTTCAAGCAAAGTCTGGCTTTTATTATACATGTGTGCTTTGCCTAACAACTGAGCTGCAGTCACAGCTAACAAACAGTATCAGCAAAAGCCCGGTTAGGACATCCTTAGAAAGGAGCTGACTCTCCTCAGAGATACCCTGACCTATATAGGTGCTCTAAATGACTTCACTAATCCACAAATCATTTTTTGCCTTCTGCTATTGACCAAATAACTCAGTCTTTACTGCATTTGAAGTGCCTGGTACGTGCAAAAAGACACTGAGACCATTTAATGAGAGTATGACTATACATACTCGTAGCACTCAGCTGAGCTCTCTAGGAACACTTTCATCCACTTCTCTCCTACATGTGACCAAGGCTGGAAATCAACTCAGCATCCCACATGTCAATATAACATTAGTCCCCTGTCAAAGCAGTGAGACATGTGGTTGCTTCTTAACTCTTCCCTCACCAACTTTCACACGTCTACAAGCTATCAGCTCGTATAAACAGGATTAAAAGTGAAAATAGCCACTCATGATCACAGTTAATGGGTAATAAGCAAAAAATTAAGTCAAACAAGCAGCAAAGAGGCAGACTGGTAAGTAGGTCACTCTGGGAGTGAGGGCGAGAGAAGGAATTTGAGACAGGAGGTATGAATGACTAGTCTGCATTGGCTCAGCAACTGCCTCTTGTATGATGGAACAGTAATTGCACAAAAGCCACAGAAACAATGCATCCTTGGGCCTCTTCTTTAAAAGACCATTATAGAATGAAATTCAACAAGCTCTGAATCATCAGTTCACAAAGAAACATTTCAGAAAATGAAGGCTGCACTTCTCCGCTTCTCTGACACTGGTTAATTACCATCATTCCTCAAGGCTCAAGTCTCCATTAAATCAGCTCTGTGACACTGTTTAATCCTAGCAATCTGCTGAGAGCACTGATTTCAAAACATGCCAGCATTTCAGAGGCGTTCTTCAGAAAGCCATTATTAAAAGCTTTAAACGTATTTGAGAATAATTTCATCTTTATGTTTTATCTTAATAATATATTGAAAGGCTCAAGATCTTCTTGCCAACACAGACAAACAACATCAGGACATTGGATACTTACTGCTTCCATCAGCCCCTTTACTGTGGGTGATTTCAGCATCAAAGCATCAAACACCTCATCTGTCTCCTTCCTCACATACAAAAGCACTGAAACAAAAAAAAAGTCAGACTTGGAGCAGGTTTAGTCAACTGAACAGATGAGACATCCCACACTGAATAGAAAAAAATATTAACCCATGACAGATAAAATGAAGTGCTGAAGATAGTTTACACTTAAAAAAAATGTACTCTCATATCATCAGTGACTTAAACATGGAAGATACAGTATACTTGCTTTGAAAACACACAAAGAAATTTCAGAAGATTTATTTTAATGTGAGGAATCTATATCTTCAAGAACTTAAACCTTCATTTAATGAAATAAGAGAAGCTAAACAGCACTGAGGTCCTGTCTCTTGATCACAGGATAAAACACACAAGATATGTCTTCCTGTATCTCAGCCTGCATCTCTCCTGGCTTCACCCAAAAGGCTGGGAAAGGACATTCAGAAAAGGCAAGTCTGGCTTGCCTTTAGCTGAGTGTTTGAGCTCAAGTCAACAAAAGGGAAAAGACATAGTTCTCTCTGACACTACCCTGTGGATAACTGCAAATGGGCCTGGCCAGTCTAAAAATAAATGCTGGAAAGTACAAGTCCAAAGTCATCTGAGAATTTACAGGAGAAACATTCAAAACCACAGCTGGCAGGCAGGCATTTACCTGCATGCCCACCCCTGCTCAGGTACCTAAATACCATTTGCACTCTCGAAAATCTCCTCTTCCTCCCTCATATGTCCTGCCAGGTCTTAGCAGTTCACAGGTGCAGTGCCCTGCCCTCTCCAGCTCTTGTTGTCTTTTCTCTTACTTGGCACAGGCAAAAGGAGGAAACTTGCTATTACATGGCAAAACCAAAGCAGACAGCTACAAAACGGATAAACAAAAACACCAGTAAAGTGTTTAAAGCATAATCTCACATGATGCTGATTGATAAAGTAGTAGGTTAAATAAGATGTTCTGCAATTTATTTTGTTTCCTAAATAAACTGAACTTTAAAACAGCAGTGCTGTACGTTAGGTACAAATACATATGCAAATACGTTTGGTATTTTATGTCTGTGTGACAAAATACATTGGTAAGCACCTTCTTTTTTGGGTTTGAAACCACTAACCCTCCGGGTCCAGAAGGTTTTTTCACCAGGTAACTCAATAGGTGACTTGCAGATGAACCAACATAGTTCACGGTATTTTTCACACAGAAGTTATTGTTTAGAAGCTAATTCTCAGGTGGAGACTGTAGCAGGGTGGACTCTTTGTCTATGTTTCAAAAAAGATTTAAAACATGGGCAGACTGTAGACCCTGTCTTGGGTCTACAAACCAGATGTGCAGCGCAGCTGAGACAACCTAAACAACTGTCAGAATATAAGAGAAGAAATAAAATCCACTGCAATAGTTAAACTTTATTTGGTTTGATACGTTTACTTGCATGAGCAAGCACTCGCTCAAAGTGTTTATTTTACCTGCACTAACACTGATAATTAATTCAGTAATTCTTTTCTCGTGACCAGAGGGCTGTCCTGTAACTCCTGGCTTTTCAAATATCTGGACCTCCACCAGTCTTAATAACTACAAATATATCTGAAAGGAGGAAAAAACACTTGGTCTGAGGTTAAAGTTGGGGACATTACACAGTCCAAGTGCTGAGCTTAAAATCTCTCTGTTGTGCTTGACATGTCAGGCAATATTATGCTGAATGAAGGATCTATTACAAGGATAATGGGGAACTTGAATCACTATTATACACACAGAGAGCCAGGATTAGAAAACATATGGGACGTTGTCAGTTTTTTTCTTTCCCCGACAGGTGCGAAAATCCTGGCTTTGATTCACTAGGGCACTTTTCCACAAATGACTTCTGGTGACAGTGATGCCTGCCCTTATGCTCTGTTACTCTGGCCTGCCTCAATCAATTTTCCTGTGCACTGAAGTCTTTTGAAGAGCAGATGCAAGTGAAAAAGCAGCCCTTTTTTGAGTTGTTCCTCAGACAGATCAGGTTCCTACTTTGGCACACGATGCAGCCCCACAAGCCTTTGTGATGGCACAACCACAAAGAGAAGGCCAGCTGGCCTACTGCAGGATTTGCAGCCAGGGTGAAGGAGGGAAAGGGGCAGGAAAGGCTGCACTGGGCTCAGCAGCATCGACATCGAGTGCCAAGCTGTTACTGTGATGATGTGACTACTCGTACTTACACCCTTCTGATCCTACTATCAGTATGTTCATGGTATCTAGATGATCTCAATTTAATAGTACAGACTGCAGTATTTGGAGAAAAAAAAAACAAATAAACCCAACCTTGTACCAGGCAGTGAGCTACTTTTGACAGCAAAACTCAAATTTGACTGACTTGTACACTGCCAGCCCTCAGTTCTTAACAATCTTGCCAGCATTGAAACCCACTGTAGTCCCCAATGCTCTTTAGTTGTTAAAAAGAATTGCAAAAGATGGGGTGATAAATTTGTCTTTAGTTACTTAAGAAATATCCCTGATTCATGAAATTGTGGAGCAGCAAGCCTTTGCTGAATGCAAGGGAGGCTGCTGCACCTGGGAGATTTTTGGAAGCCAGGCCACTGAACTGGGGATTTAAGTGGGAATGGAAAAGAACAAGGTTAGATACTTCTTTTGAAAGTGTTACTAGCTTGGCTCTCCATCGGCAAATCTGCCACAGCAGAAAGCAAGCAACAGTCCCATGGCAAAAACGAAACTACAGACATGATGGCACAGTAAGTCCTGCTAGAGTCACTAGCCAAGTCCCATGCCCTGATTGACACTCTGTAACTACAGTCTTTGTGAAGTCGTCTCCTGATGAACACATAGCTCATTTTATTCTAGGAAAGTAAGGCTGATAGCTGTGACCCAGCTTTCCTTTCCCACATTTGGAGTTTTCATTAACTGTACAGGTACGAATTTCCGAGGTGACAGAGTAAATGCTGCCTTCCACAAGGATAGTTCACAAAACCATTTGTTATGAATGCAAAATGTTTCAGAGTAGTTTACTATTACAAACAACAGCTAGACAAAAATATGACTTTATTCAAGCTGAGAACTACAGGACTGGAAGTCTCCCTGATCCATAACACAGCTGCTGGATTTATAATTAATGGGAAACTCCCTATGAAATCTGAAAAGGGAAAGCAATTCAAAAACTCTTAGAGAACACAAAACAGGAAAAGGCCACAAGTATAGCCAAGTAACTGGCTACACTGCAGCTGCACTACACACTTCACATTTCTGCATCGGGCACTTGTACCTCCCTTAGAGGTCAAGGAGATGAAAGAACCAATCACAAAGATGCAGCCACCTGTGTGAGAATATGAACCTTCTTTTACCGACAGTTTGCTAACCCCTTCAGACCTGTTCTCTTGAAGGCTGCCCCTTAATACTTTTTCTTCCACCGGACAGCATTACAACTAGGTCCATCAGGCAGAGGTGAGGCCACACATTGTCACTTCAGTCCTTCAGCTGGGCTTGGACCCCTCACTGGGTGCTACTTACCTGCACTGCTCTGATAATGAGCTCTGATAGTGAGCCACTCTGGGATTACATTGCTTTTAATGCATATTTTCACACATCAGACCTGCTCTCTCTAAAAAATGACACTAGTGCCCCATCTATACCTGCTCTCTACGAGTCATTGATTCTGCTGTACCAAGTAAATCTGGGGAAAAAAAAAAGGCTTCCAGCATGGCTAAGCCTGGGAAAAGCAGCAGAGCAGTGTAATATCAGGTGACTTTTGTGGTAAAGACAGCAACATCAAATGGGCAAGCTGAGCTGTGCTCCATCAGCACAAGCCCAGATGCAGGGTTCCCCAGGCCAGGAAGTTCACCAGAGCAAAGGCCGTGTTGGAAGAGGCTTGGCCTCCAGCCAGGACAGTCCAAGCTGGAGAAACAGGAAGGGGATGGGAACAGAGCATCCTCCAGCTTCTCTGGTTCCATGCCTCTCCTGGATTTAATTATTTAACACAGTTAAAACATATTTTTCCTCTTTCAAATCTTCCCCTTTAAATGGTTGCAAGTCCTCAACGATATTAAAACAATGTTCCACAGCAAACAACAGGGATAATCAAAGCAAACCAATATCTCATTGTAGACAACTCTCCAGGCTTCCAGCTGGGAAACCCAGGTGAAACTGCAGGAAATGACAGTTCTTTATACAGTCCTTGTGGCTGTCCCCTTCTGCTCAATGGAGCACTAATAATGTGAATTTGGTCGAGACCTTCAGTCAACCAGATGCAAATCTGTGGTCAGTGCTGACCTTACATAATTAACTGATGATTTAATTAAAAGAAGAATATGTTCATATTTATTCCCGGAATACCAGAGTCCATCTTGCATGCTTCCTCTGGTTCAAACACACCACCCTAACCAATAGATAAACTTTGCAAATGTAGGCTCATGGGAAGCTGTTTCTATAAAGCTCAAATGAATCTTAAAAATGGTGTAACTAAGAACACTCTGTACCTTGTTTGTCTCAAAAACTGATGGGTGAATCTCAAAACATTTGCAAGCTTGAGTTATATAAGTTGGTCAAATCCCTGAAGCTTCCAATAAACTTACTTGACAGAACTTGTGAGACTGAAGGAATGGCAAATATTCTCCAGAGTGTCTAACTATGGCAGTGGAGGAAGCTATCACCTATAGTACTGCAATGGAAGCGACTGTGCACAAAACAGATTTTGTGGACAAAAATCACCATCTGCTCATCTTTACCTTCAGCACAAAGTTTAACAGCTCTACCTAAACCATTACTTCAATGTTACTAAATTTAAGCTTCACTTAAAAAGAGAAAACAGGAGATGGACTGGTATAGTATGTGAAATGCAACTGTGAAAATATTCTCTCAGGACAGTAAAAACAATTAAACTCTTAAACAATTCAGTTAGGTCTGCTAAAGGATGTCTCCATGCCTTGTTATTTCTAAATGGGTACAAAAATTTCTGAGATTTGGTTCAGGCTAATCTAAGTCTGCAGTCACCAGTGGCTTAACTGTGTAAGTTCTCTGGTTTTGACCGAGTGCATCTTGCATATTTGCTTGTGATCCCAGTCAGAACAGAAAAGATGAGCAAAAGCTAAAAATAGACAAAGATTTGCTACTGGAACATTTATGAACTATGTAGCTTGGCCAAGGATCAAGAAACTTTCTAGTTTTTTTATATTTGACATATACACTTACTTCCTGATCCCTTCTTGAGACAGCACAGTCCTTTTTTTCTGTTTTTAAATCATTATTAGCATTGGTTAAAATGTCTCCTTGCATGATCTAAGTGTAGTGGAAACTTCTCCCATCTACCCCATACCTGCACTCGCATCAAACTGCTGACTTGGTCCAAGCCACACCCTCTCTTCTGAGCTCGAGGGCATGAGTCCCATAGCACTATTTTAAACTACTAATAGCTGACTGTTACCTCTTTTCAGGCCTTCTTCTTTCATTTGTTTCAAAGGGGATGGACCAAACTCCTCCTCCACAGGCCGGAACATCCTTTTGACCAGGACACTGCTACTAGAAAACACACAAAAGGGACCATGTCAGGGCGAAACTGTGCTTCCGACAGGAGAGGAGACAACTGCAGCAGTTATGACTCACTTCAACTCTGGCAAAAAAAACACCAGCTACTCAAGTAGCATCAGAACAGAAACTGCAGGGAATTAGCCTTTGATGCTTATCTGAACTCTCCAAGCCTTTCAAATCGCCCGGACTGACTGGCTGGGACAGCTGACGGGAAAATCTGAAAACCCCAAAGGCTTTACGGTTTAAGTATCGAGGGAAGAGTGGTGGAGAGGAAGAAATAGATAAGTAAGGAGCTAAACCCGCATTTACACATTGATTCAACTCCAATTTGGGGTCAAGGAGACAGCCTCAGGAACACCTGCAATATTTCTAAAACCCAAGACTGTACAAGCCAGCAAGTTCAAAAGGAATAACATGCTGGGTCAGATCCAGCCTGAAGCTGCAAAGCACTGGGGAAACTGAAGGCTGAAGGCACTATGGGTGTCCCTACCCCTCCTCATAGCTCTAGCAGTACTTGGGTGTCTTCTTTTACTCTTGGAGGAGAGAACTGAAGCCAGCGTGCTTGATGCAATAAACCCCTTTGTTTCTCAAATTCCATTGTGAACCCTAAAAAGAACATAAGCCTCACAAAAAAAAAAAAAAAGGCTTTGTGTTTTCAAGTCACTGTTAGCTGCAGACCACTGTTAGCTGCAGGTGCTCAGCAGCTCCCTATCTCTCACTACTTCTTGCAGGCTTACACGAGTGAGTGCACTTGTCTTACGTCACACTCTCAGATTTGAGGATGCTCACTTGGGATTCAAGCAACTTGCAGAACTATGGGGCTTGCACACATTGAAGTTAATACTGGCTGCACTTCAACCACACGCATTAAAGCCCTTATTTCATAACATATCTAACTATTTTAAGGAATTTTTGCAGTTCTCCCAGTTCTTCCAAGCCAGAAAGGGAGTCCTCCAATTTCCAACCTTCCCCCTTCTCAAGGCTTCCATTCTCTTTCTTTTTTCTTTTGTTACTTGGCCATTCCCTCTGCAGTTCTTGTGTTTGTCATATACACACCTGTGTGCTGCTAAATAGCTTCCAGGAACAGCATAAATTTCAATGATTCATTAAACAATTAATGGGTTTGAAATTATTTGAGAATGCTCACGTAAAAAGGCCTTTGTTATTAAAAATATCATCCCATCTCTGTATTGAATTTTACATCTCTTTGAACTGTTTTACTTGGAAATGTAATAAAAAATAGATATCAAAAGTAGGCAGTTCGCATGAAGGAAAAGAAAGTTGCCATAAAGTAAACCTCTGTCTACCAGTTCTACATATTGTTCATCTACTATTAGTGACGGGAGAACATGAGGAAAGAGAGAAAAAAGGGATCAGTTTTATCTGACTTCATGTTTTGCGCCAACTCTCTATGACTTTGAATTGCTAACTGCAAAGCTTGTGAAACATAAATGTCTTACCCTTCTCTCTCATCATCTGTATTATAGTAAACCTAGAAGGTTAGAAAAAAAAAATTATTCCTGAAACTCAGACACATGCTTAACAGAGTATCTTCAAAACAAGGAAAAGACAAGTGATTTGCAGTTTTTCATACACTAAAAATCCTTCTCAAAACACAAACATCTCCAGTTATAATTGTGATCTGGAAAAAGCCTAGTGTAGAAAAACTGCTGTTGAATATCATCTAGTGGAAATACATCAAACATTTTGACAGAAAATGCCCTGTCCCCCTATTTATATAATTTTCCCAATTATTTTCCAATCCTCTAAATCAGATCACTACTCATCTAAATTACCTCTAATATGATTTAAGCAACAACACTCACAAGCTCATGTATGTACTTAATACTTTCCGAAAATCTAATTAAACTATAAAGACTCACATTAAACTACAGTCCTAATGGAAATACAACTACTAATGGTACAGCTGAACTCTTTCACACAGGCTGTGGGCAGAAGCACAAGTGCAGACCATTTCTTTGTGTAAATCAGTATAGCTCACAGTTGCTGGGACCAAATTTAAGTAGCAGCAAATTTGGTTAACAGTAGCAAGGAGGTATAAAATCACAGTCTATTGTCAAAAGTTTTAAAGAGCAGTCAGCCAAATTCCTCACAATGTGCCTGCATCGCGGGTCTGCACCACATGCACCAGCATTCCAGCTGCTGAGTTCCTGGGCAAGCGTGGGGTGAAGGCAGGGCACTGGAGCCCTGCGCCCTGGTGGGGCGGAGGTACTGCGGGCAGGCTTCCAGCACTCCTGTTGGCAAGGCTTGGAGTACGTTCAGCTCTGTACTGGGTTTGTGTGGCAAGGCATTGGGAGCTGGGAGGCTACGGGAGTGGCTCAGGTGAGAAGCTGCTCGAAGCTTCTTCTATGACCAATAGAGGCAATGCCAGTTGGCTCCAAGATAGATTCACTGCTGGCCAAGGCTGAACCTATCAGCTACAATGGTAGTACCCCTGCCATAACAAATTTAAGGGGGGAAAAGCCCGTGCAAGTGCAGCAGGACAGAGAAGTGATAACATATGAGAGAAACAACTCTACTGACACCAGGGTCAGTGAAGGAGGGGTAGGAGATGCTCCAGGCGCCAGAGCAGAGATTCCCCTGCAGCTCTTGATGAAGATTACAGTGAGGCAGGCTGTCTCCTTGTAGCCTATGAAGGTTAATGGTGGAGCAGATATTCACCTGCAGACCAAGGAGGATCCTGTGCTGGAGCAGGTGGACATACCTGAAGGAGGCTGTGACCCTGGCAGGACTTATGGCCCCAAGGAGAAAGGAGACCAGGCTGGAGCAGGTTTGCTGGCAGGAATTGTGACCCCGTGGGGGATCCAAGATGGAGCAGTCTGTTCCTGATGGCCTGCACTCCCTGGAAGGGACCTACACTGGAGCAGTTCATGAAGAACTGCAGACGGTGGGACAGACTCATGTCGGAGAATTTCGTGGAGGACTGGCTCCCATGGGAGGAATCCCATGCTGGAGTAGGGGAAGAGCGTGAGGGTCCTCTCCCTGAGGAGGAAGGAGTGGCAGAAACAACATGTGATGAACTGATTGAAATCCCCACATTCTGTCCCCCTGCACTGCTGGAAGGGGAGGAGGGAGAGAATTCAGGAGTAAAGTTAAGCCTGGGAAGAAAGGGGAATGGGAAGAAGGTGCTTTAAGGTTTCAATTTCTTTTGTCATTACTCTACTCTGATATGATTGGCAACAAATTAAATTAATTTTCCCCAAGTCGAGTAAGTGACAGTAATTGCTGAGTGATCTCCCTGTCCTTATCTCAATCCACGAGCCTTTTGTTGTTATATTTTCTCTCTCCTGTCCAACTGAGGAGGGGAATGACAGAGCGACTTTAGTGGGCACCTGGCAACCAGCCAGCATCAACCCACCAAACTGAGAGCCTTCGCTTCTGAACTTGCACAAGGAAAATAGCTCAGGGGTGTGTATGCGTAGCTGAGATCATTCTACATCCAGGAGCTGAAAACTGGCTACAAAACACTGCCATAATAAATCATTCTTACACTAAATAATATGCAACCCAATCAAAAAGTTCAGGATAGCAGGGATGCCAATATGCAACCTAAACAGCAACAAACATGGAACAGAACATTACATAAAAGCGACCAAACCAGGCTATCTTCCACTTAGTTTAGAAAATTATATACAGGATTACATGCCCTAAAGAATGCTTTTACCTTCTCCTGTTTTGAGACAAATCCACATTCTGGTTTGAAAGCCATGAGGACAGAAGGTACCCAATACTGTTATGTGAGTGGGCGTCTTTCCAGTTTTGGAGAGTATGTCAGTGACAGCTGTGATTGCAATATCTGTGCCCTTCGTGCTTTGCTCTACCACAATCCTCACTGCTTTAAAATAAGCGATGATTCCAAGCCAATGTCATTTAATCTTCATTTTTTAAGATTTTGCAGGAAGACACATGTAAATTTCCTTATCTACTAGTTGTATTTATAAACACATTCATAAAGTTCTCATTCCACTCCCTGAGATGTTAATAAATAACAGGTTCATATTAAAAAAAATTGTCAGAGCTGACCCTCCAAATTAGGTTTACAATTTCCCAGCAAGCAATAAAGCCTTAAAAGAGTCAAGCCAGCAAAGACTTCCACACACATACTGATGATAATGAATCCATGACTTCTGCACTAAGCCAATACTGAATATTAACATTTGCATGCTAGGCTTTTAATTCGTAGAGTGAAAATATTTTCCTCTAAGGAATACCCAGACTTCTAGGTGATGCTGACAGAAAATGGGCAGTGGCGTTTAGTGAGCCTACTCTTGACTTCCTTACACATGTAAGAGGCTGGTCTTGCGTTTCCAGTGGCCACAGGGACAGGGATCTCTGCTACCACAAGGTGGCACCTCATTTCATCAAGCCAAACAGCAGATTCAAAACCAGACTTCCAGTCACAAAGCAATCTTCTACTTCAAAATCCTTGACTATTTGTTCCATTATTTCTCACGAGCAAAAGAATGTCAAAACCTTAAGTGCACAAACTAGTCAGTTATCAATGAAGGCTAAACTCCTTTTCCGCACCTAGAACTCAGAAAGCACTTGTCTCTTGTAAGATCTTTGTTAAGCAACTCACCAACAACTGCATGTACCAGAAAGAGGGCAGAAAAAAAGTGGCCCCCAAGAACAGTGATTTATTTTCCTAAAACTTGCCTTGGAGCACACGTGGCCAGACAACAGGTGGGCACTGGCTCATCTCATTATTTCCTACCTGTCCAGTTCTTTGTAAGTTTCCAAAGTGAACATCTGGAATGAAGAGAACTGGCTGGGAATCCAGGTCAGCCATTGTTTTGAAGAAGGTGATATCGCTCTTTTTTTGCAAAGGGAGTGCACTCAACTTTCCTTCAGCTGCTAGAAGGATCACAAAGCAATGTGGTTATGAGAGGAGGCATTTTAAGTGTGACTGAGCCCCAAACCAGAAAGGTCCACCTTACTTACAGTTATTACATGAAGCTTGGGACGACTGGCCTTTGCCTTTCTTCCTGTTCTGCTTCCTCTCTTCATCTCGGATTTTCCTTTCTGCTCCCTGATTCAAAAAAAGACAACTCACACACATTATCCAAAAAGGAACCACTGTGAGCATCATCCCCTGCAATGCCTGGAACTACAGTGATGGACACATCAGAAATACTGAAACAGAGATTGGTTATCCCATTACAGATAAATCTGTTCAGGTGGTTGTGGACCGCTGAGGGGCAGCCAGCTCTACATTGACCACCTGTGCCCAAAACTCAGGCTGGCACATCCAGCAGCCATCAATAGGAAAACATCCACGTACAGGCTTGGAGGAGACTGGATGGATGACTCAGGCAGTGTGCAGTTTGAAGCAGGGTTGTTGTCACCCCAGCATTTTGTTGTCACAAAAGGCATCCTGAACCCAGCGCCTCTGCCATGGATGTGGTGCTTACGCCCAATACTCTACCTACATACTGACATAAACATCTACAGGTTTGCTATTGTCTTAGATCGCATCTGTACTAAGCTTCTCCCTAAACTCTCCTCCACCCACCTTGTCTGAGGGTGGCATTGCTCCACTACGGCCAGCTTTGCAAAGGTCTTTAAAATTTGGCAGTGCGAGAAGGCCACACTAACAGCTTACAAACAGCATAAGGGCTCTTACAGGAAAATACAGGCATTTGAAACAGGGAGAAGCCCTCCGTAAACTGGAAGGCAGTGTAGCACTGCCCTATTAGGCCCCAGTAACTCCTGGGAACTTGCAGGCTTCTGTTATGTAAATACACTCCCAAAAAGTTTAGAAAATAAAACTTGTTATTGACATAAAAAGCAGCAACACCTCCTTTGAAGTTATCCTAATTTACTTTAAAAATATGCATATAGTCATGCTGTGAAGGGCATTAAAAATCCATATGCTTGCAGACAGCACGCAAAATTAAAGATTTTTTCCAAATTAAAATTAGAAGTTTCTTTAAAAGAAAGAAGGGATGGGGAGGGAGGTAAGGAAAGCTAAAAATATCTACTCAAGATGGCAAAATTCACACATAAGCCAATGAACCAAACTTGAAAAGAATGCAAGGAAAGATGTACTCTTGGCTATCACCTATCAATGGATTTCCAGAAGTTGAAAGAGGCGGAGGAAGAAAAATCTCTTTAAAAAACATGAAGGTGTGTAACAGAAACATTGCCTCCAGACCCATGTCCCAGTCCAGTTACCACTGACCTCTAACAAAGGGCAAGGGACTGGGAGTCGTGCCCTTATCTAAACTGTTTCTAGACATACATTTGTATCTTTAAAGGCCTCTATCCTTTGGCAGAAAGGAGCAAAACTATGCCTCACAGCCACTGTCCTGCAGAAGGCACATCAGTGAGGGCCCTGCGCTGCAAACAACAGCTCTGCCAGGCAGCCACAGCCCTACCTACTGCTTTGTGCTGCTGCTCTGCTGCTCACAGGTAGCAGAATGAACCTTGAAAGTCATATCACACACAACAGCAAGCATGAGTTTCCCCTCAAGAAAGCAGAAACTGAGGAGGACCCATTCTCTAACACAATCAAGAAAGAAAGTTTTGCTGATTTTTCTTTGATATTCTCTGTAACAATGAACCTAGTAGAGCTTCACAGCTTTGTCTGCATTCATTCAAGGCAAGACAACCTCAAGTCCTACGGGGTGCAGGCAATCGCTGAGCACGGCAGCAATTCCCACTTGCCAGTGCTTATTTGTGCCACAGACACTTTATAAATGTGGCAACTGCAATAGCCACGATGCTACCTACCAGCCCTCCTTAGCTAGGAGCATCCCACATGGCATAGAGCAGGGGCCAGCCAAGCCTACATGATGTATGTAGTCATTGTAACTACTAAGAAAATGGATCACAATAAGATTTTTGCATACTAGACCGTTCTCTGCTGGACAGTTTTCACAGCTGAGCCATCTGACAAAGACCTAATAAATCAGTTTACGTTTCTCTTCAGGACAGAAATAACCCTCTCATAGGGGACTGTAAATTAGGCTCTGATCAGTCAAATAAATAAGTTTTCCATTTTTCCATCGATGTCTGGACCTTGTATGAATGCAACTAATACTTCTGCTACTAACCATTAGTAAAATGCAGCCTATGAACTTCAGCTCATTCTGAACATTTTTTCCAAGTCCTCAGCTCATTTAAGCTTATATTTTGCATGCTAGTTTCAGCCTAGCAAAGCCCTTGCCACCATAAGGACCACTCCCATCACCGTGATAAAGCTCATGTGTGCCCTTGTTTCTAGTTCCAGGTCAAAGCATCCCACATCTGGTAAAACAGGCCCACAGACCCAAGCCACCTTTTTTCTAAAACTGAAGATTAATAGACAGTTAAGAGTTATTAAATAACCTATGAAAATCCATTTTCTCTATGACGATCCACACTGAAGACACTGGGAGGAACTGTGTATATTCCAAATATGTAGTTTTTCAGAGGAAAGAAAATGGGATTAATTTATTTGATTTTTGTCATGATGTTATGGTATTCACTAAGTCAAATGCTTCTGCTCTTTTAAGCAAAGTTAATAACAGAGAAAACGAAAATATCTCTGAATCCTCAGTTCCTTAACCCACAGTGGCTAAAGCATCTTCCAATATACAAATATAAATAGGCCTGGTAGCAAGTTTCCGTGACAACCTCCTTAAGGAATAAAAATTATGTTCTCTTATCATAATGCAGCATCACTGATCCACACACGATAAAAAGACTGCAAGGATAGAGAGAACTAGCACTAAGAAAACAAGATGTGCACTTTGACAGTCACTTTTAAGGTTGCCTACTGGAAAACAAGGAGGGACAAAAGACTGGAGAATGAATAGGGATCAAGCACAAGATTACAGCCAGGAGAAGGTTGATTTATCAGCAATGGACACCTCTACTTGTGATTTATCAAAAAAAGAAGCTTACAGAGGGTGGAAGCATGGTCAGGAAGGAACATAGAGAAATTGTCTGAGCAGCCAGAGATCAGGTTAGATAAGCTAAAGCCCTCACAGAATTCAATCTGTCCAGGGACATCAAGGACAATGAGAAAAGTTTCCATAGGTACGTTGGTGGTAAAAGGAAGACGAAGGAGAATGCAGGCTCTCTCTGGAAGGAAATGGGAGACCTGGTTGCCTGGGAAATCGAGAAGGCTGAGGTACTCAATGACTTTTTTGCCTCAGCGTTAGCCGACAAGGGCTCAAGCCACAACGTCCAAGGCACAGAAGGCAAAGGCAGGGACTGGGAGAATGAAGAATCATCCACTGTAGGAGAAGATCAGGTGCAAGACCATCTAAAGAACCTGAAAGTGTACAAGTCCATGGGACGTTATGGGTCCTGAGGGAACTGGCAGCTATAGTTGCTCAAGCCACTATCCATTGTATTTGAGAAGTTGTGGCACTCTGGTGAAGTTCCCACTGACTGGAAATAGAGAAACATAACCCCCATTTTTAAAAAAAAAGAAAAAAAAAAGGAAAACTGAGGGAACTACAGGCTAGTCAGTCTCACCTCTTTATTAAGGGCAAAATGTGCTTGACAAACTTGGTGGCCTTCTGCAGGGTTACAGCATTGGTGGATAAAGGAAGAGTAAGAGACATAATCTACCCGAACTTCTGACAAGCATTTAACATTGTCCTGCAGGACATCCTTGTATCTAAATTAAAGAGTTATGGATTTGACAGATGGACCACTCAGTGAATAAGCAATTGGCTGGATGGTCACACTCAAAAGAGTTGCAGTCAATGACTCGATATCCAAGGGAAGACCAGCGACAAGTGGTGTTCCACCAGGGTTGGTTCTGGGACAGCCGCTGTTTAACATCTTTGTTGCAGACATGGAAAGTGGGAATGAGGGCACCCTCAACAAGTTTGCTGATGACACCAAGCTGTGTGGTGCAGTTGACCCACTGAAGGAATGACATCCAGAGGGACCTTGACAGGCTTAAGAAGTGGGCCTGTGCAAACCTCATGGAGCTCAACAAAGACAAGTGCAAGATCCTGAGCCCAGGTCAGGTCAATCCAAAGCACAAATACAGGCTGGGTGGAGAGTGGATTGAGATTAGCCCTGAGGAGAAGGACTCAGGGGTAGGGGTGCTGGTGGATAAGAAGCTCAACATGAGATGACAATGTGCGCTTGCATCCCAGAAGGCCAAACGTATGCTGGGCTGCATCAAAAGAACAGTGCCCAGCAGGCTGAGGGAGGCGATTCTTCTCCTCTGCTCTGCTCTGGTGAGACTGTACCTGGAGTACTGCATCCAGCTCTGGAGTTCACAGCACATGAAGGATATGGATTTGTTAGAGCAAGTCCAGAGCAGAGCCACAAAGATGATCAGAGCCTGTCCTCCGCTATGAGGACAGGCTGAGAGTGAGCTTTGTTCAGCCTGGTTCCAGGGAGACTTTATAGGAGCCTCCCCTACAAAAAAGATCAAGAGGGACTTTTTACAAAGGTCCGTAGTGACAGGACAAGGAGTGATCGCTTTAAACTGAAACAAGATGGATATAGATTATATATAAGGAAGAAATTCCTACACTATGTGGGTGGTGAGATAGCGGAACAGGTTGCCCAGGGAAGTTGTGGATGCCACATCCTTGGATGTGTTCAGGGCCAGGCTGGATGAAGCTTGTTGCAACCTGATCTAGTGGAAGGTGTCCCTGGCCATACGAGGGGGCTGGAACGGGATGATCTTTAAGGTCACCTTCCAACCTTTTATCATTCTCTGATTCTACCATATAAACACATCTGCTGGTCCTAATGAGACACCATCACTGCAGAAAAAAAAATTTGTAAGAACACTGTCAGACACAGAAACACTTTTTCTTCCATGTTTCAAACTAAGATACATTTCAGTACTCAGACAGAAGGAATTTACTGTGCAGTTCCTCTGATCCTGATGACTATAATAAATCAGACACTTTTCTCAGTTTCTCTTGGGGGTTGTCAGATCAGGGTATAATGGCGCAATTCACACTTTTAAAATGTATAAACATTATTATATGTTTGCTGTTTTGTTCTCTTTTTCAGAAATGACCCTGAAACACTTTGATTATGACAAAGAGGTGGGCAATAAATGTCTCAGCTTCACAGTCTCTCCCACACAGGCAGCAAACCCTGCATTTGTCACTAGAGGGCGACTCACAGACTCAGCAGAGAACTGAGTCAAGACCCTTCATTCAGCACCACCTCAACCAGTTCCAGGGTTTTATTGTGGCATCTTGGAAAGACGAGGTTACCCAGCCCCACTAGCTACTTTCGTTTAAGTCTGACGTATTCTCCCAGCACCACCAGCAAGTGAAAATTCTCCAACCATTAATTTATATACAAAAGCACCAGTACAAACGGTGAAGATAAGAGCAGCAGAAAGGAGGGGAGAATCAGGCCTCAATCTCTTTTGAAGTGCCAATTAGCATCAACCATCATGTGAATTGACCGCTAATTTTCATTCATTTTCATTTATTCAACTCATTTCAGTCCTGCATTAAATTAAAAAGCTTTGTGTGCATGCAGGCATGTATACATTTGTATTATACAGATATATATCCCATTATTGATACCCTTGAGGTCTCCAGTTCCCATTTTCAAACCAGTTTTGATGTGGACAATTCTTTAACTACCCCTGTGATCATTTCTTCTAATTCAAGATAGTTTTGATTAGAAGACTGAACATTCATTTCTTGCTTTCTAGTCTGGATATTCAAAGCACCAATTAAGCCAATAATGCAATGAACATGTATTATTCAAAATCTCCACCAGTTGTGTCTACAGGTCACCCTTCATGAGTCTGTACTTTGAATTTCCTTTTTTAAAATAATTCAGATTTTTCTAATCGCTTTTCAAAAACGGGTAGATGAAAAAGACTTGTTACTTTGATATTTACTGAGCTTTTACCATCCAGCTGTAGCTTCAAATCTCTAAATATTTGACATTCAAAGTTACATTTAAAAGGATAACATTTTGACTGCAAGAAGACCTTACTGCATACATTTACATTCATTACTTTCAAAGATTTTGCTTCACTAATGCAACTGACTGATTAGCCCTCAAGATCCCGTTACCAAGACAGCAGCAAGGGAACAAAGTGAAAACAGGGAAGGAGCAACAGCACAGAGACCTGAAGCAGCTGAACTCTTACCCCTTCCATTAAAAAGTCAATGCTATGTATTGCCTGGGGCATGGCCTTTTGCCTTTCTATTCCCACCTGTAAGACTAATTCAGATAAATTTCCAAGTTACTTAAATAGTTAGAGGCTCCTGAATCCCTGAACCTTGACTAGAACCCAAGCATCACCTCCTCCTGGAAGATCTTTCCCATCAGGTATAAAGTCATTGGCTGGCAGGTGTTAAAACACAATTGCAATGTAATTATGTTCAGATCTAAGAATCATCACTAACATAACGTTTTTGAGCAACTCATTCTACTTGGTGATACATATAGCTGACCATGACACTGTCAGACTCATTAAGGCATGATCTGTGTCTTGGTGTTGAAAAATCTTACCAGTTCCCACAAAGGCACATTGTAAAATAACAAAATTGTTCAAAAGAAGGAGTGAGCACAAAAAAAAAAAACAACTTACTGAACTACAAAATGGGAATGGCTAATGTATTTTTTCAGTTTACTTTCAATGAGAATACCCTAGTAACATAAAAGTCTCACTGAAGCTTCCAAAATCAAGCAAGGGGTGAAACCTTCAGCTGCATCACTGGAGCTCAGTGTTATCCACTGCATCATAAGAGAGAGTATAGCAGGCCTTTACTAAATAGTGCATTTCTCTGTCAGAGCCCTCTCCATAAAATTTACACATTACCTATCCTGGCTGTTACAGCCAGAATGGATAACATCAGCAGAGTGGTACTTGCGTGAGTCTATGGTCAGCACTGACCTTCCAAGTAGGGATCTTTACATTTGTACTTTTAATGACCTGTTTTGATATTCCGGTATTATGACCTACAATGTACTGTCCTTAAACAGTCCCACTGTTGCTCACAAGCTGAGAAATCAGGGCCAAAAAGGCTGCAAAGCAGTAAAATGACTACATGATAATCTGTTAAATTTATGGAACACTATTCTTTAGGGAAATAAAAAACATTTAATTAGGTCTAAAAGACAGCAATAATAAACTGTCTAACAAAGTTCCTCCTCTATCCATGGTAACTCTGCTTTCCACTTACCTTGTCACAAAAAACCTTGATCTGGCAGTAGGCTCGGTGGATGGGTTTATTGCTGCGGTTGTTGTAGCTGTACGTATCGATCTGAATCATCAAAGGAAGCCCTTTTACTCCTTTTTGTGAGGAGAAGTCTGTGCTCAAGCAATTCACTGTGATGAAAATCTGCGTGCCAGAGAGATTACTTTAAAAATGCGATGTAAAGAACTATTAAACTTCCAGGAACACATGACAGCAAATGGGAAAATAAAAGCAGATACATCCCCCACTCCCCATCCCACAAAAAAAAAAAGCTATAACCCACTCTGGCAATTCACACATTTATTTTCCACTTCTGTCCTAAGCCCAGCAAAGATGCTCCCATGCTAGGAAGAAGGACACATTTTCAAGGCATGTATCAGTGCTTCAGTTTGGATCAGAAGCTCACATTTGAGGTGAGCCATTTGATCAGCCCAACTTGTCATGCCTTGGTGTTCACACTAAAGAGCTCAGAGTGCATGAGCTGCATTCTTTTTGGAAGAGAGAGACCAGAAGATATGGCCTAGGAGCATACCTCACATGCTCCAGCTAAAGGTTACTCAGTCCGTGGGAACTGACTAAAGATAATCTGAGATAAAACCTCCTAAAATGTGCTTCACGTGGTCTTTTTAGCCCTGACTTGTTTCACTCTACAAACCTGCAGTCTATATTTGCACTATTTGTTAATATAGACATAGCAAAATCACCTGGCATCATCCTTTGCAGCTGTTTTTTGGTCTTGCTTGTTCTTCTTACAGCTCACAACTTAAGTGTGGTCAAGGATAAGTTTGATCCTTTTCTTTGTTTTACAGATTCTCTTCATCAGCAGTACTGCTTTCTCCATTAAACCAACAGAAACTACAGATCTCCACTTTAAGGGTCCTTCACTGTTTTTCTTCAATTCAAAAATGCATCTCACCCCGTCTTTTAAACTGGGAAGGAATTTCTGAAATATTTATGAAACTACTCCCTACCTCTTCTCAAAAATCCCCTTTGCCATGTAGCATCCATGGAACTTGACATTGTCCTTGGCTCCCGGAGATGACCCTGCCTTTGCTTTGGAAATCCATCTTGTACTTTCCTTCTACGCCCACTTAGGTCTGCTGATAGCCACTAGTCACCTCCTACCCTCTAACCTCCATCTGTACCATGGGACAAGGTGTGTCTCGTATGCCATGTGTCTGTACAGCACCTGGGAGAAGATCTCCCACCACCAGGTCTCCCAAAGACTATTGTGATACAAAGCAAGTATTGTGTACTTGAATATCACTGATACCTTTTCAATCAGGATAGTGTGCATGAAACTTGAGAGATGAAACTAAATTAAAATTCAGAGGTTCTTCCCAGTGAGGAATACATGTATTGCATAGTAATTACCAATTATGCCAATTATGTACTAACCCAATTTTACTTTTCACTTTTCTTCCATTTAAAAAGCAATAACAAAACAAAACAAAGAAAAAAACCAAACAGTGAACTAAAGAAAAGATCAGAGAAAACCACCAGTACATATTTCCTGAACCAGAAGGATGTGAAACCTGCTCCAGCAGAATGAACACATGCAGGAAGGAAGAGATCTGCAGGATCTATCAAACAGACACGACGCACACCACACAGGGCAGAGGAGAGGCCAGTGGGACCCTGAGGTCTGGGAGGATTCAGGGTGAGCATGAAGGAATCTACTCCCAGACAGGCAAAAACCCCCAAACCAAAATGCAAGATCTCTAAGAGAGAGGCAGTTGAGAATAAAGGGCAAGTTCCAATAGGGTTGATGGGGGGATACTTTACCCTAATGGCAGAAGTTAACATTACAGTCAGTTTTTTTTTTATGATGGAGCCAGAGCAGCTTGTCTGCCTGACTGAGCTAATGGCACCTCTGCTTTTCTGCTTCTGATTGTATCACAGAGCTGCATTTACAAATGAAATAGTTGAACTTTAACTGTGGGAGAGGAGGGAGGCGGGGAAGGGCCCTAGGTGAAACTCAGATTTTGAAGCTGATAGCGGTTATTTCTGTTTCAAATTACAACTTGGTCTCCACCAACGCCAAAGGTAGGTGTGGACACGGGTGCAGTGCATAAACCTTTGAAACATGATGGCCTGGACTTTCGTTTGCCTTCAGACTCCTATAGTATCAGGGCAATGCTTTAAAGTGTGTGTGAACACAGAGCAGTGGAATGAGGTCTGGCATAAAATAGAATCTGGCATTGCTATATTTTAGCTCATACTTCTGCTTAGAAATTCTCAAACCGTACATTAAAATTTGAAAGAGGATGTGCAGGTGCTTCATCTACCCAGTAGTTTGTGCACATTTGCAGCACGCTCAGCTGAGAAGTAAAAAAAGACCTTACCCCACCTTAACCAACTACATACACTGTGTGTCATCTCTTCTGCTGCCTCCAGAAACACAGAGCAGAGGAGGAACGGCTGAGGAAGACAGACTTTATCATTTCAGGAGTCCTCACACAGCAATACAGATTATTCAGCATGAATAATAAATTGACACTGTAAGATCCAATATTGTTGTCCTGACACTGTAATACATTAAGATCTCCCTGAGGAGCAATGACTGTATGTTCATGCGAATGAAGTGTACTACACTTTCTGTCACATCATTTACACCTCAGAGATCTCCAGATGGGTTTGAATTAACACAGACCATTTATTATTGGGAAAATTCTGTCTCCACATAATCCTCTATTAGCTTTCCTGCAAAACACAACAGTGACTTTTGATTTGGAAAACATGGGGAAGGGTAAGAGGGTATTAAGTTGATTGTAAGTTTTTTCCTTGGAATGCCTAAAGATTTGTACTAGTTTTAACACCATGGTGCAGTAACCAGGACCTGGGGAGGCCTCTGAACAGTTCCCTTCTCTTTGCCCCTGCCTTGTCCAGAAAACTTTGCCTTCTCAAGGCAGTGGCCAAAGGATGCTGCCTCCTCTGATTTCACTCACCTATCCAAGTACAGCCTCCTTTGCCCGTTACGTCCCTCATCTCTTCCTCCTTTGCAGTTCCTGTCCATAACGCAGGTAAACCTCCACTCTCAAAGGGACAAGGAGAAAACAACCCCACAAATAGCCACAAAAATATGAAGTCCCATTTTACCTCCCTTGGAAGACATGCTGGTTTAAAAACCTCTTTGCTGTGGTCTCTTACATTGTGGATTTACATGGTTATAAAATGTAGAGTTAAGTAGAATGACAGTAGCAGACACAGAAACCACTGCTTTTTTTCCATCCCAGGGCCCTGTCTACACCTGACTTAAAACTATTTTAATGCCTGTACTCGAATTCATATACAAACTTTTTTTTTCTGTGCAAACTAGATTTTAGTAATATTTTGCTATAAGAAACCAGTTTGGGTTGTAGTTATAGTGATGTCTTTTTTTTTTAATGTCAGCATATCTTAGAGTAATTAATGATAGAGTTTCACCCATCTAGTCTCCAGATCAGGAATGCCATTGGCAATGAAAAACTCATTTGGAGAAATATTTGGTGCCTGAGAAAGTTTCAAAAGTGGCCTAAGATAACGACAACTCTTCTGATTTTTATAGAGCATGTATAGAAAAAGCACTCTCTTTCAGGGAAGGCACTGCTTCACAGTGTATTACTGTAAATTACTGACTGTTTGTTAAACACTGCAGCATAATTAGTGATGTACAAGACAAACACACAACCTGCCTTAAGAGAAAGCAAGGCCCAAAAATGCATATCCACTTTTATCATTTAATCCAGCCAACATGGCTCCTGCTGCAGTCTCTCAGCTTATAGACTTTAAAAGTCTACAGCTACGAAACCTCTAATATAAGCCTATTTACATTTCTGGCTGACATCATCTCAGAAAAAGCCAAGGGCAGAGGGAGGGAAGAGTGTCAGAACGCAAAATCAGAAATTTGAAACCATTTCTCTACTGAATACTGGTGATACCTAGAATCTACTCCTGGGTGATGGGTCTTTCCAAAATACTGTTTTAAAGAGGTTCATCCCTCCAGACTGCAACAACAAAGAGTTAAATGACTTGTCTCTTAAATGACTAATATCAATCCCATCATCCCTCCTATACACAGAAAGTGTGGTTTTATAGTTTCTCCTGCCAGTCGTTACCTTATAAATCCCACACAAAGTAAGACCTTTGTTTTATTTCAATACAAATGTCTCAAGCAAATGTTTACATTACCCTTTTGAAGCTTCCTCAAGCCACACCACACCCCGGCAACTACATAAAAATGCCATTTGCCTTGAATCCCAGATGCATACTTACGGAGCCATTTGTATACACTGAAATTTCAACATTATTTGCTATCACAGGTTAACTCTCCTTTAATATACAAAATCTGCATGTACATTCATGATATATATATTAAAAATATATATGCATGCACACACACATAGATATGGTTTATTAAATCAGGCGCCAAGACTAATCCTACATAATTTCTGGTACTAATTCCCCCAAATAAAATATCTACCTCCAACCTTTAAATTTTTAGAATAGAGAAAATATTAATTTCCTCCCTAATTAAATGAAATTTGGTCTCAGGAAGGAAATTAATAATTAAGAACAGAATTTTTATACTACTTAAAAGATTATTCTAAGTGTCGACAGCCATGTTAGGGAAATACGGATTGCAACAATAGTAATTGCTGATAGACTGCGTTACTCTATCACATTGCTTTTACAGTTATGCCCACTGGAATCATGGCTCACTTTGGCCCACAATGCCTAAGAGCCTAACCCTGCAAATCAGTCACTCATTGAAAACATAGCTTATTACTGTATGGGTTATGCCAAAACTCATTAAATAACTGGAAAGGTTCCCAGAGGCTTCAGCATGCTTTGGATTAAAGACCTAGTTTTCAGTTAAATACAGCAGGACAAAGATCGCGTGCAACTATACGCTATGGCACAGCACACAACTACTGTACACACCAAAAAGCATGTGCGAGCACCTGCCTGAATAACGCATCCACAATCACATCTGTTTGCCATACATCCAAGTAGCCGCACTTTGCAGAAACCAGTAATTTCTTGATATCACTGGAAAGTATTTTTTTGTCTGCTTTAGGATGACTTTTTTCTTTAGCAACTGTTCACTGAAGTCACACCTTTGAATTTAAGGTTAAAAATACTTTCCATAAAAATAAGCAATTAACGTGTTATCACCCTAACCATTTTAAATTAGCAAAGTGTTAATCAGATAGAAGGCACATCTCAAACAGTTGGTATGATTTGACCAGGAGAGTTCTAGTTCTTAATTACCTTTCTTGCAAACTAACTTCTGCCAGCAATCAAACTGCAAGCAGGCAAGATGTACATGTATTAAAAATGAAGCTGATCTCTGTGTTCAAAAGCCATCAGTAGAACTTTGTCAACCAGCCAGATGCTGCAGCAAAATCTTCTATAGGACAACAACCACAAGGCAACTAACTACCTTCTAGCATTTCATAAAAAGATGACTGTCAGCCAGTCCTTGCTGATTGTTGTTTGTTTCCTCACTTTTTTTTATAGAACTCCTTTAAAAATACATAGCATTCAGGTTCAACTGAAAAGAGCCAACAAATCACTTTGCCCATAAATATTGCATATTTACATCTAGAAGTAAACATATCTAGAGTGAAACCAAGATGGACTGTACAAAAAGCGTGCTTCAGTTCCTACCTCTGTTTTCTTATTGCATGGTATTTTTGTTTCAAGGTAGTGTAAGGTAGAGCTTGACATGGCTGTAGATCCTTCACCTCATTTCCCTGTATCTGTTCAGAACCACAGGCACCAAGTTGACCTCTAGACAACAGCCCTAGCAGAAAAGAATGTTGTTCTAGAAAAAGGTAAGGATGTGCCAGGCCAAAATCTACTCTGCCAGAAGGCAAGGGGACTGCTCTTATTGACCAGATATAGCAGAGGGAACACCAGCAGAATGGCTTTTCTAACTTTGGTGCTGCTCTCTTTGTCAACAGAAAGCAAGGATGAGATTATTCCACAGCTCAACACATGCTGTACAAGATTCCCTCTTCCATCAACTTGTTCTGGCAAGCAGCAACCAGAAGACAAGGGACCAAGCACAAGGAGCTGAAGCCAACATCCCAGTTCCCTTCACATCACTGAGGCAATAAAGAGAGGCTTCTGCCTGTACTCTCTGAATGCGTGTTTCTGAATGCCAACTGAGATGCTGCCTCACAAACTCTTAGCAGACTCGCTGTTAACAAGCAGATTCTGGCTGTCACACCCACGCTGTTATACCCTCATGGTGAAGGGCTTCCAGAAGGAGGGTACTGCTTTGCTTGCATGTGGGAGGAGAAATCTGGTATTAAATCAGGTGCCCTTCAGGCAGAGCAGGAAAGTGAGAAATCCGACATTCCAGATAAGTCTCCCTAGATGCAGGATTTAGTCTCCCAGTAGAGACAGGAATATTTAGTTAGGTAAGTCTGCTTCTTCTGTTTGATTTTTCAAGATCGCTCCCCTGTGCACTTCCAACGACGAGACTGTTTTCTTTATTTCTTCTCAGGCCAGTAGAGCACTTCATCACATCACATCACATCACACCACATCTCAGAGGCCCTGGAAAGAACTGCTCTGTGCCGCTTTTGTCTGACTCAGAAGAGAAAGGTCTTTGTGCTTGTGAGGTTAGTTTTAATCTTGAAATAGTGGTGAAAAGGGAAAACAACACTGAGCAGAAACAATGGAGGCAGTTTAAAGATCATGATTCAAAAAGATTAAGAAAGGAGAGTCTGTAATTAAGCCTTGAAATTCTTCATCTCTCTTGGATGAGGTAATTGCTTTCAGTGACGTGCCACAGCTTCAAACACCACAGGGGCATCCTATGGGAATCCCCAGACCCAGAGCAACTGGTTATTGTATTAGTCTCTCCAACAAGAGCAAGCATGTGCGTACGTGTACATGTATTCAGGAAGGGAAATACTTTAGTCCATAGTGATAAGCATTCACATACAACCTGACTTATGCCTGATTGCCCAATACAATTTGCAATTCAAGCTTCTAAAAGAACAGATACTTGACAACTATCCCCCAAAATAAATATGGATAAGAAGATTGGCATTTTAATGACTAGTTCCTGCAGAAATACAAGTGGCTTTCTTAAATTTCATTCCTGACACTTTTTTAATCCAGCAACAATAAAAAGTCATTATTTTTAAATCTTTCTATGTTATATTTCCAGTGATCATTGCAAGAGTTGTGTTCTTGATGTTCTGGCACCCAAGGCAGCAGCAATGTGAATGGTGTGTAATTAGAACAAAACAGCCAAGGATAACACCTGCCACTAGTGTATGTGAGTTTCTTGCTCCTGGATCAACATGGTGTCTTGCTAAGCCTGGGTTGCAGCTGCAAATGCAGTTGTGTTCGAAGAACTGCCAGCCTTGGCACTGGGGATGGCAGTTTCCAGTAGGATGAAACTGCCATGTTCTGGCAGTGTTTCTGTAAATGTCCTTGGGGAAGTCCGTCATGTTGGAGATTCAAAACTTGTATTTGATGTATTTGTCTGCATAATGATCACACGCACACAATGGTCATTTTTTGTGACTACAGAAGACAACATATCATCATATTTTCAAATGGAATCACATAATAGGGGAATATCTGGGGCAGTGAGAATGTGATCATCACATGAGTAAATATAGCACTATTGGCAAATGGGCCAAGTACAACTCTGTTTACGAAGGCCAGTTTTGAAAGAGCTAGGTGGTTTTCAGAATCAGTCTTTAGCGTTCTCTTATTTTAAAATGTGCATCAGAAATGAAAATCTCTGTTACTACAAACCTCAGCACCTTCAGTCAGTAAGTCAGGACAGCGAGTGTTAATGCTAACACTCCATGCTCAATGCAACTCTCACAGGACTTACTCTCAATACAATCTCTTTAAAGACTTGTTAAAAATGCAGTGGAGAATCATGGGTAAAGATAATCTATTTGAAAGATCCTTAGTATTACTTGAATGCTGCGTGTTTTGTATTCAACTTGAGTACAGTATCAAGGAGTCTGCTAAGGTCAACAGTATTTGCTGTTTGTTATTTCTTCATCCCCAGAGTACCACATTACCCTCGCTCATTTTACACAGACTGTTTCCCTCATTATTTGCTTTCCAGGGCCCAGCTTCTTCTTATAATTACCAACAGCTTTTCATTTCTCCTACACTAGTCCATGCAGCTGAAACACTCCAACATCCTTTGGACAACCTTATCTGTAAGGAATTTGTTAGCTTGCTCTGCTGTCCTGGTTTATAGATCCACTGAAGCAGTCGCATCCCCAAATGTAAAACCTCATGCCTGAGGGTACTTGACCATTCAAAAAATAAAAAGAGAGAGAGGAAGAGAGGAGGAAGAGGAGGACGAGGAGGAGAAAAAGAAAAAGAAAAAGAAAAAACACACCTGGCCTCAGAAACAGTCCTCTAAAATACATTTATTCCCAATCATAACAACAGTTTGACTAACACTATAAAAATAACGGCACAAACACAAGGGAAGGCATAGTCTAGCTTACAGATTATTGATTATTGAAGATGTTAATAGTGTAGAAAGGAAGTGAATAATTCACAGAAAGAAAACATTCACCTGGTGTCCTACACCGACTTTGCAAGTAGGAGAAAAACTTTTACTGTTTCTCCGGTTGGCTGTATTTTAAATTGAAAATCACTGACAGGCCACAAGTAAAACTACGCTGGAAGATCCCTGCTGGTTTTCCTCAGAAATACATCTATATCTGTCAGCAATATGAGTGTGAAGACAATATCAACCTGATAGCTGTTATGTACTGTCTTGTCTTTTATGGATGGCCAGGATCCCTGGGATCGGTGAGGCTGACTGGCTTTGCAAAGACTGAGCTCTCTCACCTTCACTTGCCCTTCCTATTATTTGTTAAAAAGCAGAGAAGTGGAACAGTGACTAAGGATAGACAGTACTCAAAGAGATACGGTCTGCACGGCTTTTCCTCACCTTTGCCTCCTCATTGACATCCCAAGTAAAGGACACAGCATTGAACGCAATTTCTTCAATGTTCCCAATGGTATTAAAACTCTCCTTGTAATCAGCTGTAAGAAATAACAAATAAAAGACTTTTTTCACAAGGCTGAACTTTCTTTTACAATTTGCAGTACACCCTCGCTTTTTCAGCTGAGTTGCCTAATCCATCAAAACTACCACTTGTATGCTTTATGTTCAATTATTAATAAGCTTATTTGCAAAGTGCAAATATATATAATATACTGCAGCGTGAGTTTTATGCATAGTACATCACTAGCTAATGTTCTTGCAAAATACTGCTTGCTCTCAAAAAGGACTCAGTGTGACCGCAGTGATAATGAGTAGGTATATTCATTAGCTTGGCCAAAGAATGACCAAAACTGAAAAATCAACTAAAAAGCTGAACTAAAAATTTGACATAAATAAAAGACATTATGGTAAATCTTAAAGAAGCCTTCAAAAAAGCTAAGAGCTACCACTGGAGGAATCAACAAGCAGTGTACGTTCCTTGCCCACCAATTTCAACTTTTCCAGGAATCACTGCACTGGATGCTGCATTGCTATCTAAAAAACCAAACAAAAAACCCCAATCAGCAAAAAAAACACAAAGCAAATAACCAGAAATACAAAGAACTTTTCTTCAAAGTGTGTATGATACTAAAATAGCAAATGCAAACGGTTTTTAAATTGTCTGGCTACAAAATCTGCACCTTCTTCTAGATCCACTTTTGTTCCTTTTGATGACAAATTAAGAGAAAGACCAGGTTTATAAGGAGGCAATATCTGCTTGATTAAAGGAACTTCCAGATTCTTCACACAAATGCATCAACTCTCTCTGGGAGATATACATTTCCTCAGAATTCCTCCAGGGCTCTAATGGCTGCAATTGGACTCGGTGCCAAAGGGCTTGAGTCATGCAGCAGACTTGACCGTTGGCTCAAACCTGCACTTCAGAAACACAGTGACTAGTAGCTTTGTAACCAGTTATAGAAAGAGGATTGTTTTTTTTCTATAAATAAGGCACTTAAACGGTTACAATATTCATTTCCTTTGGTCTCTATAAATAATTTCTAAGTAATGACTGTTTCAAAGTAATTTATAACAAATCCATTGCTGCAAGGAGAATTATTCAAAACTGCATGCCTGGGATAGGTGAATGATTTTTGATACAGTAAAAATCTACTGTTCTAACCACAGGAACAGCACAAGGTATTTTGTGATGCAGCAAATGAACATGGCATTTGAGAGGGCAGGCAGGCTTTTCATTCCCGTCATGAACTCACATCTCCTTTCTGGCTGAAGTCATTGGCTTCACTATCTAAATTCAGAGTGGGAATGCAAATAAGAGGAATTAGAAGACACATAAGGTAGTTTAATATGCATGTGCACACATCCACCCACCCCCTAAATTTATGATTCACCAGAAAGTGCCTCGTGCAACTGACTGCTGCATATGGGCGTGCTGTGTAGGTGCACTTTGGAAAGACATGAACAAGATGTCTTGTAAAGACACATGTTTTCTTCTCTTAAAAGGCTGTCGGAACATCATATCCCACCAATCCTTCCCTTCCTCCAACGCATGCCTCAGTGTCCTTAATTGCCATACAACAAATCTCATGGAGTGTCTATGGGAGATCCTGTTTAAAAGTAGAGGTGCATGCCATTCCCCTCAATTTATAGATAATTGAAGAAGCATCCTCAGTAGATTAAAAAGCATTTTTACATCCAAGGATATCTGAAAGTTGTAAGTGTGACTACAATTTTTCCTCTTCTGCTCTAAGTTACCAGAAATAAAAAATTAGGGTTCTTCCATGAGCAAGAAAACAGCTCTACAGGAATTATTTCCTCTTTTGTTGGGTAAACGGCAAACTAAACAATGGCAAATTTCAACATTACACACAAATCATTTGCATGCATTATGTACCACTGTAGTATTTTTTGGATTGTGCACATAAACAATATAAACTACCCTTGGAAAATAAAAATGGGCAAGACTCTGGAGCACAAATAACCCCAGTGTGAAGCTTCCACATCCACCCTTTATGTCCATGTTTGAACCTGTTCTGGTGTCTGTCAAATTATGCTATTAATTCTAAATAATCAATATCTGCTGCAACCTAGTGCTGTATTCTTTGTTTGATATCATTTTAAAAGAAAAAGCTAGTGATCCAATGTCACAGCACAGCATTGTGGAAAAGTCAGCTTTTTTTTCTCTCCCTCTCCGGCCTCCTTCAGAAAAATTCTTAACAGCACATAGCCTAAATTCTAGAAAACATCTTTCCTTCTTCCTTAGTAAGTGTCAAGTCCTCATGTTTATTCTTCGAACACTAAGGGCTTGCTTACATGTAAGTACATGCATATCCCTATTAATATCAACACACCTTCAGACCCAGAACTGCATCTGATCTATTCACCCACCCTTCCTCCCAGAAGGTGCACTAGCCAGTACACCAAACAAATTAACACAGTGACCCCTGCATGTCTGGAGAGAGGGGAAAAGTCACTCTATTTCCTCTGATTTCTAGAATATAACTGCAGGTCAGGAGGCAGACAGACAGGCTCATGTCACCAGGGAAACCGACAGAGTCATCACCCTTGTCTGAGGGCTAAATAGCTGGACCCCAGAACAAGAACACCCCAAACTCATTTGATTCACTGTCTCCTAAGGACCAAGTCATGCTCTGGATTAAAAGTGCACTCATAAGCAATTAAAAAGGATTCACAGATGTTAAATATATGCTACAAATGTTAAGTTAAAATAATATTAATCATTATAAACTTCTAAGGAAGTGGTTACACAGATTTATAGCTATTCAGATAGTTTTAAAGGAGACTAATACATAATTAAACCTTTATACACTGTTGATAGTTGCAGTGAAATCCAAAATAAAAGAGAAGTGGGGCTACTAGTAGATTGTCAGACCATTCACTCTGGACAAATCTGACGTTCACCCCTGTCCTTAGCAAGCTTGTCTCACTGCCTGTTTAAATGCACATCCCAGCATTTGCTAATCTTCCTCAAAGGCACCTAATTCTCTGTTAACTACACAGGGCCTGGACACTAACTCAGTATTCCTTTATAGGAACCCTTCAAGGAGCTGTGCTTTTAATGTTAAGGGAAATCTTCATAGGGTCTCACAATAATTTAGCATGGAAGGGATCCCTGGAATTAATCTGGTTTACCCCCTACCCTGCTCCTGCTCAAAGCAGGGCCAACTTCAAATTTGGATGAAGTTGCTCAGTTAGATCATTTGATGATAAACCTGGAAGATTTTGCTAAATGCAGCTTGAAGCTCATAAGGGAAATATAGTTGGAAGCCATTCTGCCCTAAAAAGCGCAATACCTACAATGTAAGACTCAAAGAAAATGAAATGTACTTCAGCAACATAGCACTTGGTAAGGGCAAAGGCTGTATTTTATTGTTCTCCAGAAAACACTACTGAGCAACATCTAGGTCTTCTGAAAAAGCTGAGGTGAACTGTGCTCTTACAGTTCTTACATCTGACAGGGAGTGCTATATCAGTAACTCTTACTACACTGCGCTTTGCTCATGTTTGCAGTCCAAATAGAGAATAAGTGCCAGAGTGCCTTAAAAGCCAGCACAGACCTATTTAATCTCAAACTAATGGAAACATAAAAGATATTCACTTTAACACAGATAAAAGCTCAAGCACAGCACTTGTTTTGCAGATCACTATTTTACAGAACGCATGCATCATAAGCTGACTCGTTGGGGTAAGGGGGCTGAAATGTGCCTGTACAGCATGAGTGCAGTGGAGCCAGAGGGTGTTGGCACTGCAGTGGAACAAGCTCCTCAGCACACACCTTCGAAGGAATGAGCATTAGCACTGCAAGCTTGTAGGGACTAGCACAAAAAAAATATGGCAGCCTTCAGAAATAGCTGTGACGTGGCATACCTACTCTTTAAATGTGTCATGATAGGAGTCATTTGGTCTGAGGTGGAGGTTTTCCCACCTTAATTAGCCCAAAGGACAAGGATAAAAAAAGTAAAGAAGTTGGAGAAACAGTTCACACAGAATTATGAAGATAAGACAAGAGGCAGCAAGAAGATTCAGGAAATCCGCTTTGACCAAAACTACTTTCCTTTAAATAATGCCAGCCTTAATGGAGGCAAAAAGCACTGCATCAGTAGGACCATTTAGGGACTGATTCCCAGCACTGGAGTTGTCTGACCACCCTTGAAGTCTTGCAGTGCTCTCTCCAATTAACCCTGCTTTTTTTCTCCGCCCCCCCCCCCCCCTCTCATTCCTGCCATTCAATGGTTTGGTTCCCTCAGGCGGTCAAAACAAGATAGACTTTTTCTGCTTTGGTATCGGGACTCCTTTGACAGGAATTCACTGCAGATGGCTGCGTGTGTAAACTGCATGTGGGAGGGGAGAAGTGCTTGATGTCTAGACACTCCCACAGATTTCAACTTCAGGCTCCTTGGCAGCAATTATGTGTTCTTCCTCTGCTAAAATCTTCTAAGCATGCAGATAAGGCAGTTGTGGCTGAAATGGGCTTGTAAGTACTTTAGACGGGATGAATAATAAACAGGTCTCTCAGGACAGCACATCGCAGCTCCCTTCTCCTTCCCTTCTCTCTGGGACTGACAAGACTCAAAAAATGGGGGTGCAGGAGTCCTATATGCTCCTTTGCAGTCACCATAATGATCTTCGCTCTCAGGCTACACTTACACATTAGATTAGCTAACATGACTGTTACGTGGGCTGCTGCTGTTACTGGATCAAAGGGTGGAACAGCCTTTGAAAAACTAAAGGAAACAAACACTCTGCCACTCTTGAGGAGACACAGACCTTGACTTCCCAGAAGCAGGAGGAGGAACGCCATTAGATATGCATGTAAGAGGCAGCTCTTCTCTGTGACTACTGAGGACCATTCCTTCTGCGTGGTCTCTGCCCTACTTCATAGAGCACATAGCCCAGTCCTAGCAAGGACCAGTCATCGCTAAAAACTGTGGTACAAGCCTTGCAGTCATTGCCAATATATACTACCACATTCCTGTTCAAGGTACCAGAGCTTTCCACATTCTGCTGTTTTCCTTGTAACATCTAGAGACACTCTTACACTCACCAATGTCAAGGACCCTCTGCTTAGCTGTGTGCTGCCGAGAATGCCAGTATTTCCAGTATTTCAGCTGTTCGTCTCTGTTTTTATCCTCACTGAAAACAACCATGACCACACTCTAAGAAAATCAACAATATATAAGTTGCATTAGTTAATATAATAGTGAGAAACACAAAACCCAGAATCTGCTACACGCCTGATCCAGTCACCACCCTCCCCCAGTACCTCGGTTGTAGAATATTGCTTGTTTTTCTTCCAGTTCCACATTGCAATGAACTTAAATGTAATTTTTAAAATAATGCAGGGCCTACAATTATATTCTTGATAGTCTAAATAAAATTTAATCGTATTCTTAGATTTAAGACATCTAAGTTGCCTTAAGTAAACTGATGGACTGATCAGAACTGGCAGTACAGACTGCAGCTTTTTCAGCCAAGGACAGCATTAATCTCTTTCCTCTATGAGCCACTTACATGGAACTTGCAGGTCCGATACCTTCAAAACCTCTTGCCTCTCTGTCAGGTTTGGATGGAATTGCCAATAAATTAACTGTCACTTGGCTAGGGGCTTGGCAAACAGAACATGATCATGAAAGTTGCATATGGTTTCACAATCTTCTATAAACTGTATATCCTCCAAAAGAACTGGTCTCATCTCTCCTTTACAACTTCGGCCCTTCTTCTGCAACAGCTTCAAAACTCACGTGGCTGTGCAGTGAAAGAGACTTATGAGGACTGGTTAGCTCCTGACACCTGTTTCTGTTGTACCAGCGCTAGAGCTGGCATCACAAAGGAGGAAGGAATAGGTGGTTGGAAGGGGAGAGAGACCTTCAGCAGCAGAGAAGTCTTACATCAGCTTCCAACAACAATAAAACGCCATTATCAGCCTCATGTCCTCAGGAAACCAGGCTAAAAATTAACTGCTATTCAGGTTTACAAATCATTGTCTGTCTTTAGGAAGACTCTCTCTAAACTTCATGTATGATAGAAACGTAGTTGTCCGCTTCACTGCTTATGTTGACTTCCATTGATCCCTTTGGCTAAAGTCACATTATTTTTATGGTACATTATTTAGATGGAAACACTTTTGCAGCCTCGCATATACGGAGTCCTTCCAGCTTCAGGGTCAAATTTTCAGGGCAGCAATTCTGAGGCTCATTGTTTATTCCAAGGTTACTGGGTTAGGATTTGATTACTCAAAAAAATTACCAGGAAAGTCAGGAAGCCTGTTCGCCAGGTAGATGTTGCTGAATACCCAAGCTACATTTCTACCTGTGGAATCTAAGATGCATCCATTTTGTCACATTCCTGGGTGAATATCAAGTGAAAGCTCACACTTAAACAATGGAGATGATTCAAAATTGATTTTACAAAGGATGGCTTCACATTCCATCTGAAATGCACTAGAAAGCAGCTGCTGAAGTGCATGAGTGAGTGAAGATAGCACTTCTCCGATTTTTTTTTCCAGTCATTGCAACAATAAGTTCACCAATGCCAAGTGCAATATCTGTGCAATTAGCATTATACCAACTGAGGCAAATATGTATATAATTAACTCACAAGATCACACTTAGAAAAAACTGAATTTCAAAATATTTGAGACCACCATCATTACTCTCCCATGTTTACATTAGGCGTAAGAATAAGCTTCCTCTGTCCCCTTCCACAAGAGAATAAGTAATTAAAAACCAACCAACCACAACCACATTTATCTGCAGAGCTCCATTCCCACCAAGGAAAGAAATTGGACTATACCCTGACTTTGCTGATGGGATGTCGGAAACATTTGTTGTCACCCGTCTCACTCAGGGTGATGGCGTAGAACTGTCCTTTGTTCAGGTAGGTCATGGGCCCCTCCCCTTGCTTCTGACGCAAAGATTTGGTAGCTTCTAGCGTGTACTGAAAAGTGCTGCTGGAAAGACAAGAAGAGAAACACCAACAAAATCCATATTGCCTTCTCCTTTTCTCTTTGTCCCCAGGTATTATGTATTCTATGCATTGTATAAGCAAAGAAGCCAGTAACAAAATTCACAGAAGTATTTAAAAATGCTATTTTCTTTTTTCAAGTTCATCAGATCTGGCAATCAAGTGTAAAACTATCTAGACTGTAAATTGCTTCAATCAAAGACTACAACTTTATTTTCTCTCAAAAGAACCATCATAAAGTACAAGACTACGGACTTCACAGTGAGAGTGTCACATACCAGGAGAGAATTCAGTATGATTTACAGGAAATCAGCTGCCTCCACAGACATTGAAACTTACAAGTGTCACAGAAAGAAATTAAACAAACAAACAATCAACACCAATGAAACGAAAAATAACCAGAATAAAACTTGTTCCAAAAGATAGACATGGAGAATGGAAAGTCCAAGTGCTAACTTCAGCACATGGTAGAGAAGGAATACAACCAAAAGGGATAGTAGGTTCAATTGTTTAAAGACAACACACAATCAAGTTTTTTACAAGCTCTCTTTTCAAAAGTATCTACATTTAGTTGCATCTACATTCAGTTGTATCTGCAACCGAGTAACCTCCCTCAGAAAAAGACAAAAAACAGAGAAAGAAAGCTTGCTCTTGTGTTGGAAGTAAGTTTTTTAAAAAAGATCCTCCTTCACAGAAGAATTTTCCACCTTTAGAAGCAGTTCACAAACCATGAAAAGTTAAAGCTCCATTAACTACTGAACTGTTAGGTGAATACAATTCTGTCAGAGCCTCTTCTAGCCACCTCCTCAAATAATGGGCTTGAACAATAATCCAATTTTTATTTCATTAAACGATGCCTGCAGCTCCTCACATTCTCTTAAATGAAAATAAAGTTAACCTTGTAGAATAAGTTTTCTCTTCAAACTACATTTGGTCACTTTAGGAAGCCTAATGCAAGGAGTCACTTGCAGGATGTTCTCGCAAATTTGAGATATGGGGAAGCATTTTCACAAAGGTCTTAACTTAGCAAAGTATTTTAGAAGTGCTGAACCAGGACCAAACGTTCGAACATATTCATCCAAAACAAGAGTGTATCCTTAACTTTCTAGGTCAAGCAAATAATCTGGACCATCATAACCCTGCTACAATTATATGGAAATAAAGGGTAGACAAAACTATTTTTTCTCCCATTGAATACTTTAAAAAGTTCACTAAAATGTATGAATAATAACATTTAAAACCTCACTTGAAGAGAAGGTGGAAGAAGAAAAATAACCTGATCCACTGTCTTTCTATCCAAAGGAAGAAGTTTCAGACAGTTTAGTATCAATTATTTAGTTTAGTATCAACCATTCAATCAAATGAAGACAGTATCTCAACGCTTCTTAGTTTATAAATGAAAACACCATCGTTTTTCTAGTTGCTTAAGTTACAAATCAAAACAAAATCAAGCTAAAAAGCAAGCACGATTAGTGCCCTGGGAGATGCACCTCAAAATCTCCCACCAGACAGAAGGCCTAACGAGAATGTGTGCTGAGAAGGGCTCAGGATGAACCCAAGTCAAACACACAGCGTCTTAACAGAGCTGCCTACGGTCTGGTCTTATGTTTTCTGGCATTCTGTATATTTCAGAAAGGTGTCAAAAAATGTAAATCCCAGGTACATTGCACCTGGCCTGTTTTGCAGTCTCTGTGTGGTACCACTTGGGAATTTTCTTCTTGTTCCCAGCTGGCAATCAAAGTGTGCCCTATAGCAGGAGGATTACTATTACCCTTAAAATCTTTTGCAGTCACTCAAATGATTATAATACTATTATGTATCTCACAATGAGTCTTATCAAAAGCCCTGTGTAGACTTTAAAGGATCTTCTACCAGGCTTCCAATCACTTTCATATTGACCATTTATTTTTTTTCCTAATCCAAAAATTTTCATTTCTGAGCATCTATCCCTTCCAGGTAACTCCCAGGAAAGATGTACTTCATTTTTCTTAATGAGCATTTGGAGGTTTTGTTCCAACATGAACCTGGGCCATAGCATGAAAAAAAAATGCCTGAGAATTGTTAACAATACCAATGCTTCAGGATTCAATGCTATAAATACTCAGTGTAGACAGTGAGCAGTCTTTGCCAAGTATGTTTCCTAAGTACTGCCTATACGATGACTCAGTTGTAAGCTCACTACAGTTAATGTTTTTATATTTCTCAGAAAAAAGATCAAGCTGTAAGGAACCTCCACTACAGACACAGTCGTATGTCTACTCCAGGAAAAATATGTAGGCATGTTCCTATTTCCAAAGTGAGAGTAATCTCTCAGATATAAACAAAATTATTCACAAGCATGAAACGAAGCATCAGCTTATAAACTTTACTGAACACAGCAGTGTTTGTCCATTCTACATGTGCACTTTTGTGTGCTTAGGAAGGACACGAGTCCTTCCAAATTTCAGTTTTTTAAACTTTAAAAAGACTTTTCTTGATTCTAAGGGATTTTTTTACATGGTTTGTAATAGATAATTCATTTATATTATTTTATAGGTAAACATGATGTACGACGAAAAGCAGTAAAAAAAAGACAGACAACCTGCTAGGAGTAACTTGAGAAGTAACCTACGGTGTGTAACTACAAAAAAAACAGAAGGGAAAATTAAAAGTGGGACTTCTTTAAGGTTGGTGGAGCCAGTTCAAGTATCCTGGACATCTGACTTGTGCATCCTGCCATCTTGAAAGGTGGGGAAGATTTTCCATGACCTGGCTGCCAAAGCCGTGCTCTATTACTTGTGGAACCTCTCTTAACATTTTTAATCTTGCATATCTGCAGGGGCCTTCAGAGGATTTGCTAACTTAAAACAGTGCTAAGGGAAGATAACAGATGAAGAAATAAACTGGTCAGATATGAAAGCTAATATGCATAGTAGAAAGGGAGTGTTACTGAGCAGCACTGAGGGAGCCCTGCAGGTACCCCAGGGTGATGAAAGGGAAGGTGGAAAGTGGACACAGGCGGTCTCTCCCTTTTACATTCCTACGTGATGCCAGTCAACATATTTCAAAGCTTTTGCCATACCTTGTTTGTTCATAAATATACTCTTCAGCCCCCACTGACACACTGCGATACTTCTGAAAAGTAAAAACAACAATTAAATATAGTTCAATGCAATCAAAATGTAAATACTAACAAAAGTAGAAGTGTCTATTTAAGGACCCCTGAGAAGAAACCACCAACCATTTAAAACTTGAAATCCCTAAAAACTGGAATGGACTCTGTATGGCCTTTACACTAGAATCGACAGAGATAATTCGTTTACGTCAAACTTTTAGACTTTCATAACCTAATTGCTACAGGAATGCAGCTGAAAAACATCTTCTAGCTTATTAAACTCCTTGCCTACACATTAATGTATTCTAAAACAACCTGCAAAAATATACCCCGTCTCAGAGATAAGTAGATTCTGAAATGATATCCTAGTTTTCCTGAAGACTTCACTTTTGTTCTGTTTTGTTTTATTTAAAACTATGTGTGTGGTCAGCTGTTCTTAAGGCCTACAATGAAATGCTGAAAAAATTTAGATTGTTATGCTGTTTATTTTGAATTGTAGTGGTGAAGCAGGCTAAGAAAGTAGTTTACCTTCAATATAAGATTCTGTTTGAGTGAAACACACACTTTACCAGATGAAAGGAGATCTACAGTCATTCTTTAAAACACAAAAACACATCTATAAAAAAATTGCATACAGAGGTAGAATTCTGAAAAAAAGAAATATTTTTGCACAGACTAAGCAGGAATTTGTACTCTGTCTTCCTGAGCAAATGAGCTCATTTGAACTCTACCATGCAAGCCTTGTTACTGTTTCTTGGCTTGCCTTTTGCCTGAAACATGTTTTTGCTGATGTCTCTACAATTTACTGATAGATCATTACATTTAATCTCCAGGATTTCTTTTGTGATCACCAGTTGGCAATTAAAAGCTGTTTTGTTTCCAGAAGCATCAAGTCAGGCAATTTTGAAAACAGTTTTAAATATTACCATATGCACAACTGTGCAACAGCAAATGCCCAGTCAGACACTAGTTAAGTGCAAGGTATTATGTACTAGCGAGGAGTATTTCTTGAAGTTCAAAAGCCAAGGGTCCATGAGCAGTAGAACAGATAAGCTAAACACCCTAAGAAATGCAAGGGTGTTACGATAAAGAAGGTCCCATATCAACATGCTACCCACATATTATACAGAGGCTAGAAGCTGACATGGTCAAAAACATTCCATTTACTTACGTATCCTCAAAAAATTTGTCTGTGCTATAAGGGAATAATAAATTACTCACAACTAAATAAGAATATGAAAGAGATGAGAAAAGTATATTTATAATTGTTAAAATGGTATCCAAAGAACATAGCAAGTCTGGAATATTCGCTACCACAGGGATCTATAAAAATCTGGCACTCTTTCAGTGTAACAGAACTAAGTCACTATAACCATTTTGAAACAATGTAAAAATACGTATTCATAATGTATTTAAAAACTGAGCAGGTATCAGAGCAAATCTACTGCAGCCAAACCCAGCCATTCTCACCAAGTGAATAGGAAAACTAGTAAGAACAACAGAATTCCTACTTTAAATACTAATTTAGCACAAGCTTCTCTTTTGGTATGTTTTGACATTTTACTTTATGCTCTCTCCATAAGTGCTTCATACACACTGCTGTCCCCACGCACCAGCCCATGGCTGGAGAAGCAGTCAGAGCACAAAAGGGATGAAGAACATCCTGGGATTTACATAGTTGAGAAAAAAATGAAGGGACAGGCTAAGCATTGAGTGAGGCTGCAACAGGGTGGGAAAGCTCCTCCTGCTCCCCCACCACAGCACGTGAGCGTTTGGGGCTCGAAGGCCACTAACAGCAGGACACACCTCTCCTCACAGCTACAGATAGAGACCAAGTTAAAGTTAGTTCTTCAGTCTCCCTGTAGAGTTAATACAGGAGGTGAAGACGAAGAGGAGTGAGTGCACCTGGCAAATGATTCCACCCACTTCTGGCAATCAGATTTGAACTGCTCCTTTCTCCACAGACTGCAGAGAAAGCCTAGATGACAAGTATCATACTCTGTATGAACTAATTATTTTAAAAAACAAGTAACAAAATATTACCATTGCAACAAAGTTTACCATAACATGGAGTCTGGGATGCAAGGCCAATATATAGATGTAAATTTCCTTTTTACCCCAAGTTAAACAACTTTTCACACTGGGCAGCAGTTCGCACAGCGCAGCCTGACTGACTGAACAGCTCTCAGCAGCACATCTCAGAGTAAACCAGCATAGTGGAATCACATGGGTACAGCAGCACCCCAGTGACTGCCAGGGGTATCATGCTGCTGGACTCCCATAAAAAGCCATTTATCTGTAACAATGAAAAATAAGTGAAATTATGTGATGTGATAATGTAGAGCAGTGTTTCTAATCCAAGGTCTGATCTTAGTGATTTTTCATTGGCAAGATGGATTTTTTCACTAATCATTCATTTAGTTCACCTAAATGTGCTCCATATCTGAAAATGGATTTCACCTCCAGGCATCCTTATCTATGATGCTGGAGTGAGTGGAAACAATTTACTTTTCTATAATACACATACACAAACACGCAGTAAACTTTTTATATATCCAGTCAAAGCAACTCAGCTTTAATGTAGCTGGCTATGTAATTTTGTTACATCTACAATTGCACAGAGTTGAAGGAGTAAAACTCCAGGAGAGTTTTACAATGTAGTATCTCTATTTGCAGATGTACTGTCAGCTTGAAATAATTTTTATCTTTCTACATTTCTGGCCTGTTTGCATTACTCTGCAGCGGGCAAAAGCAGTCAGAGGGTACTCAGCTCAGCATATTACAGCTGACTGTATAATGACTTTGCCGCAGCATAACTGTAAAATAGTTACAAGGTAGCTCCTTGTCTCTCTTGTATATGTATATGTAAGGGCAATGAGATGTACAAGATCTTTCCCTGCCTGTTAACTTCTCCATTCCCCTGTAGTCACCTAATTCTACTATTTCTCACTTGCCTACATTGCAGAGCAGGGCTTAGTGCAACAGAGAGCTTCTGAATAAATAACTCAAGTTTATTTAGCAGCAGAGGCTGAGATGGCTCATTTGCACTTTCAGAAGAATATTAAGAATATCCCAGTTACAAAGTGGCTGTTATTTCTTACTGCTACCAAAAGGTCTGAAGGCAGATCTTGTTAATAGAAAACATCTTTCGGAACGGCAGCTATCTTCAACTTCGCACAATACCCCAGAAGACAAAAGATCAGTATCTATTATTCTCAGTTTCCTATAAACAACTTTAAAACTGTCTTCTGAAACGCCTTGTGATTCTCCCCTATAATCAGAGCACATACTGACAGGAACACAGCAAGGAGTAAAGATGAATTTGTTCAAATAAGCATTACTGTTCTTCTAACAGCTCTTGTGGACAGCTCAAATCTCCCTGTTTAAAAGCTCAAATATTCTTATCTTGTTTACAGCTTTTTATCGTGTTCTTACATTCTAATTTGAGGTGAGAAACTTACTTCTGTTCCTCCGTCTTTGAAGGTGTCACTGTACGTACTGTCTGGAGTGCTACGCTGGTCATCTTTGAGATAATTTGTGTGGGGAGCAATGCTGGAGACTTCATATGGTTCAAAGATAACCCCTCGGTGTTCCTCATTTTCTCCTCTTGCATAATGTGTTTGTGGGGTCATAAAAACAGGGGTGAACTCCTCTGCTTTAACCACAGTCACTCCAGTCCCAGTGATGGGCGTTGAGCTCCCAGACACGTTTGTACTGTATTCCCTCTTAGATGACTCCAAAGGATCTTGGTTCAAGGAAAGGTTAACTGGTACTGTCTTCAGGACTTGCACGCGGTTTTCTCCCCCACTTAAATTACTCTGAGATTCTGTGGTATTAAGACAATTTCTGTGAGACAAAACCAAAAAACGTTATGAACTGTCCTGATAGAGTAAATATCCTTAAATAGCTTAACATTCTCAGATGGCAGGGAAGGAGATCTTTCAACTTGAATAAGCCATTGCCACAAAAGTAGTACATTAACAAATATTAATACTAACTAGACAAATGACATCGTAAAGCAAGCAGAGAGGTCCAGAGCTCTTTAACAGCTACAGAAAGATAACACATTTGATTTGACCAATAATCAATGTGACTTGTTATGATAAATTCTGGGTATCTGGAGTTTCTTTTGCCTTGGCTTATACTTCGGATGTGAAATCAATCCACCAAGTGCAACAGCCTTTAGGTACAAAATAAGCATAAAGAATGAGGCGAGATATGGATTATTCACAGTGGATAACTTGCATGCGAAGTAGGGAGAATATCAACAGCAAAATTCATATGCTGATACACACTCTTTCAGGCTGTTGACAGCCTCTACTGTTGGCATAACTGGTTACCAACACTATTCTCAAGGAGCAAACCCAGGAATACAAGTTTTATCAGAGTAGATGAGTAACAATAGCAGCTGCAACTTAACCTCCAGCAACTTTCTGACTCTTGGAGCCGTTTTTACTAAAGCCATCTGATTCCTGATAGTAATTGGGCTGACATAAAATTGTTAGCTTGTAAAACTTTTAGTAGGTGTGACTGCTTTGTTTCCAACCTAGGAGATACGTCCTGACATCACAGTTCCACTCTCTTCTCTTGGCTTTCCACTGAAAGCCAGTTTTGTCAATCACACTCAACCTAGAAATTCCTCTGGCATTCACAGAAGAAAACTGTCCCTTAAAAAAGTTTCACATTTGGTTTTGAAACAGTGAATTTACATTCCTGCCTATTTAAACATTCACCACACACAGCTAGTGGAGACCATTTTAGGCTGTCCTGTATTAGCCATGTTGAAATAAATTTTGTGTAGCTTCTCTCCACTACAATTTCACATGATGATACCTTCCTGTATGTAAAAACCTAGCTATTTATACATAAATATACACTCTCTCATCCACAAGTCTTAATAAAGGCAGCTTCCTCCGACTCTTCAAGTCACTTTTAGCCTACAGAAGAAGGCTGAAATCTGATAGGAGTGAGAAAAACATTCTGAGTGAATGATTTTAAGACAGTTACATTATTTGCTTCTGGGCAGACCCTAAGTTATGTTAAATAAAACTGTACAAATCAGGTTACTGAGGTACTTACTCCTTTTCTTTAGAAAAATGAAAGAAAAGTAGTCAATAGACAACTGTCAAATGTGATTTTACTGATCTCAGCAGCAGTAAAACAACAAATTGAAACATAAACCAATGACAAAACTTTCTACTACTTCGCAAATTGCATGTTTAATATTAGTTTTCAATTTTTCTAATAAATTAGAAGTAAAAAGGAGTAAAGTTTGTTTCTCAAAACAGCCTTCATTCTTTTATCTTTTGAAAGCAAACCATAAACCCTCAGGCTATTATAGTTCTTCAGTTCACAACTGATCAACACTATAAGTAGCTGGGTTTATGATTTGGAATAATACCGTACCTTTTATCTTGGTCTTCTTGATTATCATTCACTTTGTTAACAGACAACAGCCTTTTATCTCTGGGAACCTGAGAACAACACCAGGCAAGGAGTCAGATAAATGCAACTGTCAGGTAAGGTATTTGCAGCTTCAGACTACGCTACTGCAGGAACTAAAAAAATGTAACCATATCAGTGTTGTTTAGTACACAGATGCCAGGAGCTGTTTTTCTTTGGGACACCAATTGTAAACAGTAAGAAAATTTCCAAAGGGGTAAAAATTATGTAGGGATTGTTTTCTTTTCTAGTTCTTAGGCACAGAAGTCTGGAGCAAAGTATTCTTCTATATGTCCTTACCTTTGGAATATCAAGCTAGGTCAAGCTATCAAAGCTTATATTCCTAAACACACATTTTTCATTGAATAATAAAAGATAAGAAGGAAGACATGATGCTTTGATGATCTCCATATGGAGACCCTTTTAGGTCAGACAAAAAGTTTTCAATTAAACCACAAGACCCAGCTACAACCAAGTCCTCCCATTGTAGGGTAGTCTGGACGTGCAGGACTCATACCTAGGGGACATTTGTGGATCTTTTCCTAACACGGGGACAGGTCAGGGCATGCTGGCATGTCACCAGAGAACACTGACTTCTGAGTGCAATAGCCATGAGAAGTAAAAATCCAGTCAAATCAGGCCCTGGACAGACTCAGAATTTACACCAAGTGACTTAAAGATTTGTCTGACACCAACACAGATATGAAATCACCAAGGGCAAAGTTGCTGCTGTGACTATTTTTTCTTTTCTTTCTGAACCAGCAGTTTTGAAGTTAAAACTTCCAGCCTATCTTTCACAAAAGAAGGTATAACTGCTCCATCATAGCTATTAACTCAGGACTAAAGAACAAGAATAGACCTAGGAAAGGGCTAAAGCTGTGTCTTTTATCTTTAAATATTTTAAAGAAATATCAGGAAAATACCTTAATTTAGAGGAAAAGCAATACTACAGTGCACCACAGTAGCCAAGGTTGGCATCAGCTCTATCTACAAGACAGTAGCCGAGTCAGAGAGCACTAGCCTGAGCCTCTCCTTCTCTTAGGGACATCTTCTCCCCCTATTAAGCATCCTCCTGCTCAAAAAAACTCTTTCAGACATTTTAGAAGTTGGATTCAAACCACAATTTGCACATATTGATTATCCCTGAAGGGGGTTCTGTGGTTAGGTAAATAGCACAAGAAAAAGAGAATGAAAACACAACCAGTTAAATTTAAACAATTCCTACTGACTGGAAAAAGTACTTAAAAAAAATTACCCAGCTTGTCAAAATAATTGAGCCAGATGATTAAAAAAAAGGGCAATTCAAGAGTCTGGTGCACTGGAAGTCCTCCTCTACACTTCCAACAGCATAGAGATATAAGTCAGGTTTTAAGTTCTTGTTTGAGAACAACAAGAGTTATCCTTTTCTCCCAGTTTAAGATAGAAATAGTTATGATTGAATGCTGGAAAAGGCTTTAAGATTAACATAGCTTATTCCATCTGAACATAGTTTTGAGAAGGAAAAGGGCTGTTATCTGTTTTATTCTTAAAAATTCAGGAGATCAATGAACTGTTACATACAAAGGTATTACTAAAAGAGAAGCCAACAGTCCAGATGCTCAAATACATCCTGAATTTTAGAAATCTGCATTAACTTCAGACTCCATCACTGTGGTAACTCTGTAAAGTAGAATGACCTTTCTCCTTTTTCATTGGGAAAAGCTTTTCTTTACTGATGACTCCATACAAAAGCAAGGAACATTTATTGAAATACAATCAGTACAGAAATTAAAACATTTAACCATAAGGCTGGCATAATGTTATCTTGCCTACAACCCCTTCTCCTCAGGACTCATCTAATAATCATAGCAGAGACCAAAAAGAGCAGCCCATTCTCTAAAAGCATTTGTAATAAATACTAAAAGCTAAAGGTTTTAATTTTAAATTTCCTTTCCTGCTATTTCTTCATTAATTACAAGGGGAGCTGGCATTGTTCTGCTGACATTTACAGAAGATTATCTGCCCAACACAGGCATAGGTTGCTTCAGGAGTTCTGATATAGTTTAAATGAAATGAACAATTTCATATTTCAATGCCTGTACAATACTCATTCCATTTGTAGAGTACAAATGGGTAAGCCTGGGTTTCAGGACGAAATTTTTGCATTAAGCAGACATGCATCCTGCAGGACTCGCCTCTGATTTCAGCAGAAATCTCAATTTATCTCTACTTAAACACTATGAAATATACAAAAAAAAAGAAAGGTGGTGTCAAAATGGTAGGTAAAGCTCTGGATTTAGAACTAAAACTCCGTGTCAGTGCTTCTCTTGCAAATTGACTTAGATCTCTGCCTCTGTGTCCAGCTTCATTTCTGTCCTCCACCTTTCTATTTAGCCTGCAAACTTCCAGCACAAGGGCTAGACCTCACTGCATGTTTGTATACAGCCTACTGCAATCATTATACAAATAAAAATAACATGGGAAACTGTCAGATGAGAGATACTCCAGTTAAAGAGCAAACTAAAACATGTGTGGAATGAACCAGAAAAGTAGACAAACCTACAGATGGACAAGGTCTCCCCTTTCCCACTTTTTAAAGAATACTGTATCTGAACACAAATAAAAGAGGGTTGTAATTCATTAAATGTTCTTGCAAGGGATTAGGAAGAATTCTATGCTCAAAAAGAAATCATGGTTGCAAATTTAAAATGGGAAATCTGATTTTGTTTTTTCCTTTCCAGAACTTAACATATCAAAACAACATCAGCCAGACTTCCTACAACAGAAAGGGTGCTTGATGCAAGTATTAGAGAGAAAACAACATACAGTGACTTCTCTCTTTGAGAACTTCACTGTTTTGATGCCTCTTAGAACAGTCCCCAGCTAGTGCAGCAGGGACGGACAACAACAGTTACCTACTTTATAATAGTCATACAATAGGCCAAGAGCAGCAGCACTGTCCTCATCGCCATTTATACTCATCATAGCCTTGGTAGCTGCAGTTAGGGGATTCTCCAAATATGACTTCCAGGCTTCATCTTCGCTGGTGTAGGCTCGTCTGGTGTTGAATGAAGTGTCATTTGGCACTAAGGCCACAAGTCGCTTGTTACTGCATAGACAGGAAGAATAAAATAGTGATCCAGAAGGGATTACTTCATTCACAAGGCACATTAAAGAACATCACATAGCTCAACGAAAGTGATATCATTATGCAAGCAAGCATCTCTGTGCGAAACTGTATTAGGTATCTTCAGTACTTAACAAAAAAAAACAAAAGTGCACAGATCTTGCGATAATCATTCAAATGTATTCTTACCAATACATAGAGAGTGCTACAAAATAATTTTAAACTATTTGGAAAAAAAAAGGAAGTAACAACATATGAACATTTTGACCCAGTATTTTTGCTAGATATACACTTGCTTAGGGAAAAATAAATCTGTTACAAGAAGGCAGCATGAAAGAAAAGTATTTAATAGTGATCTAATGCTCACCTAAACCGAGTATAGTTCAGCATTTAAAAACTAGGCACACTTTATAATTGAGCTGTTTTCTGCTTTTGGAATGCAATTTGTTAGTAATTTCAGAGAGGTTTTCTGTAACAGGACGTGAGCAATGGGTCTAGTGCATGGAGCAGAAATTGCCACCATATTTGCTCTCAGTTCTCACTTTATCACTCACTACATCTGGTTACAGACCCATGGCAACATACATAAGCCCATTAGTAAGTGGAACTTGCAGCAGAGCAGTTTCCTCCAGCCTGAAATGGTACAAACTGACCAGTGCCTGTGTGAATCACAGGAGAGGCTGCTGCGCCACAGCTATGGCTGAATTTCCAGTATATTGGAAACATAAGTGAAGATAATAGTACCTGCTTTTGTGAAAAGTTCAATAAACTCATGGATAAAAGAGCTGATGGGGGAGGAGAAAGGAAAAAAAAGTAGCATTCATATTATACAAGACAGTAGGCAAACAGATTAGGCTGGGAAATAGTGGAGCGAGGGGTGGGCTGCTTAGGGCATATTGCAAAAGCACTGTCAGGAATTGTTGTGCAGGTTACACGGATCAGGATGAAACTTTTAACACATTACATCTGACAAATGTGAAAATTGTAAAGATGGTGAAATAACTGAATATACTATCCTCACTGGTGAAACTAGCAGTTAGTCCTGGTGACCTTCACAAAACATTTTCACTATTTTCTATGTGAAAACAATTCATTACTCGGATTCCTCTCTGTGCTCTCCCCTCCCTGCAGTGGTGCCGGCTCCACAGACCTAATTCCAACAAACTGCCGCTGTCGCACAGAGAGCGGCATTCAAACACTGTGCCACTGTGCCACCGGGCCTTTTATTTGATTTCAGAAACAGAATTTGACAAAAGCACAACTGAACCCAGGCAGCAAACATACTAGGACACAGGGTCCTGCCTGGCTCCCAAGCCACAGAGACCAGCAGGACAAAGCTTTGCCCAGGGCTCCACCACTGCCTAAGCCTAACCTGCAAAGTGCCTGCTCCATGTTTAAGGAAGAGGAGGGGGGTGGTGGAGATTATAATCTCTATGGTACAGAGCACTGTTTACAAGTTTCTTTATTTAATGAAAAACAAAATAATCCACCTGGCACACAAAGCACAGTTTTATGAGCTCTGTGGGGAAAGAGAGCATTTTGCAGCCTTGTATCACAAATTCCAGGCAACAGTTACGGTTCAGATTATGTTTTGCTTTCATCTAAAATATATGGATTTTCAGAAACTTCCTTTCTTTTTTGAGGGCTTTTCTTTCTGCCTCACCTTTTGCGGTCTCTTCTAAATTTTTTGTCCTTCTTTTTCCCACATCTACAATTGTGCTGTTACAGGTTTGCTTCAGCAAGCAAAGCCGAAGCATAAATTAGGAACACAAGGAAAGAGAGCACTGCGAAGCCCGCTTGTCTTTTCAATACCTTATTGTTAGCAACTCAAATCAGATTTGCAACAGCCCTGCTGTTTGTGCCAGAGGTAGCTGAGGGCCTATTCCCACTCTGGAGTAGCCAGTTCTCCCTGTCTCAGAGGCACTTATTCCAGGGAAGGATTCTTCTCAACAAAGCTCCCCTTCAGCTAAACTCAGGCTGTTTCACCGCATGGGCGGCTGTCCATTGAAATGCACAAAATACTGCTCGCTCTCCTTCTGGTAACAATCTTCCCTTACAATCAATAAGTATCTTTTCTTCCTCTGAGTGCTCAAAGCCAGGCGATACCCATAACTGATTTATGAGCACTACACGCAGACTAGGAGATGCCCTTTACAAACACACCTTTTAAGAGCCGGGCTGGGCTTGTCTGCATAAATGCTGGAAGGGAGGAGTCAACCTCTGCTGCTCTAGCTTAGTCAAGAGAATCTTAAAGCAATGGAGTGTGTCACTCAGAAGTGTTGTAAACAATTGTGATGGTGAAAAGCTAAACTAAAGGGGATAAATACTCTAGGAATGGCCACTCAGTAAGTGAACAGTTGGGACAGCTGAAAAGACACAGGTGTATAGACCTAGAGCCTCCCCAGCATCTCCCCAGATAACCTTTTCTCTAAAACCCAAGTTTTCTCATTTAAAAACTACATATCTGTCTACTCAGGCTTGAGAGATGGTCTGCAGCATAATCAACCGACACACTCATTGTGTTTACTCTGCAAACAGACCGAAACAATAGCACCAAGAAAAATAAAAAAACTTCCTCATCACCCCCATCCCTGTAATCAGCTCTGCGGGAGGTTAATGGTCAGACTTAATTATCATGATTTAACATAGTCAATCATTTCAAAGATTATATCCAAAGCAGCCAGCCAAAACAACTGTGCTTGCTTTAAGAAATCTCCTCTATTAATTAAGGTCATTTAGGATGGGAGGGAGAGTTTCTCTTAAGAAATGGGACTTGTGCGCGCACATGCATTCCCTTTCCTTTTCCATGACTGCTAAACCTCCTGGACAATTTCAACCAAATGTGAGAGAGTCCCCCCTAACCAGAGAAGACAAATACTTTATATTTTAATATATGCCACAAAAACCCAACCTCCTGAGCAAGATAAGCTCCCCTGGTCCCATCAGGCCCCTTTCAACCTGGGACAACCCCAGCAGTTCCTGATGACAGCAGGCAACTGCTTGGAGGAGAGTGATTCTGGTGGCATCTGGACCATGGGGAAGACAAAGGCCTGTATCTATGAGGCTTCCCACTGGAGAGAGCTGCTCGGAATGCCCCACCTGTGAGAAAAGCCTCAGTTGGAGCCTGTAATTAGCAACACATCCACAAATCTTACCAAAAGTTGCAAATCCATCAGTGACCACATTCACAGAGAACCACTCACCTAAGGAAGGAAGATAGGCCAAGATTGCAAATGGAAGATTCCCATTCAACCTGCCCAGCAATATCATCAATAACCCACTGTAGCCGCAGGCACATCTAAAATAGCCTGCCACAGCTCAACCCTGACTGTGCCTGTTCCTCACCCAGGCTAGCCCACCACCCCTCTATTCCATACTCAGGGTGTGTGTGCTAACCAGAACACAGCTAGGAGGGACATGCCTGCACAAGCTGAAAGCACAGCACTGTTTCATCACACAGATACAGCTTAACAACTGAGGATAATGTGTGCCCAAAATTACAAGATTCCTTTCCCACTATCATTTGAGCTCCCAATGAATGCAAAATGTTTCAGTTGTTTCATGTTAAACAGTAGTGGGTGGCTACGTATCTTAATTTACAGATGTGTGACAATGAAAGGTCTTTTCTGAGGAACAGTCTAGCTTAGGAGCTAGATTATCCCTTTACTCAAGTGTTTATGTCAAGATTAAACTTCAGATGGCCTTTAGTTTGCAAGATCTGCCCTCCTCCCAACTGCTTAGTATAGAATTTCTTGTTCATACCATCTTATGTGTTTTCCTCTTAAGAAAAGATATACACCAGGTTTCCAGATTTATACCAGTTATGGTGATTTGTGCATCTGGTAAATTGATCTTTTTGAATTTATTTAAAATTAAGATTATGAACTCTTACAAAACCCAGAAAAGTATAGCGTATAAATAGCAACATTCCTAACTGTGCTCACTTTGTTTCATTTCGGTTACTGCAGTACAACAACAGAAGTTGGAGAGCTACATTGTACCTAATGTCAATATATTATCTGAATGGAAAGGGCTGGCCTTTCAAGCTCCTCTTCAGATTAGAGATAATGAACTTTTAAGAGCCAGCACTTGGGGCTATAAATTCCTACTAAAGGCAAATTCTCACTCAGCTTGATGCAATTTGTGAATTACACAGAATCAGAAATGTCCATTAACACTTTCAGAAACAATGGTGCAAGGTGGCAACTTTGTGATCACAGCTTGCTTTTTACTCAGAAATTTGATTTCCTGCCTGCCAGTCTCTCTGAGACAATTTTGATGCTCAAGAGCTTTCTGTTGAATTTGCAGAATTCATGCAGCCTTCAACCTCTTTGCTAAATCTGCCACTGAACATAAAGCAGATCGATGCAGCTATGCTGCAGCAAGTGCAGCTGCACCCTGTTCTCCTCCATCGTATGCTCAGCATTACAGCCAGATCCAGTTGGTGCCGGCAGAGAAGAAAACCTCATTCTGCCTGTCCCCCAACTTTTGCTTTGCCCAGGAAATTCACTCCTGAAACACAAAGCAGACTGTTAAAATTGTCAAGGTGGACACCCAGCTCGGGTATTTCCTGGAGTTTTAATTGGTTTTTTTGACATCGTATTTGTTCTTTCAACAAACTTTAAAAATTATAAGAATTGAGTCACTTCATGTATATCCCTCCAGGCTTCTTAGCACCCTCATAATGCATTAGTGCTACCCCTTCAGGGTAGGTGCTGGATGGGAATACAGCAAGAAATGTGAGTGGTGCAGCAGGAGAATGGGAGGAATCCCTATTCCCAGGTTTCAGCCCAGGTCTGAGCCTGCCTGTTCTTACACCTGTGAGACAGGAGCACCAAGAACATCTACATGGCATCCTCTGCAAACTGTCCCTTCAGGAGAGGGGATGGAAGGCTCTGGTCCTTACAGCTGTTACAAAACACACAGAAATTTTAGCACCAAACGACTGGAAAAGGCAAGACTCCTGTCATCCTGACTCCAGCCAAGCATGTCGAGGCCATAGGACATTTATCTTAAGTTCCTTTTTTTGTTGGATAAGAAAGTGCACGGGGCAACTGTCCGCAATCCGGAAACCCTGGGAGAAATAATCTCTCAAACGAGATGCCAGCCAAAGAGACTACTTTTTATGCTGCATCCTGGGTTTCTGATCCTTTAATTGCTCAGATCAGAGGCCTGGCTGAAGTTATGCTGTGCCTCAGTGCGCAACGGGAAGAACACCTACCTGCTTTGTCCTTCCTCCAGTGCAGAGTAAGAAACGAGGAACCTGCATTTTGTTTGGTATGACAAAATGTAGAGTAACATGCCCCAGCCACATCCAAGAGCTGCAAAAAGAGCTAAAGCTCCCACTTCAGCTTGGACACAGCTAAGGAGGGCAGAGATCATTTACAAGTTTCAGCAGCTCTAAAACCCTTTGTAAATTTAGTTTACACTTACACGATTGTCCACTCAGCTCCAAGGATACTACAGAACAGACTTGGAACAGATGTGCATAAAATTTGTCTTACAATTTATGTCTATACATGTGAATTCACAGGTACAAACCGAACTCCTATGACCATTTCAAAGGCAGCTAAGGACAGATCCCACAGAAGCTGGATAAGTTAATAAACTTTAGATTCCAGATCATAAATTTGTGTCAGTGCTTATTTTACAAAGTATAAATCAAAGCCATGGTGCTTGAAACCATTTGTTCTAAAGATTCTACGATTAGCCCGGATTTCCTACCCTCAACATAATACTTTGCCTAGACACCAAACCAAAAAAAAAATGGAACAAAACAAAAAAACATAGGTCACTCACTGCAAGTTTTGATTTATTTGGTTGAAAAAAAAAAAAAATTTTGACTCCTCAGGATTTATTGCCAAAAGTATAATTAAAAATTCAGCAACGTTGTTTTTTCAATTAGATAACAGTGTTCCGTTAAAACTACAAAGGAGCATAAATGTTTAATGAATAGGAAAATTATGGCCCGTGTCTCTCGGTATTTTGTCTTTCGAAGCCAACAAACACATCGTTCCCAGAAGCATGAATAGGCCTCCAAAATGCACTTAGCCCAACCCAGTGAGCATATAAATACACAAATGACTGACTTAAGAGCGAAGGCAAATTAAAGCATTCAGACCACCAAGAAACCAGAAGATAAGATGCCCTCTGGCCCAGCCAGTAGTCCATACCAAGCAAAAAAAAAAAATCCCATTAAAGAGGCTGAGTAATTTTGCCTACTAACGAATGCAGGTTTGGGACTTTTGCAACTTTGGGACAATTATTCTTTCAGAGCACAAGACAAATCTGAACAAGATTACACATGTTAAATGATCAAAAGGAATTGTTTTACCTTTACCAAACACTCCGAGAGGAAGTAATACACTGAGAGCAGAAACAGTGAATGGCAAAACAGACCAGTTCAACAATTAAGATGCCTACTAGAAGTTTTATTTGTTTTTACATGGAACCAAAACAACTTGAGCATGTAATAGTGATTAAAAAGATTAAAGCGAATATGTGATTCATTAACATTGACAAAAATCATTATGAAGTACGTCAAAGTGGAGGTACTAAGAAGAAATTTGACACAAGGATTAAACACAAACAGTAAACGTCTACTGAGGATCAGTTCAAGTAGGAAATTATTCACCCTGTGACAGACTTTTATAGCTATGAACTAAAAGACTTGTTTTGTTTCTTTTTTTTAATTACATATTATTTCCACTAGAAAAACTATTGTTATTAGTGCACTAGGTAGCACGTTGCCCCCTCTTTCCTTTTTCTAAACCAAACAAAAAACAGTCTCAAAAAAGGCAGGTTTCAGCACATTTGTAAAAAACTACTGACATTTCAAAAAATGTGGATATTTTGGAGCTCACTACATGACTGCAGCAGCTGACAGAGTTGATCAGAATCAGCAGTTTCTTAGCAGCTTTGGACCAGGCCATGCTCTGTTTTGCTAAGAAGCATACTTCCAGCATGCATAGCATCCAAGTTTGTTTCAGCTGACTTGAAGCAGCAAGCAGCAAGCTTTAAAACTAAAACCAGGTCACGACAAGGCTTGCGAGACCTGCAGCAGTTTAACGTGACCCTTGGCCCTGTGGTCCTTGCTCATTTATTGCTTTCAAGAAGCTAATGGAAATGGAATAGTTACTGCACTGACTCCTGTATCTTCAGAATATAAAATCTTTTACACAGAAGGACAACATAAACTCAACAACTGAGCAATCCTAGGAGTCAAGATTTCCCATATATTTTAAAAAAGCACAAACAAAAAAATACTTTACAGAACAACTACAATACGGAATTATGGAAGATGGAAGTATCTTCCATTATTAAGAAAATCAACAGGTCTACAGAAAGATGTAATCTTCGAGGCTGGAGACATATTCTCAAGCTGTAGGTATGTTGCAATATTTGACTTTTCCACAGTTCACATGCACTTAATATGTTTTCCTTGGTTAAATATTTCATAAGCAACAGTTCTCTTCTTTATGAAGTTAGTAGTATCAATGAATAAGACAGTGTCCCAGTACACTAGGATGTCTGAAATAATTACTAATTATAATTAGCTACTACTGTCCCAATCTATTCATTTGCTTTTTAATCAGTTTCATTCCAGGATAAATTCCTAGATCAGCATTTTAAAGTGCTATTTTGTGCGTGTGTCCAAAAAAGGGCAGCTTCACTGGTTGCTCCATAATCATGAGAAAAAAAATATTCAAGGTAATAATCAATGGTCTGCACTGGATTAATATTTGTGGAAACATTTGACAACAAATGTCAACTGGTGTAATATCATTTCCCCTTCAGGTGTCCCTGCTGACCCTTCCACAGGGAAGAGGTTATCCAATCGTTACAATCAAGTAAGTGAACTGGGAAAATCCTGTCCCTCCTGCTCTCCTTTGATCTTCAGTCTGGTCTCAGACTTCAGCACAAGAGAGACAGCAGCGTTAACAGTGAAATGTAACTATTTGACACCCTCTCAGCTAAGCTTATGATTTCAAGTTCTATGAGGTACTGCACACTGATTTCCCACCTTCCTTGCACAGAGATAGTGTTCTGGGGAACATCCACGGCAGCATGCCTGACATTTCAAAAGCACAAGCACTAAACACCTCTAATTCCTGCACCTCCATCATTCCAGGATGAGTAACACTTTGGAAAACCCATCTCAATTGATACCCTATCCAGACACTCAGCAATGAGGGGGAAAAAAAAAACAAGCAGTCTGTGACCTATTTGCCACTCAACATCTGCTGATGGGAAACATGTTTGGCCCTCAAAGAAGAAGTTCAGAACAATTCACAGCGCCACTCTATAAACCACAAATATTCTTTGTTGTTCTTGCCTAAGTTAAATATTATGAAGGCAGCATCTACCTTTATACAGAGGAAGAAATAGAAAACCAAGGCAAAATTGCTCTGTGAAGGGTCCAAGATCAACTTCTGCTACAGTCACTACCAAGTAGCAAGCTGGATGTGAACATGCCTCTGCTGACGCACAGGAACAGGTCTGAACTCATTCCCACCTCGAAGCTCCCTCTCCCCTCCGTTATTTACCCACAGCACATGCTCAACTGCAGACCCAGGCTGCCCCAAGCCCTCCTTAATGTGGTCAGTCTGAGCATGCCCCAGCCCCATCTCCCCGGTGTCCCAAGTTGCTCTGCACACACTAAGGGTGCTGGAAGCCTGACTAATGGGCAGCCATGGGGCTCGCCAGGGAGCAAGAGTTACAGCAGCCAGAATACTTGGGCCTGCTAACATGCCTGCTCTTAGTGCAGCTGCAGTCCCAGCCTACGTGGGACTCGTAGCTTTACATAACACCAGGAGCAGCAGGGACACAACTATGGCATCTACCAGGCAGATCCCAAGCGGTTGCAGAATTGTTGCTCCTCAATCACAGCAGTACTGGCAATCTCTAAAACCCTGTTAAGTGTCATAAGTATTGAGGTCACCAATAAGCTTCACTAGTGCACTAGAGCCACTAATCTGGAGTTCTGTGGTGATAATTACCTCCAAAATATTCATAGATAGGCACAGACTCACGTTTCCTTCTGCAGAGGTTCTAGTTAGAGTAGCTCTGTATTTAACACTAGCCATTTGCTTGCAACCCCTCTGCACATGAAGAACCCAGACTGATGAAAAATGGATGTTAAAAATAACCTCCAAGAGACCAGGCTACTCTCAACCCAACACTCCCCTGAGCTAGTTCTCTTAACACACTGACACAGCTGAGAGGGTGGAATGGAGGCAGGAACAAGTGGCCACAGCCTTCTTAAATTGGTACTACCTCTGAAAAATGCATGTGAAATCATGCCTTATCTCTTCTGACCGATAGGAGTTTGTGGAAGCAAGCAGGCAAGACCCAGCTTAGGCAAGAGACTAAAGGGAAGACAGGGAGATATGCACACTATTTTAAGGATAATCTCCCCTTCCAAGCTCCTTAGTTAGCATTAGAATCAAACAATCTGGTTCTTTAGCATTTTCACCTGACTGCCCACCTCCCTCCCCAAAGCTGATGGACAGCACACTCATCCCTCACTCCAAAGAGGGACACTGCAGGAAGCCCTGCGGAGCTGTTGTACAGTGGGGTGTACCATCCCTCCAAAAAAACTCTGCAGATCTATTTTTCCATACTTTCTATATCCCCTCAGCTACTTAGTCCTCTATATCAGCATTTTACTAGCACAAACCCCTCAAAAACACGTCCAATGACACTGACAAATTAACTGACCTCGAAATAATAAGCTTCCCTCTCCAGTCTTGCCTGTAGGGAAGATCTGTTTTTAAGTAAAAGAAAGGCCATGTTGGAAGAGAACAATGTTGTACTCTGGATTAGGTTTTAATTGGATATAATTAGAGCCTAAAAAAAACTAACAGAGAATAGCCTTCCCATGCAAACTCCCTTCATCAGTCTATTATCTCATTTCACCTGGTCATCTTTCCTGAAAACAAATGTGTTTTTCTTCTCACGTTACACTTGTGTATAGAGAGCACAGGGGATTTCTTTACTTTTTATTTGCTTTTCAAAGTCTTACCTACCACCTATGAATTTTCTAAACACCTTAACCAGAAACAGATCACGGCATACCTGCAACTGGGGAAGTGCTGTTACTTGAAGGTACGTGCTCTCACGTTCCTCACAGTGGTAACAGCAGCAGCACCATACAGAGCAGGGGATGAAGGGCATCAATGCTCCAGTCTCAGTAGCTTACACCTATGCCCTACCATTCCTCTTGGGAAGGAAGTATAGTCCTGTAGCTTAGTAGTATTCTAGACCCAGAGGGAAACCACTTTTGCCCTCATTTCTTACATAAGTTATTTTTCGACTGCACTATTTTTCTGTTTCAAAGCTGATTGTAGCATGAAGTTGCTTTTTCTCCCTCGATGTATTCTGCTCCCATTAACTACACTTGCTCTTCTCCATCCTGGTTTCTGACTCTTGCTGAAGTTACTATGGACTAAGCTTGTCCAGTAAGTAATGCAGGCCTTTTTCACCTTCATGCAGTTCTGGAATTGCCCATTGTTTTGGGATGCCCTGGATCACTGCTTCTTGTCAGCTCCCAGCTCTTTCGCAGTTAATCTGGTTCCCCTCCCAGCTCAATGACTGCTGTTCCAGCTGTCCCTCCTTGCCTCCCCGACATCCCTCAGGGCTCTGTCCTTATTCTCTTCCTTGCACTTAAACCATTTACTGCTCTTATCTGACCACCTAAGGCATTAGTTCCCTTCCCCTCTCAGATGAACGCCCAAACCCCAGTTTGTTCCCAACTCCAACTACAAATAGTTCAGTTTCGCGGCAGTAACCACCTTTGCACTATCCCACTATCACCCGATGTTTGAAAACGCCAGAACTAATTTTTTTTTTTAATAATTCTCCTCTGAACGGTCCCGTCAGCTCCCTGTCAGAGCAGCCAGCCCCGCTGTGTTCTTTTGTCGGACAATATCTCTTTCAGTCCTTCATAGGCGGGCTGTCACCAAGCCTCTCTAAGGCCGCCGGCTCCAACAGGAGGCTCCTCCTCTCCACCTCCTTCACGACAAAGGCCCCCGGGCAGGCCCCCGGGGCTCGCACCTGCGCGGCCCAAAGCACGGCCCGGGTCACTCCCGGGACCGGGTCGCTGCAAGAGCCGCAGAACAATCCTGCCGTGCCCCCTGCCTCGTCCCTCTCCCCAGAAACACAGAACACCCGAGCGGGTACAACGGCCCTGGGGTCCCACGGGCCCTGCCTCTGTGAGCGGGTACAGCCGCAGGGACGGGCCCGGACACGAGCTGGGGCCAGCGAGCCCCGGCGGGTGGGGGTCCCGCTCCGCTCGGCCCCAGTGTCCCGGTCCCGCCTGGGGGCTCCGGGCCGCTCCCGCCTCCTACCGCTACTGGGAGAGTTACTTTTTAACCCCGGGCAGAGGCAGCGGTGTCCGGGCCCGCGGGGAGCGCAAGGTCAGGGCTGGGGAGAGCCCGGATGAGCCCGAGGAGTGCGCTGCCCGCGCGGGATGGGGGTGAGGGGGGATGGCCGGGCAGGGCGCGGGGGCTGCGCTGCCCGCACGGGACGGGGGGATGGCCGGGACGGGCCCGGCAGCGACCACAGAACCTTAGAATGGCAGACTGGCTTGGGCTGGAGGGGACCTCAAGGCCCACCCCGTTGCACCCCCCGCGGGCAGGGACACCCCCACCGCCCGCGCCGCCGAGGCCCCGTCCAGCCAAGCGCGCTTTGTTGCGCTCGCACAAAGCCAAGAGGCGCCTCGGCCCGGGCCCTGGGCGGGCGGAGGCCGGGCCGCTCCCCTCGCTCCCGAGAAGCGACCCTCGAGGGGAGGGGGGGAAAGGAGAAACTCCAGACTCAAAGTGTGGTTAAAACACAAGTGGCGGAGCCGCACGGGCAGGCGGGGAGCAGCCGTATCCTCGGGCGCTGCGGTGCTGCTCTGCTGCCCGCTCCGGCCTCAGTTCCCAACGGGAGAGCCCCGTCCCGACGGGAGGGATCCCAACGGGAGAGCCCTGTCCTAACAGGAGGGGTCCCAACGGGAGAGCCGTGTCCCGACAGGAGGGATCCCAACACGAGGGATCCCAACGGGAGAGCCTGTTCTGACGAGAGGGATCCCAGCAGGACGGCCCGGTCCCGGCGGGAGAGCCGCCGTGGAGAGCGGCGGGCGGGTGCTGCGATCACTTACTTGTCCGTCTCTTGTGACATGTTTGATCCAATGAACTCTCTCCCCCCTCTTTTTTCCCGGCGCCTCCGTCTCTCCCTGGCGGAACTGGACTTTCAGGTCTGTGCAGGTGAAGGTGTGTTGCGCGCACGAGACGCCCGGGTCGGCAGAACCAGAGCTACTGGTAATTCCGCTTTGCTCTCCCCCCCGTCCCGGCTCCGCAGGTGCAGCCCCCTCCCCTCCCCCTGGCGCGCGGGGCTGGGCTCGCGCGGAGAGCGGCGGGCGGGCGCGCGCAGGTAACTTTCCTCGCGCGGTGCCGGATTCTTTCACTAAAGGAGCGGGGAGGGGGGGAACGCGAGCGACTGCAGCCGCTGATTGGGCGGCGCGGGCCAGCAGGTGCGCTGCCATTGGAAGAGGCGCGCACAGGTAAGGCCGCCGCCGCGCTCCAGGTAACGCGCCGCGCCGGGACGCAGCCGCGGGGGCCGCGAAGGGGCAGAGGATGGGGGAGCGGGTGCTGAGGCGGCAGAAGCCGCGCCGTCGAACAAATAAAGGAGCCCTCGCTGCCCCCGCTGCGGACGGAGCGGCGCGGCTGCTCTGAGGCGGCGGGGCGTGGGGGCGATGGTGCCTCGCGCGGCGGCCGTTGGGCGCTGACGCGTGGTGGGGCGCGCGGAGCGGGGCCGACGGGCGGGATGGCGGGGCCGTTCCTCGGCTATCGGGGCTGCTTCTTGGCACTCCTCGGTTTCCAGGGCTGCTCCTCGCCCTCGAGGCTGCTCCTGGCTGTCAGGGCGGCTCCAGGGCCGCTTCTTAGCCTGCTGGGGCGGCTCCTCGGCCACTCCTCGGGTGCCAGGGCTGCTCCTCGCTCTCCCGTCCCACTCTGCCCGCTACAGGGCTGCTCCTCGGCCGTCGGGGCTGCTCCTTGGGCTCCTCAACTGCTCCTCGGTCTCCAGAGCCGCTTCTCGGCCCCCGGGACCGCTCCTCAGCGTGCTCTCTCCCTACTCCATGCCCCGGGCTGGCGGGAGCCCCGCATCCCTAGCCGTGCCCGGCCTGTAGCTCTCGTCGAAGGGCATCGGAGGTGTCAGCCTTCGCAGGACAGTTTCGTAGATGGTTTTTCCTGTTGGGTTTGAGGGATTTTTTTTTTTTACCCATTTTTTTTTTTTTTACGTTATCCACGGTTGGGAGCAGCCAGATTTGATGTCTTGTTGCAGAAGACACCTCATGGCAGAGGGATGGAGATGACAGACACTCAATGGGTCTGAGAGCTGGGAGTTGAGCTGAGGGGCTGAAGGGTGTTTTGTAAAAAAAGGGAAAGCTGGAGAGAAAATGGGAAAGCTAGAACAGGGTGTTTATTGAGAAAGGTTCTGTTATGCAGGGGTGAAGTGGGCAGAGAGGACTGTGCCATCGACCTGTCAGTCACCTTTAAGTCCAGTGCACTGTGCTGTGTGCTGTGCATGAGAGCCTCAGGTGCTTTAAGGGACAGGATTGGGCTGTGTGCATGGGAACTTTGCTCCTAATAGGGAAGGTGAGGAAGGAGGCCTCTTCCCTATTAGGTCAGATAGAGAAGAGGGAGTGGAAGGGTAACAGAGACTTCCATCTACTCTCACCGGTTCTCAGCCCCCATTCCTCCAACAGAGACAGGTCAGGACCCCACTAATTTTACTGATACCACCTGTCCTCCTGGAGACATCTTCCTGTACAGCGCATCCAACTTGACCTCTGCTGTACAGTGCTGTATGTGTAAAGAATGCACTGTTAAGTGTGGGTAAACATTATATTACTTAGTGATCATTGCAAGAAAATTAGCCAAATAATACAAACCACATCAAATTTATACTGTCTTCGATGAAGGCATTTTCCATTCTCTACTTAGATTTCACCTGACAGGAGAATGTAGTAGAAGGGATAGTCACAGAAATACGTATGTATTTGGTTCTACAAATATGTATGCCAATATAGATACATATATATATATATAACATGTAATACTGTGATCTGGGGCCTGATTGTCTTTTACCTACTCCTGCAGTTGAACTCAATCTTGACTCCATAAAGTTTTTGATATTATGGGATAGCAATCGGGCACAAGTATTTATTGCTGTGTCTCAGCCTTATCCGTATTCATGGTAGCTAACCAAATTAAGCCAATTCAGTATAAATTAGTTTTAAGTCAGCTTAAACACAGCTCTGTGAAGATTTCTGCTACTTTAGGTAAACAGAATTAGGAAAACACTTTAGCTAGATTAATGCCACTTTGATAGAGCAGAAGATATTAGGTAGCCGTTCTCTTCTTCTATTCACCACTCATAGGAGAGAAGTATTATTATACAATCTGTAAATCCAATCAGAAGTTGCTAATATGCCCTGAATTTTGCATAACAAATACTGGTATTGAACTTGTAGGCCATTATTCATAACAATGCTTGTATGAATTATTTTGTATAATACATTTTGAGGAAGCTGAAAGACTTCATAAAACACGGAAAAGAAACAGAGTAATTTATTCATTACAAGTTATGCAGTTGTTTTGAATATAGAATTGCAATGTAATCTTAAAACAAGCTGAGCCTCTTGGGCACGCAGATTACTGCGAGATACCATCAATTGTTTTGGAGAAACAGCAGTAGAATGCTGTAACAGTTTAAAGTTAATAGAGGCCCCCTGTTAACTGCAGAAATGATAAGGTTTCTTTCCCAAATATTTGTTATGCTGAAAGAAACTCTGAGACCTGAAAAGTTTACCTGTTTGAGCACAATCAATAGGATTAACACCAATTCAGGTATCCTCTTTCTCTTTTTTTTAATTTTTCTATTATGGGAAACTTTTCGATGTCTTCCCCCTCCCACCCCCCACCCCCCCCCCCCCATTTTTTTATGTATAGAATGTATAGAAAGAAGGAGAGAAAGATCAGTGAAGAGTGCTTTTAAAAATGCCACCTTCCCCAAGGTAGAAATGCTGTTGATGTGTGATTTTACAAGAAAGAAAACTGCATTTAATACCATCTGCAATCCTGGACCAAACCCAAACTGTAACTCAAACCAAAATGGGGTTTGTTGTTCTAGTACTGGGTCAAATACAAAACTGTCTTTAGCAGCCTGCTCTCAGGAGAGTTTCTCTTCAAATGAGGTAGTCAGGAGTGCGAATTATTGCTCACCCTCTTAGGTGGTTTTCCAAGGTCAAAGTTAGGGATATAAGTGGAAAATGTGGTAATGAACTCTTTGAGGTTGTTGGAGATAACAGCTCTCTTTTAGTTGGGACTTGCTTAGATGGAAAAACATACCCTGAAAATCATTGTCTGGATGAGCCTTCTTCAGACTGCAGACCGGAATCAAGTTGAAAGTGTTGGGAGTCCAGCTCTAGCTGAGCAGGTCAAACAAGTCCTGCCTAATCCAGCCTGATGCTCGTTCTTCATGATCTACAAGATTATAATAAAGTAATCTGTTAGTCATTGTAAAACCAGCTGATGTTATTTCTGGCCAGACCAGTCTCAGTTCTTGTAGAATAAAGGCAGCGTAGAGCAAAAATGAAAGAGTCATGGAATACATTAGTGAAAATCTAGGACTTCTATTTGGAGTGTACAGAAAAAAATTAAAATAATAAACTAGTGGTTTTCATACCGTGCTTGCTTTCCTCTTTGCACAGCAGCTGAAGAGGTTTTTTTCTGGTGGTGTAAGGATTCAGCGTAGAATTCAACTGTCTAAAGCTTTGCCTTCTGTTTACACTGTTTACTCCATAGCAGCTAGCGTCAATGTTGTTTGGACTTGCCAGCACTGGGTAAAGGAAGAGTGTGCAAATAAGGCTTAACTAGGCTTACTAATTGCTCTAACTACCTAAAATATCTCAGAAAACTTTTAGAAGAAGTTATGTGATAAAAGATGTTAGAGAGATATTTATGTCAAAACAGTGTTGTAAAGCAGTTCAGTATGAGAGCAGGTGTTTGAAAACAACTGTTTTCAGTAGGCAATAATTACCAAGTTTTTATTTGCGTCTTTCTAAGTCATCAATAGCTGTTGATATAAAATGTACTCTCTAACAGCAAGTTCAAAGACAACCACCTTCCTACTAATTTGGTGATAAGCAACATTTGCTGTTAATCCTGCCCATAGCCTTCCTTTGTAGTCATCTTCTGTATGAAACAATATTTATTGGAATTTGTGCAGACCTTGATCCTCAACTGACTTCAATTAAACCATCATGTACATCAAAATAAGCTTAAAAGGTTTTGGTGCAACCCTCATACTCCAAATAGATTCTTCTTATGTTCTAAGAATGAATTACTCTGCACTGTGTTAACTTCGAGAAGGTAATTCCAGGTCACCAAGATCCTGATAACTGTTTACTTCTAATGCCTCACAATGAAACCATAAAGGTCCTATGAGAATAGAAGATTTTGTGATTAATGGTAAGTACTCATGAATTTGTGTCATGCTGCCTGGAAAGTGCAGTTTGTGCTCCCCAGATAGGTCTGCTGGGATCCCCTTTAGCAACTTCGAGCTCTCCAGTGCCTGCACATCATGTATGACAGCAGCAGGACCCTGGAATATCAAGCATTTCCTGGCCACAGGGTAAGGTGTGGAGCCCAGCCTGGCACTTTCTGTTTGAAATGCTGATTTATATTTCTTTTAGATTCATCAAAGCAGTATGGAAACCTGTAAGAAAAAAAGGAGGAACTTTATTTTGGCTTTACTCATTATGAGAGTAGAATTCATAGTTCTGAGAGATGTCAAAGTTAGGACTATCCTGTAGATCTGCAATGCTGAATTTAGGCAGCATGGTACACACAACATTGTTTCAGCTTAAAATAGGAGAAGTCATTTTTAGTGATGAAGATAGCTCACAGCGTGGAAGTCCTTTCAGGACTGAAACATTGAGACAGCTATGAAGGCGGCAAAGTCTGACAATAGATGACAATATTAGGTTCATACGTGATTATCAGGCATTAAAGTACCAATCTGTTTCATAAAGATTACTCACAGTTTTGGAACCAATTCAACAGAATTTAATATAGAATGATAGCTTTTCTGATCTACCTGATAGTGTTTTTCAGTGATTCACTAGCATTTTTAAACATTGGGAAAATACAGTTAGATCACCTAATGATGATAATTTTGCTTTTAGTGTAAAACCATAGTGTCAAAAAGAATTAGAAGGCATCTCTGAAAGATAATTTAACATCCTGTGGGATCTAGGACTCTGGAAGTATGTTAATTAAGCTGACATTAAATTTGTGTTATGTCATTATGGGGCAGAGCTAGAGAACCTAAATAATGTGACCTGTGAGAAAAATGTTGAGTGCATCTTCCTGCAGCTTTGTCCAGCTTCCTGTGTTAATCAACAGGATCTTTGCATCATCGTAGAACAAAACTGTGGAATCGCAGACACATTTCGAGTAATCCTGTTCTGGGATAGACATAAAATGCTGGTAGTTTGTTTAGGTTGTGAACAGTTCCTAGGGAATGTAAGAAGAAAATTTTCCTAATACCTATATATCCTTTTTTTTCTTTAATTACTAGAGCATTTTTTTGGTTGTCAATAGTAGTTTAAAAACAACTTTTTCTCAAAATAGAAGGCTTTTTTCCATTTTTCTCCTCTCCTCCTCTTCCTTCTCTTAACACAGAATTCCCTCAGTTGTACAAAATGAGCCCATAGTTCACCTTGGTAGTGCAATGTGTGCCTGGGGAGAGATGGGCTGGCCTTCTGTAAGTTCCACAGAGGCCTAGACTGAAGGGCTCTCACTCGGGAGTGGTAATGGCCAAGTCTATGTTTGCCTCTGAGGCTGCTCTTCCCAGCTCTCATCAGTCAGTTCTTGAACCATTATTACTTACAGAGCATCATTTTAAAGAAATATGAAATAGAGATATGATCAACCTAGGGAAAACCTAAGAGATTCAAATGTCTGCATCAGTTCTAAGCATGTGAGAGTTTTTTAAAAAATGTAGAAGGTCCAAAGGTCTAAAGTGTTGCACTGCCAATAGTGAGCATTCTAAAACCAATGACGAATGTGTCTCTTTTTGCTCTGTCTGTCCTAAAACAGTTGTAGGTGTTCCAGCATGCACAAGGTGAAGGATGGCATATAAACAATTGCTTGTTTACTTTTCCCACACTCAGGAACTAGAGTAAATGCAGCCCAAAGAATCCACATGTATACTTTACAATTGGAGCAGCAGGAGTTGGGAACTAAAGCTGTGGTCACATTCATCCTGTTCACTTAAAATCAATGTGGTTTTCCCTCAAAATAGGTCAATACTATAATCAAATAGAAAGGTACTTAAGAAATCACAGCAAATGGAAAAAGTTGCTTTCAGAATCTGCTGAATAAGAGGTGGGGTTGATAGTTGCTCATTAATACTTGTGACTGCCCTCAGGAGCAGGCAAATGTTATTTTATTTGAAGGGCAGAGGATAAAGAGGATTGTTTGGTGACACAAAAGGAACCAGTGTTGGAGCCAGGAGATCTCTGCAGTGCCTTGTTCTATGGAAAGGTCACTAGACCACGTGTCTCTGTGTTTCTGTTTAAGCTTTGTCAGCTCTGCTTTTAGTATCTTTACAGACAGGCGTAGTGGTGTCACTTTCTACTATTTGTTGCTATTCCCTTTTGAAATAGGGAGATATTTCAGAAGAAAACCTCCAACTCATTTTCGTTCATAAGCTAACGGCAGTATATATTATGCCTCCAGGCTTTTGGGGCAATGTTGACATAATCTTTGGCTTATCTTATTGCCTGGGTTTAGTTCTTAAGTGCTCAGAAGCTTCAAGACCGTTTAGTCTGTGGCTTGGGGAAGACCCCAGTTCTAGATCCCCTGCAGCCTCTTCGTCAGGCTGTCCTATCAGATTCACCATCTCTGTGATGCCATGTTTATACAATGCACATGCCCTGCATGCACCTACAAGCCTGCTTTATCTCTACTCATACTGCTGTGAAAGTCAATTTTGCTATTCCTCTGCTGCTGGGAGGACTTCCCTGACACCCAGGGAGATGTGATAACGACTCTGTTTCATTCCACCCCTGTGGTGTGGGATAGCCAGACCCAGGAATCAGTGTGTCACTTTGACATGTTGGCTCCAACACCTTATTTTTCTTTCACAGTGTCGCTATTACCTGTGTGCATTATGACGCTGCCTAATCCAGTATTGATTTCTGTCATTGTTTTTTAATGCAGATGGGAGTTACTAGTTAATTCTAACTCCTGTAGCTGTGTTCCATGGCTGTGGCAAATGCCACTTTGTAACTCTACCTTTGTTTTTCTGAGTCCTTTGTTTAAGAGAAGGATCAGACAAAACATTTGTGTTTTCTCAGTGCATTCAGGATGCAGAAACTTCTTACTGTGGCCTAGACACTACGTGTAAATAGGAGTTGCACTGCAGATTTTTTCTTTGTTTTAGCGAAGAAAGCAAATATCTCAGAATAAACAGATTTACATCTGTTCTTTTCCCTTACATTTTTGGTTTGGTGGTTATTTTTTTTCCCCCAAAATAACTGGAAATCTTATCTTCAGGAAGAGGCAAGGTGAAAGTTTTCTGCAGTGAAGAAGTTTTAATGTGGCTCCAGGATAGAGATGCAGAGAGTATTTGCTTTTCTCTGTTTGACTTGAAAACAGTACCTGGAGATGGTTGTTTGTTTGTATGGAGTGTTTGGGTGTGAGGGACAAAGCAGGCAGGTTTACATTTCTGTACTGCTTTTTTCTAGCTCCCACACATGAGCAATAACCCTGCAGGGAAGGGTGGGAAGAGATGTGTATGTTGCTCCTTATTTCACCATAAACTTTGCTCTGAGTAGTAGGACTTGTCAGGGGAAGGCAAACCCTGTTTTACCATAATTGGGGGTATAAATCACTCCTCTGCGTAACAACGGTTAAGATAGTTGTGGAGAGAGACAAAATCACATACTTGGGCTGTAGTGAACTAGATGCAGGAGGACACATCCACAGGATCGGGAAACCTGTTGAGAGGGAGGCCAGACTGGTGCCCAGTACTCTCCTAGCCCCAAGGCAAAGACATTCAGTGTCACTGAGAGGTTGCTCAAGCTCTCACAGCCCAGGCACCCACTGCCAGAACCAGTTCCTGAATCGTGAAGTTTTCAAAGGAGATGTGTGAGGCAGACATGGGGAGGTAGGTGCAGCACCTCTCCATTTTATATGTGAGGGTTTTGAGCAACAGACTTGCCAAGGTTATGTGCAGAGCCAGGAATTTATTACCCCTTACCTAAATCTCAGGTTGGTGCCAGATGAAGACAGGTAGTTTGCTGAATGCTCCAGCCTGACTCCTGGAAAGTACTCTTGCATTCCTAGTGAAACCAGTGAGTTCCTCAGTTTAGAATACATTAGTTTTTAAAACACACAGGCAGGGATTACATATTTTGACGAACTTGTGCCAGAGGGCTGAGTACCTTGTGGATTCCTAAGCCCTGAAACATCATTGTGCCTAACTGCTCGTTAAACATGCTGCCTAGCAGAATACCTCAGCCCTCCTGTAGGCTCCCCAGCAGTGCCTGAGAGAGTGCAAGATGTCTTTCTCAGTCTAGCCTTGCCCTTTTTTGTTTAAATCACTAGCAAAGGCAAAGGTAGAGTTTACAGGGGGGAAACAATTCAGGGTGAATTGCTCTCACAAAATAGACAAACTGCATTTGAAATGTAAGATTTTAAACCCAAATGTCTTTATCTGATTTTATTAAAGATAGTTGGTTCAGCCTATGTGTAGCATAGGTTGAATTTTAAATGTTGCATTGGTAACTCTAAGCTAACATCAGTATCGACACAGGACAACTGGTGATGTGGTATCATAGTTGGCTTTAAGGACAGGTCTTACCTTGGCAAAATGGAGTCCATTCTCACTCTTGATAAAATCTTTCTCAGTTTTATGTGGGTATTAAGTGCAGGTGGTGGACACTGGTCTTGGTACCACAACACAGTGGGGCAGGAAGTAATCCCATAGTAGGGATACCCATGGGATCCCAAAGATTATAGCAATGAGCAGGCAGCAACTTCAGTAAAAGCAGGACATGAGAATGTCACAAGGTCCTGTTACCCTGGCTCTCCGGGGATCTTGTTTGTAAGGCAAGGGGATATAACTGTGCTTCGATCTACTTCTTACAGTAAAGATGAATGAGGCATATTTTGTTGAGATATGTAAACAATAAATGCATTAGTGTCACCACTGGTTGGCTTAGCCCAGTAGAAGATCATGTGGCTGCCCAAAGGGGGTTTCTCTCTTTCTTACCCTAGGTCATGCATTTCTGCCCTCTTGTGTAACAGCAGCAGCTTTGCTCTTCATCTTCCTGAAAACTGCTTTGGTTTGGTTTTGGTTCTTTTAATGGAGTTAGTTTTCAAGTAAGTAGGCTGGCTTGACCCCCTAAAACTCCATTCCCAAACGGTGGGAGTGCTGGAGGCAACAAAAGGGAGGGGAGGGTAGTTGTAGGGCAGGCCCATCGCTTTTGGCAGCAGCCTGGTTTTAGCTTTGAGTTAAAGTGATTGTGAAAGTGTGTGGAAAGCAGTCTTTTCTGTTTGGGGTGAATTAAAGCCTTCCAGGTGTGAGCTTGGGGAATTAATTACAGCATTTGCACAGGTCAATTCTCCTGGAGTCTCACACATGGCTGGCTCACATGACATCTCTAGGTATTAGAGAGGTGTGGCATCACCAGCAGCTCTGGCAGCATCTTTTTTTTTTTTTTTAACCTTTCAGCCTCCTCCAGTGGCTGAGGTGGTGGTGAATTTCTGCAAGTGCAAGACAATCCACAGCATCAGCATCACTGTAGGCCCAGTGAAGCTTCTGAACTCATAGAAGTGCATGGATGTGTGCAGTTATCTGCTCAAGAAGGTATTTTATAAGTTACAGGTGAAATGACCTTTTCTTCAAAAGATGTACATGTAGAAGGTGGTGTGCCAGTTATTTATAGACAGTATTATGAAGAATGTCAATTATTCAAGATATATTCAAGAAAGCCTCTTCATGCTTTGCTTTGAAGTGACTTCACAGCTGGCTAGTGCTCAAATTCTGTTAGCATTACATTGTAGATGCCTGGCATTAAATTTGATGCTTTGTCCCTTCAAACCCAGCCTTGCAAGTTGGATGATAGGGAGGGGGGGGATTTCTGCTTGATCTGTGCTATTCCCTTTGGCTTCCAGAGCTTCCATCAGGGCAGCAAAGAGAGACTAAGGATATCTCAAAATCTTCAGTGTAAACAGGGGCAATTATACTCACACCAATTAACCTCGGTGTAAACAACCAATCACACTATAATGGGGAGAACCTTTTGAGCCTGAGGAGAGTGCTTTGAAGTGCCTCTGCTCAGAGGTTGCCTATTAATGCAGAAAACTGCACCAGCAGCACTTGTTGGCTCCAGTGAGCAGAGTTTGGTGGAAATGACAATGGAGCTGGGCAGATTGGGAGTTGGATGCTGTGATATGATAATATGGTAGTTGGATGCTGTGATATGATAATATGGTAGTTAAAATTCCAGCAGCAGATGAGGCAGTAGGATGTAGGCTTGTCTGTATCAGCCAACAAGCATCACTGATGGCAGTGTGAAATAACTGGAATTTTTTTGTTAGATCTATGTGTAGTCATTGCCTTTGTGGCCAGGAAACTGCTTAACCTGCACTTGACTGACTGATCGCTTTTCCAGTAAGTCTGTAGCCTCCTCTGGCTTTAGGTTTCTCTAAGCTCAGGTGTTATTTTCTCCTTCGAAGGCTTGGTCGTGTGGTAGGTGGAGTCCACTGAGAATCTTTCTAATTTTGTGAGCTACTGATCAGGCCGTGTAGGGTTGAATTCAGTCTGTTTGCATTTGAATGCTGCTATGTGCATAATGCTGAGGGCTGCAGCGGGTTCCTCCGCCCTGGTCTCTGGCTCTACAAGAGGAATCAAACACAATGATTTCTTCACAGGCTCTTCTCACGCTCTTTTCCCAAAGTTCCCTTACCATTCACTGCCTACAGCCCCTGTTCAGTCTGGGATCAGTGTGCTGGTTCTGCCCTCCTATGTTCATCAGATCTGCATCATCTGCCTCTAGACGCAACACATCAGTGCAATAAGGGCAGACATTTCTCCTGGACACACAGATTTCTCACATTTTCTGTGAAAGAATAAAAGTCAGTCATACACATGTTAACATAAATGTGTCTAACTCTCATCTGGGAGAAGATTGTGTCAATTTAGGCTAATAACTGCCAAATAACAGACATGCAGATACTCTTAAATTGGTTTAATTTACGTCTGCTGGCCCCGACATTGGAAGAAGAGATAAATATACACAAAGCGTTCAAAGCTTGGGGTGTTGATGATGCTAACTGAAAAGTCACCAAAGGAAGCCTGCATGATGTGTGGGAATCTTTGTGCCTGAGATTAGTGGCTGGGAGCTGGAGTGCACTCCTCCCAGCTATCTCACTGAGAACAGGCAGCCTGGCCCGTGCAGTCCGTTCTTGCCCCTAATACCAACAATGAAGCACCTATTGCAGGCATCATTGTGGGATGATGGGAAGGTATAAATAGTGCCAGGAGTGTAGCAGGCTCTCCTAACGTGCACAGATGCAGTGTCAGAGATACTGCTGTCTGTGTCCTGAGCCTCAGCAAAGACGCAAGCATTTGAGAACTGAGCTCTTTTTTTCTCTTTAACAGGTGCACAAATCTTGTTATCTTAATTTCTGCCTCTTTAATGCCATATTTGCAGCAGATGACAGAACGCTGCAGAGGCCCTGAGCGTCAAACCCTGCTTTAGACTCTGAAGTGAATGCACACAGGTGGTGGCACTCCCTTCTTTGCATTGTATTTTAGGATTGTGACATTTAAAAAATAGAGGTTTCATCTGTCTGCCCGTGTCCTGGTATTTCCCTCTCAAGCTTTTCCCTGGTGTACAAATGAAGTGTAAGAATCAGAGGTTTAAATAATATACTTCTGTCATGAATCTAAGCAGTTGGTCTTTAGAAAAAGAGAGATATGCAGAATTGTAGGAATTGGGGTTACTGACAACACTGAGCTAATCGGGGCTTTGTTTGAGTAAGCACACATCTGTTTTTCTCAGTTGTTTTGCATTCATTTGTGAGAATCCTATCTGTATTTCTTCATTTAAGAAGGCTCTTTTGTAACTCTTCAGAATTACACATTTTCTTCTTTCCCCCTCATTTGCTTTACCAAGTCTTAAATAAGTGTGAACACATCTTATAAACTATTGCACAGCCTCTTGATTAAACTAACCAGTATCAAGCCTCAAACAGACATCAAGTAGCAGCACCAGGATGGTTCACTTTGGAATGTTACGGAAACTAGAAAACTTTCTTTCCATGTCAGCAGCTGAGGAACGCAATTTTGCTCAAACTGGAGTCAAAAATGGGATAATGTAAGAAGCCCATGTTCATGGACAGTGGCCTGGGGCTGTGAGAGCTGGTGGTGACAGTCAGCTTTTCTGGCAATCAGTGCATGGGCACTTCTAGTCCAGTTTCCTTAACTCTCCAGTCAGTCAGCCCTTGAGAAGAAGCTAAATCATTCATGACCATCCCAGTAGGAGCTCCTTACACAAAGGACATCCTTCATATAGCAGTCATGTTGATGGAAAAGTGATGTTATGAGGACAAGTAAGATTTGCAGGCAGAGCTAATATCTTGTTTGATTGCATACATAGTTGAGAAAAGATAGCAGACTTTCAGACACAGTTGTTCTTCTACATGTCTGTAAGAAACCTGAAACTTTGAGCTATTCTGGTGTCTTCTTGAAAATCTTGTAGAGGGAACAGGCATGACAGACCCAGACAGTCAGCTCTGCCACGGATAAAACCAGCTCGCAGGGCATCCCCAAGAGCCCAGGTGTTCCAGGAATCTTAATAGCCTATGTGGAGCAACAAATTCCTGAAACCTTGCTCTGCATTCAGTAAATGTTTGTCAAAACAGGAATGAGAGATAAAAGGAAAATCAGCGTTTTCTGGCCAAATTATGTCCAGCTGGCTCTAGGTGGATGTTAGTCATGCAGTGGTCAGTCTTCACATGATGGTTTTTGAATGGGCATCAAGTATTGGTCATTTTTTAAGATATGTTACTTTTTATTTTAAGCAAAGTACCTGCTTAAAATAAAAAAAAAAAAATTACTGATGATTTCAGATACTACTGGACTGCAGCGTTAAGATATTCAGTGGAAGCTGATTAGTGCAGTGACTGATGAGCATCGGTATTTGGTGACAATGCTGCAGGCTGAAAGACTTCCCGTGCTACAGCCTGGCAAGGAACTGGGAGTAGATAAAACATCTGTTCAATCTCACTGTCAGGTGAAAAGAGGAAGAATCCCAAATCAAGAATGTTCAGCTGAATGGAGCTTGTGAAGGGACCGCTGTCAGACTGATTAGCTTTTAAAGGAGTCTTAAGAAGACTCTGGTCTAGTGGGCAGGTTGCCTCTGGCCCTATGCTGCCTTCTCTTAGGAGCAACAAGAGAAAACATTGCCTTTCCTCCTGGCCAGATCAGAGCAGCCCGTTCTCCTTCCTTCCCACTCACTGCTGAGCTTGGGATGTCTCCTGCTTCTGAGTCAGGGGTGGCAGGGCCAACACTGACTACTTCACAGTGTCCATTTGAAGTCAAAGGTGTTTGATCCATGGGCTCCTTTTCACTTCAGGGAACAACCATGTTACAGTGGCATCTCTGGATAGCACAGGTGGGTGTCGGCAGACCCCAGCAGTCCAGCCATTTACCCAGAGTGCAAAGGAGGATCTGGGAGAGTGTTCAGCCACATAATGGCATCTGGATGCTGTGTCTGATCAGTTCGAGCACTGCTGAGGAGTTTTTGTGGGGGTGTGGTAGGCTTTGTGCAAGGAGAGATTCTCCCCCACCACAAGGATTCTTCTTTTGTACCTGTTGCTCATATAAAACTCATCCAACTGTTCCACCACCTACCACTCACACTTCCCAACAGGCTGGGAGGGAGGCAAGTCTGGAAAGGTCTGGGAATCCACTGATGAAAGTTATTTCTTTCACCCCCTTGCAGGATATTCTTTCTCTTTTAATGTTTTCTGAACAGGAAAGAGAAGACAAAGGATAAAGGAGCTGCAGAGGAGTTTCCAGTTCCTGTAGGAATCTGTGTGGCACATTGGGTCTGCAGGAGAGCCAAGTTGTGTTCAGCCCCGTGAAACCTGGTAGCTCAGCTGTAAATCCCAGGATTTCTTCCAGTTTCTGAGTGAATCCCTCAGCATTTGGAGAGGGAGCTGGACTAAGCTGAAGTTGTGCAAGCATATCTGATTTCATGGCAGCTAAAACCCCCTAAAAATCAGCTTGAAGCACTAGCCTGTTCCAAAGAAAAGCACCAAACCTCAGTCTGGACTTCCTATTAAGTTGAAACCAGAAATGCTTCTTCAAAGAAAGTATAAAAGCTAGTTTGCTTTGGAAATGGTCTCTCTAACAACTGCTTTCTTGAGGTAACTTCCAAAATAAACTTGATCTATTAAAAAAATTCCTCTGTTAAGAAATCTAAAAATCACCTGTTCTAAAATAAAATTTGGTGTCTAAGGTGACATCTGGGAGTCTGGTTTAACTGAGGTAAAGCTAAGATGAAAGACAAGTCAAAACCAAGCTTACCATGGAGGCTATGTACAACCTTTGTGGAGAAAGATTACCATCTCGGTGGGGCAATCATGTTTCTGTTATTATCAATAAGAATCTGATTTATACTGTTTACTCTCCCCTCTTTCTTAGGTTATCATCTCTGACAGCTGGGACACTCAACATGACATCTGGGATAAAGCTGTGAAGAGACTGAATCTTGTTACTGAATCAGAAGTGTTGTCAGACAGTATCACGCACTGTGGGAACGTGTACATACCACAGTCCTTGACCCAAAGTGTTTACAGTCCAAGCCAGAGAGCTTCTAAGAAGGAGAGTCATAGTAAAGTAGGCTCATCTGTGCTAGTTTGAGTCTTGTAATTTACAGCTGTATTTTTTCAGTAAAGTCTGGGGTTTTTTATTTAGTACATTTTGATGTTGAAGTATATGAGATCTTACAGATGTTACAGTAAGAGCAGGCTGCCTTTCAGCAACCTCTTCATGCTTCTGCGGGGGAATGTATTTTCTGTGCAATTAGTCAAGATCGAGCAGTTTGGTCTGAGCCACTTCCCCTTGCTGAACTGTTCAGAGAGCTCTAACAGGGGCAAAATGAGCCACCTTTACAGCCTCACTGGGCCACAGGAACAGGGCCTGTGGCTCTGTGCAGACCCTCCTACTGCACCAGAGCTGATCCTGTTGTGCTTGACGGAGCAAGTCTGAACGGGTGAAGTGAACAGGAAATGCCAGTTCAAGCCCTCCCAGATAGCTCCGGGCTGCTTTGTACACTCACTTTTTCAGCCTTGGGAGATTTTGCATATTAATTCCTACCATTACCAACTGCTTTTGGATCAGTGCTGCACTGCCGAGCTCTTGGAAAACCACCCTTTGCTTGATTCTGGAGTCATGAGCTTTGCTGTGCTTATTGGGCTACGTGCTCTGCTCTCCTGTTTTGGAAATCCTTTGCTCTCCTGCAGGTATTAACATGTAGAAGAAAGCTTCGTCACAATAAACAATAGCCAAACATGCCACTTCACCATCCATCAAAGATACCATCATACTTTTAAATCAGTCCCAGCAAAAATCATCAGTGGGGCTGCAGAAAGGTCAAAGGTTTGCTGGGTTAGGATTTCGTGGGAATATACGCTTGTTTGGACTTGGCCCAAGTGCTTCGTTTACCTGTCTGACAGGTAACAATTAGCAAGTAATAGCTCTGCCGGCTGGAATGTGGCTGCGAGGGCCAGCGGGCGCTGGGTTACCTGGTGGGCAGGTGTGGGTGCAGCGTCCAGATAGGTATGTGCATGCACAGCATTCCTGGGAATCGGTTTTCCCTTACAGATGCAGCGATGACTGCAGGGCACAAAAGGGCTGGGCTTAGCCCAGGCTCCAAGACGTTAAGCTGTAAAGAAGTAAAGTAAATAGTGCAAGAGAAGAGGAGCTGAGAAAAAGGCTGTGAGAAAGCTGCCCCTTTTTTTTTTGCCTTGCCTGAAGAGAGTTTTGATTCTTCCCTGAGAACCTCAATAGTGGAGAATTCAGTGCGATTACAAGGTCATGAGAGATAAAACTGGAGAGAAAAGATGAGAGAGGGTAGAGCTGCTTTGAGAAGTGTGCATCTTACGTGCGTGGCTCAGGAACTGTCTGTAAGGATTTTGTGTGCATTGCTCCCCAGCGGCAGCACAGCACAGGCATAGCAGCTGCAGCAGAGCCGAGAAGTTCACTTGATACTGTATAATGTGAAGAGGGGAAACCCTGTTATCAATTCGTTTAGAAATGGTTAAACAGCTTATGTGTAGTTACTTTGACTCTGCCATTAGCAAGAATCCAAGCCTCATAAATTTATGGGATGAAACCACTTTATCTGTGGCAAATGGCCCCATTTCCAGCTCCTGCAGCAATCAGGGAAGATTCCTGCATCAGCCCTTCCCTTATCCCCAGAGGGAATCTGGTATAAATTATGTAGACAGTCAGGGACTTTGAAGGTGTTTTAAAGATGTTTGGTATTTTTTACCACAGCAGGCCACCCTTCTGTTTTAGGAACAGAAAGGTTTGCTCATTCTTTTCATATTTTGTTCCCATTCATGAACAGGCTTCTGTGTTTGTGTGTTTCCACTTAACATGTTTCGTTCTTGACAATTGAGCTATTGTGTGACTTGGGAGAAACCACATCCTCTTTCCTGGTTTCTGTATTTTCACCTGCAGAGTTGGAGTAATGAGTCCTGTGTTATTAACCATGAGAGACACAGATGAGAAGTACTGCAAGTTATAAACACATATGCTATTATAGATATATATTTACTTATATCACACAGTAATTCCTTTGAACCTCAATTCACTAAGATGACAAAGTATTTTGTATTTTTAATAAAAATTACATCTCTTTACTAATAAACAGCTTCCCTGGCTGAAAGGACTTTATTCTTGATATTCCAGTTGAACTCATTAGAGGAAGGAAAAAACCCAAGTATGGTTAGAGACCATTTTCCTTGATCTTAAGGGACACAGCATCACTTTGAGTCATTAAGCATTATTTGTACACTGTTATTTAGTATGACCTTCATTAAGAGGGAGTCTCTTTGCTCAACAGTGTATGGGCCAATAAATGGTCATTAAGCCTGACTCCTAGCTGACATAATAGTGAGGCTTATGTTTACTCTCACAAACTCTGTACAAGCTACAAGCGAGCACTAGAGAAGCACTATGAACCAAACCCAAGTGAAAATACAACCCTTTCTCAGAAAGTGCTAATAAATATGACAAGCTCCTTTCCCCAGCCCACATTCACTGCATAAGAAGATGCTGTTATCCATTCTGGATTGGACAAGAGGATTGGCTACTGCACTGCACACTTCCAAGAGCCCGCACCCTGGCACTTTGGGAAGAAGCAAGCAGCACTCCTCCCTTTTAGTCAATGCTCACTTCTGTGAATCTGTCTGACCACCATTTGAACCCTTGTATACTTTTGACATCTGTAATGTTATGTAGCCATGAGCCCCACAAGTTATGAGGTACTTCAGATAATAATTTTATTTGTTGTAAACAACATTTCTGATAGTGGCATTTGGCATTTATGGTACTGTGTGAATGCAGGCAAACTGTTCCTTCTGTCTCCCATTTATTGCTGACCTCCACAAGCTGCAGAGTCCTGCACATCTTGGTGTGTCTTCCTGTGATGACTGTTGTGACCTTAACACTTCAGATCGCTTCCCCTTTAGGCACAGGGGACCAGAACTGCATACAGTGTTCAAGACCTGGGGGACTTTAGATTTGCCCAGTGGTGTAACAATGCTTTCTGGTCCTTACAGTTCTGATCTTGTTTTGGCCCTGCTGAGCACGGGAGCAACCTTAGCGTGCCAAGCAACACTTCCATCAGACTTCATGGTCATGATCGTGCTGCATAGTCATGCTGCACAATAAACACGAATGCCTCACATTGTCAAGTGAAGAACTCTCCTTCCTCCTGCAGCTTTCTTCCCACCTATTGGTTTTGTGTCCCTGTATGTACCTTGTTATTTGGAGTGAGTGGAACGAGTTCCCCTGATTTCAGCAAAACTGGAAGTCCTGGGATCATCTCTTGTTAAAGTCAAGGGGAGCTGCATGGAGAAGCTGAGCTGTGTTTAGTGCTGGGTGATGTGCTCTTCTGGTCCTTGGGAACAGGATATTTCATGCTTGCAGGCAGACCAGGCTTATTAAATTGAAAGAGTACCAGTGGTGGCCTCGTGAGAGAGTTTTGCCCCATCTTTCACTTCCTTAAAGGCTTTCTGTGAACACAAGGAATTCACCCTTTCAGTTTGGTGACTGCTGCGTTCTGCTTTATCAGCAATTTAGCCAAAAGAGTTGGAAGCATTTAAAGAGTGGCATCAACTAAAAGGGGCTCGGGAACAAATGTGATCTAAAGAACTTGGAAAGACTGCAAGAAATGCTTTTCTAAATGGATACCTGAGGGGAGAGGATGGTTTGGGGGACAGCCTTCCCACTTCAGTGGTGTAGTCACGGTGATTAAACATACCGTTCAGAAGGACACACAGTTTTGAAGGGGCTTCTAACTATCACTGAATGAAGCTTAGAGTGAATAACCCATTGCATGTGAAGAGTCAGGATGACTCCACCTGCTATTTGCGTTCTGTTCAAAAGGCTGCCAGTACTTCAGCGTGAATAGGGGACTCTGAAGAATATGACAAGGGCTCTGTTGTTCACTGGTAACTGCCAGCAAAGAGACCGCTAGATAAAGTGGATCATAAATGGCATCTGAAGTAGTCTTTCACCCCAGCAAAAGATATTCCAGGAGGGCAATGCAGGAAAAGGAACAACTCGAAGGAATTCACCACCACATGTTATTCCCAGGCAGCACGCCCCTGCGTAAGGAGGAATGGAAAACACGTGGCCTTATTCTCTGTGAAGTGTTTGTGGAGTTTTTGTCACCATAGTACCGAGTCACCAAATACAGAAAGGTCCCTCCCATGATTCATAACTGAACCTACAGTGGCCACTGCTGTTTCTCACAGTCTGTCTCACTCTGCCTGCTATTTAATAGCTGACTGGAGCAATGCTGGGCGCTTACAGGCTTCTCTGTCCCCCCAGCACGATGCAAGCAGATTACTACCCCCAGCAGCTCATTATAAACTTTTCTGGGCAGGCAAAAAGAGGAGATAGTGCAGTGGATCATTCCATATGGGCATAGCTCTGACTGCTGTCACCTACTATCACCAGGGTAAAGATTCACAAAACACTGTATGGTGAACCTTGGGTTTAGCTGTCCATCACCAGATTTGATCTGTTTGGGAAGAAATTTTCTGAAACAGTTATCAGCTTGAAGCCGATGACTTGCTATTAAGAAATTTTTAGCCAAAAATGGTTCTGCTATGTGTGGTAGTAAGGACAGAGAAGAATACACTGTTTTGTCCCATTTTGTTGTTTTCATATTTATGAACAGTTCCACCCTTCCTGTACTTCACAGAAAGATGCTGAAAATTAGCATGGCATCAGGACAAGCAGAGGGAAGAAAAAAAAAAACCTGCTTCAGGAGTCTACTTTCAAAATCCCTTTGAAATTCACATTTGCTCAGGATTCTCGTTGCTAATTGGGTTTCCATCCACACCAAGCACACAAGGCTATGTGTGGCCTGAGAGCAAATGCCTCTACCTATCCAGAGCTCTCCTGCTGGGACGGCCACCCTGGAGGAAGGAGGCTCCTTTGTTGACAAATTGCCCTGCAAGACTTTGTGGAGCTGGGGCAGAAGAGTGGACCACAACGAGGAGCATAGGAGTGGAAGGCAGGGGCCGGAGACGGGGAGGGTGGCTGACACACGATGACTGGGAATAGAGTATGGGGAGAACTGTACTACTTGCATGAGACTGGAGCAAGGGGAGGGGACCTCCAGGCACAGCAGTAGGAGCAGGGCAGACTGAAAACAGACAGGGGGTGTGGGGAGGACTAGGACAGTTGGAGTGGGAGAGAAGAACTGAGAACTAACAGAGGCAGATGGAGAACAAGTGGGGCTGGTCTGTGAAGAGCAAGGACTACTGATGTCTGAGTGCTGAGATGGGGACCCAATCTGGACAAGATCAATGACTATGGTTGGCCTCCTGGGTCAGCCACTGTGTTTTCTGCCTTCTCCTTGTCTGGTTGGCCCAGTGTTCTCAACATTACTGAAGTGCACTATCAGGAGCTGCAGGGAAGTCACTTACCAGATGCAAGCTGGACCACGGATGCTGTTTCAAACAGTAGAATCATAGAACAGCCCAAGTTGGAAGGAACCTTGAAACATCATCTAGTCCAACATTTCATGGGAAAGGGAGCCTAGATGAGGTTACCTAACACCCTGTTCAGTCACTGAAAACTTCCAGTGATGGGGACTCTACCATGTCCCTGGGGAGGTTGTAGAATTACACAATTCCTGTGGCACAACAGGAAGAGAATGGGAGAACTGGAAGAACGTGGTACAGGATGTGGAAGGTCAGTTGTAGCAGGCAGATGAGCAGAGAGGCCAGCTGTTTCCCTTGCCGACAGCATAGCAATGGGAAACCATTGGTGTGTCACTATAGGAAGGCATATCCTTCCCGTGAAAGCAATGCTGAAGCCATTGCAGACAAGGGAGTGCTGAGACCCCACAAGCATGACCTGCCTTGTTCTGTCCAAGGAAGGGTGTCCTAGACTCCTACAGCACTGAAAGCAAAGCCTGAAAGGAGACTGCAGTACCTCAAGGAAGTAACTACCAGGAAACAAACACAACAATTTAAATTAAAGGGCAGTGTTGGCACAAGGACGACAGGGTGCAAATGGACTTTAACATATTTCAGGTGGTAAAGAAAGGGTGGCAGGTAACCAGGTGAGAAGTGAGTTACTGGAAGAGGTCCCTTGGGAAAAAGAGTGGGAACTTGGGCCCTGGGGCCACAGGGATACAATTTGGTTGGGAGATCCTTTCAGAACACTTGCTTGAACAACATCCATTTTGGCATCTCACAACTTTTGAGTTGTCACTGCTCTTCCAGGTCACTTGAAGAGTGTCGTACTGGGTCTTCTGCAGCTTTAGCTATTTTATTTCAGTGAATAAGGCAGCTTTCATATAGTCCTAATTTTGTATTAGTAGTAAAAAGAAAACAGAAATGGAAAAAGAAAACTATCTGTATTTAACAAAGCTGATCTGGTGCCATCAGGGATCCTGGTCACAATCCCCACAGGATTCTGTGTCCTGACACACAGAACTTGGCTTACCCAAGACTGGTTGAGACAGAGCAAATGGGGAGTTGTTTGACTGCTGCCCAGGTAATGATGGCAAGCCTGTGTGGAAAACAAGCTGCAGCCATCACAGCTCAGGGGATTCTTTCCCTGCCAGGGATAACAAAAGTTCTGAAGGATGAGAAGAAGCATCCCTTGGATAGTCACTGTAGTATTATAGTCTCTCCTGCAGTGGTCACAGCAGAAGGATGGAATGTCATCCAGAGGGACCTGGACAAGCTGGAGAATTGGGCCAGTGTGAACCTCATGAGGTTCAACAAGGCCAAGTGCAAGGTCCTACATGTGGGTCGGGGCAATCTGCGGTTTCAATACAGGATGGGGATGGATGTGATTAAGAGCAGCCCTGTGGAGAAGGATTGAGGGGTGCTGATAGATGAGAATCTTGACATGAGATGGCAGTGTGCTCTCAAAGCCCAAAAGGCCAACTGTGTCCTGGGCTGCATCAGAAGTAAGTGTTGCCAGCAGGATGAGGGAAGTGATTCTCCCTCCCTACTCTGCTCTCAAGAGACCCCGTCTGGGACACCATGTCCAGTTTGGGAATCCCCAACATAAGAAGGATATGGATTTGTTGGAACGGGTCCAGAGGAGGGCTATGAAGATGTTCAGAGGGCTGGAGCACCTCTGCTATGAGCACAGGCTGAGAGAGTTGGGCTTGTTCAGCCTGGAGAAGCGAAGGTTCTGAGGAGACATTATAGTGGCCTTCCAGTATCTGAAGGGGCTACAGGAAAGCTGGGGAGGGACTTTTTACAAGGGCAAGTAGTGATAGGACAAGGGAAAAGACTTTAAATTGGAAGGAGGAAGATTTAGATTAGACATTAGGAAGAAAATCTTCACAATGAGGCTGGTGAGACACTGGAACAGGTTGCCCAGGAAAGCTGTGGATAACCCCTCTCTGGAAGTGTTCAAGGCCAGGTTGGATGTGTCCTTGAGCAGCCTGATCTGGTGGGATGTGTCCCTGCCCATGACGGGGGGATTTGAACGGAATGGTCTTTAAGGTCCTTTCCAACCCAAACCATTCTGTGATTCTATGATTCAAGATGGGGAAAGCTCATCATGTAATGCCTTCCCAAGGAATATTTTATGATGGAAGAATTCAGATTGTAAAGGATGTGTTATTTAGAGTGACATGCATGATTTATTAAATCTTTTCAGTTCTGTGCAATAAAGAGCAAACATGAGTCCCCACACCCAAGCAAACACACAGGTAGGTTCTTAGGCAACTCCACCCCCTGTGGCTGCTTTTTGCCAACTTCCTTAATGACTTCATTTAAACAAAATCCCAGGACAGATGCACTTCAGAACACTTCTTCTTCCCCTCAACTGAGCTTCCTTTTCAAGCGGCAGGTCTCTAGGTTTTCCTTTAAAGATGTGCATGCTTATGAGTGTCCCATGTTATCTAAGAGAAGCTAATAAAATGCAGCTTATTTTATATATTTTGTACTTGCATACAGCTGTGCTGCTTAGGACTGCTACTGTCATTTCTTTCTTTGTAAGAATAAAGGGAAAGTATTGGGGATTAGCACTATCACCATACTCATGTCATTCCTCCTTTCACCACTGCAAGCCTTACACAAAGAGCACAGACAAGCACAAAGCTTTGCATTGCACAAAAGTAATATTTAACCCAATATTTTGTAAGTACATCAGTAACTGAGAATTTTTATTGTGTCATTGTGAAGCATAGTAATAAAGCTTTCATAAATTTTCTTTCTGTGAGCAGTGTGTGTGACACTGGATGAGAGTTTAAACCTGGGCCACAAATGTCACAGGTTAATACCTGCATCTTCCAGATCAGCAGAATGGAAGGCGAGTTCACAAGTATTTCCAGTTCTGGTAACTGCCAGCCTATGCTTTGCTTTTCCTTCCTGACACCTTTCCAGAGTCTGCCAAGCCTTCTTCACTGTGACTTCTCTAGTAGCTGCTAGACACTTCCTACTCAACAAGTGCAGAAGCCCATGGAAGTTTTTCATTATTATCAGCAAGATTTGAAGTTCTGCCCCCAAGAATGGTGGGGACACTGCGTTTGGTTCAGGCCCATGCCAGTGTGAACTCACTGGCAAACAGTGCTGGATGGAAACCGTGGGAGAAATGCCTCCTCCCGTTAGGAGGCCTGGTGGTTCTCATAAAACAACAACTGACATAGTTTTCCTCCCTTTACTTCAGCTTTTGACTTTTATGAAGAGAGAACAATTGAGATCATTTACTACATAAGAAGTCATACAGGAAAGTTTAATACAGTGCTGTCTTTGAATGCAAATACCAGATGCTGCAGAGCCTTACCTGTATAGATTTAATGAAAAGACTCCCTTTGTCCTTTTCAGAAAGGAAACATAAATTATGTATCCATTTTTAAAAGATCTCACCATTTCACTCTTGGAATATGACATTAAAATGCAACCTGAAATTATGTTTCAAATATTAAGCTAAAAATATTAACCTAAAAAGACATAAAGGTGGAACTGACCCAAGAACTAGGGCTCTGAGTTTATAGACTATTCTTACATTACTGAAGTTGTGATCGCTAAAGAAACTGAGCACAATTGCTTGGTCTGGCAGCAAGACAGCTACATGACTCTGTCCAGAACTCTGGCTGAGGGTCCATCCCACCCCACCCCATCCCATCCTTAACACTGGGAGAGGAGCAATGAAGCAGCCTGGCCTGCAGAAAGGCTCTTGAGGCATGAAGGTGAACCATTAGTAACATAGCAGTGTTTCTATCCAGAAAGGAGGGGATGAACTTCTTAGTGCTTTTCTGTTGGAGCCAGCAGAAAAAAATAATCACCGAGTGCTTTGGGTAATACTCAGGGCTTCTGTCAACACTACCCAAATTACCAGCGTGCTTACCATAGAGGCAAACCTTGGCAAATCACATCAAGTGTTTAGCAACTAGTGATCTCATAGTTTTTCTTATTTGAGCAGTGCAGGATGAAAGCCTCCTGTGAAGCCTGAGCAGACAACTGACATGTCCTAGCCTGCTTCCTTCAATGGCTAAAAGAAGCCATGGCAGACACCTAAATTTAAAATCTCCCTCTCTGTGTGTAATTATTTCTGAAACTACAGTGGGGGATGGTTGTGTCTCCGGGCAGCCTTCACAGGTGGGAGTGATATTTGAGGTCCTGTGCAGCCCTTTGGGTTTCAGAAGTAGCTGAATCTGGTCTTGCAATATCCCTTTGCACTCACTTGAGGGAGAACACTTGCCCAGGACATCTGAATTCTGAGGCTGAGTGTTTTGCCCAGGCTAGCCCACGCAGGGGATGGCAAACACGTGGAGGAGGAAAATCCAAGTGTGCTTCTTTAGAGAGCCTTGCGCTCCAAGCCCTTCTAAGCCTCCTCCTCTGCCGCCCACAAAGCCCCAGCGCCTATGCCAGGACAGGGGCTGCAAAGGACAGTTATGTGATGAGAGTTACTGGGAAATAAACCAGGAACCTCTGATGTCACAAGACACCCCAAAAACAGGCAATACAGGATTATCAAGTTCCGTCTCCACTCCAAAGCCAATGGTAATGTGATGCTGGTGAGCACCTCCATAGTCCACTCCTCCTCTTTCTCAGGTACTGCTGTGTAAATCCAGCCTTAGGACCTGAACTAGAGAGCATGCTACCCCATTTCAACTTCATTCGTCCCTCATATCCTGTTAGAACTCCGTGGTCTTTCCTAATGTTCTCTGTGCAAGGCTGAATGAAGTGAGGAGTCAAAAGGAAATTCATCTTTCTCCCTCCAAGAGAGGGTTCTTGCTAAGACCTGGAATAAGCTAAGAAGGTCAAGTCCAGAATATTTATATTTTTTTTTCCCAAATTCACAGACTTTTTTTAAAGGAAGGTTTTTGTTTCAGTGTGAGTAATATCCAAATATATTTTACTTCATGTTCTAGTGATTCAGAAATCCTTACTGAAATGTCAAATCTTTTCAAACAGGTTTTGTAAATAATCTAGAATTAAATCTTTTCAACCTTTCTTTCTCCTTCCCCAGGAACACAGACAGAATGGTGAGATCAGTGGAAGAAAGGACTGCGATGCTGTAAGTAACAACTTTACGATGACATAAAAATAGAAACAAAACCCCCAACAATTAATGTCATACCTGACACTTATTTATGAGTGTACAGAAGCAATTTGAAAGCTGTAAAATTCCTCGCCAGCCTTGTTTAAGCTCACCCAGTGAAAAACATGGATTCAAGTCACTTTTATTACTGGCAGTGCAGCAACTGAGTATGTTAGAGCCTGTTAAATAAGTTGGGACAGATCCACAGGTGGTGTAAATCAAAATTCTGTAGTTACTCCAACATAGCTGTGGTCACAGAGCATTCTCTGGAGTCACAACTGGTGCCGCCCAGGGAGTTGGTACATCAGGTGCAACTTCCATGAGCTGCAGACACACCAGTCTCCTGCCACCGATACGGCAGCTCCCCACCACACATCCCCAGTGGGCCAAGCTGTCGTGAGCTCTGTCAGCCAACCAGGCTGTCACTGCAGCCCTGCTTGGGGCTGGTCACCAGCCCCATCTTGTTCTCCTGAAGTATCTGCTGGAGCAATCTCACCCATTCCTGTCCCATTGCTGCTGTAGTGCTACGTTCAGGATCATGAAAATGGCATCTGAACACATTTAGCCAACAGTCAGATTTAGCCAACAGCCAACAGATCATTTTTAGGGGAATGTAAGAGTAGAGAACAGTGGCTGGAATGTGTTTCTCTCCATGGGGAAGGGGATCTGGCTGTGGGCTGTGTGTGTTAGCACAAGGCTTCAGGATGACTAAATCGCTCAAGGTAAAAGGGTGGTGAAACTTGATTTGAGTTGCTGTCAACTGCAAAAATGCACTTACTACAGACTGCTCCCACAGTCAAGGAAAGAGCCTGCATCCTAACTACCAGCAGTACCCAATACGGCTGCCACTCTGTCCAGCTCCCAGCCTCCCAGAGATGGGAGTGACAAAGATATGACACTCCAGCTGCCCTCTTCCCCAGCTGAATTCAAGCCAGAAGCGACTGGATGCAGTGTGCAGCTGGGTCTTTATCTCCCATGGAGCACTGGAAGTCATAAAAGCCACCTCATAAGATGTTATAAAAAGCACCTCTTGGCTCTTCGCTGCAACTTCCAAGGTTTTGTTCTCTCCTTATGGATAGCTCTGCCCATACGATGCTCACCCTTGAAGGGTTTTTGCCCATCAGCAGCTCCCAGCCCTGCCAAGCTCTCCTAGAGATGCCACAGACACCATTTGGTGTTGAAGTGGGACTCACCCACCAGCACATTAATGGGGAGGCCACTTCTTGCAGTCAAGAGAGAAGACCAATATTTTGCCTCTGCAGATCTGTACATCCCCAGCGACTGTAATTTCAGCTTGCAGGAAGCCGAGCAGATTTGTTTTGAGTTTGCTCTTGAACTACAGCATCCCAGGTGACAGCTCTTGCTGTGGCAGTGCCATCTAGTCATAAATTCAAATCAGTCTGACTCTGCATCTTCCCTCATGGATTTTATCTCCCAGGTCACTCTTTTGCAAGAGCTGAAGGATGAGCAGTTACATATCTAAACTTGCAATCATCATCCTGTGGCCAGTTATCAGATGTGATACGTCACATAGCTGCATCTAATTAGAGAGCACTGTGTACATATCTCCTTTGTAGCTGCAGTATTCTTCAGTCGTGCCTAATGTGTGAACTCATGAACGATGCTCATGTGAGAACATGAGAACAGCATCGAGAACAACCAGGTGTTTTTCCAGCTGGCTCAAGCAGATCTGCCTCTGCCTTTGCTCCAGAAGTATCATTTCCCCTTGTTCCCCGTGTGAGATTTGTCACTTAGATTTTCATGTATTTTAGGTGCGTGCTGCAAGTATCTCTGAGCTCTCCAGAGCTTCTGTACAAAGCTGCTGAGAAATCCCACTGGCATTTATCTCAGATTTTTCAGTCCTGACATGACTTTCAAATGTCCTTTTTTTGTTGCTTTCACACACTCCTACCTGGTCTTGATGGTCTGAAGCATGCTGAGTTTCTGGGTTTAATTTGGTTTGAAAAGTACCAACATAATTCTGGCCTTTGCTCCCCATCCATATGTCTGGGGCACTGGAGGCTCCCTTCACCCACAAGCTTCTTCCACATTTGTGTCTGATTTTCAAATAATATATTAGTTGTTAGCAATATCCTAGGAGGTCTGACACTTGTTTGCAAAGCTCCTCTTGGCAAGGGGACAGGGAGCTCGCAGTCGCTGCCAAATAACTCAGGCCTCCCAACAATAAAAATATGTTGCCTTTTTCATCTTGGGACTCTGACAGAGGTGAGGAGACTTAGGCTGTAGCACGCTACATGAATTGTAGGGGCGTCAGCTGCCCAACTGCTGAGGGGTGTATCCCCACACCTTCACCTGTGGGTGCAACCTGATAGGCCACGGGACCATGGCACATTTTGTGTCAATCACTGGTATTTCTATATAGAGGTGCACAAAGCCTGCCGAATTTTAAGTCTTCACATATATTTTTCAGCACCAGGAAGCAAGGTGAGATCTCACATCCCAGTACTGAAACTGCTTCTAGTGAGCAAAGCATGAGACCTCTGCAGGTTCCTGTAGCGTCACGGGTGGAGGATGATTTCCAGGTGAAAGCTGAGCACGCCAGCTGCTTTGCCCTGCACAACACAGCAGGCAGTCCTTGCTCAGAGCCATGCTGTGTGCTTACCCAAGAAGCACCTCAACAGCATGTTCTGTGTCAGGGCTTCTCTGGAAATATTTTTGCATTGCTTCACGTCCCAGATAATTGCTTAAGGCCCCCCCCACACACACACACGCATTTTAACTCCTGTCCCATCTCGCTTGCCAGTTTTCCTCAGGCCTCATTATGCAGAGCAGGATTTGGCGCGCTGCAGCATGGTTCTTGCTCCCTCCCACCCCTCGGGACACCTCTCCCCTTCTCCAGCTCCCCCAGCAAGCAGCGGTGGTGGCATTTGGGCCCCCATGGCCCTGATGGAGCAGCCAACCCCACACCTGGGCAGAGAAGCACATGGCAGCCCTCTCTCTCAGGCTCATCTCTGGCAGCACTCGCTCTCATTATTTTGCCTCCTGATCTTCTGCACCAAAGAGCTTTATTTTGGCAGAAGAGCCATGGCTGGAGTTTCTGACGTGGAGGAGGCATGGCATGATTGTCTCCCTGGTACCTATAGCTGCAAGAGAGCCAAGAAAAGGACTCACCTGCCAGCCACATTGTTTCAATAGGGTGTTACGTCATACCACACGCTCCCGGCGTGGATCTGCCCTGGGCCAGGCAGTGCTCTCCCTGCCAGATCCCAGGCCCAGGCATGGGAGAGCGGCGTCAGTGAGGCCACCCTTTTTTGGGGCTGGGAAGGAAGGTCACCACCTAGACACTTGCCCTGCTGAGCCATACATCCCCAAGCCAGAAAGCAGAGTCAGGATTATTTTATTTACCAGTAACACAGAGGTGTCCCCAGCTTCTGATCTGATCCCCATTTGTGTGCCCAGTGCAGATGCAGTGCCTCACACAGATCTGCCCCTTCCGAGTGCCAGGCTCCCTCCAAGCCACCACTCCCAGACCCCATCACAGCACTGGCTAATGTTCAGGTCATCTCACACTTCCCATGTCACCATCTGCTATCTGCTGCTGCTGCTAACTGCTGCCAAACTTCAACCATTTTAACGTGAGACTGTCCTCTGGCAATCTGCCTCGGTGGATCTGTTCACTGGAGACTTTTCCAAGAGGAGGCTGTAGTCAGGCACTTGAGTGCTCATCCTGGGAAGAGCACATGGTTTTAGCACCTTTCCCTTGAGATGTCCTCCCGTTGCTGCTGCAGTTTGGCATGAGATGTGGTCCTCCCCATCCTGTGAAAATCCACTAAAACTCAGTCAGTTTAGGAGCTGTTTAAAAGCAGTGCCCGTCCACACAGTGGACCTGATTTCCTACAGGGTTTGTCTTATTAGTGACCAATCTGGCTTCCAGGAAGAAGTAAGTGCCAACCAGAGGCTTTGTTTGCAGCAGGGACATTTTGAAAACCACTGTCCCTTGCCTGTCCTCTGGCAAGGGATAAACCTTTTCTTTCCACAGTTTTGGAATTTTTTATGTCTGTTTCATCTGTCTACTCCCTTATATTTGTGAAACTACTCAGGAGTTAATTCAATGTGTGACAACTGCAGCCTGCAGCTGCACAGCTTAGCAGGGGAGGACAGGTAGATAAACAACCAGACACACACATGCACGCACGTACGCGCATACGCACACTCACACATGACTCCGTAAGCCGCTTCCTAGAAACTTGGATCCCCAGCAATGATAGCTGATGGCTTTGGCCAGCGGTGGATGTTTCGCCAATGCAGTGACCCTCAGGCAGGCTGGTGGGATGTCACCCATGGGAAATGTGACTGGTTCTTCCCTTTGTCCTTAAAAAAACCCAACAACTTGGAAATTCCTCTTCAATTCACTTGAGTGACAGCAAAAAGTAAAATATTAATCAAAAGTAAGGAAGTGGGAAGTATTTTGGTGCAATAGAGGAGGTGCCACACCACGTGGACCCCTGCTCAGGCCACCCCAGTCTCAGCCTGGGAACTGCCTGAGAGGATGCTTTTGGCCTTGAGATGAGACTGTGTGAACACTCAACAAGTGTCTGTGCACAGCATCCAGTCCCGACGCTGCCCAGCTTACGTGCACTTCTTTGTGCCTTCTTTGTGCCTTTGTTCCTACAGCTGTAGCCATACTGGGGGGTTTGACACAAATGGTTATGAGAATAATTTCACTGATCTCTGTGGGGCACATCTGTGCCTAGGGCTGGAGCACCGCAGGGGAGCCCACAAGAAGGGCAATCCTGAGTTCAGAGCAACATTTAATCTGGAGTTAGAAACTGAGGACATGGCTACACACCGGGAATAGATGAGTTATCGGTGGCACCCTCTATTTTGCCCCTGGCTTTGGCTGGGGTCCTTTGCAAAGCAGATATGGGGCATCATTGAAAAGGGAACCTGCAAGTGAGAGAAGCAAGGAAACCTGACTTCCAGAATCACCTAAATTTGAGGAGAAAGTGACACACAAATAAGGAAAATTTCTACCATGCTGATAATCTCATGCATAGCAGAAAAGGCTCTGCTGCATGCAGATGTTGTGCTTCCTAACAGGCCGTTTGCTGCTATGGCATCCAGTCCTGGTCCAAAAACTGGCAGCTTTCATCTCCTTGGGAAAGGCAAAGCCACAAGGATGGCCAAAGCAATCTTTGCAGCATCAAGGCACCAAACAGCAGTTACAAGATTCAGGTTTACTTTGACTATTACTCTCCTGATTGCAGGGAATAATCATGTTTTGGCACTCAAGGGAGAGTACAGATAGCAACAGAACGTGCAGTTTATAGGTACAAGAGGAGGTGACACAGTCCTCAGCAGCTTCCTGCCTGCCTCTTCTTGGGTTTGTGGCTCTGCCTGAAGCCCTGCAGACTCCCAGGTTTCTAGGAAGCGGCTTACGGAGTCATGTAAAATTTCAGAGAAATGAAACAGCTGGCCAGAGCAAGGAAAAGTGAAGGCTGGCAAAGTACTTTTGAGGAGTTCTTGATTGCTTTTGTCTCACAAGCACTGTGCAGAAAAGTCTCAGCCAGCTTAACACACACTGGCTGGAGACCCGGAAGGGCCTCACTGCATCCGTGTGCCACTCTTCTCGCTGAGCCCATGAAGCTGCCAGGGCCACAGCAGATATCTCTGTCAGCTGTCTCCCTGATCCCTCATGAAGTCATAAGAATTTCAGTACAAAGGTGGAAAGAACCACTCCTTCTCAGCAGCTGATAGTTCTCCAGGACCCACAACTAAGATACACCAAGAAAAGTTGGTGCAAATCTTATTAAAATGTGTCCATCCTCTTTCTGTGAGAGTTAAAAAGCTCCAGTGCCATCTGCCAGAGCAATGAACAGTGTCCAAAGCTGTCTGCATCAGGCTAAGCCAGGAGCCTGTTCTCAGCGTGGCCTGTTGAGAAACAAGACAAACACTTTAGGATTTGCTCTCAGTCAGCCTCTAATTGCAGAGTCCAGTAATCATCAGCCGACCAGATCTGCAACGTGGATCAAGCAACAGCTTCAGCAAGTGAGCATTGCAACAAAAATACAGAATCCACCCACAGACACTATTTTTTGCAAGAATGAATCAAAGCTCCTTACTCTGCCAGTACTGTGCGACAACATAGTTGTTTTCAGAACTGGAGCTGGAGGTGCTCATACTCTGGAGAGGGCATTGCTCCTCTGTAGCAAGGTACAGAGGATCCACTTCTAGTCTAAGCCATGATTACCTGGAGAGCCAGGCCTTGGCGCCTGGTTGCTGCCTTCATTCAAGGGTAAGAGCACAGGAAACTTGTGCAAGTGGTCCCTGCTAATGTGCTTGCACATTTAGAAGGCAGTGGAGCAAAACCACAGCTGAACCTACTTGGTGGGGAGACACTGATGTACTTCAACATATTTAGATCAGCCTGGATAATCTGAAAGAGCACGAACTGCAAAAAAGGAAGGAGGGAAGAGAAGGCATTTTCTTTCATAAGGCTGTTGTGAAGTAGTCAGAGAGAAGTTAAAAGAGCAAAGAAAATATTAACACTTACTTTGCATCACCAGCTGCAAGAGAACAGATATTTTCTTAAGCAAGAATCTGATTACTCAGAGCAGATGATAAGGAATTAAGAAAGCATGAGATAAGATCAAGAATAGTTAATAAAAAGCTTGGGATCCATAAAAGGGAAAGGCCATATGCAGGCATGCTGAAGGAAATGGGGAAAGAAATTAGAGACGCTTTAGCAAATCTTTTCAGAAGTTCAAGGGAAATCCCTTGGGACTGAAAAAACAAAAAAGCAAGTGCTGGGGAAAGCAGCCTGAGGACAAACCAAGGCTACATCAGGTCTGTTTGAAATCCATTGCCGGAAAGTCTCAAAGCTCTTTGAAAGATTGATTTGGAGAAATACTTAGAAGAGTATAAGAGCATCTCACTAAGTTGCTTGAATTCACTGAGGCTGTTATCTACTGAGAAGAACAAAGTAGTGGCACAAGGTGAGAATTTCTGAAACAATGTCTAGCTTGAAAATTTTTTTTGAAAAGAGAAAATGAGAGAGGTACCTGAGTAGAAACCAGATGACCTGTGCAAGAAGAGAAAAACCTTGCTGAGGGTGTATTTGTCACAATTGTCCTTTCAAATTCAAATCCTGCACAATTTATATGGCAAATCTGGCGGTCTGGTCAATGGCAAGTTGAACATGAGCCAACAGTGTGCCCTGGCAGCCAAGAGAGCCAACCGTGCTCTGGGATGCATCAAGCACGGCATCGCCAGCCGGTCGAGGGAGGGGGTTGTCCCACACTGCTCTGCACCGGTGCGGCCACACCTCGAGTACTGTGTGCAGTTTTGGGCACCACAGTATAAAAAAAAGACATCAACCTACTGGAGAGTGCCCGGAAGAGGCCACAAGGCTGGTGAAGTGTCTAGAGGGACGTTGTATGAGGAGCCACTTGGTCTGTTCAGCCTGGAGAAGAGGAGACTGGGGGGATGCATGTCTCCAGCATGCACAGGTGCATGGGATTATTTCTCCCCAGGGGCAGGGCTTGCCTCTTCCTCTCTTCTTTTCTTTGACACTTTTCTCCATGATGTCCATGCCCACCTGGGGCATCAGACACTCCTCCCAGCTTGATATCATCTGCAAACTTGCATCGTTGTAGAAGGCTGTCAGGTTGGTTAAGCATGTTTTCCCATTCATAAAGCCAAGCTGACTACTCCAAATCACCTTCTGGTCCTTCATGTGTCTGGAAGTAGTTTCATCAACATCCCAGGGATCAAGATGAGGCAGACCAGCTCATAGTACCCTGGGTCCTCCTTCTTGCTTTTCTTAAAGATAGAAGTGACATTTGTTTTCCTCCAATCTTCAGAAACCTCTCTGATTGCCCACACTTTTAATTTTTGTGCCAATCCATCACAGGCTACCAGAAAGCAAGGAGGAAACGCCAAGAACATTCATTTTGTTTAGCGTTTGTCACGTGCAGAATACTGAGAAAAGACTTTATATCGAAGACATAGTCATGAGGAGATTGAAACTGTAGGGGGTCCTTGCTGTCTTTCAGTTAGGCTGGTCTGAATCCAAAGCAAGTCCAGCATCTCTGAGCAGGCACAGAAGAGGCTTCTGAAATGCGGTCAGTTCTGGCCATAAGCCAGCTTTCCCTGAAGGGCCACACCAGAAGTGGCCAGCACTGCACTGCTGCCAAGCATCTCTCCAAAGCAGAAGGCATCATGGGGCAAGAGTTACTTTAGGTGGCATAGTCAGGTGTAAGCACTGCCCACGAAGAGCCTGTACCACCTGGGGAAGGGTCCTGTCAATATTTATACTGTTACTGGGAGAACCCATAGGAGCATTTTGTTGGCCCCAGAAGTACGTTGAATGGATCAGGATAAAAAGCTATTCCTAACTCCTACTCACAGACTTGATGTATGTGCAACCATCTCAGGTAAATAGGTCACTTTCTTTACTGAAGTAGGTGTAAGCCTAAGGCAAAACAAGTGGTCACAGGAAAAGGATGTCTGGCTTATTTATTCTCCAATGGGAAAAGAGTTCTAGCAGAACAAATACAACTTCATACCAGTAATTACATCTGCAAGGTTTGCATTACTTTTCCTGTATCACAGCATACATTCAAGTGTGTACATTTTTCTATGTAAACCCAGAATTATTTTCTATACGCTGCTTTGCTTTTTGTTTCAGTCAGGTTTCTTAGCTAAACCCAAGTGTCGCATGCCACCCCACTGGGGGAAACCAGGTAGAGGAGATTAGGGTCAAGCCAAGAGGTGACAACAAAGCCTTTCACCTGCATTCAGGTGTGTCCAGTTTATTCATAACTGGAAATCTCCTGGATTTGGCAAAGTAACAGAAGACTTAACAGGATGCATACAGTTCCAGCTCTGTTGGAAGAACTTGTTGGAATTCTGTCTAGAGATCTGGCTGGGGGGCATTCTGTTGAGGTAGGTGTTACATCCATATTGCTTTCTAGGTAAAAGGGAGTGATTAAAGGCCTGGATCGGAACAGACTCTTTCATAGAGAAATACAAGTGCTGATCCAAATTTTGAAGTTTGCCCTAAAGGGGATCTGGAAATAAATTTCTGATAGAAGCAAGGCAGGACTATATGGACACCTTCAAGGCTGCTGAATCCTTCTCCTACCTCTTAATCCAAAGCAAACTGGCAAAGAGATTTGCTCAGAAACCAAGCAGAGGCCAAGGATGCAGCACCTCCAACATCACTCTGCACTGGGGCTACAACAACAGCATGTGTTGAGGCCTCAGAGCAGGACTGGCCCTCGGTGTCTCACTCCCATCCTCAGAGCTGCTCCTTTGATGAGCCCCTTTCCCCCCTCCCTGCTGCCTAGCTCCATCCCCCAAAAGTGGAGTCTTCCCCCCAAAATCCCTACAAGCCCAACAACTGATGCTGCAGTTCCCTCAATGTTCTGTCCAAGTTGCTCACGGCACCCAGGCATCAAGGACGGAGTCCTATCTGCTTAGGTCCTCAGCCCCCTGGGCCTTCACAAAGCAAAACTACCACCTGGAACTGCAAACAGCAATTCTTAGACAGATCATGGGGCCTTCAACTTCAGAAGCAGTACCAGATATACATGTTAATTTGTTGTTAAAGCCTATTTATTTGGAACAGCACTGGAGGGTGGCCTGGCCTTTTCTGCAGCACAGCAGTTGGAACTGCCAAAAGAAAGAGGCGTTAAAAGTTAATAAAAAACCCCAAAACACGCTTATTACGGCAGTTTGGCTTCACACCATAGAGCGAGTATGTGAGAACTTGACCGGGCTTGCCTGCCTCCCTAGCAGACTGTCTTGACTTAGAAAAAAATCACCTGGCGCCTGATGCCGTGTTAAAAAGCCCCTGCCTGTCAGATGCTGTTGTAGTTTGCCCTGAAAATGCATCTGAAGCAAAGGAATGCGTGAGCACAAGTTGCGAGCTCAAGCAGGGGAAATGCTGGTGGTTCCACAGATTGGCAGGTACAGGTGGGGTTTTATTTATTTTAACCCTTAGCCCAAAGTTTCAGGGGCTGAGAACTCCGTCACCTCACTCTGGTTTATGCGGCCTCTGGGTGGACGGATGGTGCGGTTATTGCTCCCAGTGCAGGCTCGTCAGATACCACAATATCAAGCGGCCTGGCCATATCTGGAGCCATTTCAAGGAAAATCCAGCCCTGTATTTGACCTCATTCTTTTATTTACTCACCACACTAATTAGGTCAGGCGGAGGGAAGGCCAACAAGACAGGCAGGATGGACTATTTGCATAGCTGCAAGCAGTTTCTATCTGATTGAGAGGAGTGGATTGAACCATAGGTGGATTGTGGGTCAAGAGGTTGTTTGAGTTTCACATTCATGGATGCTCTCTCCATAGACATTGTTTTTGTTACGGTGCTCCACATGCACTCTGCATTGGCTCCTAGGTCATGAATCCAAGTAGCACCCTGAGGACAAACCCTTCAGTGATTCAGTAAAGGTTGCCCACTTTCCATCCCAGCTGAATGCTCTGCCTGAAAGCGTGAGCGCTGGTGGTGTTAGAGATTCTGATTTATCTACAGCTGAAGCCATCTTTGATCTGCTATTTGGTTCTAGGGCAAAAGTTTCAAGATATATTAAGTACCAGCTTGGGATTCTTTGCCTAATCCTTGTATCTCCTACCCCATTGCTTATCCAGGATGTAGAGCCTTTGGCTAACATTCCACTCTCACATTTGAGATTATCCTGCAGAATACCATGTTTATCCTGCTTCCTTCAAAATGCAATAACTACATTGGGACCAAGACATAGTACTGAATTTTGGTAGCTTCTTCGAGTGCAAGGTGTTGGGCCTTGGTGTCCTTTTCCCTAGATGAATTCTCAGAGTTTTCAGGTATAATATATGGAGCCTTAGGTATTTTTCTTTACAGTAGGTAACTAGTTAGTGCTTTTTCTTTTGCCTAGGCTGTATTATGAGCACATCTTCAGTGGTGGATTACTGTTCCCAGGGGAGCCTGCTATAGAAGATCTGAGATAAATGTCCCCCATCCTGCAAAGTCCCAAGGCAGGACTATGGGGAGGCACAGGACAAGCTCAGAACAGGCAGCCTCTATAGGAGTCACTGGGATCCATGAAACACCATGTTTAAGGAAGACAGGAGTGAAAGGATTTTGAGCCTCCCCACCCACATTCTCTGCCCAAAATGACATCTGCTTGAAGAGCATCACAGTGCTGAGCAGCCAGCACTTCGGATGACTGAACTCACATCTCTGTGGAGGAAGCACACCTTAACAACCCTGTATGGCAAAAACTGCTCTCAGGGCAGTCCTACCTATAAACATGGGCACAGCCCTCTGCATCCTGGAAGCACATAGCATCAGAGGTGATCATAAGGACTTCATAAAGAGGAGAGATTCCAGGCAAAGCCAAGAACAGCACCCAGCTTCTCCAGACCCCTTCGGCCTATCTCCTTCCTTCACAGGAAGCTCCCTGAATGACTTCTTGGTAGGAAAAGGCTGCTGTGACAGGGATGGAAAGGAGCCTATGCAGCACAACTTATGCACGTGGGTGCCTCCTGCAACTTCTCTGCTATCAGTGAAGAACAGAGAAATAGCAGATGCGTATCTGATGTGTTTACATGAAAGATGCAGTATTTACTGATGCTTTTGAGGCCATATTTTATTTCAGTCACGCCTCAAATAAATGTAGAGAATATCTCGTAGTAAGTTAGCTGAACATCTTTCCTGCCTCCGAATTGGGTAAGACAGATACAATAAATTTTATCTGGGGGGCAGTTCAAGGAATTGGCAAGATTCCAAAATCCACTAACTCAGGGTCATTCAGCCACTCAAGGAGTCCAGGCTGGCTGTGCAGTGATCGTAAATCACCACATTTGACACTGATTCGATGGCCTATGTGAGTCTGCACGCAGTTCCCGTGGGGGGAGCATCCTATCCCACCTGCCAGCTACAGGGGCAGCAACTGGTCACTGCTCAGAAGAGGCTCAGACTCCACTGGCCACGGAAAGACAATTTTCCACCTAATCACTGACAGCCCCAGTCAGAGCATGTGTATACACAGGAGTGTGGCCAAATATGCCACCTGAGCCCATTTCGATGGAGCTATAAATCCAAGAAATTGCAGTCTGCAAACACAACCAGGACAGGCCTTGTCTACTCCTACACCACATCCTAGCAGGGGACACAATTTTGTGGCATTTCCTCTTGGCATCCTAACAACTTTCTGGGACCTTTGTGGGCATCATCACTATGGTATCCCAATGCGTCCCAATGACCCAGTAAGACAGGGAATTTTACAAAACAGAAACTGAGATACAGCAAAAGTGAATTGCCTAAGTTTTTTTCAGCAATCTGTGGTTCAGACAAAGAATATTTGGTCTCTTGAATAGAAGTTTAATGTCCTATGCACTGAAGCACCCTTCAGTGAGAGCCTGAGAGAGCAAATGCAGACTCAAGCTTAGCAGTTAAAGCTCCCCACTCATTTGTTGGGATGTCCAGAAATTACATGTATGGTCAAGTTGCTCCCATGGTCAGCTCTGAGGTGTGTGGCCCCTGTCAGTGTGAGAGGCAGGGAAAAATTAGGAGGAAAAGCAGATAGTTCCTTTTAGTCCTTTAGAATGGAAAACCTGAAGTTATTTTGCACTGGTGCATCCCTGTTATCACTCTAGACTGTCCACAACATATAACAGCTATGATGTAATGTGAACTAGAGCAAAGCTTATAGGGAGCTATGAATGCAAATATAGAAACCTCCTACACTGAATGAGTGCTCTGTGTGCACTGAGATGTGTGTTCATAGAATCATAGAATGGTTTGGGTTGGAGGGGACCTTAAAGCCCATCCAGTTCTACCCAGCCTGCCATGGGCAGGGACACCTCCCACCAGACCAGGCTGCTCAAGGACACATCCAACTTGGCCTTGCACTCTTCCTGTGCAAGGGGAGGGGACATCCACAGCTTCCCTAGGCAACCTGTGTCAGTGTCTCACCACCCTCAGTGTGAAGCATTTCTTCCTAATGTCTAATCTAAATCTTCCCCCTTCTAATTTAAAGCCGTTCAAGAAACTGCTTGTAAATATTCTCTGCACTCTGCGTAGGAGTTGTACGGAGGCAGCCTGAACACCTCCAGAGGGAGAAAAAGGAGATAAATGGGCATTTATTCAGTCGAGCATCTGGGGATAAAGGCTTTAATATGTGCTAGAAGAAAATGTGCCCTGGTGAATTAAGTAATAAAGGCCTAAGCTACACAATGCTTCCTTGTACAGCTCCTGTCCCATAAGCAGGGTTTCAGAAAGACAAGAAAGTGTCTCTCACCTTACCTTGTCTCTCTTCACCTGGCAACTTTCTGTGCTTCTTAGATAAAAATCTCAGAGAAAGGAGTCACAAATGCACCTGTGTGCAGCAAACTTCCATGAGCTAGAAATGCCCATCCCAGCTGAGAGACTCCATGAAGTACTAGAAAAATAATTCAGGTACATAAACAGTTCTGCCCAATCTGGGCTAATCCCAGCCCTGGCCTGAGAGCTGTTCTCACACGCGAGCGCTGCTGCAGGCACAGGCAGGCAGTTGCACACCCTGACGCACGCGCACGATAAGCGGCTCTGGTAGCACTTTCTCCCAGGAGGCTGCTCCTCATGTCCTCCCGCACGGCATCCTTACGGCCCTGCCAGGCTCTGTCTCTTTGGGCTGATGTTCTTCTCTGCTGCCTCAGATAGTTTAATTTCCTTTTCTACTTACCTGGAGTTTATATTTTCAGCCAAAAATAAAGCAAGAAAGACAGGAAGAGGAGGAAAGAAGTTAGGTGCCTTCATTTTTCCACAATTTGGTAAATGTGAGCAATTTTTAAGGTGTCTTACAGAAATGTGACTGTTCCATTCCTTCTTTCTCCTTCCCACCAATACCAGACCCTGCAGTTTCCAATACTTTCCCAGAGCCAGTAAACATGTGCTTTTCTCTACATCTTTTGAAAAATAGTTCAATAATTCAACAATTTTCTTTTTTAAAATCATTCAAAAAACAAAATCTAGGTTAAAACATTTCAAATTAAAGCCATATATTTAACAAGAAATAACTAATCAAAAATAGCATGATTAAGGAGAAATTTCAGGCATCTCTAGACCTTTCTTACAAAAGGATTTAGTGAACAATACAAGGCCCATCTCCCAGAAAAAGGAGTGACTATACATAAGCGAACAGTTTAAAACTACTACATGAGTTTATTTTGTTAATTGTAGATGTTTTGTAGCTTCAGCAGATCTGAAAGTTCATGAAAATTAATTCTGATTTCATTCTGAAGTCATCTCACTGAGGTGTCTTTGTTTACAGTTCACCTTTGCTTTGGCACAGCATGGAGAGGACTTGGTGCTCGCAGAGGTGGGTCTGGCACCTGCACAAGCAGCTGGACCACAGCACTAGGAATCACAGCATCATCAGCATTGGAAAAGACGTCTACGATCAAGCTGAACTCTCAGCCCAACACCACCAGCCTACTAAACTATGTCCCAAAGAGCCACATCTACGTGTTTTTTTGAACACCTCCAGGGATGGTGTCTCCACCACTTCCCTGGGCAGCCTGTTCCAATGCTTCACCACTCTTTCAGTGACGATTTTTTTTCCTAATATCTAATCTAAACCTCCCCTGGCACAACTTAAGGCCCTTTCCTCTTGTCCTATAACTTGTTACTTGGGAGAAGAGACCATACCCACCTCTCTGAAACCTCCTTTCACGCAGTTGTAGAGAGCGATGACGTCTCCCCTCCGCTTCCTTTTCTCCAGACTAAGCAGGCCCAGGCAACAGTACTGGCTGAAAACTGGATAGGGTTTATGAATCAGTGGCCATGTGGCTCCTTCAGTGTCACTGAATCAGGAGATGCATCATTTCCTCCTTGCTGTTGCAATATTCCCAGGGACTTGGATGTTTCAGGAAGGGAGGAATATTTCTCAAATTTACCCAAAGACAGCTGTAAGCTTTGATTGATTGATTGAATTTTCACATATTCAAAACATTCCCAATTGGAAATTACAGAAATTTCCAAAGAACTAAAGCATGTGTGGCAGGAAGGTACCTCTGCTCTGTTACCTTATGTAAATACATAACACAAATTGTCACAAACAAATTGAGCTCCTTCTAAAACATGGTAGGTTGCTTACCCCATACTCCTGTTAGAAAGCATTTGTATGGGGTTCCACACCTGCTAATCTGCTGTCTTGATTTACCTGTGGTCAGCTCCGTCCTTTATCTTTTGTCTTATGTCACTTCTGCCCAGACTGTGAAACGCCTGGACCCTTGGATGGGCAGTAGTCACATCATCCTGCTAGCTGAAACCAGCCTGACACTTGAATCTCCTCTTACAAGCCCCTGCTCGTTTGTGATGCCCTTCTCTGCACCTTCAACAAATCCCCTGTGAATGCAGGTGAGCACACCTTTCCAGCTGATTCTCAAAAGCGCCCTGTACCAGGGCAATAAACCTGCCCTCACTCTGCTGGTCATTCTGTATTTCCTATACACCGGAGCTCGTGATTCCCGTTTGTCGGTTGCTCGTAGTCAATCTGACTGACTAATGCACCATAACTGAGCTCGTGCACCAGAGCTGGCACAGCTCACTCCCATTCAGCCAGTCGTCTTCTCTCCACAGCAATGGCTGCTTTGGTGGCAAATAATGCCCAAGAACCAAACTTCTTCACCTTTACAGCAGCCAGCTTAGAGCCTACAGCTTTTGCTCCATCCCTTTGCATCAGAGAAGGGACTGGGAAAATGCAGCATCTTATTGCGATGCCTGGCTAGAGTTTCTGCCTCATTGTTAGGGAGAGAAGGAGCCTCCAATAGAAGCAGAAGCTCCTATCATATCCTGTTGTGGGGAAAGAAGTGCTCCTTGGCAGCCTGTCCTCTTGCAAGTCGATTTGTGTCAGGGGTGACATGGTCAGCAAAGCCTGAGCCACAGCTATTACTGTCACAACCTGTGAAGCCCCCACATCTTGGTTGCAGTTGAGTCTGAAGTGCTGTGGACTAATACATAGTTCTTCCCCCACTTCCCTCTATTTCCAGCTGAGGAGCAGCTATCTAGCTGATGTCAAAGCTTCTTGTTGAAGTTCTCAAGTCAGGCCCTATGCTGCATTATTACATTTCACCTCATTTCCATGACTACCCTCAATGGCTCACTGCTTAAACCAGCAGGAATTCCATGGGTAGCATCTCATGGGCCTCATTACTGACAGTGACCAACGCTGTGTTACCAGTTAATGTCACTGACCCCTTTTGAGTTCTGGTGCCACATCTGGGAACAAAACAGTAAATAAGTTCTATTCCAAGTTCAGGCCTGGAGGAATTCCACTAGTAATTGCATCTGGCATGTTTGTTCTCATTCCATAATAACCTATTGTGATCTTTCTGTTTGTCAGCACTTTCCTTATCTTAAAATTCATGGTTCTCCAGTATAAGGATTAATTTGTTTGGTTTATTTGAACCTCTTAGAGAAGATTGACTGCAATTGCCTTGTCTGAAAAAGTCACTTATAAAAGAAAGGCACCATGTTAACTTGGCATGACCTACCTTAAGGAAATTAATGTTGTATTCCATCCTATTTCCAGTTATCTCCTGCCTGTTTCCTTCAGCACAGTTTTTGTGTGACCTACTGACTATCAGCTGACCTAAGCATCTAACACATGAGCAGGAGGCAAAAACAAGAGAAGAGAGTTGGTTCTCAGTTCCCCTCTGTACTCTGCTCTGTGTCTGTTACACTGCAGCTGCTGCAGTCCATGCCGGCAGCCTAAAACAGAAGGAACAAAACAAGGAATAAAGTCCTGAGCTCTCCCATGAAGCTCTCCCATAGAACAAGGCCCGTGTATCTTTCCTGACAGAACCTGTTGCCTCATGAAATTCAGAGCCTGAGGGGCTTAGTAAAATACCTTAGATAGAGATAAAATACTAGCAATTATTAGAAGACAATTAAAAGGATCATCTTTCCTCATATTCCATAAACTGTTCTCTAACTGGGTAGGAGGACATGAACTCTTCGGTTGAAGAGCTCTTGATTAGGTGCACAATGTAAATTTAATAACGTTCTCTGTACTGCTTGGGCACCTTCCCAGAGAAGAGATCACCTTGGATGAAGCACTGCTCCACCAGAGCAGCTTCATTATAGCCTCCACAGTGTATCTTCACTGCAGAGACAGTTTCTGGGGAGCACAGAGTGTGCAGACGCAGCTTGTTTTCCACACACTGCATTTGGAAGTAGACTGCATGAGAAAGTTCTTGTGTAAGCTCCATGCCAAGCAAGAGCCTGCCTGCATGGCACGGGCGCTGGGCTGAGTGAGCAAGGAGGCTCTGTATCAACTTGATTCTTAAGGAAAGGATGGTATCTATTGATTAGGGCATGTAGGCAGTTGAGCAGCAGACAGGGAGCAGGGCTTAAGGATCTGCAGCTTGCTCGGAGTGGCTGGCTGTGGGAATGCACCTGGCAGATGCACCACACCTGTAGCCAGCTCTGCAGAGTGGCTCAGCACCCATGCAGCATGCAACCCAGGCAGGCCCTCCTTGCTCTGCCCTCAGGCTCACCGGCATGCGGAGGGCACCAGGAGCACAAGGAACTGCCAGGGTGGCAGGCAGGAGGTTAACACACCATTGGCTCCCCCATGCTGGAGGAGCCTGGGGTTGGGCACTTCAGAAAGGGTGCAACCCAGACAGCCAAACCCTGCACGCCCCACAAGATGCTTAGCAGTGTCAGAGACAATAATTGCCATTACCCCTGTTTCCTGACTGCCCCAACAGCTCAGATGTGGGCCCAGTCTTCCAGGCATGCTCTTTGCCTGAGCCATAGTCTGCTCTCATCTTTTTCCTTTGCCAAAGCCAGCCCCAAAGCCTTGTCTTGGCTGCAGCCTCTTCTCTCCAGCAAGAGGATGGGGAGGAGAAGCTGCTGAAGGGAGGGTGTGTGGTGGTCTTAGGGCAGAGCGTGAGATCTCTCCTCTAGTGGAGACAGGACTGACCCACAGGCTTTGTCTCCTTTATGCTGGGGAGCAGGACTTGGTGTCTTCTATCAGGGAAGGATTTTGGAGAGCTAAAGATTCACATCTTTAACTAGACCTTCAGATTCTGTTGCTCTAAAGCCAACCTGGTCCCTTTAAAACTGCAACAGATGCAGTAAAACCCCCACTGGAACATGATGGGTTTGTTCTCCCCTCTTCCCAGCCCCACTCTTGATCTCCACCACAATTCAGGAAGACACCGCTGCACCACAACAAGAAGAAGACAGGCCAGTTGATGGAGCGAGAGACTCTCTTGAGAAGTTTAAAAGACTGAAATGTGGAGTACAAGAGAGCATCTCCCAGCAATGGACCAGAAAAGCAGAAGAGTGGGAAAGGGGAACAAGGGGAAAGCCAGCTACTGTATCGCCAAGGATGTCCTATGCCAGCCCGCTTTGTGTGTGTAGAAGCACTGCCTGGGCAAAGCTTTGTGTGCAGCCAGCCAACACGCTGAGCACCACCTCAGGCATCTGTCCCTTGCTGCATAACACCATCCTAACAGCCTCTGCACTGGTTTGTACCTACCCAGCTCTGCCTTCAACTGCTGACACAGGCACGTGGAGAGAAACACAACAAGCGTGCTTTCAGGCACCTCCGGGCTGCTGGTGGAGCCAGGCCCCTCCAGGCAGCAGAGCGCCGGGAAGAGTGCAATGGCATCCTTTCATCCCACATGTTGTACATTTCTTAGTATCGAGCTACATGCATATACTGCAGATTGAAATGCCTTTCCCCAAGGGCCTAAAGTGGAACACAATATGCCTGGCAAGGGTTCTTTAAGACTGATTAGTCCTTCAAAACCACCCCATGTGTATTTATCCAGATGCTAGTTCCTCAATTGACAAGACTTTGAGTATAAACCCTTCTAACATTTAGTGAACATCAATAATAAAAAAAAATAAAAAAACAAGTCTCACTTCATCATTTTATGACCAGCACAAAACAGAATACAGACTTTGAACTTTTTTTATGTGGTAATCTGTAAACCTTTTATTCGGACAAAGAAAACTTAAAGCCAACTGAAAAGAGAATATTTTCCTTCCCACTGTGAGATGAATGTACTGGCTCCCTCACGGCCAAGTGGTAAAGAAATATAAAAGTAATTTTGCCCAAATTCTCGTTTCTCTGTCACACTTTGTTAAGTAGATATATCACTCATGGTGTTCTCTTCAGATAATGTTAAATGATAACAAAGCAGAACATCCAGACTTCAAATAAGGCAGGACAATAACATTTAGAATAAAACAACTGGATCTGGGTTTCTTTAACAACATTTATCTTTAAACAACCGCAGTGAAATCCACCTCAGTTCACCAGCTTTTAAATGAAATAACGAACAAATAGTCCCCAAACTGCTGACATTTTGATTATGACTTTTAGCAAAAGAACATAAAAATGAATTAATCTCTATAAAGTTTCATCTAAAATATCTCAACAGCTTCCTCACTTTATTTCTATTTGTTCTAGTAACTGGGACTTAGTCACTCCATATAAACTATGACTTCCATGTGCTACTTTTGCAAGAGGATTTTGCCCCAGAAGATACTGCATGTGGTAGCAAGGGACAGTTCTGTCTTTCTCAACATTTTCACAGCTTGGCATTTCAGAGAAAAAAGAGCTTGTTAACCAGATAGTTAATATTCTGGGAATGACCTTGCAAACAGAAAACAGCATGAGACTGAAGTTCTCACAAAACTCACATTTATGTATGTCAGCTTGGGTAGATTGAGAGGGGATGGAAAACAATATGGAGTGTCCAAAATCCCGACCACCCTGCCTCTGGCTTTGCCCAGGCAAGCTGTTAAGCTGTCTTCCGGTATAACGAAGTCTTTTATGACCAGATCTTACCTAGCTCTGCACCTTGCAAGAAGGACGGTGTCACAAAACAGCCACTGAGCATGCCAGGCTCCAACCTATGGCCTTCTTTTCAACTTCAGCCACAGTCTATGCCAACTACAGCATCTTCTAGTACAGGATTTGATACCATGTGAACTGGAACTCAGTGTATGGAAATAAAAGCCTTTAGAGAAGAAAACATGGCTGTGGACTGAGGCCAATCAGATCACTCTGGCTTGCTACCACTGTTCAAGTAGAGAACATGCCCTTCCCAGAACATATCCTGTCCCTGAGGACTTGATGCAGATGAAACTTCAGAGATCAGATTCTCAGTGGTTTTAGCTTAGAGACGAGGAGGCTGAGGGGAGACCTCATCACTGTCTACAACTACCTGAAAGGAGGTTGTGGCAAGGTGGTTGCTGGTCTCTTCTCGCAAGTGACAAGTGTTAGGATGAGAGGAAATGGCCTTAAGTTGTGCCTTGGGATGTTCACACTGGACATCAGAAAAATTTTTCACTGAAAGGGTGGTCAGGCACTGGCACAGCTGCCCAGGGAGGTGGATGAGTCTCCAACCCTGGAGGTGTTTAAAGGCAGGTAGATGAGTTTCTTAGGGATACGGTTTAGGAAGGGGACAGGTATGGTTGGACTTGATGATCTCAGAGGTCTTTTCCAACCTTATGATTCTATGATTCTATAAACTGGTGTAATTCCATTAATAGAACCAGCCATACCAAGAGCTCATTGAAAACCCAATCTCTGGTTGCTGTAAGCTTCACCTAGGATACTTCTTTTCCTACATTGTGCATCCTTCTGTCAGACCATCATTATGTAAACCACAGATGGTGGGTTCTTCCCCTAGACATGATTTTCTATCTGACCAAACGGTCACAGAACAAAGAGTTGACAGGATCCTCAGGAAGTCAGCTAGCCCATCATCTATGCTGCAGTGGGATTAGCTGTACTTACACTGTAGGCTGGTTCCACCTTCCACAGCCTGTGGATATTTCCAGGCAGTTTGTTTTGTAATGACTAGGCAATTTTGCCCACAGCAAGACAAAACCCAGAGGGAACCAGAACTCCTCTAGGTGCAGAGCAGGTTTTGAGGCAGCTTGTCACCGAGATCCCAACAGGATGTCAGCCTGGGATTGGGCTAGCAAGTATCAAACTGCAAACACAGGGATTCATTAACAAGTGTATTTTCCTATGTACATGGGCAAGGGTAGCAAACAGGATCTGTCTGCTGGCATCAGTGATGTTGTAGAAACCTGGAAGAAGTGGAAGATATCCTGTGTGATTGGGGTGAAGGATGATTTGGGTTCAGCTGATGTGCATGGCCTAAGGACTCAGCAGTACTCTGAAGCTGTGGGCCCCAGTACCCTCTGCATGGGAGTTTAATGATCATTCTACACTCTTGTGCATGGTGTAAACTGTTGTAACACCAGCTATTACACATCTGTCTCTTAGCTGTCTCCAGACCTTTTTTAAAATGCAGAAATATGTTCCTGATGGATTCATTCAATGATTTATCAAGCAGAAACTAGCCAGAAGTATGAGACTGAGATTTATGAAAGATAATTCTCCAAGTAAAACCCATGAAACTGAATTACTGAATGCAAAGAGTCCTTCAGGGAGGGCGTTTCAGAACCAAAGAAAATAACTGCCATTTTTCATTTGTTCTACTGACTTTTTATCTTACATTCATCTACAGTTTGCATGCCTAAACCCATCCAAAGACACCAAACCAAGTGTCCTAGTCAGTCTGTAGACCCTTGCAGTAACACATTCAAAGGTGGAAAAGAGAATCCAGTATACTGATGGCACTGGTGACTGAGAAACAGAGACAAAAAAGAAGCCCTTGTCATCAGAACTACCAATGATATGCTTATTAATTTACTTTAAGATCAGCAAATCACCCTCCAGTAATTTCTAGCTCAATCTAAACTTGCTTGCCTTTTAACACGCAATTAAAAAGACAGATACCACAATAGGCATAATAAATCAACCAACTTGCAACAGCACCAAACACACAAACATACCCGCAAACCCAAGTTGGGAATAACACCTGACAGAAGTTCTCAAGAAGATGATGTTATCCATCATTTCTGTTGGAGCCTCCACGTAACTTAAATCAGGAGAGAGTATGCATGGACTTGGGCCTTGTGCCCACATAGACAATGGCACAAATCACGACCAAAAAATATCAGAGCCAAATTTTTCTGAAGCATCCACAGGGAGGTGGTATTGTGTATTCTTCACTGCTCCAAGGGCTTGGTAGAGATATTTAGATGCAATTGCTATCTGGACACAGGCAGTGAGGTGCATCCTTCTAAGGCTCAATGAGGAGCTTTCCCGATGCCCCTTGTTCTGCCATGCAGTCTTCTCGTGACAGGCCCAGAAGACTGCATGGCAGAACAAGGGGCATGGGGAAAGCTTGAGAAGCCACCCTTCAGCACTTGCCACAGGCAGTGCATCCCCTAAAACATGCGTGCCCCCAGCCACCACCGTGACTGAGGGCATCTGAGCTAGGTGGCCCTTGCAGGGTCAGTTGGGGAATGGGATGCCTCCACAGGTGATGCAGCGCTCCCATGCACTGAGCAAGGATCACAAAGCACAGCCTGAGATCCTGATCCTCTCCTCTTTCCTGCACTACTTTGCTCTCTTGAAGTTCAGTCTTCACCTAAAGCAGACACTTGGCTGAGCTGAGCACTACTGTTCCCAAAACACCCAAAGGAGAAGGCAGAGATGACCAACACCTCGTTACATGTTAGTTATTAACTGAAGAACAAAATTTAGTAACTGTAGAACTAAATGGAAGACCACTTGTCAGTTCCCCCTCCTCAGCATGATGGTAACCCAGGCTTTCCTCCATCCACCCCCAGGCTTTCTCTCTTCCTGCTCCACATCTGCCTTCCTGTCTGTGCCCAGATCTGCTTTTGCCACCCCCAGTCCTGGAGGTTAGAGAGAATAAATCATATTGAAAACTCTGGATTTGAATGCCTTCAGGCTGAGAAGAGCACTGGATCCAGGTGCTTCCCAACGCTAAGCAAGAGTGGTTATTCCCAGTGGCAAGAAGAAGCACCACCAATAAGGGTCACATTCTTACAATGGCAATTGCAATGCTCTGTGGTGAACTTAGAACTATAAATATAGGCAAAACCAGGCTGGAAAATGGGGTATTTCAGGTTTCTTCATGCTAAAAGTCTAGTTTGTGAGGGAGTTTATATGTGCCTACTTTCTCCATGCAGTGCCTTCATTTCCTGCATGCCTAGGAAACACAGGTACTTTAGATCTAGGCTGTGCTGAAGAGAAGGTATTTTGAATTGCATTCTGGAGGTAAGGCACCTACATTTCACCAAAATCCAGTTTCAAGCGCTCTGACTCTTACTGAAAATAGCTAGTAAAATAGATACCCAAGAGCTTTATGTCACAATAACAATAAAGTAACTTGATTTATTGGGAATAGGAATTAGAAATTGCATTAAATGGAATTTTAAATTAACCCAAACTAAGCACGTGAAGATAAATATTGTAATTCTTTCAGTATGCTTCAAATTGTGTATCTCATGCCAGGTTTTTAAGCCTTGGAACTTAGGCGTTAAAGACAAATGTATATATTGCCCCAGGAGAGCTTAGCAAATCACTTTTTCAACAAGGTGGTTCATATAACAACCTAATTTAGCCCTGGCACAATTCTACTGCTTTCAATCCCAATAGTTTATTTTCTTTTCTGTGTGTTTCCAATCGGGGAAAAAGACTTAGGAAATAACATGAAAAAATCCTTTCCATGTGACAGCACCTCTCTATGTGAAAGCCTAGGCATATACACAAGATCTGTGGCACATTCAGTGTACTGTGTCTTTCAAGGGATCTCCCAAGAGTAAGGCTCAAAACATAGTATGTGACCTTGGGGAAAGCACTTAGTCTTTCTCTGGCTAGGTCTATCGTATAAATTAAACCCTGCCAGGGGATGTTCCAGGGCACTGGAATCCAATCCTCTATAAACTGTTGACATAATCCTTGGCATACATTTCACTGAAGCCAGCTGGCAGAGTCCCAAACAATTCCCACACAGCCCAGGAGCCAGTGCAACCCAAGGCCATTCCAACAGAAGGCAGTCGCTCCGCTCTGGGGGGAAATGCAGTGAACATGAGCTGCTCCATGCCAGTCAGCACTGCTCAACAGCGAGCCTGGGCACGTTTTGTGGACTAGTGTAAACACAAGTGATGCACCTAAAATGGAGATAACGTATCACTTCCTTTATAAAGCACCTTGAGATTTAAGGATGCAACTACCATTATAATCCTTGCAGACAGGTAACAGCATTACGCCCATAAGATTATTTGAAAGCACTTTTAAGTAAAGGTGTTTTTCCCTTCTCACAGTACCATTCAGGGAACAGCTGCCAAAACCCACATCCTATAGGAAGCTCATGCTCACATCTACAGGTAATGCCCACCAGTAAAAAAAATAGAAGTATCATGCTGGTCTACGACAGCAAGATTTTTAATTCCCTGCTCTTTCAAGTGCAGGAGAAAAGATGTTTATGCATTGCTCACCTCCTTGGGAGACAGCAAGGTGGCCTTGTCCATCTCCAGAGAACCTTTACTTTAGCTGGCACTCTCAATTCCACTTGGCAATGTTGCCATGGCCATAGGAGCTTGGCCACCAGTGCTTATGCAATGGATGCGCCTGCAGCATTGGAACAGCTTTAAGCCAAGCATCCTCTCTTCCACAAAGGGATCAACTGGAGAGCACTTGGTGATGCTACAGATCTGCTCGAGAGGCAATTGAGCAAGAACCTGGAATTTATGCAAGAGGAACGGAGAGAAGGTATTACAGAAGCAGAGGGAAACACTCTCCTCCTTTTAGAGCCACTGCTTCCACTCATCCTTGCCAAGTATGCTGGAGCTTCTCACTGTGTTTGAGCCTTTCACTTCAAAATATTTTACTTACAATGTCCCATCGATCTTTCCAGCTGCAATAAGAGTTGACATCTCCAACTGTTTTGGACCTCAGTGGGTTAGAGCTGGGTTCAAAACATACCGTCATATTTCATCCACCATGTTTCAGCCTTCAATTAAAGGCAGTCCCTTATGAAATGGGAAGACAGAGTTTTGTAACAACTCATCACTTAGCAGTCTCCAAAATCAAGGGCTACCTTTTTGGCCAAATGGACACACAAATGATTGCCTGCGCTAAGCCTCTTCTGTTTGCTCACCCTGAAGCAGTAGGATCCACTACTTCCCTACACTCCTCCTGCCAAACTGACTAGTATTGGTTACTCCTGATATAAATTTGTGCAACTTTGTAAGTACAGTCTTTCTAATAAAAAATGCACACCTATACTTGCTTACTAATGTCAGACACCATTCTGTACAGTATGATATTCACATTCAGGGGAAACTATCCTTTTTTGGAAACAGGCTGTTTCTGAGACTTCTGTTCACAGCAGCTTACACACAATTTCCTTCAGAGCTGTTAGCCCACACCTCTATATGAGCTCTGCGTACAGAAGTGTTAATAGCCCAGAGCCAGAGCTGGTTTGCATGTAATACTTTCTGTGTAAAAAAACAACAGAAAAATTGAATTTGTGATAATTATTATGGCAACTTTTCTTTCTCTAAAATTTTGGAAAAAAGCCAGTCACTGACAGAGGGAGCCATGTCTTCACCCATTAAACAGTTCCCTAGGTGTTCACTAGCCCATTTTACAGAGGGGAGGTGTTTGCAAGGGTCTTTCATCCTGAAATCATGCCCTCTGCATAGATGATCCTGTGGTTTTCATCACTCACTGCTCGCTCTTCTCATTTCTGAATGAAGGAATAAAAATATACTTCCATATTTGGAAGGACCAGCTTCGCAGGAAACGTCACTGCTCCAGAGAAGACAGAATTGTTCAGCTGGTGAAGAACTCATGGGCTGGCTGTAGCAGAACTTACTCCATTATTCCACCTCTCTCTCCTCTGATTGCAATACAGAAGTAAATAATGACCCTATAAAAACTAGTTTTGGCAGTAGCTTTGTATTGAAACGTGAGGATACTTCATTGCTCTCAGTTATTGGATTAGATGGATCATTAGCTACTACGTTACATTTTTAAAGGCGTTCTTTAGGCCTAGTGCCTCTGCAGACTATCACAAATTGTCCAACTCCAAAACCCTCTTCTGCTCACTAGGCCCAAAGCTGTAACTTTCTACAGCATTTACAAACAGCTGCACTTTTCAGAAAGGCAGAAATACTCTCAAATTTGTTCAAACCTGTCTCAGACGTTCACAGGACTCCAGACACAGCCTCTCCCACCTCTCAAGTGGAATTGCTTTCAACTGACAAAGCTTGAATCAACACCCCTGACTCAGCTCTTTCCACAGTCAAACCACCGCGCAGGTACATAAAATATATGGCCAGTTGGCAATCGTTCACTCCTGCAGTTTATGGCACGTCCCCTTGAGATTTCCCAAAGGAGAGTAACTCCTGCTTCCACTATCTAAAACTTCTTTTGTTCTGGTTTTAATCCTGTATCCAACCACAGGCTATTTGTCTCCTGAACAGCTATCAGCAGGAATGATGCCATGCTGTGCCATTCACCAGAGGTTCTGCACCTGTGGATTCAGAGAATTTCTCTGAATTCAGAGAAAAGCCAGTGAGGTGAGGACAACTGTGCTGTAAATATATATGTGACCAGAAGGAGAGAATGCAGGTGTACAGACTAAAACTGATACCAAAAATGCTGGAAAACAAACTCTCTAAGACTCATTTTGGAGTTTTAGACAGCAAGCATCCTTTATTATAGTGCTGGACGCATGGAGGAATGGCTTTCATCAATTGTGTAATGAGAAAAAAGCTGGTTACAGAACACATTTCCCATTTGCATGCATATGTACAAATTTTCCCAGAAATCTTGCACACATTCTATTACTTTCCAAGGACTCATTTTAATGCTATTAAGAACTTCACAAAAGGCAAATCTCTGCTAATTGGAGCCAGTTCTCTGCCTGGCCTTGCATTTTTAGATAGAGAAAGACTGCAGAGATGATTATAAAAGACATATCTGTTCAGCACATAACATACTTAATACAAGACGTTATCATTTCTGTCTGAACAGCATCTGGAAAAACACTGAAAAAAACCATGCTATAAAAACTGTACCATCAGAGGGACATTCTGTCTAACTTTCAAAAAGTACAGTTACTTAAATGGAACTTAACTGAAGTTAGAAAACTAATTCTATAGAAAACTAATTCTACTTTAGCTTTAACCAAAATATTCCACTTTTTTGCAGTGGTAACTTCTTGTATCAAAACCAACTCCAATTTTATGCTTTAAAAAATCATGGGAAACAAAAATGTGTCTTGATTTTTCTTGCAAAAAGGAGATGCTAGGTCCATATCACGATGTCCTCTGTAAGCACGAGGCTTTACCATGTCACTTGTTTTTAATGGAAGAACTATTTCCACCTGCCAGTTCCATGCAGACAGCTCGAGTCTGCCCTGGCTTCCCTCTGTCCCAGGTGCTCAGGAGCTGCCCCGTGCCCAGACAAAGCCATTTCCTAAGCATTCCTCAAGCCTCAGCTCTGGGAAGCCTGCACAGAGCTGGGGAGCCTGCAAAGCGCTCAGGCTGCATCAGAAGAAGCATTGCCAGCAGGCTGAGGGAGGTGATTCTCCCCTCTACTCTGCTCTCATGAGACCCCACCAGGAGTACTGTGTCCAGTTCTGGAATCTCCAACATAAGGAGGATTTGGAACTGTTGGAACAGGTCCAGAGGAGGCTACGAAGATGATCGGAAGGCTGGGGCACTTCTGCTGCGAGGACAGGATGAGAGTTGTCGTTGTTCAGCCTGGAGAAGGCAAGTCTCTGGGAAGACCTTAAAGCGGCCTTTCAGTGCCTGAGGTGGTTACAGGGAAGCAGGGGAGGGACTTTTTGAAAGGGCAATTAGTGATAAGGGGGAATGGCTTTAAACTGGAAGGGGGAAGACTTAGATTAGACATCAGGAAGAAATCCTTCAGGATGAGGGCGGTGAGACAGTGGCACAGGCTGCCCAGGGAAGCTGTGGATGCTCCCTCCCTGGAAGTGTTCAGGGCCAGGCTGGATGGGGCCTTGAGCAGCCTGGTCTGGTGGGAGGCGCCCCTGCCCACGGCAGGGGGGTGCAACTGGATGGGCTTTAAGGCCTTTTGCGACCCACACCGTTCTGTGGTTCCCTAGGTGCCTTAGAGGCACAGACACCCGCAGCCATCTCGGCCTCACCGCGTGCGCTACGGCCACGCCTCCCCCGCGAGGGAGTCTTTGCGCGCTGGCCCCGCCCCTCCTGCCCCTGCCTTCTCCCTCGGCGCCGCCCGGGGCGCGGGGCTGCCTGCGGCGCGCGGCCGCCATCTCGCGGTGGGGAGGGCGCCGCGTGCCGCCCGCGGCAAAATGGCGCCCGCGGCGCCGGTGTGACGGGGGGGGGTGTTCGCTCGAGTGGAAACCGCGGGTCGGGCTGAGCCGTAGTCGCAGAATGGTTTGGGTTGGAAGGGCGTGAAGAATTTCTGCCTAATCTAAATCTTTCCCTTTCCAGTTTAAACCATTCCCCCTCATCCTATCACGATTTGCCCTTGTAAAAAGTCCCTCCCCAGCTTTCCTGCAGCCCTTTCAGGTACTGGAAGGGCACTGCAAGGTCTCCTTGGAGCCGTCTCTTCTCCAGGTTGAACAGCCCCAGTTCTCTCAGCCTGTCCTCATAGCAGAGGTGCTCCAGTCCTATGATGATCTTTGTAGCCCTCCTCTGGACCTGTTCCAGTAGTTCCATATCCTTCTTAAGTGGGGATTCCAGAACTGGACACAGTGCTCCTGGTGGGGTCTCATGAGAGCGGAGTAGAGGGAAGGATCGCCTCCGTTAACCTGCTGGCAATGCTTCTTCTGATGGCAGCCCAGGATGTGGCTGGCATAGAACCATAGAGCCAGGACCACGCAGGGAGAGGGACCAAAGGGACAGGGAACAAAATGGCATCTTAGCCTGTATTAGAAACAGTGTGGCCAGTGGGACCAGGGAAGGCATCCTTCCACTGTACTCAGCATTGGTGCAACCAAGTTTTGGGCCCCTTGCTTCAAGAAAGACATTGAGGTGCTGGAGCATGTCCAGAGAAGGGCAATGAAGCTGGTGAAGGAGCTGGAGAACAAGCCTTAGGAGAGACAGCTGAGGGAACTGTGATTGTTTAGTCTGGAGAAAAGGAGGCTGAGGGGACACCTCATCACTCTCTACAACTCCCTGAAAGGAGGCTGTAATGACATGGGTGTTGGTCTCTTCTCCCAAGTGACAGGTGATAGGACAAGAGGAAATGGCCTTAAGTTGCACCAGGGGAGGTTTAGGTTAGGTATCAGGAAAAATTTATTTGCTGGAAGGGTCATTAGGCACCGGCAGAGGCTGCCCAGGGAAGTGGTTGAGTCACCATCCCCAGAGATGTTTAAAGGACAGGCAGATGAAGTGCTCACGGATGTGTTTCAGTAGTGGATGGGTACGCTTGGACTCGGATGATCTCAAATTTTTTTTCCGACCAAATGATTCTATGGAAAGTGGGATGAAACCCACAGAGGTGAAGGGTGTGAAAGTGCATCCCCATGCTAGCGGTGCTGCGTTGCGCAGAGGCAGGCTGTGAACAGAGCTTGCTGCTTCTTATTCGCATTAGACAAGCAGAATGGCTTCCTGGAAAATTTAGAAGGGAGCTTGAATTTCAAAAGGATGAGGGGGAATTTCAAAATTACAAAGGCAAATCCACGTCAGATGGGAACAAGAAGGACCATCCCACTCTCCATTGGTTTCATAACAGCATTCCAGTGTTATTTTGGAGCTTGCAGATGTCAGGGTGTAGAGTGAGGGCTGCTCCACCCCATTTCTCTGCCAAACTTCATTTCTTTGAAATTTCTCATACCGCCTGCCTGCCTCAGGGTGGATTTCAGCTTGAAATTTCCCTAAAAATAGTTCAGCCAGGACCAGAACTGGTTCGTGGTGAAATGCTTGTTCTTGCCCCTATTAAAATCACATACAGTCATTTTGTATCATCAAAACACACAGGTTTGTGCAAACTAGAGTGCCTTCATGTATTGAGGCATGAATTTGGCAAAGAGATAGGGATGTAACTTTAGCCCAAACTATTAAAATATAGCAAGCTGTAGAAAATTTTCTTCTTAGGAGGGACTTTTTAGAATTTGGCAGTTAAAATCCTTGACGGTGCATGAAATGCCAGCGTAGGACCACCATGGATAAAGGAGACTTTCCCTGCCAGTGCTGCTTGTGACTGCTACAGGCTGCTGTCGAGTGCTGCAGATCAGTCCATGTGGTTTGTGTGCTTAACTGCCCTTTGTGATGGCTCCTGGAGAGAATGGCAGCTCCATGCTGTCCGTTCACCTCTGTTAGACACTCTGCTCAAGTAGAGAGGTGGGCATCAAACAGTAGGTGTTTCAGTCCCACTCATGACCCATACAGCTGTAAATATGAGGCCACATGGTGGGGTTTTTTTTCATATGCTCTCTAAAAACTCGGGCAGTTAAACATTCACAGAAGTTAACATTAAGGTCACAAATCCACATAAACTACTCCAGAACACAGAAGTTGACTGTGCAACCATCATTCCAGCCCTGTGTGTGTGCATTAAGGTTTGTCTGTACCACAAGCTTCTTGCTTTGGTTGGATGGGGTTTGTGTCTCTGAGGTACCCTCTGTATAATGATTGCAGAGTGCCTGGGCACAAAAAGACCAGTGCTGTAGCAGTCCAAGTGAAACTGAAGTGCTGGAGCCAGGGAACCGTACAGGTCAGTGACAGCATCCAGAGCTCAGCATGCAGCCAGACCACAGTCCTGCCTTTCAGTAGCTGAGTGTGCCAGTTCCCACTGGTTTGGGGGGCTCGTTCGTGCGCGTGAGCAGGACAGGTGATTTTGCAGTCTGTGAGATGCATTTGCAAACCTAAGATGGGCATTAAGAACATGGCATTTTCTGCTGTTAAAAAAACAAAAAAGTGGATCTCCAAAATAAGAAAGTTTACCGTAATTCATACAAAATCGCCTTTTAGTTCCAGATTTCAATGAGTTTCAGTACTGAGACCTCTGTGACTTGTACCCCAGGACATCTGACTGCCTTCAGGGCAGTCAGCTTTAACCCACTGCAGTAGTCTTAGAACTGTGGCCAGTCCATCCCGCTGCTTTTCCACCAAGAAATAAATGAGGCAGCAGCTGGGGTTTCCCTCCCTTTCTCGGTGGCAGAGCCTGCTTCCACTGGCGCTGCAGCAGATGAGGAGCGACCACCATCTGCTGGGAGCTCAGCTCGTCCTGCCCGCGCTGCTGATGCGGACACATGTCCTCGCCTCTAGCCTTTCTCTCTTCAGGCTCACGACGTTTGTATCCACATCACACAATTTCCATCTGTCTGCACAGCACGCAATTCTCCAGAGCAACCAACAGGCAGTTGGTAGCTGACAGAGCGCTGCTTTCCTACACCCAGTCATGCTCTGCTGTCTTCAGCAAGAAGCAGGGAGAGACACAAGCTGCTGCATCCCATTTTCCTTACTCCTCTGTTGATTAATTTTGAGGACTTTTAACTAAATTTATATCTTTGTTACATTTGTTTAGTTGTGGATTTGTTTTTAGATGTTTGGTTTTGTTTTAATATTTCTGGTGCAGTTTTGGAGTTCTCTCAAGGTGTTTGGATATCAGATAGCACTGCTGTAGATCCAGCAGGGAAGCAGCTTATCTGGAGGGTCGGGAAAATGAATGACAGCTGCTGATTTCCCTGGTTTCTTTCAGTGAGAAGGGACTGTCAAAGGCTCAAAAGGAGCTGCTTTTTGTCACTGGAAACCTTACAGGTTTAGGTAGTGACTAAGCCGTGGTGTTGGAGAGACTCCGAGACTGCCTTGTGTAGAGGGATAAGAAAAAAATGCTTTTCAGTTGGTGTGAAGTTAGAGATGGACAAACTGAGAATGACAGCAGAGCTCTGGAAAACCTCTGGAGTGGGTCCTCTATAAGGGCCAGCAGCATGGAGAGAAGACACAGCAGATAGTGGAAGCATTTGCTTCTATAGTTTTGGCTTCTGGGATTGATTGCTCCCATGAACACAGCAACAGTTTGTTACTGAGGGCAGGTTTTCCTTTATGTGCAGTTGTGACGCAGATGAAAACACTGCCTGGGTTTCAAGAATGGATTAAGTTGGCTTTGGGAAGATAGTCCAAATATGCTCCATGAACCATGGAATGAAGATCTTAATAATCCTACATCTAGAATAAATGAGCAACCAGAAAATCCTGTCAGTTAGCCAGTTTTCTTTCAGAGAAACTCATATAACCATGTTACCATGCAGTTCCCATGACAAATCAGTAACACTCTGTGGAGAGAGTTCCTGTCTTGCCTATTCAATAGCACAAATTCTCTGGAAGCATCTGCTGGGGACATCATTTCCACCATAGCCTGAGATTGGCGAGTGCACAGGGCTTCCAGAAAAAACTGCTGTTCCAGGAGGTCCCACAGATCAGCTTTCTGAGCAGGGCGAGTCTTTCCACCCTGCTTCTGTTCGCAGTGCGATTCAGCAAAGCTCATGTTTCTGCCCAGGCTCGCTGAAAGGAAGTCCTGAAAGGTTTTCACTGCCCATTTGAACTGATTTTGTGCTGATGCTTTCTTGGATCTACAGGGTATAATTTCTGGTCAGCTGTAGCCTTTCCGACACGCAGCACATTTAGTGGTGACTTTCTGTGACTCTGAGACACAGAGGTTACAATTTCTAGTAAAATTTTGCTGAAGGAATCAATAAATGACTGGAACTCTGATTTCAGGCAGTGCTGTACAGTGCCTGGAAGCCTGAACTTGCAGCAGTGAGGAACGTCCACCTGGAGGACTTGTGTCACCTTTTACCTGTGTTCTCACCCGTGGCTCATCAAATGCAGCGCCTCTGGGACAGGAGCCTACCTCTGCCACATGTTCATCCCACGGCAAGGTGATCCCGCTTCCCAGGCTTAAACAAAATGGCTTGTGATTAATAAACACATTTTAATAACCTCATGGGAACCTTCAGCCTACCTGGGGTGAGATATGCCGTGTTACCAAACAGCCTGCAGGCTATGTGATGGTGGCACAAAATTCCAGAGTGAGCTGGGCTGATGGGAATCTTAGCCTGCTGCTGCTGCATATCCAGCCAGGAGGTCTGTGGCATTCATTATGAATTTTTTGATTTGCTGGTTTGTCAGGGTTCAGCTTTTTGATAAAAGTTTCAACCTCAGCTGGCAGACTAAACCAAAATAAGGTCAAACCAGACCAGAAATTATAACCAGAAATAAAAGTTTGCAACTTTGAAACAAATTCTGATTTTGACCTCTGTGTTTTAATAAAGGCAAGACATTGAAATTACCTCACTTCCCACCAGGGCAGCAAGCAAGAATCAGAACAGTGCATAATCTGGACTAGAGATGAACACATATAGGTTGAAGCCAGATGTTGAGCCATGTTCAGTGTATATCATGGAGTCACAGAATGGTTTGTGTTGGAAAGGACCTTAAAGGTCATCCTGTCATGGGCAGGGACACCTTCCACAGGATCAGATTGCTCAAAGCCTCATCCAACCTAGCCTAAGGGTGGGGAATTCACGGATTCTCTGGGCTGTTTGAGTGCTTCATCACTCTCACAGTAAAACATTTCCTAATATCTAATCTAAATCTCCCCTTTTCCAGCTTAAAACCATTACCCCTTATCCTATCACTGCAGTTCCTGATAAAGAGCTTTTCTGTAGTCCCCTTCAGGTACTGGAAGGCTGCCGTAAGGTCTTCCTGTAGCCTTCTCCAGGCTGAACGAGCCCAACTCTCTCTGGTTATCTTTGTGGCCTCCTTTGGACTCGCCCGAACAGATCCATGTCCTTCCCAGTGGGATGGAAGCAAGCCTTCAGCTAGGGCTTCAGGGTACTGCTCTCATGTAAATTGCAAGCAGAAGTTATGTTCCATCTCCACCATAAGAGTCAAACAAGCCATGGAAGCAATAAGATCATTCCTGAGCACTGTGTATGCCCTTTAGTGCTCTGAAATTTGTGCTATTAGCTTGGAAGTTAGCACGTAGGTATTTTGCCATCTCAGCTAACTGTGTGTTTGTGAAGTTCACAGATGTCACGTGAATGGCCTGCTCTCTGTGTCCCCTTCTCTGTCTCTGATGGCCAAAAATAGAGCCAAGACATACACTTTCTTGCAGATGCGAACTGCTCCGATTATAGCTCCTGCACACTGTTAACGGGCTTCAGTGAGTTTGGAAACCAGCATAAAACACAGATTTCTCTGAACTGCCAAACTCTGCAGTTGTTTCATTATGTTTCTGGCAGGAAATCTGGATGAGATGCCAAGTTGGTAGAAAATTCAATATCCCACTGTAAGATGTTTATGGTTTGGCACGTATATCTAAGTGCACCTTCCGGTTGCTAAGTTAACATGATTTAAAAAATCCTCCATCTGAGAATCAATCATCCAGCTGCAGAGTTCAGTGAAATGACTCCATAAACCGCGCAAGTGTGAGGGAGCCATTCCTGTAAGGGCCTCAGAGCCAGAGTACCTCCTGGTATCTGCAGGCCATTCGCATTTCCTGATGTCTAGACCTAAACTTTTATTTAGTTCATCCTTTTAAAGAGTCACAGGACCACTATTAAAACAATGAAGAAGACACCACCTGCTTTCACAGTATAAACCAGGAAGATACAAACTCGACCCTACCCTAACAAAGCCAGATCCTTAGTAGTTCTTATACCACAACTATAGCAGTTAACTGAATGATGGATAACAGGTTTCTTTTTTTCTCCCCAATTATGTGCTTTAATAATTTTCAAAAAAATACAGCATTCGTGTATGCATTTGTAAACCATAAATGTGGCTCAGTTTCGCAAAACAATGCATCTTCTCATACTAGGTAATGTATTTACATTCTAGCATTACTAGCACTAGAGGGATGTAAAATATTAACTTCACAAATATGCTGTGCTCATTCCCATCCTATAAGGGTACACAAAAACATCTCCATTTTGGTAGTTTACAAACATGCCAAACCAGTGTGTAAGTATACGCCATGGTTAGATAGTCTTACATTCCATAAGCAGGAACAATGTGATCTTCCTTACATTAAAATAAATCTTTTCATACCTATTTCACCCTTACATTAAAATAAATCTTTTCATACCTATTTCACCCTTACATTCAATAATACTTGCTTCTTTGTAGAAACTAAAATATGTTTTAGTGAGCCTTTTCAAAAGAATCCTTGATTTCCATTTGTTACCCAGAATTGCAGAAAGCCTTTGCATAAACAGTGTGTGTCTTGCTGAGGAGATTTGAGACGGCAGCAGCTCACCACAGACGTGTGAAGTGAGCTCTCCCGCAGCGCTGCAATGCCTGGCTGGACAGGCTGGATCTCCGCCAGCTGTTGTGTCTTCCCTAGCTACAGGTGCATTTTAGTCTGGGTGCCTTCAGGAGCTCCCACCTGCTTGGACCTTGCTGAAGCATGTTGAACTGAGGAAGTCCATGATGGCTGTAACCTGTGGCTGTGTGGTGGTTCTGTTGCTGCCTCCCTGTAGCCTGAATGCTGCTTAGAAGAGGTCACCAACAACAGTGCATTTGGTCCTGTTACGGCCCCTCTTTATGTGTCTCAGTTCCCCCACAGAGCACGGCACATTAAGCAATGAGCTGGGCAAATGAGGCCCAGGAGTGCAGCAGAGCGAACTGCAGGTAGAGGCAGTGAGGAGCTGGGAGAGCTGCCTGCGTAACCTTACACACTTGTCCTTTTCCAGCTGGCTGAGGCCAGCGGTGCTCTCATGGGGACAGCTGCACTCTCACTTCTGGGGGCCTGGTGCCAAGCCACCGGAATTCCACTGCTGTTACTGATGAACTCACTTAGGAACCTCTGAGTTAAGTTTAACATTTTGCAAAATGCATTTATTCCCAAATGCCCTGGTGAGGATGTGCAGCTGGTCTGGATACACAAGATTTGACAGTACACAGTCTGCAGAGCCAAAAGTTAATAAAGCTAAGGTACAAACTTAGAATCACATTAATCCTTAGAATAGATCACCAGAACTATTCTTTCCATGAAGTTATCAGCAGATGAATTACCAAGGTTCTGCTGTCTTGTCTGACTTAAAACCTGCACTTGAAGAAAGGAAGAAACCTTTACACACTGTAAGGAGGCTAGAGAACATGGAATTGCAAACCACTGCTACCTCGCAGTTAATCAGCCGAGATGACAAAGTGAGGCAAAGAATGTCGCTCTTCAGCACGAGCTCACTCACCCTGGTGGTCTTTGCCAACTTCCCTAAATGTTGGCTGTGAGAATGATCGGTAAGTACAGGGTGTGGAAATCGACTGTGTGCCTTTGGTCTACTTTGAGCTTTTAGAAACCGCTTACAGTGCAATTAGGAGCTGGGTGTGTCCTTTGTGACAATCCAGTCAATTTCCTTAGCACCAGACTCTAATGCCTGTGCAAAAGAGCATGTAGGTAGTTCCAAGAAAGCATGTAGGTAGTTCCAGTTCCAAGAAAGCAAAAAGCACTCTGCAAACACAGGATGCTATTAAAACCAAAGAGAGTTTTGATATTGACTTAGACAGGCACAAAAGCAGATCCTTTACATGAAAGACTCGCTCTACAGTGAAAAGAAAGAGGTCTCCTGGCCCTACTGCTGCCCTCTGTGGGTAAATTCCTGTGTGTTGTAGCCTCTGGCAAAGCCTATGGCTTTATCTAAACAGGTTCAGCATTATTCCCTGATATAACTGCTTCATTGGAGCTCAGTGTACTGTGTTCATCCTCACATTGGCAAGACTCCTCAGTTCACTCTCAGAGTTCTTCAAAAGAGAAACATATATTTGCAAAGAGTTACGGTGCTTAGGTAAGTGGAAAAGTGAGTAGCAAAAGGTAATCTTGTATGTAACACTGTCTCCGTGTTTATCTTTTCAGAGGAAACCTGCAGAGGCTGCTGTAAATTCACACAACAAAAGAATGCTTCCTTTCCTGCTCTGACTACAACAGAAAATAAAGCTAGGGTGGCTGGACAGAAAAAAGGAGGAGACATAGGAGTGACCGTAACTGAAGTGGGAGGGAAGGTCCAAGCTCTTAGTGTGCGTAGACTGAGAGAAGAAATAATATTATCTACATCAAAAGTTTTGAAGAACTGGTGTATAAAACTGCTATTCTAGGAACAGAGACTTTAAAATCTTGGAGTGCTCCCATCTGACAGAACCCTAGGCACCGTACCCATGCTTATTAAAAAGACAAAGATTATCTTGGCAGTGAGAAACTTACCAGTCTTTCTGCAATCGTGGGAAATCTTTAGAGCAAATTTTGAAGAGAAAAATAATTAAGAGCTGAAGGTAGGTAGAAAACGATGTAGATAAAATGATTAGGACAACCTCAGCTGGTATTTCTTGTTGATTTTGCAGGCATAACTCACTTGGATGCTGAGCTGACAAGCTGACTTGCTAAGCTGGGTTGATTTGATCAATTGTGATTATACTTGCCTTGGACTGGACAAGACAGAACTGGATATCAAAGCAAATAAGGAGCCAGCAGAAGACAACTTGGGCAAAGAATTACTGAGTAGGAAGGAAATTAATATTGGAATTCCTCAAGGTGCCGGGCCTGATCTCCTTCAGTCTGGAGAAAAGGAGACTGAGAGGGGATCTCGTAGCTGTTTACTGCCTTCTCACAAGGGAGGGAGGTGAAACAGGTGCTGATCCCTGTGACCTATGACAGGACTGGAGGGAATGGCAGGAAGATGTGCCAGGGGAGGTTTAGATTGGATATTAGGAAGAGGTTCTTCACCCAGTGGGTGGTGGAGCACTGGAATATCTCCCCAAGTAAGCAGTCATGGCACCGGGTCTGCCAGCATTCAAGCAGTTTTTGGACAGTGCCCTCAGTCACATGGTGTGAATGTTGGGAGTGTCCTGTGTAGGGACAGGAGTTGAACTCGATGATCATTTTGGGTCCCTTCCAGCTTGGGTAATTCTGTGATTCTAAGATATTCGTTTATTACCATGGCACATGCAAGGAAGTTTTGAAGTATTTTCAGCATGGAAGGGGGATGGAATATTAAAAGCGCTGCATGGCAGTGGTGACTAAAGCAGTGGGAATAAGGCCATTTGCTAGGGCAGAATACAAGCAGTGCATGAGGGTATTTGTATGTTAGATGTCAAAATCAAGCTGTTATTAAGGCTTCTTTACCAGTAATATGGAAAGAAAAGCGCTTCTGGAAGCTCAGTCTTGCTACTTCAGACAATGATCTGGAGTGAATCACCTGTGGGAGGTGTCTCTGGTGCACTCGAGAGGTGGCTGTGAAACCTACTACGCAGTCAGCTAAAGCTATGTCAGGTCAGTCAGACTTAAAGAAGAGTGTCTGCTCCAAAAGGCCACCCAGGCTCTGAGAAGGCTGCAGAGAAGAAGGAATGAAGGTAAGAGTTGATCATGGCATGACTATGATGGGATGGTTGTGAAAAAGGGAAACATATGCCTAGTCTGGTGGGACATGTCCCTGCCCGTGGCAGGGGGACTGGAACTGGGTGATCTTTAAGGTTCCTTCCAACTCAAACCACTCTGATTCTGTTTATCTGAAAAGGTCTTTATAAAGCAGAGCACTGATATATTCCCAGGCACATATACCCAGAACTCATCTGCAGTTCAGGGAATCTGTGTTTAAGAAAGAGGAACTCAAGACTGCCCCGTGTGGAGAGAAAGCTGCAAAAGTCAATGTGAGAGTGGAAAACTTACTTTGTTAGCAGGGCCTAAAGCAGCTGGGCTTGTTTAGTCTCACAAAATGAAGGTTGAGGGGGGATCTTGCCTGTTTAAATGTATCAAAACAAAGGAATAGCTTTTAGAATTCCTAATGTGATGCTGGTAAAGGATCATAGTTTGGTTGAGAATAAATTTGGACTCAAAATATAAAGGTCTGTAACTATCAGAGTAGTTGGCATTGCCCAGCAACCATTTCAAAATGTTACTTGTTATGTTTGTAATCCATGAGTTTTCTGGTTTGGGTTTTACTCCAAGTTAAATATCATAGTGAAGAGTCCTACAGAAACAAGAACTTTTCACTGCTAAAAGCCCTATATAATGACATTCTGCTATCTCCCCTGTATATCTGGTTCAAGCTTCAGTGTTTTCCATTCCCCAGCACGTTCTCAATATCCCTCTAATAAAGAAGTTCTAATTGTAAGGGTTATTTTCTGATAATGAGTGAATCTCCTACTTGAGAAATACCTACCAGTGGCTGACTCCCAGGAACACGGGAGCAGGATGAGCCAAGGAGTTCTGGTGCTTGGGCTCCAAGGTGACAGACATGAGAAATCCTTGATGAGGACTAAACTGGTATTTGTCTGTGACACCATAAACGTAAGGATGAACTTCCCATCCATTCAGATTCTCCTTTACCCTATCAACCAGGAGATGCTTTACAGATGAGCCTGTGTCAGAAGCTGAGTGAGTGACTGGTTGCAAACGTATCAGCTTGTGGCTGTAGTTAGGAATCAGCCCCACATCATCAGCCTGGCTTCAGAGGTACTTTGTATTGTGCTGGCATTTCTACAGAATCTTTGGATGGAAATTTGCAAGTGCAAATGAAATGTAGAGAAGAACAGAAGCATTTAATAAATTGCTTTGAAGACCTGTAACTGAGTTCAGGAGCTTTTATCGTCTTAATTTCAAAGGTGCCTAATGTTTAAAATCAAACATACAAACAAATTAGGTTTATGAATTCATAGTAGTTGCCACATATCAGGAAATGAGGACTGTGCCCTCCCAGCAATACAGTTTAATTGATCCTGTCTCCTGGTATGGGGAAAGTCAGTGTTTGTGAAGATAAAGAAGATGGAGCAGGATGCTTCTCAGTGTCACCCAGTGAAAGGCCGAGAGGAATAAGCATAGACTGAAATACAGGAAAATTCACTTAATGTGATGGCAAAAGACTGGCAGAGATTGCTCAGGGAGGTTCTAGAGTCTCCGTAACTGGAGATACTAAAAATCCAACACGACAGTCCTGAGCAGCCTGCTCTAGCTGACCCTGCCCAAGCAGGGCATTGGAAACTATCTCCAGAGGTGCCTGCCAGCCTGCATTGTTCCATGGTTCTGTGAAACGCACTGAAATTCCTAAGAGAGCCAGTTTTTTTCGGCAGATATGGTGGTACCAGTGTACATTTCAAATCAGTTACTGTTGGCTAAGGAGGGCATCTTGCTATCCTCAGTCCTGTAGGAGAGAAGCGAACCCCAAATGTCCAGGGACAAGAGCGATGGAGTTCTGCAGTTACCAAAGCAGGAATTTACCTGCATCTTCTGATCATGGAGACATGGGCAAGTGTGTCTTGCCACCTGTAGGCTGAAAGTCTGCAGGGTGGGTTATGTCAGAAGGACACCAAAATGCTATTTACATTCCATTTATGGGTCTGACTGTATGAAAAGGAGAGTACGTAACAGAGTTCCGGACCATGAGGCCACGTAAAGGCTCGGTTCTCAAGTTTTCAAGTTCTGTTCTTGATGGGTCTGTTGTTGATGCCAACATTGTCTCTGGGTAAGCACTGTGGCAGAGCTTGGTCCCTGAGCTGTAATGGAGGCCCGAAGTGGAGCTTCTAGAATACTTCCTCATCCTCTCTGCTCCATCGTTCTCCAAACAAAAATATAAGCCAACGTACTGCCTGTTACACTCTTGTGCAGCTCCCAGAAGCTCTGATACTCTCCTTCACCTCAAGAAGCCCAGGCATCGCTGCCCGGAGGAGTGCCCGTGACAAGCCTTGTCTGTCATCTCTAGATTTCTCTTTGCATAGCTGATAGCTTAATGAGAGCTGTGGTAGCACAGGTTGCTCAGAATCGCTGTTGGGGCATTAGGAGAATGAAGTGAACTTTTACAGCTTTCCTAGAAAGTAAGAGAGGAGCGAAGAGGCTGCAACAAGCAGTTCTGCAAGGCAGTAAGAGGTGTGAGACTCCTCTGCGGGGGCTCTCCCTTACTGACTCATCTGAGAGCTGTACTCCCACTTCTCATTTGAAAATGAACCTCTACCCCTCCCTTGATTGTGGGTGTCCCTGTGTCACCTCTACACCTTTTTGTCTCACAAACACGTATGGATGGTGCTGTTTTGCACATGAAAACACTGGGGCTTGCTCAGCCCTACTCTTTTGTTCTGGTAGTGGTCACCACTGAATAGCCTTTCATTTATAGTGACAAAAATGTTTCCCCCATGGCAAAAATAAGGATCAAGACTGTTGCTAGGTGAGGTACTCCTCCCACCACACAGTGACTAAAAACAGCCAGCAGAGTCACTTGTGGAAGGTCTCTGCTCTGGAGTGCTCTCAACTGCCCTGCTATTGCTAAAACACCTGCAAGACAGTCAGTCATTATGTGTGAAGTGAATCCATCAAATAACAGTGACAGGGGAACATCGATCAAACTGCCAGATGGAGGAAAAAGACATACTTATAAAACTCCTTGCTAATCATACCAAATGTTTCAGATGGGATCACGTTGACTCACAGGAAGGAGCTGCTTTTGCTGTCTTCCACACAAGTGTACTGATAGTGACAACATATTGCCACCCCAGGTGGGTGGCAGCTCTTTGAGACACGAAAGGAAGGAGTAAAAAGACCTGGAAATCTGAATTCTGCAGTTGCTTACCCTTAGGTTAATTTTTCTCCCTCATGCTTTCCATTGCCTTCCTCAGGAATGGAACAAACAGGCTGGTTTTATGGATGAATGTGATGGCCAAGCCCTCACTTGACAGCGAGTCTGGTGCTTCTCAGAGTTAATGGTCTGAGTCCTAAATCCTGACTTCAGGCACATCACTTGCTGGGAGAGCCTTGGCGTAAAGCATCAACCCATGTAAATCTGTCATCTCATGGAAAGTTCCTGAAAGGTGCTTAGTCTTGATGGATCAAGTCCTGTACAAAGATTAGAAGCATCTCTGGAATTACAGTTTCCTGCTTCTTAGCCCAAGGCCATTTGCTGTTAGAAGGGGCACACAGGGAGCTGATAACAAAAGTCAGCTCTTCATTCTTGCACAAACAGGATGGGGCATCGACACACCCAGCAAAATTTAAGAACAGCTCACCTGAAAAATGAGTCAACAAATAAGTATTTTGAGGAGTGAGTGGAAATTTTCTGTTCCCAGGACAACAGCTCTAAGCAAGGCTGAAATGCAGCATAGCCTGCAGCTCACAGGATGGAATCAGGATGAGTCCAGCATTACAGTCAGAGCTGACTGGTAGTTTAATGGTAGCTCAATGGTAGTTTAATATCCTTCTCAATCACTATTGTTGTCACTGCTGTTGCTTCACCCCAGCAGGGATATCACAGCCCAGTTTGTTGCAGGCCAGTAGGAAACCCTCAAGGATGAAGCCCTCTCAGGCATATCCACTGCAAGAAGTGGTTTTACAGATTAAGACCAAAATCAGAGTTCTGATATCAAGCATTAAAAAATACACAGGAACTCAACATCTGGAGAGAACTCAATACACAAACTCTCCAAGAACTGGGGAGCTATTTCTGTCCACAAATATTTCATAGATGTTTATTTTCTCTAAACTGTAAAAATTGAAGGCATGATGCTGAACAAAGACCTGCCTGCTTTAGGTGCTGGAGAAATTATGCAGCAACAATTAGGCTTTATGCAAAGATTAATCTTTAAGTAGAGAGGTATGAGTCTCTTTTAACACTGCTTGACTTTTCCACACGGGGTTTTATATTTATAAGTGGCTGTTCTTGCTCACACAGAAAACTCCTGTCTCTTCATCTGCTTCCCTGGAGACTCCTGAACTTGTCTTCAAACTGATCTCTCAGCCAGAGGAACACTTCCCCACTGTGCAATGAAAATTTATCAGCTTGTTCTTCATCATGTCTCAACAACTCAGAGATTATTAACTCCTTTTTCAAGTGATTAATACTCCTTGGTGTTTGAGAGGCATAACTCCAATGCTTGTGAGGTGCTTGGAGGCCCTGGAAAAGAAGGCAGGAGGCAAATGTAAAGTATGACAGTTTGGGTTGAGAGGCAGGTTGACCATGCTCTGGGTCGAGTCCTGAACCAGCTCCAGTCAGGTCCCATTTTGGTTGGCCTCTGTAGGCCCCACAGCACAAAAAAGAAGGGCCCTTTTTAACCTCCTTCCTTTGTATGACAATCCAGACCTGTGGATTCCCGAGGGAATACAGCTGAGAAGAAGCCATTTCACTTAGCACTGCCTAATTATAGCCATGTTGAAAGCCACAATTGTATCTCCTCTGCTAAGAGAGTTTTAATATTCATCATCAGGCCCCTCATTGGTGGCTGCAGAGTACCTGTCAGTCATGATAATTACTAATTTGTTTTAACTTGCCTCAGAAGCATTCCTAGAATTTATGGCTGGGCTGTGAGTCGGCTCAGGCCTCATTATTCTCACTGTGCCTTCTACTGTGACAGAGGTGGCGCAGAAACGCGACATATATAAAGTCATCATGACCCGTCTCTACGACAAGTGATGCACTGAGAAAATGCACGGCCGTGATGGAGACATGTTTGTGTCATGAAGAACACGAGAAGCACCTTACTATTAAATCACTCCTGGAATTGCTCTTACATACCCACTGGTAAGTGCGTGTGTATAATTTTCCAAGAGAGCTGGTCTGTCTGTCCTTGCACGTGTGGCTGAGGCAGGCCAAGCAAGAAAGGAAAAGGGAGCAAAAAGATCACAGCTAGCCAGGCATGGGTCCAGTGCTTTTGTCCAGAAGCAATCCTGTTTTTTGTCCAGAAGCAATGGCATTCTGGTCTGCATCAGGAATAGTATGGCGAGCAGGACCAGAGAAGTTATCGTCCCCCTGTACTCAGCACTGGTCAGGCCTCATCTTGATTATTGTGTACAGTTCTGGGGCCCCCAGTTTGAGAAAGATGTCAGGATGCTGGAGTGTTTTCAGAGGAGGGCAACGAAGATGGTGAAGGGGCTGGGGCACACTCCCTATGAGGAGTGACTGAGGGAGTTGAGGCTGTTTAGTCTAAAGAAGAGGAGGCTTAGGGGAGACCTCATTGCTCTCTACAACTACCTAAAAGGAGGTTGTAGTCGGGCAGGGATTGGTCTCTTCTCTCGGGTGACCAGTGACAGAACTAGAGGGCATGGACTCAAGCTTCGTCAGGGAAAGTTTAGGCTTGATGTTAGGAAAAAGTTCTTCACTGAAAGGGTGACTGGCCATTGGAATGGGCTGCCCAGGGAGGTGGTGGAGTCGCCGACCCTGGAAGTGTTTAAGGGGAGACTGGATGAGGCACTGAGTGCCATGGTTTAGATGATGGTTGGTGTTAGTGTTGGTGTTGGTGTTAGTGTTGGGTCATAAGGTTGGACTCAATAATCTCGGAGGTCCTTTCCAACCTTATGATACTGTGAAACTGTGATACTGTTTTGTCCCTAAGCTGACCCTGACCACCTTGCAGGAAGCAGAGTTTCTTCAGAAGATCATTTTACCCCCACCATTACAGCAGGAGATGTCCACCACACTGCTTTACTGGAATACATTGGTGCCACTAAAGAGCACCCAGATCGTGTAAAACACAGCGCAAGAGTAGCATGAACACAATAGTTTGTGCTCTGATATCCTAATCCTAAAAGGTGGAAATGAAGCAACATTCCCCCTGACCCGCTACCACGTTACACAAAGTAAACATCGGCCAGTTCACCCCAGCCTGCTCCCCAGGAATTCTTCACAGCATTGCCCTGCCATGGAGCCCAAGAAGCCACCCCAGCAACTCTGCTACGTGCATGCTACTCCCACAAGCCTCCCCCTCCACTCCTCACCCAGCTTTCTGCCTTCCACGGATACCAGGCAGCTTTCTGAATCATGCTGAATATGGATGAAGCTTCCCAGCTTGGCCCAGGAGAGCCCCTTCACGGCTTTGTCTCACATTTCTGTGCCCCTATAGCACTGAGCCATGGCTGGTAATCTGGAAAATGCATCTTCTGTGAACTTTGATGTCACCTCGTGCATGGCAGAAGGGTGTTCATGCGCACCACCTGATCTCTGCTGTGCTCTTGCTCTCAGGAGAATTCCCAAAGCACATACGAATTGCTTTTCTGTCTGCAGCAGTGTCAGTTGTCACTCAGCGCAGGAGCCTCTTACCCTTGTGTCCACCCTGACTGGAGAGGGGCTTTCCTTGCACACCATGCTCCAGGACCTGAGGAGGTCCCAGGCTCCTCAGTTTAGACAGAAGGACTCCACAAAGGCAGCACTGGGTGGATCATGAGGTTGTTCCAGAAGGCTGGGCACAGCAGGGATAGACGGGCAGGGTGACTGTGAGCATGTGAGCAGCCCTGGTGCTTCATTCCACCCAGATCAAGATTTCCCTCTGCCAGCAAAAGTCCTTTGCAGGAACACCTGGTCTAGATTCCCCACAGAGACCAGTCCCAATGTCCAAAGCTAGTAAGAATTTCTGAGTATAGAAGGCATTCAATAATCATTGAATAATCTATTGCAAATATGCTAATGATTATTTTGGGTAAGAACTGAAGCAGTAAGACTCTGTGTTCCCCACAGGAGGAGGCTCCCCCCAGCAGCATCACTCTGGCTTCTGATGTTGTTGTTTTAACTCAGAGACCCATCACACAATCAGTTCTGCTAGTAGTCTTTGAATCCAAATAATCTCCTTTCCATCAAGTGGAAACATTAATTTGATGAACAGAGGGATTTTTCAAAATGGGACCTTCCCCAAGGTGAAGCACTCAGTGGATGTATTATTTATTGGTTTTCAGTTTTTCCACAAGCAGAGATGTCTATTCTGTCAGGAAGGTTAAACAAGAAAATGTTTAGAAATTCATTTAAGTGCAAATGCAGTCTTTACTACTGTAGTAATTCTTTCTCTTAACTACACATTGAAGAGCAAGATGTGGTTGTACTGGAGGATAAATGATAGCTTGTCTGAGGCAGGATTGACAGCTTACTGCTATCCACTGCTAGCTGCAGGTGCAGCTTAAATGGACTCCAGCTCTTTCCTCAGGCTCACTTGCAATCCATCTGCTCTCTGAAATTTCCTTTCAGCAGGAGACCCTCTCTCTGTCTCACCCAGCAGCTAAGCTCATGATCTTTGGGGGCAACAGTATTGAGGTGCTCAGGATGGTTCCAGCCACTGCGGCTGAGCTTGCAGGGGCCTTGTTGCACCAGGCAGGTGTCCATTCGGTGGGCTCGTGATGACTCGTTTACCATGATCCCGAAGTGCAAAATTAAGGTGACCAAAATGCCAAGGGGTTATACTTCAGTCAAACAGTGTAACTTTATTATTTTGCCCATAAAGTGGCACACGATAGACAGAGTGGAGAAAAGGGAAAGAAAAAAAAGTAAAGTAAAAGGGAGGAAAGAGGATTATAGCTAACACCACGGGTCCAAGGTGTCCCTATGGTCCCAGGTCCCAAACAGCATCCTGCCGGTGCTCGTGATGATCCTTTGGTGGAGAGATCTCACTGAGGTTCTGTTAGGAGCCATCTTTTATGCTAAGCAACAGCACCCCACACCTCCTCTCCCCCATGGATTGTGGCCAATCTCCGCTTTCATTTCACAATCCAGACTTAACTGCGCAGGTCCAAAAAGTTCCCACTTAACTTGCCACCTCGCATTTGGAGGTCTTTTACTTTCTCACACCATTTTTGTCCTGTGTCCACTGGATGACCTCAAGACCCTCTGCACACCTCTGTGCATGCTCCTCTTTATTGGCTTTAGAAACAGGGAGGAGGTGGGGCAAATTTGGCTGAGGCAGCAGGTGAAATCCATCTTCTGGACAGCAACCCAGGCTGAACAGCACAGTACTACCTGTACCACACAGTTCTTTCTCTCAGAGGGTAAAGTTCTTGGTATCTCTCCAAGTTTCTGACAGCGATGTTGATACAAATAGTGTTCTTCAAACCGACTCTTAGAGCAGGGCCTTCTGCAAGGGCACAGGAAAGGCTCTTCATTTTGGGAGTGTGGATTCGATGATCCTTGTGGGTCCCTTCCAGCTCATTCTATTCTATTCTATTCTATTCTATTCTATTCTATTCTATTCTATTCTATTCTATTCTATTCTATTCTATTCTATTCTATTCTATTCTATTCTATTCTTCAGAGGGAGGAGCAGAGGTCAGTCTGAAGTTTGCATTAGGACTTGTTTCTTCTGGCTCCAAAGGATCTTGATAACCGAGTGTGGCTAATTCAGATGGCTCTCTTTTCTTCCAGACGGTGTCAACAGACCAATGTAGCTTAAATTTCTGCAAATTAGTTAAATAATAATTCCAACAGATGCAAGAAAAAAAGAACTAGTGTATTATGGCAAAGCAGAACATTTTGCTGAGAAATTAGCTCATTTGATTGGAAATGGTATGTTATATGCCCTAGTTCCTTTAGAACTAGAAAAACGTGCATGAATAATGTAAATAAGAACAGCATTTTGTAGTCATCTTTCCAGGAAAATCAGTCCTGACAGCTTGTTGGATTTGCCTCTTCTGTGAGGCAAATTTGTGATAGTGACTTAGAAACTCTTCCTGATTGACTGTTCAGTCAAGTAAAAAGGAAGAATAAAAGCAGTGTAGGCTCTTACATGTTCTGTTATAAAAACTGACAGTGCCTGGTCCCTACACAAAGCATTATTCCCCTGTGCCAAACCAAGGCCAGACCCCTATGCAGACTTTGTTCCTGAGCTTCGGCTGTTGATGCCACTTTCTGATTTATGCTGTGCGACACAGAATCATTAAAAACGTGTTGAGCAAGTTTGAATTCCTTCATAATCAGGAGTAATTAGTAACACAGGATAAGAATAGTAAGTAAAAACTGCAGGCCAAGTGATAAAAATAGCCTGACTGAAGCACTGGAGCTGGAAGACAGAAGAGCTTGAGGCTGCAAGACCAGGACCTGAGAGTTCTCCTCCTACGCCTCCTACATAAACATTTGCAGGCTCTGCACAAGGTGCCATTTAACACCCCGTGCCGCAGGAAACAAGGGTGTCTCCACCAATGGGAGGATTTTTCTGTGAGCTTTCTAGGCCCTAGAAGAAAGGGCAGATTTGACAGTGTTCGCGTAGCAGGCATCACAGCCTGGTGCCCACCTTGCTTTTGGCCCCCAGCAGAGCCTGTGCACAGGCAGCCAGGCTGCAAGTGTGACCGGGGCCCAGCAGGGCTTTCTCACATTCGTATCACCTCCTTCTGCCTTGATTTAAACCACCCCGGTGCACGATGGCCATGGGTGACCCCAGGTCCTACACGGGGGAGCAGCAAGCCCCTCCAGATGCCTGCAGCTCAGCAGCCTGTGGGACAGAGTTGGGGTTCTCAGTCCTGGCACAGCACTCCACTCCTCTCCCTGGAAGCTCTCTCAGATGCACTAGCAGTGCTCTGAGCATGAAGCACTGTCCCTCTGTTCTCCCACAGCCATGGCATAGCCCTTGTCCTGCTGCTGTAGAAACCCCTTGGGACTGCCACATCCTGAAGGGGGCTTACAGGAAAGCTGAGGAGGGACTTTTTACAAGAGCAAGTAGTGATAGGACAAGGGGAAATGGTTTTAAATTGGAAGGGGGAAGATTTAGATTAGACATTAGGAAGAAATCCTTCAGGATGAGGGTAGTGAGACACTGGAAGAGGTTGCCCAGGGAAGTTGTGGATACCCCCTCTCTGGAAGTGTTCAAGGCCAGGTTGGATGTGTCCTTGGGCAGCCTGGTCTGGTGGGAGGTGTCCCTGCCCATGGCAGGCAGGGGGATTGGAACGGAATGGTCTTTAAGGTCCTTTCCAACCCAAACCATTCTGTGATTCTATGATTCCATGATCGTGCTCTTTGGGCACATCAGTCTGTGGGAAGCTAAGACGGCTGCACAGGGGACATTCCCAGAGTATGGGAAGGAGCACCTGGCTCTGTGTCTACACTGCAGGTGAAACATGGTTAGCAGGGCATGGAAGATGTAGGGATTTCCAGTCCTTTCCAGTTCTCTCCCACACTCTTAACGTGTGCAGGAAATAAGAAGTTTGGCAGCTTGCTCTGCTGTTGTTCCTCTCCTGTGACCCTGGCGACAGCGAGTACGTGTAATGCCCATGATATACTCCTATTACCATAGTAACTCAGCCAGGAGCTGACGGTTGCAATGTAGATGCTGAGAGTGAAAGACTGCCTAAGGAAGAAATGAGCTCTCTGCTACCTGGGTGCACCGTCCCTATCTGCACCACATACTCCTTTGAAGCCAGCGGGATTCCTCTGGCACACAGTGAGAGCAAATTACAGCTTAGGTCTAAGTCTCTGCTTGCAAGGCAATTTTTTCCGAAGGATGAAGCCATTTTATGTCTAAACGAAAAATAACCCTCCCCTTATTAGAAGAGGCTGATTTTCAGCAAGGCTCTGCACTCCCTTCTCTGCATTTCTGCTAATCCCTTTGAAGCAAGGCCATGGGGTGAGCCTGAGCTCTCCCTAACAGCAGTGGCTCCCTGCAGAGGAGGCCAGCATTGATGCTTCAGCTGAGTGAGAGTGGCTGGAGCCTCCACGCACGGGATGACCATGGCTACACAGTGTCCAACCTCAGCAGCCTCTGCTCCAGCCCGGGTGCAGTGAGGTGAAAGGGCCTTTGAATGGACTGTGGTGATGAGGCAGCCCTTGCAGCAGGACATCGACCCAAAAACCTCACAACAGCAGCTGATATCTCATCCCTTTGCCTTCACTGTGCCCCATGGGGTATGAAATCACTGTGACACCCACCAGATAGGTGAATAAGGACAAATACAAAGAAGCTGACCAGGGCCACCAAGGGGACATGAGGCAGGGCAAGGATTTGAAATCTCGTGTCTGAGGTGAATACAGTATGAGTGCGTAGGTGATATCAGGGTCATACTTCCTTTTCTAACGCAATAAGATCAGAGAGGATTACATGGAGTTTTGTTCATCTTTTCCTCTTAGTTTTGCCTGTTGGGCAGCAAGTCTTATAACAACATTAAAACTGCTGTTCTTCTAGCATGCCCTACTCTTATTCAGTGGTATAAAATTTCTGTCTGGTATCCAAGGAGTGAAAGAGATGCAGAGGAGCAGTATGAGACTATTTTGGCAGTCATGCACATCATGACTCTGTGAAGGTGACATTAGGTAATGACCATTCTTCACAGCAGCCCAGGACACCTCTCTCAATAACACAGAAAAAACACTATCACTGGCATTTTGTCATGGTGGGAAGCACCAAAGTCCTGCCATACAGTCCTGCCTAGTTGCATAAAAATGTTTCAAGTAGATTTTCACAGCCTTTCTACCAAGTGTTGTCAACAGCTAGAAGGGCCAGACTCAATTATGCAAGGTTTCCTCTTAAAATTTCTGGTTAGCAATAGCTCAAGCCCTTTTCTACCCCTACCTAGAAATCTGCAAAAGGGAAGCCTTCTCTCTCCGTCAAGTTTCTTTTGAGTCCTGAAGCTGCACAGAAAACGAAAATGTATATATTGTGGAGGAGAGGACTTGAATGTTCATCTGGGAGCATATAAAACATAAATTACATAAAAGAGCTATATATATATTTACTTGTGTACACGTGTATGCATCTGCTTATTTGTGCATATAAATCCTGAGGGATCTCTTCCCTTGCCTGCCACTGTGGACAGCAAAGCTCTGTGCTCTCGGGGCACGAGGTGGCAAGGCTGCCTGTGCTTCTGTCCCTGTCTCATGCTTCTCGCTGGCTTTGGCCCATAAAGGCACCTGATGATATTAACAACCCATTTGAGCAGAATAACCAAAATGCTGCACTGGGAGACCAGAAGCAAGTATGAAATAATTGTGCTGCTGGGTCTTCTCAAGATTTACCATCAGAGAGCAACAGCTAACCCTGCTCGTTGCCCAGTGCTTTAGAGCTGGCGCTGGAGCAGGGGCCAGGCTGGGTCTCAGCACACACAGGACAGGCACAGCCTACGCGGATGGGCAGGAGGGAAATCTCCCTCTTCCAGTGCTGGCTGCTCACCAAAACCAGAGCCCAAAAGCATTGTCATCGTGGGGACCCTGGAGAGCTGTGCTGGGGCAGAGGCTGTTTTCAGCAGGGTTGCTTGGGGGAACCCACAAAATTTGCTGCAAAGCATTCACCGTGCTTGCACCAGCCACGTCATTGATAGTCACACCAAAGAGTCACACCAAGTCTGCTTGGCCAGAGTCAAGATAACCATCACGGTGCTGCCATTGCAACCAGATCCTGCTGTGCATATGCCAAAAAAATCAGAGGGTAAACTGGAAGAAAGGTGGTACCTGAACTGCAAGGAGAATATTTCTAATTGAAAGGGAAGTGAATGAATTAATGAGCTGCTTCTGTTATAGGAGAAATCGTAAACGTTTCCACATAGCTCAGTGACAATGGCGGGGAACTGTTAGCATTTGACCGTCCTTGTGTCACATCTGTGTTTCTGGGTAGCACCCTCCTCCTGTGTGCCAGAACCTGGGGACAGAGTGGCTGGAGAGTAGTCAGGCAGAAAAGGGCCTGGGAGTGCTGGTTGACAGGAAGCTCAACATGAGCCAGCAGTGTGCCCAGGTGCCCAAGAAGGCCAATGGCATTCTGGCCTGCATCAGGAATAGTGTAGTGAGCAGGACCAGAGAAATTATCGTCCCCCTGTACTCAGCACTGGTCAGGCCTCATCTTGATTATTGTGCACAGTTCTGGGGCCCCCAGTTTGGGAAAGATGTTAGGATACTGGAATGTGTTCAGAGGAGGGCAACGAAGATGGTGAGGGGGCTGGAGCACAAGCCCTATGAGGAGCGACTGAGGGAGTTGGGGCTGTTTAGTCTGGAGAAGAGGAGGCTCAGGGGAGACCTCATTGCTCTCTACAACTACCTAAAAGGAGGTTGTAGTCAGGCAGTGGTTGGTCTCTTCTCTCAGGTGACCAGTGGCAGAACTAGAGGGCATGGACTCAAGCTTCGTCAGGGAAAGTTTAGGCTTGATGTTAGGAAAAAGTTCTTCACTGAAAGGGTGACTGGCCATTGGAATGGGCTGCCCAGGGAGGTGGTGGAGTCGCCAACCCTGGAAGTGTTTAAGGGGAGACTGGATGAGGCACTGAGTGCCATGGTTTAGATGATGGTTGGTGTTAGTGTTGGTGTTGGTGTTGGGTTATAGGTTGGACTTGATGATCTCAGAGGTCCTTTCCAACCTTATGACACTGTGATACTGTGATACTGTGATCACCCACCACCCAAAACGTACCAAGTGGAGTATTTTAAGTTCCGGTTAACAGAACTCAGGTCAGATGAAGTACGACACAAAGCTTTGGCTGTGTGTACACCTTGCTGAAATAAAGAGAGAAGCAGTGTCAGTCTGGTCTGTGCTCAGGCCAGAGGAGGTCTTAACAAAGACCCCAGTTTCGTTTACCTCCCTCTTTAACAGATACGCCTTTGCCATTCTCCTGAACTCAACCTTATTTTTTTTTACACTCCTTGAATCCTGAAGGCCATCACCTCCACCACACTGCAAAAAGAGTTTGTTTCGTACAGATCACCAAGGCAATCTGAGCCTGCACAGAACGCAGCCTACATAGCTCCTGCTGGTTGTAAAACACCATCTTTGAGTGCTTATTGCTCATGCATGCATGAGATTTAGTGGTGAGCCATTGACCTACAGCAATCAGGAGGTGATGACAGGAAAAAGCAGACACTCCTGATGGCCACTGCTGGCTTTTACAGCAAAATCTGAGGGGAAAACAGCCATCTCCTAAATCAATGTGGCAGTGAAAGGCACTCTTGCCCCCTGACAATTCAACCTCCATGATGGGGGAATCCATCACCAATGCTGGAACATCAAGTGTTTGATCTCCAGACAAAACCAGACTTGGACAATTGACTTTTTGAAAACTAATGCCATATTTTACCCACAGTTCTCTTGAGATGCTAATGCAAAAGTACTGGGGGGAATGCCTTTATTTCTAAGGCTGATGTATAAATCAGAAAATTCTTGCTGCGTTTGAGTTACCAGAGATGGTGCCAGGCTGACCAGTCAGCCCACACCTCCATTCTGACTGGGGTCTAACACCAGCAGGTGCTGAGTGTGTCCAAACCCCCAGACCAACTGCTCCCTTCTCTTCATTGAAATTTCTACAACAGGATTAACCAAAAGGTGATACGTGTCAGTTCCTGGCTGGTTTCTAAAACACTAACGAAGATGGAAAACGAGATCAGAGACAACACTACGACTTTGTATGCGACAGCCTACGCTTAAGGAAACAGACTGGAAATAGTTTAGGGCGGAGGAAAGATGAAAAGGAGAAGAAAGTGAGGATAAAAGTCAGTGGAGCCCCTGGAGTGTGTGCAAACGCTGGGGGAGATTCTGCAGCTAATGATGAGATGACAGTATGCAAAGAGATTTGAACGTGAAAAGCCAGACTAGGAAGCCAGATGAAAAGGCAGGTACTGATGTGCGTGTGATCACGGAAAAGAAGCCGGAGAGAAAAAGAAAGGGGGAATAGCAGAACAGAAAGGTTTTCTGAAGTGAGAAGAGACATCTTTTTTCTGCTCTGCCAGACTGAAAGGAAAGCAAAAGGAGTCAGCGGCATTTCACCCCTCTTTGCAGCAGGTGGCTTGCAAGCTCCATCGCCAGCAGGACCTCTGGGGAGTCACAATTAAATGCTATGAAGTGGAATAAGATAGGCCGAAGCACTGCAGCATGGTAGTGCCTGAAGCCTGGAAGGTAGTCTCTAAAACCACCTGGGAGCCATTCCTCTAATCTGCAAGGAAAATTGTACTCACAGTCCTGCTAAGAGCCAAAAAAAAAGAGAAAAAATGCAAGTTTACTTTATAGTGGTAAAACATGGAATTCTGTAGTAGCAGAGGAAGAAGCTGTGGGTTCCCAAAGCCCTGAGACAGATCCAGTACAGGCTTTCATCCCAGCCCTAGCATGCTCACAGCTCGATTTGGGGGTCCTGGGAGCATTACTGTCAGGGCAGTTTTCTTAGAAGTGCTCTTAACAGGTGCGAGGTCTCCACAAACATACACAGCTGTTTGCAGGCGGTTTTCTGAGGAGCAGAGGGCACTGAGGGGCTGTGCATGCTTAGTCTTCAGCAAGGCAACCTGGGGTTTAGTGTCAGGTGTGTGGAACTGTATATTTAAGCACTTAAACCCTCTCCTCACACTGAGTGTTAGCTCAGTTGGTTACCCTCCACTCTGTGCTCCAGCCACATATGAGACAGAAACCCAGCTCTCGAGATCCCTCCTGGCCCAGAGATGCCTGCCTCGAGCCCATGTGCTGGGATCCACAGAGGGCCTATTTCTATTAAAGCCAACAGCAGCCTGCCTTTTTTCATTTGCGTAAGAATGTTAATGGAGTAATTTCAGAAATGAACGCCCAGCTTAATCCTGCTGTGCCCTTAGCACCCTCATGAGCTACTCTTACATGAGCAACCACTCCTGAAGATCCAGTAGCCAAGTTCCCAACATGAATATGCTGCATTTGTTGTATTTGCTTTTGTTTCTATTTGTCTCATTACATGACAACACCCACAAAGCAGCCAAATAGCTTTTGCATGCTGCTATTTAGTTGCTTCATGCTGGTAAAGACTAGTTGTGCTTGTCTTAGGAAGCTGACCTACAACCTTTCAGCTGTTATTATCTCATCAAACTGGCCAAACTCACGCTAGGTAGTTCTTGTCCTGTCTTGTTTCAATCAGTTGGCACAGAGGCTCTTTTTTCATTTGCGTAAGAATGTTAATGGAGTAATTTCAGAAATGAACGCCCAGCTTAATCCTGCTGTGCCCTTAGGAAAAGTCCTCTCCACTCTGAAGGCTTCTTGGTGTTCCTCTTCTCTTCAACTGGCTCACAAAGGCACATGCCAGAGAGGTCAAACTTCTCTTTGTGCTGCTTTCAGAAACAGTGGCTTTGACAATAAGAACACACACTCAATGTTTCCCATTTGTCTTAGGCTAAACTCATAAATTGTCTTTTCTAGGGCAACCAAAGAAGAGCAGGGAGGCTGGGGAATCTTACTGTTGGCAAACATCTGGCCTTTGCATTCAATGATGGGGCAGTTAGCACATGTGGCTGGGGACAGTGCCACCTTAGGGGCCGGTTTGCTGGGCTATTTGCACATTTCACCTAAGGCAATGATGGCATTTAGAAAAAAAAACACAATCATCCTAGAAGTGGAGAACCCCAAATCTCCCTTTGTGGGACCCAGAGTCCTGTGGCTGGGCTCCAAAACCAAGCTTACTCTTTTTTTCCCTGGGGTTTTTGCATCCATCCATACCATAGTGTGTTCCCAGTTCCAGTGAGGAAAGAATAGAAAGTCTTTCTTTATCCTTGAAATAGCCTGCAGCTTGCTGGTTTCTGCAAGGAGGTGGTGGATGTGTGCTTGGGCCCCTCCAGCTCAGCAGATATTCCAAGCACTGGATGCTGCTTTTCAGAACATAGAAAAGCCAATGCCTGTTTTATTCCATCCTTCACACTCACTTTCTCTTTTGCTATGAACTCTGCAGAAAGATTGTGCTTTGTCAAGGTTAATGAGATATTTATTCTACATTTGATCTCTACATTTAAAGCTTAATTACTGCCCTAGAAAGCTCCAGTCCTTGGAAGTCAGCATCTTCATGTAACAGAAAGATGGAGCCCTCAGCTATTTCACACTACATGAAAAGAACACCATGTCAGTTCATGTTATAAGGCAGATCTGCTTAATGTGAGTCAGTCAATCAGAGGTTTTCCACAAGCACTTTCTACCCTCCACTCTCATCCTCCTCCTTCCTTGCTGCTCCCTTCCAAGCCTCTCTCCTCCCTCACTCCTTGACGCTGGTGTGAGGACACTTGGCTGGGGTGCATGGTCTCCAAGCCTGGAAGATCCTTCAGCCCCCTGGGGAAAGGTTTCCGTTCCATGAAGGCAATTCCCTGTTTGGATGCCATTTCCCCTCCAGAGATGCTCTCAAGCTGTCTGCGTGACGTGCTACCTGTCTGTCCCCTGGGCTGAGTGCCTGTCTCCCTGGGCACACCTTCCCTGATGCACAGCTATGGGTTTGAGAGACAAGGGAAGAAGGCCCAGAAACCCAAGGTGCATTTGAGCAAGAAACACAAATAACACATCAGGTCAGAAACTTCTTCCAGGCAGGATGCAAAGCAATAAAGGCCAAAGCTCCAGACTAGCACATTACACTGAGCTGTACTAATGAGTAGCCTAAAAAGAAACAGCATCAGCATGGATGAGTTCTCCCTGAATCAAGTTTCGATGCAGGAACCTGCTTGTGCATTGGCCCTTTCTTGCAGGCATTGCACCAGCTTCCAGCTCTGGCTCCAGCTCGTTGTGTTGGTCTTTTCCTATGCTGAGGCCAAGCGTGCCTGGCAGGCATCTTCCCGGGAGATGTGGAGAGCAATGGGGTCCTTCAGGCTCACAGCGCCGAGATGTGCCCGGCAGGAAGCTGGATGCTCTTTTGGAAACACTTCTGTTCTGGGCCATGTGACTTCCTGAGGAGGCAGGGTAAATGGGTCACCAGGAGGTGCTAGCAGTGACTTCTCAAGTGTCAGCAGGGAACGTTTGCACTGGGATGTGTTTCTGAAGTCAGGACTCTGTGTGTTCACTGAGCTTTATATAGTTGCTTCTGTTAAGAGAGGAATAGCCATATGTCTGATGTGGTTTAAGATTTTAACAAATGACTCACCAGAAAGTTACATTGAACAACAATGGTTTTAGCATGGTCCATGAATATATAAATATAAATGATCATGCAATAATGAAAATATTTGGGCTCCCTCAACAAGTCTCATTCAAGCTTCATCAGGGAAAAGTTACGAAAAAGTTCTTCACTGAAAGGGTGATTGGCCATTGGAATGGGCTGCCCAGGGAGGTGGTGGAGTCGCCGACCCTGGAGGTGTTTAAGGGGAGATTGGATAAGGCACTGAGTGCCATGGTTGAGATGATGGTTGGTGTTAGTGTTGGGTTATAGGTTGGACTTGATGATCTCAGAGGTCCTTTCCAACCTTACGATACTGTGATACTGTGATGGCTTCTTCCAATGCACTCTGAAGGTAATGGAGCAGTTACAGCTCATCAAACATACATAGATATTGCTGTGGACAAGATACAACATTCCTAAATATAGCCATGTGCTTTTACAGACTTGCTACATTTAAGAGGTGAAAGTCCTTTCAAGGCCAGCACTGCAACTGCAGTGATTCGGAAAGTAAAAAATAGTCAACCTCTGTATTTCAGTTTGAGATAATTTGGTGAAAGCAAATCCACAGAATATGCGTGAGCCAACTTTGCAAAGCTTAATTTTTAGCATTTACTTTGACACAACATTGCGGGTTTTATTCATTGTTTAGCCCAAAATTATTCAAAATTTCTTGGTTGCCTAAAGAACAGGCAGAGAGAACAGGAGCCATCCCTCTCCCAGAAAGGGAAGAGTTCTTTGGCTCTCCATACCAACCTGGTGTCCTCCCAGAGCAGGACTACGCACTGTTGCCCGGTTGTGCTCAGTCTTACCAGAAGAGCATCAGGTAATGATGTTCCACATTTTCCTGCTGAAACTGCTCCACTCTCGGAAAAAGCCTCTTTGGTAATTCTTGTCCTAACTATCTTCTGTTGTGCTATACTATTAGCAACACTTCCTTGAGCCAATCATTCTCTAACCTGCAATAGGAGCATCTCTAACCTGCAATAGGTAGTGCCAAAACCTATGCATTTAATGCAGAGAGAAACAAAAACATGTTTCAAACGGTCTGTTTTGGAGTCTACTTTCAGTCTTATAACACATGTACCTTCCCTTCACCCATATTGCTCAGGTTTAGCTCAGGTGTAATTGCCCTGAAATTTGAGGTGGTGGCAGGGCTGTGGGTTGTAGCTAACTGTGAGTGGATATTCTTCCCTTGCCTCAGTAAGACACCTGTAAAAAGGTACCTAATCCTGTTTTTCCTTCCCTACTCCCTTATGAAGGGCTACAGCCTTTCTTAAAGTGGCATTTCCTCCTTCCCTTCCAGAGCATGTGTTACATGACATCAGAAGTTGGCCCACAAGGGCAGTAGTTGAGATGACTGCTGAACCAGCTGAGGAGGTTTAGTGCTGAGCTTCCGGAGCTGTGCAGGGGGAAGCTGGCGTCTTTTCCTCCAGCAACACTTTCTCTGTTTAGTTTGCATTACTGCTTTGGGCTGAGAGGTAAAGAGGCTGCAGCTCCACGGCAGCCTTCTCAGTGTGAAGGGGCTGGTGCCCAACAATATTTGGGTAGAGGATCTTGCTTAGTATCGCAGAAGACAGTAGTGCGGTTTATGCAGGCCTTGCATATAAGAAATTTATCAAAACTTTAAAACAAACAAACAAACCACTAATAACAGATATGAGCCTCTCATCTTCTGCTGTAATAACAAGGTTAAACCATTCAAGATGTTGTCACCGCTCTGAGAGGTGCCTCTAGTTACCACAGCTCTGACGCAAGTAGGGGAAATTCCTTTTTGAACTGTCAGGACATGCCCAGCAGTGGTGATGCGTAATGTTTCCTGTTATCATGGGATCTCCTATTAAATATGATAGGAAAACAACATTATATCATGCTAGGAAAGCCATCTATGCTCCCTGTACTGTAGTTGCAGCCCACGAGGTGGCAGAAGGAAGCAGGTGTCATTGCAGACTCAGCGGGCTTGGGGTGAGCTCTCTCTGTTCTCTCAGAACTGAGATCGGGCTCAGTTCTCTGGAATTTTGAAAAGGCAGGCAAAGCAAAACCAATTGGTTCCTTTACTGAACTCCCAGCGTGCCCTGCCTTTGCTGGCACTGTCTGCTGAAGGAAAGGAAGCTCAGGCAAACACCCAGTCTCATCCTATACTGCAAAGGACTTTTAAACCACAGCTGCAAGATACTGCTCTGCCCAGTGTGGTAGTTCAGCATTATGGCTTTCATTCCAGTTACTTTGGAAAATAACTCAGAAAACAGAGGAATAATCTGCCTAACTCCCCAACTTGGCAAGGGGGAGGGAGAGCAACATGAGCTCATTGTGCCTCAGACAGCAGAGAACCCCTAGCAAAAGACCCTCTGTGAGCCTGCTCCCTGTGCAACCCTGTGTGTGCCCCAAAGGGAAGGCTGTGATGAGAGCTCACGCCACTGCATCCTACCACAAAGCATAAAGTCCGAGGAAACCCACTTCTATTCAGTCTGCCTCTTCCTCCTGCATGTGGGGCTGCTGTGCTGGGGTCTGTATTTCACAGAGGTCAGCTGAGACTGTCTTTATAGTAGATGTTAATTAGACTGTCTGAGGAGTACACACCTTCCTTGCCACCACTGCTCTGAGGAACGCAGCTCGCTAGCCATTACCCGAGGAATTTTGCTGTCCGGCTGGCTGAGCTGCCTCTGCTCTGGAGCCCCTGCAAGCAGGGGACACAGCACTCAGTGTTTACCAGCTCGCCCTGCAACACCAGTCCTGCTCGCAGAACCTACAGAAAACACTTGAGGAACGGGTCCCATTTGCTACAAGGCTACTCAGTTACTTCTGCTCTATACTCCCTTCATCAACTTAAATCTCCAGTTGACAGCACCTCCTCAAGATCCTGCGGTGCTTCTCACAGATCCAGCGTAAGTGTGAAGCACTCACCACTGGGAAATATTCCTGCTCTGGTGCTCTCTGGGTACAAACTTAGGTTGTTGTACAGCCTTTGGAAACCATAAGTCCTTCCTAGTGGGGCCAGCCTGGTGCTTTTCTATCACCACAGAGCTTAGTAACTGATTAACATTGCCATCATTTGCTGATGATCCTCATTTTTTCTCTTGTGCTGCAGTTTTGGGCTAACATAGATATCCCCAGGTCATTTGCACCTGAGAATTTCTTTAGATCTAGCACCAGTGCTCTTACTTATAATAAAAAGGCTTTCCTCAAAAAAGTTAAAAAACAGTTGAGAAGCACAGCTAATCCATGTTTTCCCGTGGATTTATAGCTGGATTCTCTAGTGTGCAGCAAGACACAAACTCCCACCAAAAATTGTGTAGGTGGGATGCAGTGTCTTTTGTGTGTGGATTCTGTAGTGCCTGAGAGCAAAATCCGCACTGCGGCGTGCATGGCCCGGGGAGGACACTCTGTGCATGGACGGCTGCCTCTGCTGATTAACTACTCCTGCAGATTTTGACTGAAACCAGCCAATGGGCCCCAAATTGCTAGTGGGACAGACTGAATGGTTCATAAGCCTCCTTTCCATGGGAAAATGCTCCAGTAGAATACATAGTCAGACCAACTGTGTGCATGTCATTAACTGCACTCTGAGTAAGCCAATTTACCTCAACCAGTCTGGTCCTGTCAACAAAACCTAACTACTAATATAGGAGATGTGCCAGTGATGCCTAAGTAGCTCTGATAACATTGTGTATGGAACAGAAAGGCTAAGATAAACTCAATGGAAAGAATTTAAAGCCAGGCAAGATCTGAAGCTGAAGCAGAGCCCTGGCATAGCCGGAAGCCCCACACTCAGCCAAGCTCTTCCATTTCTGTGGCAGAAGTACCCCCAGCAATCTTAAAGGATCCCCCCAAAAGGAGAGACTGCTGGGGACCAATCGCAGGGTGCTATGCTCTTCCTGAAGAGAAAGCCCTTAAAAATGCAGGCATCATCTTAACTACTGCTTTTGTCTTTGGCAACAGAAAAGAAATCAGAGCTACTTCTGAGTTAGCACAGGCCAGGCCAACGTACTGCAGAGGCAATGCCAGCAGATGTTGTGCTAGAAATAAATTGGGCTCTATATCTTGAATGGATGCCAAGGAGAAAGGCTGATCTCCAGAACAGCAGCTAACAGACCATGAAGAGAAGCTGGCAGTGAAGAGCAGCAATCAGCTGTCAAAGGCTGTGACACGTCCTGCGGATGAGGAGCTCAGGGCTGGGTACCGCATTCTCATATCACATGCAAGCTGCAAATGCACAACTGCACCTCTTTTAAATTCACTTGTGGGCCTTCTGGAAAGAGTCAAACACAGGGAACAGCATTCAAGCATTCACACCAGCAGAGGCAGGCTAGATTTCTCCCAGTATTTCTATACCATATGTTAGACTTCATTAAATAGAGCAGAGCCAGAAAAGAGGCCAAATACAGGTGTTGCTGAGTGCTTGCCATGCACCTAATGCTAATGGAGCTGTGCATGTCAGTGTCAATGAGCAGTGCAGCCCAGAGTATCACCCAGGATTATCTCTGAGGATACTTTGAGAGCAAATCAAAGTTCAGAAATTCTTAGTCTGGCCTTCCTTAGACCTTAAGGAATAGCGTTATTCATAGCTGACATTATCTGTCACAATACTGCTTCTGTCCCTGTCCAGACTAGAGCTGGCTGAAGCTCTGCTGTGACATGTGCCATTCGATCGCTGATGGCCCCATCCAAAGCCAGTGAGTGATGGGCAGAAGCAGAGATGTTACTGAACAGTAGCTACTGGAGAAAGGGCTCGGGGACTCCGCTGTGTCTCCAGCACAGACTTTCATAGCAAGCTGCAACTTTTTTGCTAACACCAGGCTTGTCCAGCCTGGACTCAGCCCATTCTTTGAAGAATGGATATTGGATACTTTTTGAGGATTACCGGCATTGTGCTGGATATCATTGCCATGGTCTTCCCGTTGCAGCACAATGGAACAGCTGTTTCCCTCTTGGGGTCTAAGTAACAGGATCAGGTGGCCTTTCCTAGAGGCTACCTGACACTTTGGGTCAGAAGGGTCATTACCAGACTGCGCCAGGGCAAGTAACTGTAATGCTACATTCTACTGTCTCCCTCATCACATGCAACATAAGAGCTGCAGGCACTTGAGAGCAACCAGGTTTTCTAATGTGTGATCAAGTTAGTTCATCATTTCTGCTCCAGTAAATTCCACCTAAAACTCTTCAGGATTCACTAAGGTTAGATGAGACACACCACAGAAGTATGCTTGCTGGTTTGATATCTTCTCGTGTCCTAACTGCTAAAATTAAATCCTTTCCACCAACAAAGTTCCTGGCTGAAGTGATCGAGGGTTTCCACAGCCATGACGCCTTTGTCCAGGGCAGGATGCTGATGTGTCAGGGTCTCTGTGTGTTGTGCAGCAAGTCCCAGAGAGATGGCAGCCACATCTAACGCTGCTGCTGAGAGATTTAGGAATGTAGGTGTGTCCCATCATGAGACAGCTGAGGGCAGGGATAAAGCATCTGAAGCTGGCCCACTCCACATGATCATAGAAACTCAGAAGGGAACAGTGAGCCTGCCAACTGTGCCATTCACCATTTCTTCAGCCTTGCCATATCATTCTCCCCAATAGCCCTGAACAAATTCACAGAGACTTGACCAAAGCCTTCCCTCTTGCCTGGGCTGTGCTAAGCACAAGCATAGCTCCTTCCACCTCCTCCTCTTTCCCAAGACAAATATTTCTGCCTTCTTTGCAGGTGGGTGTGGTAAAAAGCCACCTCCAGTGCTGAGCCAGCAAAGCCATGTGTTCTTTTCCTTATCATCACTGTTTGCCCAAGCACCTCGCCCTCCTCCGCAGTTCCACTCTGAGCAAGGGAAGCTGCAGGCTCTTGAGCTACGTAGAGCACAAAGGTTGTTTCCTGACCCAGGCTGAGGTCTAATTAGGGTGGTTATGAGATGCAGGGCCTATGAGGAGAAGCTCTGTGCTGGCACAGGGCTGCGGGGACAGAGCAATGAGGAAGAAGGGATCTGAGCTTCTGAGTAGCTACATCAGCCTGAGTTCTTCCATCAGTCTGGGTTACATGCACAGCTGCATCTGGGTACTGCTGGAGACTTCCAAGTGAAAGGTGATGTCAGGATATCCATAGTGGTTAGTGAACATTAAGCTCTTCTGTTTTCTTCCTAGAAACTTTGCCTAGCCTATGGGAAGGGACATTCAGAGAAGGATCTGGGACAGATCCTCAGGACTTCTGGACACCCCGTAAAGCAATCAGGACAGAGGCTCCAACAAGGCTGCTGGACACCAGTGAGACCTGGACCTGGTCACATGGAGAGGAAGGTTGAGTCTGCCATGTATTTCCACCCAAGTCCTCCATGTCACGTCCACAGCACATTCTTAGGAAGCCAAGAGAGAAACACGTGTCCCGTCCATACAGTCTAATGGAAACCATGCAAACAGACTGGGATCTGACTATACAAAACCACAAAAAATAATTGTAGCCTTTTTGCTAGCGTGGGTCCCACAAGGACCTGTTCTTAGCAAAGCACTATTCCATACCAGCACAAGCTTGGTTTATGAAAGAGAAAGTTAAAAAAAAGGATCTGAGCCTGATTTTAAATATTTGAAGAAAAGATTTCTCGCAATGAAGAACTCTTTATAGTATCAGAAAAAAATACAGAAGCAACAAGCTTGGGAGATAATTTCCAGTCTAAATTTATCTTGCTTAAAGGTGCACATTTTTAAACAGGAAACAGGTGAAGTGTGCAAGGGCTCAGGCTGTGCTGGCAGCCTTTGGTTTGAGCATTGCACAGATGAAGTTACTTGTTGCTGTGGATGCCAGGACACAGGGAACAGTGCCAGGAAGAGTGTGGACAGCTGGTTTAGGGAGATGTGGGCAGAGGAAGGCTCAGGTGCAGGATGGCAGGGGCTGCAGCTTTAGTTTGGGAATGGGGAGAAAGTGCAGCAGGCAGGTCTTGAAACTCTGTACTTGTCTAATCATGGACATGATCAGGCCTCTGTTTTCTAACCTGGCTTTCTTTGCCAATGGAATCATTGTAAAAGACACTTTCCCACTGAGACAGACATGCAAGTCTCCAGCACCAGGCATTTCCACTTCACTTCATTATAATTTTTTAGCCAAGCTGCAAGAGCCCAATTAAGCTCTACACAAATTAGCTTTACAGACCAGCAGTCAGATCAAAATGAGCCTATTTTTTAATCACATAGTTTAAATGGGAGCTTTAAATTTTTTTCCTGGCCTAGTAAATATAATACTAATGTGCAAAGTCTGTACCTAATATTACCTCATAACCAGCTCTTGTTTCTTTTCAGCTCTGGAACTCTTCTTTAAGTGTTATTCTGTCTTGCCTGATGAGAGATGTGCATGGAGTACTTTCACAGAAGCATAATTCATCCTCCTTGGTTTTCTCCTGCAGTTTCCAAGCAAAAGCCAGGCTAAAGGACAGATTGAAAATGCAGCCCTCTGCCTGTGCTGCTCAAACACCAACAATACAGCAGGAAAAAGGATTTCTATCCCTCCATCCTGTGGAGTCTGTCTTAAGATTAAACTTACAAGCATCTACTGTACTGGGACATGACTGCATGCTTCACATATCCACAGTAACTCAGCTGCAGCAATTCTGACAATCAGCATTTACGTCCACCTCACTGCCCTGCAAGTAATGTCTTTTGCCTCTACTTAGCTGCAGTCTTTTGGCATTGCTGGCTGCCTCCAGAAATGTGTTTTCTGTTCTGCTCCCACATCCTATAGCGCATTGCTCTGCTGCAACACTCCGAGATCTTTTGCAGCAAGCAACAGGATCCAGTGGCCTGGTGCAAAACAAATCATTCCCCCGATTTCTCTTGCCAGGTCCTATTTATCCCCCAGTGCTTGTGAGCTAGACCTTACTATGTTCAAAGTGCTGTCAGCAGCTGGCAGGAAATCCTGGCAATGAGAGCAATCCTCACAGCTCAGTTTGCAGCAGGCTCTTTGGATTCCTCCTTTTAAGTCATGCAGTGACTTCAGAATAAGAGGAATGGGGCATCTGAAAAGGCAAAAGTTGAAATCCAGCAGACGTTTTTCACTGATCTCTTCCTGAAGCTGCAGACTGCTGGGGCTGGGCCAGCACTGCAGACCTAGGAAAACCAGCAGTGAGTGTGTGTGGCACTTTGGGATGTCCAGTGCTGCTTTCCTTCCATGGGAAATATCCTGCAGCTGCAGAGCCCTTTCCTGTGCAGCGACTTTCCGTGCTCATTCCAGGATGTGTCATTCTGGGATGCACCCTTGGCCTTTGCTTCCTTACCTAGCAAAATTTTACATGCTATTGGGAGAGCAGAAAGAGCTTCCCAGTCTGGCCTTAGTAGTTTCAGTATGCACATGACACAGTGTCAGGATTTTTTTCATGCTTCATACATATATTTGACTATATTGGTGGAGAGGAGAGAAATCTTGGTATTGTTAATGAATGAAAAATGTATGGATGTGTTGGTTTTCATTATACGGCAGGGACCTGAACATGTACAAGACTCAAAAGCATGAATGGAGGGCACTCAGAAAAATGGAATGAACACATCAAATTAACTGGTGTGCATTTAAAAATAGAAACTGTGTGTAATGCTGTGCAAAGCTAACATCTATTTTAAACTGTTTATATAGAACAGAGGCGTTAGTTCTTGAGGTCTCCAGTTTGTCTGTGTGGGTTGGTCCAAAAACTTGTGACATGCTGAGAAAGGCATTTGCACCTTGTTGTTTTTAGCAAATGTCACATCCAACAAAATGGATTTAAAAGAGAAGAGACTGCAAAATACTTAGAGGTCACAAGGCCATTGTTGCTCATGCTCTCCAGGGGGTGTATTTGCCTTGCCAGCCTTTGACTGCATCACCAAGCTTCTGACTGCCTCTTTCTCTTTTCCATAGGCTGCCTCATTGCACCAGATCCTGAGCTGATGGTAGAGATGAGGTAGAAGTGATTGTGGTATCAACTTTTGGAAAAGCTTAACAAATGCATGCACGCTGCCACCTCACTGAGGGTGTGGAAGAAGAAGGGACTGTCCTGCTAGGAAGGATAATGTCGCTCTTGTTTATGTGCTTCTGAAGTCTATTGACGGGAGCATGAGTACAGTGAGCAGCACAGGGAGACTGGCAAGGTGGTGGGCATCACCTGAGGTTGTCCTTTGTCTAGAAGATGTCACCCATCCATTATCTCTGAACCAAAGTGACTGTTCAGAAAGGCAGCAGGCAAACCAGGAAACAATGCTGCTAATGTGGTTGGTCCTTCAAAGCTAATGTGGAAACGCAAGGGTATCACAAGTCTGAGGTGCCCTGCCAAGAGAGCTGCATTGCTGTGCCTGCTTCCTTCCAAAACTGCACATGGTCTTTGGCTTTCCTTCTCATTTTCTTTGCTCTTTTTTTTTCCTCCCTTCTTTTCCCATTTTTAAACCTTGTAGCTCAGCATACTGCGCACTACAAAATACCTAGTTCTACAGTAAGACGTAGAACGAGGCATACTGGCATGTGCCTTAAAATATTTCTTTCTGCAGTACCGTGATTTGGTATCATCCTTTATCAATGCAGAGTTAAGAATCTACTGAATCTGTGAACAAAATACGTGACTTAAGATCTCACTCTCTTATATGCTACAACAGCAATATTGGACAAGCCCATGAGGTGCCACCATCCCAGCTGCAGAAAAGTAGCACACAGCAATCAGGGTCAACAGAGGCACAGGAGCTAATGTTGTGTCAGACAGGTGTGAACTGGACATATGAGAGCTGGAGCTGTGGTTGTGAAAAATACATTTACAGGGAAAAGAATTGTATGCTAACGCATGGAGGAGGGAGGAGTTAAAAGTCCATAAGGCAGAGAAAGGATAAATGAACAAAACACTACCCTGTCAGGCCGCTGAGCTAGGTTAAGTATTGCTGCATGGTGTTTCATATTGAACAATACTAATTGTAGAGGATTCCAGACTGCCTGGGGTTCTGTCTACAGCCAGGTCATCCTGTCCTGAAAGTCAGCGATACACACTCTGATCCACCCTCGCATCAGCTTTGAATATCCTTTCACAGGGTACTGGGTTCAAAGTCTGTGTCGTACAACCTTCGACTGCAGAGCCAATCTCTTCTGCATTCTTGTCAGTGTTGGTCTGCATTCACAAAATCTACTGAGAAGGTCTCTGTCACTGACAGAGCCCAGGGCACGTTCCCTTCACCTTCCTCCACGTGTCCAGACATGCCGAAGTGTCATGATGGGGCACCAAATAAAACCCCTCAATAGCCAGGCACACAGTACCAGCATGTGTTTCCCTGTCAGCGAGTAGCAACGGGCAGTGCTGGGCCACAAGCCAGTGTTTAGCCAGGGAGATGATGTTTGATCGATGCAACGCTGGATCGACAGCAAGCACACAAGCACATGAACAGGAGAGAGACACGGGCAGCAAATGTGGCAGGGAACAGCAGTGGGAGGACCTGGCAGCAGACAGGAGTTGATTCAGAAGGCAGATGCAGCCCCACCTATGTTGTTGTAAGCAAACTTGCCCTGCACTGCAGAACAATTGCTTTCAAAATGGGTTTAATGACACATATTAAAACGTCAGCTGGTTCATAGCATGTGATTGTGTTGGGGACACCAGTGACACTCAGGTGAGACGGTTCAAACTGACTCTCAACAAAATTCAAGTGTCAACAAGTTGCTGTTGAGCAGAACAAGTCTTTTCATCTAATGACAGAAACTGCGCTTCTGCGCAGGCACAGAAGGTGATGGAGGACTAGAATCCAAAGAGATGAGAAATAAACATGAGACAAACAATCAAGACAGTTTATAAAAAAAACAACTCACAAATAATCCTGCCTGACAGCATTGCTCCTTCCACTTTCCTTTGCTGCTTTCCTCCCCAGCAGACCAGCACCTTGCTTTTCCTAATCGTGTTGTTCAACACATTCACATCTGGCATTAAATTGAAGCCTTGTTTCTCATCAAAAGTCTCATCATGAGAAGGTAATGATGTTAGGTTTTTCTTTAAATTTGAACTATTTTGGGGGGCTCCATAAGAGCTAAATTGCCTTATTGATACCTGTACGAAGCCATTTTCTGTGTGTACAAGGCCACTCCAGACTTCAGTGAATTGTAACCACTGAAACATTTCTGTAAGGTTTTGCTTGGGGATAACAAACTCCTTGCATTTTGGTCTGCCTTAACTACCAATAGGTTCTTGATTTTCACTCTATTTTAATGCAGAATACTCAGTAATATCTGTGAGGTTTATAAATTGTTTTTCAATTAGAAAAACAACAGTTAAACAAGAAGCACACAGAAAAACGCTGCAGTATATTTCTAGCAATTTAAAGATACAACATATCTGTCCAAAGATTGCATTTGTTTTTCACTTTAACTTCTATTTACACTTCCATTTATATACTCTGGATTGCTTCACCTCACATGGGAGCAACACAAAGCAGAGGAAGTCCATAAACCAGGTAAACTGCAATCACGATGGAGTCATTTTGTCAGAGCTATGCAAAGCATCCAGCACACAGACCATCCTTGCCTGTTGAGCAGTTCATCACATCCACCCCAGGTCTCTCTGCTAACCTGCATACTTGCATGGAAACATCCCCTTTGGTGGGATAAATAAGTTTTGTGCAGGGAATAAGTTTTGAAAAATTATTGAGAGTGAATGGGAAATTTTCCTTTATTTTCTTCACGGTAGAAATCTCAACTATGGGGACTCATATTCTTCTTTCACCACACCTCCTGCCACCCCCCCCCCCCCCCCCCCCCCCAGTCTCTTTGGAAGGACCTAAACTGCAGAGCCATGATTGAGGCCTACAGGGACATATTCTGTGACCAGGATCTACAGCACAGAGGGACAAACGACAGAGCAGCCAGAGGGAACACCGTGGTCCCCTGTCCTGCAAGAGCAGCTTCTGTTCTCCCCAAAGCAGAAAAAGGTTCGGAGACCAGCCAGAGCAAAACATGCTTCAGGAGATCTGTTTTATTTGAAATTCTCATCCAGCCAGGTGCGTAGCAGCGCTGTGGTACAGGGACATGACCCTTGAAAGCAGTCTGCAGTGCCATATCTGAGGCCAGCCACCTTCCTAAAATAGCATCGGCCAGGAAAGAGGCTCGTTTTAAACTCAGTGATCTTCTCTCCAATCAAAGTAAAACCACAGTCTGAAAGACACCTGCTGCTTGCAAGCACCGAATCCAAAATGCCCACCTCTCCCCACTGCCCTACAAGCACATACACATGTATTTTCATTGTTTTTTTTATAATTTCTTGTTTTAATGAAGTTCAGAACATATCAACAAGATTATTTTAATACCATATGATTGCACCCAGGTAAAAGTATTTTCAGTGCTGCCATTTTAATGTGAAAGACATCACTGCCAACAGGAACATTAGTAAAAATGTAACTTCATTTTTTATCATAGGCTTATGTTTGACTGTCTTAGATGTCACATCCAGACCTACTTCCAGTGACTGAAGTGTCAAAAATCTGCTATGGAGCTCCTCTGTAACTGCTCCAGGCAGGACTCACAATGATGGCCGAAAATGTTCACTGTGCTGTTTTGGAGACTTTTTGGGTTGCTCTCCCTCTCTCCCAGATCAGAAGGGAACATTATGGTCATCAAGCCAGAGCCCTGTAAAATGTGAAGCCAACACCTAGTAATTCCTGACATTTTGTCCCAGACACAGAACTGGTCAAGACTCCAGGATTATTTTAAAGCCACAACAATTGCTCGAGTGTCAGAATGTCATGTCTGATCAGAAATGCTGTCTCTATTTTTCCTTTTCTTAACAGGTGTGTAATCTGAGAAGGCACAGACATTTGGCCTGTATAAAAATGCCGACAGAAAATAAAGTGCTCCTTTATCCTTCAAGGCCTGCCTACATCTCTACTCATGCAAGATAATACCTTTCAAATCACTTGTGCTGTGAGCACAGCCTGTAAATTACTTCTCTGCAGTCCTTTGCCTTAAACACCAAAACAAGATCCAGCGCACTTTTCACTTGAAACAAACTGTGCTTCTCTCACCTCGGGCCGTTTCCTTCTGCTTTCAATTCATATAACCCTTCTAGCCTCTGTGCAGGCCTTCTGCACTAACTGCCTTCTGAAGAGGATTCCACCCTCTACAGGATTCCTGCCTGGCTTCATTCAGCCCCTTCCCTACAGCCTCTCCAGAGCCATTTTTTCCAGATACCACCGAGGAGAGGCAGTGACTATTTTTAGGCTGCGTCTGTATGCTAAGCACAGAGGAATGTGGCTGCGAGCAGGGCTTGTCGGGAACAGAGGCGACGGTGCGAGGGCAGGCGCCTTCCGCAGTCCCACAGGCGCTGCAGCACAGCCTGCCCGCGGCCGCCGCAGCACAGCCTGCCCGCGGCCGCCGCAGCACAGCCTGCCCGCGGCCGCCACGCACGGTGGACTGGGCTCACTGGGAATCTGCCTGCAGCTTCCCAGGGCTCAGAAGGGTTTAAGCCTTCTGGGCTGCAGGAACCAGGCAGACAGAGCTGGGCTGTACGTCCCGAGGTACCCTCGCTGCAGTGCGATCATCTCCCACCGCAGCGCGTGCTCGGGCCAGGCACGCCCCACCGCCATTTCCCGTGTGTCCCCTCCCGCCTGGGCGGGCGGCGCGCGCTGAGGCCACGCCAGGCCCGCGCTCCCCCGGGTCCCCTCATGGCGGAGGGGACAGCGCGCGCGCACAGGAAAGACCCGCCCCCTCTCCCATAGCCGGATCCCTTCAGGGAGGCGGAGCGCGCGCGCGCACCCCCAAAGCCATTCCCCCTCGAGTGCCCCCACAGCAGGGCGGGCAGCGGGAGCTGAGACCCCGCCAGCACCGCCCCCTGCCGAGGTCAACAGCGCCCCTGCCGACCCCCCCCGCCTTATGTAACGCGCGGGCGCCGCCATTGGCCGGCGGCGCCGGGTGAAGGCGCGCTGGGGGCGGGGCCGCGCCTGCGCAGTGCGCGCCTCTTCCCCCCGTTCTCCTCCACCTCCTCTCGGTGCGGCGGCGGCTGCTGCGGGGCGCGCGGAGCTTTTTCTCCCGCTCGCCAGGGCCGCACGGGCCGGATCCCAGGCCGGGTGAGCGGAGGGGCGGGGGGGAGTCGCCCCGGGCCCCGTCCCCCGTCCGGGTCGCCCCGAGCCCCGCAGCGGGGGGTGGCTCTAATGGGCTGCGGGGCCCAGGCGGAGCTGGGGGTCCCGGGGCACCTCCCACGGCCTCTCTGCGGTGGCGGTGGCAGCGGGAGCAGCTGTCGGTGTCCGGTTTTAGGGCCTGGAGCTGCGGTCGGGGTGTGATTACTCGCCAGGCCCTGCGTTGAGGCCCTGGGCAGCCCTCTTCGGCGGGAGGTGTCCCTGCCCGTGGCAGGGTGGGTGGAACTGAGTGGTCTTTGAGGTCCTTTCGAGCCCAGAGCGTGCTGTGATGCCCTGGCCGTGCTCGAGCTGCCGCCTCGGGGGTCTGGCGGCCGGTACTGCCGTGGTGCCGGGCTTCCTGCGGGCTCTCGCGCCGTCATTCCATAACAGGGCTGTTTGCTGGTCTCCCTGGGGGCGCGCCTGATAGCGATATTTGTGTTGTGCAGCTGCAACACCGACTTAGCCTTGTAGAGAAGTTATCATGCTTCTAAACAAGCTTTGGGATTATTTTGTTTTGTTTTCTTAGTGTGCTGATACAATAATCTTATTTTCCCAGTAACTGAGCATTTACTCGGTGTGTTTCAACTGTGTCAGTGTAACTTGGAAGTATTTAAACTCTCAGATTTTTGCTCTTGGGCATCATATGGAAGCTGATATTTTTAAGCAGATGTTTTTGTTCTTTTTTTCTTGTTTGTCTCCGCAGTGTTGCCAAATTACGTACAAGCTCAGTGTGGTTGGCTGTTGCAATGTACTACTTAAAAAGCTCTCATTAAGGGAGTAAAACGCAAATTAATATGCAAGCACTTTATGAAAATAATTACGCAAATTAATATGCAAGCACTTTATGAAAATAATTCTTTTTTTAATTACAGCTAAGTTTTCTATCAGAACCCCCCTGACTTCTGGAGGATTGCTGTAATGCTAGTGAAATAGAACAGAAATAAAACCTACAGTTCATTCTAGTGTATAAAAAGCTGTTGGCAGTGTCTTTCTTTTGAGGTTTTTTTTTTTTTTTTGAAGGTAATTCAGTGTTCTCCTTGGTCCATGCTGTACTAAACAGTGTGAGGCTCTGGCTAGAATGTTTTGGAGTAACTGTAGCATACAGTGAAAAATAGACTGGTATTTTTAGTCTTATTGACATTCAATGCTGTGTCTTATGGGAACGGTTGAAGGCCACATGAATTTCTGCATGCTTGTTAATAGAATTTGTGTTTCCTTTTGTCAGCCTTATGGACTTGAGTGGGGGAAAGGGAGCGTATGCTGAAATGTAGTGTAATACTTCTGGAAAGGGTTAGACATTGATGTTAAATACCACAGAAGAACTGGACTGTGGCCTGAGAGTTACCTCAATCCATGAGAACTGATTAGCTTTCTGGACTGTCTTTTTGCTCGGTGTTAAGCACTGTGATGCTATATGCCCAGAAATTCTTGCAATACTAGTGAATTTCCAGATGTAGTTGATGTTTCATAGAAACTTCATTTTCATGATGGTTTTAAGGGATTTTTTTGCGTTTATTGAAGGATGCAGACTTTGGGTAGGCTGTTCTCCCTCTTGCAGTGGAAGGCCGTTGTCTGTCCTTGTGGGAAGGACTGCGTGATGGACCTCCTGTAGCCACACAGCGTGTCTCACAAGTACCAGACTTACAGCAAATGCTCAGGTTCCGCAGAGGGGCAGTGACCAGCAAGCTAGCCTCCAAGGAATTTATTAGTTGTCCTGGAGATGATAGAATTGACTGGCTATCCTGTGCTTGCATAGTAAGTCTTGTATTTCAGTGAGAGCTGCACCATTGGATTGTGCGTGGGCCATGAGGGACTGTGATAATGGCAGAAAGTGGGCTGCCGGGTTATATCACCACACTCTGCAGCCAGCTCTGGTGTGCCCAGGTCCTGCCAGCGGTCTGAACTGGGAGTGGGGTGCAAGCTGAATTGGTGGGCTCTGTGCAGATGGAGCGTTGCTGTTGTAGAATATGCTGGTTTGCTGCTCTCTGAAATGTGATTTTTTTTTTTTTTAATTTTATTTCTTTTTGTGGTGATCCTTCTAATAGCATATTGCAATACTGTTTGCTACCTTGATGCTGCTGTGATACATAGAGTAATGGTTTCTGATGGGAACAGTTCTTTTTAAGAAGTATATACGCATGTAAAGTCAGCTAAAAATCAAAAAGAATGACCACCTGTAAAAATAGCTTTAAATAAGGAGGTATGGCTTGTTGTTCTTGGCATTCCCAAAGCAAAGCAGCTGACAAGCACATACACCAGAAGACAGTAATAAAACTTGGGTAATGCTTTAATTTGCCTTTCTTGGAACCTATTTCAAGTTTCAGAAATAAAGGTTGAGTCTTAAGCTTTAAAAAAAAAAGAACAACAAAACCCTTAAATGTTACTGTACATATGGAAAGAGAGGATAAATTTCTGTTAATTGTAAAGGAAACTTTAAGTGTTCTGACTATTGAAAAGACTTTTCTAAAGTAGACCTTGAGGCTTTGTAGAGGAAGAAACCTTAGAATGGCCTAATAATTCTTGTATGTATTTTAAGCATGATAGTAAAGCCAGAGTCTTTACGTAGTGAAAGAGCTTGAACAGATGTGTGTTGTATACGAGCTATGGGAGTTGTGGGCCTTACAAACAGAGTGCATGACTGCTTTATGCTCATGGTTACTGCTTCTGAGTCAGCCAGGAACAGTAGTTTCTTGCATTCATAGACTAAATATCTTCTTTTTGTTTGTAGATATGGCTCGTGGACAGCAAAAGATTCAGTCACAGCAGAAAAATGCCAAAAAGCAAGCTGAGCAAAAAAAGAAACAAGGACATGACCAGAAGGCTGCAGCCAAGGCTGCCTTGATATATACCTGCACTGTCTGTAGGGTAAGAGGAAATGAAGACAAAATATTATTGTAGGCAGGTCTGTTTTCCAGCCTAGAGCAGAACTTTTTTAGGAGATTATAAAGCTATATTATAAAATAAGGTACTTCTTCAGTGGCTGTGTAGCTTGTTGCTATAAGCTTTTGCATCTGTTATGTGATAACTGAGATAAGAGAAAATCCGAGAGGTCACGTACAGATCTGTTTTGCGTAGTTATCTTGCCTTTTGAATTGCAGGGGTCTGCACGCGCTGCTAGTATGATCTGCTAAATGTAAAAAGTGTGACGTCACTTTCTGTTTCATCTCCAATGGAACCATCTTTTCTTTGTGATGGAATTGGCCCCTTTTAGCATCGCTAGTTATTGGTTTTAAGGTAGAGAAGGAAAACAGTGGTACCAAAAGCATTAGTGTAAGTTTGATACACAGTAACTTCTACAGGAGAACAGAAATGTGAGCACTAATCAGATTATACTTTCCTTCTGACTGGTTTGCCTGAATGAGCTCATTTTGGAGCTGAAACATAAACTTGCCATTTTCACTTAAATGATCAGTCCCAGAGTAGATTTGTCACTTTGAATAAGATTCCACATCACAGGCTGCTCACTTAAGAACTCGTAACCGGCTCCTCTTTTTGTGAAATCAGGCTATAGCAGCAATCACTTTGGGCAGTTGGTGCCTGCAACTGTGTAGTAGCAGTGGTCTGAGGTAACTTGTACCAAAGAGAGAATGAGGCTCTGCCATATAACATGTTGGAAAAGAAAATGGTAAGGAGGTAGCTTTTCTACCAAACCAGCATGTGAAGTGTAAGATCTGCAGGGAGTTTTCTAGCCAGAAGAATAGTCATCAGTGTGCCAAAACAGTGTGATACTAGTGCTTAAAAACACCTCTCTGAAAATCTGAGGTTAAAGATTTTCTTTTAATCTGCCACTAAATAAATGGTGCCTCTCTCACGAGAGCAGTGTCATTGAGGAGACAGTTTGGGTCAGGAACAAGAAAATAAAACATGAGGGGAACAGGTTTTATACTGTCATTTAACTCTTGTACTGCGCATAATGTTAAATGTCTTTCTTTAATCAGACACAAATGCCGGATCCCAAGACCTTCAAACAGCACTTTGAAAGCAAGCATCCTAAGACTCCACTTCCTCCAGAACTGGCTGATGTTCAGGCATAAAGTTGTCTACAGGTCATTACCTTAATTTTTAAATGGTTGTCTGAGAAAGGTGTGTTATGAATCGGCTCTTTTACCAGGAAAAACAGAGACTTAAAACTTGCTTGATTTCCTTTGATTAATGTTATTTCAAATTGTCATCCTTAGAGTTGCAGGAATACTTTATTATTTAGCTCTTGCTTTGAAGTGTCAGTTTTGCCTTGAACAAAATGCCTGTAATAAGTACAGTCTGTCTGTTGTAACAAAACATGTAATGGAAATAGTTATTTAGTATATTTTCAGCAATTGAGCCTTCTTGTTCCTGAAGATTGAGCCTTCTTGTTCCTGCAAGTGATTGCAGATTTTTCTGCATTCAAATATAAGACTTAACCTCTGTGTTAATAGATTTCCCAGTACCCCGTTTTTAGGCTATAACTGAAAGTGGTTCTAATAAAAGGCTGAAATGAGGTAAAAAAGCAGTATTATAGTATTTCATTCATGTTAAGTTAAACAGCATTGTGTAACAGTTCAGCTTAACCAAGTTGTTCTTGTTTTTTATAGGTGAAATCATGGCACCTGTTGACTCTTCTACTGTCAGACCTTACATAACAAACCTGCAGCTGCTTTTCTAAAACTGTTGATCAGCAAAAATGAAGGGGCTACAGAAACATTCATGTTTTTATGCTGTTCCCTCTTGGGTTTCATGCAAAGACAATTCTGTGTAAATGTACAGTTGTGCCCTATTTGGAAATCCTAAAAAATCAGTCCATACTTGTTATAAAAAAATTTTTTACAATTGTAATTATATTGATGTTCATATTGTGTAAAATAACTCATTTAATAAAGTAGTACTTTGATTTTACAATATCACAGATTAAATCCTTGTAGAAATTCTGTTTCAACTTTCTGTATTATCTGCCTTATAAAATAATAAAAAAGACAAAGTGGAATTCTCCCCATCCTGCCAAAACATGAGCAGTATCATTCCACTGAAAGTAATGTACATTACAATAAGTTAATCTTAAGTGAAGAGGGCAGCTGCTCAGACTTAGGGTTCAACGTGCTGCCTGCTTGAGCCCAGTCACTAGTGGTCAGGTTGTGAGCTCAAGGTGCAGCAGGCTCCCTAGAAACTGCATGAGAACCGTGAGACCTTCTTTGACATTTTTGTCCTGTGTATTGGAATCTAATACTGCAAGCCACTTTGAATGGAATTCCGTTTCTGTGAGGGATCATGTTCCTTGATGTCATGCACTGGAGAGACTCTGGTTGTGCTTGTTATCCTTTATATTTGGTAGGTGCATGAGGAAGCTGAGAGGTGGCAGATTGAATGCTTCTCAGTGTGCTGACTGGAAAAACGCTCACAAATATTAGGTTAAGGCAACTCTGCTCTTAGTTGAAATATTCGTTTGAAAAGGTTTGTAATGATATTTTGAGTGGTCGGCCACACATGTTCCCCCTCAAATGTATCTGGTTATTTCAGTAGTAACTCTTCAAGAAATATGTAAATTAGCCACCCATTAATGCAACCAGCTTAAAATAAGCCTGTTGGAAAAGAGCCAAAGTAGCTAAAATAATATGCTGTGTTAAGAAATTGGATGTGATTAAAGTTGCATTGACAAGAAAAAGCTGGATAATGACTCTGGCCAAGAACATTTGAGCAGTTAAACATAATTAAGGTGTTCTATCACAACACCTTAAGGTTGTGGGCTTGGTTCTAATCCCAGACAGCACAGAAGTAGTGGAGAAACCTCTGAATTGTGATAGAAGGTCTGCTCTACAAAGTTCCAGCTTTGGCATTTGGAGGGGTCTAATTAAAGAGCTTTAGTTTTGGCCTTGCAGTGAGAAGCAATACTAGAATTGCTGTGATTTATTGCAGTTATAAGGGATGTACAAATTCTGGCAGTTGGAGTAGCCCTTCCTCCGCATCAGGACTGTACATCTGACCTTCAAATGGCTTCCTAAAATCTAGGACCGTAGTCTCAAAGACTCATTCACTTAAAAGAATGCACTTGGTATTTTATTATATAAAGTCAAAGCCTTTGTCTTTGTCCACTCATTTGCTCTTATTGAACTACTTCTGTGAGACCAGCTTCCTGTCCTCTTTTGCTGTGACAGTATCTCTGTAAATACTTACTTTGGCATAAAGTTTCTCTGTATTATAGTCACTCCAGGATAGCCTGTACACCACTTAATTTTTACAGATAGTGTTTTTCTCCAGGAGTAATCCATGACTGCACTTGTACACCTGACATCAGAATGTAACACTTCATTTATTTTTTCTTTAATGTTACCAATACAGTACCCTGGCAAACTGGCTCCCACACAACAAGAAATCTGCTCTCAACCTTTGTACTGTATGGGGGAGAGGTATTTAAATGCTCTGATGATGTAGTTTGTCTAAACATACACTGAGTGCAAATGGATAAAGATATTTCCTGCACTGATTGGTATTTGGAAATCTGGTTTTACTTTGGAAAATGTTGTGGGATGTATCCCTCTAGCTTGGTCCTGAGCTGAAGTATATGTTCTATTCCTTCAATTCAGATTGTGTAGCATTAAATAAAAAGATTTTGTTTCATAAACAATCTCTCTTAATGAGCTGAAAAGCTGCGTTGCTAGTGGGATGGTTAATTTCTGTTAGAATTGTATTTTCAAAACTTTATGATGCTCAAGTTGATAACCTATGAGGTGATGGGGGTTTAATGTATTCAAATGTAAGGGTGATCTGCAGTTCAATAAGGTGCCTACCTGCAGTAGTTGCAACCTCAATTACAGAAATAAATGAAAGCTATGATTGAATTGTCATAAAGATTTCATAAATATAGGGGGAATGCTATACTAAATGTGGGAATCATTCCCATTTAGAATATCTGCAATATTCTTTGTACCTAAAAGGTCGGAGAAGGTCTAGGAGTTCTCCATCATGTCTTCCTGATCTGAAGGATGGCACCCTGTTACCTGGCTAAAAGACACAGTTGTGCATTGTAAAGTGTCTGATTAAAGAGAATTAAAAAAATAAAATGTAAAATGTCATATTTCCTGCCTGCTTTTAAAACCAAGTATTACCGCCCTTACAAAATTAATTCCCTGGCTGTGGAGGGTCCTGGAGCTTGAAGCTGTCTGACTTGACGAAGAAAATTAGGTGGAAAGTTTCCCATGTTTGCTTAAGAAAGGTTTATCTTTGTGCAGGGACAATGTTTAGGTAAAGGGTTCTCATGTTGTTGGTATGGTACTTGTGAAACGAGTTTAAGAGTGATTTTGGATTTTCAGAAGCCCACATCTCTTCTGGGAATCTCTTTAAGAGGCATCTGAAATTGCATATTAAACAGAGGTTAAAATGTTGTGAAAAAAGTCTGACTTTAGATCCCAGAGTAGAAGTTAGCACACGTTATTATGGTGGGACCATCTTGGGAATCAAGAAAGGTTCGCAGTGTATGTTACCCAGACTGAGTTGGGCAAGGTTCTGTACCTCCATTTTACCTACCTCTGAGGGTTTCTGGTTTCTTGCTATCAAAAAGCTGTGTGAAAAATCTGAGCTAGAAGTTGAAGACAGTTGCTGCGTTGCCTTAAGGAAATAGTTGACTTCATGCAGTGCTCTTGAAACATCCTGGAGAGTGTCTCTTTTGCTTATTTGCTGTTGAGCTGAAAACACTTAAGCTCAAGTAAAGTTAACAACCAGGGGCTGTTTGCAAACCACATAGGATTTTGTAGCATTTCTGTAAACTATATTGAACTGTTTTCCCATCTTGATAAGAAGAGCTAATGGATGGAATTTCTTTTATCATCAAATCCTGATAGGCTTGAGGTCTGATTTGTTTCCTGTTTTCACAGAAATGTTGGGAAGTATTTGGCTTTACTAGAAGGCTTTGGCTTTCCTGTGTCACTTCAAATGGTCTTCCTAAGATCTGTCAAGTAAACTTGATTAGACCTACAGAACCTGCAGAGTAAAGGTCAGGTCACGTTTTTGTCCACTCAGCCCTGTTGTGCTGTGTATAATCTGGGGACCTTTGGTTTCCCTATTTAGAATCTCACAGGCTTCTCACTCGATTTTGAATTTGACCCCAAAACTCAGCTTCAGACTGGTATTCAGTATGTGATTTTCCATATTCTGTAGCATCGTGAGCAGTGTTGCTCCAGTCCAGACAGTGGGAGGGTGTCAGGTTCAGTCTGTGGAATTTTACTATCTATTTTGAAAATTATTGGTTGGGTTTTTTTTTTTTATTGCATTGGCTGTTGTGTTACTGTTTTTGTATAGATAAGGTACAGTAGAGACTCACAGAGAGAGCTGAGTTAGCTTGGTAGCTTTAAAAAATGTGGCCTAGGCTGGGTGTATATTTTACAATTCTCTTATATAGCTTTTAGCATTGGGGTTTCTGGGAAAGGAGGAAGCTGTAGTTGTCCCAACGCTGTTATCTGACAGGAATCTTCAAGCAGTGTCTCAGCTTTTTCAGGAAACTGTCCCCTAAGTACTTAAAGTTAAGGTCCATACAGCACTTTGATGATATGGCAAACATACTTGTGCGTTCCCTATTCATAGCTGTTACAAAATCACAATCGGTTGGCATAACATGACTAAAAGCTGGAGGTATTTCAGAGGAGTAAGGACTAAGGGAAATCTCAGTTATCTACTCCATCCCCTTGCTCTGAGATTGGATCAAATCTGCCAAGACTGTCACTGACAAGTATTTCTCTAACTCTTAAAAGCTCCCAGCAAAAGGGATCCCATGACTTTGTCAGCAGCATGTGCTACTGTTGAGCCATACAACTGGAGAGTTGTCACAGCAAGAGTTTATCCCTGCGAGTTTAGTCAATTATTTATTGTTCTTAATGGCAATAGCTGTGATGAACAGTGCCCTCGTTTGAACACTGCTATCATATTCTTCTAGTCTGCTTTTTTAATGAACCCATTTTATTGAATCACTCTTCATAGGTCATGTCTTCCAAATCTAGAGATTGTTGTTTTTTTCTGGATCTCATCCAATTTGCCCATGCTCTTAAACCGTATGGCCCAAAAGATGACCCAAAGTGCTGGCTGAGGCAAGTGCAGAGCAGTTGGGACAATTAACTTCCAGTATTTGCACTATTAACACACACTGGAATTATATTTACCTTTGTGCAACAGCATCCCATCAGGTCATATTCAGTTCCTGGTCTGTGAACAGCCCACATTCATTTTGGTACCACTTAAAATCTCCATTTTGTGCCTATGTATTTAGTATCCACATATCTGTCTCTAGTGGATCTCAAGACCAAATTTGTCAAGATGTCAGCATTCTAGACGAGCAAGGAGAACCATGCAATAGACTCAATGTGAGTGGTAGAGCACGTTCTTGTTTCTTGTGGAGCTCATTCACGACTACACCATAGCCCATGTCTACTTAAGTTATGTCTACTTATCTAACAATCATTGGCTTGTCTAACAATCATTTCCCCTTACATACACTTGTCTTATAATCATTAGTTTGGCTCCAAAAGCCCTATAATCACTCACTTAACTCTAAAAGTTATACTATCATGCCCCTCTTCAAAGCTCTAAGGTTACAATAGCATGTTCCTCCTACTTGCTCCTCCTACTTGTTCCTCCTACTTGCAGCTACTGCTATATGCTCAGGTCCGGTCTCACTCTGGCCTGCTTCCTTAAGTTGTTTATCTGTTACAAGGTCTTCTTGACCTTATCTTGAGGATTTTCTCACTGCCTCCCTCCTTGTAGCGTGACTCAGCAAAATCCTCAGTACTTTTTATCACAGCCCAGCTCAGTTGATTTTTGCTGGGGCCAATTCACAGAGCTCCTCCTTTGAGCCATGTCCACGCTCCCGCAACCATTCTCCAACACTAGACCTGTTTCCTATAGTGTTTATGGTTATCCAAGTATGCTATCATGGGAAATTCTGGCAGGTATCTTCTTTTACTCTATAGTCTGAGTTGTTCCTGAACACATTGAATGGGATAGATCCCAAGCAAAGCCTTGCAGGACCCTGTTCTTCCCAGGTTCTCAGTAAACCTTTGTAGTAGCTCTTTGGGAGCATTTTGTACTGCTGTGATTGTCCTTATGGTCAGTGTGGTTTGCCACTCTGTGTTTCACCTATGAGGACTTCACAGGATGACAGTACCAAGGGCTTTATGCAACAGGGAGATTTGGGATCCTGTGTGTGTGCCTGTGGACACCAGGCAGGTTTTCACACAGACAGAGATGGATAGTAGTGGGATGCGGCTGTCACACTGACTGGCTGTCACTGGGTTACTTTTCCATATGTATTTACAGGTAAGATTTTATAAAATGATTCTAGCCTTTGTCCAGGTTTGGGCTGACTGTCAGAGTCCTCCAAGTTCCTTGTGCTTGGCCCGCTGCTCTCCTGGACTCTTCTGTGCTCTGTGAGTTCTCGAAGAGCAACACTCATGGTCCACATTGATGTGGCTGATTGCTGGAGCATCCAAGGAGAAGAGTTATCAGCTATTGCCAGCTTGAATACCATCTCAGTCCTCTGGATACTTCAACTGAGTCTTTTAACTTAACATGCATTGTTTAGTCAACTTCTGACTGAAGTCAAAAGTGCTATTTATTGCTTATTTGTAACTCTTACCTTTAATTTTCTTTCATTCCACATCAAGTAATGTACCTGTACTTATCATTCCCTGGATATTTATATGCTTTGTGTGTGCCTTTTAGAACCTCAGCTGTTTCTTTGAACCTGCTGATGAAGGTGGTACTTTGCCGACTTTTGTGTCATCTGAAACCCAGCCACCTGTCTGTCTCTCAGGATCCACATCAACCCTTACATTTATGAAACACTGTGCAACCACTGAAACTAACTCTTTGAAACTTGTTGGGTTTTCTTTGCAGAGTGGAAACATATAATCTGTCCTGGTCAGTTCATGTTCCCAAACATGTCAGTACTGCAGACTTTCTCATTAAAGTTTGAGCTGTGCTAAGCACTTACTTACCTGCACGTTGGCGAGTGTGAGAAGGACGCTACAGACCAGGCTGGCCTGATAAATCTCCTGAATGTGCAATAACTTATGCTGTGTATAAAACTATACAGCACTAATTAGAGTAAATACTTGAGTGACTTTTCACCACATGTTATTCTGGTCATTTCTTCCTCTGGTTTTCAAGACTGTCGCTAAACTTTAATCATTAGTATATATTCTTTTCCGTGTGGATACTGATGCCATCCAGCCTCTTGTGGGAATATGTGGTGTCTGTCTTTACGTTTTGTTTGCCGCTAACAGGGTAACAGCTAAGCTGCCTCTGTGTATTACACGGTGCTTTGCAGAATGAAGGTACTCCTGGAAAACAAATGCATGTTGATTGCACAGCATACTCTCAGGCCAGCGGGTTGGGTTTTAATTTTTAGCTTCTTATTACTGATGTGCCTTCAAACTCTAGTAGCCATTTCCTGCTAATGATTTTAACTGTTTTTTGATATACGTGTTTTCTTTAGCTGTAAATGGTCACAGCATACTTTGCAATAAAATGGTTGCTTTATTTTGATTTATTTGTGGATCTTTTGCAGGAGGAAAACTGAGTATTTGTTTCCAACTAAAAGAATAATTGAAGAATGATGTCTTCTAAAAAAAAAAAAGTCTAAAATGTTTGTATATGTCCTGCTGACATTCAGAATTATCCTCATGGTCATTACTCACTTTCTGTTACAGTAATGCTTAAGGCAACAGCACTTTTTGTTGTTTAAGGAGATACAGTTTGAATTTCCTACACAGCGGGCTGTGTGCAGTATGAGAACTGACCAGAACAGTCTCTGTGCAGTGGCGTTCCTTTCTCTCTGCACAGAAAAAGAGGGGAAAATAATGTACTTTTGTGAATAGATTTCACTTGCTGTATTTTGTATTTAGAAAGTAAATTTAGATTGTTTGTGATTTTTTTAAAAAGTGCTTAACCCTTAGATAGATTTCCTAAAGGGCATCTACTGCTATTATTGTCAGATCTGGCTCTTACCAGATCAGTGCTAACAGTATTTTTCTTAGTGAGGTCTAAGAAATACTGTTTATTAAGGAGCGTGTTAAGGAAGAAATGGAACACAGCTGCTTTTTGCTGCTGCAGTAAATCATTTAAAGAATTTGCTGTTATGCAACTTTTCAGCTGTTGGACTCCTTCTAAAAGGACAAAGCATGCCTGTATTTTTCTCAAGTAATAATTGAATTCTACATCACTAAAGTCAGTAGGAACTTAGTTTTGCCATTTGCTAAATATTCACATGCACGTGCAGAAAGCCAGGATCAGTTTAATCAGTTTAATCAGAAGACAAATTCTGCACTAGCCTGTCCTAAAAAACACGCACAGTGCTGTACCCAGACGATCTGCACGAACTGTCACTGATGAAGTAATAAGATGTTTTTGGACTATAGTCACTGTCAATCCTCAAAATTTCTCTTGCTATTTTATCATGAGCTTTTTAATTGGAAAGGCTGTGTGGGCAGTATGGCTGTGGATCTCACAGGTGCTGGTGCCCCATGGACAGAGATTTGGAAACCACTCGCTTAGACACTTCTGAAATTAATCATCTTGCTTGCTTGATCTGCAGCTCCAGGCATTTTCTCAGGACCTGGACATCTCTATATCATACTCCCTTCCTCAGCTGGAGCAGGTGAATGGGTAGGAGCTTGATCATGTAGCAATAGCATTGTCCAGAGTAAAGCTGCTAACTGCTAATGCTGCCTTGATTGTCTATTTTTAGTCAGTGGTGGCCGGACTTCACCTTTCACTCCTATGAAGGGATAGAAGCAACCTGACGTTTTCAGAGGTGGTTTCTGGGGCTGCTACTGCTGGACACCAGCCTACTTTCCTCTCAAAATGAGCTTCTTGCAGACAGATGAGTGCTATAACTGGTCATGTCTAGCTGGTCCTAGGCACAAAGTTTTAAACCCCTTGGATGAAGACAGCCAACTTTGCAGAAACTGAGCTACCTTAAAGGCAACCCTGTTGCTTCAGGCTTTGTGGAAACAGGCAGCTCGGTAGAGGAAATTCTCTCTGTCATCACAGGGGAGAACAGTGGGTTAGAGCTGCAAAATAAACTCTTGCAATGCTGGACACCAGAGGAACACTCGAGAAATGTCCAAACCATAAGACAGATATCATCTTTAGTCAGGAAGGAGAATTCAGGCTAAAGCACTTGACACCAAGTGCCTGCACCAAACTTGTTCAGTGTCAGACCTTTGGCCATGGTTCTGTGGGCAGTAGAGCCATTTGTATCTCTCACAGCCTAGGACAAGTTGATTCTGCCTCCCTCTTCTCTTCCCTGCTCCCTGCTGTGAGCCCCAGCATCACCCATGTTGGGTGCTTACTAGGCACTTTCATGAGCCAAGTCAACCCAGCAGCCCTACAGAAAACAATGCCTTTGATTTCTGCCAGGCAACTGAGTGTAGTCAGCCCCTGTGAGAGTCTGACAGACAGTGGTGCCCATGTCGGGGAGCTTGTGGCTGGGAGCAGGGAAGTGGCAGGGAGTCTGTATTTCTGTAGGAGATCAGCATAGATAAACAGCCTTCTCTTGACAGCTGCTCTGTGTGAGGGAAGGGAGAGAGGAAGAGGTGGGATCCTGGTTAGAGACTGTAAGAGATTGTTCACTGTGTGTTTGCTTACATGAAATGTTTGCTGTTGAGCACTCGAGGCTGTCTTAGAATTAACTGATAGCTAGTGATGGTCAAGGTCCATTTAAAGGCGGTACCCATGACAGATGTTTTGCAAGTACTGACACACAATCCCTCTAACTAATGTGGTAATGAATGTGCTAAGTGCTTGGGTGGGTTTTTTCCCTCTTCCATCCCTCCTTGTTGTGGGTATGTCTGTACCAGACTTCCACGGGCTGCATTGATCCTTACCCAGATACTTATTTCTCCAAGTACCATTGAGCAGGCTTGTATATAATTGGTGTCTCAGGAAGGGAAAAACTGAATGGAAGTGTAAACAAAGCTGATGCTGACACTTGGCTGTTAGCAGGGATTTTTATGAGCTGCTTTTGACCAGAATTTGACTCCAGCAGATCACGTGGTGTAAGAGCTGACAGGGCCAGAAAGCAAGTCTTTTGTGTTTGCAGAGAGCTCCATGGGAGGAAGTGAACAGGAAAACCCAATGAATCAGTTGCCGTTCAAGAAGAGACTAGAATAGAGGAATGAGAACGTCGAAAAATGCCACCCAAAAAACAAGGGTCAGCCATGAACTCAATAGCCAAAAAGTGTCCTTCACAGAATTTCTTTGCGAATGTCTCTGGCTCTCGGGCAGGTATAAGCTCCACCAAGAGCTCGTTGGCTTAGTTACTAGAACTGATCACAAGAAAATATTGAAATGTTGTTCCTGATGGAGGTTAGTTGCCCAGCATCTTAAAACTAGTAAAGCTGTTACTGTCCCCTTCAGAGTGAATGGAAGTGGATTATAATGAAACAGATGGTGTAGAATTTAACTTAAAATCGAGATTCTTTATTACTGAGACTGGTCTGTCTCAAGCCATGCTTCAGGCAAATTGGTATGTGGAGACATTAAACAAATAATCCCAGTGGTTACTCTTGGTTCAGTTTCTTGGTTACTATATTTCAGAGTGCTAGACACATCATTTATTTAATTTAGGAAGGTATACTAAAACCAGCATTATTGTTTATATTAATTTTTTCTTCCAGTGATTACCATTTTCTAGACTCTCCATTCTTATGGCAGACTTTTCCTCATCCCCATTTTCAGCCAGCTTTCTAGGAGAGCTGTATAAGTCTTTCCTCGTCAAAAACATAAATCAGCTACCCATTGCTGCCTTTGCAGCATCCATCAGTGGGGTCTCAGATAGCACCTGGCACAGCTGGAGCTCCACTGCCAAGGCTCTTCAGTGCTTCCCAAATCCACACCAGTCACAGCCATAAGGTCTTTTTTCTCAGGTCACATTGACAAGTCTTTCCCCTGCAGAAGAGGTTATCTTGCTTTGACAGAAGTTGTCACAGCTGGTAAATGCGGAAACAAGTCTTCCTCAGCCTCTCTGTTTTCTTTGCTGGATAAACAGTTCATGGACAGCTGAGGGGCTCCCTTTCTCCTTCTTTGCTGAGTTAATTGATTACTCCACGAGATCTTTGCTTTTCAGACTATTTATTTTTTAATTAGCATTTACTGCATTGACCTTTGGCATCCAAATCCATGCAAAGGCATCTTTTCAAGACCGTGATCCCCTCTGCTATGCCTCCTTCTCTTTTTCTGCCCTCTGTCACACACGTGACCTTATTCAGTGACAGGGGAACTAGCAAGTCAGGGTTATATGGGCAAGGCTTGGGACCAAACTGGGCAGAGATCAGGTCTACACATCCACAGTCCTCCCCACCCGATGCCCTCTGTTCTCTACTTGCTGTGTAATCTTCAGGTAAGACCAGGTAAAACTAGGTAGGTTTTTTACTGCACCATGAATGTTCAGATAGTCCTAGAGGGGAGGGCTTGGGAGCAGCCCTGACCCACTCTCCCCATACTTAAAACCATCAAGGTACTCAGCAGCCCTCTTTCTGAAGTGAGAGACCAGACAGCTCCTTAAAAGCCTTGGATGTATTTCACTGCTATATGTTTAATGTAATTATTTCCCAGGTCGAGGCTTACCACTCCACGTTTTATGCCCAGTGAATCCCTGAACTGACAACACCTTGCAGGTTGGCTTTGCTGAATTTCCAGCGCCTCCTGCCCAACCTATGTGCTTCTTCCTCTTTCTCGGTCTTCATTATCTCATTTATTTTTCATTTAGTGTCCTTTTTTATGGAAAGACAGGTCTTGTGTGAGAGGAAAGGAATCCCCTGCTCACCTGTCCTCCTCCTTGGCACAGTGCATATTGAGAGTGGGCAGTATAAAATCCACATGAGAGATCCCACCTGTCCAGCTCAAGTGCCAAACAAATTAGAGGAGTGGGACTTACTGGGTCCAGCTCTTGCATTTTGGCCATCAGGGCAAGAACCTGGTCTTTCCTTTGCAGCTATTACCTTTATCCTTAGCGGCATCACTCAGCCACCTCTCAGGATCATTTAAAGTGCTTTAGTCCTCTGTAACTCTCATCTGAAGCATTGCTTGCATGTATCTGCTGTATCCTGGCTTTCTGCTGCTGTACGGTTACTTTTTGGGCACAAACAGCTGGGTCCTGGACTTGCTCAATTCATCTGTGTCTCTGCATAAATACAATTCATGTATGTGTTGATATGGGGCCATGAATTGTCAAAAACGTACCTTAGGTGCTGATTCAACTTAAGCTGGAGTAGAATTAGCCCAAAAATTCAAAATTCATTTGCAGGTGGCATCTCTTCCTGCACATACATTTTCCCTTAAAAAAATTTCCAAGCCATCTATAATCACAATTTATAAAGCTATATTTTCAGTCTTAACCTCTTGCTCTTTCAGACAGAGCTACAAGGATACTCATCCAAGCAGCTACCAAGTATTCTCCTTCCATGCTGACTTAAGTTAGCTGAACAACAACCCCTTCAGTAATTAAAACACAAAAAAAATCAGAACAAAAAAGCTTCCCATTTAAATCTGTGTTAAACCAATTCATCGCAGTGACACGATTAAAATCTTTGGGCCAAATCCTCCTTGTCCTCTTCATGTAAGCAGTGCTTTTGAGAGCAAAGGGATGAGTGAGAACAGCATTTAGTCTGTACATTAATAATTTATATCCTTTGACTGACAGGGAATGGGCTGGCAGAACAAATGAAAGCACCCTGGGGTAAGAGGAAGAAAGCTTCAGCTTGCTGCTACAAACTGCACAGGCATAAAAGTACATTTTGTTCCACTATTAAATAAGGAGATTTGGGATATAATACTGTCTCCTTCTGCAGTCCTTCCGTTTTCTGCTCATGGCAAAGAGGATAAAACTGTCCACAGATGTAATTGTTCCGGCCAGTGCTTACATGCCCAGGAGAATTAATTGTGATCTGCAAAATCTACTCCTCTTAGCTGCAAAGCTGAGAGAAATATGGGAAGCATCTACTGACCTTTGAGTCCAATTACACCAAAGACTCTGTCCTCCATGTCCCAGCACTGTGCCCTGCAAAGCTACTGGCTTCATGGCTGGGATAGCTCACGGTGGACACCTGGATCTTCCTTATGTCACCTAGCCTTTTCCTGTCAGAAAGGCATTGCTTTCTTTCTTTCAGTTAAGCTCTTTGAGAATGGATCCATGGAAACAAGAGCCACAATCCTACATGAGCAGCCTCAAACCCTGTGGCTGCAATGTGGCAGGGCACCCTGGGTGGGTGTCTCCGAACAACATGGGGCTGCCACTGCCCATGAGTGGTTAGAGCCTGTGTCCAGCCTTTGTGGCTTAATCTCTACATTATGTCTTGTGAGGGTTTAATGTTCATTTGAGTTGGATTTACTGTTTTCCTTCATTTGCGGGTTGTTTATTTTTGTTGCTAGAGGAATTCTAGAGAGACATTATCTGGTGAATTCAATGATATAAGGGAAATAAAGCAAATTCCAGGAACAAACTACCTCAAATTTTGCACAGTGTAATAATGCCGCGCTCCTACCATCTTCCAGCCATTTGATAGCAATTGTTGTAGTTAAAATGAATTAATAATATTCCTGTCTAGCTTCTGCCAAGCAATTCTTACCTATTTGTTACTAGGCTGTTTCTCTGGATGATTTTTGTAATCTTATTGTACCTGGTATTTTTTCATGCCTCCAGAGAAAAGCCAGGAACTCCTGCATCAGTGCTGAAGGGAGTCAGGAGGAGTGAATCAGCTTTTCACTTCCAATCATAAAATTAAGGCTAAGTAACCAATGAAGACATGCTAATCAGGATAAGCACCTTGCCAGTTCCTTGATATTGAGCAGCCAATTTCTAGTGTGATATAGTTACTACACTAAAATATATTAAAAGAAGCTAGTTTGGATGCTTCACAGCCTGAAGGTAGGGTGGTGCCCTCACTCCTGGGCTCCCCTTCTGCAGAGCAGGTGAGCAGACCCACGCGCAGCTGCCTTTCTTCCCCAGCTTGTACCCACATATGGTCATTGCTGGAACACATACCCAAGGCCCGCTTGCGGGAACGGTGGCAGCTGTTGAGTCCTGTGGGTAGATTGGGCTTTCCACAACTGGGCAAGCCCAGCATTGAGACCCGAGAAGACAAGGGAAGACAGCAATATGTGTGGGGCAGGGGTGCAACTGATCCAGGTGACTTGGGGCGAGGTGGACACTGTGAGATTAATGAAAAAATAATACCCAACTGGTTAAAGCTGAATATGTAACATCATATATTCTTTATAACATATAAAGAACCACTAAGAAGCAAAAAATTGTGTAATTATCATATGCACTGGTTTCCATCTTGCTGTCTGAAAGCTTTCTTCTTCAGTGGCTGAAAAGCGAAGTGTCCAGGTTGACCTCCTCTTCTGGCCAAACAGGAAAATATACATCCCTAAAAGGTGCTGCTTCCTACCTGAGGCAGGGCTCAGGAGTGGTGTGGGAGATGTCTCCTCACAGGGTTTCAGTCCGGTGTTGATTTTGACAAGTAATTTAGAAAATACTTGACTTTTAGAAACTCAGTGTGTGAGAGGGCAGTCCCACTCCTGAAGTCTGAATGGCTTCAGAGCATGACCCAAAATCCTGCTTTTCATGTATAGACAGACAAGCTTTAGTTAAAAAATATGATTAATTGAAAAATATTATTTCTCTTACTAAAGATTTTTTTAAAGACTTTTTAAATCCTACTCAGCTCTCTGGCTGAAGCTTCTGCAAAGCTTTTGTGCCAGGCAGGCTGCTGTTCAGCAGAAGTGACAGGATATTGCAGCTCTGCAATCTCAGCGGTTGGCTGGCACCAGCCAGCTACTGATGACTGATGCCTGCTCAGGCCACCCTCATCCAGAACTGCCATGTGAAACAGTGTCTGGCCATGCAGTCCTTACCCTGAGGTCTGAGGAGCCTGAGGCCGGCTGGCAGGAGACAGGAAATGGCTGAGGCACAGCGAAGAAAGTGGAGACAGACAAACCAGCAAGGAGAAATGGGACAATAGGTGTGGAGAGGGTTGATTGACCTAGAAGAGAGTGGGGAAATGTGGACAAGTTGAAAGACAAGACACTTGTGTGAGTCGAGGGGGCTGAAGGGAATGTGGTGCTGCTGGGAGACCGGTGAGAGCAGGAATCGGCACCCCCTGGGGATGTCCCCTCCTGGCAACAAGGCAGAGCCCAGGAGTCCTCTGCCATGAGCAAGCCCTTGTGAAACCAGGTGCCCACGGCAACAGGGGAGTGTGGGGCCATGGGCTGGGCACTCTGTCCAGACTTGCACGTGTCTCTGACAATCACCTCCAGGCTTGCTGGATTTGTTGGGTGGTGGTGGAGGGGTTAATTCCATGTATGAAACCCTGTGGGAAGGTAGCAACGCCAGACACCCACAGCTGGGAAATAACCACCTACACAAACCTAAATTCAGCCTCTGGAAACCAGTTACTGTGATACCGTCTCTAACGGCAGCCCCACAGGCATCCTTCCCAGCAAGGCGGGGCCCAGGCACCCTTCCCGTGCTCCAACTGCAAGAGATGTGATACCCCCAGCAGGGACACAAGTCCTCTAGCTCAAGGAAGGAGAAAAACTCCATTCCATTATTTCATCATTCATCTTTGTTTCATTAGAACCTGATTTAAGTTTGAGCCTTGTGAGAACAGAAAAGAACATGGGGGTTGTCTAGAAAATGATTGCAGGAAAGTGCAGATCCCAGGAGGAGGGAAAGTCTCATGGGTTTTCATGCCTGATTTGGGACAGTCTATAATGCCAAGGCCCTGCAAGCTCCATCCATTATATTGGGCCCAGAAACACTACCAGGGCTCTCAGTCTGGAGGCATTCAGCCCTGGAAAGTACTGAAGCCTCGTATTTACCCTGAAAGCATATTGTTTGTTCAATGCCCAAGAGCAGCTGTCAGGCAGCAGGAAGGATGCCTGGAGGCTTTATTGACCAAACCAGGGTGGGAATGAGCTATCAGTAGGGCTGTGAGATTACACTTCCTACTTTCAAGCTCAAAAGCTTTTGGCAGCCTCCACCACATGTCAGATGGTTAATGACTTGCTCTCACCCTCACCACTGGGGGTGCCATTTGTTGCTGGTCCATCAACAGGGGAAGGCACAAAGCATCTGTGGAGGTGCTTCTCCTTGCCCTGCTGATTGACTCAGCAGCAGAGCTTTGGTGATGGTTGGTGCCTAACTCAGACTTATACGTATGGGGGGCTTTAAAGCAGGGGAGCTCCCCTTGATCAGAGACTCCTCTTGCTGGTACCCATCTTACTGGTATAAAAATCAGGAAGGTCATGACCAGCAGATCATAAGCATCTCTTCCTGCAGAACTTTGGCTGGCAAACCACTAGCGATGATCCTCAGGAGCTCTATGTAAAGACTATTTTTTTCCCAGCGAAGGGCGAGTGTTGATTTGTGATGAGCTCCTTGCATTCTACTCCAAGGCAGAAAAAGCAGATATGGCCACAAGATGTGACAAACTGCTGGAGTGTTTGAAAAAAATCAAACCAGAAGCTTGTAGAGAATTGTGAGACGCTCAAACATGAGGCTTTAAAATTTTATATTTGGTTATTTAAATTTATGAATCAGTTTGTTATTTCCTGCATTAGCTGCCCCACTGCCTTGGTCTTGCAGAGTTCATATGCTGTATCTAACAAGTAGAGGCAGCAAATAAGTGAGAGAATGTTAGTGTCCTCTGGGAGATGGTAACCATCCAAAAAGGAGGAATATGTTTTTGATCAAAACCCATGGCTTGACATTCCTTTCCTTGTTGTTCTGCCCCTTTACCTAGTCAAATGTGCAGAGGAGCTGATGCTCTCTCCAAGGGCTCCTGTGGGCTGTGCTGCTCTCCACGGTCACCTGAGTCCTCCCATGGGATCCAGCTGCTTGCTGTGCTTTGTGGTGGTTGGAGGTTGAGCAGTCACAGTCAGACAGTGGTCACGGGCAGACGATGTTGTGCTCATGGCTGATTCACTGGCTGGCTCAGCTGAGTTTGTTTCTTCCTGGTTTAATGTTTGCTTTTAGCGATGCTGGATGTGTTCCACTCTAGAAAGGTTAATTGTCAGAGTGCCGAGAGCTTTGTGCTCTTTACTACAAACTAAAGCTAAGTAAATAGAGTTCCTTCTCTGAACCTTTCAACTCTTAATTTTTGGCAAAATTCCCCAAGTGTCATTACATCACAGTCAGAGGCGTTACTCTGGCTGGTGCTTTGGAGTCCTTCCTTATCCTTCCTTCTTCCCGTCTCCCTCCTCTGCTGTGAAAACCTTCACAGCCTCACTTTTTCAAGCAAACTTACCTTTTCTCCCATGACCTACTCAGTTTTTTCTCTTTCCTCTCTTCTTTGGGCAGCGTCTGAGTTAGGGATACTCACCAAGCCACCCCAGCCTCTCCTGTGCTGCCTTTCTCCCTTTCCCTCTGTGCCTCAGGGTGCCCAGGAAACCCCCCTTAATTAGAACATGCCCAGATCCTTCCTCCCTTTCCTTCTGAAAACCATGGAGGACCTCACCTATCTTGTAAAGTAAAGAGCCAGACCCTTGGAGCAAACCAACCACCCAGCCAATGTGCTGCCAACCAGAGCCTGCATCAAGGCAGGAGCTTCCCTTTTTTCCCAACCCTCCTTTTGCCTCAGAGCCCATTCCACACGGCCCCATTACGGATTCTGCAAGAGCCCAGCTCTGTGAACTGGCATTCGCGGCACATGCCAGTGTTTAGGAATAAGATGCAGCATTTTGGCTACCGCCCCATGGTGTGCCCCGCATTTGTGAGGGGCTGGGGCTTCTGCACTGCATGATGTGCTGGAAGGAAACAAGATTTGAGTGTCAGTATTAAACAGGTTTTTGACTAAACTGTCCCTGGCTTACAGTGAATACTCTACTGGACACTGCAGTTTGCACTGCCATAATCATAGAATCATCTAGTTGAAAAAGACATTTGAGATCATTGAGTCCAACCATATCTGTCCATTACTAAACCATATCCCAGAGTACTTCATCTACACACCTTTTAAATAGCTCCAGGGATGGTGACCCAACCACCTCGCTGGACAGCTGTGCCAGAGCCTGACAATCCTTCCAGTGAATAAATTTTCCCTGATGTCTAATCTGAACCTCCCCTGGTGCAATTTGAGGCCATTTCCTCTCATCCTACTGCTTATCACTTGGGAGAGGAGACCAGCACCCACCTCAAAACAATTTCCTTTCAGGGAATTGTAGAGAGTGATGAGGTGTGCCCTCAGCCTCCTTTTCTCCAGACTAAACCATCAGAGTTCCCTCAGCTGCCTCACATAAGGCTTGTTCTCCGGCCCCTTCACCAGCTTCATTGCCCTTCTCTGGACATGCTCCAGTGCTTCAATGTCTTTCTTGAAGTGAAGGGCCCAAAACTGAATACAGTATTTGAGGTGTTGTTGCACCAATGCTGAGTACAGGAGTACAATCACTTCCCTGGTCCTGCTGCCCATGCTGTTTCTGATACAGGCCAAGATGCCATTGGATAAATGTGGACTGGATGCTGCAAATAAGCTTAAGCTACATAAGTACTTCATAATCAAGGGAATAAGGAAGAGGAGGCTGCAATCATCCCTCTATCCTCTGTCTTTATGCTGGGGAACTTTCATATGGTGGCATGCTGCTCTGAAGCTCATGCAACTGTTGCTGCTGGAGTGTTGGGGTGGGACTCCAGGATGCCAGTCTCTTTGCTGTAGTGAAGAAACCTCACCATGGGCATGCCTCTCCATGCAGAAGGAGCAAAAAATCCACTGAAATCCACCTTTCTTCAGTATTCCTGGGTCACGGCAAACCTAATGTGGTACTGGCAGAGCAACCGTAGGTAATGCTGCATGAATAGCTACCAAAACACCAATAAGAAGACAGAAGTGTTTGGCTAGAGGTGTCAGAAGTGACACAGGTAGAGCTGATCCTGCCTTGCAGCAGCCTAATTAACTGTAAGGTATTTCCAAGACTCTTCCATCCCTGTTTTCTGTGTTTCCTTGAGTCACTACCTCCTGTAAGAGTCCCACCTGCAGTCTGGGGCTCTGCCTGCAGCTGGGGTTCATCCTCCTGCCTGTCCAGTTCCTAAAGGAGCAGCTCATCTGGCTTAATGAGGCTGAAAAGCGCTGGCAGGAGGTTCCATCCTGCTGGAAGCTCCTAAGGGCAGTCCTGGGTCTGTTGGTGGCCTTTTGGAGCACCAATCCAGGCTCAGGGGAATGTGCAGTGTATCTTTTGCAATAAACATGTTCCAGGAAGGGCAGCAGCAGTCTGGCACAGGCTCCCTTATAAGTACCTGCAGAAAGAAATGCAGCTTTGGACAGAAGAGCAGCACTGGCTTGTCACAGTCACAGGCTTTGATCAGCAGGTGAGGATAATGGCACCAGGCTGCTGCATAAGCAGATGCTGAGGCAGAGCATCTTTCACCTCTGCAGCAAGGGTATGGGCTGCGATCCAGCGATTCTCTTGGCCAGTCAAGCCCATGGATTACTCAGAGAGCAGTGGCCCCAGTCCAAAAGCATCCCAGATCGGCAGAGAGAGGCAGCGCGAGCCAGCGTTCACACAGAACAGCACCCAGAGCCCTGCTCCAGAGAAGAGCTTCATTCTCTTTGCATTCTGCACTCAAAGAAGTCGAAAACACCTCTGCACCATGTGTTTGACAGCCGGGGCACTACGTCTGAAGGCTGCCAAGCTGATAACAGTAGCAAAACCCAAATAACCCACATTCGCTAGAGCTGAGGTTCCCAACCCAAGTGCTGCTGAGACACTTGCACTCTGATTTCAAGCAGTTTATCACCAGGTCCCTACTATATCCTTGCATTTCTGCAGAGCAAATTCCTGCTCCCTTCAATCTCCCATCTCTTTACTCACCATCTCTTTACCTGGAATGAGTCCAGAGGAGGCAACGAAGATGCTCAGAGGGCTGGAGCACCTCTGCTATGAGGACAGGCTAAGACAGTTGGGCTTATTCAGCCTGCAGAAGAGAAGGCTCCAGGGAGACCTCATAGCGGCCTTCCAGTACCTGAAGGGGCTACAGGAAAGCTGGGGAGGGGCTTTTTACAAGGGCAAGTAGTGATAGGACAAGGGGAAACAGCTTTAAATTTGAAGAGGGAAGATTTAGATTAGTCATTAGGAAGAAATTCTTCACACTGAGGATGGTGAGACACTGGCACAAGTTGCCCAGGGAAGCTGTGGATGCTCCCTCCCTGGAAGGGATCAAGGTCAGGTTGGATGGGGAGCAGCCTGGTCTGGTGGGAGATGTCCCTGCCCATGGCAGGGGTGTTGGAACTGGGTGGGCTTTAAGGTCCTCTCCAACTCAAACCATTGTGTGAGTCTATGATTTTATATCTATCTAATCCATCTTTTTCTGACAGGAATATTTTCCTGTTGTCAAAGGTCTCTGGCTTAGGAAGGCCTACATTTCTAGCCTTGTTCTACTGTAGCAGTTTGTCCTAACTTCACTTACTGGAGCTGCTTGTATAGCATAACCAAGGTTTCAGCAGTATTAAGGCTTGCACAAATTTGTTTTGCCACTAAGTTATCATAGCAATAATTAGTTTGAAGAAACTGAGGGTGTACGAAGTGGCCCCATGAGAGCAGAGGCTGCTTGGCTTGGGCTATTGCCATGGCCTCACAAACAACTCCCTGGAGCATCTCTGCCAGCAAGGCCAGAAAACGGGGACTCATTCACTTTTCTGCCCAGGGTGATGTCTCTCATCAAAAGACAAGCAGACCAAGGTGCTGGCAGAGCCGATAAGCTGAGTTTTATAACCTGTATTCAATAAGTGCCTTTACATAAGAAGGTGAGGTTGGTCACCCTGGGTCAGGCCACCTGGGCGCAGGAGCTGCCTGCAGAAGAGCCCACGTGCCAACGGGAGCAGGGCATGCCCAGGAGGTGTTTCCCCCAGCACTCCTCCAATTTCCAGCCTCTCAGAGCTAAACCTTGATGAGTAAAACAAGACAAAGGTGGCTAAGTAGTTTTTTCCTTGTGCAAATTTCCCCTGTGCTGCGCACTGTTGTTATTGTGCAAAAAAATAGAGCAAGATATTTATTAGCCCTCAAAGGAAGCAAAATAGGAAAGCAAGTAGGAGCAGGACACCCTCTCTAACTCCTTTGGCTGCAAGTGGAACACTGACCCGTGGCAGGGGCAGCTCTGCCCGGGACTTCGAGGAGGCATACAGGGCAGTGAGTGAGCAAGGGGGCCAATCATCCTACCAAGATGACAGCCCACAGCCCTGCTGCAATCCCAGAATGGGAAGGCCATGATCCAGCTGATGGTCCCACCAGGTACCATGGAGGGCAAGTCCTGGGTCTTAGGTACAGACAGGCAGGGATGAGTGTCTGAAACCCTTAACTTCAGCGCTGGAGGACATGGTATTTTCATCAATCACTTGAATAACATCCTCTTACAGCCAAGGAAGAATAAGGGGGTTTTAATGTGCTAGTTGCCTCTGTTTGGCACAGCTCCTCAGTGTGACTAAGTGTCCCCTCCACTCCAGGGACAGGCTGAGTTGCGGCGGCCGCTGCCGCACTACTGCAGAGCTTCCCTTGCCATTAACCAGCAACAGCACTGCTGGCAAAGCGTGCTCTGGGGGCGTGTTACTAAAGATACACGCCTGGGCTGCAAGGCATGAGGCATTTCTGCTGTTGCCTGAGACACCTTCAACACTCTGTAGCTCTCTGTCTGTTCCCCTGTCCCCCCGTAAAGCACAAGCCAGGGCTGAAACAAGGCCTGGGACTCCTAGCTGTCTTTCCCTGTCTTTCCCTGTTTCCAACTGAGTTATACACTATGAATATCCTAAGAGCCTTTTCTATCCGTGTTTTGCATTGCAATTTGACTGCTAGAGAGCTGCAGCCCACACTTAGGCTCAGAATTTGGAAATTGATACAGTGTCAAATTTTGTGTAGGTCCAGCAATTGCTCTGTTGGATGCTGTGATAGAAATAATGCTGTGCACTTAACTGGTGAGTCCTTGCTTTGTTTTGTGCTGGTCTTCCAAGATCAAAGTTATCAGTGGCTGTGTTTACTCTTTTGCCTGATAATGGCATAATACTTAGCATATTTTATATATTCTGGGCTCAGCATTGGCGTTTGGTGACAGATAGCCCTTCCCAGTGAAGCAGCAGCCTTTGAGCAGCCCAGCACGATGCACCACTGCAGTCTGAGAGGGGATGCAGTGGAAAGCGCTCTGCTGAGCTGGAACAGCGAGAGAAGCCTTAACAGGAAAAATAATTAAGCTGTAGCACAGTTCCTGGTTGTTACCTGAGCAATATTTGGCTGAGGTACTGGAGCTAAAATGTCTACCCCCATGAAAAAAAACACAGGTATTTTACCAGTATTGAAATTGCCCATCACGCAGAAACCAGAAAATCTACACTGAGGTATCACAAAGAAGTGGAAAAATTACTTTTAAACCTGCAGAAGGTAACCGAGAATCATATCCTCACTTTCTGGCTTGCTGAGCCATCCCAGGGAAGAAATGGTTCAAAGACTTACAGGAAGGGCTTTCACCCCCTGCAGACTTGGGAGCAAAGCCCAGGGATGCTTGGTGGTGCCTGGTGGGGTGTGGGTCTCCAGGTGAGGACACTGCAGCACGAGGGGACACTGGAGGGGGAGACATGGCTCAAGACGCACTGGGAAGAGGCATGAAACCACCACTCTGCTTCTACATGGGATTTTGTGGCTCTCCCCAGTTTCAGTTATGTGCACACAAACCTTTAAAGGGATTTGTGTTTACAGCTGCCAGGTGAGCAGGATACCACTCTGGGACCCCTCAAAACTCATCCCCTGACTAAAGTACCAGCAAATCTTGCTCCTGACCACCATACCCTGGGCTTCAAAAACAGCACTGCTGGCAGCAGGGCCAGGGGCTGGCGGGGCACAGGCTGGGGTTCATCAGCATCACCCCCCTGCCAAAAAATACAGCCTAAGAGCTTGCAGGGCTGAGGCTGCCGTGCCTGCACACTCTAGGGAAACCATACATTTGTTTACTGCAAACGTCTCCATAGAAACTCCTTCTCCGGGGCTGAAGATGTGGATCTGAGCTGCAGTGGAGCGTGCTTTCTGCCCCCAGCACACCTCCACAAGCAGCCTCTGTAGCTTTCATGGCCAAATTTTTTGGCAGGAAATAATTCAGACTAATGTATCCCCCTGTGCTCCTGAAATTGTGTGGAATTTAAAAAGCCAAATTAACTAAATAATTTTAAATGTGCAAGGACTGTAATTATGAAGGGAAGCAAAGTATACAGCCTGCATGTTCCAATGTTTTCAGGCTATAATTCTTGAAACCATCTAATAAAATGAAGCAAGCTAAGAAGCATAGAAACTGCACCAACGAAGAGCTGCTCCAGACTCTAAAATGGCACTGCAAACACTCAGGAGTTTCAAAGGACTGGGCTTCTCCAAAGCCGGAGGTAAACTCAGAAACAGCTGACATGGTTGAATTCCCAACCAGTCTTGGGGCAAAGACAGAGTCCAAGCTACCACAAGGGTCCTAGTGAACATGATAAAAGGGCCTTGCAGACTCTTGGCTTGTGATTGATAAAACTGATAGGGAAGAGAATACATAAAGTGAAGAAAAACAGATGAAAATGAACCAAAAATCTAGATAAGTAAAGCTGGTGACTGAACTTAGAAGTAGCTTTTGGCCAAGGATCTGCACCAGGAAAAGGAAGACGAGAGATATAACAGTAGGAAATTCAAGTATGACCTTGGGTGTCAGAGGCTGCAATGTCACAGTGAGAAAGAAGAATGTCAAAGCTGAGGCTGGGAGAGGGAGCCCGCCAGCATCCCAGATATTTAAGAAGCAGCAGAAGGCACAGTTCAATTCTCATTTGGACTAACTCCTTTAAAAGGAAAGGAAAATAATTATGGCCCTGCATCATGGCTTCTCCCTCCCCTGCTGTCCCAGGGGCAGCATAAGCCTTGGGGACAGGCAGGGCCCCCGCAGCAAGGGGCAAAGCCAAGGAAGCACACAACCCTCTTCCCTGGGTTACATGGCCGGGCAGCTGCCGCAGCGCCGTGCCTCTCCACCCTCACTCTTTGCAGGGCCTGGGGCTCACATCTGAGAAATTACTTTCCTGATTTGACCATCATATTTCATTGTATGGAGAGAGAAAACGAGGATGCTTGTAATGCAATAGCCCGTAACAGTGCTGTGCCGTTATACCAGGCTGCACTTACATGATAGCTTTAAAGACGTTACCATGTGGCAGCCCTGAATTGACCCTTTAATTCTGCCTCCCTCTGTTTAATTACTTTTTTTAATATGTATATCTCTATGGATTGTATCTGCTTTGAAGTCTCAGTTGCCATCCTCCCCCCTTCCAATCCTCCTCTGCCCACTCCCCACCCACACCCTGGTGCCACCTCTCACCGAGTTGCGATTTCACTGTGCCTTGCATTCCTCCAGATCCCCCAGGGCAGCCCGAGCTGCCCAGCAGGAGAGGTCACACAAACACAAGTGCTCAGTTAAAAATAAAGCAATTAACAATAACAACAACAAGATTTGGGCATGGACCAGTGCCTGCTGTAGATCACAAGCTCATCTTTGCCACAGCCTGGAGCAGGATCTGGCCCAGGACACAGGTCCTTCCTACTGAGCGCCCATCTCTGGCTGAGCCTGACAGCCTTCCTGCAGCAGCAGTAGTGCGCAAGCCCCATCCTTCCACCTCAGAGGTTGCCTCCAAGGTACAAAGCCTGCCTGTAAGTCCCTGGGCTGGTTGCTGGCAAGATGTTGACAAGAGAGGAGGGTGACAACTGCAGAGAATCTCCACCATACCCACAGCAGCACCTGGGTCCCAAATGCCCTGGGATCCCAAATGCCCTTTGGCAGGGGACAACAGTTCCCCAGTGCTGTGTCCCTGTGGCAATGCCAGGCAGAAGGAGCTGCAGCCTTTGCCTCTGCAAGCTGGCAGGGGGACAGCTAAAGTGACACCCCTCCACCAACATCAACTCAATCCTTGTTCCTCGTGCTGTCGGAAGCACTACCAGCACAGCGGGGCTCAGTGTCCTGCCATCCCTCCGGCTCCAGTGGCGAAGATCAACTTGGTGGGACATGTTTGGGCAATGGCAGATGCCACTGTGAGCAGCTCAGTGGGTTCAGCACAGCTGGCAGCCCTCCTGCTTGCCATGTCAGTGTGTTCTTGGCAGCTGTCAGTCTAGGGCAGGGGAGATGGATGTGGCTGCTTTCATTTTGGTTCCTTGCGGTTCCGCTGCTTTTGGCTTTCACCCTGGCCAACATGGCTCTGTGGGGCAGAAATTAAGCCTAGGTGGACTTTATCTTCCTCTTCCATAGGTTATGTATCACCAGGCTTTCCCAGGCCATCCCACAGGGATGCCTAAGCATGAGTCTCTGCATCCCAGGAAGTGCCATGTCTGCCCCTACCCCAGCTTTCCTTTGCTAGGGCCTGGGAGAGCTGCTGCCAGGGACAAGTATCCCCTCTTCGTGAGCCACGAAGCAGTACACTGCTGACAGCAGTACACATACCCTGTGTTGCAAATACATTTATCTGTGGGCCCAGCCTCCCTCTCATCAGGTACTAATGAGGTTTTTGTGTATAGCCGCAGCGCCTTGCATGGCAGATGGTGTTGGGTTAGATTTGGATTATTCCTGTTCTGCTGGTTTGTCTCTCAAATGTGCTAACTCGTGTACTGCTCAGCTGTGCCTATTGCAGAAGCCCCATCAAGGACCCCTTCAAAATACACCTGCCTGAATATTTGGGAAGAGCTACAGTCCTGTCTAAAACGGAGAGCAATGCCTTCTGGTAGTCCTGAAAATAATGGTTCTGCCCAACTGCTCCTGGACTGATGAGGCAGTTGGAAAACATTTGTTTTCATTTCTACTTAAAATAAACAGGTTTTATTGTACCTTGTCATTCCTTTGCCTGGAAGTTGGTGTCATGGGTGGGCCACAAGCACGGCGCCCAGCTCCAGGATCATACACTCCCTCTGCTGGCAAACAGCGTATGGACAGTGCACAAAATGATAAAAGTCCTGCAGAAAACCGCTGTCATCTCTTGGTTTTGAGTCCAATACACACCCTAGGAATTCTGACTACTCTCTCCCTTGTCTTTAAAAACAAAAGAAATCGTCATCCTGTAGGAATATGCTCGAAGTGTGGCTGAATGGTCCTTCAACATATTCTTGCTTCGAAGCCCAACAAAAAAACACCCAGAGCTCGTGACAAAGCTGTCCTGACTGCCGCAGCAATGGCCTCCTCAGCTGGCTCCATCTCCCAGTGCCGTGGCACTTCAGCTGCTGTTGGATGGCCTCCTCACTGCCAGGCCAGCTGCGTCATGCCAAGTGCTGTACCGTGAGGGACGGGTTCCTGCGAGCAGCTGCTGCAGACAGGACAGTGCAAGGGCAACTGGTCCCACTGGGGCAGGGATGCCGTGTACACGCTGCAGCTTTGCCATAGCAGCTCAGCATGAGCAGGCAAGTCTGTGAGAGACAGACATGAGGATGTAAATGAGAAGATCCAGTTGCTTTCTAGGCTGGTTTGGCTCTACCGGAGTAACCAGAAGCTTAAGACATTACAGAAAGGGAGGGGGAAGGCTCCTAAGAGAAGACGCTTATGTGGGGGCTGTGGGTGGACGCATTTCCAGCTTCAGCTCTGCCTGAGGGCAGGACTGGTGTGGGGTTACTGCAGTTCCCAGCTCCCCATCCTTCAGGGAGCAGCTGGCTCTTGCTGGGGCCAACATGAGTGTGCCATCTCGCAGGACAGAGGGGAGCTGCGAGATAACCGGCACAGCCTGCTGTGAGGGATGACAGCTGACGGCACGGGCCACCCCAGCAGGTGCTGTGCTGTCCTCTCGCCTCCCCATTGCCACCGTCCCCATATCACCTGTTAAATGGCTGCTTGCTCGTGTCTCAGCTGATTGATTAGGCTGCTCGATGGATTTGTCAGATCCTTGGGGCAGAGTCTTTACTGTCTCTGGCTGCTGCAGCTACCATCTTGGAGAAGGGCTTAATCAGCCTCACAGACCTCATCTGTCTGAGTGGTACTGCGCATTGAAATTCATTAGTTAATAGTTATATTGTGGTAACACTCAACAGGCATCAGTCTTGTAAACAGCATGTAAAAACAGTATTTTCCCAATATATCAAACAATGAGGCTATTTGAACTATAAGCCCTATATTTTTTCAGGGCCTATAAAAACTGTGCTGTAAACGGGTGGGTACCCTTCAGGACCTGAGAACACCTATAGATGGCTCCTCCTCTGAAAGAGGTGTTTCTGTTGGCAGCCCATACTTATCCTTCCCTGAGGCTATCCTTTGCTTTTAATTTGCTTCTAGCTTGAATACTGATGATTCAATATGCCAGAGATTCACATCTCTGGCTCCTAAAGGGTGCTATTCACAGGCACAGTATGATGTTTAAGACACGTGCAGATTCTTGAGAGATATAAGTCTCTCTGAAAACACTTTAAATAGGTTTTCCCTTGCCATCCTGTTTCCCTCCCTGTAACCGTTAGTAATGATATATCTTGTACAAATACCAGCCTTGCTCTCCAGGCTCCCAGGCCTGTGTCTCTCTCTGAGCTGGCAGAAATGATGGGCAGGTCTTGCGCATGTCCCTGGGAAGTCAGAACACCAGTTCATTAAAATCCAGGCAACCAGACTCCCTGCAGATCATCATTATGCCAAGATGCTAATGACTACTAGGTTTGAAGTGGCGACACAAGTACCCAAGGCCTCAGGACCAGTGATGATCTCCAAAGCCCACCCCCTCCCCTTTCCTCCATCCATCTCTCATTTGAAAGCCCCATTTTGGCTCCTGCCACTGCAGCTGACAGTCACTTCAGGATAAGCATCTATTCATTATCATTTATTCCAGGTTGCTGACTCTGAGAGTGAGGACAAACAACTTCTGCATTAAGAGATAGCTTGCTGCCTGGGTCACGTGCTTTGCAAGGAAACTTTTCTTCTGTGAAAGGAACCAGAAAGTCATCTGAGACTGCTTGACTTTGATTGCGTAAGTCACCGCACTTTAAAAACAAGCAAATATGCCCATTTAAAAGGAAGCTTTTCCTAAAGACAGTCATAAAGCAGCCTGTAGATGGAATAAAGCAAAGTACAGATGCTCCAGGGCCCTAGGAGGTCTCCCTGGTCACTGTATTTGTATTATAATTGGTTCAACCAAGTATTAGAAGTTTTGCAGGCTGAGTATCAAGATAAGAAGTGCTCTTGATTGTGTGTGGAGGTGAACTTCAGATACACACCAGGCAAAGTCTCCATGGGAGCTCTGCAGCCTACACAGCAACACTCTCTGCCTCTCACACAAGACCCAGCCCACTCCCCCAGATGCTTCCTGCACCAGCAGAGCCTCAGAAACCAAGGCGCAAACAGTGGAGCAGGCCTGCACTGCCCATGCTGTGCAGTACAACACGCCCAGAGAGAGTCATAACGAGCAAAGGCATAAAGTACAGTTGTGAAAAGAATCTGCTGGACTAAAACATGCGCTAGAACATAATCAAAGATAAACCCAGTTCACAGGGCTGCATTAGCCCGCCTGTGCAGGTTAAATATATCTCATTACACTGCAGGCTCTGCAGGAAGAAGTCAGGGGGCAATTTTCTTTACTCCTACACAGGCAAAGTCAGAAGGACCTGCAGTAAAAGCAGCTGATTTGCTGCAGCATAAGTAAACCAGCCTGGTACAGCCCCATAGCTTGAGCGTTAGGCAGTACTTCAATGCCCAGAGGGTTTCTTTCCATTCATAGGAGAAACTGAGTCGACTTGGGTGGCTCTGGTGCAGCACTGTTTTCAGTGGCTGCTGGCACCACTGCGTCCCCAGCCATCACAGGAGCCCACAGGAGAGAGCTGCTTTGCTCAGCAGCACTGAGCAAGAGGCTCCGTGCCCTAGCTCCCTCAGCTATGGACCACTGCTCCTGCCTTCTTGTTCATCCTCTCTGCCTTGCTTTTCCAGTAGCAGTCCCTCCCGCTCCCCTAGTGGTCCCCAATGCCCTTCCCAATGCATTTGAGAAAATCCTATGGACCATATGGCTCTGCTTCTCCATATTAGCCTGCACATCAAAAAAAAACCCTTAGTATCTCACTGTATGATATGGTATTTAATCACTGCCCATCTGAGCTGAATGAAGGTGTCTTGTACCACTCACTGCTGGCTTCAGCCCTGGCAGGGATAGCTACCGCAAATTGCTGTGGTGCAAACATGGACCAAAGACTGACATTCTTATCCAGGCACAGCCAGGGCTTTGATCCCAGCAGGAATTTTGCCCAAGAATCTACTAAGGGTTTCATGGATCATTCCCATTGTATCTCCACAGGTATTTCATATCAGGATAAACCTAAATTGAAAACAGGTAAAACCCGAGTGTTCAGATTGAAGAGAAAATGGAGCTGAGAAGGGAAATGCAAAGAGGGCAGACAGTAATAAGCGCAGGTATCTGTTGTCAAGATGAATTCCACATGCCTGCAACAAGAGGGTCTTAAGGTCGTTGCCTGTTCATGTTTTAATATAATGGTGGAGACAGGGAGGCTGAGCTTGAGGGGTCTGGAAGAGACGTTTTCTCCTCCTGACCTAGCTGGGAACACAGACAAAATTTCTTCTCATTCGAGCAATAACAAATCACTTTAGCTCAGCATGATTACGGAAAACTGTATCTCACCCTATGCCAAGGCCAAGCTAGCACAGCGTGTTACACAGCCTCTGGTTACTGAGCCAGACACTCCAGGAACTGAACTTGCCAATGTCCTGGAAAGCCAGATTATGGGAAGCTCACACCCAGTCTTGAGACATACATAAGGCTCTGGTCTTGAACTTCCATATTGAGTTTCACTATTTCTGAGACTGTTGCTGCAAGTAGATTACTCGTGCTTGTGACTGGCCACCATCCAGCAGCTCCAGGGCACTATGAATGGGGATGCAGGGCCATTAAAGTGAGATTGCTAATTACATGGCCTCTGAGTTACTCGTTTTAAACAACTGCTGAGTACAAGAATTACAGCTCTGGCTATGAGAGGCCCATGAAGTCATAAATATCTTGTGTGGGAATCAGCTAAGCAGTTCAGAAAAAAGTGATTTTGAAGTAGCACCATCGATGCAGGAGCCTCCAGAGCTTTATATCATTCTAGGAGCATCTTCTGAGATACACCCGGCCACTCTTGGGGAGCCTGTGCCCTTTTCAACACCTTCCACTTGCTCTTGAGGCTCATTTGAAGAAAAAATGTATGGGAAAATACCTTCTGGTTGCAAATGTAGCTTTAAAAACAGTGTGGACAAACACAAAGGGTGCACACGTGGCAAATATCAGCTCATGTAACAGTGACCTGCACAGTTCCCTCAATACTTACCAACACTGTCCCTGGTTAATTATTTCTCCACCCTATTAGCACACAAGGAGGATAAGCATTTTGACCTTGCTGTAAGAGGCATTTTTTCTCTCTCCTGCAGCTTGATAGCACTCAGGTCAATATGGTTTAATTGTTGCCATGCACGTCTGACTGTGGAGCTGGGGGACAGGATGCTGGGGGCATGGAGCGGGAGCTGGTGCCCCAAAGCACAGCCTGGAAGCCACACCTACACCCAGAGCTGGAGCTGCCCAGGGACACAACAAGAGCTGAGCTGTTGCTGTGACCTCTGCTGCGTTAGCAGTCATGCTTCAGATTCTGGTTGGCAGCTTGTGAGGAATAAAATCACTTAATTTTCCAGTGAAAGCTCAGTTGCTGCAGATACCAGGAGCTTAGTGCTAGCAACGCACACATGCACGTTTTTTCCCAGCAGGCTTCTCTTTTTCATAGTGTTGTTCCCCTTGTACAGTGAGGGAGAACTGCAAGGGACATGCATGCCTAACCTGAGCCTCTGAGGTGTTAACCATAGCTTGAAAACTCTCCTGAAGTTACTTGCCTCCCTTAAGTCAGTGTTGTCCCATTAGCATTTGTTTTATTGAAAAAAGTAAATGTAAACTCAAGATCTTGGATGCTGTCACTCTGCACTTATTTTCTTCTTTTGCATGTAACAGTTTTGCAACTTAATGCTACCAGCCGTCTTTCCCCCTTTTCTGTTCCCTAGTGACTCATTTAGGCAGGTATTTTCTAACCACCCTATACACCCTCCTAAGAGGCAATGTTCTTTCCAGGTACCAGCTGAAAAGTGCAACTACTTAGAATAAAGCAGAAATAGTAAGACAATATGTCAGTCTGGAATGAGTAATTCAGTTCTTTGCATAGCAGGGGTTGTTTTTGTAACAAGAAAAAAAGGGGGGAAGACCTTAAAGGCAGGATACCTCCCCAACGAACTATACATTCCTCAGTTTATTTTGCTCTTCAGGTGGAGTCACAAGTAGCTCTTAGTCTTCAATGCTCTACAGCAGTTAAACAATTAATATCTTGAACTGGTGTGCCATTCTACCTGCCCTTGACATCCCTGGAATACTATTTTAAGAAGACAGGTTCTTCCCGGGAACAAAAAAAAAATTATAAAATTTGAAATGCCATTTCCATGTGGGTAAGACCACATTTGAGGTCATCTCCTCAAGGGACCACACAGATGAGAAGAGTATGACTTTCTGCCTTCACACGTGATTTTAAAAAAGGGTCTCAAGTGCTTTGTTTTCTGGTGTTCTTGTCCCAGGGTGAGCACTGGGTCAGCGCCACCCACAGCACCAGCCACAGGCAGGACTCCTGCAGACTTCATCTTCATTTTGAAGGTGCTTTTGTGTAGGACAATATAATCCAAAGTAGCCTAATCCCAACTATTTCATAGCACATGCTAATGTAGAATAGAAAACCCAGGCCAGCCTCAAGCCCAGGCTCGCTTGCCTCTGCTCAAATGGAAATAAAAATTACTACTAAACTGTGAGGTTTTATGGCATGGTTAAATTCTGATAGTGAACAACCACTGGTGCTGAGGTCCAAGCCAAAGATTGAGCACAAACTTCCAATTTATGGCACATGAATAAATATTACTTATGTGATGAAAGGATTTGTATTATTTTCCTGTCTGTGTGGTGCTGTCTTGCTTATTTTATTTCTTTATTACGGGGAAAGATTGTAAAGGCTCCCAAGTAGAGAAAATTACATCTCTTATTTCCTGTTGGCATTTAGAATGAAGGAGATTTTCTCATAGATTTTAAATTACAGTGTCTAAGCCCTGAATTAAGACTATCAAAGGATGTTCCCAGTGTGGTAAGAGAAGAGTCTACAAAACGGGTAATCCTAGCTCATCTAACCGCCTCGGTGGAGTTCAACACACTTGCTCTGGAGGCGCCTGACAGCTGGATCCAGTCCATCCAGTTGTGGTCTCTGTTAAATACCAGACAAGTTCCCCACCTCATTCAGCATCCTAATAAATATCATGCTTTCTGGGAGAAATTACTTCAGCTCTCTGAATATGCAGGGGAGCCATGAAAAATTTGAATAAGGCTTTTAATTTCTTCAGAGCTCTGAAGAGCGGGAAGGTTTCCAGCTCCCTGACTAGCAGCTCCCTTGCTGAGATGAGATTTGGCACTTTCTACTCCTCTTTCTGATGAGATGAAGCCAAGGAGGAGCCAGCTTGCTTCTGCTCCTGCATCAGAGATGTGTTCACACACACGCATGCACACTTGCACGCTCAGGCACGGCTTCCCTCCCCCCAGCTCCTCCTGGCACCTTCTCCATACGTGGCAAATGAATAAATTGACCAGCCGCTGCTGCTTTAGCCAAAATAAAGCCAGAGTATGGAGAGGGAAGGAGCAGCAAGAACAGAAGCAATGAAGGGGCAGCAAAGCTACGAAACCAGGCCAGGCAAGGGGATGGAGTGGGGCCAACTCAGTCAGATTAATGGTTTTGGCTCCCAGCAGAGAAGCATGCCCATGCCAGGAGCTCAGCAGACACGCAAGAGGAAGATAAAAAACTTCATCCTGGAATAGTACAGTCCTGAGAGGGATGTTGGATTTGCCATGCCTGGTCACTACCACAACAACAGGTCCCATTTTTGGCCATATTACTAAAAAGCCACCCCACCAGTGATGCTTTCTGCAAAGCTGCTTGTCCGCCAGCCCTGTGGTCACCTCTGTGCCACAGCCCAGCTCTGTTAGGAGGCCGAGGACCCACTTGTAGCGTCCAGGTTTCTCATGGCTAGTACCCATCAACCTGTCCTGTTACTGTCTGCTCCCACCAGATGGAGAAGACAAATGGCTTTAATGGGGCCACAAGCCTCAGGCTTTCTGCATGAATACGTTTGCCCAGGAAATGAGTTGGGGCAGCTCTTTTAGGTCAGAAGGAGCTTGATGTCAGGGCACAGGCAGGGCTGGTGGGGTACCAACAGTGACACAAGGCAGGATAGTCCACAGCCCCTGCACAAGGAGAGTAGGGTAAGGATCTTGACTGTAGCCAGGGGCAGCCAAGAGGCTGGGTCCCCTGAAGTCTAAGGCTTCAGCCTTCAAATCATAGTCACGTGTCTCAGGAACTTCAAACACAGCAAATTCAACTCCTGGTTCTGACTTAGCAGCCGGGTGGCCATGTTTGGTGCTCCTCACCAGGGAAGGAGCAGCAGCCAAGACAGCAGAGCCAGAAAGACAATGTAGCAATGAGAGCTCGGAGAACCCAGAGTAGACACCTTCAGAAACAATCCACCACCATTTCTTTCACAGGCAGGTCTAACTCAGAAAACACAAAAGATGCAGTTGGAAGAGATTGGAAGGGACCTCAGAAGCTCTTTTGTCCAGCCACCTGCTCAAGCGTAACTGCCAGTGAGTCTAGACCAGGTCAGCTATGGCTTTGCCCGGGCAAGTCCTGAAAAACTCCGAGGACAGAGACTCCACAGCCTTGCTGGATAAATCCTTCCAATGCTGCACTCCCTCCTCACAATACTTTTTCTTAATGTCTGGTCCAAATCTCCCAAGCTACAGTTTATGGCCATTATCCTTTGTTTCACCTTCTGCCATTAAGAGTTTGTCTCCACTGCCTTTATAACTGTCCTTCCAGTACTTGTAGGTTACTATTATTTCCCCATATCTCCTCTTAAAAACAAGCCCAGGTACCTCAGTCCCAGGCCCCTAACCATCCTAGTAATCCTCTACAGGCTCCTCTCCAGTTTATCAGCATCTTGCTGGAAGAGCATACCAAGTGTCACACCAATGAAAAGTAAAAGGAGCACTAACTCCCTCTGATCTGCTGGCTCCACTCCTGCTACTGCAGCCAGCATGCAGTTTGCATTATTTGCAAGGAGAGCACATCATTGGCTCATAGGCTTCTTCACCTCCATGAACTTCAGAACTTCTTTCTGAACTTCTCTTTGTTACTAGCAGACTTCTTCCTCACTTGTTTTACCTCCGGAGGGACTTTGACCTTCCTGATTTTGTTCCGAGAGTCCCAAATGGTTCTTTTAGAGTCTTCATTTGCTATTTGCTCTTGTTTGCACTTCTTTGCACTCCCTTTTGGCAGTTTGTTTCATTGAGAAGTTCCTTGCTTGGGCAGGCAGGCCTTCTCCTGGATTTCCTGGTCTGACTGCCCAAGAGAACAGTTTGTTCCTCAGCTCTCAGAGTTTCTTTAAAAATCAGCCTGCTTCTGGGCACTTTTTCTCTTGTGGCAGCTTCCAAGGGAACTCTTCCTAGCTGTTCCCTAAACATGCCCAAATTTCTTCTGAAGTAGGAAGTCCTGATTGTACAGCTGGCCTGCCTAGTCTTCTTCCAGAGCCTGAACCAAGTCACCCCAGGACCAGGAGCTAGACCTATGGTCTCAGCTGTCAGCTCACACACCATTAACAAGATGTCTTTCCTAGTACCATGACTCATGGTGTTTAGATGCAGACTTGCCTTGATGTTCAGCATTTCAGTGCTAAGAGGAGAGGTGCCTTTCTGGACACTTCTCAATACACACACAGAGTGGTTGTGAAATGCTTTATGTCATCAGTGGAGCAAACAGTGTGGAAGCAATTAGAGATAGAACAATAGTAACTACTACAAAATGTTAAAGGTTGGGCTAGAAAACAAACCATCATTACAAAGGATTTGAATAAAGGTGCTTCAATACTCCTCACCAGGGTATCTGGTAGGGTCAGGGCCTGGATACAACAGCAGCTCTGTTCTCCCCAGGGTTTGAAGGGTAAATAAAGTCTCAGCATATTCTTTCTCACTTAACTTCCTATGCCCCAGGAGGAAGAAGCATGCACATTACAGTGTGGCCAATTTTGCACCTTTCCTTTTGCTACCTAGTTGTCACATCCAGTCCTTGAGTACCTCACTCTGATGGTTTCTGCTATCACAGAGCTCCTGCTGGCAGAGGCTGCTGAGGGCTACTCTGACTTGGAAGCCAGGGTCTGCGTGGTCTTCTCAGACTGCTTATTTAGTCAGTCAAGCTTGCCCCTCCTCAGCCTTCTCCTTGCAAAGCAGAACAGGGGGATGACTGTGCACAACTGCAGTGTCCTCCCATAGGGCTGCATCATCTTTGCTGTCTTCCCTGCCAGGAATGACTGTAGCTGTAACTGCTACCACCTGCTTTTGTGCCAGGATAAATCAGGGCCACAATTAACCTATTTTCTATTAGGTAACTAGTTACACCTATGAACGAGAAATAAGTTGGGTTTTATCTAGAACTCCCACCTTAGAGCCTGGCCTCAAATTAGTCTTGCAGATCTCCAGGAACAGAGCTTTTGGTAGTGCCACACTCCAAGAGGCAGCTCCTGTCCCTGGCTCACAAGGTGCTGCTATTGGAGACCAACCTGCAGTTAGAAACCCAACCCTGCAAGCTTTTGCAATCAACTGACTAAATATCTACTGGCATTTGCCAAGACAGGTGACTAAACCCAAGGGGCTGCAGCCGACAACTCTTCACCTTGAAAACTAATAGCTGGGGACAGCATGCGTGGAAGCCCATGAGATTTCCCCACAGACATCCACTGCAGAATAAACAGAAAGAGAGGTGAGGTGATGAGAGGTGTCAGAAAGACAGGCAGCCTTCTGCCTCCCGTGGAAAAGGTATCCGCTGGGAGGATGGCATTGCTAGGGGCAAGAGCAGGCACCTTCTTGAGATAAACCTTCCCAATGGTAGCAAGGAGGCTGGTCTCACAAACCTGCTTCAGGGTAGGGAGGCACGTGCTTGAGCACCAGATGTAGCCATGTCCACTTCTCTTCTCATGCTTGTTAGACCAGTGTGTGCTTGATTACACCATGTGAAACAGGAATTTGGGAGCACTGACTCTCTCTCTGCTGGAAGAACCAATAGTCCAGTCACCTTGCAAGGACTGGGGATTCGTTTTCCTCTGAAAGGGGCTTGCACTTTATTGGAAAAGGACTGAAGAGGCACCCCTTCACTTTTCTAGGGTTTGGAAGAAAGATTTCAGCACCTGACTTTAAAGGAAAGAGGGAGGTAAGGGCAGCAAATCCCGAGTGCATTTGTGTCTCTCCCCTTGTGAGCACCTTAAATCTTGGTGATGGGTGGGATCCAGGCCTAGAGCTGTCTCACACGTTTCCTGGTGACCACCTTTGAGGGGCCGCTGCTAAGCACATTTGTTGTGGGGATCCTACTTGGAGGACCCTCCATTCCTGCATGCCTCTGGGTAGCCTATAGCGCATATTGTAGAGAGTTGTACAGTACATAGCATGCCCAGCCCTGGCTGCAGCTGATGTTGGAGCTCCATGGCCTGGCACTGAGTCTCTCCGTAGCTTCCCAGCTGGAGGTATGGATGGAGGGAAGGCGTTGTTGGTGCTGCACCTTCACCGAAATAAGCAGTCTGCCTCCAGCAAGGCAAAGTACATCAATCTCCACTTGGCCTGCTGGGCGCTGCTCCCTGAATCCCATGCAACCCCATATAATGTGTGGCCCACTCAGAGGGTCCTGCAGAGGCAATCACCCTGGCACAGAAGCTGCTGTGCAGGCTGTGCCAGCACAAAAGAAGGTAAGCAGGGAAGCCAGAGAACTGTAAAATGCTGTGCCTTCGGGATGTGGGATTTTCAGTTTATCCACCCATCTGCAGAACAGGAGCAGGGTGTTTGTGGTATTCAGGGCCTCGTTCACATTTTCTCCACATTTTTGACAGTGAGATATGAACACCAGTGCTTGTCAACAATATTTGTTTGCTGGAGTTATATAAGCACATTCAGTGTACAGCTCTCCATGTTTTCCATAAAGGACACCAAGTTCAGGCCAGCACAGACAATATGTCAGCAAAGACGCCACATCCCTTTTTTGTACCGTCATCCAGCTGAGCCTGCGCCACCACCTCAAGGCCTTGAATTCAAGTTCTGCATTACTTTCCAAACTGCAGGGAGCTCATTTTCTCCTTCTTAAGCTCCTTTTCAAGCTGGCTGACCACCTGGGGACTGAAATTTACCATTTTTTTTCTCATTTCAGTCCTGATATCTGTACTAGATTTCAAATGTCCTTCCGTAGTCCCACCAGCATGATTCACTGTCAGTCCTGAGCTGAGCCCTAGTACTGCTGGGTTGCAAGAAGGGTCTTGTGTCCCTTGACTCTCAGCTAGGTTTCTGGAGATGTAGTTTTCATTCCTGTCATTGCTGCACAAGATACAGCAAATTATTTGCAGTTTTGATTTTTAGGCACCCAGGATTCACTGGCAGAGCTTGGTCTTCTTGTTAACGCACTGTGATGGAGAGGCAGATTTTAGTAGAAGATTTAGATAGTTTGGGGGTTCTTTTTGCCAGTCAGAAGTCTGATGTCTTAGAACCATCTAGTTCTCTGCTCTGCCCAACTGTAAATTACACTCTTCCTGCCCTGGGCTTGGCTTTCCTTACGCCTCAGCTCCAACAGTTAAGCTTCACTGCAAACTCTTCATTGGGGAATTTGTAATGGAAAAACATGCATTTTTGAGGTAGTGAGCCTTGTGAACTAGTGCTGGGGAATGTCCTGGGCACTGGAACCAGATGATTGCTGCTGTTAAACTGCTTGAATGTCCCCTGGCACGCAAAAAACTTTCCAGGCGTAGTTCAGTACCAACGACAGGCCAGGGAGCTTTCCTGACAAGGTGCTTTGTTTTGGAGGCTGAGCGAGTTTACTGGGCGGGAGGTGGGCTGGCCTCAGTGCCTGGAGTTGGCTCAAAGTGTCGCTGATGTACTTGTATAAATGTCACCCCAGATTCTACTGTAAAGCAGAACCAGAGAAAATAAAAGGTATAATAAAAGCACTGCTGTTTGGAAGGGTGGTGTGAAGAAGTCATATGGTTAATCCTATACAGAAACATGCATGCATCGCACTCAAAATATGAAATAATACTCACTGACTCAAAAATACAAGTTTGGGCTTTGTTGGTTTGAATGCTACTCTCAGGCTTTCCTGAATGTAATGGTTGTTTGTAAGTGTTCTCAAACACTTCAGAAAAAAAACATTTTTTATGCTGTGGGTTGTCTGCAAATGTTCATTTTGACAAGCTGCTGTCTGTTACTGGTATTGGACTAGTCACACAGTGTTTCTTATGTTCCCTAACTGGATGACAAGCTTGTAAAACAAAAGAATAGCAAGTGACAGATACTAGCATGGTTTGTGGTTATTTTTTATAGTTCCTGATTTCATGAGCACTGGAAGCTGTATGAATATCATGAACAGGATATTAGGAATGAGGTGGTTATTGGAAAATATGCCAGTAGTGGCTAACATTGTCAGAAAATGAAAGGCTTAATGATGAATCAGGTAGTTCCACTTCATACAGTCAGCATTCAGCTGCTGACATGTACAATGAAAGGTTTATAGGAAACAATGGATAGGATGCGGTGAGGCTTCATTTGTGAAAGACTTGTTTAAAAACTCCTGGCACATCAGAGAAAATGTTTCACAGATGTTTCACTCATGTTTAAACACAGGGGAGAAAAAAAGGGAAATTTCCTTAAAGCTCAAAACAACAACCTAGCAGCCCAGAGTCTAATAATCTTCTCACCCTCGCAAGATAGTCTCCATACCACTCTTTTTCCACTCTAATGAATTCAACACAGTTTCAAGCCAAAACAACAATCACACAACAATCTTGTTCTCAGGAACTTCTACCTAACGTGTACACAGCAAGCACCTGGTGTCCCAATTAACTCTGCTACAGAACTGCAATTATTAACCATCTGATTCCTGGATTACAGCTCAGTGCAAATTACCAGTCTAACAAACAAACATATACCTTCCATCAACAAAACAAGCTATTTAAATTAACCATAGGAACACAAAGAGCTCAGGATTTCAACTGCTTTTTTTTTTTTAATAAAAATATATTTCTGAATAAAATTTATGCTTAAAATGTTGATGTTCAGCTGAAAGGATTTTAATTTGTCCCAAAGAGAAACTGCAATATGAGATATGTGGTTTTGGTATCACTCTTCAGCCCAAGAGGAGCTGAGAAATTTGGCAGTGTATTTAAAATATGGTAGGACACTCCTCTGAAGCATCCTTTGCAGTTATTACCCAAACTCAGTTCTTCTCTGCTCAAGACCCTTGGCACAATTATGGAAAGGGATTTTGAAGGTGAAACATGACCTTCAAGTCAACATATGAGCACGTCCAAGTAGACGTGGATACTAAAGGAAAATGTTCATTTCAGTCCCCTTTTCCTCAAAGTTCCTTTTCAAGGAAATAGGCCTCATTAAGAGGCTGTGGACTACAGCAACAGCACAAAGTGATATGAACTTTGCGGTATCATTTAGTACAAAAGGTATAATGTTGTGCACAAGCCCTTACAACCTATACAGTAGTAAGACATTTGGCCTGAATTAGGCAACAAGAAAGCAGCTACCACAGCTGTAACACAATATCCCTCCTACCCACACAGAATAAGTATTCTTCCTACAATTCATACAACCTGTTTTCCTGGAGCTCAGACTTTATGCCTTTTGGTGGTTTATGGGAGATGAAAGCCAGGTAAGAGTATCCACAGACATCAAAAAGGTATTCAGGTAAGTACATTTTTGACCATAGTGGTGAAAATCTTTGAGGAACCTAAAGCAATCCAGCTGAATAGCAACACAAGGCACAGGAAAAACAATGCACATAATGCAAGAAAGTACCTGTTAAAAGGAAAAAGTCAGTGCCTACTACACATTGCAGAGTCCTAAATGAGCCCATGCGTGTAAAATTGTGGGCATAATGCTGGCTTTAGGCAGGGGCCATGTAAGCAGTGTATAAATAGAAAGAGAAAGCCTACGTACAATGAGAACAGGGGTCACATACCACACCTCCCTGTAAGCCCCTGTGGGCATAGTGGGAGCCAAGATGAAGAAAGCATCAAGAGCCCAGCAACAAGGCCACCCTCCTCCTACTTGGCAGACATCAGAAATTTAGAAAATACTTATGAAGCCCCAGTAACGAGCAGGTCTCTCCTGTAAATGTTGCCAGTTTGACCAACGCTTCCACAGGCAGCCCTTAAAGATGAACAGCACAGGCTTAGCAAAGTGAAGGGATTCAAATTTGTATATAAATTGCAAACAGAAGTCAAATGAAAAAAAGACATTCCCAAAGGAACTATTTCAGCCTCAGTACTATCATTAAATTCAAATCTCATTAATCACTATGCCAACCATCCAGGTTTAAAGGCAGAATGGCCCATTTCTGATGGGGAGGAGTAACTGAGAGACTGCAATTGTCATGTCCTCTCTGCAAAGGAAAGACAGAAAGACTGAGAAGTACAACATCTATCTAAGATAAGGTGCTTCTGGACCTTATTCCAACAACCAGTACTACCTTTATCACTCCACATACTCAACACAGAAGGAGAGAGATGCTATTGCTCCCTTGCCACCACAACAGACAAGGTGGAGTCAAACACTGGATAGCCGAGGCAGAATTCACCAGTCAGAGAAGCTGGTATGTCAGCTGTCTCCATCTCCTCTGCAATCAATGGAGAGAGAGAGAAGTACTCTCATGGATGAGTCACCACCTCCTAAGAGAGGTGTCTGGAGTAGGAGGGATGACTCATCCTTGGGGTGGTCCTCTCCACGGATGTTCACAGGATTATCGAACATAGCATGAATTATGTACCTGCCTGAATTTGTCTTGCATGACATGACATTACTTTCTCTGTTTTCTTGCACATACTTAGGACCTAGGACTTTTGGAGGAATGCACTATCTTGCTGGGACCTGGTGCATTTAGTTGAGGCCTTATGTATGCAGGAAGCTAAAACTATAACGTGTTTTTCACAACTTTAGACAATTTGTGTTTCAATTACATTACATCTCAGGGCCTTTCTCTCATGTGGTAGCAGAACCATAAAGGCCAGTGTGAGAATAAGGTCCAAATTCTGGCAAGTGACCAGAGCAGGCAGCCCTACACTGGCAGTCATTTTCTGATCAGCGGTGCAGAACATTTCATCACTAAGGTGGTAAAACATGGGATATTAAACACAGAATATTTTGACATCCTGTGCTGCGTTTGCCATCTTCCCATGAATCCACAGCATTAGTAGACACACTGAGGAGTGGATTGTCAAAAAGTCTGTAGTCTTATTTAAGAGTTCATTATGTAAAGACCAAAACTGAATAAATTAGAATAGCCTAATAAGCAGCCATAGTGTAAGGATTTTGTTTTTCTAATGATATTAGAACCAATGGAAAAGTTCTTACCTTTGGTCAGATGCAGGGAGAAAAACAGTCACTATCTGGAAGATGCACCAACTCCTCAGTATGGTAGGGAAGTATCTCCTCTCTGCTTAGAGACTGGACTGCCTGCACAGAACCCAGAAAACAAAAAGCAGGACTCAGAAATAGTATCAGGATTTACTTTCAGGGAGATCCAGAGATCTGCCAGTGGGCCCTCTGGGATGCTACCTTTGCTCTCTGATCTTTGTTAACACATCTGTAATCAGAAGTGTAAAGTCCTCTGGAAGGCAGAAAAAAGTTTGACTTCATTGTTTATGGAGTCAGGCCATAAGGACAGGAGCCAAAAGATCTGCTTTGCAACCAGATGCACTTTTGTTATTATCTTCCCTGAGAGAATAAACATCTTCCTGTCTGTCAGACAGTGGTTATGTTAAATGCTTTAAAACCATGTCTCATAATGAACACCACTGAGAGTATCAGCTTTTTGTAGCAGATGGATGCAGAACATGAGTGTCCTGAGAAATCACAGGGACAGTCATGAGCTGTGCTTTTTCATCATTGGCCTTCAGCTGACACCAGAATACCCAATATATCGCTTTGACACTGAGGGTGCTAAGCCTTACCAGCATAACACCCTAGCAGAGGTCCTGCCTTCTTGAGACCTAAAGTCTGGAAGTGGGATTCACTGCTTATACCAATAGTACCCATTTTACACCTGCAGGAATACCTTTTGAGCATTTCACGCCTAGCTTTTTTTCCTTATTACAATTCGAAATCACATTTTTCTGGGCATATTGGAAATCTAAAGAAGTGGATAAGATAGTCTGTCTTTCAGTAAAGGAACACAAAATGAGCACTGTGTTTCAAAGCTGGTTAATAATGCTCATGGAGGCCTCGATTCCACCAAAGTTAGTCATGCTGAGTAGTTTCTTATTCCACAAGTAGCCTATTCATCTCAATTAGATTAGTCACAGCACAAGGAAAGCAGAATTGGACTCTGACTAATTTCAATTAATTTTCTGCTGTAAAAAAAAGCACTATTAATTATTATTTCCCGTTTCCTTGGCATTTGGCAAATATGTTTGAACTATGCATAAATATTACTCACTTTATATATTTTTCTCCCAGAAAACATATCTTGATGATTTGTCAAGTTCCACTTAGTTTTCTAATAGAGTTTTTGTCTCAGCATAATTCACTGCACAATCTAAACAGAAGTGCCAGCCCAGGGCAGACACAGCTTTATTCTGCTAGCGTTTAGAGGACTTGCAATTAGGACCACATTTCTCATGTACAGAATTAGAAGAATTATATGATTGATTTAATGAAACTACGAACATTTACTGTTACCTTTTCTACCTAGGGAAGTTCTTAGTCCTTTACTATTGTGTTACCTATGTAGGGAAGTGCTAAATTCTGCATTTGCTACTCATGGCTGAACACAATGCAGTTTTTCCAGTTGGTAAATCACAATTCTCCTGTACTTTTTCACGTTGCATTTGTTCTACTTCTTTGTAGGGTATGATGTCCTCTTCTTGTAAATACAGTGTTGGCAAATAACATTGCAGAGTATCAGTACACATGTGTCTCTAAATAGGGGTGAGGGGAGTGTTGTGGAGAGTATAAAGCACGCATATGGCATCTGGATCAGAGCTAATGACTTTGCTCCAAAGAAAAACTGAAAGAAGAAACATAACTTCTAGAAAGAGGTGCTGCAGCTAGATGAAAGCGTAGTGCTTCCCCTGCACCCAGGTAGGAGGGCAGGGGGCACTGGTCTCCAAAAGCAGGGATGGGAAGTTGTTCCTTACTGTAGTTCAACTGGTGCCATGTGCTAAGGGAAAGGCTCTATTTCTGTATCAGTGCCAATCATAACCAAGGGTGTAACAAGCTCAGTGAAAGAATAAACTTCCAGAGACAAAAGGAGGGACATTCATCTGCCACCGACAGAACCACAGAATCACAGAATCATTTAGGAAAAGACCTTTAAGGTCATCAAGTCCAACCATAAACCTAGTACTGCCAAGTTCACCACTAAATCATGTCCCTAATAACCACATCTGCCTGTCTTTTAAATACCTCCGGGGATGGGGACTCAACCACTTCCCTGTTCGAGTGCTTGACCACATGTTCAGTTTACTTCAATATCCCCTAATACCCAATCTAAACCTCCCCCTGGTGCAACTTGTGGCCATTTCCTCTTGTCCTATCACCTGTCACTTGAGAGAAGAGACCAACGCCCACCTCGCCACAAACTCCTTTCAGGTAGCTGTAGACAGTGATGAAGTCTCCCCTCAGTCTCCTTTTCTCCAGGCTAAACAACCCCAGTTCTCTCAGTCGCTTCTCACAGGACTTGTGCTCCAGACCCTTCACCAGAAGGAAATCAAACAGGCCAAGGCATCCAGGTGAATTTTGGGTTGGAGGCTCACTGCCTCCAGTGTGACAGAGACATTCCTAAACCATTCCTACCGACAGAGCTGTTCTGAGACTCAGTACCGTGAGGAAGAGGACGGGACACTTTGTTTGCCTACAGGTAAATGCCAGTACTTACTGGCACTTTGACAGGTTTCTGTCAGAAGTATCTCTGACTGATGAAAATATCTGGCCAGCTCTGCCCGGGGAGGATTCTGCAAGAGCCTCTGGAAACATATGAACAACATGTTCCATCTGCTGGCCCCCATATCCACAGTGTTTTTAGATGGCATTTGTTGAGGTCCAAGTGTGTGCTCATGTCTAAGAGCTTGTCTTTGACATGCTATGAGCGAGTTATAAAGGTTAGAGGAAAATCTGAAAAAGGGAGCATCTGTAACTGTTTTCAGTGGATGCTTAGACATTTCTCTTTTTCACTTCTCCTGTGAAACCGATACCTGTCAGAAGTTTCACTCTGTCATCTTACGTAACCATATTGATTCTCTCCTCCTGGCAGACACACAGATGTTGGCTCTCATACAAGTAACTGACTCTGTGAGGCTAAGCTGAAAATTCAGGGACTGGAGAGGAACTCATTTCCACTGATTTCTACAGGTATCAGACTGTGTTGTAGATCAGGACCTTAGTCATTCTGAGCACAGGATATAACTGAAAGAAAAAGCCATGTTTTTTCATGGTGCTGTACTGGGTTATACAGACAACATTAAAGAGGAACTTTGGCCAAAACAATGTTTGTCAGCATCCTTGAATACTGAAAATTTAAAATCCATGAGCAGGTAAACTAAAAAGATGATCAGACCTCTTCAACCAGTCATCCAGAATGCAGTAGTAATTTGCTGCTCTACCAAACCCTTAAATGCCATCCTTAATAGATAGGGACTCATTTGCTAAGTTGGTTTGCCTCTGGGATTTATAGAGATAACAGTAAGATCAGATAGAATTAATACTTTATCCTACAATATCTAATTTCTCTGAGAGCATCTGGAAACACTTTACAAATAGCAGTGATCCTTCACTGACGCACGGTACACCAAGTATACTATCACCTCAGAAGAACAGATGAAAGACCACTGTTGCTCTCCTCCTTAGCAAATATAATAATAGGGAAGCATCAAGGATAACTTTCCCTGAGTGTTTTGCTTCACGGGCATTTCTTTTAGAGCATTCCTTGTAAAATAACAAAAAAAAAAAATGGTGCACATAGGTATTATTTTTCCTTAGCATAGAAAAGATGATCTTCCCATAGGACCAGTAATGGCATACCACAGCAGCAATGCTGGCTTCCATAATCTCAGAAGCAGCATTTTCTAGTTACTGACACTGAACAGCTGGTCTGATTTGTTTCACCTAACAAAGATGGTACAAATTAAGTTGCCACAGGAATCAAGAATGAATCCCACACACAAAGAGATATGCAATAACTTTTATTTAGCCTTATGCACTAGAAGTGTCCACAATACTGCAACCTACTATCCTGCAGTGAGGGAAAGATACATATTGTGCCATTTCTTTGAATACCAAAGGCATTCCTTTTGGCTTTGATTTTAAGAGCAGATGAATCCATATAAAATGCATAATTTTATTTTTACAGCTTTAAAGAAAATTTCTACACCGTGGCTGTGTTTTTCTTCCATAACGTAGGCCTTTTATCCTATTGGGCATTCACACAAGTCCAGCTATATACAGGGGTTAATGAATATAAGGAACCCAGGGAATTGTGTTTTATCGTAGTGATGGAACTTCAACAGATATCTCATCTGTCAATCGGGAGGTGTAAGACTGAGTATTTCCGTATTCTCATTCCATTTGTACAAGTACTGCCTTTAAAAGAAATTGCTTCTGGCAGTGGTCAGCTGGCACTTCCGAATGACCTAGTTCTTTCCTGAGGGAAGATTCCTAAAATCACTTAATTCAAAAGCAGTGATCCTTACTTCTTTAAAAACACTTTGAAAAAGAGAATACCAAATCCAGTGTTGTGTTTATCTGGTCGGCTCTTCTGTGCTGGCTCAGAAATACCATACTTTCAAGAGAAAGTTCATTTTTTGGCATATCCAATTCAGTAAGGGCTAGTGCCTGTCATGTGGGAAAATGTATCAAATAGGCAGCTTCAAAGAGTCGGCCCCCCACCTTGTTCTTTGCCCATTTTTGCTTTAGAAGTAATGGCCTTTGCTTGCCCTTCCAACTGCCAGCAAGGGGAGGGAACTGGGTATCTTTAAAAAAGGGGCAGATCCTAAAGGTGGCCCTTGTCTTTCCTCTTCTTTGAGCAAAATCCCCTCTGAACCCATCAGAAGGACAGGCTTTTTTCTTCAGACATTTGTATGTATCTCTACATCATCTCCTCTTCTGGAATAGTGCCATCACTTTTCCATTCTTGGAAGAGTTTTCCCAGTGTGCAAAGGCCCTACCCGTGGGCAGCCCCCAGTGAGAGATGTGCTGATGGCCATTCTGCTTGAGGAACGCCACCACTGAAGTCCTGCCCACAGCCATCACCTGCTACACGGGTGCCCCCAGCACCCTGTAGGATCACAGGGAGATTTCATGGAGTGAAAATGCTTTCTAAATCTTGCTTATGTAGCACGAAGATTTGCAAGGGAGCTCTCTGCCCTCTCATCTTGCACAGACGGTCTAACTCACTGGACTCAGGATTCCCATCTGGATGTCTCTTTGGAAGATGGGTGCAAGCCAAGGAGCTTGTCTATTCTTAGCCTTATCTGTTATAAAGATAGTTTTCCCCATAAAAGTCTACTTTGGTTCAGCCATCTCAGAGCACACCTGTCTCCAAGCAAACACAGCAGTCGTAGCAGTGTGAATCCTGTTCCCAGCTCATTTTAATGAGGTGTTAATATCAGAGCCTGCTAGAAATTATGTAAGTGCTAACATCGCCAAGGAAAGCCACAACAGAAACAAAGATAAACGGAAGTCAAATAATTTGAACCCGGTCACCATGCGGTGCGAGCTGCAGGAATGTGAACTGCACTTTGAGGCCTGTGCTCCAGAAATGACACCACCTGCTTGACAGCTTCTCCGACCAACATCTCCCCACTTTCTCTCATGCTGCCTGAGGACACAGCATGTCCTAACTGACGCGACCTGTCCAACTATGCCGCTCTCCCATTCTCTGCAGCCCTGCTCCCTTCCTGCTTGCACTCCAGGTTTCTGCTGGAGATTGGCACCTGGAGCTGGAGCAAAGCAGCAGCAGAGAGGGAAGCCAGAGGGGGCAGTGTATATTAAAAAACAACTGCACAGCTTCTTAAACCATCTGGAACAAAATTGTGTAATGACTGGCTTGGATACCCATGTGATCTTATCACTGTGAGCCAGGGTTTTCAGAGAGAACTGAAAGGAGTAAAACACCCACTAGATTCTGCTTCAGATCATCTGAAAAGATCAGCTGTTTCCTTCATGCTCCTCTCTTTGCATTTTACATTTGCTCATCATGGTATTTCTCCCTGGGAGCTGCTGGGAGGCCAGGCTCGTTGCCAGATCTGTTTGTCCCAGGGCAGGTTTGGGTTGCTGGCCAGCTTCCCTCATGTCCTGGCTTTCCCTGAGGCTTGGCGCTGAGGCAGCCCTGGTCATCTTCTGGCAAAAGGCCAGGCAGGGTCAAACAAGTGCGGCGTGGGATTGGCCACAGCTGTAAATGGCTCTGCAGGCTGCCACCCTAACAGACTGCAGAGTGCAGGGAGGACCTCAAAAGGTGGTGTCTTGGGATAGACAAGATGTGGAGACTGAAAGGCCTGAAGAGAGTTAGGAAAGAGAAATCTTTCCCACTAAACAGTTAAGACAGAAAATAAGAGCCTGTAGAAATAGGAAGAAATCATAGCAAAGCATACTAGTGTGTTGGGTGGTTCCTCTGCTGGGTTTATGAAGAACATTCAGGTCACTGAGTTTCTGGCCTCTTGGTTGTCCATGACAAATAGCTGAGCTTTTCCTTTCTCACAAATGTACCTTGCAGTTCACCCCACCTTCAGATGGGATCTCTGGTTACAGCGCTCTGTCTATCAGCCAGGATTGCACTATGGGTCTGACTGTGTTTGCTGCCCACATGTGATTCCTGTGGAAGCTATGATCAGTCAGGGGTGTAGGGTCACATGAGTGACACAGGGAGCAGGAGCCGGGAGTGCTGGGACAGGAGCTCCAAAGCAAGGTGCTGGACTACTCTTAAAGTCAGAGGAGAGAAATCAACATGTCCAGAACCTGATTCCTCTCAGCCTCAAGGAGATGAGGCAAAACACCTTTTAACTGCCTTTTTCTCTCTCACTAGAAAGGGAGACCAGTTACCTAACTGAGACAAGAGATATGGAAAACACTGAAATCAGGGGAAATCAATCATGGAATCATAGAGTCACAAAATTATTTGAGTCAGAAGGGACCTTAAAGATCATCCAATTCCAATCCCTCTGCCATGGGCAGGAACACCCTCAACTAGATCAAATTGCTCAAAGCCTCATCCAGCCTGGCCTTGAACCCCTCCAGGGATGGGCAATCCACGACTTCTCTGTGCAATTTGTGCCAATGCCTCACCACCCTCACAGTAAAAAATTTCTTCCAAATATCTAATCTAAATCTCCCCTCTTTCATCTTAAAATCGTTACGCCTTGTTCTATCCTTGCACTCCCTGATAAAGAGCCCATCCCCAGCTTTCCTGTAGCCCCCTTAAGATACTGGCAGGTTGCTGTAAGGTCTCATTGGAGCCTTCTCTTCTCCAGGCTGAACAACTCCAACTCTCTCAGCCTGTCCTCCAGCCCTCTGATCATCTTTTTGGGCTTTCTTGGACTCATTTGAACAGATCCATGTCCTTCCTGCACTGATGACTCCAGAACTGAATGCAGTACTCCCACTACATCTTCAGAAACCAGGTCAGTTTTATGCAAGGGCTTGATATATGGCACTTACATGTGGCGACAATTATACTTGGAGACACTTGCATGTGTAACATTACACCAATGTGCACAAGAAAGTACCATCCTCAAGATGATACAAACAGTGCCCTTAATGATACACTCAGATGTCTGTAATATCATAAAGCCTTTTGGCACTGAAAACTGGGTAAAATAGCAAAGTGACCTCAGTCACCAGGTTAATGCCCAAAACTAGTTTGGGACCAGGCTGACCCCAGAGCTACTGAGCCCCGCATTGGCGAATGTGTGACACTGAGCCTCATCTAGAAATTCATGTGCCACAATTATTATTTCCTTTTTAGTACAAACTGCCCTTGATTAGTCATCGACCTGGTTTAGAAGTTGCACCACTACCACTCAAGCTGTGAGTGGAGTACGTATTGAAATATAATAGGCTCTGAGATCATTCGAAAACTGGCCTAGATCTAAGCCCATGGGGGGCTACAACTAATTTGATAGAAACTGTAGCTTCTAAATAGAACCACCTGAGACCTCTCAAAAGTTCGGCTACAGGGTTCACTGTTCCAGTCCAAAGTCTCAGCTGGGTTCCCTTGACTGCTTCTCAGCAAATTGAGGCTGATCTAGGGGGGACAGCAGGACCAACTTTCCTGATGGTTATCCTTCCCTTTGGGAATTATAAAGCAGATCATGGGAGGAGGGAATAATGGTTTCAACTCCCCAAACCATTGAAAGGCTGCATTTTTGCAGAGTTTTGAGTCAAAAGCATATGCAGCTCCATGGTTTTGGCTGTGTTCTGCATTGTTTTTTTTTCCAGCTAACTGTAATAGTCACTGATCCAAAAGGTAGGAGTAAGTAAAGTCACCGTATGTTTTAAACCTTCCATACTGGAATGCTTCATGCAGTATGCAAGTCCCGTTTTTGATGTCAGAAGAACTTCCCACCTGAGCACTTCTTCAGCATTGACCAACACCTCCGCAAACGCAGAACTAAATATCTGCCTTTGACCAGCAAGCTCAGCACTGTCAAGCAAATAGGCGTGTGCATCTGTCATGAATTTGTTTGCATTAGCAGGCGCTACCTTTTTGCATTAGCTGGTAACTCCTGTAGCCTCCAGACCAGAACATCAAAAGTGCTCTGCATAAATAGTGACAAAACTTTGGCTGATGGTGTGTGCCATGTAGATGGTTCTGAACTAAAAGCATCAGCCTTCAGAGAGTAGCACAGCTGAGACTACCTGGCCCATTGCTGATGTCTGCTAAAGTGGAAATCAGCCATTGCCCCAGGTTCTTTTTTCAAATTTCATTTCTTTGAAATTTCATCTTTGAGTGAGTGTTACAGTGGCTGTATTTGCCTCCAAAATCACTTTCCCACTTCTATAACATAGTATAAATGCCACAAAACCATGAAAAAAGCAACACTAAAGCAAGTTCTAGGGATACTGAGTTCTAGGATCATCTTTATTTGTTGCAGACAATACCACAATGTGCATTCTGAATCCAGTCCTACACAACTGACTGCATATTCCAGTGCAGAAAAGGCTCACCTATAAAAAAGCAATGAATGCCAAGTGCAACTTATTTGCTAACTAACTTTCTTGCACCAAATGAAAGCAGACATTCCTAAAAGATTTATTTTTATGGTTCTTCCACACTAGCACAATCAGTATCGCAAATTCTGCAATCAACTCCACATTGTCCTAGATCCCAGTCATTAGAACAGTATCATGCCCTTTCTCACCTGGGGCACAGGAATAATGTTCAAATCTTGAATGTGCAAAGGGAGTCTTTCCCTCAGGATTTGAGTGAGGGAGGGATGTAACTCACTTTGCATGCAGACAGGCTTAATTTTTCCTTCTTCCTGCATTTTTTCACACAGCCATCTGAGGGGAAGGGTCATATTACCTCACCTTTCATTCCAAGGTTTCTAAGATGGACCTGGATTTGAATTTCCCTGGCATTAGAGAAGAGCCTCACTCAATAATCTGGTTCAGATCCATCATACAATGGCAGGTGGGACCTTCACACGAAGGGAGTTTGATTTTCTTATCCTCCTTCCAGTCCATCTCATTTTGCACAAATCCTGGTGTCTACTCTCCTCCCTTTTGTGCAGCTGTGGAAGATCCAAGGACAACTCGCTGCTTTTAAGAGGAAATAAAGCACTGCCTTCCCATGGGAGAATTCCTGAAGACAGAGAGACAGGCTGGCTAGCAGTGCAGCCTTGTCCTGGCTTGTCTACACATGAAAGCTATTCCACAATAAGCTAGGGTTTGAATATAAAGCAGGATAGAGATTCCATAACTGTTGCGTGTGCTGCTGAGATCTCAGCAGAAGCAATGTGTCCAGGTAGCTGCATGTTGATTCACTGGGACTTCCCTGTGTCCTCTTTAGCTAAGTCCAACAGAAAGAAAGAGGCAAGGATTTTGAGGACTTGATATGCAGTATAATATATATAGAAGCAGATGCAAACTGTTATGGAATACTCAGAATAAAATAAAGGATTCTTATTTTCCCGACTGTAAAACTGAAGCAATAAGACATCCCCAGGACTTCTTTTCTTCACCTTTCATGTCCTTGGCTTGGAGTAAATGAGAGATGAAAGTGAAGATTCATGAAAAGGTGGCTTCAAACCATTTTGTTCCTCCTCAAAGACAGATCAGTCCTGCCTGTGTCCTCCTCACCTGCGCCATGCACAGCGGCTGGGAAGCTCAAGGGTGCTCTTCACTGCCTGAAAGGCACACTGTCAAACTGGTTCCCAGTCTGGAAACATCTACTCCTTTTTTCACACCTGAACAAATGCAATCTAAAGAAAAACTTTGCCTGACATTGCCTTATCCAGATTTTACTCAAGTATTCTATGTTACCCCTAAACATTAGGGATACAAAGAAAGGTATGGCCCTCCTGCAATCCATGAGGAGGAAGTTAGAGACCTGCTGAGCCACTTGGACCCTCATAAGTCTATGGGGCCGGATGGGATCCATCCTAGGGTGATGAGAGAGCTGTTGGATGAGCTTGCTAAGCCGCTCTCCATCATCTTTCAGCAGTCCTGGCCAATGTGATGCCCATCCACAAGAAGGGCTGTAAGGATGATCCAGGTAATTACAGACCTGTCAGCCTGACCTCGGTCCCAGGTAAAAATCATGGAGAAGATAATCCTGGGTGCAATCATGCGGCACCTGCAGAACGGCCAAGAGATCAGGCCCAGCCAGCATGGGTTTAGGAGGGGTAGGTCCTGCCTGACCAACCTGATCTCCTTTTATGACCACGTGACTCGCCTGGTGGATGAGAGGAAGGCTGTGGATGTGGTATACCTGGACTTTAGCAAGGCCTTTGACACTGTCTCCCACAGTAGACTCCTAGGAAAGCTGGCAGCCCGTGGCTTAGATGGGAGCACTCTGTGCTGGGTTAGGAACTGGCTGGATGGCCGAGCCCAAAGAATGGTGGTGAATGGTGTTTCATCCAGTTGGCGGCCGGTCACCAGTGGTGTCCCCCAGGGATCGGTATTGGGTCCCGTCCTGTTTAATATCTTTATTGATGATCTCGATGAGGGGATTGAGTCCATCATCGGCAAGTTTGCAGATGATACCAAGCTGGGAGGAAGAGATGATATATTAGAGGGTAGGATGGCCCTACAGAGGGACCTGGACAGATTGGAGAGCTGGGCTGATTCTAATGGGATGACGTTTAATAAGTCCAAATATCGGATACTTCATTTTGGACACAACAATCCCCTGCAGAGCTATAGACTGGGGACAGAGTGGCTGGAGAGTAGTCAGGCAGAAAAGGACCTGGGAGTGCTGGTGGACAGGAAGCTCAACATGAGCCAGCAGTGTGCCCAGGTGGCCAAGAAGGCCAATGGCATTCTGGCCTGCATCAGGAATAGTGTAGTGAGCAGGACCAGAGAAGTTATCGTCCCCCTGTACTCGGCACTGGTCAGGCCTCATCTTGAATATTGTGTACAGTTCTGGGGCCTCCAGTTTGGGAAAGATGTTAGGATACTGGAATATGTTCAGAGGAGGGCAATGAAGATGGTGAAGGGGCTGGAGAACAAGCCCTATGAGGAGCGACTGAGGGAGTTGGGGCTGTTTAGTCTAAAGAAGAGGAGGTTCAGGGGAGACCTCATTGCTCTCTACAACTACCTAAAAGGAGGTTGTAGTCAGGCAGGGGTTGGTCTCTTCTCTCGGGTGACCAGTGGCAGAATTAGAGGGCATGGACTTAAGCTTCGTCAGGGAAAGTTTAGGCTTGATGTTAGGAAAAAGTTCTTCACTGAAAGGGTGATTGGTCATTGGAATGGGCTGCCCAGGGAGGTAGTGGAGTCGCCGACCCTGGAGGTGTTTAAGGGGAGACTGGATGAGGCACTGAGTGCCATGGTTTAGATGATGGTTGGTGTTAGTGTTGGTGTTGGTGTTAGTGTTGGGTTATAGGTTGGACTTGATGATCTCAGAGGTCCTTTTCAACCTTATGATACTGTGATACTGTAAAGGTTATTCCCTGTGGCCTTTAATTGAGACCTCATGTCTACCATTTCCTTGAACAGCCTAGCAGCATACCTTTTGTCTTCCCTGCTGTCCACTGCAGGGAGAAGCAGGGCAGTCGAATCGATAAAAAGCCCACCTTGAAGGTATTGGCTGCCCCCCTTTTCCCAGTGCCATGTATGTCTTCTGCAGTGGTGGACATCAGATATTTTCTTAAACTAGGTTCTAGTGTCTGTCTGGACACTCATAGATACTCACTAACACAGTTGGTCTGCAGTGATAGCACCCAAGTGTAATGATCCTGCTCTTTATTAGATTTTTGTTTGCTTACTTAAGATGAAATTCTCCATGGTGCACATGCCATGATTCTGCTGCGTGTTCATGGAGTGTCCCATAGAAGTGACACTTGGCAGCATTATTTGGCATTAAACCAGTGCCATACATGCTGAATGGGGGGCAGGAGGATGTAAAGGACAGAGGTGACAGAAACAGTAAGTGGTTTTGTTATGGCCAATGTGTGTTCCTGCTATGTAAATGTAAAGATGGCCTCACCACAACAATGTGGTGAGTGTTGTACAGGTGGTAGGGGTGACTGGGATTTGTTCTTTGGATGCTACAGTTTTCCCAGCTATTTCCACCCACAGTTTGCTGGAAAATGCCATATAACTCTGTAGGGATAGGGCAACACCAGTAATACATCACAAGGCAGAGGAAAGAAGGAGGAAGAAGTATCCTTCTAGCATTTTGACTTATTTTCTCTGTGTGCATGACATCAATTTGAAAACAGATTTTTACTTCTTGCTCCCATATATATGAAGAGTAGTAAAGGAGAGTTCCTCACATATGTGCCAAGGTCATTTAAACAAGCACAGTGTTGATCCACTCTGCTCAGTGCCTTTCTCCTCCCAGAACCAGAATGGCTGCTACTATTTCCCCCTCCAGGAGCTTCCTCTCTTGCCAAGCAGAGCCACCTCGGTCACTGGCCCAGCCTAAGATGGTGGTGGGGCCCTGCTCTCCCCTGCCCCAGGGTGGCAATGGTGACTGGACCTGCCTCTGCGTGCCAGACCCTGCTCTCAGGGCCAGCTCCAGCCATGGCACTGAGCTTCAAGGCTCAGATCGACAATTAACCCAATTAACCAGCACCCAACTGAGGTGCTAATTAGGGCTCCCCAAGGCCTCCCCTGACAGCACGCTCTCTGCTGCAGGGCAGGAGAGGGCAGCAATGCAGGTGAACATCCTACATTTCGCTCAGCTTCAGAAATAACCAACGTTTTGTGTTCACCTGCTGTAATAGATCCATGAGTTCTGTGGCTGGTCCGAATTGAGAGCTTGATGGCCTTCCAGCTGAAGTGGAAAACCAGCAAAGAAAAGAAATGTGGGAACCAGGCATGAAGGCAAAAGTTGCCATGTTTTATTTGGGGACTTAGGCTGATTTTTAGTAAATTAAATGAAAGTAAAACTTGAAAAGGCTTTTAGGCATGAAAAAAAAACAAAGGCTCCATTTTGTATATGTTGTAATAAAATGTTTTCAGAAAGGTGACTGCTGAAACGAACACAATTCAGTGCATTCAGCATAGGCTTAAACAGGTTTTTAACATCCTCTCCTCCCCTCAGTGTAATGGACTCCAAACTGCCCAGCTGGCTGCAAAAGAAACAATTTATGTCCCCCAAATTTAGGAAATATTTCCCTTGGATTTTAAAGAGTGCACTGCTTTGTCTTCCCTAGAATGTGATCAGAGACTAATGAACAAAAATGACTTTAACAGTGGTTCAAAGACTGTTTTTTTTCTGAGAAGTCCTAGGCTATGTCTTTATTGTGAAAAAAAGTGTATTTTAATGTAGCTAAAAAGTTCAAGTTGAACCAGGCTTTCCTACAGTTCTGCCATAAACTGACTGATGGAGCAGCGATTGGGTTCAATTTTTACAGAGCCTTTGCAAAAAAGCACTTAAGCATTATTTTGAGCTTCCATGGAGAAATCTGTGTTATACTACCTGGACCTCATTGTGTGAAACATCTCCAACTGTGAGCAATAAAGTGAAAAATTTATTTAAACAGACATAACATCTTTGGAGGAGAATGAAAGAAAAGCTCAATAAATCACATCAATTTGGTAAATCTGAACAATGCTCCCCACCACCTTTCACTTGGTACGCGGACAGTAGTCCTGACATTTTCTCCTCTACTTGGGAGTGCTCTCTGCAGTGACAAGCTCCTACTGTCTTCTCTCCCTGCTCAGAGGAATGCACTTAGGGAATATGCCGATGTCTTGTTCCTGTCTTCTGCAGCAAGTATTCAATTCTTTAGTCAAACACATCAGTTCTGTAGAGGTAAAGCTTCAAAAACAGACGTACACACAGTGCTCCAGTGAAGAGTTACCATCTGCCTTCCCCTCTCCTCCTCCTCCTCAAAGGAAGGAAGAAAGAATTTAGAAGGGGTTTATCTCTTCATTACCTGCTTCCACTGACATTCATGAGATTCTCTGCAGGATTTTTCTTGCTACCCAGGCAGGATGAACACCCACAAAAATTGGCAAGGAGATGACTTTTAACTCATTTTCAAAAGCTGGCTTTCTTTCAAATAGACAGTGTCTCTCTGGTATCAAATAAGAAAGAATTTGGTTCTGCTTTCCTCTGAAAAATGGAAAAGGCAAGTAGCCATCCTACTGGTTGCCTTGAATACCTACAGAGAAATATGTTTTGAGGATTAAAAGGAACTCAATTTCACCTGTCAAAGCCTGAAGTTCCATATTTGCTTGATAATATCTTTTAGCTGAGTATCCTAAAAACCTAAAGCAGATTTTTGCCTTCTGCATAGTCTGCTCCCCTGCCACTCTAGAGATGCCTACAGCAGGGAGCACTCAAATGTCAAATTCAGAGCTTGGTCATTGTGTCAGGAGAGAGCTGTTACTGCTGCACCAGTCCTTAGTGTAAAACATTACACATCCAAGTGATATTTGTACTCTGGTAAAAGTTGACTCTTCATACAGAAGCAAAAAAAATAATTTTGTTGGGACCATTTTTTCAGATTGAGAAAAGTTAAACCAGCTCCCTCAGGAAAAAAAAAGCACAACAAAATAAAACAAAACAAAATAATAAAAAAATAAAAATAAAATCTAACCAAACTTCTTTACCAAATGTACCTTGAGTAAGGAAATGTACTCTCTTAGCAGAACTGTCCAAGGCTTAACAAGGCTTCAGATAGACTTAGCAGATCACAGAGTTTAACAGAAATGCATAGAAGCAGCTGGTAAGAAAGGGCTGTTGCAGAAGTGTGGCTACAGAGTTACTAAGCATAGGAAGGCACGTGTATTCTTAGACAGTATTACTCCTAATAAGCTTTAAGTCAATTTATTGCCTGGTTGCTACCAAGAAGTGTTATCCCTAACAGGCGCAATCTTGGAACAGTTACTTCTAGGCTTTAAGCTACAACCCAGCTGATTTGAGTTTCTTAGGGCAGTGAGGTTCTGTGATTGCACGCGGATAGTGGTATGTTTGAGAGACATCAACCAAAAAAATCTCTGCTTGAGCCAAAACAAAGAAAAGACAAATTTGCTGTTCAGTTCACATGCTGCAGATAGAGAATGTGTTTCTTTTGTACAGGCCCTATTGCATACTCAGCAAGCAAAGCACTGTGAGGAACTTGCTCCCAACAGAATTCCATGACTGAGAATCTTATCACTTACTGGAAGGCTCCCACAGCCTGAAGAAACAGTTGCAGCTTATTGCATCAATACAAGTGCAATTTAAATTAGAAAGTAAGAGTACAATGTTTATTCCAGGAAATTATTGCCATAGCTTGATGTCACTTACTACCTTGAAGGCGAGGAGCAATATCACTACCTTGTAGTCATTAGCAAAAATTATTAACAGCTCATCAACATTAATATCTCCTGTGGCAGACAGGGAAACTTTGACTGCAATCTCTACCATCTACAAGGACAGAAAACAAGTAAACTCCTGAATATTTGCAACAGTGGGATGGATGACATTCTCATGTTGCCACAAATACCCGCTTTCCAATGCAGCACAGGAGTCACCACCTTGTCTTGATCAAGATTCCTTACAGGCCAAGTATGAGATTTTTACTTATCTTAGGAAGTTACGTGTTTTACTCTCACCTACAATTTTCAAATATACTGTAAGAAATATTGTTGCATTCTCTTTCCTGGCTTATCTGGTGTTCCTCTATACTGTGTCAGGTGCGGAGTCTCGCTCCATGTTAAGACCAGTAGGATCAACTTATCTTGAGCATGTGTAGGTCTAAATGGTCCTGCCACTGCATCTGGCTAATCTTCACTTCAGATTCAAGATGGATTCAAGTTAAATCTGTTGTTCAGATTTACCACCACTCCTGGCCTGGACAGAGTCTAGCGGCAACTCCTTCTATTTTATTCACCTGTAATGAAGAGTCTGGCCCAAACTCCAAACCCACCTACTCCAGTCATTGCAGATTTTGATCCTAAACTACAGAAGTTTTGCTAATAACTATACACACAAATCCCCTTCTGGCTGGAGAAACATGTTATACCAACAGCAGAGACCTGTTGCTGATACAGTTAAACCAGCTCCCCTGAAAATTCAAGGTGTCTAGCCAAAAGGCTCTTTCTTCTGCATATGTTATGTCTGCTTTGGCTGTAAGTTCCAGGAGAGGTGCTGGCAAACCTTTGTCAGTCAGAATATTGTTTTTCCCACTTCTGAGCCAGTGGTGCTGTGCCAGGAAAACTTGGTATCCAGGACCTGCCTAGCATGACTCCAGTCCACTTCCACCTCTGACTGATGTGCAATATCTCACTTCAGGCAACTCCCCAGATTGCTGTAGCTGCTAGGAAAACCAGTATCCCTCAAATTAGACACCTACTTTAAAGAACAGTGTGCCTCACAGTAACAGACATGATAAATGCTATGAGTAATGACAGATGCATGTGTTAACAGTACTCTCTATCAGCCACCTACTGGCTCATTTCTTCTTTTGATAAAGGCTTTTCTCCTCCGGTTATGTATGAAATGCATACATTTCGCATGAAAGTGGATGTCTCTGCAGAAGCAATGGGAGCAGAAGGCAGAATCTTGATTCCTGACTATGGCTGTGAAACAGGCTCAGTGCTGATCAAACAGTTGCTGCTCTTTGCCTCAGTTTCCCCACTTGTAATATGAATAATATCTGTTGTAATCATGCTGCAAGGCACAGTTAATATTTGCACGGTGGTGCTTTGGAGATGCCAAGCATCAGATAATCCCAGGAGACATCAGAATCATCAGTATATCAATTGTATCTACACAGTGAACAAAAGCAGGCACAGATGCTAGCACAATGTTACGTATTTTGGTACAAAATGAAACAAAAATCTTGCCTTCTGTCCTCAGATTTCTCATCAAACATCCACTGCCTCACATGCAGAAGCAGTTAGTAATACAAAGAGTATTACTATCCTACTTTATTTTACATAAAAAATTAAGAACCATGATTGAATCAATACAAAAAAGGGCCTAAGTTACATTCTCCTGGGATCATCTGTAGCAAAGCATAATAAGTTTCTCTATATCTGACCTAATTATATCTGTCCTTCTAAGTTTTGTTTCCCATAAGAGCTAAATGTCTATGGTTAAAAATAACAGTTGAACCTCCTCCAAGTTCCAACAAAACTTTTTCAGCCTCTCTCAAATTTAATATCTATTTTTAATTTGTTTTAATTTTTCACCCAACTTTAAAAGTTATGCTTTTGAGGCTGGTATTCTGCTCTTTTATCCAGATCCTAAAAATTTTGGCATTAGATAAACTTGAGAGCAAGGGTCAGTGATTATGTGTGTTTATTTCATGTTGGAAAAATACCACAGCTATTGAAACAAGTAACACAGAACACAGGGGAGGAAGGATGCCTCTGTAGTTGAGAAGGAATTGAGTCTGTTAGAAATGTATCTTCTGGGTCATGTCAAGGTCTCTGAGATACAACACTAGGCAATTCTGCGACAGCTGTTGTATCATCTGTCCTTACCTGAGCATCCAGCTCTGCCAGTTATCACTGCAACAGAGCAGTGGTGATGAAAGGTGATACAGGCTCAAGCCCCTGAGATCCATCAGTCCGGTTTAGAGCTCTCTGTATCCATGGAAAAACTGGTAAACGGCACTGCCCTCAGGATGGCAGAATCCTTCATCCTCATCTCTCCCTGACAGATCTGTTATTCGATGTCTGGCACAGACCTAAGCTGGGAATGCCTTGCACCTGGATCCAGTTCACATGACAGTCAGAGATCCCAGTGGTCCTTTAAAACCTTTGTGCCTCAGTTTCCCATCCATAACAGCGCTTACCTTCCTGATTAGATACTGCAAGGCTGAAGTCCTAACATTTGCCAAGGGCTAGGAAATCAAGTATAAGGTGTTTAATAAATACAGGGGATTATTATAACGGGTCACACTCCATTTCCAGGGAGGCTGATAATAAATATTTATACAGTGTCCTCCATTGTGAAGAGGCCAAGAAGAAAGGAAATCTGCAGACAGAGATCCAAGCAGAATTTTTGGATGGGAAATTCAGCTCAGCTCTTCTCTGTTGAGAGGCTTTTTTGGCCTTGTGGAAGGAATAATCTGGAGATCAGATTGACTATTTGAATATTAAGCCTTGTCCACCTGCAGGAGTTCTGCATCCTTCACTGTGGATGGGCCATAAAGCCTCATCCCAGAGCTTTATAAATGGTGCTGCCTGGTCACAAGTGCAGAGCTGGCCTGAGCTCCGTTTTCACAGTTCAGCTCACGGGAGGGGGGCGCAAGCTGAACAACAAATGCGATTTGTAATTGCCCAGCCGTTCTGGTTTGAGGGTCTGGGAGACTTAAATGTCACAGTATACAAATGGGAACTGTAGGGAGAAACTGAGGAATGCAAGGTTCAAAGTGATTTCAAAGGCATCGAAGTCCAGTCTTTTCTCTAGGACAGGTTCAAGGCTGGAGCAGATTGCCTAAATTCTCTCAGAAAGAGCCAGTGACAGGCTATGAGGACATGGCAGCAGCTCCTCAGCAGGTCCTGCCATGAAGAAGTCCAGTTTTGTTAGACAGGAAGCAGCACAGTTTGGTGGTTATGACATTACCAATGGTTGTGTGCATTCAGATCCCTGCAGGCTGAGATGGGCCATCTCTCCGGTTTCATGACCTTGCATTAACCTTCAAGCTATTCTGCTTGTGCAAATCCTGATTGCAAGCTCTGAATCCAAATTTAGCTGAGGCGTTTGACTTTTTCCTAAGAACTCACATGAGAGACGAGTTCACACCTTTGCTGTGGAGTGCCTTAGAATCACAGGCTGCTATGAGTCCCCAGTTCAAATGGAGCCCTCTGCTATGGGGAATTCAAGGCACAGCCAGCGAAGGCTCCTCAGAAGAGCCAGCAGCACTGAACATTGCCATCCTGAGGACAAGGGGCCAGGGCTGAATTGCTCCTGCCACAGGAAAGGGGAAGGAAGGGCAGCACTGTGACGGAAAACCAGGCTTGTTGCTGTTGCCTTTACTGCAGAGATAGGAAGGGTGAAGACAGAAGTGCTGTGGCAGGATGGGGCCCTCCCTTTACCCCTAACAGCAACTGCTGCCCTGGCTCGCCACACTCCTCTGGGAGTTTCCTAGGGCTGATGCATGGTGTTGCGGTGACAGCCTGAGGTCCTGCTTCCATGCTGTCTGTGCTCAGTACTTGCCCTGCATAGGGTGTGTGCAGCACATTCCTCTGCATCATGTCTTTTCTCTGTGGCTGAAAACCATCCTGCGCCGGCAGGAGGCTTGGATAATATCTAATACCTGGTTGGGCTAGATGTTTGTTGTAAGTCCCTTCCAACTGCTCTGCTCTATTCTATTCTATTCTATTCTATTCTATTCTATTCTATTCTATTCTATTCTATTCTATTCTATTCTATTCTATTCTATTCTATTCTATTCTATTCTATTCTATTCTATTCACAAAGCCATCTTTTCCCAGTGGTTGGATCCCATACAGTGGGCATTTTGCAAGATTTTTGCAAGCTAAGGCCTCTCCTCCAGAAAGAGAATCCATCACAGGATGTCTGGGGTTGGCAGCAAGCAGAGCATCCTGTGTTCATCCCCAGAACAACAGAACCACTGTCAAAGGAGGAAAGAAGTCAAGACAGTAGAGATGGACTTTACTTACTTGGGTTTCCAGCTGCTTTAGTTGGGAACTGGAATAGAGCAGTGATAACTTTGTTTACTTGTGAAGCAAAAGGGGATTTTATATGTGAACTAAACATAATGTGTTTCTGTTCTCCATTTCTTAGCTATTCTCCTCTGGATAAGGTGTGGAACTGAGGATTTTTCTTTTACTTTTTTTTTTTTTTTTTAAGAGTAAGGTAGAAATCAAGGGTCTTAGAAACTTCTGAAAATTTAAATAGCCCCAATTTTAGAAAATGGTTCCTTTTTCACAAAAATGTTTTCTAATAAAAAGGTGTTTTGTAAGCACTGAGCATACGACACTCTTTGATGAGACACCACAGCTCTACCACAACCACTTTGGGAAGCAGTAGACATGAAAACTGCCATTACAGAAAAGCCAGTGTAGATCTATCTTGAAATGAAAGGTTTACAATTTCACCAAGGTCAGGCATCCTATTTTGGAAAGAAATGGAAAAGAGGACTTTTCATTTCCCAGAAAATATTGATATTTCCAAAAGGAAGATATTCATAGGTGATGAAACTGATTTACAGCAATAGGTGCACACAAACATCCACTTGCTCCTATATTGGGAGCAGTAATGTCAGAGACTCATTTCTAAACCGGGGACTTGCACCTGCATATGCAACATTCCAAACATAGTAGGTGCTTCTGTTTTCCTATGTCTGATTTTGAAAATCTGTTCCTTGCTAGATTGAAATCACTACTTCCCAAATATCTTCTTAAATATGAGTTCAGATGTGATATAAATCCTGGAGTTCTCTGGAAGATCAGTTCTGATGTTACATTTCCAGATGTTATTTGTTTCCATTTTTCCATAATACGTTTTGTACTCCCTTTCATTTCTATCTGATATTCCAGTAAACCTTTATAATCCTGATATGCAGTTTTCATAGTTTCTCCAATAACCTCTTTGAAGAGATTAGACAAGATAGACCATCCCTCAAATGATGTAAAACATTTCCCTAATGTGGATATTATGAGTGCCAAGAAATTCCTAACTTAAAGTGTTTCCATACTGCATTCATGTATGTCAGCAGCAGTCATAGGAGCCATCTGTCCTCGCTGGAGGCCGCTCATTCCCAGAGAGGCTATTCTGCACCTCTAGGTCACTACACCTGCCTCTGGTGGTTCCAATAAAAGGCTCCCCATCTCTCACCAGGAAACATCCACCCCCAGCTATCACCTGCTAAAAGCCTATCATGACAGATTCTTTTCAACATCCTGTGAAACAATTAAATTAGCCAATGTTGGTTTACCTTCATGGCTAAATACTGTCCAGGTGCCTCTTTTTAAAGAGTGATCATTTTCCTTCCCTTTTTTTCTTGGTGTCTACAGCAAGTCCCGATCACCCAAGCAAGGCCAAAGCAAAGACACTTTAAGCAGAGACACAAACCCAGGATCCTCTCCCATGGCAATTCTGGATCTCCAGCAGAGCTGCTTTTCAGTTGTTGCAACAGCCTTTACACAATCGCTGCTCCTTTGCTCCCCACCCCCCACGGGGAGATTTCAACCAGTCAAGCTCAGCACCCAGCCTCCCCTAAACTTAAAGGCTGTGTGCAGGCTGACGGGCTGGTGCGACTCGCAGCCAAGGTGCCAAGGCAGACCTGGGGGCCCTGCAGCTCAGGTGCAAGGTCAGAGCCTGCCCACAGTACCCTTTGCAGTCTGCTGACCCCTCTGGAGAAGAACAGGGGTCCTCTTATTTCTAGCTGCTGCAGGCTTGCTAAAGGGAATGGGGGTTTGTTCTTCTGTCTCTATTTGCGAGAGCATTCAAATACCGAAGTTAAATCCAGGCTTATCCTCTCTTTTCTTTACATAAAAGCTCCCACTCAAAGCAGACATGTTCTCAAATCTATTATCCTCTATATTGTTCATAGTGGTTCTAATTTTTTCCACGTTGCTCAAAGCTCTATCCTCAGGTGACTGTTCTCTGAGCTTTCACAGCTCAGCTTTACCTTTCAAATAAGATTTATCCATTAAAAAACAATTCCACTGCTTTTTGCAGCTATCATTTTGTCACATATGGATTTGTTCAATAAATGCTTTTAATAGAAACATTTCTAGGCTTTGTTTGTCAAGAGCTGCCAGGTTTTTACAAGCCAGGGTTGGCACAGAGGCTGAATTGCCTCTCTATACCCAGGGGAAAGTTCCCTGCTGGTCATGACAGAGGTCCTGCACACACAACTAATGAAAGGAAATTAAAAATATGACTATCTGCATAATTCACAGCCAGTAAATGGCAGAAAGTATCAGGCTTCCAGCAACATCTGGACCTCAACAAAACTTCTAATAAAAGCAGGAGTATGTGATTTTAATCTGCAATTCCAAGATCTACCCAAACACCTAATAGCTCCGCTATAACACAAGTACCAGGGCAGGGAACTATATAAAGGTCATCAGCAAGAGCAAATGACTGCCAGCCCAAGGGCACTGGGAGGGAACAGCTGACAGGACAGAAGACAGAGGTCAAGACCAGTATGCCAAAAATCTTTCATTCCTGGGTCAGCCTGAAATTAAGTAGCATTGTCTGCTGCCTGCTGGAGTAATGGGTGCTGTCTGTGGCATCCCCCCGTGCAGGACTTCACATGTGTCTCCTGAAGGACTGTAAAAAGTGGAGTGCAAGTCTTTACTTTTGGTCTGCTTCCCCAGTTTCTTGGATTTTTTGAGGTCCTCAGATGCCTATTGCTAAATCCTTGGCCCAAATTCTCCTCCTTGAAACTGGTGCTGTACTAAGTTCATCTAAAGTAAAACTGAAAGAGGAAATAGAATACACTGCCTAATATTCTTTTTTTGGGTTTTCCAAGAACTATAAACTACTTTTGATGGCTCTTTTGCTTTCTTTCAATGAAATATTTAATACATTCAGACATTGGGAAGATTTCTTTTTGCTCATCTTCCATTCTTTCCATAGTCACCACAGTCCCTCAAGGACTTACTAATTAAATTCTCTCGGTACAGTGTTATCTCTCTGACTATCTCTATTTTCTGTACTGCAGCTTGTGTACATGGTTGAGAGGAATCAGAGAGAGCAAAGAACCAAATAAAAAGATCCCTGCAGGAATACAGTGTTCGATTATACAAAGAAAGCCCACAGTTTAGATTGCTCATCCTTATTTCCCAGAGGAGGCCTCAAATGCCTTTGTTCTTTGGCTTTTTAAAAATAATTTCCTCTTCTGGTAAAATCATTTTACCTGTGAACTGCAGGCCAGGCTTCTGGTCACATTTACCTGCTTTTCCATTATCAGCTGTTACATATTGTTCTTCCCCATGCTCTGCCTCCAACAAACAGCTTTGGGGTGTTTTGCAGCACTCCCTCCTCATGGCTTTGTGCCTGGGCTCCAAGACCTTCCACCAGCTCTGGATTTCCTGGTGGGAGCCTGGCTTCATGCGAACAACACAACAGGTTCTTCTCATAAATGACAAAGTGTCATAAACGCGTTACGGTTGATAACAGTGACGATGAGATCCCTGGAGAGGCCAGGAAAGGAATGAGCGTGGGGCCCAAAGCCCCCTCTCATCTCTTGAAGTGCTGTACCTGTTTTATGGACAAAGAACAACTTCTGCTATCAGAGCTGTCAATCAAAGCCAGCTTCCCCAGTGCTAAAGTTACTATAAATAACAGAATCACTCTTAAAAACACAAATGGGAAGTACAGCAGTATATATAACTCACCAAGTGTTGCAAGCTGTGAACTCCCTGCCTCCTTCAAGTCCACAAACGTGTATGACTCATAGGCATCACACCTATGTTATATGTGCACGCATATGCATGTTTTGATATTTTAGTATTTTGTTCTAGTCTAAAAATAAAGCTGTAAAATTGAAGGGGAAAATCCGTCTGTCCCCTCACACTTCATGATGGAAGGCTGATATTACCTCCAGTTTTCTGTCTTTCCAACTGGCCAGATATTGTATCAGTTATGTCAGACCTGTTCCAAGATTAATGGCATCATCTGTATAGTTTTAACAATCTAATCTTGCTAAATCTCTTTGTTTTGAAATTTGATTGTGCCTTATCTTCATTATTTTAATTGTTTAATGAATTATAATTAAAGCTCAATTAGATCCAACGGATCCCAATTCAGCCCAACATATTCATATCCGCCTGAAAGCTGCGGGAAGCACAAGACAAATCAGGCTGATTCCTGGCAGTCCAGAGACCAGGTACTATTTTTGCCACTGACTTATGTTTGACTGCAGGCAAGTCATCTATCTTTCTGTTTCTCCAAGGGATTCCAGCTTGCTGTGTTTATAACCTAACTGGGTCTCAGCACAGGTTGACATCTTTACTGGCAAGTGTTTGGGAAATAATAACAACCCACAGCCCATCCCATATGCAGCTGCCTTCTAACTAGGACTGACTCGTGTTTATATGGAGCACAGGAAGAAAACCCGCAAACACAGAGGCTTGTAAAAACGCGTGTCATTTCAGCGTAAAATATGGAAACCTCCCTTTCCTCCCCACCCACCTCATATCAAGTTCTAGCAAGATTTTGGTACTTCCCAGAGGACAGGCTCTCTGTGTATGTACAGGGATACCTTCCACTCGCTGTGCACGATGCAGCCCCATCGGAGCTGTGACAGTCACCTCCAACAGAGCAACATCATTCTGCCTGCATCCAGGTTGCAGGGAAGGATCTCTCTTTGCCAGGGGATAAGAGCCAGTTGCTTCTTCTGAGGATGGAACTGAGAAAAGAGCAAGCAGGTATTACATTTTCCTTTCAAACAGTGAATGAAGTCACCCACCTTCTCTTCCCCATCATCTTAACCTGACACTTCATTGGTAAGAGCACTCACCCAGGACACAGGGAACCCAGATTCAATTCACTCTTCCATTGAGAGAAGATAAACCCATTCCTTCAGGACACACTCTTGCTATCAGGCTCCACAAAAGGGTACTTTTAGCTCCTGCTAAAAATTTGTCATATTTGTCCAAAACTTAATGACAGAACATTGATACTGAGAGCAATTGCAGCCTGCTGGTCTGCTGGCCAGAGCCTGCAGCCAAGGGCAAGGAGATCTGGTTCTGCTCCGTGCCCTAAGAACTACTTCTGTGTCTTATCTGATGATTATTGCTGTATGAAATAAATAAACTCAGATTACCTTTCTGAGGAGTATCAGGGTTCCCTAGCACATTCCTTGCAGCAGTAGCAGTATGGCGAAAGACTGAAACTACTCTATAGATAACAAATCAGACCTTGAATTACTTCATCACAAAAACAAGATGAGAAGAAACAAGCATATGCAGAAACCTGACATTTTCATCTCCAGAAGGAAACTATGTGTTAATGCCCCCCAACCTGATAAAAGGCATTCCCTTCAGCACTGCAGGCAGCCAACTGCATAGAGTGGTTAACTTGACAGTAATGAACATATGCTCCAAGGCAGATGAAACAGGTGTGACACGAAAAGAGCACATGCACTTGGTCCAGAAAAGATGCTCCCCACAAGGTTACAGAACAAGCCCCCACTGATCCTGCACCTCTCACAAAGACTGGTTTTACCGTATCAATGGGTTTGTGGGCTCAGCACCCAGCCTTCTCTGAAACCACTTTATTCAGATTAATTAAGACCCCCCTCCCAAAACCAAGAAAGACAGTTTCACCTAGGAAGCAGAGACGAGAATCTCCAGCAAAAATGGAGACAGAATTTAGAATTTAAAGCCCTAGGAACAAAAAATATATGCCTTCTTTATTTTCTGAACATTTTCAATCTGTAAAAATATTCAGTTAGAACAACTGTAAACAAAATAATATACTGGGTATTTTTGTAATCTAGTTTGGGGATTCTTTCCACTCCCAAAATATAACACGGGTTTGTTCATAGGTAGAGAAAAATTTTCATTTTTGCAATTTATTTTTTCTCTGAAGAAAATGCGCTTTTAAATTATGTGTGGGGTGGATTCACAAATTTGAAGCATTTTTCAGGCTGTTAGAGCCAAATAAATAACTTGAGAGCTTGCAGTGTTTGGGCCAGGTGTTTTCATCCAGCCCTATTGATGAGGCAGTCCTGGTGGCTGGGTACAATTCAGTTGATGACTTACTCTTTGCTATACTGTCAGCAGAGCTACCAAGAATTTCTGACTCAGGTGGGCAGAACACTTCACACCCCAGCAGCCATGACCACAGACTGGGAGGAACCCAGCAAGAGCTATTGTTGCCAAGGGAGAATTTGTCAGAGCAAAGCTCACTGGGGAGTGCAGGAGAAGGGAGGAGCAGACCAAAATCACCAGCAAGGTTTGTCTGTGGGAGGAGGATTATGGCAGGGGGGAAATTTTTGGTAGATGGCAAAGCACCAATGAATAGAAAAAGAGCACTTTAGAGCTGTGTATGTCCAACCAAATGTATCGAAGAGCACTTTGAACATCCTTTGAGCTGCTATGCCTTATTTGCTTGCAGAGGTGATGCTGGAGATATAAATTGTTCTGTGAATGTCGGAGTTGTACCAGGGACCACATGAGCCGGGGCAGGACATACCTAGCAAAATCCTCAATCGTCCTCAGAGTGGAACGGTGCACAAGTGCCAGGAGAGGCTTCATTTTCAGCTGAGGTACAAGTATGTATGTCAGCCCAGCTTGTTACCCAAGAACTTGCAGAGGAAATCTTCCCTGAGTTTGTGTCCAGCTGTTTGAGGGATAGGTTTGGTATTGTAGATCAAGTCCCTGTGCTCCAAGAGCTTAAAAGTTTCACCAGAAAGAGAACTCCTAACTGTTTGCCTCATCACCAGCCTCATCTATAGGAGATGGAGAAAACAGTTCAGAGCTTCTTGGTTAGTGCTGAGTGGATGTAGCACATACAGCACCGCCTCGTGGATTTAAGCATGTTCCATAGAATTCAGAACAGTGAGACAACTTCCTGCCTGAACATTAACCATACCTCTAGCTGGACACTTCCGAGTCTCCACCTTGTCTCATATATGTTTATTAACATCCCCACCACATTGCTTTTCTGATAGTTGCAGGATCTTCCCATACTTTAAAGCCATCTATGGATTTCATCTGTAGTAGTGATTCTTATTACTTCTTCAGCCAAATTCTGGAACTAGATATGCCTCAGACTTCTTGTAATACCCTCCTTCATTTTTTTTATTTTCACAGCAGGTGGAACATTTTCTACACTATGTTTTTTAGGTTTATTTTTTTCCCCCAAATCTCGTCTCTCAAACTATTCTCCTCAGAAGAGCACCCAGGCTCTGCTTTTGAGTTCTGATCTTTCCTTGTGCAAGGCATCTTCTCTCAAAATTGGCACTGGCATGCATCTTCATCCATAGCCTAGCAAGTCTGTGCGCTGTTGTCTCCATACAACTTTTTGCATTTGCAGGCGTGAGCTGTAACCAGCCCTGGTGACAGTTTTTCTGTTAAAGAAGAAGAAGAAGAAGAAAAATGACATTGTAAAATCTGGAGCTGATCAACAAATCTGTTGGTGAAGCTCAGAGCAACTCAAAGCATTCTGAAGCTAGCCCACTGCTATTACTGCTGCTCACATGCTGCTTATCATATCATAGAGACCATTTGGTTACAGCCAAGTTGCACCCTTAATTAGCCCAGCCAGAAGCCTGCCAAGTTTGCAAAAAAAAAATGTTTACCTGAGAAGTGAGCCATTAACTATTTGAGAGATAATAACATCCATACACTGGATAGTCTGTTTCAGCAGTTAAACTTTCTTCTCATCCAAACCTCATTTTCAAGTTAAGGAATAAGAAAAAGAGAATTCAGAAGTTGGGGAAAGAAACGGTACCTGCGACACCTTAGGCCTGGAGATTTTGCTTCAAAAATCTTTCATCAAGGCTTAGGTTTCAAAGTCTGCCCTAAACAAATGACGAGAAAGATTGACTTGGTAACTCTGGCCCTGGCTTGCAAGTGACAGGGTGGGATCTCAGCTCCTTATTCAGCTTCAGGTTTTCCATATGGCCACAGGCGGACATTTTCCTGAGTGCTTTGTCCCTGCAGAGGCTTATCCTGTAGGACTGGGTGTAGATGTCAGTTTGCTGATGACCTTTAAATGACTGTAAAACTGTAACTTGGTCACACTGCAAACACTCCCACTAATTTTATACTTCCTGGGGTTTATTTATTATGCAAAACCAGACAGGTTTCACAAGCTGGGAAGCTGTGCAGAAGAGCAGCTTTTATCACAGGCCTGTACTATGTGTGTGCCTATTCTTTGTTTTGACATCAGCTCAATTGTGTCCTGCTTAGATAATTAACCAGAAAAGAGCTACAAAAACTTTCCATGATAGATAAGGTATCCATTTCAAGGAAGAACCTGACAGAAAAGACAAAAAAAGAGACAAGGCATTTTTCTTTGTTTCTTTAGCTAAGCTAATCTGTAAAATATACAACTTACACATTTTTTTAGAGAAACACAGACCCTGTGGGATGGTCGTAAGCCTCCCTACCTTATAGGAATATTTTAAGAACATGGTGATGCTGGGTTGGATGTGCTATTTGCAATGCAGGTATAGATCTTTTTAAAAAATCATTTCCTTAATTCTTATTAACTTCTCTTAAGCCAGACTCACCAGTTCCATGACACAACGGTTGGGTCTTTAAAATGTCAGGTAGCTGGCAGGGGGCACAATAAGAATCTACAAATGTTTGATGAGTATTAATACCAAAGCAGGACACTCTTGAGTCAGGAAAGAAAGGGGTCAGTACCAATCAGTTTTGTTATAACTATTGACATGTGCACATCCTAATGGCCAGGCTGAACTTTTTGGATGAAGAAACAGCCATTGACTGGCTCCCACCAGGGTATATCTGAGACCTCATTACCAAATCAGACAGAATTCTTAAGCCAGTTAAGTTACAGGCATCGATGCTAAGTCAGGAGAGCATGGGAAATACAAAGATAGCAACAGACTCTGGAGGTTCCAGGAGGAAAAACAGTGTTCAGGGTGGGAAAGAGGGAGAGGAGGCAGGGCAAGAGAATTGAGTTGCTCTGAAAGACATAAAACAAACAAGGCGGGGTTTCATTGATTGTTTTCATGCATTTATGGTTTTTGCCTCCTAAAATCTCCTCTACCATAACAGCCTCAGGTTTCCTTCTGAAACCCACCCTCCATATAGGGCATGTGCTATGCTCAATCATAAATCTTTGCGCATGCTCTGGCAGGCTGGCAGCTCTCAACTGCTATATAAAGGCTGGCTTCCACCTGCCTTTGCCACAGTGCAGGCATTTAATTACGTGCTTTATCCTCTGTACAGCTGCAGTTTTTCACAGACCTTATTTATCTTGAGATTTCAGCTCATCTTTCAAATTTGGTTGAAATTGCGTCCTGAAGTTTTTAAGGGGAATTACTGAATGTATAGAGAGATAAACAACACAATCACATAAACCTCATTTGAAAGACAACTAGGCTAAAAAATGCCAGTTTTTAATTTCTGATCCCGTATTCATGCCAAATGTTTTCTAACATTTCAGCAGCAATCTGTGGCCCTGAGTGCCTCTTTCAATATCCTATCAAGAATACAATATAAATTGTGATAAATGTAGTCGGTACAAAATAAAATGAGTTGAAATCGGTTGCTGGGATGCAAAAGTGAAGTTGACAGGCAGATGAGAGGAAACTTGCAAGAAAATGCTTATTTTATGTATTTCTTCAGGGCTTAGCAGCCTGGAGCTGTCAAGATGGTTTTGCACATGCTCAGCAGCAAAAACAAGGGAACTGAGTGATTTAACCAGTCGAAAAACATAAGTTCCTACTGCATTAAGAAAACCTTCAAGATTAGAAATGCTATTAATGCCTGTAACTTGAACAAAGTTACTTAAATGCATATTTAAGGGCCTAATTTTCTTGCATAAATCTACATCCTGAATTTATTTAGTAGCCTGTTGTGATAATTATATCAAGGGGTTGTGAAAAGCTAAATAGAATATATTAGTAAATTCTCCTTCATCCATACCACTATTCAACCATTCAGATACTGGTAAGAGATTAATGAGACAGATTTTCCTACTCTAGAAACTGTCGTTTCTTAGACCACCTCATAAAATTACCTTTGAAGTGCTGTATCATTCCATTTTTAAGTAGAACTTCAAATGGTCATCTAATATACATCTCACTGTATTAACAATTCCTTGGAACACAGGTTCAATGTTACCCGTTGATCCTTTTAACAGGCAATATATGTTGGGAGTGTCTGCATATATCCTGTAGCAGCTACGCTATTCCATTTTTGAGGTCCTCCAGAAATCCTCAAGGTGTATCCTGCGAGACTGGTAATTTTGCACCTTGACATTTTATGATGTCTTCAACTGTAACAGGTGCTGTATATGTCCAAAGAATGTAAAGAAAACAAATAATTTAACATTTTAAAAAGTAACAGACAAACTAACTTGGGATAAATGTATACAAGAAAAGAAGGTCTGAAATTAAGTAGCAGAACCAATTTGAAATAAGACATTACAAAGCCTTTTTCCTGACAATCAACATTAAAATAACATTAGCTAGTAAGCTCAAATAAATAAAAAATAAGTCTAAAAATAAATCAAAGTAGGTATCATGGAATAATACTAGTCTCAAGTTTGCTTCAAGACATCCTGCCTCTTCTGGTAACACTTTTTAAGTTTTATCTTGCTCACTCAAGAGTAGTTACACAGCGGAAATTAACACAAGCTAAAAAGGGTTCCAAGTTCCCAAATCCCAACAGCTATTGTTTGCTAAAAGAAAAGAAATGTTTTAATCTATAAACTACCAGAATTACTCAGGATTCAGTAATTCAGTCCTGTGTGGAGTACTGGGATAAAACCGATTAAACCATATTAAATTCACTCCAACACGTGCTTCCAGTCCCAGAGGACTCACATTCAGTCGGTGCTCCCAGTGAAGCAGGTGGCCAACTGCATTCACATGTCCCAGGGCAAAGCACGCCTGTTTTTGGCACCATCTATGTTGCTTCCTGTAGGGAGAAATTGAGAAGAAAACATATGTGGTACATTCTTTCAGTATATCTTTGGAAGACAAACAAATACCTCAGCATTGGACAATAAGTTTGGAATGAGAATATAATAAAAACATAATATATAAACCATATATATTCCATCACAGGCCTCTGCCTAGCCAAGTGTTTTCAAACCTTGCACTAAACCTCCATTTTGCTGCTGATGGTTGGGGATATTTCATTCGATTTCTTCACAGTTCTGATGACTGCAGCAGCATCCCTAAATGCTCCGTAGCTGCAGCTCAAAATAGTCTGATTAATCAATCTTATTCAAGAGTGATGAACTTTGTTCTTCTGTGCAGCTTTTAAGGTTGCATCTAATATTGTAAAATCAACTCAGGTACAACACAGAAACAAACTGAATTTTCCATGGGGAAGCAGAGGCACCCAAAGCAATGTCAAGTTGCCTGTTTTCAAAATGAGCTATCAGCAATTCAAGAATTTGCACACTTTTACATTCAGCATGTAGGTGCTCAGATGTCAACAATATATGCAAACACTACAGTGAAAGGAAGCAAACGAGATCCACCTATGGAATTACATTTTATAGATAGCAGCCTTGCTACCCAGCCCTGTCAAACCTTCCTTCCAGCTAACTGGTTACTGAAAGTTATTACAGCCCTTCAAGTGTGGCCAGGTCCTTATGTTCTGCTCCATCTCATATACTAAATGTCAGAAATAAAAGTAATTTAGTTTGACGTCAGACTTCTAATGACACCTGTGCAAACTTAAGTCTTTCATATCTTTCTGGAGCTTTTTCTAAACAACGAAGCACAGCATCTAGCTCCACTTCTCCAAAAGGTCAATAAGAATTAAAGATCAGTGCTGATTTATCTTCATAATTTTGTGACAAGTTCTGTGCAGGAAGTTGCCATTTTACATCACTTTGTTTTCAGAATGAAGGAATGTGCTTAGTCACAATTCATCACTTTTACGCCATTTATTTGGTGAGTATCCTGACATCCATCTGGGATACTTGTGTCACTTCGGTGACAAGGGGGTTGCAGACAATTTCAAACTATTTTTGTGAAAATGACCTTTGCATTTCATTGACGGCTGAATCTCAGGAATTACACTTGGGGACACTTCCAACCGTGCACTAACTCTCTGAAGACAGGACTTGGAGCAAGCTGCTTTCAGAAAAGCAGCTCCTGACAACAGAAGAGCACATGACAGAACTGCCAACACTTCTTTTTATCCCCCGCAGGCCATAGATTTGCAGAATCATCTCCTGGTCTCTGGAGAAATGCCCTTTGCTAGGCTGCCTTTTCTCATTTTCCTGTTCCCTGGGAAAAAAAAAAAAATCACCAAAACCAGTCAGAATATCTCCATTTCCTAGCAGCAGCCTGGTCAGCACTGAGCAACCACTGCTGTGCTTTCCAGTCATCACAGCATTTGCTGACTTTTAAGAGCTATTCCTACAGACTTCCTAGGCTGCCTTCCCTGGCCTGTGTGAGGGTAAACCCCTCAAAAATCCTGCCATCCTCCTCTAGTGCACGGATAACCCTGGCTGGCTACCTATCTGCTTTTAATTAAATATGGTTAAGCACAGGGAAGAATAACTAAATACTTGTGGGAGAAAGGATGAGAGAGAAGAAGAAAGAACTGTGTTAGAGGGAGAATAAAAGATATCTGGGATAATTTCCGCCCCCCCACCCCCCGATCCCTCTGTTTCTTCCTCTCATATAAGAAAGTAAAGTGAGAAGCAATGTAAATAAACATATACATATATATACTTTTATATGCAAATGTGTCTAACTCTAATATTTGCTCCTTGCTGCTGACAAGTAAGCCTGACAGTCTGAGATAGTGAAAGTGCAAGTCATGGAACAAAAAGCTGTGTGGAAATCAGCAGAGAAAAAGCATTTGAAGAAAAGGGAAACTGCTTCAAACCTATCTTTTTAAGACACCAAGTTCCCTGGTCAAAACTGCAACAAGTAAAACAAAACATTCCATGCTGAGGGAAAAGTGCAGGAAATACAAGAATAAAAGACAGCAAGAGAGTATCTGTTCAAGAGATGGCATATGCAAAGGTGAGTAATGTCTAATTCCTTGGATCTGTTTCAAATGTCAGTGTTCATGAAATCCAGAGGAGTGGCAATGATGTTTGGCAAAAATAGCGCAGTTAAAGGGGAGGGAATGCAGAGCCTAGTGACATATGGGCCTGTTAGCAAACAAAAACTACGGTTAGTAGCAATTAGGGTTGTTGCAGGAGACATTCCATTCACTCCAAAATCAGAAAAAATGGCAAGAAGTGAATGGAAAGGCTGATGTTTTCCTTCCAAAAACCTATTAGCACTGCCTACAGTACTGCAGCTTGACTCACAAGGGGTTCTCCTATATTTCCTGGGGATATCAAAAAGCAATACATACCTGTGCTTCATCTAACATATCCTCTAGTCTGGATTCTTTATGCACTTTTAAGGATTATTATTTTTCCTGTATCGCATTACCACAAAATATTCAAGCACTTCTGAAAATGTATAGTCTATATTTGGGTGGTTGCCATTTCAATGAAACTTTTCTACAAAATAAAGGTTTAAAGCTTATGTTAAAAATGAACTCTGTAACATAACTTGAAGCAAGTTGCAGCAAATGCTGTGCCATCATACCATCTGTGTTCAAGTACAGCTCTCAAGCTCTCCTCCTATTGCTTCCTAAAGTGGAAAATAATGATCAAAAATAAAAACAGATAAGATGAAGAAGCATTGTGTATTGGAATACATTATGAACCTGAGCATTACGATGCTTGCTTCGAAGGCGAACTCCTCTGTATCTGTATACCCCAACAAAGCATCGTTGGGGAAGTAAAAAAGAAGGTTATGTGCTTCTTCACATTTAAATTAAGCAACAGTGATGTTCTCACCTGACACAGCTAGTATTTTTTTTTTTTAGCTCTCTTCACAAATTTTCCAGCAATATTCCACAGGAATGTGAGTGAAATTCATTAAACCCTGGAGTAAATGGAAGGCACTAGAACTCATGAGAAATAAAAAAAATAGTGCCCCACCATTAAATTGATATCTAAGATAACATAAGTTGCAGGACACAACTTACATGGAGGAAAACGTACATTATGACAAACACCAACATACAAATTAGGCCATGAGAAATGGTAGTAAGAGATCCACAAACAAACCCTACAGGTAAAATGCCACCACAGAAAACCTAACTGTTCTTTATATGACACAATTTGAAGGGTAAATGAAAAAAAGCCTTATTCTTAAAAAGCTTAAAATAGCACCTTTCTGATATTCAGTCAAAACACAGGATTGTTGCTCTAAAGGTTAGAAATTAAAACCCCCTTTCTGGTCACTTTGTTGTGCTCTCAGGTCTACAAGTCATTTCATCAATGAAGGGCAGAAGGAAAATAACAAACATGTCAAGAAGCTACCCCAAAAGCGCCTGGAGAGGCACGCAGGTGAGATGAGGAGGCAGAAGGCAGTACATCTGCAGGAAAACCTGTTGACGCTGTTCTCCCTGGTGTCATACCAACCTGGTCCCAGCCAGTCACTTGTCAAGAACACAAGTACATCTCTAACTTCCTCTTGCTTTCCCTGAAGCAAGTACCTCACTCTTCCTATGCTGTTCCCACATACTGCCCTACCAACACACTTGATGACACTGTCTATGTAAACAGATACCTATCCTGTGGCTATTGCATCGTAAGTGGTTTTGAACAATTAGTCAAGCAAGTATTTGTGATCCAAGCAGGAGCTGCTCAGAAAGCTGCTGCTGCTTGTTTTCCAGTTAGAGCTCCACAGCTGGGATACGGTAACGGACACGTGACCAGAGCCTGAGGTTTTATGTGAGACCTGGCACTGAAAAAGAATAAAGTGGAGTGCTCAGTGGGGTCTCCAACAGACACTAGAGCCTGGAGCAAGCCCCTGGAAGATGCTCCTGTTCTGTGGCATCGCCAGATACAACTTGAGTTTGGAAAAGAAGTTCTGCCTACCCCCTCTATTGTACCTGGTCCTTTTCAAACAACAAAGCAAGGTGCTTTCTCCATTTTATTTCTTATTCTTCATCTTATTTCTGATTCTGAAAGACAGTGCTGATCCCAGAGCCCAGCAGAAAGCGTAGGAAAGGTCAGGACACTGCATACCTGAGATGCAGATTCAAGCTGGGGCGTGCTGTTCAGAAAGGGGACAAGTGAATGCAGGCTTTGAACACCTTTGCGAAACAATCTATTTTCAGAAAAGCATTTCCCATAACAGTAATGCTTTTTTACTTTAATACTCTTCCTACTCCTGTCAGCACATTCTCACCAGTGTTTGCACTGTGCTGGCCGAGGTGCCTGCTTGCCTTTCCAAAGAAGAAGCTGGCAAAGGGTCCATTCCACCCGCAGAGCCCTTACTGTGCCCACACTGCCAGTCCCAGCAGGATCTCACAGGCTCCTTGGGAGCGCTGAAAGCGGCAACAGGGCCCTGGGAGACCACAGAATGGTTTGGGGTTGGACTTTAAAGATCATCCAGTTCCAACCCTCCTGCCTGGCCCAACGAGACCAGGATGCTCAAGGTCCCACGGGAGGGGGCACCCACAGCTTCCCTGGGCAGCCTGTGCCAGTGTCTTCACCGCCCTCATCGTGAAGAATTTGATCCTACTGTTTAATCTACATCTTCCCCCTTCTAGTTTAAAGCCATTACCCCTCATCCCGTCACTACACGGCTGGGCACACGCGGGCTGTTCCCGCTCCCCGTGCTCCACGGGAACAGCGTCCAGGGTGACCGAGGGAGGATAACCGGGAAAACTCTCCCTGGCGGGGAACACAAAGCCGGGCGAGGCCGAGTGGGCGGGGGGATGGGCGGAGACACCCACCCCCACCCCCGCACCGTACGGTGGCCCCCGCCGCTCGGCCCCTTCTCCCCGGCTCCGCAGTCCGGTGGGGGGGGGGGGAGTCGAGGCGCGCGCCCGCGGGAGGGACTGTCAGCTCCTGGGCGTGTCCCGCGCGCCGCCGGCGCTCGCGAGCGTCCGGCGAGGCCCCCCCCCCCGCACCCCGCCCCGCCCTGCGGCGCGCGCCGGGGGGGGGGGGGGGGGGAGGAGGAGGCGCGGTCCCGCGCTCGCGCCCTCGCGGTTGCCATGGCGGCGCTTGACGTCACGGGCGGTGCGCTGCCCGGCGCGCTCGAGGCGCGCTGATTGGCCGAGACGGCCGTGCGCGGCGCTGGGGGAGAGGCTGCAGCGCAGCGCGAGCCGCCAGACACAGGCACAGCCCGCGCCGGCCGCTCGCCCCGCCGCTCCCGCCGCCGCGCTCTCGCCGCGCACAGGTAACGCGGCGCGGCCCGGCCCGGCCCGGCACCGCCCTGACCCCAGCACCACCGCGCCCCGGCTCTGGGCAGGGCGGCTCCGCGGGGAGGCACTGGGGCGGGGGGCGCGGCGGCGGAGGTGGGGGGGCGCGCAGGTGAGGCGGGGGCCGCCCCTCTCCCCGTGGCGGGGGCGGTGAGGGAAGAGGGAGGGCGGTGGGTAAGGGAGGGCTCCGCCCGTGGCGTGCGCGCGGGGGTGACCCCGGGGGCGATGGGGCGGGAGAGGAGGGCGGGAGCGCGCCGCCTCCGCCGGGCGCGGGGGGCACGCGTCGCCTCCACCGGAACCTTGGGCGGGGGGGGCGCCTCTGTGGGCGCTGAGAGGGCAGGGAAGAGGCGGGGGGCGCCGCCTCTGCCGGGCGCGGAGGGGAGGGGGGCGGGGGGCGGACGCCGCCTCTGCCGGGACCGGGGCTTGGGGCCGGTGCGGGCGGCGCTGGGCGCGGTTTCTCTCCCGCCGGGCGCGGGGGTGCTGCAGCTGCCGCCCCTCGGGCGCCGCCCCCGCCCATCCTCCCCCCGCCTCGGCTCCGGGCGGTCCCGCGGGGCAGGGGCGGGGCTTCGGCACCCCCTCCCTTTCTCCGGGACCGCGGGCTTCTCCTGTTCCGGGCGCTGCCGGGGCGGGGCCGCGGTGCTCGTGCCCCCCTCGCCGCGGTGTCGCCCCCCGCCCCCGGGGCGCGGGATTCGCGCGGGAGCGGATCCGCCATGACAAAGGCGCCGGGTGCCCTCCCGGGCAGCTCCGTTTTCCGCTGTCGCCGGGCGGGGGGGAGCATCCTGCTTCTCCGGGAGGCCGCCGCCGGCGAGGCAACCCCGCGGTCCTTGTTAACCCTTCTCGTCCCGGTGGCGCCGCGAGAGGAACCGGCATGGCCAGAACCCTGCCTTAAAATGGCTCCTGGAGCCGCGGCTCGCGGTGCGATTGAGTTCTCAACGCGTCTGAGCAGCGAGGTTGGGGAGCTGCTAAAACTTTCCCTTTCAGGTTGACCGGAGTGCTGTATTTATTCCTGAGTGCTCAATTTATTCCTGAGTGGAAGGTGGTTCTGCTATTGTTTGTGGTAACTGTGTAAAATGACGAAATGTTAATGGTTAAAGATGAACATGGTGGGTTGTGTGTGGAAGGTGTAGAAATCCATGAAGCATACGTGACCAAAACTGGCTCTTGATTTAATAATCTGGTCAGATGTCAAAGGATGGTGTATCCCAAAGCATTGCTGGGGCCTTATAATGATTGAGTCAAGATACATTTTTTTTATGTGTCTTGATGGGGGTGAGGGAGGAGTGTTAATCCCTTGTGCCCCCAAAAATACCCATTATCTCTGACAAGTGGAGCTTTTTTTGGGGGGAAAAAAAAGTGCTGATAAATGCAGGTTATGAAGCACCTCAGACAGGTTGTGGAATCTCGGTTACTGATGTTAATAGCATTAATATGTTTAAATAATAAAATTTCATTTTGTCTCTGAAAGCATAGGCACTCAGGCTAAGAAGCAGTACCTTGCATAGAACATGTACTCTGTCCCCTTTTGGGGGAGGAGGTCAACATTGTTTGAAGGTGTGCACCTTGAAATTTCAATATTTCATGGTTTATAACTTTGTAACATGCAGCGGTGGGATTGGATTTGCAGATTCCTATGCCAAATCTTTCTGCATGTAACTGTAAAGTTCTGCTAAGGTTTTTGCCTAGTACTGGTATCCCTAGTGTTTATTTGGTCTGTTCCAACTGTATCCAACTTGCTGTTGGATATTTTGTTTGTAAATTTTGTTATATTGATGATCGGATGCAGTTGATGCTGCAGCTTGAACATAGCCTTATGAGAAAAGGGTAGCAAAGAGCTGGGATCATTTATGTGCATAAAATAGGAATGATTTCCGTTCACCTTTGGGTGCTTTTGTTAAAATAATAACATCTTCTAAAAGTTAACAATTTTTGAGGAGGCAACAGTGACTTTTGAGTCTTCAATCTACGTATCCATGTGTTGGAGCTGTGTGTTTGTATGCCTTGTGTTCTGAATTTCAGTTGTACCTCTTATAGTTGAAATCTATTTAAAGATGGTTTCTCTGCATATGAAGTTAAAACACTTTTGTCCTCAGTCAGTGTCTGAATAATGCCTCACTATTTTTCCTCTTTAGAAATATCATCATGGATAAAAATGAGCTGGTGCAGAAGGCCAAACTGGCTGAGCAGGCTGAAAGATATGATGACATGGCAAGTTGCATGAAGTCTGTGACTGAGCAAGGAGCTGAGTTGTCCAATGAAGAGAGGAATCTTCTCTCTGTTGCCTATAAAAATGTTGTAGGAGCCCGTAGGTCATCTTGGAGAGTCGTCTCAAGTATTGAACAAAAGACGGAAGGTGCTGAGAAAAAACAGCAGATGGCTCGAGAATACAGAGAGAAAATTGAGACGGAGCTAAGGGACATCTGCAATGATGTGCTGGTGAGAAATAATGAAACTGTTGATCCATTTTTACTTAAAGTCACAGGGTAAATGGTGCTGGGTTTTCTGGGACTTTAGTCTCTCAGTAAATCTCTGGTTTTCTATGTCATTCCTGAAGGATAAGGTTTAAAAAAAAAAGTCTGATTTTTCTTTCCTTCTAATGTACTAATCACTTCTATAGAAATCAGTTATGAATGCTAGTGAATTTAGAGACATGTTGAAATGTATATAAAGTAAAAGGTATAAACGTCAACAGATTTCTTTGAGACTGAACTAGACAGAGGTTTAGTTTGGGGTTTTCCTTCTCCGCCCTCCCCACTCAATGTAGTATTTGTATCCTAGATCACTTTGATTTCTGCAACTTTAATATGCTGCTCTAGTTGTAAGAGGTAGTTCTTACTCCATGGAAATTGTGCCCCTCCCTGGGTAAGATGATGTAATGTTAGTTATGACTCAGCCATGCAGAAAATTGCCTGCAGAAAGAGGCAGTAGAAATGCTGTGATACCCTCTTAAATTTTTGGTAGCGAACTAAAAGTGTGTTCAGGTTAGACGTTTTCTGTGGTTTGCAGTTATGTTAAAAGGTGCATGTACCCAGCAAACAACACTATGTTTTTACTAGGAGACTGGTTTATAGAATCCAGACCTCTTTCAAAATGCATATTCCAGATTGTCAGGTGTTTTTCAACTGCATCCACTTGTGGTGTTTCAGTGAGCATACATTTGTGGACATCCAGTCCTGCAACCACTTGTGAGGTAGATGTTAACTGTCAGCAACAGAATTATCCACTGGGCTGTGGACCCTGTGTATGTGTCATCCCATGTGTGACCAGAGATCACGTACCTGGAGGGGACAGAATGACATGTGATCTGAGAGAACTGTTAAATAGCTAAGTATGTGCTTGAAGATCCGATGTCAAACAAAAACTAAGATCAATGAAGAGCATAAATTTTGCTTGCTGTGTAAGATAACGAAATTACATGGGTGCTGATTGCTTCTAGAAGACTGGTTCTCCAAGGGCATGTAAAAGTCTTGGCATTGAAAACTGAGTCTTGGCTTCCAGTACAGGCTGGCTTCTGTGATTATTGTAACACACCCAGTTTCGTGTGTTTTGTTGTATCATGTAAGGATAACTCTTAAATTTCCAGTATGAAAATGGAAATGCCAAGCTACACATAGGAAAGAACTGATTTGCTACCTCTTGGATCCTTATTCTTCTGGCTTAAAGAGACAAGCCACCACTTAAGAATACAAATCTGGCATTCTCATTTCTTATTTTTTGAATTAAATACTTTATTTGATTAATGGGAAAGTCCTTGGGGGTGGATGCTTTCAGAGTGGTCTGAAATATCTCAGTATAATACCTTTTTTTTTAATTGAGTCATTTGGCATAGAAACCCTCCTTTTAGAAGAACTTAGTGTTTGCAAATAATTTTTTTTCTAGCAATGGAAAACAGATTGAGGTGAAACTGGCTTTTACTGTGCGTGCTAAATACAAAAACTAAAAACCCTACTGTTCAAGTTTACTGCAGTAGCTAAGGTGTCGTGCAGGCACACAGGTGTGGAATCTTGTTAAATCTGAATCTCAAAATGGACTTGAATTTCTCATTGAGTTTAATGAGGGATACATACATTATTCAACAATTATTCTTTGACATGTTATTACTTTTAGGCAGCTAATGTCTTACTAATATTTAGTATTGCAGTCAATTTTTTCCAATAGATTAAGGAAAAAATACTGTCCACAATAAGTGATGCCTTAGACAATGATTAGCAGTAATAAAACTACTTTTTTAGATCTAGATTTTAAAAAGAAAAACTTTTTTTTTTCAGTTCAAGGGATAGGATTTTGAAATGCTTTCAAATGGCATGCACTACTTTTGCGTTGGTAATTGCATTAACTACATTTGTATTTAAGAATGTATTCTTGTTTCTTTGTTGGAATATCCTGTTCACAAACATTCTTACTCACTTAGAAACATGACGGACCATATTGCTTTATTTGACATCCACTTTGCTTTAACAGAGAAAAAAAAGAATTTTGGTAACATATTTTGTTGTTTTTTTTGAATAGTCTGCACAATGCTACGTGCAAACAGACAATTAGTTTTGTTTTTGGAAGATTCTCTGTAATTCTTGTACGGGGTTATCTAGTCTGTAACTTCACAGAGGTGGAAAACAAGGCTTACCAAATCCTGATTGGTGTGAACTATAGCAATAATAGGACCTGAAATGTTAACAAACTTTCAAAGCTTTCAGTCAGAAGCCTTATCAATTACAGTACAAAAGCAGCTCAGAAACTTTTGTATCATTTATTAAGACTGAATAAATTTGAGCTGTTGTTGTCTTCAGTTGCCTGCTAGGCTCTTAAGTAATAGCTAATACCCTGGGGTGTTACATCACAGCTGAGTGTGGAAGTGACTGGTGTCCTAACTTCAGTGTCGAGGGGAGGAAACCAATTAAGAGAATGTTTGTGACTTGCAGAATGTAGCCAAAGCTGGCTCCTCTGCAGCTTCTTGCTCTCTTCCCTCATTAGTTGGAATCAAATTACTTGTGGATCGGAAGAAATATCTCCTCTGATCCAGTAGACACGGGAGTATACTAAACTGTGCCTGGGTTCTATTCCCAGTTCTTCCACTAGCTTATGGAATGAATAAGAGCAATTAATGCTGGAAGTTTTTCTTGCTTCCTGACGATTAGGTTCAGCGATAAAAATTTTAGCAGTTACGTGGGTCAGGTCCAGTTGAGTTTTTTCTTCTTTTCTTCTTGAGTTTTTTCTTCAACTTCAGAGTTGCAGTAGGAAAAGCCAGCCTCTACATCCTTTCCAGTTCGTAAACTTTCCCTCAGTTGAACCTGCTGTGGAGTACCTTTGCAGCTCTACAAACCACTGAAGTAGTCTTCTTGTTTACAACCTGCAAGTGCTGCTGTACAAAGGAGAGACATCTAAAATCTCTTGGTCCAGATCAATTCTGTCAGATATACAATGGAGTATATTCAGGTGTAGTATAACTGACTGATTTGGAGTTGGTCTGGTAGTGCTGCTAAACTGCAAACCATTGTGACACATTGTGCATAGTACCAACTGCTTGCATTGTAACAATAAAGACTGGCTTTCCAAATTCTTCAAGAATAATGTATTCTGTGTAGGGAAGGGTGTATATTGCCATACTCAAGCATCTTAAATGTCCTTGAGTATTATGGAAATTTTCCAGCCTCAAAAAATTCATTTTGACATGGGAAATTAAGCTTTTTTTAAGTACTTTTCCTCATGTTAGCTAAGTGTGTGCTTTGAATGCTGTTTCGCTTTCTGTAGTAAAAGGGAGGGCCTGTCTAAAATACCAGTATAATGATCTTTTATTTGTCATTTCCATAATAAAAGTTATTAATCTAACAGGTGTGGATTTTCTTCAAAATGCTTTCTGTGGTTAATGGGAAACAGAGATGTAACTGAAGTGGTTCAAATTTAAATCTGTAGTAAGGTGAATTTTTTAGCTGATGAGGATTCTGAAGTACAGAGAAGAAGGTATGGAGAGGTCTTTGAAAAGCTAACATCTGATGCTCCTTGCATGTTAGAAGCTCTCAGGAGCTCTAAACTAGTAGTATCTTACAGGCAGTCTCTGACATGAGCTAAATGTAAACTAGTGACTTAAACCCAGGACTGGCTATTTCCACTGTATTTCTGGACAGCTACGCTCTCTTCCCTAGGCTGACATGTGCTGCAGTAGTCCCCTGCATATCCGCCAAAGTGTAGCATATGTGACAATTCACATGTTTATCTGTCATGCCCAGTCTTCTGCATGATGTCTCTTCCTCTCCCGAGTTCCACAGTCACACTGTAAGTAAATCTCTTTGCTTGCAGTGCCCGAGCGCTCATTTCACTGTTTCTTTTTCCTTTTGGTTCTTCACCATAACATCTAGAGAGCTTCCTGAAGCCTTGGCTGTCCTTCAGAGTTCTGGAGTTACTGTTGCACAGAGGTGCTGCAACACTCTTTCCCCACTCCCTCCCTGCCAGAAAAGCTGTGGGGTAATGAAGTTGTTCAGTACCCTCTCAATAATGAATAGTTTACTTTCTTTGCCATGTTATTTCTTTCTGACTTCATGCTCAGAAACATAAAATGGTACTCCCTGTGTGCGTTGCACTTGTTATGGATGCTTCACCTTTTAGAAGTGATAATCATCATGAAGAGAAGGTGTAGTTCAATCTCATCTAAGTGACTTTAGTTGTGTGGTTCTTTCATATGTATATTGGTTTTTGGGGGGGAGTAGGAGAAGGTTGAGTAACCTGTCATGGTGTTGCAGTTCACTGGGGGAAGGGAGTGTAATTCCATTCAGAATGCATCTAAATGACTTTTTAAAGAACATGCCGCAGAATTAATGCCGATTACAATCAGACTCAAGTTACTGTGGGACTATTTTCTAGCTGCTGGCAAACTTCTAATAGGTTACTATGTTAACATCTATAAAACCTGCTTCTGCACTAAGTCTTGGTGACAGGTTTAGGAAATTTAGCCCTCTCTCCTCTGTATGTTTTTTTGACATTCGTAAGTGTGAAGGTGTTTTTTTTTCTTAAAGTCAACCATTGTGTGCTCAGTATGTCCTCCTGATGGTCAAAGAGCACAGCTACGGTGCAGAGTGGTGCTGACAAGCGGGTGAGTTAGATGGCTTATGGGCTGGAGTGACTCATTATACCATAAAGCCTTCTGTGGTGTGAAGATACCTCATACTAACAAAAAATTGAATGTTCTGATTGAAAATTTCTGCCTTTAGTTCTGTGACTTCTCCAGGCTTGCTTTATTTTTTGGTTTTGACTGCACTTTGTTGTTGTCTTTTGAGATCCGTGTCCTTTACTTGATGTTTTCAGCAAAGAAGGGGAGGCATTTGTAGCAGCTTCTATTTGCACAACATTGGTCAAAGAAGGGGGGTGGTTAACTTGTTGAAATCTAAGAGTTTGGTACCCCAAATCTTTGTTTTGAAAAATGTAGTCCTTATTTTAAGCTGTTTTAATTGAATAATTCAGGTTGGAAGGCAGGTCATTTTTTATTTCAGCTCTGGTCAGAACAGATCCAGTAGATGATATTGCTCAAGGCTTTGTCAGTCAAACTTTATATATCTTTAAAGGTGGGGATTCCACTGCCTTTCTGGACAACCTGTCACGCTATTTGGTCATACTTATGGTTGAAAGAAAGAAAAAAAGAAGTTCTTATATGTAATTGGAACTTCTCCATTCCAACTTGTCTGCTTGTCATTTCACTATAGACCTGCAGGAAGAGTCTGGCCCCATCTTCTCTAGGCAGCTGTGCACAGCTGTAAGATCTGCTGGTCTTCTCCAGGCTAAAGAAAATCCAGTGCTTTCAGCCTCGCCTCATACATCATGTGCTGCAGCCCCTTAGTCATGCTGGTAGTCTCCACTAGAGTCCCTTCAGTATATCCATGTGTGTCTTGTCCAGATTTGGGCTCCATCGTACATAAAACTCATGTTATCTCAAGTTGTTAAAATCCATATTAAAAGGTGGTAATTGGTAACGTGCTCTTGGCATAAGTGAAAATATGTAAGTATCTCTGGTTCACTAATGCTTTTCTGAGTGAATTTCTTATGTATCATAGAGCAGAACGTAGCCAGGGTTTAGTAACTTCCCAGGATGATTATAATTTAAGCTTTTCATTAACTCTCCAAGTCTAGCTTTTTTTCTTAGGGCTTGGCTGGTATAATTGTTTGCATATATTCAGAGTAGGAAGCGGGGGCAATTTGCATCAACCTCATGATTTCACTTTGTTAATCCTTTAATCACTTCCCTGATTGTAGCTACACCCCTTCAGGGGTTTTTTTAGCTGTTGCGTTTGGAGGTTTGTTTTTTTTTTTTATTTCCCCCTGCAGTGAACAGACTGCATAAACTAGAGCAATTTCCTTTTTTTTTTAAGCAATTGGTCTTTTTTTAAGCATAATAAATTGTTCAAAAACTGTTGTATCTTGGTGACTTAAAACATCATTCATGTATCAGTTAAAATATGAGGTGACTTGTGATGACTTTTTATTCATCATGTAATTCATTGTAAATGCATGAAACTTCAGCTCATACTTGAACAGGTTTTAGATTCCAGTGCATGTAAGTAGTTTACTGGTGGTTAGGTTGCATGAGCAAAGGTGAGCTAATACACTAATCTCAGCGAGAAGTGCATCCATAATGTTGATACCTTTGTTTAAGGCACGCATTCATCATAAAATCTGCTGCGTGCTCTGTATAAATGCAAGAAAATATTTAAACATGCAGTTACCTCTGATACTTTCATTAGCTCTGTGCACGCGTGTGACTGTATCCTCTTACACTTACTGGAAGTAGATCGAATCTTTACTATAACCAATAGTCTGCTGTATTAATTTCACGTGGCATTAATGTCTGATAATTGGCTTTGATTTTTAGAAGTAAGTACATACCGTTTATACTGTTCGAAAGCATCCAGAAGTAACTGCTTTATTTGACAGCAGTCTTAAGTGTTCAAGCACTTTATGCACTGGCTGCAGATATGCAATTCTAAGCAGCAAGGTAAAGGGAAGTCATCATTTTGGTCACCTGTCACAGATACTCTCCTCCTTCCCTGCTGTTAAAGCAAGAACTTCATTGCATGTATTTGTGACTTTTGTTAAGTGTGTTTCACTGATTGGTTACTTCGAAGGCTAAGAGTAGAAATGCTGCATTGTTAAAATTCCAGCGTGTGCTGTGTCTGTGAAGGCAGTAAGTGGTAGAAGCATAAAATTTGGAATATGAGGAGAGTTAGTGCATTATCTCTGTACATCTGTCTAAGCAGAGGCCACACTATCTCCGGTTTTATCTGAAAACTTCTGTGTTGTTACCATGTACTTTACAGAAGTATGCATTTCTGAAACCAGTTCTCAAACACTTCACCTGTTCTTTGCTGTAGGCAGACACAGCAGCTCCTGGCTCCCAATATGAAGCTGATTGTCCCTTCAGGCAGTAGTTTACTACAATTTTGAAATAGTTTCAGAAAGTTGGTGCTATTAAAGTTGATGGAGGAGCACTAAGATTGTGATTACTGCTTCAGTTTGTTTTTTCCTGAATATCAGCTCCAGAGGAGGGACAGTCCTTCTTCTAATGAGAAGTAATAAGTCACGCTGCTGCTGAGATGAAGAGCAAGTTCTTAAGTTTTTTTAATCAGACAATACAGCTGAAACGAGGCAGAGAACAGTTATGGATTGTATTTTTTTTCTGGAGGTTGTTAACCTTTGTGATTATGCAAGTAACAAAATACTTAAGGGGAATCTGATCTCTGACTGATCAGATTTTTCTAGTACAGAGTAGGCCTACATCGCTAAAATGGCATTTTCGTTAATAAAATGCTTTTATTAACATTGTATGCAATAATGAACTCTCAGTAGATGCATAGTCTACTTCAGGAGGTTTCAGATCTGCTCAGAGTGCAAATTGTTAAAGAGAAATGGTTCCTACTTCTGCTTCTTATTAAGGATAAAAAGCATTACATCGTGTTTATTGGGGGTTTTAGTAGTATTTCTTCAGAGATGAAGACTGTAGAGTCCTGTGACAGCTCAAACATGTTCTGGCGTATAGCCACAATGGCTATTGCTTAGCCCTTCTTATCTAGCAGAAATTCTCATCCAACTCAATTGTTTTCAATTTTGTATTATCTCACCTTTCTCAGATGATGTTATGTGTCTTCGAAGAAGAATGATTGATGTATTTAGCACCGTTCTGTTTTGTTGCAAGTCCCCAATATTCAAGAAATAAATTAATGAGGTGATGACAAAAAAAAGTAAAATTGCGTATTTGCTTAGTTACTTAGCAGAGACTGTTTTGTGTGTTAATATCCATACCAAGGCCTCAATAAATCAAATATATTCATCCCAGTTAAATGTCTTACTGGCTGCTGCCTTTCCTATGAGTTGGTTACTAAAATGGAGGGGTGGTTTTGCCTCTCCTTCAGAATTTGGTTCCTTCACTGTTGTGTGTGTTAAGCATACTTTGGTAGAAACCTGTAGTGATCGACATGAAGGACTTCAAATGTCTTCTGAATGTAATAATTCCTGGTGTGAAGCATATTTGCTTTACTTGCCATAAATAGTAATTGGAAATTTCTTTTACAAGGTTACCCATTACCCATTTAGTGGATGAGGGAAAGACTGTGGTTATGGTGTACTTGGATTTCGCTGAAGCCTTTGACACCATTTCTCACAGTATTCTGATTGAGAAACTGGCTGTCATTGGCCTGGACAGGCACACCCTCTGCTGGGTAAAAAACTGGCTGGATGGCTGGGCCCAAAGAATTGTTGTAAATGGAGTTAAATCCAGTTGGCCACCAGTTACAAGTGGCATTCCCCAGGGTTCAGTGCTGGGTCCAGTCCTGTTCAATATCTTTATTAATGATCTGGACAAAGGGATTGAGTGCACCCTTAGCAAGTTTGCAGATGACACTAAGCTGGGTGGAAGTGTTGATCTGCTTGAAGGAGGGGAGGCTCTGCAGAGGGATCTGCACAGGCTGGATAAACAAGCTGAGACCAATGGGATGAGGTTCAACAGGACAAAGTGCCGAGGTCTGCACTTGGGACACAACAGCCCCTTACAGCGTTACAGGCTTGGGGAAGAATGGCTGCAGAACTGCCTGGAGAAGAAGGACCTGGGAGTATTGGCTGACAACTGGCTGAATATGAACCAGCAGTGTGCCCAGGTGGCCAAGAGGGCCAAAGGCATCTTGGCCTGTATCAGAAACAGTGTGGCCAGCAGGACCAGGGCGGTGATTGTGCCCCTGTACTCAGCACTGGTGAGACGACACTTTGAGTACTGTGTTCACTTCTGGGCCCCTCAGTACAAGGACATTGAGGTGCTGGAGTGCATCTAGAGAAGGACAACAAGGCTGGTGAAGTGGCTGGAGAACAAGTCCTATGAGGAGAGACTGAGGAAACTGGGGTTGCTTAGCTTAGAGAAGAAGAGGCTGAGGGGAGTCCTCATCGCTGTCTAGAACTACCTGAAAGGGGGTTGTAGGAGCTGGTCTCTTCTCGCAAGTGACAAGTGATAGGACCAGAGGAAATGGCCTCAAGTTGTGCCATGGGTGGTTAAGATTAGACATCAGGAAAAATTTCTTCACTGAAAGGGTGGTCAGGCATTGGAACAGCTGCCCAGGGAGGTGGTTGAGTTGCCATCCCTGGAGGTGTTTGAAAGGCAGGTAGATGAGTTTCTTAGGGTCATAGTTTAGTAAGGGGACAGGTACGGTTGGACTTGATCTCAGAGGACTTATCCAACCAGTGTTTCTATGATTGTATGATTCTATGAAAGCAAAGTGGTAGAAGGAACACACTAGTAAAGGGCATGATCGGCTTAAGTTGTGGAAGGTAGATCTGCAAGGAGAACTCTGTGTAGCTGTAAAAGCGTGAACTGAGGTGTTGCTCCTCATTGCCTCGGTTCCCATCCTTTTTTTCCTTTAGACCAGTGGTGCGTTGTCCATAAATGCCATATTGTCCCTCTAAGCACCCTGTACGCGTTTTAGTGCATACTCTGATTTCTTACTGACTTACTTCTATCCCCAGCATACGTGTCAGCATCAAGGTGATTTTTCAGGGTGTTCTACTTCCGTGTTTTCCTCCGCCTGCCCACATATGATACTGCTGTTCTCTTTTCTAGGCAAGTACATTTAAACTGGTCTAGTAGTAGTCTTTTTTTTTTTTTTTGCATAAGCTACTTGCTATTCTTTCTGTTACACAGGGTTCTCTTTTCTCCATTAGTCCTTTAGTTCTTTTTGCATTTTCCCCTCTCATTATTTGGGCCACATTTCCTCCGTTTTTTCACCCTTTCTAGATCTTCAGCAGATTGACTGCAGCAAAACTGCTGATCAAGCGTGCCTTTTTCCTGCTCTTGTCAGTCCTGTGTGTCCCCGTGCGTGTCACATCTCTGACCTGCCCCCTGAAGGTCCTTTGTCCGAAACTCGAAATTCCTTCCCTGATGATGCTCATTGTTCTCACCTCATCTCTTCCAGACTGCCTTCTCTTCTCACCTTTTTCAAACTTCTGCTGCTCTGTTTGTGTGGGCAGCCAAATAGGTGGGAAGAGAGAATAACTGCGACTGAGAACAGGCAGCAGGCTTGTTTCGTTCTTCAGCAGATGTTTACCAGAGAGATCTCCAGTGCCAGGTGCTGGCATTTGACAAATTTCTTGTATTCCTGTTCTAGTGAGAAAATTAATAGATAGAAATCTGTAGGTGACTTGAAGCTTTGCTTTTGGCTGGACTGGAAAGCTGACAGCAGAACAGTCCTTTTGATTTTTCCCCGAGGTTGGAGGTCATCCATGAGGCAGCAGGTGCAGAGCCCTGATCCTGTGCTCTGGGTCGAACTGTAATCAGAAACAACATAATTAGCCTGTCTCAAAACAGCCTGGGTTTGAGAAGGGGTTCTCTAAAAATATTTCCCTTCAAAATTCAAGCATCTGTCATTTTCCTCCAGCAGTTCAGATAGTTGTGTGTCAGTAGAATTTCTACTGCCCACAAATGGTTTGGTTAAACCCTTTGTAGTGTGTGTGACAATCTGTGCAGCGTGGCTAATTGCACGTAGTATTTTATAGCCCAAATAACTTTCCTAACTGTGGTGCTGCGACTGGAAACACGTGCATGGAAAATCACATGCTAGTTTTTTACAGGAATAATGGTTGTCAGGAACTTGTCTGACACAGGTGGCCTAGTTCGATAGCTTTGTCATCAAAATAGAAGTCTGTGAAAGACTGTCTTTAACAAAAGCGTGCTACAGTTCCCGTGCTGGTTAGACATTGGTTCCACCTGAGGAAACCAAGTATGTGTGGCTCTTTCCACAAAGTATGTACCTGGAAGTACTGACATGAATCAATATTTTGGATGTCTACCTTAGTACACTTGATATTGTACATCTGTAGATCTTTAAAATTCTGATGTGTAGCTGTGCAGGTAGTCAAAAGGCAGCAAGTCAGTGTTGTGACAGTACTCTGGATCACTTTGTCTTCTGCCACAAAATAATTGTTGTTGCCTTAGGAGCGCTGGAACACCAGGAGAACTTGGTGCTCTCTGGGTTGCAGTTGGTAGGTGTGTGTTGATGCATCTGGAAAGCTGAATCTTAAGATTCAATAGACTAATTTTATTGCTTGTTCTTAACACAGTGCTTCAGCTGAATGTCCCTTTTCTTAATAGAAATATCCATCACATCTTTCTTGGTTTTTTTTCTCTACTCCCCTGCTCACCTTCTTCCTTTATAAAATAAATAGCTACCTGGCTTGTGTGAAAGTGCAGCAAGGGGGTTTGATTCCTGTTTGGAAATGGTACTGAAACTCTTCAAATAATCTGAAGTTATTTCTAAAATAAATGTAGACTTGAGTACCACTGCTTTTATAAGCTAGACTTCTTTTTTTACTGAAATTGGGAAGCTGGTTAAAGACAAAAGTAACTTTCTCATGTGCATGTAGTCAGGTATCTCCAGCTTCTTCTCCATAGTGTATTGTAGGTATTAAGGATTAGGCTGATGTGAGGGGAATTGGGACAAGTGTGGAATGTGGACAAGAAGCCAGTTAAAAGTTTACTTCTTTCAGAGAAACCACCATTTGATGCAGGAAATTCTGAAGCCTTGGTGGAGGCTAACGGAAGCATGGTATTTTCTTGGGATTTTTATGTATTTTTCTAATGGCATCCTCATTTGGGCAGTGTAGTAGGTATGTCAGTAGACAGAAGAGTCCTGCCAGCCAGTACAGTCTTTCATGCGTTCTTGTAATGTCTCGGAGAGAGATAGTCGCATGCTGCTTACGTCATGAAAATATTAGAGTCATAGAGCCATAGGTTGGTTTAGGTTGGAAGGTGTCTTAAACATCATCCAGTTTCATCCCCCCTGCCAAGGACAAGGGCACCTGCCACGAGACCAGGCTGCTCAAGGCCCCATTCAGTCTGACCTTGAACACTTCCGATCTTCCTCCTTCCAAATTAAAGCCATTTCCCTACTTACTCCCTCCACAGCTTTCCTGTAGCCCCTTCAGGAAGGCCACTACAAGGTCTCCCCGGAGCCTTCTCTTCTCCAGGCTGAACAAGCCCTACTCTCTTAGCCTGTCCTCATAGCAGAAGTACTTCAGCCCTCTGATCATGTAGGTAGCCTCCTCTGGACCCGTTCCAACAGTTCCATATCATCCTTATGTTGGAGGTTCCAGAACTGGATGCAATACTCCAGGTGGGATCAGAGTCAGTTAGTGTGAGATGTCAAAGAAGAAAGTTTTCAGGCTGAGCTTAAAAGAAGACATGATGTTTTGTTCATATTTTCCATTAATTTAAACAGCCGAGTTTTTCTATGTCATCTTCATCCCTATGCCATATACCTTAGGTGGGTGACTAGGGAATTAAAGTTGAGGTAATACTCCTGTGAAATTTATCTTCAGAACTGAAAATAATGTCCTAACTATGTTGGGTAGCTTTTGATACTTCGTGAAAACAAAAGGCCTACCTTGTTAGCGTTGAGTAAAACTGATACTGCTTAAATTAGCTAATGTTTATCAGTATATTCTTTCGGATTCTGCTGTTCTGGAGCTTGGTTCTTTTTTGCAAGAGCAATATCTTTTTGTTTTTCCAGTAGTTCTAGAGTTTTTACTCAATGGTGTGTCTTAATGATTAATTTCTGTTAAAAAACAACTGTACTTTTTTCTCAGTACTTTGTTGCCTGCTGAGTTACAACTATGTTTTTCTAGAATCTGGTGATTTTATTCTTATGATTTGTTTGACAGGGGGGAAATAAATAGAAAATTGAGCTGTTGGTGCAATCCTCAAGTGCATTAATAAAGTTCCCAGGCAGTAACATGTACTGAGACTGAGCTTTTAATAAAGGGAAATATGCACAGCACTATAAGCAACAAGGCAGAACTGAGGCGTTGATTTCAATGCTGTTTATGATGAATTCGGGTATAGTCTTCTGACCCACACGAGTCATTTATCAAAGGTGTAAGCACATGCTTTTAAAAGGGTAGTTATAGGCTTCAGGTGTCAGGAAAGGACTAGTCAAGTCTTCATGGATTAGCTTTCTGTATTCAACTGAAGTTCTCACCACAATGTGACGAACTGAAAAATGTCTGCTTGTAGTAAAAAGCAGGCAGATTTTTTGTAGGGGGTTGTGTGTTGGTTTTTGTTACACAGAATTATTTGTTGTGCTTAATGTTGCTATCTGTTGACACTGTCCTGCTCTGGCAAAGAATGTGTGTGAGAATTAAAAAAGTGAATCTTTTACCAGTTTGATGACGTCTTATTTTAAATATTAAAGTTTGCTAGTAGAATTATAAAGCTGTGGACATGCAGCCTCTGTTATGTCTTTGGAGACAAAGACTTTTCTCTAGTGCGTACTTACTGGGGGTGGGGAGATGTAACAAATTTGAGATTTCTTATCTGTGGTATGCGTGAGCGTAGCTGACATCTCTTGAGTTTGACTGCGCTGTCTGTCCCAGTGCAGAGTGCCAGAAAGCTGTTATCTTGGTCATAATCACAATTGCAGATGTGAAGTGCTAAAGCCTGATCTTTTAACAGCCAGTATATTGATAAGAGTTGGTATTCAAGATTAGTGCCTGTGTGGTTTTGTTTTGTTTTTTTTTTTTAAAGGTAGCATTTTCCATTAAATCTTTCTGGAAAGACTGTATATGACCTTGCTATGAAAAGTATTAGAAGCACTTGTACAAGCTCTTACAGGTTTTGGTTGAAAAGTGCTCCAAGATGCTGCTGCATCTGCTTAATTGACTGCAGTGCTGTGGTTTATTTCACAACAGTTAGATTCTTGCTGTCAAATTAAAAGCTCTGACGATTACAGCTCAGTAGTTGTGGGGTTTGGGGAACAGGCAGTGGTGTTTCGGTTTTGTTTAAAAAGCTGTTTCTACCAGATTCTGATTGAGTCACTGTAACTGCCCATGGAGTTGTAGTTAATGCATATTAGTATGTATCAAAAATGGATGTGGATTTGGCATGATATAGGAATGTCCATGACAGGCGCAAGGGCTTAACATCATAGTGTAGCTATAATATATGTGTGCTGTATGGACTTCAGTTCTCATGGTATTGTATGCATTGCAGTGATGAAGATCCCCTGACAAACTTGCTAATTACAGATCAGCTTATTGGTCCAGTCTTGCACACAAAGTTAGCTCTGAAGTTAGCCCTGCAGTGGCCCATATGATGATCAGCTCTGTACTAGTGAACATCATCATATCAGCTGGTAAAGGAGAGAGGAGGTAGGCATGCATTGGTGGTATTATCCAAACAGTTCTCATTTCTGTTTCTTCTGCTTCGGACAGACAGAACCCATCAATAGGAATTACAAATCTAGAAATCAAGTTATTTGTCCTCCTGGAAAGAAGTATATGCTCCAGGGAAACCCTGCAGCTAAAGGAATTTAAAAAAAAAAGAGATAAGCACTGTTGCCCATAAGCAGATAACGAAGTTTTAGATGGATTATGCCTTTTGTTATACCTAACAGATTATGTTAACCTTCTCTAACTGAACTGTTAAAAGGTCATCTGTTTTATTGGTGTCACCTGTATGGCTTTCTGTAGCCACACCACCTCCATGCAGACTATGGCTTTCTCAGCCACTCTCTAGGATAACTCTAAATGTTCAGGCTAACTTTAAAGGAGTGTTCTGTGTTTACTTATGCCAGTAAAAGAGACTGTTTCGTGAAATAAAAAGACTGGTATAAACAGGAGAAACTGAATATATAGTACTAGATAAATAACAGAGGAGAGTTCTCCTTTCAGTAATTTCGCATGCGAGCTTTTAAATGTTAATCTACTGTCAGGTTTTGATGTTGCTGTTTATGAAGTATTTGGCATCTCCCAAAGATATGTGGCCTACCAGTCCTGTGTGGTGCTTGAGTAGAGTAGAACCTTTCATCCCAATATGAACAAGCTACCAGTGCTGTCTCTGGGTCGGAGCCTCTTTGCGTAGGCTGTTTGCTATAAATAGCTTTCAAAGGAATTTTCTTAGTTCGTCAGTCTTCTAAATTCAACATGGCTTTAAAATAAGGTTTACACACTGTCCAAGATGCTGTTGCCTTGCCTAGTATCCATCTGATGAGGAAGACTTTCTCAATCGGTAGTCTTTCCTTTTCCCTGTCTGCTGATGCAATTCACCCGTTGCAATTTGCTGTTTGCAAGCAGCTTTACCTCATTTGTGACCTAAGTGAAATGTAAATCTGGAAGTTTGGGTGAGCAGAGCTGTGCTTTTAATCAAATATCCTTCTGTACAGCTGATGAATAATTTCTGTTTCTAGAATCACTAATGGAGTTCTGCTCTGACCAATTAATGGAGGGTACAGAAAGAGGGCAGCTCCCCATGGTGCCACAAGGGTAGTCACAGACTGACACACCTGCTTAATTGGAAGCTTATTCTCAGTAGCTGGGAACCTTCATTTGTCATTCAGATCTGAGTTTGCTTGCAGTGATGAAAAATGTCATAGCTGTGAAACTTGAAGCTCTCTAATGGTAAGAACAGAGCATGTAAGTAGTTGCAGAGGACTGAAGTGCATGAGCCATTTACCTTACAGTCTTCTGCCTTCATTCCAGCTATAGTGAGGCAGATGCGGCTCTGAACAATTCTCCTCACATAGTGGTGTGCTGCCAGAAGGGTGCTCTGGGCGCGAGGCAGCTCCAGAGTCCATTTGACTGGCTCTGTAAAAATATTTCTGCTGCCCATGTGCTTGAGTTGTCCTTCCATTGTTGCTAAAGGATTGTCTCTCCTATCATTCAGATAAGAAGCAGGACAAGCAGCAATTTTCAGTGTCTCCCTGCATGGTTATAAAATGAAGACACAGACTCACCCTTGTAGTACTGGAAGTATCTAATATTAAAAGTGATCGAGTAAGAACCTTCTGTTATGTTAAAACTAATAAAGAAAGTCCACTAACAGGTTTTTATTGCATTGGAGCACGGACATGGCTGAACCTTGTCTGATTTTGGTTTCCATTATCTGGACCTCTTCAGTGCCCTGTCTGCTGAGATGGAAATGAGACAGCACTGCCATACTAGGTTGCTTCATTTTGAAGGGTTTCATAGAAGGCTGAGACTACCAGGCTGAATACGATTTGTATAAATGAATTAGCAATAAGTTAATTAAACAAAATAAAACCAAACTAAATAAATAAGTCATTAAAAACAAAGAAACAAAAAGACCCCAAACAAACAAAAAAAAAAAAAACAAAGAAACTTGCTCACTTGTCTTGAGCTTTCTGTGAATTACAGTTTTCTGTAGCTTTCTGTCAGTTGTCCTGTTAAGCAGAGCAGGTACCACAGTGCAGTGGTTACAGCCTGCCATGTTCAGGGTATGCCTGTGCCAGGAGCACTTTGTGCAAGATACTCAACCTGCAGAGTGCTATCTAGAACAAAGTACTGTAATGCAGCCATCATTCTGTGGGTTGGAACTGAATTAGATTGACCATTTCTTGGAAATATGAGCTAAAAACAATGAGGCAAAATGGAAATGTCAGTCATCTAATTTAGCTCTTTTTAAAAATGGCTACATAGTCTTAGCAAAGTATATGTAACACCTGCTGATTTAATTTTGAGTATTCAAGAGCACTTGTGCACTTTTTCTAGGTTTTAAATAGGTGGCTTTTCTTTCAAAGTCTGATTTTAAGCACTCAATATCAAGGTTTGACAGGCTTGTACCTTAATTTGACTAAATGGGTTGGAGCTACTGATCTTTTTTCCTTTTTTTTCTTTTCATTGTGATAGAACTCTTGGTAAATTACATGACTGGTGCAGCTGGGAGCTTGCTATGTTAATTTAATTAAGCAGTTGGAATAATCTAAAAAACCTGGTCTTAACTGGCAGCCCACAGGGAGTATTTGGTGGAGTGACTCCAGAGAGCTACCCTAGCTTTGGAAAATTTAGGGAACACCTGTTATGGCAGCACACAAAGCCAAATGGGTGATCATTTTCATGCTACATGGCTGGCTGTCAGATTATCAGCTTTCTAGAAATGCAAGAATCCAGGTTTACCTTGCAGTTTGTTGCTGGAAGTGCCAGCACAGCATTCCAGTTAATGGGAAGTATGTTAATAAGGCTTATTTATTGCCCGTGTAGGTAAGATATTTGGGTCTCTGATTTGGCAGCTGATACTTCAAATCCATTTATTTATCATCTTATGTGGATGCAGATTTTCTTCCATTTGTATGCCCTATGCCCAGACTCTTTGGATTACTATTTTTTATTAGGGTACTGTATAATGGCTTATAGAAACCCTTCCTTTGTTCATACAAGACTTGTCTGCTAAATTAACAGAGCCACCTTCTCCTCATCGAATCACAGCTTGCAGGATTCTTTTTTGTGCCTAGAATTGTAATCAAGAACGCATTCTCCTTAGCTGAATATGCTATGTAGGATGTGAAGAAAATAGGCAAAAAATAAACCTGTCTTGACTTTGAAATAGATTGTAGTATAACTGAGTTGTTGTTGCATCGTGCTGTAAAAGAATGTATGTTCAAAACACTATGTTCTTTGTTTCTCTTTTAGTCTCTGTTGGAAAAGTTCTTGATTCCCAATGCTTCACAAGCAGAAAGTAAAGTTTTCTATTTGAAAATGAAAGGAGACTACTACCGTTATTTGGCTGAGGTTGCTGCGGGAGATGACAAGAAAGGTATTGTATGTCAGCTTGTGGCTAGATATTGTCAAATATTTGTGGGACAGTGACACGATGAACCACAATAATTCTGATTTGGATGTAAATTTCTGTAGTAATAAGCTTCCTGTTTCCTGAAGAGAGATCATAGGTCATTGGCTTTCAAATTGGTTACAAAAGTTTACGTGTACCTCTGCCATTTGAAGCAGGGAACAGATGTTCACTCGTGAAGTGTTGAAATCGACTCAGACTTATGCATGTGTGCATCTGGTTTATCACCAAGTACAGGTTTGTGCTATTTCTCCTGCCTCGCTGCAGAATATAAAAAGTCTGCATAGGTACAGTGAGCGAATAGAATAGATACAACCTTGAGAAGAAAAGGATTAATAAAACTAATCTTCCTGTTAGGAAATCATCTTCTGTAACCATGGTAGTTTAATGTCAAAATGTTTTTTTTTCTTGTATCTTCATCTAAGCAACTTGTCATGGTTGCAGGTAAGTTGCCTTCACCTAGATTTGGTTAGAAAAGTTAATATAAAGCATATATTAGGTGGCTTAACTGCTGTATTTGAAGAGTCACCCAAACTACATGCTGACTCAAGATGCACTGCTCTCAAGATGATAAGTTCTCCCAGTATGATGTGGAAAGGTGTCTGTGTGACTTCACAAAACTAGGTTGAGTTTGGTATAGACAGGCTTGGAATAATTTCAAGGGAATAGATGTGTCTGCTTTAGCTTTGTGGCTTCAGTGTTATATCCATATTACATAGGGCAGCCCAGTTTCCCTGGGATGTTGGACAATAGAGTGGCATAAAGGTACTAAAACTTAGTGCAATAGGGCTTGATTTGACTTCTGATGCTTACTGCTTGCAAACTGACCCAGTCTTGGTAACTGAAGAGTTGCATGTATAACCAGAACTTCAACTTTCTTACTGTACAGAGGGTAATTACATTTTCCTTTTAGTAATCTGTATTCACTTGCATAGAAAGTGCAGTATTTTGAGTTCCAAAGTTTCTTTTTCTGTTGAGGATTAAGTTGCAGGCTCTAAAATTAGACTGTGAAAATCCTTTTTTGGAGTGGTTTTTAAGTTCATTTTATTTAACCCAGTCTCCTGGCTGGGCAGTTTTTAGTAGACTTCCAGATGAAGAAAATTTTTGAAAGCCCGTCAAGCTTATAGTTGCTGTGGCTCCTGAACTTAAGATTCCACACACATTCTCTCCCAAGTATTCCATCTCACAGGCTTTTCCTCTCTGCTGTCTGTGACCTTGAATAAGAGCAGCTGATGATTATTGTTTAGGAAATAATGGCCATTTGGTTGGGCTGTGTTCTTTCAGCCTTTCGCAGTAAATACAGCAAGAGTATAAAGCTCCCAGCTCTAGGAATTGGATTTTTATCTTCATAAAGCAGATTGTTTATTTTATCAACTGGGGTTTTCTTACGGCAATCTAGCAGACAAGAATGTCAAGCAGGTACCTCACCTTACTATTTTAACCTTGAACTTTGGAACTACACAACGCTTTCTAAAGAATTCAAGGTTAAAAATCGTAATGCTTTTTTTTTTTTTTTGCTCCATGTGTGATTTAAAAATTAACAATACATGTAATTTTCCATAAGTTCCATGAATCAATATTCAAAAGGTAATTGTGTTGTTTCCAATAAGGAAAAAATATGTGCTTCTTTTTAGAAGTTATTTATGTTAAAGAAAAATTATTAAAAGACAAAACACTCGGCTTCATTCCTTGAATTACTTGTTTTTCATGCTGTTTGTTTTGCCTTTCATAAACAGTGCCATTTTCCATTATGAGAAGAGTAAAAAACTTCTTGTTACTTGTAAATTTAACTTTAAACCTAATTCTTCTCAACTGCAGTGTACCAACTTGTGATCACTTCCAAGGTATTAGGGCAGTTGTCAGATCTTTCTGAAGTGCTGCATTATTGTAATGAGTGTGGAGAGGATAAAGTGTTGAATAATTGTGTAGTGAGTGTCCTCCCTCTTCCATGTTGAAGAGAACAATATGATGCTTTAATTTTTGTGAATACATAAAGGTAAACAAATAGGGATTGCATAGACATCCTGATAATTGGTATTCAGTTATTCTCAGCCTTCGAATACTTCTGGCTTAAATACTGATGTATTTTTGAGTCCTTAGCCTGAAATTAATTTTTTTTATTTTTGAATACATGTGACTGGTACTCTTTCAGAGATCATGCTGAATACAGTTCTGGTTTGATCCAGAAGCCTTAGGATTGGAATCCTTCTGCATCTGAATTGAATGACTTCCTGCCCACCTCTTTCTTAGATTCTGTTAACAGTCTTGAAGAGTGCAGGAACAATGGTCCCTCTGTGCTCAATGTCCAGCACCTCTTTCGCCTCCTGCAGTCATCAGGGGCATAGTCCAGCTTGTGGGCTGTGTTGGGCTGTGATCTCTGATTTGTGCAGGCATAGTCTGCTCATGAGTTCAAGTGTGTTCAATGAGAATGGAAAATGTTGAGCTGTTCGGTCTTGTTATACGCAGTTATTTTTTTTTCTACCAAGTGTTTATAACTTGTGCAATTGAAATAATTGAGAATGGCAAAAGATTAATCTCTTAAAAAAAGAGACTGATAGTTAATTTTTCTCCCTTAAAAGTTTATAGGTACTAGAACATTTAAGTTGGGTAAAAATACTTTCTGTGTCTGCATTGGAAATTGAGCTGTGTTGGAAGCGTTAAAAAATATGTATTTAATTTGCATTGGAGTATGCTGCTCTATCTTTGCCGAACAATGGGAACAGGAGTTCTTAGGTGAATGTTACTGAAAAGATTCAGCATGATAGGCAAAGGTCATCAGTGTTTCCTGTGACTAAAACATGGATCTGCAATGCTCTACGTAGTTTAAAAACAACTTTGAAGTCGTGGTACTACATCAGACCTGTATGTAGTTAAAACTTCGGCTTTGTGCCTTTTCATGTAGGTGTTGGGGTTTGTATTCCTTAAATACTATGAAACTGCTGCAAACCTTTGTAAATACAAGTAGTCACAGGGTGGCAGGGAGAGACTCAAATGTAAGATGTGGCCAATGACAACTTTTTTTTTAATAATTTTAAAATGTAATTTAGTACAATCTTCATAAAATAATGACTTGTTAGATAAAGTGCTCGTTCACAGGCATTCTCTTACTTTTTTCACACAGGCGTGAACACGGTTGTGATTGTATGTCTGAGAATTACTTATTTGTGTTTTTTTCTGTGTGTGTTTTTCCCCAAAGGGATAGTGGAGCAATCACAACAAGCATATCAGGAAGCTTTTGAAATCAGTAAAAAGGAGATGCAGCCAACACATCCTATCAGATTAGGTCTGGCTCTAAACTTCTCTGTGTTTTATTATGAGATTCTTAATTCCCCGGAGAAGGCCTGTTCCCTTGCAAAAACGGTAAGTCTAAGGGGGTGAAAAATTCCATTTATATTACTCACATAACCTTTTGTCACATGGCCAATGGAATTTGGTTTTATATCACTAGGCTTTTGATGAAGCAATTGCTGAACTTGATACATTAAGTGAAGAGTCGTACAAAGACAGCACGCTAATAATGCAGTTACTGAGAGACAACTTGACAGTGAGTATCACTACTATTTGCATATTTCTTTGTGGCAGTCGGAGTTGTCCTGTTCATTCTTAGCTGTAGAACTGTCTTTTTCTTACAGACGAGTTTACAGTACATTGTGTTTCTGAGATGCATTTTTTTCTCCTGCCAAAGTCTTTTGTCTGCATGCGAATTAACATGACTTTCTGACGTGAAAAGCTGACCAAATTTTTCAGGATTTTTATTCCAGGAATTTAGCTTGTTGATGTGACATGTTTTGGACTGTGACCAGCAAAACCGTTACCTTTTGCTAAACAACGTTTGAGAGTGCAGTCACATGTGTCTCTTCAAATCTTTTATCAGATTTCATATAACTTATTCTGTGTGATTGCATGTGCAAAGAATAGATCCCACATGAAAAACAAAAGAAGTGATCAAGTTCATTTAAAGACGTGTAGCTTGGGTTTTTTTTGTCTTGTTTTGTTTTAATTTTGGTGAAGTTGAAATTGGAATTGATGCTAGCCAGGCTTATTTCCATGGCAGTCATGAAACAACTAACTTATTTCCTTATTTCCTTGAACTCTTAGCTGTCTGTGGTATAAGTTATGGATTAAGATTGTGTCTTGGGGGGGGAGGTGTTAACCTACTTTGAACTTTACAACTAGCAAAGATAAACATCTAAAGCAAGTGAAACAACAAACGTAAGTAAACAGGCATTGGTGGAATTAATGGCATATGTCACTCCCTGGGCTTCATGGGGAGGAGGCAGAACTGCAAGCTAGAACTGAAAAAATAAGAAGCACCTCTTGTGCCCAGATGTAACCTCTTGATTACGTTCTGTGTGTCTGCCATCAGAGACACTTACAAAATAGCTGGGCTTCTTTCAGCACAGCTAGAAATAAAGTTGTACAGTTGGATAAAATCGGAGTTGCCATATTTTCTGCTTTTTTTTTCTAATACTTTATTCGTCTGTTCCTTGGAATCTTTTCCACTAGAATGGCAACTAAATGGTCCTGAAAAAAACATACTGTGATTGTTCCAGCTGTGGCTTACGAAACAAATGGAGACATTTCTCAGCCTCTGTAATGGAGAGAGATCCAGGGTTGGCGTCACTTTCAGTGTCTGTGTGTGCTGTCCCCTTGAGTGTGGTTGCTCAAGAGCAGTCCTCTGAATGAGTGGTATTGAAATATAGAATAGAAGCTGTCTTTAATTGCTTGCTTTCCAGTAAAAATAATATAAAGCTCGTCACAGCAGTTGGAAAGCAAATTGTTTCATACAAGAGCGAAAGCTGGACTGAGCTACTGGAGTGTGTAAATTACAGTAGTAGGCCCCATAAATTGGTGTGAGCTTTCCAATATAAGGGGGAGAGCTGTAGACAGCTGCAGGATTGCTTTAAATGCTTAGTGTGGCCTGCGGGAGTGCATGATTCTATGTTTTTCCACAGCTTCTTGAAGTAGAAAATAAGTTTTGATGTATGTGTGACTGACGAAGACTGCAGTGAATTTCATAAAAGTAGAAAAGGTCGGTTTTGCTGGTTTTGCAGGTCTGTTAGAGAGGCTTTTGACAGTGATTCAACACATTGATCAGTTACGTGCAGGAATAGTATCCTCCATTGTTGATTTCTTTTTGCATTGAGTCTTGTACGGCTGAAGAAGAGTCTGTTTTCTTTCTCAGTGGGGACTGAAGGCAAAGAGGTGTTCAGAGGGTTGTTTAATATATCAAGTCAAAACCTGTTTTGGTAAAACTGCTAGATAATTCCTTATTTACTCTGCTATGAAATATTTTTTTCTTTAAAAAATGAACAAAAAAAAGGCATCCTTTCCCCGTAAGAGTTTTCTTTCCCAGCACATTCATTAAACTGTACTTTGAATTTGTAGCCCTCATTTTATAGCAGTCAGGCCTTCTTTATTTAATGGAATAAACGAACGCATACGTACATATCTGTAGGTACTCCAGAGGTAAGGATTTAGGACAAAAGACTGATAAAATTCTGATAAAACTTTTCTTGATAACTGTTCCTTACATGAGCAGCGCTGAAGCTGGGAATAATGTATTGTCCTGATAATTTAGTGCAGAATATAGTGCAAGGGCTGGAGCCTGATGAGCACAGTGTTGTCTTCAGTCGATAAACTTGTTGCTTATGCTGTCAGGAAGGAACACGTAGTGCAGATATCCTGTGTTACGTTCAGAGCAAGAACAAGGTGGCTGGTCTTCTGCAAGTTTCTCTGTTGTCTTGTACTCCTGAAAAGGACAAAATGTTTCTGATGGATTATTTTATTTTTTAGCATCTTGTGAAACCTTAAATGTAGGTAGAGAGAGTAGACTGTAGGCAGAGAGAGAATTAGTTGTTCCTAGGTTTTACCACCTTATTCTATAGAGCGTGAAGGATTCAGTTAATGCTGCTCTAACTCCATGAAGCAAGAGGTTACAAATCAGACTGGGCTGGTAATAGTTTGGAAGCAGCCAACGTGGCAAAATACTTGACTCACAAAATAATTTCTTTGCCCTGGGTGTTCCCTGATGCTTAGGTTCCTCAGTTGGTACTTAATCTTCATATGTGACCTCTTAATACAAATTTATGAAGCGTAAAATATTTGTACATACTGTGTGTTTAGCCTGATTTTCTTCCTTCTTTGCCCTGCCCACCAAGTTTGGAAGCTTTGTGTTCCAAAAGTGGCTGGAGGAAGGCACACCTGACTGAGGAAAGCCAAGGGGTGGACAGCTCAGTAAAATGGTTTTGGCTTTTTTAGAAAAAAAAATAAATTTAGATGCCTGTTCTGAAGAGAAGGTAGCATTCACTCTTATGTTGGATGTGGAGAGAGACCTTTACTGAAGCTCTTCTTTCAGAAAGATGCATAAAGCCCACTTGAGGAGGAGGTACAAATCCACAGATTCTTAGTCCCTGATTCTCCTGTGTCTGTTCTGTAAGTTTGATTCTTGCCTGCTTGTAATCGTATTTTAGTGAGCCTGGTGGATGTGAGACTTTGGTTTTGATGGTTCATGAACTTCCTCATTAAATGCAGTGTACGGTTGGGTCACCCAAGACTCGATTTCCAGTTTTGTCGTCTGTGGAAGTAACAGCCGTCTATTTTTTCTGCTTTCTTGTGGAGAGAAATACACTTGCTTTTTTCCATGGTGCTAGGTAGGACTTCTTGCAGAATGATTTTAAGAAATGGTCTTTCTGTCTAATAATTCCTTATTAATAATTAGTCATAATGTTAATAGCTTACATATTCTGCTCATTTTTCTTTCCCAAACAGTTGTGGACATCGGATACTCAAGGAGATGAAGCTGAAGCAGGAGAAGGAGGGGAGAATTAACCAGCCTTCCAATTTCCATCTGCCTCATTCTGAAATTTACACAGTAGACCATTTGTCATCCATGCTGTCCCACAAATAGTTTTTGTTTACGATTTGACAGGTTTATGTTACTTCTATTTCAATTTCTATATTTCCCATGTGGTTTTGTTTAATATTAGGGGAATAGAGCCAGTTAACATTTGGGGAATTTACCTGTTTTCATCTGAGGTGGCCAATATAGGGTTGTGAAATTTTTATACCAGTTTTACATGTTTGGCATAGTACTTTTGGTACATTGTGGCTTCCCACAAGGCCAGTGTTAAAACAGCTTTCTATGTCAAGCAAAGATGACTGCTTGTGTATTGGTCTATCATGATGGAAAAAAGGGATAATCAGTTGCAGCCATAGGTGTAGTTAGCATGAATATTCAAGCTGGAGCACGCATGGCTGTGGACAAACTGATGTCCCATAGATATTGCATGTCAAGTCAACATGTGAAATCTGTGGAATATACCAATCAAGTGTACATCTTTGATTGCAGCTGAAGTGTTCCTTAAGACAGTTTGATAACCCAGTCAACTATCTCTAGAGAAGGACAGAGAAACGGTTCACATTCCATTATTTGTAAAGTTACCTGCTGTTGCTTTCATTATTTTTGCTACACATTTTATTTGTATTTAAATGGTTTAAGCAACCTAAGAACAAATGTACAAGTAAAGATGCAGTAAAAAATGAATTGCTTGATATCTATAATGACACTGTATATCGAGCACAGCAGTAAAACAAAAACCCATGTATTTAACTTTTTTAGGTTTTTTTGCTTTTGTGATTTTTTTTGATACTTGCCTAACATGCATGTGCTGTAAAAATAGTTAACAGGGAAATAACTTGAGATGATGGCTAGCTTTGTTTAATGTCTTATGAAATTTTCATGAACAATCCAAGCATAACTGTTCAGAACATGTGTATTAAGTTGATGTAAGTGGAATAAAAGTTTTATGAATGGACTTTTCAACTACCTTTGGTGTAGATTTCATGTGATCTCTCTCCCCACACCCTTTAGATTAATGACAGTATTACATTCAATATGGAAGTGGTTTTGTTATGGAGAAATCTTAACACACATTTAGGCTTTTAGTTAATTCCAAGGAAGTCAAGACTATATCTGATTTTAAGATTTACTTCAATTAATTAATTTACAACTTTTAGATGCCTGCACCTTTGTGACTGTCCAGCTGGTACTCTAGAGATACCTTAACAAATACATGGCTCCCAGACCAAGGGCAAAAGGCATGTCAAATTATTTAAGATGTGACCTTTGGAATAGGTCTGCTTATATGGAAAACCACAGCTTTTGCTGTTGCCCTTCAAAGGGGAGCTGAGCAGGAGCCTCCCTGGAGTTCAGAGGCTTCAGACACTACAGCTCAGTTTGTGGAAAGGCTCCCCGGAGGAATGATGCTCAGTCTTTCCGTGTCCTCAGTGAGGTCTACACTGGTGGTATTCATGGAATAACTATGGCATTTATATATATTTGGTTTGAAACTGAAATAATAGTGAGGAAACTAAGACTAATTCTCAAACAGTATCACATGTCTCTCAAGAACTGAGACTCTTGGAAAATAATTGAACTGTACTAAAATATTCTTGTTGTATTTGTGTAGTCCATGTCAGGGAAGCTTGATTGGCCTTTTACTTGATTGAGCTGCACATTTGAGTACTTTCTAGTTTTAGATACCTTTTTTGGGGTGGAGAGTTATCTTGATGTCACCAGGTTAATCTGATACCTGGAAGAGTAAGATGAACCAAGTCACTGAACGTGAACTCCATTGCCTTCCTGTTTTGCACATGCAGTGGACTTAGTTACAGGTCTGACTTTGTAGAAGTTCAGCATAGGCTTTGTCTTGTATTTAAAAAAATAACACATGATGATTGCATTCAGAATGTGGTGTTCCATCTCTAGAAGCAGCCAAACCTTTTGTCACAGATTTTAAGGCTTGAGATTGGTAGAAAATGTGGGTAGATTAATCTTAAGCCTTAAAGTAGCTATGTACACTCATCATCATGCCTAGAATTGCATGATAATAATGTGTTATAATGGGTAATAAAAATTACAGTCTGATTAAGAACAGGAAAAAAAAAGGAAGAATATGGAGGGCAAAGGTTAATGGGGCTTTCTAGGGGAGAACTTCATCTATCCCTTAATTACCACTGAAAAAAGTAACAATGACTTCTTTAACACATGAAAGCACTTGTCAGAAAGAAAAAGCAGTAATCAAATACATTTACAAAACAAAGGGCTACATTCCAGTCTGGAAGCTACACATCAGCAGACCATGACTAAAAAATTCTTTTGGGGGCAATATTGGATCCACTTTTAGAAAGGAAAGGCTCCCTCTTTAGAATATGTGAGTTCTTTGTCTTAGGCAATATCTTCATTAAAGCCTTTTCTGCTTCCCTTACTGAAAGGATTTGACTTTCAATGTGTGTGGTAAACTGCTTTACTCTAAACACTTAAATTAAAGCTATAGGAAATATAGCAAAAAAAAAACCCAACACCTTTATCCGACTGTTAAGAAAGGTTTGAGTGGATGGGGTAAAGTTACCCCATGTTCCTGGAGAAGTCAAGGTATTACTGAAAATTAAAAAGCACATAATCGGGTGCAGTAGCAGAAGAAATATTTTACTGTTGTGGCTTTAAACACAAAATATGAAGGTATCTGTACATAAGAGGTCATTGGATTTATTTGGTGTGGTGGTTTTGAAGTTTTTTTGCTTGTTTTTTTGTTTAAGGAAGTCTTCTCTAACTTCTGTACCTAACCTGGTCTTTAAAATATCACAAAAGTTTCACCCCTGAATCTTCATTTGCCCCATTCCTCCAGCAGAGCGATCTACGGTATTGGATCATGAAAAATATGTTCTGTGTGGAATGATCAGCTTCCTCTTCTGACAAGCTTATTTTCAGGTATTTTCAGTCTGTGTTCCAACACTGAAAACCCTCCTGAACTGTGGCAGTGTTGCTTCACGCAGTGCCTGTCCCGTTCTGCTATGTTGTCTCCTGCTTTGTTGAGCAGAGGAGGTTCATGGGGGCCTTGAGTTCTCTGAGCCATGAGGTGCAGAGGTAGCGCCGCGCGCATTTGCGTTAGAGAGTGACGCTGTTCCCGAGGGAGCTGCGTGGTGCTTGCCAGCGATGGACCAGACGGCATGGGCTGAATGGGCAGAGCAGTGGAAGAAGGTGGGGTGCACTGAACTGCCTGTTCGCTGAGGGCAGCCCAGTATCCACCTGCACCCTGGTGTTCCTGAAAGGGAAGGGAAGGCTTGCAGAATGGCAACAGGGGCATGCAGTCTGTGAAGAGACAAGTTCAAGGTGCTGCAGAAGCCGTCTCTGACAGCCCAGTTAGCACCTGCGTTCTACTCGCCTTTTGCTTCAGATCCTTCTGGAGGACAGGTAGCTACGTTAGCTTCACCTTCTGTTGGTAAGCTGTCCATGTAGCTGGCAATGTGTGACCGGGTGTGCTTCCTTATTTCCAGTAACACATCTCAGCAAGATCCTGGCAGGCTGATCTTTCAGGTTCTGAATGGAGGAGGCAAGGAAGGACAGCCCTATGGATAAGAAAATGTATTGGAAGTCAAGATTTAGCCTCTGTTCCAGACTCTCTCTTGGAATCTTTTTATGGTAAGTAGCTTTGTTTTCTTCCAAGGTGCAGTTAAAAATTGTTGAAAATCAGAAATCTGAGTCTTTCTGAAAATGGTTACTCACAGTACCATTTCAAAGAGGGGGAATTTCTTCCTACTGATACAGCATGAACATGCCTCAAAACTCAGGTAAAGAACCTATTGAAAGAGAACTATTTTCAGCAATCACTGCAGCCTTTGAGCTGTGTTTGAGGACGTCGCGTTAATCTTGTGGATACAACTGAAAATAATTTTTTGCCTACTCCACCCTAAGAAAACCCAGCATTGTCCATTAGCTGCAGTGGTAGAGGTGCTGGCTGTGATAAGTAATATCCATGATTGCCTTTCCACTCTTGGAAGTACAGATTATACAGTAAACGTTGCTGGATTCATTTATTCTTATGTAACAAAATATTTGCTTTAAGGATTTTTCTCCTTTTTGTTCTATTCTCTTGTACCCTGGTCTGAAATAATAATAATTTTAAAAATAATTAATTTTAAACCTGCCAAGTGCTAATTGCCATAGCAACTGCATGCTGTTTAAAAAGTTCAGAAACATTCATGATGAGACAATTCCAATATGAATCCAGAAAATCAAGCTTGATTCTACATTCCTTGTGTTGTGCCCTGCCGTCCCCAAGCTCTGTTTTTTACTAAGGAGTGACAGGAAGGTGGTCCTATCCCATGTAATCCTGTTTCCAGCTGAAAGCAGAGAAGGTGCGACTGCTCTCCTGGTTTGGTCTCTATCCCCCTCGTGTTGGTGTGATTTTACTTGGGGTCAGCACTTTGCATTGTCATTACTCATTTGAGTAGTAGGTCGTTACCTTCTCCCCTCTCCTCAGCAAGGCTGCCGTGGAGCTTCAGTAGATGCAAAGCCCAGCAGTCCTTAAATTGGGGTGTGAAGCAGAATGAACTGTTTTAGAGGTGATGTGCCTTGGACGTAAGAGGGAGCATTAGGGGTATTGGCCATCTGGTTGGAGCAGGAGGACTCTGGGATGATGGGGGAAGGCTGAAGCTGTGCATCCCTCATAACCATGTAGATGAGAGAAGCTGGTTTCCCAGTGGGCTGGCGGTTCTTGGCAGTGAGATATGTCTGGGGTAGAGCAGAGTCACTCATGTTACGTACCAAATTACTTTGCTAGAACTAGAGAGAAAATGGCAATTTCAGATTCTCTTCCTACACAAAATACAGCAACAACTATGGCTTGGAAGTAGGAGTTTCTGAGGGCTTCAACAGTTCACTCTGCAAGCCATGCAGTTTTGTTTGGTCACTCAGGAACACATGTTTTTGGAATACCCAAGGTTCCTGCAGTGAGAGGGCAGTTTTAGATATGTTTAGAGAACTTTCTGGTAGAGCTGTTCTGCAGAAAACTGGGGTTTTAAGGAAGGGTTTTTTAACACAGCTGCTTAGATGAATGAAGTGGCTGAACGTAGCCTCAAAGGGAGCTGAAACATATGGGACCCCCAAGCTCAACTGGTGGATACAGATCTGGAATGCTGTAATTTGTTGCAGTCCCATTTCTCTGTGACTTCCTACTGGGAAGAAGAGAGCAAAAAGAAAAGGTTTCAAGGATGGAAATCCAAATATGTCGCGCCCTGGATTACATCTCTGGGGCTTGTCTTTGATAGGGCTTGGAAAGTAGTCAAGGAAAATAAGAATTTTTAACCACGGGCCACCTTCTGTTTTTTTGTTTCTTTCTTAGGGTTGGGTATGTTTTATGTTTTCTTTCTTTCTAGAGATGTGCTTCCCTGAAGCAACTTAGCAAATGCTTTCTGTTGACCAGACATTTCTTCCCTGAAAAGAATCACAGGTTTTGGAGGGAGGAATTGCTCCCTTACTGCCTCTGCCTGCTCTGTCTTCTTTCTTCTCCTTGCTTTTAATCCCAGGCATCATATAAACTGTGCTGTAGCGCTTTAAAGCTAGAGAATTTCATCAGGGATCTACATATTTGTGGCGAGTTAAGTGATATCTATGTACTGGAAGCATTCATTTGCAGTGCCAGTGTTGCTGTCGATCAGAGTGCCATCTGCAGAAAATCCAGGCATCGTTCACTTGAGCTGCCATCACAGCAGCCCATCCCAGGGAGACCGGCAAGCGTGCAGGGAGCCCCCGTGGCTCGTAGGGCAGACATAACAGCCTGTCAACACATGTGAATATGCACAGCCAAGTCCCAAGCTGCTGATTTTTTTAAGATCCTTAAAGAGGAAAGAGTTATATAAATATAAATCCTTTACATGTTAAAATATCCTTATTCATAGATGAATGTCAAATGTAATTCTGTCAAGTTATTTTTTTGCATCTAAATTTAATCATTTTATTCCTTTGTATTTCAACAGTAATACTTAAAATATGTTCTCATCTGGACTGCATAGCCACACTCAGCGCAGGGGAAGGCTGATCCCCAACATTGTCCCACAAAGCCTGGTGCTTGTCCATTGCACTGAGCATTTTTAAGAGGCTCATCATAGTTTAACCTTCTGGGACAGGGGAGTTAAGCTGTTTTGCTGTTAATGCTAAGCCATTTAGCATCAGCATATTTAATTCCAACTCCTACTGCCAAAAGGAACTGGAGAACCTCTCTAGGTCAGTGAGGTTGTCTCTGCATTGCCAGCAAGTGGCGTTTAATGAATGAGAGGGTTTTTTGACCAAAGATAAGGGTGTGCTGTTGCCGCTTTTGGTGGCTTAATGCATCCCAGCATGACCAGAGGCTGTAGGCTTTGTAGGGAAGGCACTAAACTTTAGCAAAACATTTGTATGTGTCTTCTGAGACCTCACAGTGGTTTCTGTACTGGGTGTCACAGTTCCGTTCAAAGTGGAGAAAGGTTAACTCCTTAATGCTTATGGGTGAGATTTCACTCCAGCCAGATGATGTCAGGCATTTCAACAAAAACAAGCTGGAGAAGCTGGCCTGTGTGAACCTCCTGAGGTTCAACAAGGGCAAGTGCAAGGTCCTGCACCTGGATTGGGGCAACCCCCAGTATCAATATAGGATGGGGGACTATGTGATTGGGAGCAGCCTTGTGGAGAAGGACTTGGGGTGCTGATTGAGGAGAAGCTCAACATGAGCTGGCAATGTGCACTCGCAGCCCAGAAAGCCAGCTGTGTCCTGGGCTGCATCAGAAGAAGTGTGGCCAGCAGGGCAAGGGAGGTGATTGTCCCCCTCTGTTTCTGGAATCTCTGTCCTATGAAGGATGTGGAACTATTGGAATGGGTCCAGAGGAGGCTACCAAGATGATCAGAGAGCTGGAGCACCTCTGCTAGGAGGACAGACTGAGAGAGTTGGAGAAGAGGAAGCTCTGGGGGGAACCTCGTAGCAGCCTTCCAGTACCAGAAGGGGCTACAGGAAAGTGGGGAGGGACTTTGTACAAGGGCAAGTAGTTATAGAACGAGAGGGAATGGCTTTAAATTGGAAGGGGGAAGATTTGGATTGGACATGAAGAAGAAATCCTTCACGCTGAGGGTGATGAGACGCTGACACTGGTTGCCCAGGAAAGCTGTGGATGCTCCTTTGCTGGAAGTGTTCAAGGCCAGGCTGGATGGGGCCTTGAGCAGCCTGGTCTGGTGGGAGGTGCCCCTGCCCATGGCCAGGGGGGTTGGAACTGTAGGATCTTTAAGAACCCTTCCAACACAAACAGTTCTATGATTCTACAATTTCGGTGTGAATCCAGACCACTCACCTCCTACGTTCTCATCCAGCTGTGTGTCCATGAGCAATGGCCATGAAGAGGTCACAGGCTTTTACACCAGAGCCAGAAATTACTCCATTACTGAAGCGAGGTACTTGCCTTTTAATAGCAGGAAACCAGCTGTGTAAGCTATTGCCTAAAGCAGCAAACATCAGCAATGAGTGGTTTCCTCCAAGACGAAGCAGGCTGGTGGTCAATCTGCAATTCTGGCATAACTTGAACTTTAGTCTGACCTGCTAGAGCCTAGGATGGAGTTTACTTCCTGCTGCCCATCAGTAGCATTACAGAAGCCTAACTTTTGCATAGCAGATTTTGTGCACTATCCATCTTTTCCCAGTCTATTTTGTCAGGCTTGAAATTCATGGTGTACTAAAGCCCTGACAAAACAGAAGGTTGTGTAGCTGGGGCTGTAGAAATAGCTCACTTTTAAATGTTAGGGAAGATAGGTCTGTGGTGTTTTGTATTCTGGAAGATAAATAATTATTTCACAAAGAATGCAAACAGATACTTTGAGATAAGCAAAGAAAATGCTAATAACAAGACTATGACAAAAGGAAGTAAGAAGATGTGCTGAGAGAGATAGGGAAGTGAGGCAGCAAGAACCTAACCTCAAAGCACATGGAGATTACCCGACCCAACATCCGAGCCAGCCCTGTGCACGTTTCAGTGGTGACGATGACGGTAGCACAGTCCCTGCCCTTTTCCAGGCCTGAGAGGCATTGCACAAACTGTGCACGTGGGGACTGGATAAATGACAATTTTTAGACTGAATGTGACCTAGAAAAATGGTCTGGACTTTTGCAAAACGGGATCAGGTTCACTGAAGGTTAGCTTCAGAGAGAAGCAGTGCTACACTTCTATATCTTTTTTCTTTTCCCCCTACTGTTTATAAATTAAGAATTTATGTGTTAAGCATACATCAGGCTTAAGTTTCTTACAAAAATGTGATGACATATTTATTAAAATTTGAGTTTGGTTGTACTGCTATCACCAGCAGAAATTCAGGTTACAGGAGAACGTGTAAAATGACATCACCATCATGGTGAAGATACCCAATGCTGCACAGAGAAGCGTTTCAAAGGAAGTGCCTAACTGGTTTTACTAAGAAACTTGCCAGTGCTTGAGGAGTACTGGGACATCTCATCACAGCCTCAACCACCCCTCCTTTTCCATTATTGCAGGAGTTCACAATGATTATCCTGAGGGGCTGGTCAGCAATGGGAGTTTTTGCTTCAGTGACTGTTATGGTGACACAACACACACCAGAAATAATTATTCCCTGTTCTTGCATCTCCTGTATGTTCAAAGCCCAAGATTTTGAATACACTTGCAAAGTAAAGTCAAAATCAGGCTTGATGTTCCTGACCACAGGGTGTACAAGCCAAGGACAATCCCCAGCTCCCCCTAGGTGGAAGCTACTTCCCTGCCTCCCACCCAATTGCATCGTGGCTGCAGAGCAGAAGCAATTCCCTGCCTTCCACAGCTCCTGCTGTCAGGAGCCACTGCCACGATAGACAAATTGCCTAGGGGCTCCCCAGAGGTGTTAAGGAGATTGGGAGATAGGTGTGGAATTAGGTAAACAGAAAGTGAAAGCACTGAGGGATTTTCAGGGAGGGGAAGGAAGTAGCTCTGATGGATGGGCTGCAGTGGAGAGTCTTCATATGGTGGGATAAACATAGCACTGATGGGGGAAAAAATCTCAAAAGAAGTCCCTTGTTAAATATTTTGGTAGTACCTCATGTTCCAAACCCATGGAAATGGATGGATCCTAGATGCCTTCTGATCAAAATGGGCTTAATTAGGGATGCCATCTGAAAGTCAGAGGCTCAAATTGATGCTTAGGTGGACATTTGGTGGTGGCAGAAAGCTATGTGTGTGGGAGAGGGTGGCTTTCAGTGATCACAGTCATGAAGTGCAATAAGTTTGCAGCCTCATCGGATTGTGCCTCATGCCTCTAAAGAGTGATTCATGAGTCACCTTCTCCTTTATCCTACTAATACCTTGGGATTGATAACAAAGGGAGGTGAAAAAGAAGTCGCTTAGCTGGCTTCAGGAAGAAGTCTTCTTAAGAAACTTCACTCAGACTAAAAAGTTTGGATTTTCTGTCTCTGAATTATGAGATTTTTCTTTTTTTTTTTCCTTGACCCTATCAAATGGATGAAACAAGAGAGCCAATTCCTGAATTGGCTGTTCACTTTCTTCTGGTAATTCTGTATGCACGGTGTTTTATTGCAAAATAAGGAGGAATAACCTTCTTCTCCCTTCTTCCAAAGAAGGGGGAGAGCTCTGAGTCTCTATCCTCTGCTACGCCTGATTTTCAGGTTGTGCTGCTTTCCTGTTTCTGTGAGCATCTAGACTGAGCAATAAGTGTGCTTAGCAGCTGTTGCTGATCAATAGCAGTGCTCTGAGGGCTGCATCCCCATCTGTGATTTGCTTCTCTTGAACACTCAGCGAACGAGTTTTGGAGAGAAAGCCATGAAGATCTCCCTGCAGGCTGATACACCCAAGTCTTTTTGCAGATAGGTCAGTTAACACATTATGGTCATCTAAGCTTTGGAACATGAAAATCCCATCTGAGGTATGAATGACAAGTCAACCAGTGAAATGGGGAGCCACTTTTGAGCTGTCAGGAGAGCATGTGTTTATGGCCATCATCATCATCACTGATGCAATATTCAGCTCACTTGAACGTGGGAAGGTGATGTGACCAACCTCCTTCACCTGTTTGTCACTTGAGAAGGCAGTGCGAGTGATAAACCTCAAGAAGCTGGATGGATTCACTGCAGGGCTCCAGAGCAGACTGGTGATGACCAAGTTCATCCATCAAAAGCCAACCAAACAGGCCAGCTCTTTCTCTGCTGCAATCACATTGTCTGTCACTGATATTCTCTGGGTTTTCAAGTATAATAGCAGAATATTACATTTTCTTGGAAGGATAATGAGGATAATAACTCTCCTGAGTCCCTGAAGGCCACAGCTGAGACATCAGTGGAGAAAGCAATGGTGTCCACCTGACTTGCTCCTTTTCCTGTTCCCTGGCTAAAGCATGGACTTCAGCCTGCAGGGCTGCCAGGTTTTACTTAAACTTGTATGAGAGATCTTTTAATTGAAATGTTTGATTAAGACATTTATTATCCAAACAGGAAACAAGATGTAGAAAATCACAGATGTTTTTGAGGGAATGTAAGCTGAATTTGGAGCAGACTTTCACATACTGAGCACAAGCTACATCGCACTTCCCCTAACAAGGTTCCTGTGACAAACTGAAGAATCAATTAAACATCTTTCAAGAGGAAACAAGATGTCCAAGAGGGATGAGACAGATGAACTTTTCTTGATTCAAGAAATATCTGTTACACTGTGATGATGCGTTTTTCTTTTAGTTGTTAACCCTGCAGAATGGACTGAAATTATAGAATCATGAGGTTGGGAAAGACCTCTGAGATCGAGTCCAACCGTACCTGTTCCCTTCCTAAACTATATCCCTAAGAAAAGCATCCATCCGCCTTTCAAACACCTTCAGGGATGGCAACTCAGCCACCTGCCTGGACAGTCATTCCAATGCCTGACCACCCTTTCAATGAAGAAATTTTACCTGACATTGAGTCTGAACCTCCCCTGGCACAACTTATGGCGATTCCTCCTGTGACTTGGGAGAAGAGACCAGCACCCACCTCGCTACAACCTCCTTTTAGGCAGCCATAGACAGTGATGAAGACTCCCCTCAGCCTCCTCTTCTCTAGACTTAACAACCCCAGTTCCCTCAGCCACTCCTCATAGGACTTGTTCTCCAGCCCCTTCACCAGCCTTGTTGCCCTTCTCTGGATGCGCTCCAGCACCTCAATGTCCTTCTTGTACTGAGGGGCCCAGAAGTGAACACAGTACTCGAGGTGCAGCCTCACCAGTGCTGAGTACAGGGGCACAATCACTGCCCTGGTCCTGCTGGGCACACTGTTTTTGATACAGGCCAAGATGCCACTCTTGGCCACCTGGACACACTGCTGGCTCGTATTCAGCCAGTTGTCAGCCAATACTCCCAGGTTCTTCTCTGCCAAGCAGCTCTCCAGCCATTCTTCCCCAAGCCTGTAACTCTGCATGGGGTTGTTGTGTCCCAAGTGCAGGACTCTGCACTCGGCCTTGTTGAACCTCATCCCATTGGTCTCAGCCTGTCCAGATCCCTCTGCAGAGCCTCCCTTCCTTCAAGCAGATTGACACTTCCACCCAGCTTAGTGTCATCTGCAAACTTGCTAAGAGTGCACTCAACCCCCCTCCTTACTCCTCCAAGAACTGAGAATTCTATCATCTCGTGATCACTGAGCCCCAGGCATCCTCCAACAGTCACATCTCCCACAAGGCCTTCTCTGCTCACAAACAGCAGACCCAGAGGGGCACCTTCTCTAGTTGGTTCACTCACAGGTTGTGTCTGGAAGTTACCTTCCATACACTCAATGAACCTCCTAGAGTGCTTCCTTTCTGCTGTGTTATACTTCCAGGAGACATCTGGAAGGTTGAAATGCCCCACAAGAACTACAGCTAGTGATTGGGAGACTGCTCCCAGTTGCTTGTAGAAGAGCTCGTCAATCTCTTCATCCTGGCTGGGCAGCTGATAACAGACTCCCACCACGATATCTGGCTCTCTGCGCATTCCACTGATTTTAACCCACAAGCACTCAACTGTATCATTACTAATATTCAGGTTTGTGTGATCAAAACCTTCTCTAACATAGAGGGCAACCCCACCGCCTCTTTTTCCTAGCCTGTCTCACCTGAAGAGTTTGTAGCCACCCCTGGCAGCACTCCAGTTGTGCGAATCATCCCACCACGTTTCCATGATGTCAGTTATGTCATAGTTTTCTAGCCCTGCAATGGCTTCCAGCTCCCCTTGTTTGTTGCCCATGCTGCGTGCATTACTGTAGATGCTCTTCAGTTGGGCTGTTGTTTCCACCTTTTCTTTAAGTGAAACAGCCATAGTTCCTAAGTGTTTTCTACCTGTGATTTGCAGCCCACAGATACTCTTTGCGTTCTGGCTGCCACCTGGAGCGCTATCCCCCACTTCCACTGAGGTGGCAGACCCAGGGGTCCTCACTAGTACATTGTCCCTTAGAGCCTGAGGTGCCATTCCCGTGCTTTATTGTATCAAGCCCAGTGATGTTCCCCATCCCCTTCCAATCTAGTTTAAAGCCCTCTTAATTAGCCCTACCAGCTTCTTGGAAAGCGTCCCTCTGCCCTTTGGGAACAAGTGTACCCCATCGTTTGCCAGCAGGCCTGGTGTGTAGGCCATCCTGTTGTCAGAGAACCCAGAGTTTTGTTCTTTGCACCAGGTTCAGAGCCAGGTATTTAATTCCTGGCTCTTCCCACTCCTTTCCTCACTATTCCCTATGAGAGAAGAAAAAACTACCTGCGCACCTGAAGCCTTCGCCATCCGTCCTAAAGCCTTAAAGTCCTTTTTAATCGCCCTAAGATTTGTAGCTGGCTTCTCATTATTTCCTAACTGAAAGATAAGCAATGGGTAATAATCTGTGGATTTAACAAGATTTGGGATACTGGGGTTTGTGATATTAGATCCTTTTTAATTATGGCTTTTCTTTCATGTAGCATGTGCTGAGTTTCTAGTTGTGTCACAGTCTTAAACTCCTTGTGCTAAGACCATACGCAGCTGAAGATAAAACTCAACTGAAAAAAAAAGAGCTCAAGAAGCTATCAGATATTCCAATGCAATTTCAGTGGTGTAAAACTGCAAGAAGTAAAATCTACCTTTCAAAAGAAAGGAAAAGGTTGCTTATGTTGTTGACGGAAACCAAGTATTTTTGCAGTTACGTAAGAGCTGCTTCTCAAAGTATCTGACACTCACCTTTAGCTGCCTCTCTGATGGAAAGCCTGAGGATGCTGTGTAGAAGTCTGGCTATTCTGTAGCTGAGGAAGGAGCACTGAGAGAAGAATTTGTTCAATCTCTTAGGTTTGTGCAGTTCATAATGGCAGCAAATGCTGCGCTGGACTCTACAGAGCTACTCGAAACACATGCCCGGGGCGCAAGGCTTATGCTCTCAGCTGTTGTTTAGTGCATCTGGAGAACTTCTCCAGGGGCTGGGCACGATGCTGGAGTTCATTCACATCTCTGTCAGTGGCAGCCTGGCAGCTCCATCCATCTGGCACCTCAGCAAAGAATTGACCAGAGACAAAAGTACAAAAGCCTTGGTGTCTGCAAGGAAGTGCTGCTGGCAATCCACACTGAAACTCCATTTTCTGTAGTAACTGGTGAACTCAAGCTCTCTTAGAGCAGCAACGTGTATGTTTTCTGTGTAGAGATACCTGTAATCTTTCTTTTTCCCCAGCTTGTAGGACAGCATTGTTGTCTCATGGCAGCAAGCATCTGGTGTGCCAGGTCACGTAGTAGGAAAAAGATGCCAGGCTCCCAAAATCCAACATCCCATGCAGCCTAATGGAGGATTTTTGAGCACGAAGACCCCTGGACAGTGTTCCTCAGCATCAAACCGTGAAAGAGGGCAAGATGCTTAACAATAGAGCATCTGACCCTTGGACTTGGTGCTGTAGATGGAGGAGGCAGAGCGGGAACGCCCCCTCCACCTCCTCTCCACCTGCTTCCAGGAGCAGGCTTCACTGTGCAGGGAGGTAGTAATCCCTGTGGCCCCCTCTAAAGCCAGCAGAAGAGAAAGGGAGCCTCTACAAGGGTGACTAACCCTCCCTATAACAAAGACAGGGTGAAGTGGACATCCTGCAGGTGCTCCTCTCCTCCGCTGGACCAGCCAGCCCCAGTTTTTGATGGCTGAAGTCAGAGGAGCTCCCCCTCCACGTCCTGACTCATGCACAGCCTCTGTTTCAGGTGTGCAGTCTTGTCCACTGACCTTTCCCCCCAAATCAATGCCAGGCTGCATATGCTTACAGTCCACGTCCCCAGGAGCGGGCAGTTCTGGCAGCTGAGCTGAGCTGACATGCAACTCCCTGAAAGAGCACCCTCTGCATGGCTGGAGATGACCATTTGAAGAGCAGGGAGATTCCTAACCTCATTGTTTTTATAACTGGTTGCTTTGCTGCCAAGCAGCAAGGAAAGCAGCGGGCAGCTCCCAAAATACCTTCTAGGGTCTCTCACTCCTATGCTTATGTGACTGGGGTATGAGGGCGGTGGTGCCTCTCCATGGACCCTGCCTTCAGGCACCCCAGGGCCTCAAGAAGCTATTTCTTGCTAAAAGCATAATCTCTGAATAAATGGAGGAGCTGTGCAGCTAATAAACTATTGGTGTTTCAACCTGTCCTACACACAAAGCAGAGCACTAAAGCAAACTGACATGCAAAGCTGCTAAGAGCGGGTACTCAAGCAGAAAAAGCTTTCAGGAAATCTGAAAATGAGATCTGGGCAGGTTTTCTTGCCTTTTAGTTCAAAGCTGTCTGCAGCATGGTGATGCTGTCTGCACACAGAGTGGTGCACGTCAGGGCACCAATCTTCACTGCAAAGTAAAGGAAAAGAGCCATAGTCCCCACACACAGCTGCCTGTCAGAGCGGGTCTCTCCCCGGTTTCAGAGGTGGGTCCTTGCTGTTGTGCTGTGCCCCACACGCAGCAGGGAATTGGCTGTTCCTGAAATCAGCTGAGGTCCTGCTGTTGCCTTTCAGAGAAACTGGATTGGAAGCTCTAAGGCAGAGAGCACGTGTTGCAACTAAAAAGCAAAAGCATCCTGGCAAAAGTTGTAATTCACACTGGAGGGAAAGATTTGCAGTTCTGCTGTGCTTCTTTCCCAGGAGGCCTGGGCTATGCTATGCATCTCTGTGGGTGGTTTCACAATCAGAAAACTGAGCTGAAAACTAATCCTTATTTTCAGATGGATGGCATCCCTGATTGGAAGGGCACAAAGATACCAGTGTCAACGCCAGGAGCTTGCAGGACCACCCTTTCTCACCACAGCCCATTAGGAAACCGCACCCTACACGGAGAGCTTGAGCCTGCAGGCTTGCAAGAGCTGCGTGCAGTTCCCAGCTTTTCCATCCCGGGGAGCACAGGTGTGTTTTTCGTGAGAATCCATGACCTGAGCAGGGCTGATTCAAACCTGAGCCACTCCCGCATGAAACAGAGGTCATGCAGTGCTAAATCCTGCCCTCCATGTTCTCCTCTCCTGTGCAAAATATAAACAGTTACTGAACTTAAAAATGTTTACAATTTCTTCTATACCTGAAAAGAAACTGAGTTAGGCAGCAAAAAAGCACATTGCTTCATCTTTTTTTTCCCCCTAAGCAGAGAGGAAAGTGACCTTTCTGTTTATAGACAATACATGTAAAGGGTTTTCATTAGTGAGTTTCTAATCCTTGTGGTGTGGTTTTTGTTGTTACTTGATGGCGGGCACTACGCTGATGACATCCCTTAACACTTACAGCAAGGTTGTGGGTTTAGTAACACCCTGCTGTAACCATGATGAGCTGGAGATAGAAACCAGGGCAGGTTTGCAGGGAGACACTGATAAGTTATATCAGATCTAGTTTAGATCCTAAATGCTGGGCACAGCATTTCCCAGTGGATTTTCACTGGAGAAGGTCTCCATTACAGATGGTCAGGATCCAGGGGGAATAAAGTGAATTTTACAGTTTCTAGCACTTGCTGTTTCCTACCAGCTCAGCTGGAGGAGAGGGGACAGGGAAAGGGGGAGTGAGGAGTTAATTCAGTTTCCATTGCCCCATGATGTTTTTTCTTAGAACACTTCATGAACCACAACCCCACTGCAGAGCTGGGCCCCAGCACCTCTTCCAGAGCCAACGTGGGATTGTTCCTGCTTGCCCTCATCACTCCCCAAAACTTGTGGCATTGCCAGCAGCTGCCTGCAAGTGGAGGTATCAGCACTTGTCAAGGTGAGCCATGGTAAATGGAGAGAAGAAAGGAAGGTTCTCTGAAGATTCTTAATATTCAAAAATCCCTGAAGTACATGTGCAGTAAGATAAAAAAGGCTAATTAATTTTGGATTTGAGTAAGTCCTTTGGCAAAGAACTTTGATTTCCCAAATCACGAAGACTGGCAACAACCACTGAGCTAATGTAAGTACAGTAAAAATTAGTGGCCCCACTCACCTGAGACCATAGGGCAGTCTGAGAAATTACCTTAAAAAAACATGGTGCTAAAGGGAAAGGTACAATCTAGACATTGCTTTTCATTCTTTGCAAGCATGTTCTTATAGCATCTTCATTGGTTGATGTCCTGATCGTGGCTGCTTGGAAGATGCCATGCTAAGCCACTGCACCTTTGGGCAAGACTGCTTTAAGGGGCACCAACACAACCAGCACGAGGAAGAGCCACATCTCCTGGCCAGCTCTTTGCATGGCAGAAGTGAGTGACCCAGCTCCAGCAGCCTCTCCTCTCTTCTCACCAGCTGTCAGCCACCAGAGGCTGTCCAAGGCGCTGGTGGGAGGATGCTCTGTGTGCTGAGGCTGCGGCAGAGGCCTGGGGAGGCTGCTGGGATGTGCCAGCACCAGAGCACTTGTCCTGCATCAAGGTGTGCTGCGCTGGACACGCCTCGATGTGAAATCAGATCCAAAGTGCCTTTTGGGTGTTAGCAACAACTCACACAGCTGAAGAAGAGATCATGAGATCATCTGAAATCGTCTTATGTGCAGGCTTAAAACTGCGCTGTTTGGGATGTGATTGAATACCACTCACAAGGATTCAGGTGACCACCGAGGAGTTAATATGATTAAAGGTCATTTATACTTTTTGTAATTCTAAGAAAGCTTTCAGGTTCATCCAGCGAGCAGCTTCTACTCTTTTTATCCTGACATGGGTACACCCACTAGAGCTCGCTGCATGACACTTTGACAAAACACATTTTCTGAGCCTTACCTACATGAACACAATCCAGATTATTATAAACATTTCTATTCACATCAAAAACATTTCTATTTTGCAAGCATTTCTTTGTTATTTCCCACTTAGACATCACTGCTAGATCACAGCTGTGGAGGGGGGAGCTGGCTTTGCTGCTCAACTTTCCACCTCCAGCTGCTGAACCAGTGGGGATCTTGCATGGAAGTGTCAGGTCTGCTCTTGGTGGCCCACGGACACACACATACCCAAGATAACCCCTGGGCCATCCAAAAACAGAACTTCATCACCAGGAGAGTTGGGAAGTGCTGTAGGCTCTGGTGTCCTAGCATCTCTCTGCCCAGGTTTGCTCATACCATCAGGGAGACTGTCCCTCCTGCTCCACCATAAGCAGTCACCTCCAATAACTGGAGGTGAGAGATGGCCACCAAGGTCCTGGCAGTGAGCCGGGAGGAAAACAAGAGCAGGCAGCACCCAGCTCCTGCTGAAACACAAGCTGGCCTTGTGACACACAGCCTCCTGCATCTGATGGGCATCAACCACTGACGTATCCAGGCAGAAGCTACAGGAGAGGTGCTGGCAGGCGATGGCATTGTGAAAGGGCCCTGGAGGAGTGCTTGGTGACAAGCACTATGCTTTTAGCCTAGAGAAGAGGAGGCTGAGGGGAGAACTCATCACTGTCTAGAACTGCATGAAAGGAAGTTGTAGCAAGGTGGGCGTTGGTCTCTTCTACCAAGTAACAAGCGATGGGACAAGGCAAAATGGCCTCAAGTTGCACCAGGGCAGATTCAGATTAGATATCAGGAAAAAATCTCTTCACCGAAAGGGCTGTCAGACACTGGAACAGCTGCCCAGGGAGGTGGTTGAGTCACCATCCCTGGACGTGTTTAAAAGACAAGTAGATGAGTTTCTCAGGGATGTGGTTTAGTAGTGGACAGGTACAAATGGACTCGATGATCTCAAAGGTCTTTTCAAACCAGGCGATACTATGATTCTATGACAGGGCCCAACATGACACATAGAAATAGAGAGACCAGAAGCTCCTTTTCAAGGAGGGAGCTTGCTCAGGCTCTGGGAAGGACGATGTAACACGGTTGCTGAGGCCTCACCTGCAGAGCAGAGCTGCGGTGAGATGGGACACAGCCACAGCTCTGAGGGCCAGCAGAGCAGCGCCCAGCCTGGCAGTGTGGTGCCACTGCTCAAAGTGGGGTGGGGTTTGGCAAACAGGCCTTTCTCATTCCATCAGGGGTGCACTTGTTCACAGCTGCACCTTGGTGAAGACCCTGCAGGCGCACGAGATGTTATTAAATCAATTACTGATTCCTCCAGTGGCTGAAATACCAAATAGCCTCCACAAAAGAAGCAAAGCTGGCGGGATGAGGACAAGAGCAGTGATGGAGGTTCAGCTGAGAACAGGGCTTCCACCTGCCCAGGGCTTGTCAGTAAAAGGAAAAATTAACCTCTCCAGTGTGTTTCAAGCAGTGCCACAGAGCACTGGGCAGCCAAGTCGATGCCAAGGAATTCCCTGCCCCAATGCACCACTCCTCTCTCGTGCCCAGTGAAGCTCTGTTTGGCTCTTGCTGTGATGACCACATAACCTCTTCGGTCCTTCAGATCTGGGCTGTAACCTGCCTGGACAGAGGCAATGCCACCTCCTGCCCCTGGGGAAGAACAATCCCATGGGCTGGGTGCAGATGGCTGAGAAGTCCGGGGCTGCCCATAGCAGCCTTCTGCGCTCCTCCATTCTTTCTTTCTTAAATAATTTGTTAAGAATACATTAGCTTCTTGGCTGATGCTGCTGAACAGTTTGCGTGTTGCTGTGCACCCTATGGCTGCTTCTGGGAAGCGTGGGGCATCAGCATGGTTGGCACTCGGAGCTGGCAGACCTGGCTAGTGCCTGCGTGTGAGAAAGCAGCCAGGTTAGGGGCACCAGAGATGTGGGATGGTGAGGCCTCAACAGCCCACAGAAGCTGAGCCAAAGACTCCTGGACGGCTGTGCCTCACTGCCAGGGGCCATCCACTCATGCTTGGAGCCCCATGTTGTCCTCCTCCCCGCAGGGTCTGCATGTGGCCTGGGTAAGAGGATGGGGCCGGTTATTGCCAGGGGTCCCGTCCAGCCCACGTAGCCCTGTGACACCAACCAAGGGCTCCTGGGTGTCTGCAGCGTCAGAGATTGGCTAATAACTAAGCAATCATACAAGGTAATTACAGAGTTACTTGTGCCCTCTAAAATAGAGCGCTGCCTCATAATTAAAAATAAAGACAATGCCAATCCTAATTATTAGGCTTTAATTAGGCTGACAGAGGCACACATGGCACTACAAGGACTGTTCTCATGACCTGCTCTCAGTCCCCACCCAGACCTCCCCACAACACTTCTGGGGAAGCCCAGGGCAAACTCTCCCACTGAAAATAGAGGATGTGAAGTTTGTCTCCAGATAAACATCACCAAATGCCATGCAGATCTGAAGAACAAGAGGAACCTGCCCTTGAGCACCCCTCAAACTTGGAGGTCTGCTGCACTTCTAATCCACAGGCTGCTGCTGCTGCTTGATCCTCAGCCACCTTAGCAACCCATGCCAGTGTTTCATCTGTTCACATCCCCATGGAAGATGATCATAGCCTGGTATCTCTTTGTGCTTAAAATACCGCAGCAAACACGCTGTGTTGTTCTTCCCAGCTCTCCCAGAGCAGCCTTGCCCCTGTGTGCTGGGGAATAGCCATCTCAGGCCCCCTCTGCCAAGGCAGCTTCTGCTGGATGTAGGAGGCGTAAAGGTCTCTCGGAGTTCAAGAGCAGCTGTAAGTCTTGTTCCCACTAATAATGAAATGACAAAATATTGTGTTAAAAATGCAAGCCCTGGAACTAAAAAAAGGAGGCCGCACAGTTTGGGCAGGCAGTGGATTTGGCCCTATTCATTCCTTAGTGAGTCTCTGCAGGAGTGCACGCGGGGCCCATTCACCCACGCAGCTGGTGCTTCCCACCAGCAACACCATCAATTTCAACTGGACAAAACCCACCAGAGGTCCCTGTTGAATAAAACAGCATCCTCAGCCCTTTGTCTATCACAAAGCGGATCTGATGCCTCTCAAAAGAAGGGGTCAGACCTGCTGAGGCAACTCGGCTTTCTCGGAGTTGGGTGCTGGGGCTTTGCCCAGTACCTCTGGGAGCTGTTTGCATTGCTGCATCGAGTAGAACCAAGCAGACCTGGGGCTGCCACAGCACTGCCTTTGCCGCTGTGCAGGTCAGATTGCTGGAACCAAGGAAACCAGGAATTAAAGTGGTGAAGTGCAGATGTCTGAGAAACAGACAGCATTGAGATAAGGTACAACCCAAAGGCAGCCCTGTGAGCCACCTCCCCGTGGGGTGATAGCGTCTCACCAACCATGCCCCAGTGCCCAACCCTGTCCCTCCAGCCCTGCTCCCCATCCCTTTCTCCTGCAGAGCACCCCTGCACAGCCCCAATGCTCTAAACACATTCCCTACTTAAAAGCAGTGGGGAAGGGGTTTACCCCATCCATCTGAGGCTGTGATTTTGGAGCACTGTGACCTGTAGCACTCTGCTCCAGTACTCTGGGTGCAGGGTTATGTTACCTGAGCCAGCTTTCCTCTTCCTCCTGGTTAATCAGTGCTAATTAATTGACTGGGGCTCACCCGCTGTTCAGAAAAAAGAGAGGCAACACCACTCTGTCTCGATAGAGCACATGTAACATATTCACTTTCAGAAAGCTGCTAGCATTCTCTCAAAAGCACCTGGTGATGCTCCCCAACATAACAAGAAATTGTCATTCAAGTGAAAGACAAGGTGGCCACATGCCTCTTCTCTCTGGTGACCACTGATAGAACCCAAGGGAAGATGTGCCAGGGAGATTTCAGTTAGATATCAGGAAAAGGCTCTTCACCCAGAGAGTGGTGAAGCCCTAGAACCATTTCTCAGGAAAGCACTCACAGTGCCTGACGATATTCAAGAATTGTTTGGACGATGCACTCAGACACACAGTGTGAATGTTGGGATGGTCCTGTGCAGGGACAAGAGCTGGACTCGATGATCCTTGTGGGTCCCTTCCGACTCAGGTCATTCTAACATCCTATGATTCTAATGATTCTACCGATTACTTCTGACACCTCTGCCCAGAGCAGGACTGACAGTGACAGTGCCCAAGTGCCGTGCAGGTATGATGGCTATGTGTTGTCAAGAGCCTTGAAACCCTCTTCCCCAGTCTCATGCTGCACCAAGATCTCTCAGTGCGTTTAGCATGTACCACCTGGGACAGCTTTTTCCGTCACCCTTTCCCTGGGCAGTGCGAGGGATCAGGAGCACGAAAGTGCTGTGGGGCCCTGGTGTTTCTATCAGGGGCTGGAGGGGCACTGGGGAGGATGGCAGATGCCCAGCTGCCTCGGGGAATGGGGCAGGGAGGGAGCCGGAGGCACCCACCCGCTGCAGAGGAAGGAAGAGGTAGGTGGTTTTTGTCAGCAGCACAAGGGGAAATCCAGGCAGGGCTGCTCCATCAGTGCCTGGGCCTCCCCAGAGGCCACATCGTCTTGCTGAAAAAGAGATCATGTGCTGGGAAAGCTAAAAATTGACTGGGGGTTATTTAGTCACTGGCTCCATGCTGGTAGCAGGATGAAGGATGTGAAGACCATGACCCACTGGTGCTCATGGCACAGTGCCCAGGGACAGGCGGCCCTTGCTTCCGCACATCTCGCCCCCAGCAGTGCGATATCAGGGACATGCAGCTGGCAGCCCTCGAAATGCAGCTGCAACCAGGCAGAAATCCTGCCTCCACGCTGCCCCTGCCTGCCATGGCAGCAGCAAGGCTGGCCTCTCCTCTGCCCTGCACCCAGCCCAGCTCTGGCTCAGGGGCACAGCCACCCTGCGGAGAGAGGGGCTGTGTCTGGAGCACATGCTTCCAGGACATACCTGGAGACCATGCTTGGGGGGTGAACCACCCAGCTGGTGACTGAGGCTTTTTAGTTCAGTTATTCCCATCCAAAGGGGAGCGACCTTGAACATCCTTCCAGGGTACTGCATGGTTTAGAGGTGAGGCCATCCTTAAGAGCCATCTTTTTGCAGAAAGAAAAGCACTCCTTACCCTGGGCCACAAGAAAGGGGGTGGCAGGACCCCAAGAGACCTCATCTGTGCCCCACCGAGGAGAGGAGCAGTACTGCCAGGAAAGTAAAGTGAATTAAAAAGCTCAGCAGCATCCTGCCTTGCTCATGAGGGTCGCAGGACAAGACCACCTGCAGGTCAACAAAAGGAGACCAGCAGGTCTGGACAACCTTCCCAGTCCTGCTCTCTCTTATCTTTATTTTAAAACCTCTGAAAGGTGTGAAGTAGCAGGGAGGAAGCAGTGGTGAAGGCTGTGATGGGAGCTCTGTGTGCCACTGATATGTTGCTTGCAGAATGGGAATGGCAATTAACTGTCTAAAAGTGGAGCATGAAAGAGTTCAAGGAAGGAGCAATCAGCTTTTTTTCACTTAAAATAAGCCATTCCACACGCTGCCATCTTTATGGTCTGAGACATCACAGTGTAAAAAGTTGGAAGACACAACTTCCTTTAACTCCCTTTTAAATCGCATACCCTTAATGTGACTTTGCAGCCCATGCTGTTTTGGGAGGACAAGCTGCCCAGATCTGCAGGGAAGATTCTGCAGCTGCCAGGAGAGAGGACCTCTTGTGATGCAGGCTTGTAACCAGCAGCGTCAATTCAGCCTGTCAAATAAGCATGAGTTAGATTAAGGCTTAAAGGTGTAGTTGTAGAGGTGAAATGAGGGAGGTCTCCAGATCCGCACAGCTTAACTTGGGCAGAAGCTGAGCCAATCCTCACATGCTCAGTCCTGAAATGTAGTAAAGCGGAGACCAGCAGTAGATTCTGGACATGAATCAGATGTTTCTGAAACATATGTGATTTCTGAGTTTCCAGCTTCCGATTCAAGCCCACCTGTAATTTATAGGTCTGCTTTTCAAAACAGAAGGCAATGATTTGGGGCAGAATGTGGGACTAGAACATCATCAGGCTCAGCAACAGACTTTGCACGAACATTAGCACCTTTCCAGTGACCCCATTTTTTGGAAGGGCTGTCCTCTCTCCTTGTCCTCAATGGATAGTCCTATTCCAAATATCTGTTGGCTCCTCTGTTTGCATCTCTATACTGAATATTTTTGAATCCAATACACCAGTTAGGGCACAGACCACCTGCAAGAACATATTGCTATGACAAAGCCCATGAAACTGCAGGGAGTGCAAATTAGCTATAAAGCTCTTAAGTTAACCTTCTGTAAATGGTGTCACAGGGCTATAATTCTCCATTCAGTTCCTCAGGCAGGCTCCTGCAGATAGGCTCTTGCTCCTTTCTGGTTTGTTACTGGATTTTAGAGAAATGCCTCAATTCTTGTTGCTGCCAGAGAAACTAATGGCTAGACAAGGGTACCCAGCAGGTTCTGTCACACAGCGCTGCATGCTCAGACTAGCAAAGTGACAACGTGCCCTGTATAAAACACATGAAGATTCTTGCAGAAGTCAGCGCAAGGGACAAGCACCATCTGGATCGGGCCACCAAAAACGATGAAGGAGGAGGCATCAAGTCAGGCATTAAGTGAGCTGGTTACAATTCTTCATAGAAGCGGTGAGTCATGGTCCAAGGGGTCAGGTCCCAGGCCGTATGCCTCTGGTTTCCAACACTGGTTTCCACTGCAAACATTTTAAGTTGCTCCAGTGTGTGCCTCACCCTTCTTATTTACAGGAATTAGTGAGGCATTTCATGGAAAAAAAAAAGAGCTTCCTATTAAAGCAAGGAAACAATGACAAAGCAGGAGATACCGGTGGTAAAAAAAAGCTTGCCCAGCAAAGAGCTATGGTATTATCTCATCAACGTGGCACAGACAGGAGAAATTATAAATAGCAGCAGTGGTAATGCCTGGGAGTTGCATCTTGGCATTGCTGCCTCTGGCCACGTCTTTCTGGCTCCTGCTCACAATGATGTAGGAGGGCAGGGACAACGGCAAGATGGAAAATCCCTGTCAGCTCTCCGACCCCACGCTCAGGCAGGGCAGGCCTCAAGCCCAGGGCTCGTGGGGGACATTGCAGGCAGGCACAGCACTGACACTCCATCCTAGTTGAAACAGCAATGGACGACAAGGTTCTTTTGCTAGGAAACACAACTTTTCTTGGTGCAAGTAGCTGAAAGCACAAGGGGAAGAGCCAGGAGATTGAGAAGGTAATTGATTTTAACTGGTCCTGATATGTGAGGTGATGGTGTGTAATGTAGCCTTGGCTACAAGAATCCCTGTTCACAGCAGGGAGTTCTGTGCCATTACTTTGATATTGGACTAAAGAAAGGCAGGAGGAGAGCCAGTAGAGCCTTTCCTGGGCTTTCTCTCACACCAAAGCAGGGCGCGGCAGGGATATCATTTATTCATTCCCATTACAAAAACTTCCTTAAGAGTGTGACTATGTTACTGGTGAAGGAAAGAGCCTGTGCTCTATCCCTTGGCTGGCATGTTTTTTCAAAGATGTGGAAGACATGGATGTATAGGAGCACTTCATTGCAAGACCCTTGCGATACAGGATGGACACAGGACCCCAGACCCAGTGAGTTACTCCAAAGCAGCTGTAGCAATCCACCACTTTCTTTTGGGTTTCAGACTAACACACATGACTGGGGTCATGCACAGCAGATCTGTCTCCCACCAGTAGTGCAGCTGATGGACAGTAACTTAGGAGTTATCTTGTTCAGGGTCAGGCCAAGCTCAGCAGAGGAATATGAACTTGCCAACTTAATTTGACTGATTACTTAAATTCCGTGTCCCTAGCCTAAGATCTGAATTTGCCAAGATACTCACTCTTGGCTCCTAAATCAAAGCAAACATCCCAGCCCACCAGCTATGTGAAGGTCATCTGGACAGGGCATAAGGACCTTATCTTGTTGATCGAGTGAACAGTGGTGAGAGCATCTCCTCTAGGCCTCTTTAGCCACGGACATACAGAGCAGAAGGGCTCCAACTGTGTCCCCCCACTTGCAGCACAGTCTGACCATCACCACTCTGGCTGCCTGCCTGAAACTCCAGAAAAGAAAAGGTAACTGGCACAAAAATACTGCTTATTTATAACAGATGCCCTCACTCGCATGTTGGTTGCAACACCTACTGATATTCAGTATGGAAATAACCCTTGGGTGTGGATGCATGGCACTCTCCATTTGGTGACTGGCACAAGGAAGCAGCATGTGCTCCAGCCCCTTGATGGAGCATGGGATGTTCTGCACCAAATATAGAATCAAGCTCAGATTCCTCTGCTCCCATTTGGTCTACAAAGGTGATTTCCTCAGCAACTGAGAAAGAAATCACACAGAATCTCCACAAGGACAACAGGAATCATCTGAAAAACAGGCTGTGGCTCAAAACCACTGGTCTGGTAGCTGCTAGGAGGTAGAGAGCTGGGGCACAGGAAGCTGTATCAGGCTTTGAGCGCTGGTGGTTCACATTCTGCAACCACGTCCTGGCCACAAATCTCTGTGCCAGCATGGTGGGCTGACTTTGGCTGCACAAGCAGGTACCCACCACGCTGCTCTATCACTTCCCTCCTCAGCAGGATGGGGCGGTGGGTGGAGAAAATAAGATGGAAAAAACCTTGTGGGTCAAGATAAAGGCAATTTAATAAAAGTATAAACAAAGACCGTGTGTGGAAACAAAGGAAAACAAAAGATTTATTCTATACTTCCCATCAGCAGGCGATGTCCAGGCACTTCCCAGGAAACAGGGCTTCAGCATGTGGAACAGTTTCTCCAGATGACAAACATAATAACAAATGTCCTGTGCTCTCCTCCTTTCTCTTAGCTTTTATTGCTGAGCAGATGTCATACAGAATATCCTTTTGGTCAGTTTAGGCTGGCTGTCCCAGCTATGTTCCCTCACAAGATCTTGCCCACCCCCAGCCTACCGGTGAGGGGGATAATGTTGGAGAGACAGCCTTGCTGCTGTGGAGCATTGCTCAGCAGTAGACAAAGAGATAACGAACCAAAGGTGTGTTACCAACACCTTTCTAGCTACCAATATAAAGCAGGGCACCCTGAAGGCTGCTCTGGAGAAAATTAACTCCATCTCAGCCAGCAGAGAGTGGGTCAGCGACTGAGGGACTCCAAACAGTCTAAGCCAACAGCCAGGAATCTGGCAGGAAGCTGAGTGAGAGACAATCCAATAACGAAACTTAAAAAATGAAAAAGGTAACTCAGAGAACATGCAACTCTTGAGCAGGGCTTTTCTTCTGACCATATCGCAAAAGGGAAAAGGACAGTGAAGAGAAGTGATTTGCAGGTGCCTCAGGCGTGAGCAGTGCAATGGGAAGAGAAGGAGGGAGGCTGCAGAGAACCTCCCCAGTTGGAGAAGTGCTGGCAGTGAACTGAGGGAGGGGTCTCACCTACCAATGCCCTGCTCTCCGCTGGGCAGGTGGCTCATCTCTCCCGGTGGCCCTCTGGCTGGCATCATAGAGCTCCCACAGGTTGCCTAGAGGTGCTCAGAGATGGCCGGAGATGGTGCCCTGCCTGCAGCCTGTTGCCTCAACAAGGACTCCCTATCTCCATAAAATCTCCTTCCACTGTGTTTTCTTCCCCTGTGGTGCAGCCGGGGGACGGCAGGGTGGAAGCAGGGCAGGGCACGTGTCTGCTCCAACTTGCTCTGTTTAGGGTAATGGCAAACTCTTTTCTTCAGGGTAGGGAGTTTCCCAACTGGTTGTGCATTCCTGCCTTCTGTGATTTCTCACCACACAACCCTCCTCTCTGATAAATCTGGGAATATACCCCAGGGCCCCGCTGGCTCCCTGGCAGCGGGAATTAGCGGGGAAATCCGGGCTATGAAACCAGTGGCTTCCACGGGGCCCAGCAATAAAAGCAAAGGTGGAAAGGGGATAGCCAGGAAAATCGAAGTACTGAGATGGATAACTGGTATGGGTTACTGGGTATGGGGTACAGTGTGGAAGTAAATCCCTTCCCAAGATAACAAAACACAGAAGAGGTGGCCTTTCATCAAGATGCCCCAGCCCCAAATAGCCACTTGGCTACAGTGGCAGAAGGCTTGATCTGTCATGAAGAGGTGAAGGTGGGGCAAAAATGGGGAACTAAATAGAAAATAAGGAAAACCAAAGCTAATTAGCAGCAGCGCTTCCTTGTGGAGTGGTCTGTGCTGGGACAGTTGTGCCTTACCAGGCTTGGCCCTCCTGAAACAGAATACAAGATAGTTTTAACTCTGAAAAGCAACAGGATTACTCAGAAAGTGAGAATGAAGCACCTTGGGGAAGCCAGCCATGTTTTTCATCTCCACATTCCTGTAGCCCAAGGGTAGCTGTGGAAGTAGAGCTGTTCTCATTAGTTTCTGTGGGGATTTTTGTGACAACTTCCACCTGGATTTGAGGAGGTTTTGGATTATAATCTGGCAACATCCTGGCTGTGCCCTTGTGTAGAAACTGCGCTATGTTAAATCTGAATTGCTCAGGCAAGTCTTACGTAGATGGGGAGGGGAATTGCTTTTGTGGAAAACAGCTAAGCCAGTGATAACTTAGTTTTGAAGATCATAGAATGGGTTGGTTTGGAAGGGACCTTGAAGATCATCCAGTTACAACCCCCTGGCCATAAGCAGGGACACCTCCCACCAGACTAGGCTGCTCAAGGCCCCATCCAATCTGGCTTTGAACACTTCCAGGGAGGGAGCATCCACAGCTTTCCTGGGCAACTTGTGCCAGTTGTCTCACCATCCTCAGCATGAAGGATTTCTTCCTAATGTCCAATCTATATCTCCCCACTTCTAATTTAAAGTTGTTTCCCCTCATCTCATCACTACTTGCCCTTGTAAAAAGTCCCTCCCCAACTTTCCAGTAGCCCCTTCAGGTACTGGAAGGCCACTATGAGGTCTCCCTGGAGCCTTCTCTTTTCCAGGCTGAGCAAGCCCAACTCTCTCAGCCTGTCCTCATAGCAGAGGTGCTCCAGCCCTCTAATCATCTTGGTAGCCTCCTCTGGACCCGTTCCAACAGTTCCATATTCTTCTTATGTTGGGGATTCCAGAACTGCACACAGTGCTCCAGGTGGGGTCTCACGAGAGCGGAGCAGAGGGGAAGAATCATGCAGCGGCACAGTTGCAGGAGACGGATGTGGTTGTTATCCTCCTTTTTTACTCCAGGGAGGCTGTGCTGCTGCCATGCAAAGCCGGCTGCAGCACCAGGGAGCAGAGCGACTGCTGAGCAAAACCCAGCATCAGACCCACGGGGCAGTGCTGTTGGAAAAGGCATAGAGGAGTTAGAGCTCACCCAGTCCTCTCTGTTCAGCTTTGTTAGCATCTACACCCCCGGGCTTTGTACTTTGCTAATGTGGTATGGAAGGTGATTTGGGATATCACTGTTCTCACTGTTACTGCAGATTCTTTGGGAGTCTGCCAACGCGCCACACTGATACCTGCTTATTCATGCCCACAGAGCGTGCACCACAGGCAAAGAGCATGAAAAGACCAGCAGCAGAGCTGGAAGGTGCAGCTGGATGAAACACTTATTCTCACGGAGAAAAGCACCGGGCACAAAAAAAAATCCTTAGTAGAAACCAGTCAATATCGATGTGTAGCCCAGATTCTCGTGACTATGAAAGTGCTGTTGTTTGCCTTTGAATTTCTGCCTGTCCAAATCGAAGTGCCTGCTCCCAAAGATTTTCACGTTCAAGTCCTCACAAGTATCTGAGCATCACTGCTCTCAGCACAGGGGCACCCGACCTGTGGAGTTCTGTCACACCTTGCAAGAGGCATGGCCTAGGCTGAGAGCTGAAGATGATGGCAGCAACAGATTCCCACCAGGTGAAGACCCACAGTGGGGCAGCTGTCCCTGTACTGTCTGGACATCCTCTCCAGTGCTGTGTGCCATATTTGGCAAAGGTGCTGGCCTCTATGACACAGGGTGCATCTACATGACTCAGTCTCTGGCACCCTGCAACAGCCAGAGCCACTTGTCACTTCTCTGATTTCTGGATTCATTTTTAGTCTGCATTTCATAAAGGCAAGAGACTTGCATAATCCTGAGGCCTGTCTGCCTGCTTTTTCCAAGTACACCCAGGTAACCTGGATCAGATTTAGCCGAGATGTCTCAAATATACTGGAGTTTCTACAAATATACTGACAATCGGTTGAGCAGAGAAGGGAGTCCCTTATCAGTGATCCTGTCCATGGAAAGGGATGCTAAGCTCACCTGGTATGAGCTTGGTTTGATGGCAGATGAGACACATGCCAGCTGGCACACGCACCAGCCACCCCTCAGCACATGGGCACAGCTGGGGTGGCCATGCCACCACCTGCCTCTAGCCCAGCAGCGGCATCACTGGCAACAAGATGTGGTGAGCCAAGCAGCTCAGGGAAGGTTGGGAGCCCAGCTTTATCTGCTCCACCACTCAAGAGCTTGTTTACTGATGCTTTCAAAAAGTGACAGTTTGCAGTGCATGAAAAGACATTTTCTTTTCCTATGTTCATATATTTATTTGGACTGATTTTGCAATGACATTTTTAGTAGCTGTTTCAATTTAATTTTCCTCTCTCTTTGGGTTTAACTGTACTCGTGCTACTGTAGTTAAAAATCACTGGTCATTTATTGGTTCACCTCTCATTTTAAGCAGTCCCCTTTAGAGTATCACTTGTCCATAGGACTTTGCCACATCCTCAGTGGCTGCCAGCAAATATCCTGTGCTTGTTCAGGGGCTCTGTCCCTTGTACAGACATAGCAAGTACAGATGCAGGGTGGGGAAAGGCTGCATGTGAGTGCAGCAGGGACTGGGACGGAAGAGTTTGCCTCAGAGCAGCTGTGGATGCTTCCCAGACAGTATCACAGTATTACAAGGTTGGAAAGGACCTCTGAGATCATCAAGTCCAACCTATAACCCTACACCAACAACCTGCAGGCCCAAACGAGAGAGCATTACAGCTGGACAAGTCTAAGCGAGGCTGACACTGCTGACTTCTCTGGATGAAGTCACCTGCATGAGGCTCTCCAAATACATTCACTGAAGGTGTAAGCTTGGGGGAGGAAGCCCTCACCAAGCATTCATCAAAATACTCTTGTGTGAGGTGGAGTGGGAACAAAGGGTTTGGTATTTCTCACTAAAATGGCCATGAGCTGGGCAGGCACATGGAAGGTACGCGTGGACAATAGATGTATGGATGCTCAGAGCAGGGTAAACATCTGCAGAAAACAGAAAAGCACCAATACATTCAGATTCCTCTAAGCCATCCACAAGCAGCATCTGCCATGGGCTCTAGCAGCCAGCACTTTTGCTCTGCTGGTCAGGACTCAAGTGGTCTCAGTTCAACACATGTGTGAAAATAACAGCCTATTTGCTTCAGCTGCGCAGTGTCAAAGTACAGCAGCAAACTGTTGTCTTTCCTAGAAAGGGCTGGGAATTTGCACAGTGCTATGCCATTAGCTAATTCATGTGTTACCCAGCATTGTTATCTGCACTTCAAGGTTGCAGGTGACTAGACTGGTTTGAGTTTTAGCCTAAAGAAGAGGAGGCTGAGAGGAGACCTCATCACTGTCTACAACGGCCTGAAAGGAGGTTGTAGCGAGGTGGGTGTTGGTCTCTTCTCCCAAGTGATAGGTGATAGGACAAGAGAAAATGGCCTCAAGTTGTGCCAGGGGAGGTTCAGACTAGATATCAGGAAAAATTTCTTCACTGAAAGAGTGGTCAAGCACTGGCAGAGCTTCCCAGGGAGGTGGCTGAGTCAGCATCCCTGGAGGTGTTTAAAAGATGGGTAGATGAGTTTCTCAAGGATATGGTTTAGTAGTGGACAGGTACAGTTCGACTTGATGATCTCAAAGGTCTTTTCCACCCAAGCAATTCTATGATTCTATGACTCCTGTACCAGGGTGAGCAGAGTTCCTCCTCAGCTTGGAGCAGAATCTGCTAAGGAGCTAAGGATCACCCCTGTGGTCATCTCGGTGGGTAGGAGAGCTCCTGCTCCATTTCCAACCCTGCTCTCCCTGTGGCTCTTGGCCAAATCCCCTTCACAATGAAGGAGGGTCTGCTCACCTTCATCTGGGCAGTTATTGAAATCCTCTTCCCTTCAGATTACTTCCCAGCCCTAGGGCCCAAAGTCCCTCTTGATGTATCATCTCTCAATTCAGTCCTTTTACCACCAGTGTTAATTATTCCTCCAGAACTGTGCTGCAAGCGACATAGTTTCTCAGGAGGCCTTAGGCTAATTAACATGTTATCAGCACTGGAACAGTCTCCCTTTGTACCCTGCTGCTTATCTTGTGTCAGCACTGACTATTCGAGCTGATTTCAGTCACTAAAACATCAAACTAGCCCATTGCAAAAAAAAAAAAAAATGCAAAAAATCAACCAACCCAACCCTACAACCAACCAGTTCTTAAGAGCGAAGCGGTCAGGACTGCGTGGGCTGGAGGAGAAAGCGGAGAGGGCAAGGGAGGAAGGGAGCAGGAAAGGGGATGGTCCTTCTCTCAGTGGCAGCAAGTCACTGGGTGTGTTCTTCAGTTGCCGGTGGAACCACAAACGGTCAGTCAGTGCCCTCTAAAGGATGGCCAGGCGGGACCAGGCTCCCAGTCTCTGAAAACACCAGGTTTGGCCGTGTTGGGGCCCGACTGTTGGGGCCAGGAAGTACTGGAAGCCACAGACACCACAAAATGCACCTGGACTGAACAGTTGTTACACTGTACAACAACAGCTGTACCCTACTGCCCCCCTCTTACAAGTAAGGGCATTATTATAAGGCAGTTATTAATTGCCAGTACAGTTCCTTTCAACTGAGAGAAAAACTCTGCTGTGGTGTCAGTGGGGAACAGGGTCTGCTTTGGTCAGAAAGCTCATCAAGCTGCAGACAATCGGTTTGTCTCCTTTCACAAGAGAGGGCCACAGTTTGATGGTATCAATAAATCAAGCTGTAATGTCCTATAATTAGCTTAAAAGCAGTTTGTGACATGAAGCATTCGCTGATATAAACTCCTCATGATGGATCCAAACAATCACAGTATTTTAACTTCATACAGGTAGGCTTTATTTATGCATGGTCTGCCATCACATGTTCAGGCCAGGATTTCACGTCATCCCATATAGCTGCTTTGGAGATTTTGTCATCTATTCCTTCTTACCCTCCACCTGCCCCTTTATCCTCAGTGTCACCACCACCCTTCAAACACAGAGCCTTTCAATCCTGTTTGCTCCTTCTCTCTGGACACCTGCTACATGCAGGTCTCTTCCTGCCTCAGATCTCTGGTCTTGTATCCGGCTCCTCTAGTATATGTTTGCCTAGACCCTCCTGCAACTGATTCAACCGTTTCAAGCTACCCTCGACATTCGGGTGCAGCACAGAAATTGCACTGGCAGTGGGAGAGGGACGCCTAGCAAGTGGATCTGCAAGGTCCTGAGGTGGGTGCAGCATAGTGAAGACAACAGGCATGGACCACGGAGTGAGAGTTGAACCAAGCCAGCACAGACCCAATGGGAGTATGACCCTCATTTTGAGGGTCCCATAAGGGCTTATCATCACCAGCAAGCTCTTCATGCTGTGCATGAACTGCATCTCCATGCCCCAGCACACATGACCCTCAGCAGACATCCTTCTTATGCCATGTGGCTGCCACAGACCCACACCCAGGGCAGCAGCACCAGGCTGCACAAGGCACTGTGTGGCCACACACAGACTAGTCCAACCCTGCCACTCTGTCTCTCACTAGCTCAGTTTCACGCAGGTCTGTGAATCGTATTCTACTTCAGTCTCCTTTTGCCTTTTGTTTTTCCTCTTTGTACTTCGTTTTCAAACAGTCCTTGCACTTTCCTTTGGCTCACCAGGTGAATTGAGATAATTAGTTATGGGCTGCCAAGACCTCCAGGACTGTGCTAGAGAAGCTCCAGGCTGACATTTCAGAGCCAGCAGGGTTTCAGCACTGGGTTATAAGATGCCAGGCCAGTGATTTAAAGGTGGCAGGACTACAATAAAATGGTTAAAGGGTCTGGATGGAGACTTGCGAGAAAAGTTTAGGGGAAAGCATCATCCACAGCATAATAAAGACAGAAATATGTCCTACATGCGGGCAATCTCAAGTCACAATGAAAAGCTAAAGGACTTTATGCAGAGAAATTGGCCCAAATTCTTCTGTTCCTCACGGCAAACAAATAAACCGCAGCTGGTCCAGCGGAGGTCCATGTTTTCTCTCAGGCAACACACTATTACGCTGCTCTCATCAGCCTTTTGCAAAAGGAATACACACACACAAAATCCCCACCACACAAAAGGACTGGCACCCCACCAGACATGTGCATGTAGCAGAGTAACAGTAACTTGCTCTGCAACAGGGAGTGGCAGATGGCACATGCTGGCACAAGAACTGCTGTCACGTATAAATGCTAATTTAGCAATGCCCATCTGAAACAGATTACCTGTTCATGTGAAAGCTCAACCCAGTTTGACTCACTCATAGAGCCAGCACCACAAAACCAGTAGGAACACTTTACAAAGCATACCCTGCATGAGAGACATGGCTTTGTTATGGGAGAGGAAAGGGAAAGGAAGGGGAAGAGGAAGGGAAGAATGTTCTGCATTTCCACTGGGGATAGAACAAGAAGGAAAAGGAAAAAGGGGAACTTGAGTCAGACATTAGGAAAATAAATTCCAAGTTTAGGAGATTAAGGCCCCAGAACAGACTGCCTTAGAGAGTATTGAATCGCCATCCCTGGAGGACTGCAACGAAAAGGCTTGAAAAATCTTGGTCAGGATGATACATTGTTCTTAACCTGGGGAGAGAATGGACTAGGACACTAACCATGCTTCCTTCCTGCCTCTTCACCCACCACCCGCCCCCCAATTCTACATCATTAACAGTCTACAACCTGTTACAGTCTACGTGTTTGCATAGAAATATGGCAATAACTCTGTTTCCCCAGGTATACAACACTGTGCACTTCAAGAACATTCGGGAACAGCAGCATGATACTCAAATGTTTTTGCTCTAAGTACTTTGACTCTTAGGGAAGAAATACTGTAGCTACTGCTGAAGGGAGCAAGCCTCAGAGTTAAAAAATTATGATTCTAGCTAGTGAAGGGCAGAGGGAGAGAGAAACACCGATTTGGTTTTCACACCACCTTAATTTGGTGGTTTCTAAGCAAGGGGTGTGGACTGTATCTGGCAGATGACAGGGAAACAGCAGAGGATGGGGCTGAGAGAAGGTGGCTGTACTATGTAGCAGCACGAGGCTCAGGGGGAAGTATCAGGGGCTGAGAGATGAGAACCAGCAGGAGATTGGAGCAGCTGAAACCATCCTGCAGGGCAGCTGGTGACAGCCAGGCAAGGACCTCCCCTGCTCCTGCACTGTCTGTCCCTTTCCTCCAGACAAAGCCCTCCCAGAGCAGCTTCGTGCTCAGACTCAGACCTCGAGCCAGGACCTCTTCTTTTGCCCATCCACCGTTCTAACCCTGATTGTATCACCCAAGACTTAATACTTAACCAATTCTTAGGGCAGGGAGGGGGAGGCAAAAGTATATGCTTGCAGAGCTAGGAGGGGGGAAATGCTGCAATATTCCCAACAAAACTCAGCTCAGTGCCTTCCATTGCCCCAGCTGAACTTTGCATCAGAGAGAACAATCTCATCACACAAACCTGTTGCTTTGTCTGCTTCAGGCACACTACAAAGTAATTAACTATTACCTTTCCCATATTATGGCTGCCTGACACTTCTCTCCCTGTTTGTTACTAAAATGACTTCTCCTTCACAAATTCAGTAAAGGAAACAGACGTACAGTTCTTTCTATGAGTGAAGAATAATCATCAAATAACCTCCAATATAAGAAAGCAAAATTGCTTTTGCCCACGTTTAAGACGATTCAAAATACAGAGCTCTGAAGTCTTGATGTAATATTTTTTTCCTCTGCTCTTTTTATTTTTTATTAAATTGTTACTTGGAATTTGGGATTGGCTCTGCTTAAAAGATTATCTAGCCCCAAAAGCATATCTGGACTAGGCAGGCTACCAAAAGCAAACAGCTTTATCAGCCAGGCACTCAGTTTAAAGAAACCGACACTCCCCTTCAAAAGGTACATGGCCTTCCTTATCTCTTTACACAGACCATCAAGGTTTTCATAATGCACTTTCAACACACAGCATTGCTCTGTAGCTAAACAGAACAGGGAAACACTGAGATGTGAAAAAGATCATGCAGTTTCTGAACTCAGAGACACAGCGGGTGTATTCTGAACAATAAAGCCTTTTTAATCAACTATCAGCTCTGTTAATTTAAAAAAAAAAATCTGCAATATTAGCACTTTTTAGATACAATTTAAACTGCTTCCTGGGTTTGCATCATTGTCAAAAGTTTAGTGCAATCCATCGCGTATCAGAAAGTCATTGATTTCTAGGGAACAGAGAGGAAATTTATTGAAGTCTGAACACATTTCAGTAACTTCCCTATTGCCACGATAGCTTAGAATAAAAATAATTGCATTCATAAATCATAATACCATTGACACAAAAGCAAAATGTTGTATCTGCTTAGAGCTTTAAGTTACAAACTTCAGTAAAACTTAGGTTTAGAAAACACACACCTGCACAGCTTAAAACATAAATCAAGTGTTGTGACTGAAAAACACAGTGTAAACTTCGCTCTGATTCCTATTTAGGAGTTCTACTAACATTTGGATGAAAGGAGGCAACGTGTCCATCAGGTGTCTGCATTGTGAAAGACTTCAAAGACTTAAGAATTACAGCCCTTCATTCAATACCTGTTTGGCTTAGAGTCTCTGAAGCTGATAAAGGAAACACTGATTTACGTCTTACAGCTAAACCTCAAGCCCAGCCATTCAAAAAAAAAAAGTAGTTTCTGTCAAGAGGACCAACTTCTCAGCCCAACCATGTACGTGTAACACTTGCAATGACAGGGCATACACTGGGTCAGGGCAACAAGCCCAGCTGATGGGACGAACGTGCTACAACAACTTTTACAAGCCACTGTGTAGAACTTGAGAGCACCAGATTCAAAAGGGATCTTGGAGAGAGCCAGATGAGAGTATTAGGTAACACACAGGAAGTGCTTTCCTGCCAGGATCCCTTCCTGACCGTGAACCTCACCTCGGGCTCTGGACTGCTGCTCTGGGTGGACAATCATTAGAATCAAGCATGCAAGCATGTAAATTCTTTGTAAGATCGAATCCTCAATGACTAGCAGAATTTGCCAGCACCAGAATCTAAAGCTTAATGCAGGTCTTTTGTCTCAACCACAAAAACATCCTTTCTTGTTGCTTAAAACACTGAGGTCACATCTTGAAAAATAAGTTTAATATGTTTGTTAGAGGAGGAGAAGTTAATTGTTTAGGGCACCATTAGCTAACTATACCTACTTCCTACAGTGAAGGTTTTTTTTTAATAAAGAATATCTGAATTTCCAGTTTAACACTTTGTGACAGTATGAGGGTGCGGGGGCAACAGACAGCAAGACTTTTACTAACATTACATCCTTGCTTCAAGTCAAAGCAGGAAGAGTGCAATCTACAAGAAGACCCAAGAACAATATTATTTTACCAGAAGAAATACTAGACATGTTTAATTAGAAAACTCCAGTGCTTCTTTCTGAACAACAGTTTTAGCATTTCTGGGTATCTATCCATGACAGATGCACTCAACCCCCTACCTACTTAACCAAACCAGCAGGTTCCAGAGGAGGTAAAGAAAGGCCTGCACCATAGTCAGGCCAAGAACTCCTCCAGGAAACCCACAAGCAGCAGAGCGACACAGTCAACACTGATAAGTTGTGGGAATAACGAGCCTCGTGCATCACTCTCCTATTGTATACAATCTGACTAGAAGCCAGACGCTTTTACCCCATGAAAATGCCAGCCTAAGTGAGCCTTCTTTGAGCTCTCCCTGCCCGGCAGTGTGGTTGCATGACAGTGATCTCCCCTCACGCTGGGACACTGCTCAAGGGTGCTCCTCAAAGCAACGAGATCTTTCACTGACAACAGATCACTGGTGAGCCCTATTTGAATTCTCCCTGCATGGCGGCAGCTGGACTGCATGACAGGCAATGCTCCTCTTTAGCAAGGATTACTTGTTTAGATTAAATAAGTACGAATTTAAATAGAATAAATCACTTACAGTTATAATATCCTGTGATTTAGCATGCTGTTCGCTTAGCTTTCTTGGCATGAGTAGCCAGACTCGCTGAAGCATTAGGCCACAAGTTATAAACTTCCACCTAAACTTGCCATAAACATGTACCTCTTTAGTCAACACAGGGATGCCAGAGCCAAAATAATCAGGAGATACGGAGGCTTCAAAGACAAAGACCATCAACACCTGGACAAGATAACAACCTGGCCAAAAGACAGTGAAGGAATCCAATGTGGAACAGGAAGATCCCAGAACCAAATGTTACTACTGGACTGAATCATCACATGAGGGGTGGGCAAACAGTCTGCAAGAGTATAATTACCCCAGAGTTTCTTTGTTTGCGTTGGCCTCTCTCTCCAGTGCTGATCATGCAGCTGTACTGCTCTATTCAATTATTTATTTTATAATATCTGATGCCTGAGAGTCTGCAATGTGAAACCTTTGATTCAGAGCAAATGCCGGTAGTCGGAACGGAAGGTAAGTGATTTGGGATGAGCATGAGAAATCTCTGAAATCTTAGCCAAGTGACACAGAGGATCAGGCACGCATGCATACTCCTTTAGCTACGAACATATACAATTCTTCCCTCTGTATATTTCCTCCATGTTGTAAATAACAGAACAATTGCCATCAAACTCTGTTATGTTGCACTTTTATCTAAATACAGATTTTATCTACTCATTTGCAACACTGTCTAAGGCTAAGAATGCACGTTTCCTGCTCCAATAGCATTTAGTGCTAAAAAAATGCAGTTATATGTTGTTAAGAGGCTAAGGGCAAGATCACCAAAAAGTCCGTATCTGCTGAACTAAACTTGCTATTTTTCTTGAAAATTGGGCCAGAGAGAAAAAATGCCCTGCCATGCTCTGGGCTCCTTCTCACCATCATCCATCCAGGAGTGCGTTAGGTCACTCCATCAGCACATTAAAGAGCAAGAACATGCCTAGGCAAGAAGAAAGATGTAAGAATACGCCCAGGTGCCAATGACAGGGAAGTGCAAAACAGCAGGATGAAAAATGACAGTCTGTGGAAAGGAGACGTGCTGAAGAACAGAACCAGCTAAAGAAGGGAGAGAGCAGAAACAAGAACAGTACAATGTACATCCTAGGGAGGGCATTATGAACCAGTATTTAAACCAGAGATTTCATTTTATTCTTATAAAAATCACAGCTTGCATTTGAACATATACGTCAGACCTCACTATAAGATGCTGTTGACCCTGGCTGTTTGCTTTACTCATCTGACAGAAGCAACCACTGCTATCACAGTGCCAGCAGAAGAGGACACGTCCACTTGTCAATGGCTTTAAATGCGAGGTCAGTATCTCAATATAAAACACTGGTGCAGGGAGGGAGTTGAATGAAGATGTCATGCTTCATCATGAAACAGATGGGGAGATGACAGGTCTACCATTGGTTTGGTGACCTCCAACAAGAGGGACTAGAATTGCAGCAGCTGCTGAATGCAAGTGGAATCCTTCACACATGACAGCAAAATTCCACAAGCACTACCTCCTACGGCTCTATTTAAACCCGAGATGGCAAATGTTGAGGAAAGAAAAACAAGAAAAGATACAAAATGCAGACAATTCTTGCTCTTTTTGTTCAAATGACATTAAGAAAAGAAAACCACACACATGCATATAAAAAACTACATGAAACAGCTGTTACCTGCAAGAGTTTTGTAAATCTAAGATCTGGCTCCTTGTCTTACATTTGAACTAATCTGTTTAGCAGGAATGAAGCACATCTGACTTGATTCTATTATTTAGTGAGAATGTGAAACATTTAATTAGTTGGTAATAAAACCCCACAGAATTCTAAAAGACAGTAAATTATTTTTCTGTTTTGTGAAAGGCCTCATTTTTTTAGGACTGGAGGAGCTAGGTAAAAATAAACCAGCCTCAGGACTGCTGCTTCTCTCTGGAAAACAATTCATACAGTACAAGTCACAGTATTTCAACTGACAGCCTTCTAATGGGACACCATTGCCTTGCATCACCCCCCCAGAATTGCCCAGAATAATGGCAGATGCCCTACACACAGGTGTTAACTACACAAAGATGCCTGATACTAGTCAATCTACAACCCAAACTTTAATATTTTAAACACAAAACACAGCAAACAAATACACTAGGCTTGAGGAACAATCAGAGCAGAACCCAAATCCTGTTTCCACCAAATCCAGCTCCTCCAGTCTATTGACAATCTTCCACATCTCCTCCTGAAGATGCAACTTCAAATTTTATTTCAGTCTTTTACTGGAGCAAAATCTGCAACCCCAACCCCAAACCCAAACTTCTGCTCTGCACAGCTTTGGGGTGGCTGCTGAAATAATCACTGGGCTGCTCATCAGGGAGCAACAGTGCTTGCAAGGCATTGCAACAGTGGCAAAAGCAAACCAGGCCACGAGGTGACATCACCCAATACCTAAGCCAACCTTGGCCAGATAAATAAAAACTTCTGACGGGGCCTGGTAGCCCTCAGTGACGTTCAGCAGCGCGCCCACAGCCCCCAGGCCTGAGCTACCCTATCCCCCCCACCCCCGCAGTCACAGAATCATGAAATGGTTTGGGTTGTTAAAGACCTTAAAGATCACCCAGTTACAAACCCTAGCCATGAGCAGGGACACCTCCCACCAGACCAGGCTGCTCAAGGCCCCATCCAACCTGGCTTTGAACATCTCCAGCTCCCCTGGGTAACCTGTACCAGTGCCTCATCACCCTCAGCGTGAAGAATTTCTTCCTAATGTCCAATCTAAGTCTTCCCCCTTCCAAATTAAAGCCATTCCCCCTCATCCTATCACTACAACCCCTTATATAAAGGCCCTCCCCAGCTCTCACGTCACGGCGCTGGGACGCACCGACGGGAGAGAGCACGGCCACGCCCCCTGCCGCAGCTTCACACCCCAACGCGGCAGGGCGAGGGCGAAACAGGGCGGTGGGCCCCGTGCGCACCCCATCGCGCTGAGGCACCGCCCCACGGCGCCCCTCCCCGCAGCACCGGAAGCCGCGCTCCCGCGCATGCGCGGCGGGGCCGCCCGGCACGCGACCTTTGTCGCTCGCCTGCCCGCACCCTCCCCCCGCCTCCAGCACGGCGCGGGGAGGGCGCATGCGCAGAGCAGCCCACCAGCGCCCCACCCGCCGGCCGCTGACCCACTCACTGCGCACGCGCCCCCACCTGCCCCCCGCGCGCGCACGTGCGCGAACGGGGGGCGGCGCGTGCGCACTGACGCCGAGCCTGCCCAAACCCCATGACGTCACGAGGTGCACCCGCCCTCCCTCCCGTCCAGTGTCCCCCCCGCCCAGCTCCGGTGGGAGCTGCGCATGCGCAAAAGCTTCCATCTCACCTTCCCTCCGCCCCCTGGCTTGGCGGTGGGGCTGAGCGCTTTCCTTCCTCCCCCACCCACCCTTCCCGCCGCGTCGGCGCGTGCGCAGTGCGCGCGACCAGTGCGTGGTGCGCGGCGCGGCGGGGGCGGGGCGGGTATATATAGCGCGCGGCCGGGGCGGCGGCCTCCCCCTTGTCCCCCGGCCGCCGTCGGAGCTGTGTGCGCAGTGCGTGTGCTCCGGACTCCCGGACACGCCGGCCCGGCCCCGCCGCACCATTTATTACTAAAAAAAACACAAAAAGCCAAAAAAAATCAAAAAATCCTTTAAAAAAAACCCTAAAAAAAACCCCCCAATCCTTCTCTTCCTTCAACCTCCTGCAAACGGCCGGTTTGATATAAAATAACCCGGTGAAGCGAAGAACCCGGACCCGGCGCAGCCGAGAGGAGACACCGAGCCCCACCGAGCCGCCACCTCCGCCAGGACCGGCACTCAGCAAGAGCCAGACCCGAGCTGAGCCCGAAGGGCCCCGAGCGAGCCCGAACGGCCCCGAGTGCACCCGGACCCGCAGCCTCCGCCCGGCCCGAGCGAGCCCCGCGCGTCGCCGCAGCCGCTGACCCCCGGGCCGTCTCCGTGCTGGGAGAACGGCGTCAGGATGAACCCCAGCGCGCCCAGCTATCCCATGGCGTCCCTGTACGTGGGGGACCTGCACCCCGACGTGACCGAGGCGATGCTGTACGAGAAGTTCAGCCCCGCCGGGCCCATCCTGTCCATCCGCGTCTGCAGGGACATGATCACCCGCCGCTCGCTCGGCTACGCCTACGTGAACTTCCAGCAGCCGGCGGACGGTGAGTGGCGCCGAGCTGGCAGCGCCGGGGCCGCCGCGGCCATGTTGCTCCCCCGCCCCCCCTTTCCTCCTCCTCTCCCGCCCGCATCCATTTTCAGAGAATGGTTTGGGTTGTAAGGGACCTTAAAGCCCATCCAGTTGCACCCCCCTGCCGTGGGCAGGGACACCTCCCACCAGACCAGGCTGCTCAAGGCCCCATCCAGCCTGGCCCTGAACACTTCCAGGGAGGGAGCATCCACAGCTTCCCTGGGCAGCCTGTGCCACTGTCTCACCACCCTCACTGCGAACGGTTTCTTCCTAGTGTCCAATCTGAATCTTCCCTATTCCAATTTAAAGCCGTTTCCCCATATCCGATCACTACTTGCCCTTGTAAAAAGTCCCTCCCCGGCTTTCCTGTACTTCAGGTACTGGAAGGCCGCTCTGAGGTCTCCCTGTAGCCTCTCTTCTCCAGGCTGCGCAAGCCCAACTCTCCGCCTGTCCTCATAGCAGAGGTGCTGCAGACCTCTGATCATCTTCGAGGCCTCCTCTGACCCGTTCCAACAGTTCCATATCCCCCTGGACACGGTGCCCCAGACGGGGTCTCCCTTCCCCGCTCCCGGTGCAACCCATAGCTGGGGGGAGGGGGGGCAGGCGGGCACGCGGCCTGCGCCTCGTGGCGGGGAGCGGGGCGGGGGAGGCGCTTCCGCGGCGCAGGGAACCGAGAGCGGGCGGGGGTGGGGGGGGGTGGGCGGTGCGGCGGGGCTGCCCGGGGCGTGGGAGCTGCTTCGGGGTGCAGGACAGGGGTTTTGGAGCTGGATGATCTTTAAGGTCTTTCCCAACGCAGACCCTTCTAAGAGAACACCGGGGTCCTTAATAAGGAGGCAGGAGCTGGGGATGTGCGCGTGATTGAGTGCCCGGAGACGGAAGCCAGGACGGCTCGGTGGTTTTCAGGCGCCCGGCAAAGGCTCAGGCCTGCAGGCACCATGGCAGCACCGTCATGGGGTGGGGAAGGGGGGTGGCAGCTTCCTCCGCTTGCTTCCGTCTCTGTAGATGCAGCGTGACCCTTTTCTCTTCGCAAAAAACTCCAGCAGTGCATTCCCCAAGATGTGTTCTTGTTAAACTTGCTTTACACAAAGTGTTTGTTGGTTCTCTAAAATTGCATTACTAAAGAAACTTTCTGTGTAGTTCTTGTCGCATTTGTGCTAAGTTTGGCGAACCAGCTTGTTCGTTTGGATCAAGATCAGCTGGAACCGTTTCTAAGTTTTGTGGAGTCCGGTAAAAGTAATTCGGCTGGCTAGAATATGCTTGATTCAAGTGCAGTTCAGTGAACAGCTTTCTGTTGTAATGGTTTAATTTTCAAGGGTGTGAAAGTGAGAAATTTGAATTAAAAACTTTTCAAGCAATTAAATTAACTAGCTTTCAAAATCGGCTTTAGAATGTAGCCGTTATCAGATCAGACTTTGATGTACCGATGGTATCTATATGTAAGTAGTAGAAGTTACTGTCTCATTTTTTTAATGGGCAGATATTTCACCCATTATCAGCTCTTTCTCTTCAGAGTTTTTAACTTATTCAACCGTTGCTTAGGAATAGTCCTTGTTTTAACATACTTTGCCTTCATTCGATAAAAAGTTATGGTACAGTTTACTCTCAAAAAGAAAAATAAAAGGGTTAGCACAGTTCAGTGCTGTGATACAGTAAGGTCAAGGCAGAAGTTGAAGGTTATTCAAATGCTTCTTCAAGGGCTTCAAGAATTCTGCAAGGGCTGCCCTTACCGTTGTCATTTGTTGAGCAATGTATTCAACCCTATCTTTTATGACTTAGTTTGTAATTTGTCAAATGTGGGAACAAATACAGCTTTATCAGCTGAGCAGCACTTGCATTGAGAATATGAGAACATACCTCGTCTACAAATGCTGGTGCTCCAAGTTGTATAACTATTTCAGACTTTGGGAAGCACACGTTTTGTTCTACACGTAGTCCAGTCCAGCTAAAAGTATTTATCCTCTGTATCAAACTTGCATCTGGCACAGATCTGAAAGCAATTGTTTGAAATATATGTAAATTTATTGTGTGATTATACTTTTGCAGCAGTTTTAGAACTTGATGTTCTTGGTAAGTACCTAGAAAGCATTTGCTGGTGGTTTTTTGTGGAAAATTCTGTTCATTTGCTGAAACCTTGAAGTAGGAGCTCTGAGGATGAATTGTTGTTCTTACAGTAATGCTGGTTCATTTTGATTCCAAATGAGCTGCCTTTTCTTGGTTTAGCCTAATTCTGAGCTGCGTCTCAGGCTGTGCTTATTAAACAGCCTGTAACAACTAGCTTGGGCTTTGGAAATGTCTTTGAAGGTGTATTAGGCATTACCAGCTGCCTGAAAATGAGGGATCTCAAAGCTCTTCTGAAAACTAATGAGGCCTGATGACACATTTGTGAGGTATGCACGCATTTCGTAGTTGTGACTTTTCCAAATTTGAGTCACAGTTGGAACTAAAACCCGATTTTGCAATCTTGCTTAATCACTAAACTAGAAATGTTCTTTAGAAATCTGAAACTCTGCTCTCTCCCTTCATTTTTTTAATGCTTATGTTTCCAAAGGTTTATTGTTCTATAGCTATTGCTCTGTACATTTAGCAGAGTTTAGCATGAGATGTATGTTCCCTGTTATTTTGAAATTGTTGCTAAAGTGGACTGTCCAGTTGCTCAGGACTAAAATGGGAACTGGTGACTCATTCAATAAAAGCTCCAGCAGAATCAGCAGAAGTGTAGCCTGGGTGGGTGTGTCCCTTGGTAACAAGTTAACTCCGGATGGACTTGCCTCCTGCAAACTAGCATACTGCCATTTATGGCTGAAATGCAAGGAAAGTAAGCCAGTTTTCTAGTTCTGAATTTTAATGAGCAGCTTGTGTCTGGTTGCAGATGTCTTCTAGTAATGTTTTAAAATCTATTGGAGAGTGACAATGTGGTGTTTTTCAGCAGAAATCTTTACATTTTTTATATTGCTGTTCCACGGAACAGATGAGAGCTGTCGAGAGTGTCTATACTGTCCTTGTCTTTATGGAAAAACTGCACTGGTCTAAGATGCGTACTCACTGTTAGTTGAGAGTGGTGAGGTTGGTGGGGGCTAGCAGGGTCCCACTTGGGAGTCAGATATTTGGGAAATGTGTCCAGGAACACACATTTTAGAGGAGAGTCAGGATTATTCCAGAAGCAGTTAGCATAAATTAGAAATGCCTCTTTTCTAGTAAAGGAAGCCCTGTTACTACTTCTGGAAATAATGAACTGTTTGTTGCTGGCACTTTTGCTGGTGCTGGCGGTTATAATTCTAATAACTTCCAGGGCAACCCTGAAGGGTTAGATGTTTCTATTGTGGCGAATCTGAGATCTTTAATTCTTTTTTTTTTCCTTTTTTTGTAATGTAAAGCCTTCTAATGCTGCTTATTTCTCATTGTCATTATTGACATTATATTTTCTCTAGTGCTTAGTTTATATTAAAAGTTTGTGAAAGCTTTGTCAAAAGACCAGCAGTGCTTATATTTTTTATGACTTCAGCTTAAATCAGTTGTTGGCTTACTATTGTTATGTGAATGTGGTAAGAGGATCACCGGATGATTTTTTAAAAGAAAATTACTTAGATGTTTCTTGTTAACTTCTACAGCTGTCTTTTAGAGAATATAGTCTTCAGATTCACTTTCATTCTGAAAACGTGGCAAGAAAGGACATAAAATGTGTACCAGCTGAACAGAGGCTGATGGCAAATTTTCTTTGGCCATGATAGCCAACAACATAGTTGAAGATAAAAGGAGCACTTAGCAAAAACATAAAATAAGGTTTTTTTTCAATGTAATGGGCCTTTGGCCTTTTTTAAAAAATTAATACTTGGCTAATTTCAGTCTTTTTAACATCATGTTACTTTGCTATATACACATGGCAGTGAAGTGGGTTAGTACCAATTAACGTGACCTCACATATTTATTGGATTTTTTTAAGTGTTCTTCCAGATTTACAGGAACAGCAGCAGAAGGTGCTAATGTAGGAGTTTTTAAAATACATCTGCCATATTTGAGAACTGTTGCCCTTTCTCACTTAAATACCTAGTTGACTTAAAACAACGCACACATGTCTTATTGCTTTGAAGGGATGTATGAAAGCTGAAGGAATCCTGATGCTTCTGTATCTAAATACACTGAGATGTTGAATTCAGGCTTAGAAATATTAGTTCTAGATTTCTAATGGAAGAACTGCTCCATTAGAGTAATGAAACCTGGTTTACAGTATTTTGCTGTTCTGATGCTTATTGCTCCATAGAGCTGGTATGTATTTCATCAAAAGTGTATATATAATTTCATATTTTCAAAATTAGTCCTAGTTTTAAATCATCACAGATCTCTTTTTGTCACTAAGGATTTGTGTGGAACAGCTGCCTAAACTAGACTTGAACTACACCTAACAAAGTCACTTTATGGGTATTGGCAATTTAGAAGTTTGCATTTTAATGTTTGCGAAAGGTTCCATATAGGCACAAGCTTTACCCTTGAAAGTATTTTTAATGGTATAATGTACATCTCCATGATGCAGGAGTGGCCAGCTGATTTTTACAAATTTTGAAACATTTCCTCCTGTTGTAATAGGTCCTAATTGTCATCACTTGATAAGTTTTCTTCTGTCACCATACCGTCTTTCATAATGAGGTCCAATCATTCAGTCTGCTGGGATTCCTGTTACTTGCTCAACTGACCTGTGCTCCTTCCTGTCTCCTAAGTGCAGCTTTTTCTGAGGAGTTTTGGCCATTTTTTTACTTGGATGAAAGAGAGTGGGGTTTATTTATATTGGGGGTTTGGGGTTGTATCTTGTTGGTGGCGCTGGGCTTAAAATAGAAAATTTACAAAAAAGTGTACTTCACATGCTGTTTGTGTGGTTATTAGATAACTTTGCTTCCTATTAATTATGTTTTTCTAGCTGAACGAGCTTTAGATACCATGAACTTCGATGTCATTAAAGGAAAACCAGTGCGAATTATGTGGTCTCAGCGCGATCCATCTCTTCGCAAAAGTGGTGTAGGAAACATCTTCATCAAAAACTTGGACAAATCAATTGATAACAAAGCTTTGTATGACACATTTTCTGCATTTGGAAACATCCTGTCTTGCAAGGTTAGTGGGAAATCATCATTCCGTTTGATGGTTTAACGCAATCCCACCCCTGAATTTACCCTGGAAACATTTTGTGTTTATTACAATAAGGTTTTTCTTTAATAGGTGGTATGTGATGAAAACGGATCCAAGGGTTATGGCTTCGTACACTTCGAGACACAAGAAGCTGCAGAACGAGCTATTGAAAAAATGAATGGTATGCTGCTTAATGACCGCAAAGTGTAAGTACCTAAATACGTAGTTGGGGATCAGCAGACTGAAATTTCTTTTACAGAGGACAAATACTTAAAGTTCTAAACATTTCTCATTTCAAAGAGAATTTAGAATTTCAGAGATTTTATTAATTGTATCACCTGCCTATTTTAAAGACAGAATAAGTTCAGAAAATGCTGATGATGGACTCTAGGTGGGGAAAATGTATTAGTTGTCTTACAAGCTAATACTATAACAAGGATATAGGAACTTTTCTTTTTTTCATCTTACCAATCTGAGATAAAATACAATCCATTAGGTATTCCAAATAGTGTTTCCATTTGAAGACTTGAGATAGATACATTACCCATTTCTTGGATGAAACTTCAAACTCCAAAGTTACTCAGTCCTGAATAGTGGTTGTATTACAGTAGTGATTTTATATGAATGCCTTTTAAAAGGCATATCTAGGAAATAGGAGTAGAAAATAAAACATACAGAAACTTCTAAACGCTACAGTGTTCTGTGCTGTAGGAAAAAAAGATGATTTGGTTGCTTGGTTAGTGATGCCTAGGCCCAAGGTGGTGGGGAGATGTGTTGCCTCGCAGCTATGCATAAGGGATTATTATGGTATTTGGTGTAGTTACAAAAGGAGAGCTCTGTAAAAACCTGAGAGGGTTTGGAAAAAAGGATAGCAGAAATCAGCATCATCTTACCATCATGGATTATTTTCACATATAGAGATGGATGGAGCCACATACAGGGAGAATATACCTTTTGAAACTTTAGTTTTCCTGCTTTGCTGGCACGCTGTGGATGTTTTTACTGAGCTTCCATCTTCACACAACCTTTTAAATGAGTTTTAAAAGGTCAGCATATAGTCATAAAAGCACATGGCTTATATAAAGTTTGTTCGGTAAAGTACATTGTGGGAATTGATTTTGCTTTGAATTTCCATCCAGGCTAGGCTTTTAAAAGTGAATTAAAGTACTTTCCTCACTATTGAAATCTGCTGAACCCATTGCACTAGGATTCTTACCATCCTTGGTTACTACAAATTAGGTGTAGTTGTTAAAGTGCAAGAGAATGCTGAGTTACTATGTGCTGCTTTATTGGATTTGTCAGATTTGGAACTGTAAAGTTGGACGGTCAAATAAAATTTGAGAGCAAAAGTCTACTACACTCAGAAATCAGTGTTAGCCTGTACTGATGCCTGTACTAGAGCATATCCTTGGGTCACTGTGTTGTGTTCAGCTTCTGTTCCTTCTCTGATAGCATTCCCAGACAATTTTCAGTGGTATTTGACTAAAGAGCAAGTTGATCTATTTATTTATCTGTGCCTATTTAAAAAAAAAAAAGAAAACGAACGCACACCTTGCTGGAAAGTGTGTGAGGGAGTTGCAGAGGTTGGTTAAATATCACTTCATTAAAAGCTGGATTGGAGAATGGTAACTGCTCTACAGTTGCCAAATTTTCAGTATAGCAGAGGTATTGTGCTGGTATCTAGAACTTCTGTTTAGCTGCTTTACCTATTTTTCTTCCATCGTCCAGCTCCTATCGGCAAAGTCTGTTTTAGAAGAGTCAACAGTCTGACTAGAAGCTTGAAAGCAATTTTATGCCAGTAATGGTTTGTTTATCTGATGGAGTAAATATTTTACTTAAAGAATTTCATGCCTATGAATGAGACTGCTAGGGAATAAAATATGATGCCAGAGGATTAAAGTCAGTTTTGAAGGCTTGACAGATGTGCTTTAATATGCACTATTCTGTTTTCCTGCAACTAGATTTGTTGGAAGGTTTAAATCCCGCAAGGAACGTGAGGCAGAGCTTGGAGCCAGAGCAAAGGAATTCACCAATGTTTACATCAAGAACTTTGGAGAAGACATGGATGATGAGAGACTTAAGGAACTCTTTGGCAAGTTTGGTAATGTCTTAAACTTTAAGTTCATATAAACACAAGTGAACAGCTTACTTCTGGTATCGTATCTGTACACTGCCTTTATAATACAGGGAATTGGCTCTCTGCCTGATGTTGATTTTTTTTTAAAAAAAAATATAAGGCACTGAAAATTTGGTGCTTAATTCCAATTTCAGATTCAAAGTGCAGCAATATCCACTGTAGAATTTTAAATAGCCAGAGTAGTGTATATAATCCTGCCATCAGAATTGTTTTCTGATAATTTGAAAATGTCTAGATGGTCTTTTGAATGGGCTTTGCAAATTTAAGTTGCAAATAGAAGTATTTTCTTGTTTAGTACAGATTGATGTTATGAATTCACTACAGAATACATGACAAATGAGTTTGCTGTTGTATTCATTAACCTGCAGACCTGTCTTTACTCAGGGCATCTCTGTTTCCATTTGGTTGCGTTGTGGTGGTTGATGCAATGGGAATTTATAGGGAACTTTTCCATTGGCGGGCTATTTGTCTCTGATCATAAGTTATGCCCAGGGCAAAATTAAGGCAGGTGTATGATCATGATCTAGTAATGTACGTGATGTTGCAATGTTGAAATAGGAAATGGCAAACTCTTTACTTCAGTTACAGATTCCTATCCTGGTTTTTAGGGCACATCTATTTTCAGCCTCAGCTTGTTTTTTATTTTCTTCATTTTGTGCATTTGCTGTTCTCCGGTGGATGTTGTGTAAAGCAAGACAAAGTCTTGCATACGAGATGTTATATAGCAGCCCTCAGCAGCATTTACAGGACATTCTTTCCACTACTGAAGTATCTTTGTCTGAAACGGTGGTGAATTTAGCCGCTAATATCTATCACGTTTGAGTCTGAACTGCGATTTTTCAAAGAGTTGGAATTGAACTGAGACATCCTTTCACTGGGATGGACAGATAAGCGCCTACCTAACAGAAAGGCTTCCTTTCCAACTTTCAGTACCTTTTCCAAATTCCTACCCCATTTGGTTTAAAGTACAGTAGAAAAGAAATTCAGTGTGGCAGGCTAAAGTTCAGCATCTGGGCAAATCAGCCATTTTATTCTAATGGGTGATGTTTATTAGATACTGTTATTAGTGAAGAACTCTTTGTAATACAAGTGGAGCAAACTAAATATTAAAACTAAACAAAATATTGAAAATGTGAAGATAATACATTCTGCATACGAAGTATAATTATTTCATTCTCTTTTTAGGTCCTGCTCTAAGTGTGAAAGTTATGACTGATGAGAGTGGAAAATCCAAAGGCTTTGGCTTCGTTAGCTTTGAAAGACATGAAGATGCCCAAAAAGTAGGCTTTTGGACTTTATTTAGGAGTTCAGTAACTGAGACACAAATAATATGTTCCATGGAATGATTTGAAATCTTGCGACTTTATTAAGGGTTTATAGTTGGTCAAGGATGCTGCAAGAACAGGTGTCTGCTTCCTAAGTGACTTAGGATAGTTTCTGTTGTTTAGAATGCTTTTTTATGAGCAAGTATCAGTTGATATGAGCAGCCTGTTGAGGGTACTCTGAGATAGCTGGAACTACTGTAGAAATAGGGAATTTTGAATAATTTAATAAGCTGTTGTAGTTGAGCTTAAAGGTCTCGATGGATTTGGACTCCCTCATGTTGGGCCACGTACAAGCATAGTAAATTATTATATCTCTGCAAAACCCAGATGAATCATTGGATCCAATCTGGTTGCACAAGACGTTTGTGCGAGGCAGAAAGGATTGTGTTTTCAAACTTCAGCACTGCAGAGTCAGCAGGAAGGCTATTAGTTTTATGAAGCATGTTTGGCACAGTGATCAGAAAATAGTGATTGAGCCCTATGATGTTGCTTTTACTCTAAAGAGTAACATTGGAGGAAATTGCTTTAATTTGTGTGTATGTCTAACATGCCAGTGTGGTGTGTAACTTAATTCTGTGTCAGCTTGTTGCTTTGATGTGGCAGTAGAGACACAGCATCAGGAGAAAAACTGCAAAGATCCAATCAGGGCAAAAAATGGAAGTTTGCTTTTCAAAAGGCATTTTGGTGGTTTGTTAGTACTGTAAGTGTACAAGCAGGAGATTAGTACAAATCCTGTCTTACATCTACATTGTTCATTGCGTATGTTCGTAGTTGAATTGTTTCTCTCCCTGTAGTCAATCACGTGTACAATGTTCTAAATAACATAAAATTGTAATATTTCAGTAGGTATGTTTTGAATGGCTTTGGTTATGAAGATACGCAATAAACTGGGTTCTGGTTTTAACTCATTGAATAAAACTGGTCCAGAGTTTTCACATCTTAACAGCTTAAACTGAAAAGAGTGTAAAGGGAAAAAAGTTCATATTTTCCTACTCTTTAAATATTTACTTAATGAAAGATTAAAAACTAAGAAAAAAATATGCCAACTGTAGCTTAACATGCAGTTAAGAAAATCTGGTAGATACTACAGTTTCAGGTGCTGCTTTTAAAACTGCCAGTCAGGTGTGTGAATATGATTCATTGTGTGACTTGCTTATTTTATCTCTTTTTTTCCGACTTCGTACAAGAAAATTGTTTTGCATCTCCTGTGACTTCTCTTTAACTGGATAGAAGCAGACTCAGCAATTTCCATTTTACTTTAGCAGGAAAGTTGGGATCTTTTGTTTCAGCTGGTGATACTTTAGATGGATTGGCTCTTTCTGGAATCCTTATGTAACTTTATATTTGAATTACATTTTTTTCTATGCCTGAAGAATGCTAGAATACAAAACACTGCTAACCTCTTGTTTATTATTAATAGGCTGTAGATGAGATGAATGGGAAAGAGCTCAATGGGAAACAGATCTATGTTGGCCGGGCTCAGAAAAAGGTGGAAAGACAGACGGAGCTGAAGCGCAAGTTTGAACAAATGAAGCAGGACAGGATCACCAGATACCAGGTTCAATTCAAGAGGACTAACTTGATGATATTTTTTTGATTCACATGGACATTTACATTTGCTTTCAAAAATAACTTGCTTTTTTTAGGGTGTAAACCTTTATGTGAAAAATCTTGATGATGGGATTGATGACGAACGTCTTCGAAAAGAATTCTCCCCATTTGGTACAATCACGAGTGCAAAGGTAAAGTAAAGTTTGTAGATTGTGGTTGTCCTTTGCCTGAAAATGAACAGTGGTCCTTCACCAAGGAAGAGTCATTTATTTCAGTGACAGCTGTGATGAAGTCACTTATCACTGCTACTATATACATGGATGTCTGCTTTTTTGATTTTTATACATCTCGGGCTAAAAACACTCGATCATCCTTTAGTGCTGATGCTAATGTGAGAAAAATGACATCTTTTCAGTGCAATAATATGCTCATTATTACCTCACTGAGATTTGCAAATGTATTCAGTAAACAATTAGCTGTTAAGCAATTATATCCCCCTTAATTAATTTGTAAAACATCTGTGGTCTTACTTCAAGTAGGCTGAAAAAAGCAGCTCATCTGAGCTGAGTACATACAATATTCTCTTGTTTTAAAAGTGAATTTTGTACTGACAGGTCATGATGGAAGGTGGCCGCAGCAAGGGATTTGGATTTGTGTGCTTTTCATCACCAGAAGAAGCCACCAAAGCTGTCACAGAAATGAATGGTAGAATTGTGGCTACTAAACCATTATATGTAGCTCTGGCCCAGCGTAAAGAGGAGCGCCAAGCTCATCTCACCAACCAGTATATGCAGAGAATGGCAAGTGTAAGAGCAGTACCTAATCCTGTTATCAACCCGTACCAGCCAGCACCTCCTTCAGGTTACTTCATGGCAGCTATCCCACAGGTATGCATAGAGTCAAGTACCTGAATGTTTTGTACTGTGTGTAAACCTGTTCAGATCTAACAGTAAATGTAACTATTAGCATGTACCCGTAATTTCAGCGATCTGATTTCACCGCAGAAAGGTGATGGACTGTTCAGCCTGCCCTTCAAAGATAACAAAGTCACAATGGTTTTGTATTTGACAGACTCAGAACCGTGCTGCGTACTATCCTACTAATCAAATAGCTCAACTTGCTAGACCGAGTCCTCGCTGGACTGCTCAGGGTGCCAGACCTCATCGTAAGTCACTTTTTTACCTCTTTCAGTGATAGTGGTAAACGCCAGAGCATTTGCCTTTGCACTTCTGAATACGTTTTCATGGCATTACAGTATCAGTCTTCTCTTTGTCGTGTTAGTGGCATTGTTTCTGAGCTCTCTCACCATTCATGTAACTTAATAGATTTTTTCTAAACCCCAGCGTTCCAAAACATGCCTGGTGCTATCCGCCCAGCAGCACCCAGACCACCATTTAGTACCATGAGACCAGCTTCTTCACAAGTCCCACGAGTCATGTCAACACAACGTGTTGGTGAGTTTCACTTATGCGAATTTTAAGTATTAGACTTTTTTTATTTTTGCTGATTCAAAATGATCTCAAAAACATAAGTTCAGTATCATATGACATATAGCAACGCTTTCCTGCTTTTCTGGTTCTTTCCAAATGAGTAAGCTAGTATCACCTTCTAGTAGTTGCTTTAAATATTGTCCCAGCTAAGACTCCTGCTGTGGTCCCATCTCTTTACCACGAAACATTTCATCTTTTAGTGTGCATTTTAATAGTACTGTATGTTAACTTCTACCATTTCTAAACATCATGGTGCTAATTGTAATAATAAGTTGCATGTAAAGATACTAAGAAGTGATAACAATTTCATCTCTTTATTTTTTTATCATAGAATACTATGAACCACTATTGTGTATGTAGAATCTGCACATCACTGAGTGAACCAGAATTGATTGTAGTGGAGCTCCAATTCTCTCAGAATGTATTAGGCAGTAGTGGGTTTTAGCTATCTACTTCATGAAAGTATCTTTTTTAGGATAACTATTAATGTAATATGCTCAGGAAGTCAATTATCCTTTTGAGATTAGAATGAAATTAAATTCATAGTCAACTGAAGTTAATGTTTTCTCATAGATCTTTTTCAGTAGCTTCTAAGAATAGCAGTTTGTTAGTGAAGTGACTGGAAAATAACATCCAGTAAACTGAGCTTTGAACCCTCAGATATGACCAGTGGTGTGACAGTTGACAGCACTACCAAGATGAATCTATAATACCATACCTAAATTAGGTATTCAGTGTGGGCTTGTTTGTTGTTTTTAACTTGTACTGTGTAGGCTAAATTTAAAAAAAAAAAAATATTCACGTGGAATTATGTTGTTTTTTCAGCTAATACCTCAACACAAACAATGGGCCCGCGTCCTGCAGCAGCAGCTACCGCAGCTACTCCTGCTGTACGCACAGTACCACAATACAAATACGCTGCAGGTGTTCGTAATCCTCAGCAGCATCTTAATACACAGCCGCAGGTCGCTATGCAGCAGGTATGTAACTGTAGGAACTGGTCCGGGCTTTTGCCTATGTTTTTTGCCAGGGAGGCTGGCGAGGACTAGAGGGGGGAGAAATTGACTGAAATTGTTTCTTTTTTTTAATTCAATAATTTAGGTTCTGTATTACGGGAGCATTTGTAACCTTGGGATTTTAAGTATATTTCAGGTTTACCTGAGACAGGAGGTGATCCTATGTTACTTCATGTTTTCAAGTTGCTTGATAGATTAGCCTGGATTCTCCTTATGTTTGCTCCACAACGGAGCGGGTTGATACTGATCTCCTGCATCAGTCAGCTCTAACCAGAACTATTTGATTAAACTGACTTAGAAACACAGAAGAAATTAAGACAACTGACAGGATAGGCGTTGTTTATGAGTTGTGAAACATGGGATATTTGAAGCTGCACCTGATTGTGAACTAGAATTTAATTCTGAAATGGTGTTGAATTAATTTGCAGCCTGCTGTCCATGTGCAAGGTCAGGAACCCTTGACTGCTTCCATGTTGGCTTCTGCCCCTCCGCAAGAACAAAAGCAGATGTTGGGTATGTACAGGGTAGTTTCTCTATGCCTTGTAGCAGAACAGTCAAAGTACTCTTTTATCAATCTTAATAATAAATGTTTTCGTCAGTGTAACAAAGTGTTTGTTTACCTTAAGTCTAGGCTGTGTTGGTCAGGTGAGATTTGTCATGGATTAACTTTTCTCTCTGTAGGTGAACGTCTGTTCCCTCTCATTCAAAGTATGCACCCTACTCTGGCGGGTAAGATCACCGGTATGCTCTTGGAGATTGACAACTCTGAACTCCTCCACATGCTCGAGTCTCCTGAGTCTCTTCGTTCGAAGGTAGGTGGGCTTTGCCTTACACTGGTTTTATCAGCAACCAAGTCTACGCTGATTTTTAAGATGTAGTTATGGGTGGCACAGTGGAGTAGCAATGCAACTGTGGCCCAGGGTGAGGAGTTAAAATATCCTCTTTCATTGGGTGACAGTGATTTACATTAGCATGAATTGGAACTGTAATGTTACCCTTTCTAATAGTACAGGCATTGTTCATATGTATCATTTAATTTAAATCATTACCTTTGATATACAGAAATTACTAAGTTTCCCTTTATTTTTTTCTTTCCTATTTCACAGGTTGATGAAGCTGTAGCTGTACTACAAGCCCACCAAGCTAAAGAGGCTGCTCAAAAGGCAGTTAATAATCCCACTGGGGTTCCAAGTGTTTAATAGGTAAGTTTTCTGAGCTCTGTAGTTTTATAGATTGACTGAGGCAATAGTTACTGGTGCATGGCCCTTGGAAGCAGCAAGCTTCCAGACTCCATATTATTTGCAGCCACAGAAAGTAGCAGCTATGGTCACAGTTGTAAACAAACTTTGTGCTCAAGCCGGTTGCCCAGTTCTGTAGCTCTTGGTTAGCAAATGTTACTGACGTTGTCTTGCATAGTTAGCTGTAATGAAAGCATTTTTTTAACAGCATATTTAGCTGTAATTAGTTCTAGGCATGTGTGCAAAAAACGGCAGTTCTGTCAAGTGCTGCTATTCATCCAGTTGTTCAAGAGGAGCTTGTAGAATTGAAGTAAGCTTAAAATAACTTCAACCCTATATTTCCCTAGAAATTAAATAGCTTATTTACACTATCATTTTTATATACTTGCCAAAATCTCAAATAATACAGTAATTAAAACCTAAACTACAGAATGCCTTGACTTCACATCTTGGTGAATTCAACTTTAATATAAATTAAAATATTGATTTTCTTTATTGCCTTCTGTGAGGTCAGTATCTTAATTTGGCAAGACAGGAAGAGACTGAAGGTGGGATAGTTACAATTTTGAAAGGGGAAAATGTTGTGGAGCTTTGGATGATAGAACAGTCCAATTATGTTTTGCCTGTCTATGAACTTACTTCCCACATATATAGCTGTCACTTGAAGATGCATGCTTTAACAATTGATCACTTAAAGTTATCTGTTTTCTTGGTCTTTTTGTTTCTGCAACTTTCATTTTGGAGGCAGAATTTAAATCATGTTTTTTCCACACTTTTTCCATATTTTGGTTTTTGCTAGTGACACTTTCACACTGGAGATAAACAAGTGCTGAATAAGTTGTGTTGCCTAAACTAAGATGCCCAAACTGAGATCATTGCTCCGTATGATTCCTGATGTTTTCGTAATTGGAAATTGAAAATACTGCTGGGTGTAGTTGTTTGCACCTTGTTATGCTGGCCGTGAGAGCAGTCATGTTAGTTACACTGAATGAATTGCTGTGCGTAGCCATTGCCCAAGGTCCTGCCATGCAGAGCACTGTGTAGTTCTAAAATCAGTTTTGTCTTGCGAAGTATTACAGATTTGAGATTCTTCTGTGTCTCTAGAATGTGGGGGAAAGCTTTGACACGCTGCTTGTAAAGAGCTTTGATGTGACTGATCCTGTGAAAGCCTGAAGTGCTGCAGAGCTTACAGTTGCAGAAGGCATGCTAGAAAATATAAGGTGCTGTTTTAGTTTTAAAACCTAACACTGTTTTTGTTTGCAGAAAGGTCCGGGACTGCAATCTAGAACTTCGCTTCACCGAAGAAAAAAAAAATCTAAACATGGAAAAACTATTAAATATTGAGAAAAACATTGCAAAATATAAAACAAACAAAAAAAGGAAAGGAAACTTTGAAGCTTATGTACAGAGCAACGCCGGGGCTAGCAAAGCAAATGCTAGTCCTAGATTACTTATTGATTTAAAATTTAAAAAAAATAGTAAAATAAAAAATACAAATTAATGTTTTATAAACCCGGGGGAAAAGAATTTTCAGCACAGTACAAAAATTTAAAGCATTCCTTTCTTTAATTTTGTAATTCTTTACTGTGGAAAAGCTCAGAATATCACCACTGTTTTAGTTGACAGTGAGAATTGATAGCTGAGCACAGAAACATAATTTGGATTATAAATTTCTTGGTTTAATAAAAATTCCTTAAACACTGACTTAACTTGTGATGACTTCTTTTGTACAGTTTACTTCTCCTAAGATTGTCGATCAAAATGCTGAGTTAGAATACCACTCCAGTACATTTTAGCTGTGTTTAGCCACTTGTTACTGAAAATATGAACTTAGGTGTTTAAACAGGTCAAAAGAGCAGCTAAATCCGTATCTGAGGTTTAAATCCTTACTAGTGTGATGTCCGAGCTCTTGTTACTGTCTAACTAGAAACAGGCCTCCAAGTACCTTACTTCAAGATGATTGGTGAGAAATGTTATTATGAAAGGCAGTGTTGGAATTGTGCAACGTACTGACACAGGGTCCCATTTGACCACCTGCATGTGGTGTGTGTACTCACAGCTTTTGGTGGAAGGAACAACCTCTCTGTGAGTGTCTGGCTGTGTGTTTAGATGGCTGTGGAACGCCAAGATGGTATGGACATGGCTGAATGAGCGAGGATGGGCTGCAATAGGCAGCATTGTAAAATTGGATTACTGTGAATGTATGAACACAAGGCATTCCTGGAACAAAAAAGATTGAGGCTTCAGGTGGTCATGGATTAAAAGCTGAATGCATAGTGACCAGAAGATCATGCTTTGTACACAGGAAGAACCCTTCTGTGGACAGGACTGCTTAATCCTCCAAGTTGGGAATTTCTAAGGCTGTGTTCCCTAACAAGGGAAAGGCTACTCTTAGCTTTTTCTTCTGTTAGTAAGAGATAAACTGGTTTAATTTTAGCTTTGTGCTGAACAAATACTTGTCAGAGGCACCTTTGACAGTCTCAGGTCTTCAGTAACTAAATTACTTGAAATATTACTGAAAAATCATATAGTTGAGTGCTTTAAAATCAAGCGGAGTTGAAATCTGAGAAAGTGAGCTGAAATTGAATGCTGTTCCTTAATATTCACAACAAAGATCTTCTCAGTAACTTCCAGGTGTAATGTGTACAGAGCTCTGCATGAAGTGAGCTTATGCAAAACTTGGTGTATTTCTAAATCAAATTTTTGAGTGGTGAAATAATTCTAGCAATTCTGCTGGCTCCAGTAATCTGTTTCTTCCTGGAAAAGGTGTCCTTCCTGGTTCTTCTTTGTATTTGACTGTCATTTAAAAAGTAGAATTGAAGGGGAGGGCTTTATTAAGGTAAGTTGCTGCTTGATCTGAAGCCGATCTAATATATATGACCACAAAGAATCCTGTCTTTACTCAGGGCCAATTGGACCTTCAGCTCAGCCTGTCTGTTAGGTGCTAGAAAGAGCCACCAAGCAAATGACTCATGGGCTGCAAAAGTGAGAAAAGCCAACACTAGTGCATGAGCTGCTTGATTTGCTACAGGGCCTTAGTGAGGTTGAGAAATCAGGATTTAAACTGTTAAATGTATAATCAACCTAAATATTAAATGTGTAATCAAGAGAGAGTAACAAGCTTTTGATGCAGCATGAACTTTCACTGTGTAAGAGTAGTCCTTCTAGGGATGGATTATCCTTCAGTCCATGCCTTGCTTTTCCCCCCCTTCCTTTAAGGGAGGACTCTGCAGAGTACAAGAGGCTTTATATAGCCAGTTTAGACCATAATTGGCTCTGTAAGCTGCTTAATCAAAATTGATAATGCAAAGGAGAAAGGAAGAAGGGAAGATGGGATATCCTTGTTCTACAGGGAAGAGAGAAAAGCCTGGCAGGCTGGGATGGGGAACAAGAATGATGATGTGTTAGTCATGGAGGAAGGCATGATCCTTGGCCACTGCAGTCCATTGGACTCCAGTTGCTATACTTAAAGCATACAGTTTCTGTGGAATCAGGAATGGGCTCTTTCTGGAAGGCTATCTGAAATCTGTGTTGTATTGAGGGGGGGGGAATTGTCAGTGTTTTCTGGACCTGTTGCAGTCTTAAAGCCTGTCAGTCTTTTCGGAAGTCCCACAAAAGATGTTTTTCCCCTTGTGCAAAGATCAGATTTTTCTGTTACGTGAATTTGAGAAATAAGCCTGGCACAGAGATAAGAAATTGTTGTGGCGTAAATGAATCTTATTTAAAGCCCCTCACTTTGCTGTAAAAGCATTACATTAAGTTTGTACAGGTTTTGCATTCAGACCTGTCTTGATGGGGGTAGACTGGGATAGCCTTTAATTTTTGATCTTGCTGAAGTGTACAACTACAATTAAAAATTTTTGAACTTGGATGGTAAATCCTGTAAAGGAGGTGGTAGTTCAAAGGTTTGTGGGTGTGTCAAGCAGCAGCATCTGCACCAGCCTGAAATACCAGGAAAAGTTTGTGGTGGGAGTGACGAGTGAGGCAATTCTGCTGTGGCAATTGTGATGGCTTAAGACAACAAAACCCTGGGCGGGTTGAGTTTATTTCTTCCCACCCTTGATGACACAGTAATTCCCCATGTGCACCACAGGCACCTATTTAATCAATGTCTTCTATATTTTTTTTAATCTGAGAGATAAGGAATAATGTGTGTGTGTTAGTGCCTCTATCAATGTATCTTCGGAGTCCTACTGTAAAACAATGCACCACACAGAAAAATCAATGTATTCAGGAGCAGTAGAGCATTGTCAGTGTTCCTGTGTCTTACCAGGCAGCTGAAACAGTAGTCACTTCCTTCTGCCACACATTCCCTCTAGCATGTGAGAGAGGCTTACGCTGATCCTCTACCACCCAGTGCTAAGCTGATTTTGCTGGATCCTCTGGTATTTCATTCCTTTATTCTTTCCCTGTCTTACACTCTTAACCACAGCAAATGTTTTGGAGTTTAGTGGCAGCCTGCTCTGGAAGTGAAAGCAGAATTGAATGAATGAATGGTTCGATATTCACCATCCCACTTTCCCAGGCAGAATGGGGTGTTAAGGGTAGCTAAATCAAAGGTTTTGTAATCTGGATTGCATGCATTCTCTTCACTGTTCTGCAGAAGTCTGGGAAAGAGGAGGCAGAGGGGAGACCTTATTGCTCTCTACAACTACCTGAAAGGAGGAGGCTGTAGCAAGGTGAGTGCTGGTCTCTTCTCACAATTAACAAGTGATGGGATGAAAGAAAATGGTCTCAAGTTGTGCCAGGGGAGATTTAGACTCGATATTAGAAAAAAATTCTTTGCTGAAAGACTGGTGAAGCACTGGAACAGGCTGCCCAGGGAAGTGGTGGAGTCTCCTTCCCTGGAGGTATTCAAAAATATGTAGAAGTGGCACTTTGTGATGTGGTTTAGTAGGCACAGTGGCATTGGGCTGACAGCTGGAGTTGATCTTACGATGTCTTTTCCAACCTTAATGATTCCATGATTCTATGAAATATGGATTTCCACCACGTCCCCAAAGGAAGCGACAAGGTGATGGAAATCAAGATGTTTGAGTCGGGCAATGTCACTGTAGTTGCTAGTTTCCACTAATGAAGTGCCTGCCCTTGAATAAATATCTTCAGTCTTTGCACCTAAATGCATTTCTTTGTTGAGAGCATTCTTAATGATTGTTCTGGACAAGAGGATATTGAAAGAGAGCTACTCACCCTTTTGGATTAGGATTTATAGCAAAGTGGGTTTTTGAATTCTACATCTAATAGACATATTTGTGCCTGGAATAACTAGTGGGAGAGGACCAAAAACCTCTTCCCAAACAAAACCAGGATTTGTGTTTATTCTCAATATGTCCAGGAGATTTTCTCCAAACTGACATGTGCCACAGTGTTGTCCTTGGGAGCACAATTCACTAGGCTTTCATAGGTGATGTGCTTCTGGCTATCCTACTTGTGATTAAATAGGAAGATCAATTTCTAAGATTGATGATTCCATTGCAGTTGCTCCCTGAACACGAGCAACATTTTCACTCCCTGTTGGAGTAGTTTACTACTAGTGAACTCTTTGTAGCTTCCCACGTATGTGAGTTGTCCCTGAGAAGCAATTTGACATTAGAAATGCCTCCTGAGGAAATCCAGCGCAGCCTTGGATTTACTGGAATTGGAGGCTACTCTCAAAAATGGCTCAGTTCTTCTGAGATTACATTTTGTGATACAAGCAGGCACTTTGAATTAAACTGCCCTCTTTCCCTTGCCTCCTTCCCATTTTCCTTTTGATCAAATAGTCCTTTTCTCACAAGGAGATGCACCACATCCTATGTCCGGTTAGATCAATCAGCTGTCTCATCAATGTCATGGCAAGGGATAAGAAGGGATTCCATCTTTGGAATGAAAAGCCATAGGAAGGCCACAAGGTCTGCCCCAAGATACGAATTCTTCAACAAGGCAGGCAGAACTTTCAGCACACCCAGCAGCCTAACTGCTGTTCCTTAGGCAACTGTGAGTCCACTGAGCTGTGTCCAAATGAAACTGCAACTGGCAGGGTTACAATTCCTTAGGAGGTGGCATTTGAAGTGAATGCAAATTTGAAACATGTTTTCAGCCATGCTAAGACCACAAGCTGCACATGTTCTTGGAGCTCCCTTTGAAGGACTTGGGTAACAAGAACAAAGAAGATATTTTCAAGAAATAATTTAAAAATTCTCTTAGATTTCTCACTTGTATTAGGAATGAATGTAATCAAAGAAAAAATGGAAGTGACGAGCTGGGTCAACATAATGGGCCTGTCCCACAGTCAGTACCGAGAGCCATGTATCTGTGCCAAATAGTCTCCTACTTCCCACATAACCTGCTAAAGATACATCCCTAATCAAGCCACATGCCAGCTGGCTATACCTGTCCAGAAGCATGTGCTTTTTATAGCTCTGAGCATACTTTACAATGTTCTATGTGATATCTGAGCATCCAGAAAACAAAAAATGAAGCCCTGGGCATGCTAAGTGGTTGTGTCACATCACAGTGACAGGGACCTTGGGTTACACATTGTCTAGGTTAAACTCGAAGTTAGCAGATGGCATAAAACAGGTTAGAACTCAAAAGTGGGTCCCAAACATATTGTGAGTGGATGCTTGCTTAATCTCATCTCTTGTCACTGTTAGTGACATTTGCCACCAAAGGTAGCTTAGTTTCTCCTCCTGTAGTTTTCCATAGAGGGTATCAGCCAAGAATGACAGCAGAAGATGATGCTTCCTGCTCGTGGCCCAAAGCATAGATCTTTGTCTTCCTGTACTTCACATTTTTCCATCAAACTCATCGTGCAGCCACTTTGCCTCCCAGGTTTTTAAGTGGAGATGTGGCTTGGGAGGCGAATGAGGATGCACACAGGGGTCTTGCTCAGGAGGGGAAGGAAAGCTCTTCCAGACATCCCCATGATGCAGGTGCCTCATCTCCCAGGTAGAATGGGGTAGTTGTGATGCTGGGAGCTACAAAATTGGCTCTGTAAGAGGGCTCTTATGTGGGCACTCCATAAATTGTCAGAGTGGTTATATTTGGCTGCACGGATGAAAATGGAAAATCATCAAATATGTTATGCAATGTTATTTTACTTGCTCTTCATTTTCTCAGAATACCCATTAATCTTGTTTCGTGAAAAGTATATGCAAACCTTGTTCCACTGGGAAAGGATTTCCCCAGGTCAGTCAGTCATGGCCTTCCTGAAATAGCTTTCCTCCTCCGGTGAAAGGCGTTTTGGTGAAGCCAGAGTGCTGCGCTCCCCCCGTTTGCAAGGAAGGCATTTCCACCCTGCTGGTGAACTCATTTCACGTATCCAGCAGCACTGCTCATTTGAGGCTACGAGGTCTTCCAGGGTGATGATTCACACTAGAAAGCCTGGCTCCCACAGCACATTTCCCTCAGGAGTACCTGAAATATGCTACAGCAAGCACAACTTGCCTTTATCATCTGGTAAGAAGCAACAAACAAAAGTCTCAGATCAGAGATGAACCTGTCATTTGGACTATATTTTGACTTCCAGTGAGGCACTGTGTGAAAAAAGAACTTTCTTTCCTCATAAACCTGCTGCGCATCCCTTTCACGACATGGTCCCTCAAATCATAGAATGGTTAGTTGGGAAGGACCTTAAAGATCATCCAATTCCACCCATCCTGCCACGGGTAGGGACACCTTCCCCTGGTTCAGGTTGCTCAAAGCCTCATCCCAGCCTTGAACACCTCCATGGATGTGGCATCCACAACTTCTCTGTGCAATCTCTTCCAGTGCCTCACCACTCTCTCAGTAAAAAAAATTCTAATATCTAATCTAAATCTCGTCTCTTTCAGTTTAAAACCATTACCCCTTGTTCTATCCCCGAACTCCCTGATAGAGCCCAGCTTTCCTGTAGCCCCTTTCAGGTACGGGGAGGCTTCTCTAAGGTCTCTCAGAGACTTCTCCAGGCTGAACAACCCCAGCTCTCTCAGCCTGTCCTCACAGGTTTTAGAAAATGGTGAATTACCATCACCTCACAGCGAATTATCACCCATCAACCCCTGCCCCACACTGTCCACACCTCCATCCCGGCTCTGTCACAGCTCCTCAGTGCCTGGGCCACCCCTGACATCCTGCCCAGCCAGGCTCCTTCCCCTGTTGGCACTGCCTGGTGCTTGGTGACCATTAATTGCCAATCCCTCCTCCCCCGCCCCGTTCCCTAGCCTAGCCCAGCCCAGCACTGTGCCACACTCGCTCCCGCCTACGTTGCCTCCCTTGCTCCTTCATCCCCACCGCCACCCCACCAGGAAGCTGCACTCCAGCATCGCAGTGGCTGCAGAGCTGTGGGAGGAGCCCAGCGTGGGGTGGATTCTGCGGTACTTCTCATACAGGAAGTCGTTACTATTACAAAAAGTGGAACATTTGGATTTAAGCTAAAGTAAAGTTTTATCTAAGTAACTATTTCTTTGAAAGTCAGACAGACTGTCCCTCTGACAGCACGTTTTCTTGATAGCGTGTTTTTTTTTCAAATAGTTTTTTCAGACACTGTTCAGAGAGAGATGATAGTGTCTTGTGTTAAATATGGTCTGTGCTGAACAGATGTGCCTTTTTCTATGATCACCTCTGTCTTCAGTCTTTCCCTAACTAAAATGCAAGGTCAGACAGAGCTGGCTCCAGAGCTCCAATCAGCAGAGATTTGGCTGTTATCAAGTTTAAAATAAAATTAAAATTAGTCCTTGGAGAGTAATAGAATATGCATAAGATTTCTGGGAGAATTTATGCATGTGCTTGTAAATGGGAAATATATTTTGTCCCCAGCTCTTGTCTCGTTACACATAATTGATGGAAATCATTCCCCTGTGTGTCTAGTGCTATATTAAAGGATGCTTTTGCTTTCTAAAACTCCAAAACAAGCCTTAGAGAGTTTATTTGCCTGCATTTTCGGTATTACTTCCTGCCCAAACCCCTATCCTCAGAGCGTGCCTTCCCACTCCCACCATGGTGAGGAATGCACCTGGTCCCAGCCCTCCCCTCATACCTGGCTTCCATTCCACCCACCCCCTTTCCATGCTGCTGCTGGTGGGTCACCGTGTTCGCAGGGTAAAGTCCAGCAGCAGCTGAGGCAAATCCTGAAAAATGCCCAGGGATGTGGCAGAAGGGATGATAAACTGGCTTAATGGGAAACACTGGCCAAGTGGCTGCAGCTATGGGCTCCAAGTGCCTCTTTTCCTTGGCCCCTGGGAGAGAAGTGCAACTGCTTTGGTGGGATCTTTAGTGCTGTGAACAACTCTGTAGAGGTCAGTCCAGCCAAATCACATGTCCAGTTGCAGGGGTTTTTGGACAAGCCAGGGGTTAACTGAGTGTTGGAGCTTTGGCCCAAATTGCCCAAGCACATACCTCAGGAGTGACCCTTTCCACCCAGGCAATTACAAAACAACTGGAACACAGGCCTGGAGTATTCCAGCGAACGGTGGCCACCAGAGAATAATACTTGGTCCCAGCTAACTTAAGTGGGTTATTGCGGAATGAATCTGCCTGTTTATGTCTCTGCTTTCATTTTGTTTCTTGCCCGAGTTTCCTCTGTCTCTTTCCCCTCTATCCTTCCTCTGGCTTTCTGAGGAAAAAAAAAGGGGGAGCATGTGACATTGAGCTTTTCTATGGCAGCAGAGCAGGCACCAGCTTTCTCTTTGCTGATCTTTCTGAGGCCTTTACCGGTCATTGGCTCCAAGCAAGATCTCTCCCAGCTCTTCCATCAGTTTGGGTGCACATCATTATCCCTGATGAAAAACCCTAATTTACCTTGAAGGCCCCATTTTAGAGCCCTATTTTATGAACACTTCTTGTGGCAGTGAGTCAGGTAGATGGTGCTTCTGGCCACCTTCTTGCTGTGCTCCTTATTGCACTGATGGGACCACTCCGGAGCAGTGTTTCAGCCAGGTAACCCTGTATCGGGATCAGTTCATCTCTTCCAGCTCGGTGACTGCACAAGGAGTCGGAGTAGCACAGCTAGAAGGCAGCTGAGCCAGCAGCAGGGCTGCCACGGAAAGCAGTGTTGGCTGAGGTGTGCTCTCATATTCCAGCTCTGCAATTCTTTTTCCTGTGGGAGCACTGACAGTAATACTTTGCTTTGATTAATGGAGCATTTTGGATAACATATCTGAACTAATAAACCAGCTTATGTATTTGCTTGGTTTTTCTTTAAGGCTTACTGTTTCTTACTCAAGAGGTTTTAACTTAAATTAATGCTCAGTAAAATCTCTTCCTTCTCTGCATCCTCTGTAACTGACGGTTTGCCTCTTACTGGGCTTTACAACTCATTAGCTGATTTTTATTCTTAATTCCTTCATTCCTCCTGTTAGTAGCTGCCACACTGGGTCATGAAGCTCACAGCTACACTGCTGTCTCCTAATTGTCTTCCTTATTCTTATGTGATGTTGTTGTTTGTCTACAATTATTATATCCTATTCTGCTGATTTTACTTGAAATACTCCATTAACAAAGAAAAATGCACACATACAAGAAGTCTTAAACTCCAGAATACAGTAATTCCACCCTCCTGACCAGATCACATGTGGTGTCCACAAAGCTTCACAGATGTGACAGTTCTGTGTTGAATCCAGGATGTGAGTTAGAAATAAGCTTCCCCCATGGACAGGTTTCTGCAAGATTATACTTGAGACTATTTCTTGAACACTACTCTGGACAGTAGGTCTGTCTCTGGCCTCTGTTGGATGTGATGCTGGACTAGCTGTGCCTCTCATCTTCAGGGTGGTAATTTCCAAAGCAGTGCTACTGCACCTCTACAAAGTCCTCTTGTGACATGTGATATGAAATCAGGACACACAATTTTTGTTTGCCATGCTGTGCCTTAGCTGCCCTTCTTCTCTTGCTGTGCATTTTCCTGCTCCCCATCATAGAATCATAGAACAACCTAGGTTGGAAGGGACCAATAAGGTCCACCCCCCTCAGTCTTCTCCAGGCTGAACAGATGAAGTGACTTCAGCCTCTCCACATGTGATTTCTCCTCTAGACCCTTCACCAGGTTTGTGGCCTCCTCTGGACATTCTCCAGTAGTATGATGTCCTTTTTATACTGTGGCACCCAAAACTGAAAACAATATTCAAGGTGGGGCCTCAACAACACAGAGTAGCGCAGGACAACCACCTCCCTCAACCAGCTGGCGATGCTGTGCTTGATGTATCACTTCATATTCTGAAAGTGCTTCTGTTGTTTGACACTCCCAGACTCCATTCCTCGTGGTCTCCAAGTGCAGTTGTTCTCCACAAAAGGACTGTGGATTTGTGGATTGTTGGATGCTCCCTCCCTGGAAATGTTCAAAGCCAAGTTGGATGGGGCCTTGAGCAGCCTGGTCAGTTGGGAGCTGTCCCTGCCCATAGCAAGGGAGTTGGAACTGGATGGGCTTTAAGGTCCCTTCCAACCCAAACCATTCTATGATTCTATGATTTTCTGAAGGGAGCAACTGTTCAGAAGCTGGTAGCGGTCAGTGCGGTGTAACAGAGCATGTGAGGTGGGGATACACTGGTGAATGGGGAGGTGCACTTATACTGACTCTGAGCTGCATTTTAATTTTCCCATGAAACATGTTTAAGCATTTTCAATCTTAGAATTGTGTCTTCTATTTCTTTTTTTAATATTTAATAAGGTTAACTGAGAAGGAAATTCCCAGAAGCCTGTTCATTCTATATATAATCCATATTATATATGATCCATATATAATATCTTTATAGTTACAATGTTGCTCTATTTTTTCAGGTTAGCAGTTTTGTTTCTGGTTCTCTCCCAGACTTTGGCATCTACGCAGCTACAATGGAGCATGGCCCATGGCGAAATAGCTCATCTGGACAGCATTGGCAGGATCTGACACCAAAAAGCAGACCTGGGGAATTAGACTAAGCAGGAGATAATTAATTCTGGTCAACTACATTTTAAAATTGATAACGTCTCCTGCTGAGGAAGGGAATATTTACTGCAAAAAGGTTAAAAACACCCAACACCAGCTATGGCATCTATCTTTACTTCCCTTTTTGGAGATGTTAGCTCTTAAAATGATCATATTTGGGGAAGCTGCTGTGTCTCTTCTAGGTGGAAATCCTGAAGAAAGAATAAATACTTCTTCTACCAGGCTGCAACATTCTGTCTGGGCTTCTAGCATAGTTATAAGCTTGTTTTCATGATTCAGTCTCCTGTGGGCTTTCCTGCCACTTGCTTTTGAAGGTCCCTCTGAGGTGGGGAGCTGGAAGTGGAGCTGTGCCCAGCCTCAGTGCTGGGCTGGGGGCAGCACAGGCCCCAATGGCTGCTGTGTGCTGTTGATGAGAGCTGCACGTGTCTGCAAAGAAGCTGCTTGGTCAGACACACAGAAAGGCCAAAGGATGACAGTCCTCTCCTTGGACAGCTTGTGGACAGGATAGCTTGGAAGTACCTGTCTGGTCAAGTAGGTCCAGTCAAGAGAAAACATCAGTGCACAGGGCAGCCTGGCTATGGGTTTATACACGTGTCTTCTCTGTAGTGGCTTTAGATTGGAGAAGAAAACCCAGAGCCTCAGAAAAAAAAATGGTCAGAAGCATATTTTGGTCAGGGGACCCATCTCTTATGGTTGTGTTGACCTGACAGGGCAGCCAGCACCTGACACCACCAGATACAGTGGTTGTTGTTGTTGACTTGCATTTAAAATGTAGCTTAGGCTGTTGGGTTGGTGAAGACAAAGGTTTGCTAATTTTGTTCTGCTAGAATGAAATTTCATCCTGGTGGCTGATATTCTGGTGGGCATTCAACACTGTACTCAAATACACACTTAAAGTTTATGGGCTTTTTTCTTCAATTCTTTGAGATGTTAAAAAAGTCTAATTGATCAGGAGAAGTTTCTCTTCTTGGTAGCCCAAATCCTGAGGACACACAGTTGCATCTCAAGAAGCTTTCCAAGCAGTTGGCACTGAGGTGAATTAACTATTCTTTTCTAAGTAGGGCAGAGCCTTGGCTTAGGCAAACCAACAATAACAGGTGGCACAACTTCATGTAGGTGAGACATGGCTGGAACACAGAGGGAGCAGAGAGCACCTCCTTGTCATCAAAGTGGCTCCGGCTTTCTGACTTCTGGCAAATTTTTGCTGTATCTCCTCGGTTTGCCTGCCTGTAGAGCAGAGATAACGTTTTTCAGTTCCTGGGGGAAGATCACATATGTGAAGGACTTTAAAGATAAAAAGCACTCTATACTAGCTGTTACTGTTAGCTTTACATAAAACCAAAGCATGTAGTGTTATCTGACTCCCTTATGCTATCTTGGAGCTATTCACGCATATCTAATAATCAGGAACTCAAAACCAGGGTGTGTCGCCAATGCAGGGAAAGCGGAGCTGCAAGAATATGCCTCACTCCTGATTTTAGCCAATAGGCAGAAAAAAAGTATTGTTAATTCTTGCAGTAGTAAACTTTTTTCTTCAAGCTTCAGCTGTTGGAGTCTTGAAAGACTTGGGCAGCTGGGGCTAGAGGGAAAATGTCATATTTCAGAGGATTTAGTGGCATTAATTGCTGAGTTGAAAAATCTAATTAGTAGTAATGTCTCAACATAGTACAGGAGTCTTATTTTACTGAACAGATGCCATATTGTTTTGATTCAGGTGAAGGAATGTTTCCAGGCAAACTCACAGTTTTGCTCTGCTTAGTAATGTACATCTTGGGAAGGCAAATATAGCTTATCCTGCTCTTGAGATAATTTACCAATAGCAGAGAATTTTTACACTTCCAAGTGACCAACTACTGCCTAAACCTATAGTGGAACTGTCTTATGTTATTGTGAGATAATGTAATTGTGGTTCTCTAGTCCTTTCAGATCTGTTTGTTAATGAGGTAGGATTTGTACAAAGACATCATGCTTTTATTAGCCAGCTGATACAACTGGCGGAAGAATCAAGCTTTCAGATAGCTTTTGTTCCTGAAAAAGTCTCTGCTTTGGGTTTTTTTGTGCAGAAGAGTAAGGTAGCACTGACTATTTAACCAACAGTCATGTCGTGTGCATCTTGTTTTTAGATACCAGCCATATTTTTCATCTTTTGGCTAAGTTTGATTTCCTCTCTGCCCCTTTTCCTCTTGTTTTTCAGTTACTTTGGATTAAATATTACCAATAATGATGTCTTCATGGGGTTTTTCAGAAAGTTGCAGTGGGAAAGTTTTGAATTTTTCAGCCAAACAGTTTGTTATATGAAAGAGTTGAAATATTATCCTACCTTCTGAGTTCAAGGCTTCCTTTGCTGTCTTCCTTTACTTGTGTTCTTAGCATATTGGTCTGTCTTGTAAAGCACTGAGTTCCGATGACAGAGAGCTCCCTGTGAAGCCTGGGTGGCAATGAGAATAGTATTGCTATTGTTTAGTCCATGTACAAACTTTTTTTCTCTCATGGAAAGAACTATTTGCTTTGTTTTTATGTCCTGTGGCGTATCTGTTGAATCTTTTGCCTCTAAACAATTCCCAGAAGAGTCTTTGTGAGAGCTCAATAGAAGGATTACACACATTCTTGGATTTTGCAACCGTAAATGCTTTTTGGTCATGTCAGTGCTTTGGACTGATAAGTGTATTGATGACTGCTGTGAAAATGTCATTTTCTCTTATCTTGCAACTGTAGTGATGGGCAGAATCTGGCATGTCTTTGGGTTGTTGCAACCTATATGAGTTTGAAATCTATTTTAATGTGTTCCATGATATGTATAATCTTTTTTTGGCAGGGATGGGCAGCTGGAGGAAGAGAGTAGGAGGACAGGAGAAAAGAGAATAATCATTGATTTTTGTGAGCATATATGCTACCTGCTGTAATGCTAACTTTGTCATAAATGTAAAATTAGAAGACAGTCATGACTCCTGAAGGACTCTTAGGTGTGATTACCCAGTTTTTCCAAATGTTTGGAAGCTCTGCCTGTGCTACCTGGATGCAGACTGACTTCAGCCAGACAGCTGAGTTCAGTTAGCAAGGTGTGGAGGTGAAAATAATGAGCCTACTTAGAAATAAGATATTTGCCTTCTACTTAGTCCTGGCCTAGTGTAGCTCCTGAACTTGCCATTTGCTTGGAGCCTGGATAGTTCTTGCTTGTGTCTGACTACTGCAAGGTGTCATTTGTCTCTTCCCTCTTTTCCAGCTGCTGCGGCTCTCATGAGGGTAGCAGAGTGTTGGAGACAATGGGTGCAATATGACTCCAACAACATTTTCAGGCAGAAGCTGCTGCTTTAGCTTTCTGGGAAGTGCTTGGCATGATGCTGGTGCTGCTGTAACATCGCCTGCAGAGAGAGGAGGTTTTGAAGAACTAAGTTTTGTGACTTGAGAGCTCTTCACTTGCGATGTGTGATTAAGGTTTGTAAGGGGAATTCAGAAAGGTTGTAGAAAATAGTGTGACGTATTCCTAACAAAGGTTTTGCCTATATCCTTTGTAAATAAAAGGATACAGTTTATTTACTGTTTCTTAAATTCAGATTTACTGAAGTGCTCAAGACAGTGAATGAAAAGTCTCTTTCTGGTTAGGGGTTTCTTTTGTGAGAAGCAGTCTCTCTTTAGTTCTGATCAGTTGTCTGTTATAGCCCTAAAGATAATTCCTAGCAATTATTGCTAAGTCTTAATTTGATTGATAACAGGTCTGTTAAGGAAAGATAATCCATCATGAATGCCTGCAATTTACCCTCAGATGTTGCCAACTGACTTTCTGACAAAGTTCTATAAGGAAATAACTCTTCAAAAAGCATATTTGCAATGTTTAAAGATGTCTTTTGGTATGCCAATATCATTGGGTTTTTTTTAATGTACTATCAGAAACGATGTTGTATATTTAGGTTTTCCTACTGCAGGTCCTTTAGTTGAAGAAGGGTGACTTGATAAGCACATGTGCAATACTTACTTGATTTACAGTTATGTACTCAGGTGTCTGTGCTTATTAAGGCATTTGGTGACTGTGCTGCCAAGAGCACTCAGTTATTTTGTAGAGTTCCTGGTATGCACTGAATTATACCCTCAATGCTAGTGCAAGGTCAGTACATTCTCAAGACATAAAATTAACCCAAATTTCTGTTCCTCGGTACAATGGATTTTCATACATGATGTTTAGGCTCCCCCCTCAGCAAAGATAATAGTTCTCCATCTTTTTTTTTGTTTACAATTTAAAATTTTAGTAGTTGTGCTTACATACATTACTGCTTCATAAATACAAATAGCAGCAGTGCTTTATGTGTTCTTTCATTATGGAAAAGAAAAAGCTCCTAAGAGAGATCAGATAGCTCTGTGAAAGATGGGAGTGCATCCACTGTCATTAGCTGTGTACAGTGCCTTTAATTGGTGTAACTGTCAGCTGAATAAGTGTTCATTTTGCCTATTAAAGAATCTCACTCCACAGACTGGCTCTGTTGTGCATGTTCCAGTATTTATTAGTGTACCATGACTTGTGAGATATTTCCTGGCAGAGTGACAAAATTTCTGTAACAACATTGAAAGATGCAAAGTTTGTCTGTAAAGCACCTCTGTACTGTTCTTTCCTTCTCCATTGTTGAAGATATGAGGGCAGCACTCAGCATCCTGCACGTTGCTTAGGAGTGAAAATACAGTTGGGGTTTCAGCACTACTGGTGTTCAGTGTTACAACCAGACATTACCCAAACTTGCTCTTGTTTATGTTACATTGCAAGAGGGACGATTAATGAAAGATTCAAGAAAAAGACATAATCTAAATGACAAAATAGCATGCTGCTTTCTGCCAATGGCACAGGCTGGCTTTGACTTGTTCATCTTGGCTACCTGAAACCAGCGACCTGCCAGCCAACGTGGGGGTGGTGGCAGAGGGACCGCATTGCTGGTGGCGATGACCAGAAAACATTCAACCACTTTTCTGCCATCACAGCTACTTATTGAGTAGAGATCTGTCCACAGGAAAAAACAGCACGGCTCTTATGACAGAAACTTTCAGTTCTAATAGAATGAGATGATATGAAACCAGACATGAATAAAATTACTAGACTGGGGTTTTTTTTCCTGAAAATTCTTCTGCTCTCTACACCTCCACTTCTATTTTTCTTTATGAGAGGTAATCGAGCTGTCCTCTCAAGTAGTCTGCTAGTGCTTGCTGCATTTTCTTGGCTTGTCTTAAAAATAGCAGTATTTAAGCTTCTAGCTGAAGATACTTGTATATGTCACTGACTAAAATAGAAAACACACAGGAAAAATTAAACTGAATTTAAGATCTTTTTTTGTCCTTGTCCTGTGTTTTACTTCTGAATGGGGAGTGAAGGGTGTACAGAGACCAGAAACTGAGGAGTGGGAGGGCTATGCCAGGCCCATGTCTTTAAAACAGCTGCCTGAGGGCTGAGCATACCTGCACTCACCTTTATACCAACCAGCTATGTCCCCCTGGCCATATCCAACAGGGCAAACTTTTCAAACTCTTTTTCATGCAGGTTAATTCTTCTTTCCAGGCCCCTGTTTCTGCCCAGCGCCACCTTTACCTGCTGCATATGTTGCTACAGTTTTCTCCTTGTAGCAGGCATGCTCTGGCTGTTCCCCCATCTCACGGGAGAAGTTGTCAGGGGACAGCAGGGCTCCTGACACATGGGGAAACAACTTGGCACAAAACATCACTCAAAACGAACATTGCTCAAATATTTGCCAACCCTGTCAGATAGCAGAGTTGAACAATCTAACCCATAACCTCCCTGCCCCTCCACTCTTCAAAATTCTGCAAACTTGGCCAGTGACCAAGCTCGAGATACAGATTCAGAACATGCCCCACCGCCTCCAGCCACTAAAGACAGATGGCACGTTCTTGCAAGAAGCCATTAACAAGATGAGACTGTTGTGGCTGTGTTGTGTCTTCTCCTTTTTCATCAGGAGAAATACAGTATGAGCAGGTACATATGTCCCTGTCAGTCTCAGGTTAGTGCAGCGCATCTACTTCTTTGCATGTAATCTGAGATCATGATCCATCTTTGTATTGGCCACTCATGGAATAATTGGGGTATCCAGGATGCAGCTGTAAGGGCTGACAGCCTTTATGCATTTATAAATAAAATTGAGGCATATTTCCTTGCAGCAGCAGAGATTTGCAGCTGGTGATCTAGGAGGCTGGTCTTTTCCTGTCTGCATTGCTGGAAAACAGCAGCCTTTAGCATAGACACAAGGACAGATTAAAAGTTTCTGAGTACTTGAGCAAATAGAGCCAATTAGTGCCAGATAACAGGCAAAAAGCAGCGTTCTTATGCTGTCCTTCATCAAAGAACTCCAATATAAGGTGATTTTCATTCTGAGGAGCAAGCATGAAGTCAAGGATTGAATACCATGAGAGTTGTGGTGTGTATGCTATTGAGACTGGGTGAAATGTAACTCGGAAATCTGCAGGTGTTACCAGGAATCAAAGCTGGTCTGATCATGGAGTGTGTTTTTTTGGATGGAGCCCCCATCTCCATCCACGCAGCCTTTGCTTCTCTGTGCACTCACAACTCACCACTTGTGCACGCAGCAGAGGGAATGGGTGTCTGTAACATTGCTCTGAACTTACTGGCAGTAACTCACAAATGTGTTTGTATGTCTAGGTTGGCCAACAGAATTCAGGCTGAGTATCTGTGATTTCAGCACTGCTCTAAAAATGTTATTTCTTTCATATCAAACAAGGTTGGGTTTCTTATTTATGAACTTGTATTTCAAAAGTGCAGCTGGCCAAAAATCTGATTTCATGTGGGAGGTTCCCACACTTTCAGACTTCTAGTATGTGTTGGCTGGGGGGAAGGTTTCTGACATAGAGAATTCTGAAGAACTTAAATTCAAGGATATCTGTTTTATTTTTCTTTCAACATTAAGATGCAATTGTGTTCCCTGACCTACTGTTTTTTCGAAGATGTTGTAATAAGGATCCTCTGTTCTCTTTCTCTTTTTATGACCTGTTGCTTGGCTAAGAGCAACAAATCCATTGGGACCTCACAGAGGGTTCAGATTGGTGTTGAATTCTGTTAAAACAAAACCACTTAAAATTAAATTTCCTAATGGAAACTTTTTTTCCAGTGGGGGAATCATACAATAGGTGTCTTCTGGGGAGGTCTTTTACTTTTTTTACTTGGGTTTTTTGTTTGGTTTGGTGGAGGGGTGTTGCTTTTTTGTTTTGATTTCTCTTTTTTTTAAGAACAGTTCCTTTCATCAAAAGCAAAAAAATGAAGAAAATCCCTCACTAGCTCTGTATTCTTGTATTAATGGCGCAGCTGTGCACTAAGCCACTAGGGCAGGCAATCAGGGAGAACGCAGTAGTTTTAGATGTTTCAGGAGAATTTACCACAGGTAATAGTGACAGCATTAAGGGAAGACTCAAATAAGCAGTAATAAGGGATACAAGAAAGTGTCCAATTCTCATCACATGGTGCCTTCCCTGAATTTCAGGAGCAAAAGTATAGGAAACGTGAAAAGTAGTGTTGCACATGTACTGTTGCCAAATACAGGGGCTTCTTAATGTTAGTGCCTATTTTGAGTAGATGAGACAATGACTCCACTACTTTTTTCAAAACTAAATAGCAGCTTGGAAGATCTGAATTTTCCTGACTTGCTGCTGCAAAATTCTTTCAGAAGTATTTTTCTGTCCATTTGGAAGTGGTTGGGATTGCCATGTGTACTCACTAACTGGATTGTCGCTAACACTGAAAAATGCTCCTCCCTTTGTATTTGTATTTGTATTAAACTTAGGCTGGATTCTCTTATGTTGTTTTAGGACGTATCTGTAGTTGCATTTCTTCACTTAAAACTGTACTCTCCTGCCTTAGAGATTGCACTGTTTCCTCCTTTTGTTTTTATGTAAGTAATTTCTTTTGGTCTCAACAATACTTCGCTGATAAGAAGCTAAGCACAAATATTTATAACACTGAACAATGTGTGGAGTTTCTGGCATGAATGGTTCTGTCTTCTTGGGTAAAAGCATATGATAAAGGCAGGAAAAAAATCCCCAAATCCAGCAGTTTAAGATAATTCTTATTTTTGGTTTTCTGTGTCATAGTAATATTAAAAGAACAGTAATCAAAAGTGAGAGTTAAGTAAGCAAAGAATTTGTCCCCAAGACTGTGAAATGAAACTGTATTTGTACTTCAATAGAGTCGCATAAGAGAAACTTAAAGCAGTTTTAAAACAATGTGGTGTAAACCACTAGTTTAAGTAATAAACAATGATACTTAATGTGCCAATTCTAGATGGGACTGAGATTTTCTGCTCTCTGATATCTCCTTTCTTGTAGATCCTCAAATTAATCTGCCTACTAATATGTTGCATGGTGTTCTTGGAGAACTCAAATCACTTGGAGGTAACTGAAATTTTGGACCATGCTTTCCTCTGCCCCTCATGGCTGCTGAGTAGTGAGGTGGCGAGCAGGGTAGGGTGCTGAGAGGTGACTCCCCTTCTGAACGGCAGAAGGGTAAGGTGACCCCTGTGTCTCTGACTCTGGGCTGCCATGGTGAAGGAGGTACACTGTGCTCAGGCTGTGAGAGCAGCAGTGAAGATCTGGCAAAAGTGGATGCATAAATTCCTCCATGTCCTTTCTCCATGGGAGCTTCAGCATTAACAGCCCACATCAGCAGTCCTTACTGCAGTGTGTGAGCCTTTGCACCCTTTCAACCCCAGCACTGCTGAGTCCTGGGCAGCAAACTGGCTGTATAGTGACCTGCTTGCTGTTTGCTGGGAGTCAGTGATGAGTTACATGTCTTTATCTCATTCTGATGTTTGCATCCTGTGTCTGTTCCATGTTTCACACACACTTCTATCACATGTGAAATGTTTCATACCAAAATATGTGCACCATAGACATTTGTAAGGAAGTGTCTGCCCCTTCCTCTTTGAGGAAATTAATAAAGTACTCATAGAATGACCTGAATTGGAAAGGACCCACTTACTCAGGTAAGCACAGGAGATGACTCTCTATGTAAGAGTGAGACAGACTTTTATATCTCCACAGAGGCAAAGCAATGCTTATTTTAATTAAGAAGAATGACTAGATCTGTCTCCTGGATAAGAAGGATATTAGTCTGGGGATAAAGATTAAATCTGTGTGGATTCCCAGCAGGACTTCAGACTGGGCAGTGGTTAATGTCTTGAAGATGTTCTTTAATACATGGAAACAGATGCGTAGGCATGCAGCTAGGTGAAATACTGGGTGTCAGGAAGGTCTGTGAAAAGTCTGTTTAAATGTGAAAGGTTGGTTTGGTTTAGTTTTCCTCAAGACCTTTTTTCCCTCAAGTATGATTCTACAAATTTTTGTTGACATGTTTGTAATTTTTAGATGATGTGGAAGAAAACACATAATTTTGTTTGCATTTGATCTTCTCTTGAAATAACTTAATTGAGCCAGCTTTACTGGAAAATATGGTTTGATTCCAAAAAGTTACTGGTTTGAGTGGAGTTAGTTCACTGGAGCCACACATCTCAGCAGGTACCAGGGTACACAAATGGGGGTAATGGAGCAGCATGAATGTCAGCCTTGCCACCTTGCTCTTGCTGTCATCACAGGAGTCAGAAGATGTTCCTATATATGGACACCATGGAGACTCTGCAGCAAAATACCAAGAATACGTAAAACCTAAGGGCTCCCGGGGGTTCCCATATCTTCCACCAGGCTACCAGAAGTGATTGCAAGGAATTAAGATTTAGTATTGCATGCAGTATGTGCAGTTCCAGAATTTTCTTCCACTATGGATCTCAAGGGAAGTACCTTTCCTTAATTAATAAAGATTCCAGAAGGACCATTGCTGTCCTCTGATACAGGGCAGTCAACAGGAAGAGGAGTTGCAGTGATGAGTTTCTGCTGCCTCATCCTCAAGAGAGCTCTCAAACTAGTCTCCGTCCTCTTGAAACAAGTAAGCCTGACTTCTCGTGCACCGCAAGGCATGGGTCTTCCTGAATTTGAGCTTGGGAATGTCTTTTAGGGAAATGTGAATTCTTGATGTAAAACCAGTGGAGAACACACCATTTCTGTGTGCTACCTCCCTCTTAGAAATGTGTGCTTTACTTCTAGTCTGACTGTGTCTGTCACCACCCGACAGCCAGTGGATCTGGCTTCTGTACTTCAGTATTCCTGATTGCAGTATAACCCCTTTATTATGTCTAGACATCAGAAAGTTTTCTGAGGTCACTTGCTGCGAGGCCTGTTTTCATGACCTAAATGCTTTCAAGGTTTCTTCTTTGCATCTGTCTTCTCTCTGCGGTGTTTCTGAACCTTGGGAACTGGCACTGTGCACAGTATTCCAGTAGCAGTGGCTCTGATGTATTAAGATACCAAAGCCTCATTATTCTCACTGGGAATTTCTTATTTAAAGGTACGGGGATACATTTTCTTTCCTTTTGGCAAGATTGTGGCTCTAAGTATTCACATGCAGCTGTTTACCCACCTCCTCTTTTTGGAGTCTCTGCTTCCTAGGTCAGTGACAGCATCATTGCTACAGACACTGAGACACACTAAGTGACCTGTGCTCAGCTTAACATCAAAGTGACCCTCTGCAGTATCTTCCCACATGATGTTTTGCATATCTGTTTGTTTTTTTTTTTATCTGCAAGATTTAAGAATAATTTTAGTAACTTACTGCTTCGTAAACAGTAATATCAATTGTTTATTTTACTGGAGTAAAGTGAGAAATGGAGCACCAGCATCTTCAGAAGGGTTCCAGCAATATGGAAAGCAATAAAACAGTGTTCTGGTTCTACATGACAGGGTACATTTCAGATCTAAACCCAGACAGCCTTTTTGGATGTTCACCTTGCTGATGGCACCAATATTAGACTCGATATCTACCCACCGGACACTGCAGAAAGAATTTTAGAGGTAATGGGCTTTTAGAATTGTGTTGAAATTTTCGATTGGTGAGAAGTAAGCAAAAATGAAGATAGTTTCATCCAGGAATGAATAAAACTCCCTATCTGGAGACATACAGGAATACCTTCTGTGTTTTTAGAGGAGTTTATTGTAACGGGGGAGCTGGTGGGGGGTGAGAGCATTGCTGATTTTGCAGCACAGCTTTTATGAGTCTTATATTTTCTCCATAATTTATTTGTCCTTAATGTTACTCGCTTTCTGCTTCAGTGGCATTTGGCTGTCAAGGCTTTCCTTCATATGATGGAATGAGAAAGTAGGCACTATTCCTTTTGGGGGCATGTTCTTAATTAACTCCCCTTTTGGTTTAGCATAGTGTGGGTGAAAGTGTTTGAACACTGTAGTCAGAAATGACGTTCTAGTCTTCGCTTGTGCCTCAGGTGGTGCACTGCTGTTAAAACTTTGTATGCAACTGATCTGTCTTGTTTTTCTGCATGTTTCTCTTTTACTTTTTCTGTGTGCCCTGATGCTTGCTGTGAAACTGTGGGGTTTCCTTTGCAGCGCTGGCGTGTTTCTAGCACCGTGGCTCTGGGCTGTCAGCAGCAGCTGGTGTAATACATGCAGTAAACAATTGCTAGTTACACTTTGAAACCAGTAGCAACCGAATGTTGTTTAAACAACTGGCAGGCTCGTGTTTGAAAGTTTCGGCTGGGGTTCCCTCTTAAGCCAGGAGAGGAGGAGCAGCAGTAGCTCTGCATATTTTGTGTATTTGCACATATGTGTCCATGAGCAAGGCTGAAGCCTCTTCTTCAGTTACTCCCATTTCCTAATCTTAACAGCAATAACAAAGCATGCACCTACCAGATGGGTGTTCTTCTTTGTCATGGAAATCAGCAATTTCCTCTGTCACACAGACAATCCTGTACTGTGTTTCTGTGGTGCCTCTGCAATCGGATTTTGTGGAGGCAGCTCTCAGCTGGCCATAGGTACGAGCACGCTGAACACATGTTTGCTCTTCTCTGTCAAGCTGAAAATGTGTTACTTTGGCCACAGAACACATAATATCGGTGCACAGTTACTATGAGTTCGGTAACACAGGGTAAACCCTTGCTGGCTTTGTTCTGCCACGGGGTTTGCGCCACCTGAGGTAATGCCATGACTGGGACTGGTTCTTCAGGGGAAGGTAAGTGTCGGATCTGGCCTTAGGCCCTGCGACAGGAGACTTTTGAGGTTCAGAGTGGGGTGGAAAATGCTGAAGGCAGTAAGTGTTGGGGGTGGCAAGGAGATAAGAATTTTAATTTGTGGAGAAGGAAGCAGGTGGTATAGGGTGGAAGAAGTAGGGAGACATTTTTAGATAGAAGACTTCCATAGGGACCTTGAGTAATGAAAGGATTTGCTAATATACTTCACAAAGTACTAATAATTTGGATTTGATAAACTTGTTAGTTTTGCAGTGTGCCAAAGTAATTTCCAAGCCAGACAGTGGTGTTCTGTTGCTTTGTATATTGCACTTATAGATGTTTAAGTGGCACTTGAAAAAACAATGACATTTGAAATGCTGCAGGCATCATTTCTTCTCTTGTGGTCTTAAAGATGAGATAGGACTTTTAAGAATTATTAAGCTTTTGTCATTGTAAATATGCCACCACATTCACTGTACTTTTGCAGCAGAGGTAGATACTGCAGCCATCACTCCCTAAAATCCTGGTGCTCAGGCAGCACAGACCAGCTTCTGCCTTCATCCAAGAATTAAAAAAAGTCAAAATCCTACTGAATCGGAGATTTTTGTTTGACATTCCTGGGAAATGCCATCTGGTATGCTTAGTATTATGCTACTAAGTGATAACACGTTGAAGTTCTTTGGCCAACTTCTTAAGGTAATTTATGGGCACTTCTTAACACAGAGGCAGACAGAACGCTGCTAATAGTCACTGGTTTGTGTTTGTACTTCTGAATCTTTCTTCCTATTACACCTGGTGTCAGAACTGAGTGTGAGGCAAGTGAGTTTACCTCTGCCACCCTCTCCGGTAGCAGCCCTGATATTAACAAATATAAAGAAAACCTCATGAACGTTTTTTTTTATTATTATTTTAACTTCCCAGCCTGTTTTTAGCTTAATGTCTACTTTTTTTTCCATGCACATAAACATCTCTGCTTTTTAAACCAGCTGATACAGTCGGAGAAAATCCTTCTGAATTGCAAATGAGTGAATTTACAATGTTGTCACTGTGACACAGAGCGAGAGGCATTTTGGGATTGGCACCATTTGGAACAAGACTGAAAACCAGTACTTCCACCTTATGCTCACACAAAGAAAGTCCAGCTTCTGTAACCCAAGCATAACTCCTCTGTCAGGTTGCACAATCAGCCAGATGAGTTGTGACAGGAGCATTCTCAAGGGTGGAGAGTTTTCTTATGATTGTCACACCACCTTCCTAAGTGAACTCAGGAGATTATGGCCTGCAGAATTTAGGAATGCCTTGATGGCACTGTGCTATTCTAGGTTATGGCTGCTTTAACTTATGTTTTGTTTTTTTCAGGACATAAACCAGAACAAGACAATTGCTCCAATCTGATTCAGTGGTTTCTGTGCTCACCTCTGCCTGACTTTTCTGTCCCCACTATCCCATTTTGCAACTGGTCTTGAAAAAAATTCTGTATTTTCTGTTGGTTCTACTTCTACCTTCTTTCAGAAAAGATGTAGACGGGCCCCAGCAAAATGAAAACAATCCAAATGTCAAGTTAGATAGGATTTTTCCTCCTTTTGCACTGTCAATAATGAAAGCTCAACAGAGCTCAAGTCTGTTCATGTCATAAGCCTTCATATAGGATTGTAGAACCCTGTAGGTAAGACTGGCATTTTCAGTGAAGGGGCAGGACTTGCAGATAGTTCCTAGAAAAACAAGAGGACTCTATCAGCTTGGAAAATACACAAATCCTGTCAAAATACATATCTGTGATGCTCATGAGCAATGTTGTTACTTCAGAGCACACAGTGCTCACTGTACAACAGGATTTGAGTATTTAGTAGTAACGACTTGAAATAACATGGCAGATGCCTTGAGTTAGAGGATACTTAAATGCATGCAGAGTAGTCAACATTTTCTATTTTATTACATTTTTATGTTCCTTTGAAATATATGAAATTCCTCACAAACTCAAATGCTGCAATATGGGAATGGTTATATTTGCTTTAAATGGGCAGTTAAATGGGAATGAAGGGAAAATTTAAAAATTATTAAATTAAATCAACAGGTATTGAAGGTTTCTTCCTTATTCGTGCTAGTGGACAGATAAATTTCTGACCTTCGTTTTTAAAGGTTACATTATGCAGGATGGGTCTATCAAGAGACTTAATAAAATATTTTAGCTTATTTTTCTTTCAAGATGAGGACGAAGGATTTCTCTCTGGTAAGTTTTACAAGGCGTTTAGCTTAGTCCTCTCTTAGAATTCTTTTTGTTGACTGTGGGGACTGAACCTGGGGTCTGAACAGATCTTGCATGAGCCTGCTCAAGCTGATAGACTCGTTCTATCTGATGTAACACCTCCATGTCCTCTCCCCACATGGCTTGGGAAGAGCAGTAGTGGGGAACAAAGTATGGCACCAGATAGTGTTGTGCAGGGATGAGACTTTCACATAGGAATATCATGTCCATTCTGGCTTACCAGACATGTAACAACTTTACCACGTGGGAACTGTTGGGTATATCTTCTGGCTAGACATTCAGTCAGGAGGCCATACCTACATGAAAGTGTTCTGGACTTGCAGATCACGTACTGAGTTTAGCAATAGGACAGGAAACTCTTTTGTTATATTTATAAACAGTGCCTGTGGCTTACTTTCCTTTATATCATGACAAGTTTCCTTAATGGATAGGAAGTCAAGTTTAACCATGATGGTACTGAACAAGCTGTAAATCAGGGTTGTGCGTGTCCTTATGGTAATAAACTATGAAGGGGCTTTTCTGTCCTCATTGTTCTGCTGAAGTCCTGTTTCCCATGTGGGTGGGTGTGTGGATGAGGCAGGATCCAGGCGTGGGATGGGAATAGGCTCAGGCCACCTCAGGGAACTGAACACATTCTTTGCTGTTGACTGGAGTAAAGCTAGGCACTGCAGCCTCTGTGTGGCCTGACAAGTCATTTACCTTTTCGATCTTCTCATTGCTGTAAAGATGTTAATGCTCCACTGAACCATTTTCAAGACAAAGGTCCAGTGGTAAACCCAGGCTTACTTAGTGGGATAGGAACCTAACTGTCTGTTTCTCTTTGATTGATCATTCCCCTGCACTCTTCTTTCTGGCTGTGAAAGATTTGTCTGAGTACACAGAATCCCTGGCTGTTCATATGGCACAAATGTATCTAGATACAACACATTTTATATACTTTTCTACTGCAGCTGAATATAAAAGTTTTTCAATCAATTACATTTCTCTGCATCTTTGATACTTGTCTGTCTGGTTTAGCCCCAGCTGGCAATTAAGCACCACACAGCTATTCGCTCTGTGAGCAAAATGGGGAAGAGAATCAGAAGGGCAAAAGTGAGAAAACTCATGAGTTGAGATAAGAGCGGTTTGACAATGGAAATATAATAATACTAACAACAATAATAATAAATTGCAATGAAAAGGAAAATAGCAAAAAGAGAGGAATAAAACTCAAGAAAGACAAGCGATGCAAATGAAAAACAATTGCTCACCACCAACCGACTGATGCACAGCCCGTCTCCAAGCAGTGATCCTGCACCGATCCCTCCCCAGCTGCCCCAGCTTATATGCCAAGCATGTCATACAGTATTGAATCTCCCTTTTGCCAGTGGGGTCAGCTGTTCTGGCTGTATCCCCTCCCAGCTTCTTGCGCACTCCCAACCTCCTCGCTGGCAGGGCAGTATGAGAAGATGAAAAGTGTAAGCACTTAGTGTAAGCATTGCTCAGCAAAGACTAGAACATCAGTGTGTTATCAACGTTATTCTCATGTTAAATCCAAACCAGAGCACTATACCAGCTACTAGGAAGAAAATTCTCTCTATCCTAGCTGAAACCAGGATGCCTCACAAACACATCAAGTACAAATGTAACACACAGTCCATTGCCAAAAAATATTTTAGATGCTCACATGCTTAAAATCACATGTTTAAGTGTTCTGCTGAATTGTGGTATCAGCTTAGAAACAAATGTTTCTAGGTTTTGGCTTATAGAGATATAACTTCTCAAAAGTATGCAGGAAAGCAGTGATCTCTGAAGACTGATGTGCTTCTCTTGCTGTACTTTTGTCTGTTGTTCTGTTCTAGAAAAGCACCAGTCCTGGAAGCTTGTAACCCGATGTCCTTCAAGTGCAGAAACATCTATATACTGCTTAGCTGTGTGCAGAGAGAAGGGTATTCTATAAAAACATAGTCTAGGGGAGTAGAGGTATTCTTTAAGCAATAGCACTATGTAAGTTTATACTCAGAGAAGTGAGGAATAAGTAAGACATCATCTTACTTTACCCCAGAATTTGTATTTGTTCTTTCTCCAAAAGCGTGTTGCTAACCTCCACTAACTGATGAAAGCTGCTGGGCTGTTTCACTAGACTTCACCAAATGTCTCTGTGGTTTTTCTTCTTTTCTCAGTGGAGAAAAAAGTGGCAGACTTTGAAATTCCTTATGCGAGTCTTCAGAGCATGAAGGAGTTGCACTGTAAGTTTGGTATCAGAAAGTGGTGAGCAAGAAGCTTAAAAGAAACTACCAATATGCATGACAACTTCTATAAACAGAGAAAGAAATCCCTTGATTAACTTAGTTACAAAGTCTCTAAGCCTCAGCAGTTTGAGTGTTTTTCTGTGATGCCAATTTGTTACTGGAATTGACCGGTTTCTGTGGCTCTGCCTGTTTTCAATTTTATCTCTGTAGTGTTCCTGGAGTGTCCTTTACTGCAGCTGGATATTTATTCTCTCTCTCTTTATGGCTGCCTGCCTCCTAATTTTCATACCTGCATAATGCAGTCACCACAAATGGGACTTATCTGTAAAGAATATAGAAGAAACTTTGAGTTCTGAGTTGCAAGCTGCAACTCTGGGCAGAGACGGTTTACTTTAAGTGTTCATTTCTAAATATTAATACACAAAATACCTAAGGCCATGGCTTGAGCATTTCTTTTGGTAAGTGGCCTGTCTCAAGCAGCAGAGCGCTCTTCCCCTTTTATTTGCTCCTACCTCAGGCTCCTCCTGGTTATGCAGGTAGAGTCGTGTGGGCAGACACGGTGAATTGGACCAGTGAGCTAACCTGGCCTTAACATAAGTTGCTGGCTGTTTGTTTTTTATTTGGTTTTGCTGGCCTATTTTTGGCCAGGGTCAGTCCCCTGTCTTGTTTGCCATACAGCAAACAGTTGTGCTAACTTGTGGGTAAGGATAAGTCCTGGGCATAGGCAGCCAGATGCCAAAGTCTATCTTGTCAAACAGTGTCCTGAGGGTGCATTTAGGTAGTAGAGCTGAGCCAGACTAATGTCTCACTCCTGTGGTTGTGGCCTGGAATACTTCTCTCCACACTGAAAAAGAAAACAGGGAATAGATTTTTACAGGGTTAGTGAGTTGAACTGGTTGCATCAGATGAATGCCAGAGCAAAGACTTTGGCTGGGAGCAGAAGAGGAAGAACAGACCATGCCTTTTGGTGGTAGTGAGCAAGGTTGCTTGGCTTAAAGGCACACAGAAACCTGTTGTTTGCTTGTGAGTGGTCTACATTTAAATCTGGTAGGCTAGAGATTGACTTCTATAAAGCCTTCTTGGTTTAGGTTGAATATTAGGAGAAGGCTCTTCACTGAAAGGGTGGTGAAGCACTGGAACAGCTCCTCAGGGAAGCAGTCATAGCACCAAGCCTGACAATTTTCAAGAAGCATTGGGACAATGCCCTCAGACACATGGTGTGAATGTTTGGTTTGTCCTATGCAGGAACTGGAGTCGGACTCGATGATCCTAGTGGGTCCCTTCCAACTCAGGTTATTCTCTGATTCTGTGATTCTGCCCTTATAAAACTGCAGCCTAATGGAAACCCTGCATGGTTCTAAGCCAAGACAAGGTGACTCTAAGAGTAGATACTTCTCCATCTAGCACTGCTTCAAAGCACAGAGGTAGCTAGCACAGTCCAGGGCCTGGTTATTTGCTGCAGGAGATGTATTGCCTGTGCAATGCGAATACCAGTACAGCTGTGCCAGCCATGGAGCCTGTGCTGCGCTGGTCACATTGTCACGTAGACTGACCCAAGCTGCTCTTAAATAAAATGGTTCAAGCTAGCCATGGCAGCATGGCACTTGAATAACTGAATATTTAACTCGCTTTGCTGCTGTGCTGATCTGATCCTGCAGCAGATCCTCAGTAGCTGGTACAGCAGCCAGATAGCACAAGACTAGCTCTTGCAGGCCTGTACCGCAGCGTGGCAGTGGGTGCTCTGAGAGTCCTACCAGCTCTTATGTAGACAAACCACAAGTTATTTGAGAAAAAAGTAGGAAACTTTAGTTCTAAATTCTAACTGCTAAGTTTGGTACCACCCAAATCGACTTCCCTTTAGTTTATTTCCCTTCTGCTATCATGTGTGAGGAATGAGCGTACGTACATACTTCGAGGGCACAACTGTTCAGGTTTCTGTTTTAATTTGATAAGTAATGGGATCTTTCTGGGTTGTGCTCCCTTCATGTTTAGCTGAAAAATCAAACCACTATATTTAGAAGCATATCTTCATACCACACTACTTTTTTCCCTTGGCATGGAACAGGTATGTGAATCCTTCTCCTGATACACTGCTGATGGGTTGTAGAGCTTCACTGGATTTGCTATATAGCCAGGGAGAGCCGAAAGGTCTTTGCGGGTAAAGCTGAAAGGTCTTTAAAATTTTAAAAGTTACCTTTACTGCATTAATTTAATATTTTATACAAATTATTGAAATGTTTGTAAATGGTTCCTGTTTAACATTGCTTTGTTGTGCTGTTGTAATTCCTGGATTTAGCTATTGTTGATCATGTTCTTTTTTTTCCTACAAACTCAAGTACTAGAGATTCTAACTCAACTGTGTTTTGTACATGGGAAAAATATTGCTCAAAAATATTCAGGTGTCCGTCCATTCTCTTTTGAAGTGTATGTATGTATCTGTATGTCTCTACATGTACACACTCTGACATGATATGACAGATTTGAATTCTGAACTCTAGGTATGTTGAGTTCTACTACCTCTGGAAAATGGTAGTTCAGGAGGAAAGAACAGGGTAGAGTGAACTTGTCCCAAAATCAAAGGGCTGTTTTTTTTTTTAAAAAAAAACCCACAACTCTGTGTGAGTGTTTGTGTGAAAGAAAATACATTTTTTGCTGACTTTTTTGGTATTTTTAAATTATTTTTAAAGGAATCCAGGAAGCTAAGAATTAAACTAACAGAAAGGCAGATGCAGGAACTTGAATTTCTACAAAAAGTACAAACACAGCTAAGGTAAAACAGTATTTTAAAACAATATGAATGGATCAAAGGAGTGGTTTTTGAAGCAATAATACTGGAGGCTGTCTCTTTAAAAATAGAGCATGTTTTTGTGAAGTGGTCCGAGCTAAAGAGCCAGGTCTCCCATCTCCTGATCAGGTACTGAGCCACCAAATAGAAAAGCAGTTTCCCTTCTCTGCAAGTATTTTAAAATATCCCAACAGAATAACTTGGATCCTAAGGGTTGCCAAGGAATTTTTGACTGTGAATTCTACTCTTCTCTATTTGCTAAACTCAAGTGCAAAAGTTTGCCACCCAGTTCAGGAAATGGGATGGAAATTCAGACTCCTGGGACTGCTGTTCTCAGCATGCCTTACTGGTTAGTTTTATCTCTTCCCATCATCAATCCGATAAGTATCCAAAAGATCTAGCTCATCATATCCAGTGGAAAAAAAATTCATACTTCTAAGCTGGACTGTAAGCATTGTCCTCTGAATCAAGCATTGGAATTGTGGTGAATCTGTGTCCTCCCAGGAGAAAGAGTACTAGGAATTTGAAATATTTCTCTTGTAGCCGTTTTGGTTTTTTTTCCAAACCAATAGATTTCACTTGAGTTTACAGCAAACCACTTGAGTTCTGTCTTTTTGGTGCAGTTTCTGTAGCTGATTCGAGAAGCAGAGTTCTATGGATATGTACAGCTTGATCATTGCATTTGTGACTATCTAAAAAGAGGGCTGCTCAGCTGACATTTATGTCAGCAATGATGAGATTAACTGCTGCATAAAACTGCCAACTAACCACATGAAAGTCAGCTTGAAATTCAACATGCTAAGAGGTTGGCAGGGTACTTTTCTTGTAAGTATTTCACTGACTTTGTATCCTAATTCACTTTCTCTTCATGAAAAGTAAGGCTGTCAGGGAAGGGCAGGTCTGTTTTAAACCCCACCCATCTGCCCATATTCCTCTACAAACCTATCCAGAAATATATGCCCTGGGCAGCCTTTACAGTAGTAAACCATCTTAGACTTTCTCTGCTATGTTTTCTTCCTTCCCTGTTATTCCATGTCATACTTTACCTGCCCTTTTACTTTCTTGCTGGAGAGAAAGTGGGCAGAGAGTTTTGTGTGGGAGCAAAAGAACTGCTTTAGCCAGCTTTATACTTGTAAAGACTCCCCCTTCCTACCTCCCACTTGCTCCCTCCCACTTGCTCCCTCCCCCAGGAGAAGTGTTTTGGTACAGATCATCAGCTGTTTTATTTATGTACTGTCTAAAATTAAACTGATTGACTAATTCTGATTTAAGCCTGAATACCTTGATGCTGTTTTTAGCTGTTTCTTCTGTTCATTGGTTGTTTGGGTGAAGACGACACCCTGGAGCTCAGATTTGAGTACAATGATTCAGGCACTTGGCAGTGGACAATTTTGTATGCAAAGCAGGTTAGTTCTCAGTCCTTTTAGAAAAAGCCATATTGATTAGAAAACCTATGTCTCACTTTCCTCAGAAATGTGAGGAAGAGCTAAATGCCAAAAATGTGCTGCTGTGTGCAAGAAACAAGGGTTTGATCCAAGGGCCAACTGCAGAAATAATGGGTGATCTGGAGCTTAGTCAGACATGGTTCCCTCCGACATCACTGGTCTCATAGGCTATTTTGTATTTGATTCAATCTCTCAGTGCTTGTAATCCTATCTGAGATGATTCATTTGGGAGAGTAAGCAGTAAGTTGTGTCTCCAGGGTGTGATTCAGACCTTAACTTGGGCTGCATCATTCCAAGGAGTTGTACGTGCTCATCAGACAGGATAAGGAACAACTCCACCGCTCTCTGAGGTGCCTCTGCTAGATATGTGGGACGAATGCATATTGCTCTGTTCGTGTTAGCTGTGCAAGACGCAACTGTGAGCTGGTCTACAAAGAGTTATGGCCTCCTTGGGTATCCACCAGGGCTTTGATTTTCAGTAGTGCTGAGTGCCTGTGAACTCAGCCTGCTTCATTTGTTGAAGTGGGTTTGATGCCGATAGTGCCACATTTGATTAACCTTGCTTAGCCTTTGATGTAATTTGGCAGCCTTTAAGGTAGAAGCCACAGACAAAGAGAAAGAATAACTTGCCTCACAAAACCAGCCATAAAAATCCTTGTTCTCCTCTCTGAGCACTGCTGTGAGGGTTAGTCAGGCTGAGACTGGGCTTTAAGCAACAGCAGGTTGTTTGATGCACTGAGAGTATGTTAAGCACAACTGAATTGGGGAAGTAACAGTTCAGTAGTTACGGACTGCAGTTTTCTGGTGGAGGAGAAATAGAAGTCAAGCACGTCTTTTAATAGAAGAAATCAGAATGTTCTCTGGTTTATCCTGTTTAGGCCTTTTTGCTTAGTAGCTGCTTGAAAAACATTATAAAGAACAGATGATGAAAGCAGCCAAAGAAAGCCAAGAAACGGTGAGCATAAGTGTATTTTGGTATCTGAATTTGTACTTAAAAGCAATAAGCCTGCTACTCTACCATTCTTTCAAATGGGCTGAAAGATGTCCCATTGAGGAAGAGGATCTTGTATGTTCCAGTATTTCAGGACAGAATTAATTGGCTAAAAAGTACATCTTTGCTTATTTTTACTGAAATAATATTCTGAATGTTAGAGACAGCTTATCACCACGCTCTTAATAATCTGGTTTGCATTCTCTCTCCTTGAATTTAATTTTGCAGCATATAAGAAAGGATATCTATCACATAATCTTTCAACGTTCTGCTTTACCCTGTTGTATCCATTTCTCGCTTTCACTTTTTCACCACTTCACTTGCCCACTCCACCTGCTGGAATGTTAGGCCAATTTGAGATCTGTGACATTCTCATCAAGAAAACTTTAGGTTTTAAATAGAAGTGCTAATAAAATAAAAATCTGATGTGTAGCTAAAATACTTTTTTGTGTAGGCCTTTAAGAATTAAAATCTGTTTAGAGACTTGTTATTTTTAAACATAATTTCTAGAATTAATAATGCCTTTGTTAAACTGTGTCATATCTGAAGATTTTGAATGTCTGCTAACTGAAAACTTCTAAAGAGATAAAAGGAAAGGAACACGTGTGGTCTTCTAGAACCATGCTGATTACTGTGAGCAGTGAGGCAATGAGCAGCATGCTATTTCATAGCTTTAAACTATAAGTGATTCACAAGAAAAAAAAAATTTGGAAAAGATTTGATCACTTTCATTCTAAGTTTTTTGAAATGAAAGTATGATAAACCTTTAATTTTGAAGATGAGCACTCAGTGCTTAAATATTCAGCTGTTGATAGAACTCAGGTGCCTTGGAGTAAAATGGAATTATGAGAGAAGGATAAAAGTGCCAGTTCATTTCCTACACTTTCTGTTGGGTTTAACTGAATGCTAATTTGCTCAGTGTATTTTATTAAAGTACTTGGGGGAGTATTTAAGCTTATTCTGATTTTAAATTTTTCAACCTGTTTAGGAGAACAAGATCCCTGAATCCACAAAAAATAAATCCAGCATCCACCAAAACCAGGTTAGTGAGTCAGAAATTGTGTCAAAAATGTAAGTACAGTGTGTCTTGCTTGCTAGTGGTGTTTAGCTCAACCTGTGTTTTTCTGGTTAGGCAATTATAGGATCACAGAATGGTTTGGGTTGGAATGGACCTTAAAGATCACCCAGTTCCAGTTCTAGTTTCACTGCAGGTAGTTCATTCAGGCTTTATATCAAGGAAAAAACTTTTGGTTCGGCCAAATGAAGAGCACTCTGTATTTGAGAAAATTAAGAGAAGAGGGCCTGTGATAATTTTAGATGACGCCTTTCAAAAGGCATTGTCTCTAATAAACCCATTGCTGAAACCTGGAATTGTAAGGGCAAAAGAAATAGCTTCAGTGTGATTCCTTGCCTTTGTTGTGTTCTCTATAGTATTTACATCTCTAGTGAACCAGTTCCAATGGATGTTGGGAATCCTAAGACTTCTTGCATACGTGTTTTTTTCTGTTCCCTAAGACTGGAATTGCTGGAACAGAAAGGGAGGGATTGATAAGAAGAGGTGCTATGGATGTTAGAGGAGGAAAAAGTATTTACATGTCAGTTCATAATGTTTCTGTGACTACTGGTGTAATCAGTGGGATGGCTGAGCAGGCTCTTGCCACCTAGACATTGTCTGGTAAAGGCACGTATTTCCTATGATCCTTCCCCTTAGCAGGACCAGTCATTCTTTTTAAGCAGAACAGACTCTTCTGGTGTCCTTATTGACCTCTTGAGATGCTGACTCAGTGCTGATTCAGAAGCTGCCACACTTTGGGGAGGAAGGATGTTAATGCATTCTCTGTCACAGCAGTGGGGACGGCTTTTGGTTGCACGGATGTGACTCTGCTAATTGAGTTGATTTACACTGATGACACTGGGGTAACCAAGTGCCCGATGGAGCTGGATGAAGGCAAACACCGCCATTAGCCACATCAGAAAAGTTACTTGCCACTGTAAGAAGAATAAAGTGCCTAAACCACAATACTCCATACCAGGCTTGAAAGATACTTGATTTTTCCTTCTGTCCTTGCTCTGAAATGTAAGATTAGGGGTGAGGGCAGGAGAAAAGAGGGGAAAATTTTAAAAAAACACACACTAACAGTTGGGGGGAAGTAAATAACTTCAGGTCTTTCCCCTTCTTTTTCTTCTGCTTTTTGTTTGTTGGTTTGTTTACCCCACTTCCTTGTGCTCCCAGAACGTTGGCGCTGCAGAGACTACGGGTGCAGACGAACGGAGCCCCTGGATCAATTATTAGTTTGCTGATTTTGTGGTGTGACGGGATGGCAGCCCAAGCAGGGGCAGAAACGAAGCTGCTCTGAGCGGCGGAGCTTTGACAACCTCGTGGCCTTCCCCGTATTTAACACAAACAGCCAACTGCTGATTTTTTATTTCTACGAATCAGAGAGCTGACCCTCTTCACTGAAGCCGTTGCCCCTTCTCTCCTTGTGGGTCCCTTCCAACTCAGGCGGTTCTGTGCGCCCCCGGCTGCAGTTTTCCTCACTGGCAGCCCCTTTGCCCGCCCCCCCTCTGCTCCTTGCCAACGGGAAGGGCTGTGGCCCCGCCCCCGCGCCTTGCACAGCAGAGCCCCCCCCGGCCGAGCTGCAGGAGCCCGCGCCCCGGGAGGAGCGGAGATGGAGCCGCCCCCACCTCCAGCCCTGGGCCGGCACCGATGGGCGGGGCCTCCCTGAGCCCCGCCCCTAGCGCGAGCTCCCGCGCGCGCCGCGGCCTCCGCCCAGCAGGGCGCGCGCGCGCTCCTCTCCCACCCGCCCGGCCCCGGCGCGCGCTGCGTCCGAGCCGCCGCTGAGTGTCAGGTACCGGTACCGGGGGGAGGCGGAGGGGAGGGCGCTGCCCGCCCGCCGGTGCGTATGGCGGGTCGGGCGCTGCCAAGCGCGGCGCGGGGTGCGAGGAGCAGCCGCGGCGGTAGAGGCGGAGCCCGCCCCGAGGCCGGAGCGGCGGCGGGGAGCGACTCCGCTGCGGCCAGAATGCTGCCCGGGCCGCCGGTGAGGGCGCGTAGCCGGGCGGGGGGGGGGCGGTGGCAACAGCAGCGGCAGCTACGGGCCGGGCGGTGCCAGGCCCGGGGGGCGGGGCTCTGGCTGCGCGAGGGCCGGCGGGGCGGGCGTGGGTGGCGCGGAGCGGGAACAGCGCGCGCGCCCGGCGGGGAGGGACACGGGGGCGGGCGAGCCCGTGCTCTCCCCGTCATAGGACGTCAGTGAGTGCGCAGCCTCTCTGGAATAATGCCCTGGAACGTGTGTTTTTGGAGAAAACAACGAGGATGACAAGCTGAGAGGCAGCGCGGATTTTGGCCAGAAGAGGGTTTTTTGAACCTCTCTTCAAAACTGTATTTGTTTTTGGTTTTAAGGGAAATGGAATAGTACTGGGTTTTTATTCTACACAACGCTGAAGTTTTTGATCGGAGCTGCAGAGGAGATTGTTCTTGTGCTGAGAAGACAGGGATAACACCAGAGTTGTAAAGAGGGTGGGAAAGTAACTAGGGACAAACTATGGGCAGTAATACTGAGAAGAAAACCAATCAAATCTGAGTATGATAGTTTACGAAGTTAGTTCTTGAGACCAGTCTTATTAAATATTTGATAAGGATCTTGACATAGCAATTAAAACTTTAGTGTTTTAATTTGGTAGCGGTGAAGAGTTGGAAGGCATTACAGAACAGCATTACAGTGCTACACAGGAAGAATTTTATGTGATCCTGAGAACTAGAGAGTGAAATATGTACAGTAATAATTTAAAGAACAAGGGTTTGTAATCACAAACTTGTAAGCATACAGTTGACAGAAGAAATAAGAAATCCTTACCAGTTGAAAGCAACACAAGACCAAAATATGTGTTAGGTAGTTACATGATACACAATTGTCGAAAGAGCGAATGCTGATCTATGATGATCCAGAAAAAGGAGTTACTGTCTAGACCACCTTGTGCAATGTTTATCATTCTCAGGTAAAAAGTTAAAGGGGAACTGATGCAGGAAGACGTGCCTAGGACAGGTAGGGAAATTAGGAACCTGTTGAAATAAGCATTCACCTTTTTTAGTTTTTCAGAATAAAGGCCCTTCTATGGAACTATCAAGGTAAACATTGAAGGAAAAAAATGGAGCTAAAGAACATTGGAAAATTTTAAACAGATTTTGATATTAACAGATAATTTTACATAGATTTTGAGATTAATGATGTTTGAAAATTTCTAACCAGCAGAGAGCACTGATGTTCTGGAGCCACCTTCCAAAAGATCAAGGGGGAGCAAAAACCCAGCACTTTTTAGATGTAATGTGGCTGTTTTGTAGTACTGCTTTAGCTTGCTTCACCAGGGGACTAAGCTTAGTGTTATTTAGACCTGTTTTTATTTTTTGCTGGTTTGTAAACTAGATTATTAAGAAGAACTTTTTAAACATGTTTTTCAGAAGAAAAATATACTGTTTTCAGTCCGAACAGTAGGATTTGCAATAATAAGAAAATGACACGGGATAATTGCTCACTTTTTGAGTTGAAGAGAAGGTATTGGAGAGTAAGCTGAGTCAAAGGCTGAAGTGTATTACAGCATTTGTTGACTTCTTACCAGAGGAATGTTAGTTTGCGTCTGCAAGAGGGGGCTATAAAAAACAGTTCTGATCTGCACTTGGCAACAGATTTCCTCTCGGCAGGTTTTGGCATCCTTTAGAGTTGCCTCACCAGCAAGAGCAAGGGGTTCCAAATGGTGCCTTAAGCTGACTGTGTTATCCCACCTTATATTCCTGTGCAGTTAATTTCTGAATACACGTGGCCTTGAACTCCTCATCTGCAGCTCAGGACCTAAGATACCTGGTCATCCAAGGAGTGAACTACTACAGTGGCTCTTCTGGGATTTGGAGGATGCTGGAATTTTGAGGGCTGTTTCTCTTTTCTTTTGATCAGTCAGTCACTTTGTTGCCTCCCACATGACCTCGGCTGTGGGTGCTCCGCTTCCAGATGGGCCAGTTAATAAGCACATAAAATGTTTCAGGGGATATTGGTTTATACACATTATGTGAAATATGTGATCTCAGATGCATTTGGCTTTCTGTACAGAGTTCATAGCAAGCTGTTAGTGCAGCTGGCAGCTGACAGGCCTCTCTTGAGCACATGGGCCTGTTCCACTAAATTTCAGTCAGTGTTTACTGAGATTCTGCCATCCCTTAAGTTGAGAGCACAGGTACAGAAATGTTCAGGTTTATTGTGGTTTGCTTTACAATTTAAAGACAAGAGTTACTAAATATGTGGAAAAAAGTTTTATCTCATGCAGTACTTCACTGAAGCCATGCTTATACTTACAGAACTTAGATTCTGGCTTAGTTCATGTATCCATACCACCACTTTTCCAAGTGGCATTCCTTTCCTTCACTCTTATCAATAAAATTTCAATCAACGAAATGGAACAGAGTTGCTTACACACCAGTTTTGTCACTCAGCAAGTTTCTTATATCCAAGTAATGCAGCTATATCAGCTAAATTTTATAATGTAAACTTAAAGGAATAAATCTTTTAATGTTTACTGATGGGATTGTGTTCTCCAGAATGCCTAAGACCTCTCATAGTGTCAGATCAGCATAATGGATGGAGACAGAAAAAAGGCAGCTTCACATTTCCAGGGAGGCTTCTGGTATATGGCTTTCCCATGGATGGTATAGAATGCTCATCTCTTTTTCACTTCAATATTCTTTGTGCAGAGAAAAACAAAAGCTGTCATAGCTGTGTGTCAGTGACTGGTTCTGTCTGATACAGTTTTAGAGGTTTGCTATGTCTAAGCCTCTTCAGCTTTTACTGGAGTTTACTGAGTAGGATTGGAGATGCAGGTCTGCTTGGATACAGTCTGCTTGGATATTCAGGAAGCATTTAAAAAAAAATAACTTACCAGAGGCTATTTAGGAGACTAGGTGCTTATAGCATAAAGGAGATTTCTTACATGCAGAAAGAGTTGGATCGAACAGTTAAAAAGAGGACAAATATAAATTTCCAAAAAAAAGGAAGGTGGCAAAAATGTGGCACATGAGCTTCAGCCTACGTGAAGGTAAGAGGATGTCTTGGGTAGAATAGTTTAAACCATGTTTATGAAATGCTGAACTCACAACTGGCAGCCACCACTCAAGATAACGTTCCCTGAAAAGCTCAACTCAGCATGTCGTGGCAGCCAGAAAGCCAGGAAAGCGGTGACTGTCCTCAGGGAAGCTACAGAGAGGAGGACAGTGGGCACCATTTTGCTCCTCCAGCTTGGTGCCACCCACGTCTGGGGTACTGTGTGTGATCCTGGTCTCCGCTTCTGAAGAAGGATACATCAGGTTAGAGAAGAGCAACCAAAAGGGCCAAGGTGATTAGCTTCCTTAGGAGGAAAAACTGTGAAAGCCAGATTTCGTCATGTTAGAGAGGAGATGGCAGTGGCATGATCAAGACTTATGAGATGAAGGCAGTGGATAAGGTGACAGTTAATTGTCCAGTCTTGGCACTATAATAAGTTTCCTCCTGGGGCTGGTGGGAGGGTGATTTCAGATGGAGATAAGGAAGGGCTTCAGCAGGAGTGACAGGGAAAGATGTGGAGGTGGAGAGTGCAGACAGATTCAGGAAGGGATTAGAAAACCTCGTGGACAAGAAGTCCATTTAGGGGCTGGTAAAAGGACAAGCCAGGGAGATCCCCAGTGTCACAGTAGTAGCTGCTGGGGTGTGTTTGGAGGATGGGCTGCAGAAAGCAGCCAGGCTCATGTACTACTAGATCTCTGACTGCGGCTGTTAAAAGCAGAGAGTCCTGGGAGAGCTGATTCAATCAGATCCAGGACTGCAGTTTTTGTGAACATATATTATGTCTTTTCAGTGGAAGACCTTTAGTTCTGCCGATGGCATGTGTAGTCAAGTTGAAGTCAACTGTGAAGAGGTGCAGAAGGGCCCTGTAAAACCAAGTAACTGGATAATATAATGTAATGGCACATTAATTCAGTGTAGGTAGCATGATTCAGATAACATAGAAAGAATCATAACTTGCCATATGAAATACTGTGCTCTCAGTAAAGAGCAGTATTTTGTAGTTATGATGAAAGGTTCCATTAAAATGTAACCACAATGCTCAACAGCAGTCAAAAAGGTAAATGAGATAGTAAATATCATTGGGAAACTGGTAAAGAACAAACTAAAGAACCTTGTTGTGCCACTGTATTAAATCTGTGGTTCATCTCAAATACCCTCTGTGGTATTGCTGTTAATTGCCTACACACCGGCTTTGGTGTTGAATATCAAGTCTCTTACAGATAAGTTACTAGCAGTTACCGAGTTATCTGAAGGGAACAGTTTTCCTTGTACATATGATGTCTCTTGTTCCTAGACTTAGCAAGATCCATTCATGCAATTGGTAAACATCAGTTGAGCTACCTCACCCTCAGGTTCCCTAATTACAGTTTCAAATCCATTTTATGTTTTTCCAACCATCTTCTATTACATCTTTGGTCAGTTCAGCCTCTTTTCACATCTGGAGCTTAAGGGTGCTCTCCCTGATTCTCCTCACACTTGAGGGTTGTCCTTTGAACCTGAAGACTGCTGATTTAACCCCTTCAGTCCCTTTGGACACAGGGTCGGGCAGACACTAATACCACAGCTTTGCCTACATGGAGAAATTTCTCGAGCCTAAGCATGGTAAAGTAACTATTCATGAAAAATATCATATGTATATATTTATATAAAAATTAGAAATACAACTGTAATAGTTTTACCATTCCATCTTGCATGTCACATAACGTGATCCAATATGATACAATTAAGTGTTTAATTGACAGGCTGAGAGAGTTGGCCTTATTTAGGCTGGAGAAGAGAAGGCTCTGGGGAGACCTTCCAGTACTTAAAGAGAGTCTGCAGGAAAGGTGTAAGGGGCTCTTTATCAGGGAGTACAGGGATAGGTCAAGGGGTAAGGATTTTAAGCTGAAAGAGGGGAGGTTTAGATTAGATATTAGGAAGAAATTTTTTACTGTGAGAGTGGTGAGGCACTGGACCAGACAAGTCGTGGATGCCCCATACCTGTAGGTGTTGTTCAGGGCCAGGTTGGGTGAAGCTTTGAGCAACCTGATCCAGTGGAAGGTGTTCCTGCCTGTGGCAGTGGGGTTGGAACTGGATGATCAGTAAGGTTCCTTCCAACCCAAACCATTCTGTGATTCTCTGATTCTGTGATTTAAGATTATGCTATATTGACAGAAATTTAGAATACTTGGAAGAAATAAATATACCAATTAACTATTTGGCTTCTATAAACTGGTTTAATGATTTACTGTGTGAACATGAAAATTTTGAGCAGAAATATCTCTATCCAACAGTCAGCACTAGAGCCACCTGACAGCAGTCATATCATTGGTATTATTTGTTGATATAAAATAATAATCTAATGAACAAGCAGAGCAATATTTTATTTTAATGGTGAAGTCATGCTTACAGTTATATATAAATGACATAGAAATTTAGGAGACATCTGGTTTTTGAAGTGACCTAATTCTCTTCATTGGCCATTAAACTGCTTGATTTTGCGCTCATTGCTAAGGCTGTGCCATTGAGGTTGTGTCTGACTCGGAGCATGCAAGTTTTTATAGACATTATAAGAAATAAAGTAGGAAAATATGAACTGTATAATAATAAGCAGTTTAGTGACAGTGTTTTGGCTCTTAGTTTGCTTTATTGCTGGAATAAGCTCTGACTTCTGATGATTCCTGCTGGACACCATTTGTCCTATTTTAGTAAATTTGTTTTCTCAGACTTCTTGTTTGTCTGCGTAAGGACTGGGCTTTTGGGGTGTGGATGTGGTGTTTTCATTATAGTTTTCAGGTTTCTTTCTTTTAAGAAGTAGGCATAAAGGCATACTTTTTAAAAGGAAATACCTTTGTCTTGAGAACTCCAGCCGTGTACTGGAGTTCACTAATACAGGGTCAGAGCTTATAGGAGGTTACTGTTTATACCACAAGGGAACAGCAGTTTGGATTTCAGAGGTTTTTTTTGATCAGGTATTATAAAAATCTTACTTTTAGGCCCTTCCATATTTTCCTTCTTAGGAAAATGGAGAACACGACGAAACCTAGACAAATCGGTCTGAGTCCCTTTGCAGGCGGGTTTTTTCAGTCCAGCTGGTGGCACTGTTTGCCCAGGCACCACTGCGGGACAGCCGCAGCCGCGTGAGGGTTCTGTTACCATTCGGTCACGGTTGCCTGCTTTTCCAGATGGCTGCTTCAAGGTCCGCAGCACGTTTGAACACAATCACTTCGTTAGGAGTGAAACGAATTCTCTCTAGCCTGTTGAAAAACAAGCGAAAAGCCGACAAAACAGTATGCGGTGACCTTCAATATTTTCTTGAGCAACACACATTAGCACCCTACATGTTCCCAGCAGAAATGAAGGAATTTGCGTAAAGTTTTGTGAAGAATTTGGTACTTTTGACTGATGCAAGTGATCAGTAACTTTCTCTAAAAGCAGATGTGTTCAAACCAACCACAATGATTGGGGAAGTGCTACCATTATTAACTGATTCACCTGAGTCTGTTGTGGGGATTTAAAAGTTACAGATGATTTGAAGAAGCTCTGCAAGCTGCTGCTGCTGCTGAAGCTGTCGATGTGCATTACAGAAAGAGGAAGCTGTTTGTGTTACTGAGGGAAAGTTGTGTTACTCAGGGAAAGTTTAGGCTTGATGTGAGGAAAAAGTTCTTCACTGAAAGGGTGATTGGTCATTGGAATGCGCTGCCCAGGGAGGTGGTGGAGTCGCTGACCCTGGAGGTGTTTAAGGGGAGACTGGATGAGGCACTGAGTGCCATGGTTTAGATGATGGTTGGTGTTAGTGTTGGTGTTAGTGTTGGGTTATATGTATGTATATATATATATAACCTTGTGATACTGTGATACTGTGATATAATTCATTTTAGAAACAGAACAGTTTGGTTAAATTTTCTTACCCTGTACTATCATATGTGTCATTGGAGAAGCGACTTACAGCATCATTTCTGAAATTGTTAATAAAAATACACTGTGCTCAGGCTGTATCCTTGTGGTATAAATTTAAGGAAAATGTGTTCCTATATTATGCCTTTCTAATAGGAATCCTTGCTTGGGAGGACGTCATTGAATTTACTTTTTTTTCACAAAACTAATTTTCTATCAAAGTTCCAAGTTATTAACAGCAAAGCTTTCTTTTCCCTTTTTAACAGAAGTATTATTTAAAAGATAATTTTTCAGTAGATAGTGATGCATATTTAGAAGCATGAACAAAATTAGATATATTAGCTGCAGTACTAGTAGTAATTTATACATCTGTTCAGAATGTTCGTTTGACAATACTTTGGTGTGTGGTTACTGGGGCAGGCCCGTTTGTCCTAGTTTGTACCTGTGATGTTCAGTGCTTACTGGCTGGTGTACCAGCTTTTTGGAAGATTCAGGGTTGTTACCTGATTCACCTTTCAGAAGCAATTTAAAGAGAATGGGTGAAGCTGTGGAATTCTGTTTTGAAACCCACTGCATTAAATATCCATTACAGCAAGAAGATTTTTGATACCTGTTGTGGACAGAAATGTAACCACAGATTGTTCATCCAAAAATATCTAATTAAGGTGACCATTGCAATTTTTTTCTGAGTTTTTTAGACAGGAAGTTTTGCTGAGTTGGGTTAAATTTGAGACAGGACCGTACCATTTGGGGACCAGCATTTTAAAGATGGCGTACAGTTCAGCTTTGTATGTGGCATGTATCCAGCATAGGTTAGGGAGCCATATGTGAAATAGAATTGTGTTTGTAGAACAAAACTATTTAATCAGAAAGATAAATCAAACCAGATGGTGTAGACTTCTTTTGGTGTGTGAATGCATTTGTTTAGTCCACAATCTTCAAGCTTTGCAAAGAAGGATTTGTTGGGGTTTTTGTCTGACTTACTGTGAAATACTGAGGTTTCACTTTAGTCTTCTACACTTTGGTGATCAATTCTAAAATATTCTAGTGATAATAATTTCTGAATCGGAGTTACTTTCAGTTTCACTTTCTGATAACTGCGAATCTTTGTACTTCCTTTCCTGAGAAGATAAAGCAGGGATGTTTTTTTTGCCTGGTATTATTAGCTAATCTTTCATCAGAGTTGTATGTGACGTGGTGGGGGAATTCTGTAAGGCTTTATGAGGCGTACATGCCTGCTATGAAAATATAAACATCAGCTTCCATTTAGCAGAATGTGCCATACTCTTTCTCAAACAGCCCATGTCTCTTCCAGTATAATATTCTGCAGTTGATTTATGGTAGGCCTTGTTTTATTAAACAGGTTTAAAGACTCAAATATTATTTTACAAGCAAACCACGATCTTTTAATCAAGTACAAGTAGGGTTTTGTGCTGTTGATTTGCCTTTACTATTGCTGATAATTAGAGAGTTTTAAATTATTTATTATACTGCTTTACGGAAAATTTATTGAGAAAAGTAAAGGTCACAATCACATTATACAGAAATGGGAACTGTTTTTCTCAGCAAAGCTTGGGATAGCAGAGTTGAAAAAAAATTCCCCAATCATTTACGATTTGGGTAGGAAGTGGGCAAGAAAATTGAAATTTATGTCATCTGGGAATCCTAGCTTTCACAGTATCACAGTATGAGATCATCAAGTCCAACCTATAACCCTACACTAACACCAACACTAACACCAACCCGTCATCTAAACCATGGCACTCAGTGCCTCATCCAGTCTCCCCTTAAATACCTCCAGGGTCAGCGACTCCAATCACCCTTTCAGTGAAGAACTTTTCCCTAACATCAAGTCTAAACTTTCCCTGATGAAGCTTGAGTCCATGCCCTCTAGTTCTGTCACTGGTCAGCTGAGAGAAGAGACCAACCCCTGCCTGACTACAACCTCCTTTTAGGTAGTTGTAGAGAGCAATGAGGTCTCCCCTGAGCCTCCTCTTCTCTAGACTAAACAGCCCTAACTCCCTCAGTCGCTCCTCATACGGCTTATGCTCCAGCCCCTTCACCATCTTCGTTGCCCTGCAACATCCAGGGGTTTTGTAACCTATTTTTTGCAAATAAGGGTAAGTACATTGTCTGTTCTTTTTCTGTAGGGTTATAAGAAAGTTGTTAGTGCCCTATATGTCACCAGTTGTGCATGAAATGTTTAACTGTACATCAGTGAGCTGGCCTTTTGCTATTGGAGATGATTGTGGAAGAGGGTGCTTGAACCAGTGATACACCATCATGTGCTTAAAAACATACTTGCAGCCTAGGGGAATATGCTCTGCTTAAAATCATTCCTTATACAGATACCGGGACCCAGAAGTTATTCCTATCTCTTTCTCTTCTGCATCCAAGAAAGAGAAAAAAGTTATGCATTCCTGCCGCGGGACACTGGACATTGTGGATACATGTAGCAGAATTTGTTCAGATAGGAAATGCAACCTAGTGAAGTTTATAAATGATTTATTAACCTCAACAGACCCAGATGCTTCAGCTGTTAATAAGAGCAGTGTATACACATCTTGATATTACTTCTGTAGGTGCTTTGATCTTGAATTTGATCTGAAACATGGAGGAGCTTTAAAATACAGAGATCATAAACTCTCAAAAAAAGGAGAGGTTTTAAATTGAAATCTTTGGCTAACTGGCCATGTTTCCATTCTCCCGGCTGAATGAGTGCACTGGTGTGGAAGGACACCTTATATATATGAGAACATTTAAATCTGCGTATAGCAGTCTTAATAAGAGGTTCAGACAGTTAATCAGAACACTGCTACATCCTGAGCCCAAAATTCAAACCCTGGGCAAGTGAAATATGCTGGTTCAAGTGAAATTTCAGTTCAATTTCCATGCAAAGCTTATCTAGTAAAATCACTTTTCCTTCCTGACACTATGTCATGCCTGTTTTGAGGTTTCTTCAAAGGATTTTTACTAGTTTATATAATTTGTTTTTTCTTTTTTGCCTCTTCTCTGAGGCAGTGCAGAGCTTTGCTGTCCAGTCTCCTAGGTGTTTTTTTTTTTTTTGCACATTTTACCATCCTCTTGCATAGTAATTACCTTTTTTCCTTACTGCTTTCAAGTCATTTTTTCTGTGTCCTGTAAGCACACAGTATCATCATACTCTCATTATTTGACTCATCTTTAAAATACTCTTCTGCGAAACTGAAATCATAATTCATGAAATAGTTTATATCAAGAAATCCATGGTGCAACATTTAGCTTTCTCTTTTAGGTCCTGATATAGAAAAGTACTAAATCCTTTATTTAATATTAAGCTACTGAAACTACATTTGTTCTTCTCCATATTGGGGTCCCAGTTGAACCCACAATAGCTCCGCACTTGATTTTACCACTGTCCTCCTTGTATCTGCTTCCAGTTTTCACTTTCAAGTGTGTGAATTCCACATAATACACTGTTTTCTATGGTCTGTATTGCTCTTCTTGTTTGTTCAGTAGTCTGTTTATCTGTGGCTCTATAAAAATAACGTTCTGCGAAGAGTATTGAAAAATATATTTTTGCAGAATGAAAGAATTAGTATTTATAGTACAAGTATTTTCAGTGACTTTGTGCATCAAAGTTCGAATTCAGATGGTGGGAATACCACTGGACTAGCTTTGCTTATAGCCAGTAAGAGTTGCAGTTAGCATCACTGTATCTGTTAACTGAATTGTTTATAATTTCCTGATTTATGAAGGGTGATTCTTCTCCCTTCCAGTTCTGATCTACCGTGTTTTGCTTTTTGATATCAGTACTACTACACATGATCTCTTGCTAGGTGAAAGCTAATGACCTGTCTTGCATTTGTGGCATTTATTTCTAGAGGTGTGAGTAAGACTAAAAGGAGCTCTTTCCGAATTACCAGAATGAAATGCAGCACACAAAGTTAGTATGTACGGCAGGAAGATTTCAGAGTTGGTTTATAAGCTGGTTTGCATTCTTCTCTGGGAACCTGAGCAATCTACTGAATATTTGCGTTGTGTTTATTTGCCTGGTTTCACCATCATTTCTTCTCGTGTTTACTTGCAGGTTTGTCCTCTGCTGCAGAGAGAATCAGAACAATGTCCTACGTTTTTGTAAACGACTCTTCCCAGACCAATGTGCCGCTGCTGCAGGCTTGCATTGATGGAGATTTTAATTATTCCAAACGACTGTTAGAGAGTGGTTTTGACCCAAATATTCGTGACAGCCGAGGCCGAACTGGCCTTCACCTTGCTGCAGCCAGAGGAAATGTAGACATCTGTCAACTCTTGCATAAGTTTGGTGCTGACCTACTGGCCACTGATTACCAAGGTAACACGGCCCTTCACCTGTGTGGGCATGTGGATACCATCCAGTTCCTAGTTTCTAATGGACTTAAAATTGATATTTGGTACGTCACTTTTTTCTTCTTTACTGCACTTATTTTATAACACATTAATCTTCTGTCATCAGTCTTGCATATAAATCTGCTGTTGCTGAAATGCTGTATTTTGTGCAATTCAAGTTTTTTAAGATATCATTTAATAAAAACACAAAATAAGAAGACAGGAAAACAGTAAGAGGCCACTTCTGCTAGTCTGTGCAACAAGCAAAGCAAATAAAAATAGCAGCTGCTGGTGTGGGCTGAAGTATCTGCCTTTTTGATGACATTTCTATCCTGGTTTGGCCAGACAGCCAGGTGTGGGTGGTTGGCACCAAAGAAGAAATCCCATTGACTACTTTAAAAGAATTTTCTGCACCACAGTTCTATTGTTTTGATTGTTGCACTGTATAAGACAAAGAAAACAAAGTATATGTGTGTGTCAGTTTATTCCCATACTCCCTTGGTAACAATGCTTCCTTTCAATATTTTCCCCCTCTCTCAAAGTCTTTGACTCAATCCTTCTTTTAAATATTGTATATTCTTTCCTTTTGGCTTCCAGCAGCTGTCAGACGCCAGTGCTCAGATGTAAGCTCTCAAGCTGCAAAATAACTGCCTGTTTCATTGCAGTAACTGAATTATTTTGTTTGTGAAACTTTCTGCATATTCACAACATGTGCAAAAAACAGTACTAACTTCAAAACCTTTGAATTTTTTAACCAGCCTCTTTTTCACCTGTCCTTCATTAATGTTCTCAACTGAGGAAAACTAGTTATTGGCAGACCAGACTCTTTATGGGTTGTGGATTGGGGTTTATTTTCTTCATTTCAAACAACTCCGGTAAAAATCACTCGTCTAAAGACAGCTCTGGTCCTATATGGTATTATTTTAATAGTAGCAGAAGGACCATCTGTATTTTATTTAATTTTTGCCTGATGTCCCAATACCCACATGGAAAAGAAACTATGAGGAACCAGATTGCACAATTCCTTCTTGAAATTAAGTTTAATCTTGAACATTACCATAAATCTACTGTATTTTTTTTTGTTATAACACCCAGAGATTCCAATTAGATTAGAATACTAGAAATTTTGATTTTACTTAAAGGAAAAACAGTTGTGCAATTTCAAACCTAAATATACTGATTTTCTTCTACAGCCAATCATGCTGTAACTGATACAGATAGCAGTTTCTTACTGTCTGATATGACAGGAAATTGTTCTGAGGACTTACTGAATTATAATGGTTTATGCTAACTTGTCTTGTTACAGAATTTCTATATTAAAGGTTTCTTTTCTTCTCATGTCCTTTTGTGGGGTAATTTTAGCAATCACCAAGGTGCAACACCGCTTGTTCTTGCAAAACGAAGGGGTGTGAATAAAGATGTTATCAGACTGCTGGAATCTTTAGAGGAGCAAGAAGTGAAAGGATTTAACAGAGGAGCTCACTCAAAGCTGGAAACAATGCAAACTGCTGAAAGCGAAAGGTATTTACAGAACAAAAATAATGACTAGAAGAAATAATGTTTATGGCTTTTAGATTTTTGTGATTGACTTGATTGTTTATTCCTCAAAACCGATAATATAAAATTTGACCTGGTATTATTGGATGAAATCAAAATAAAATTTGAAATTTTGGAAAATCTCTAACCAAGTTAAATGTAAGGAAAAAAATAATTTTTCTGTTGAGGTTTTAATTTTGTGATAGAAATTTTAAAAAATAATTACCCCCATTCCATTACAGACTCCGAAAAATAAATATTCTACCACTTATCACAAGCCAAAGGGAAAATGGGGTGAAATGCAAAATACCAGGCAAACGTAACATACTTTTGATAAGATGGGTTGTCTATGCAAAGAAGGCATAGCAGACTTTTCATCTATCTGAACATGAATAACGGATTTTATATGGTGCCATATATAAAATTTCTTTCATTAGTAGTCCTAGAAAAGATGGGGAATAAAATAAGAATTTTGTGGTGGCTAAAAAGATCGTTAAAGGAGAACTGAAGATTTCAGGAAAATTGCTGACGATTTCAAGGTAAGTATTGTGTTAGAGGGAAGTTACTAACAAATTCCAAAAAGTCTGGTTCCGGGACTGTGCTTACTTATAATTTCCATAAATGATAACTGGCATGGAAGGTATTAGCATGTTAATGATACTAAGAAGTGAGATATAGGCAACCCAGAGGAAAACTGGGGTGTCATAGGCAAAAACCTGGGATGACAAAGGGGAGGAAATAAGTAGGAATAAATTGTGATTCAGTTGCACAAAGTGCAACTTTATTCACCTAAAGCTGTGTGTGGTAGAATAGAAGTTCCTCAGTGGAAAAGAAGGGTATAGGAGAAAAGGCTTTGTGTATTCATTCCAGGAGCTGATGCTGCCCTGAAAAAGGCAGTGAAGTCCTATAACATGCACTACGTAAAACAACTGTCAGTGCTATTGTAAAAAGCAATGGTAACTTATGCCATTGTAGTATGTTTTATAATGCTGTATAGTCCCATTAAAAACATTTAATTTATCCTTTAAGAAGCATGGAGAAGCATTACTTCAGCACTGAAGGGAACAGAGCATCTCCTTGCAAAAGGAGGAAGCTAAAGCTCATTTTAGCCTGACAAAGTGAAGGCTGAGAGGTGTGTGATTGCTGACAAGAAATACTGGTTTTGAACAACGTAAAATTACTCCTCAAGACAAAAGATAATCATACCACAAGAGCCAAAGTATACAGATAAATCACAAATACATTTTTGATTGAAAATTTGGAGTAGGTTTTTACAATGAGCTTCCAAGACTTCTACCTTGTAGGATTTAGAAGAGGCAAGAAGCCTTGCAAATTTCAAAGGAGGCTGATGCTCTTGCAGAATTCATTGAATTGCCAGTAAACGTGATAGAACGTGGGAATGAGATTAATAACTTGAGATCTCTCCAGTACTGTTTTGGTTTGCTTTTAATTATATTGAAATCGGTTTATCGGTGGTGTTTCGTACACTTGCTCATATACGGAATTTATTCAAATTTGTAATTTTTTATATTGTCTGATAATGATCATGAACTGTGACTGCTGGAACATTGTCTCACAAAGGACAGTGAGTTTTGTCACATAATTGTTGTTCAGTTTGTGTCAAAATGTACACAGTATGTACTGAAAATGAAAATTAAGCTGTGTAGATGGATTTTTTTATCTAAGTTGAGTAAATGGAAAAGTTGAATACAGAAATCATGCCAGATACCCCCAGTGAGCAGATTGGAAGTTCTTTCTTATATATCAGGTGACCCTACCCATCACAGAGACTGGTTTAAGCCCTGAAAGAGAAAATTTGATATTATTCTCAAAATTACATGGGTATAAATTATAAGAATTTGCATGTATTACCTTTCTGACTTAACTAAGTTTTAATGAAAGTTGCCTGTCCCACCGAATGCAATAGGACTGGTTTTGTTTAAACATATGGAGCAACAACTCAACCCCATTTAAATTTGGATTTTTTATTTGACAGTGTTTCTTTAATGAACATAGCTTCCTTTCTGTTATTTGACCTTCATAAATGTTATATTGTTTGCTTTGGCAAGGAAATCTGCAGCTCTCCTTGGAGAGAGGCACAGAGACACAAACAGTGCGCTACCCAGCTTATTTGTGAACGTGTTTAAAATGTCTGAAATACATTATTTTTAAAATAACACGTAACAGATGCCTACAGGAGCAAAAAGCAAGTGAGCTTGTGTGCTGTTTGCTTTGTAAATAAATAATGTCTCTGTAGCAGTTGGCTTTTCAGACCTTTGCAGTTTCACTCCTCCCTCTTAGTATTGTTTTCACATTTGAGAAATACTTAGATTAATGCCTTCTGTCCTCTCTGTGCCCAGCTCTCTTACATTATTTATGAACCTACAGAGAAACAATGGTTGTTTATTCAAAAACTGTCTCTGACTTAAGTTTTCTGCTCCTTGCTACGTACAAGTTGCTTCTGCTCTGGAAGCAGAGGCCAAAACTAGGTTCCCAAGGCAAATTTATTTTCTGCTTTGCGCTCCTCCCAGTGAGGAGTGGCACCGTGCTGTCAGGAGGCAGAGCCTGCTCTGTTCATCTTTCCACACAGGGGTTCTGTCCATCTGCACAGCCCAGCATGACCTTGGACTGTGCCCACAACTGCATCCAAATGTGAACTTCCACATTGCGTGGGAAACAGAAGAGAACATCTGTCTGAGCACTGTGGCACAAACTCTCCTGTAGCATACATTGCTGCATGGCCATTTCCTAACCCGCTGTAATTTGTAATAAAAAAAATATCTTGAATAACATTGGTTTTAATTGGATTGTTATATAAAATAGGAAAAGGGTTTTCTATGTACTCTTCTCTATTTAATGAGCAAGCATGTGATCTTTTCACTTAAATTGCACTGCACTTTTATTTAACCTTTCAGTGGTTATGCATTAACTAGTTAGTACTTAATGAGTGAGTAGTTCTGTTCTACACCAATGGCTGTCTTTTATTAAATCCTTTCTTTTGCTTGGGAAACCATAATAAGCAGGGAAGATAAGTCCTGCAGCTATGGACAAGCAAAAGTTAGCTTTACAGCAAGGTAAATATTTAAAAAACAGAACAGACAAACTGTTTAATGGGCAGTTTCTGAAATCTGCACATGATGCTGCAATACTTCAGCAAGCTGTGGGAGTTTAGGCTAATTGTTCTTAAGTGGCTGTACTTCCTAAGAAAAAACAGCATGTGAATAGTGTGAAGTTTTTCCGTCGTGTGATCTTAGAAGCAGGATTCGCAAATGAGACCTTTTTCTGATAACAATAATTTGTCGGTTTATTATTGTCACCCAGAACACTAGCATTTCTACAATTAGCTTTCACTTGGAAATTACTTTTCCCTGAATTTTTTTTTTATTATTGCTATAAGTGGTATCTAGGAATATGATAAATGAAAGCAATTAGAAGGGAGGAAGAAAACTGGTTTTGACATTGTCATGTATGTAGTTGGTTTCACCATTTCCTTCTGTGCTTGTAAGGGCCTGATTCCATAAGCACATGTGTATGTGATTTCACTCAAGTGAGAAGCAGAATGACTGTGCAGATAGCTAAAATTTTACATAAGTGAAATCAAGTGATGAGAAAGTTTTCCTATTCTTTGTGAGGTTTTTCATGCAGCAACAGAGAGAGCTTCCTATTATAAACCAATAGTGAAACAAGCAAAACTGGGAGAATGGTACAAGAAAGCCATGCAGTATTTGAAACAACTTACCTTTTTTCTAAAGGCGATTCATTGTCAGGATGACTGCCTCATTCTGATGTTATATTTGTTTCTCATTTGAAAATGAGAGTTCTAGTCCCTAATCCTCACCTTGAATATTGTGTCCAGTTCTGGGCCCCCCAGTTTGGGAAAGATGTTAGGATACTGGAATGTGTTCAGAGGAGGGCAACGAAGATGGTGAGGGGGCTGGAGCACAAGCCCTATGAGGAGCGACTGAGGGAGTTGGGGCTGTTTAGCCTGGAGAAGAGGAGGCTCAGGGGAGACCTCATTGCTGTCTACAACTACCTAAAAGGAGGTTGTAGTCGGGCAGGGGTTGGTCTCTTCTCTCAGGTGACCAGTGGCAGAACCAGAGGGCATGGACTTAAGCTTCGTCAGGGAAAGTTTAGACTTGATATGAGGAAAAAATTCTTCACTGAAAGGGTGATTGGCCATTGGAATGGGCTGCCCAGGGAGGTGGTGGAGTCACCGACCCTGGAGGTGTTTAAAGGGAGACTGGATGAGGCACTGAGTGCCATGGTCTAGATAATGGTTGGTGTTAGTGTTGGTGTTAGTGTTAGGTTATAGGTTGGACTTGATGATCTCAGAGGTCCTTTCCAACCTTGTGATACTGTGTGATACTGTGATAATTTATAGGCTGACAATCAAAGGGGGCCTGATGGATCGGTGGTGGAATATTAAAGCATCCAAGCAGTTGCTGAGCTCTGTATGGCAGAAAACATTGCAATGCTGACTTGTCTTGAAGATCAGGAAGTTTCTGAACTTCTTGTTACCCAAATTTATTGTTTTCTGTGATATTTTTATGCTGGAGAAGAGGTCGCTGTGACAAAGATTTCCAGGAGAATAATAAAACATCACTGCAGATTTCAGAATCTAAATAATATTGGTTAAAGTTTTCATTTTATTCATCAGAGTTTATTTTTAAATCATAATTTGTTGTTTTGTTATCAAGAGCTGTGCCCCTTGAGGTTTTAGCTTATGCTTCATTAAATTTTACTAAGCTATACTTAGTAGGAGGTACAGGTGCTGACTTTTGAAGGCTTCAAGGTGGCAAGCCTTCAAACTCAGTGCAGTTGTACAGGTACAAATATCATTCTCTTTGCATAAGTTGATAAAACATCCTTTCAGCTAACTTATGTTTAGAGTTAGGAATCTTCTCCTGATCTGTTTTGTCTTGACTTAGTGGAGGCTGTGCTATAAATCTGCAGGTGGGTTTAGTTTTTAATTCAGAATGTTTTGGTAGCTCTTAGTAGGATTACTGTCATACTTAAAAGTTGTATTCTTTTGCTCTGATGTATTTTTAACTTTAATCCTTCGTAGTGCGATGGAAAGCCATTCCCTTCTTAATCCAAATCTACAGCAAGGTGAAGGAGTTCTTTCCAGTTTCCGCACAACATGGCAAGAGTTTGTGGAAGACCTGGGCTTCTGGAGGGTGCTGCTCCTGATCATTGTCATTGCTCTTCTGTCACTTGGAATAGCTTATTATGTTAGCGGGGTGCTGCCTTTTGTAGAAAACCAGCCTGAACTGGTGCACTGAAGCAAATGCAAAGAAGTCCACCATGCTTTTCCCTGTTATAATCTTACTTTGAGCTTCTTGGGATGATTCTCTTGGTGCAGGCAGTGGCAGCTGTATATACTGTTTGCCTTTTGTACTTATTATTAACCCCTTTGAAAGAGGGAATAATTAATTTCAAGTAGAACACTAAATTCTAAAGCATTCCTAAACTACCTCTGACTTGACTTGCAAGGAAGATGTAGAGATAATCCTCACTGTTGATAAAATATTAGATTAAAATATTAGATTAGAAGAGGCCTTTCATAATGAATATTAAATTCACAGGCGTGAAAAATGTATCCAAGTACAGAACCAAATTTGATTTCTTTCCCTCTGCGAAGAGAAGTAAATATATTGTCGCATTTTTTGTGTGTTCTTCAGTTGAAAAAAAAATTTTTTTTAAATATCATCTTCAAGAAATCTGAATAATGTAATAATGCATTCTGATACTTAGGAAGTAATAAGCTTAAACTTTGTAGTTCTTTTAGTGTCTCCCTATAGTTTTGTATCTACTTGTTTATAAAAGCAGTGAGAAATAGTTCAAGTTTTACTATGCCTTTAATGTATAGATCACTCCTTTATTTATTAGGTTATCGGGGTGTTCATTCCCCAGATGAATTTAATGTTATTAATACCTGCCTGAAGTAAGTTTTGTAGAACAAACTGTTTGTTGTGCTTTGGAAGCAAAGTTGTTTTAGCCTTAGGCTGAAAATTTTCCCTTTTTATTGAAGTGTTACTAAGCAAACCTTTCTCTGTAAGGGTGGTTAGGAAGTGATTTAGGTGTTCTGCTCTGTATGTAACAATACTGTAAGGCCATTGTCTTTGTGAAATATGTCATGAAGGATAACTTTTTCTTCCTCCCACAAGGACCAGACTGTACCATAGAATTGTATCATTTTCACATTTGTATGAATTATTTTCTGAGTATGCAGAATAAAACTATTTAAATGTTAATATTTAGGAACGTTGTATGAAATTAAATCTTGACCCATTCTGTTCTTAACTGTGAAATCCTTTTTTTTTTTGTAAATAACCTGTGGAGATGAATCAGTTAAAATACTCTTTTATGAAGGCTAGACAAACACTGCATTATAACTTGGAGGTTTTCAGAGAAAACAGATTCTGTCTTCCCATGCTGATTAGACATCTGACTCCCTTTGTTGCCATTGCCTTGAAAATCCTGAACAAAATGAATTCTGCAGACCTAACGAGTCAATTTTTTCTTTACTTAGCCACTCCTAAATTGTTGCTAAATAACATAAAATTATAAATTACTAAATTGCTAAATAACATGAAATTATAAATCACAATAAGTAGTGATAGAAGTAATGCACATCTCTCTGTTCTGCTCCAATGTATATTTTTCTTTTTTGTTTATGGGTTTGACTGAAGAGGGTGGTTGTCTTTGTTTTGATGTGTGGCAGGGGATTCACTGAGCTGGGCCCCATTCTAAGCTACATCTGAATAATTCTTGTTCTCATTTCTTAAGTTAGAGGCTAATGAAAGGATACTTTTCCAGCAGCTGCAATGCCACAGAAGGGAAAGAAAACAAAGCAAAACAAAAAAACAGAGCATACTCCTCTTCTGGATATTTCAATTATTGTACATTTGTTCATGTGCGGAGAAATAGAAACTCATAGAATACCTACATTACATTTGCTTCTCTAAATGAGTACATTTCTGTTAATAATACTCTGTATCTTGAATAATCACATTGTCTTTCAGTATGTATTATCTGTGTAATTTGTAATTGTATTCTCAGTACGGGCCACAAATGCCACAAATAAATATATGTAGTAAATATGTTTTTGTTTATTATTACATTAATGCAGCGCTAATGATACTACCCCATTTTACTGAGTTTTTTCTGTGTTGTGCAATGGAAACCATGCTGTTGGTATAAATGAGGTTATAGAACATGATTTCTTTAGATTTGCCTGTTTTATTTTCTGTATTGTTACTGAATCGCAGTCGTTGTCTCTCTGTGTCTCGCACCTAAGATTTCACTTATGGAACGTGTGACCTAGAGGCCCCCCGAGATTTAAGGTTACCTATGTGAGGTACAAAATATAACCAAGAAAACCAAGCTTGAGCCTGAAGCATCATTTCCTGCGTTGCTGCACTTGGGTACGCATATGCAGTTTAGGAACTATACATTGAAAAGGTTTAAAAAATTGTTTGTGTGTTCCAAATTAAGGTATATCACTTTTGAAACCCAAAGAAACTCAAATCACTGTTTGAACTTCACTGCATAATGACTGCTACTCTTTGAAATAAGGATGTGATAAATGTCTGACTAAAAGAGGAGTTTATTCCGTATGTATCTGTTATTGAAAAAGGACAGCTGTGTCTTTCAATATATCTATAAACATTAACAACTTCCTTTTCAAAGGTTGATTCTAGGGAATGAATTTTATTCCTGTACACTAGATTTCAGGGAATACAATCTGTGTCTTTCTTACAGGAACAGAAAGAAGACTTAAGCCTGCTTCCTCTTGAAGCTGTTGTCATAGGGAGTTTCACTGTTTCAGTATAATGACATACATCAGTTTAGACTGTAGGTTTCTGTTCCTTACTATTGCGGTGCTTCCTAGCTACCGTGATCCAGGGACTCCATTTTGCTTGGCGCTCTTCAAATCCAGAACAGATTGTTTCAAGCTGTTCTCAGACTAAGGAATTAAAATGGAATAAGGAAGTGAGAGAGAAAGCAATCATGGAAGGATTTAGTGGGTTTTATTACACAGTCATAAAACAACTTGGTGGACAAGAAGTGCAAGGTGAACTGGCAAGTGAGAGAAATGCCCACAGGCTGCTCTGTAGTGGGCTGTCCTGTTTGTCACATTTGTTCCATGGCAAGATCACTCCTATCTTACCTTGTAGTATACTTGTTCATATACCATTTTGTTTTTATCTTCAAGGGCTTTTGTTTTCACTCATATTGGTAGGTTGCTTTGTAGAAGGGGATGATTTGTTTTGTGACTGTCATGGGTTGGTCCTGTTTCTGGTTCCCACAGTACAAATATTTTATTACAGGATGCAATCTAGTTCTATGAGGTGTATCACCATGAAAAGCTCCTGTGAGAGAAAGAACGTGGTTTCCCTTTGAACTATTGAAACAGACCTAGGCAGTTTCTGGGTCTGTATCTGATCTGCAGTTTGATTTTTGCATGAGTAAAACAGTCTTTTTTGCTATTTCTCATATTCTAAAGTAAAAATAATCAACTCAGCTTTATATTGTAGGTGAGCTAGTTAGCTAGGTAGCTCTTTTTCCAATCCAAATATTTTTGCATTAGAAAAATGCAAGTTAAGGAGTTGGTTCAGAAATTCAATAGCGACATTTTAAAGTAGTACTAGAAAGTGCAAATTGCAAATGAAAACTCCTGCAAACTCCAAAAAAAGGGTAATATAGTCTGTTGTCATATTCAGAATTTTCAGAAATCTGGCATTTATTTTAACATTACTTGAAGCTAGCTTTTAACAGAACTGATTTCTCCCTCACCTGGCACTCAAATCAACTTGTTTGTGAAGTTGTCCCTGTTTCTGAAGCCAGCTCTTTGTTAAACTGTCACTTCATTCATATTTGAATTTGTAATTAAAATAAGTCTTAAATTATATGAGCATTAGGTCAGAATGCTTTTACTTCACTCAGTGTTCTTTTCTTACATTTCAGCATTAATCCTTGTAGATGAGTTACTTGGGATACCCTGTAAAATTTCCTCATTGATCCAAAATATACAGAAGTTGTTGTTGCCAGTTGTTACTACATTTCTCATTCCTGGTGTTGGGGCTTTCTAGAAGAATTCAAAAGCATCATTGCAGTTTCATAACCTGCAGTTCTCTGTAAACTTCCTAAGTGCTAAAATATTGTCGAATCACAAATCTTGAATTCCTATTAGTATATGAAATTAATTTCTGGTGACCATAGAGATAATTCTGCACCTGCATTTGCACGGTAGCTTGATGCACCTGCTTTCTGAAACATGTTTAACTACTTCAGCTGAATTTTGTGTTGCCTGGCATCATTAGTACTGCTCTTACAAGTGCTTCACTTTTAAAATATAGAGTATAAGGAAATAAATACAATTCATTGGTAGTTCTTTGCTCTTTACTGCTGGGAAGAGAAGCATTCCCTGGGTCATGCAGCCAGAGAAATCTGAGATGAAAACTAGAAGTGTCCAACTGACAGGGATCCAGTGGAGTCTATGTTCTTATACAAAGCAGAGCTAATGCTCTGATCTTGCAGATGAAGCAATCTCTGTGCAGAACCCTGAGAAATGTGTCTCTGCTGCAGGTGTTTACAGTTTGTAGTCATTGTTGTAACTAAGCATTAAGCAACTAATATTTCCTAATTATTATTATCAGATGAAACTATTGTTCTTAATTACTGCCAAGGGAATGGAAATCTACTGGAAATTGCCATGACTAAAAATCAACAAATCTGAATTTCTTCTGAAGTCAAAATGTCAGCAAGTCACAGCTATGGCTTCAAGTGACACATTCTTTCCACTTGTGATTTTAAACTACTTTGTGGATAAGGGAAAAAGAGGAGACATTTGGAACAGAATTTGTTGTGTGACATGTATGGTTTGCAGAAAATAGCAGGGAGATGAGTGCAGTGAGCCAAGACAGAAGCCAGGGAGGCAGAGCAGTGTGATACCTTCATGAATCACTGCTTAAAAACCAACCCCAATGCTTGTATGAAGAGTGAGGACTGACCAGTGATAGCCTGCTAGCAGGAGAAGGATTTCACTGGCTTGTGATTACACCATCTCTCAGGGGTGGCCATGCAGCCCTGCAACCTGACCTGCCCCTTCTTGATTTTCAGCGTCTGGAGTGCTGCTATTTCAGACAACTGCATGTTTGAATGTGTGCCTACAGTAACAGCTGCTCATGTGGAAGCCGAACTGGTTCCTCATGTACAATGAGCCTTCTGCACATAGGTTAGCAAAAGAAGTTTCACCAAATGTGAACAGAAGCTCTTTGTAAAATATTTCTGGTGTATTAAATTATGTTTATCTGAACACTTGAAGGCAGAAATCCAAATGAAGGATCAAGTATGTGCAATAATACCTCATTTTCCTTTTTCAAAGAAAAAAAGAACAGCTAACGTTCTCTTAATGCAAAGCAAGAAGAAATCATTGTAAATTTGTTTTGAACTGTAGATTATGAATTACTTATGGAGCCAAATTCTTTAGTATGAGGAATTTTTCAAATGACGTAATTTATGGCAGGTAAGTTTTCTAGTAGAAAGGCTGACATATCCCTACAGTGGTGTGAAGGGAGTGATGTTTAATGGTTGTACTGGCTTAATGAAGTGTGCACATGGAAACAAAACTAGTGAATAAATATAGTGGATTTCTGCTAGGATGTAAGAATTTAAATGCCATATGCTCATCCTCATTTTCTCATTGCAGGCTGAACATCTGCATTGGTTTGTTTTGGTACCTATATTTTCAGACAAAAATGAACTATGTAGACATTTGTAGGCTTTAGCTGGCAAGCATGGTTTCTGTAGTGGATGCAAAGAATAATGGAGCATCCCCCTGAAAGTCACGGCAGCCTGTATGTGGACGACTGAATCCTGCCAGATGTGTTCCTTACAGAACTGGTGGGTTTTCCATTTATGGTATTGGTTTGAATCCTTGTGCTAGTTGATGAACACCAGTAGTTAACATGGGGCTTGAACTGAAGGCTGTTTTCAAAAATGTCAGTTACAACACAAGTCAAAGCTTAATTCTTTATTTCAAAGTTCAATGAACTTTTTTTTAATCTAATGTTTACTAGAATTACAGCCTGCAAATGTGCGCAGATAATGAGCGTGTGTTTCCTTATCTGTGCACTTCTCTGCCAAAGTGAGGTTTAAGAATAGCAAGCAAGGCCTCCAGTGAGATCAGTTTGAAATAAGCCTGATTTAAGGAATTCTGGGTTTTGTCATTAGTCATCATATTGGTATTTAATATCCACTAGCTCTGTTTTTATTCATTGGACTGACTTACTGACATATTTTCTTGGTCTGAGTGATACAGTTTAGGAAGTGTAGATCACATTACCTGCCTCGCAAAGGTGTGCTTCACCCTTGAACGCCATTATTTTGATAGTAAATGAATTCTTCAGTTCCAAAATATTAGTTAATTCCTTTTGGTTTATACAGTTATGCTGTCTGCTTTGCAAAGTGAGCAATTCATTTGCTGGTATGATACAGTTTATTTAGTTAAAAACTCGGTCGTTTTCTCCATTTTTCATGTGAGATGCAGCCATCTTTTGAGGAGCTGTTGGCCTTGGCTTAACTTGGTCCTCCAGAAAGCCGCTGCAGATGGAGCAGACATTTTTGAGGATTAAAAGAGTGTCTGGCAATAAAGCTGGAGAGGTGTCTATTTCTTGCATTTTCAGGCCTTGCAGGATCCTGGGAATTTCATATTGGGCATTTGGAGTCTGCTAGAAGGACAATAGCTTTGTAGAAATTTTTGGCCTTTATGTATGTTCTGAAATTCAAAGGTGTGCAGTTTTGAAAGCTCTTATCTTCCTCCAGGCAACAAGCTATGCTTCAGTAGAGCAATTAGGAATGCTTTATACATATTCTTAAGCGAAGAAAGCGATTTTATCTGCAAGTCAGTTTTAAAATCTTAAGTAATGTAAGGGTACAAGGCCACAGACTTCACCTCCTGCCAGTGGTCAGGCATTCCCAATGTGCTTCCCTACCCCTGCCCTAGCACGAGTGCTAGCGTGCATCTGACCACAAGGACCTGAATCGGGGAGCCGTGCCAGTTAGCCCTCTGACTCCCACTGCATTCTTCCTAACTCTGCCCTTCCCACTCATTTCATCTCCTGCCCTCCATTCCATGCCTCTGTCGTCCTTCACCTAGGCTTGAGATTTACCCTGTTTCTTACACACCAAGGATTCTCCTCATAAAACATATTTCTTCTCCATAACTTTTCTTTTTGTCATCTTCGTTGCTTACAGCACACTATCCCCCATCTTATTTGAGCCATTGTTCTTCACCATATGTCTTTATTTGCCTAGCCTTGTCTACGCTGAAAGCTCTTTATTGGATGGAAAATAATACATTTTGAATAGAGGGTTATCAGTTGGCTCTGATTCACCTGTTCACTGTAGCTAGCAGTAGTAGTCATCTTTTTAATCTATTCTTTCCTGTAATAAAGATACAAGAAGCTAACCTTGTTGTATGAGCTTTGTTTTCAGTTTTACTTCCTTTTCTTAATGCTGTAGCTGATTCTTTTGGTACTTTCATTAAATCAAACTAGGTCATGTCTTGATTGCTTCATTTTTCAATAGGAAATGTCCAAAATCTGACCTGTGAACAAGCTGGGCTTGGTTTAGGTCAGTGGATATGAGGAGCCTGTGCACTATTTGGGAGACTCTATGGATAGTGGGACTGGATGGAGACCAGTCCCTGCTCCATGGAACAAGGTATTGTAGCCTCTGGACTCTTGTAGTCTACAGGCAGCAGCACAGATCACAAGAACAGCATACAGGGCTGCCCCAGGTTTACCACTCTTTAGGCTTATGCTGTGCATGTAGAGGATGCTGGCATGACTTGCACCCCACTAGAGATGCTCCCCATCTCTTGCAAGACTTTTCATGTAGTACAGCCTGTTGAGGCTAAAACAGATGTTAAGAGATGAGATCAATGTGGTTCCTATTTACTGACAAATGTCAGTGAGGTGTTAAAACCAGCTGCACATCTGCTACGGGTTTTGAGTACCTTGACTGTCAGCTGTGCTCTGCCACTTCACAGATGAGACAAGGATGCACACCTGGTGCAAAGGCAGGGAGGAGAGGAAGTGGAGTCAGTGCTGGAGTCTGTTATCTCTGCATGGCCAGTTAGCAGGCAGCTTGGAGGCCACAAATCATGTGTGAGAGCCACTGGTGCACAAGAGAGAGCACATTTTTCTTCATAAAAATATTTCATGCGAGTAACTTCCCTTGGTTTTAGGGGTTTTTTATAAGCAAACAAGCATTAGTATCTGAGGTTCAGTGCAACTCTTTGGCACGTGAAGGAAGAATGCTGAAAGTAATGGATCAAAAAGAGTAAGGAGAAAGATTCAGAGAGAGATTAGCAACTTCCTTAGAAACTGTAGATGTTTCTGAGGAAAACTGGGCAGATGCAGACACACTTCTGGTAAAAAGAACAGTTTTGGGAAAGTCCTCTCATTTTAATTCTTCCAGATACTGATAGCTAAGTGTCATTTTACCAGACCTCACAAAATGGGCAAAACACTCCCTGTTTTGCAACAAGAAACATAAGGAGAATTTTACTTCTTCCTCTTGAGTAAAACTGATAAGTATTTTGTTGTGAATTTCAGACCATTTCAGACATTTCTGTGTGCTGGGACCACAGAGGGCTGTTTTTCTGAAAAGATAATGCATAGCAGGAGGTGTCTGGTTCTGACTTAACTACCCGCAGAGTAAGCTTAGAATGTCAGGTTCTAAATTAAGTATCAGAATATATGATTTCCCCATCTATTTTTTACATGTGGGTATTGGATCAGGAGCTCTTTCAGCTGCTTGACTTTAACCAAAGCCAAGTTCAAGTAGGGCCATTCAGTTCTTTATTCTCTACTTTCTGGTGGATTTTTTTTTTCTTGATACTTTTTTAGTCACTTGAACCTCAGTCTCTCCCTCTCTTTCAATGCACAAGAGATTGTTGTAGGTACTTAAATTTTAATCTGCCAGCAGGTTGGGATTTATCCCATGACATAAATTGCATAAGCGTAAAGGAGATGCAATCAGAAGAGGATACATGGAGCAGGCAGTTTGCAAGTTGAATTGCTCTGTGCATTAAGGCCTTCACAAGTCCTGTCTGATTATTTGGGGAGTTATGTCAGGTTGGGCATCTACCTTCTGTTTACCTATAAAAGGAAATTAACTTTTTATAGAAGGAGACTCTTAATGGAATGGAAATGAATTCTTTATTCCCACTCCAGAGCCAGGTTCCAGACGGTCTGGTTATAGTATTGTCATGTAATCAGAACTTCCTTTCACGCTGGACTAGGTTAATGTCTGACTTAAAAGGTCTTTGAGATAGTAGGGTTGGTTCCATTTAATTTTCTTAGTGTTCCTAAAATAGTTCATCTTTTAAGAGGGGTAAATGAAAATTTAAATTCTTGGTTTTCTTAAAACAGGTTTGGTTTTCAAATGTTCTGGTTCCTACAGGTAGGTCCAGCACTGAGGAGCAGACTTACCTAGTATGGTCTAGCAGTAGCATAGAAATAGTCCTCCAGAAGCTGGATTAACAGTATCACTGCTGGTTGTGGATGGTCTTGTGTGGATCTGTGTGGAAGGGAACAGTTCTGGCTTCTCTGAACTATAAAACTACCTTGGGATAAATCTCCATAAGCTTCATTTGAAATCTCAGACATGTTAGATTTTCTTTGTACTGGAAATCTCATGACATAATGCTGTTGTGTCTAACTTTCGGTTTTGTTAAAAACACTGTCAAAACAATCTCCCTTGTGTTATTTTAGTGCTCCTGTTTCAGGCCAACGTGCTAGAGAGGTGTGACAACTTAAGCAGAGGTTGACTCACAGTTTCTGAATGGCAAAAAGCATTTACTTTTTAACAATTAATGCTTACTTTATCTGTACCTTTTGTCCTTTTTGGCCCCTCTTGTCCCTTAAGAGTTTGCTGGAAATATGCATTCCATGGTGAGTCAGCATGGCCTGCTGGACTGAGCAGAAAACAGATTTGGGAGTTATAAATCCAAGCACTTACTTGCTGTGTGGCCTTAAAAAACTGACTTAACCTCTGCTTCCCCACCAGTAAAATCAGTATAAGTTGTCAGTGATGTTGCCATTAATATGCATAAGATGACTTTAAAAAGAAATGCTGGTACTGATAGCCTGTAGGCTTTTTTTACTCAAAATAATTGTATTAATTTTACCCAATATATTCTAAGCATAACCTAATGACAAAGGAATATATATTCCTTGATATGTCAATTATTAATCTGATAGTGTTACCTATTGTTTCCATAGCACTCTTAGGTATGCCTAAAATACAGACAAAAGCTCTGATTTTATATCATCACTCTCCAGCTGAGTCTCCTGCAGCAGTATGTGAAGTCCCATTGATATCAGTGGCTGCAGGCAAGAGCATCCAGAGATGATTTAGATCCAGAATCATGGCCAAGTACAAAAGACCTGCCTAGTTCCAGCTAGGCATAATGGAAATGGGAGAAGACTAAAATACAGAAGTGGAGCTGGGGGTCTGCCATTTCCTAAAATTTTTAAGGAACTCCTTCCCAGGGTCAGTGCCTCTGGCTGAGGTTCAGTGTAGGCAGAGTAGGAAAGACTGGGACCAAGGCACTTCCCTTTCTTCTTTCTGGTGTATGTAGGTGCTCTGACATTTCCCTGTTGAGAAAGGGATCACTTTTCATTCTGGAAACAAGTTTGGCAGCAAGAAGATGTATGAGCTATGGAATCAGGGCTTTGGAAGGTCTTCAGTGACATTTCTCCATTCTTCACACATCATTTAATGACAGCACTTGATGGCCAGGTCCTAAATCCAGCACCCAGTCTCAGAAGTCAAGCCAGACACTGCGTGTTTGTGTGCAGGAAGTGAGGAGAGTGCTTTCCAGCCATGTCTTGGAAGCTGTGGAGAGGCTTTGCTTAACCTGCTCCAATCCCACAGTTATACTAACTTTCACAGGATGAAGATGAGTTTTTAAAAAGGGGCTTGTTTCTTTGTCCTAGCATTTCCAAGTCTTGCCCATTCTGCTGCTTGGATTGCCACACCAGGAACTCAGCCAGAGTCACATCTTAAAGGTCTTATTCAGCTTTTGTACAACCCTTGCCAGCACCTGCTCCTATGAAGCAGATGTCAGTGCCAAACCCTCACAGCCATGGAGGAGGCAAGTACCTTGTTCTCAGAGCAGATAGAACCTGATGGCACAACATGTCTCCTGGTATCCAGAAGGAAGGTGTTCTGGAAACTTCAAGGGGAAAAAAAAAGGCAATAAAAGCAATCAAGAATCAACTGAGAGCCAAGAGGAAGAGAGAGGAAGAGGAACTTAAGGTTCTGGCAGCAGGTAGTATTTTATGAGGCTTTATTTTGGCTGGAAAGCTCCTCATTTCTTGCATCACCACAGTGCACAATGTTGGACTATGGGAAGAAAATCATGATGTTCCAGCTGCTGCATTGTGAAAAGCTGCCTAGAGATGTTGCCTTGATTTTGGTGGGGCTCTTAGTGCAACGTGGCTAACATCAGAGACACACATCCAGAATGGAAATAACCAGGCTAAAGATTCTCAGGGCTACGAGAGTCTGGCTTAGGCAGTCTTAGAGCTCCTGTGTAAGCGTCATCATTTCTGTTTTCATTGTTCAGTTTTCTTTTATATTGTGCTTTTTTAAATGTACTTTACCCCAGATTTTATTGCACTGAGCTGGGGCAAGTTCAAGTGTGAACAATCTGAACATCTCTCATTGGGTGTTAACGTCTTAGCCTACGCTGGCCACATTGACCACTGAGAGATCTGTCACTTACATTGATTGTTATATTTAAAAATAACACTAATTCTGATTCTAAAAAAAATTTCTCCCTCCACAATGAAAGGTCCATCTTCCTTGAGAGGAACTGTATCCCTTACATTCCCTTACTTGGCTGCATGCTCATCTTTCATGAGGATAAACATAGAGTTTGAGGGAATTTCCCAGGTGGAAACTCCCTGTTCTTTATGAGATCACTGTGTGCAGCATTAACTGTGTGCAACAGCCACTTCCTTTTACTTTCAATCCAGTACCATTTTTATTAGTCTTGTTGCGTTTCTTGGAGGGGGGCAGGGTGGAAGGGTGAGAAAAGACCGACACCTTATTAGGTGTCCAGATTCCAATCTCACATTCCCCAGTGTATATCCAGAGTAACTCCAACTGAATCAGTGCTGTTACTCCATATAGTCTCTATGGAATTCCCCATGTTCGATTTCTTGAGGCACAGAGATATCCAGTAGAGACTGACAAAGCTGTCTAAGAAACTAAACTGTTTCTTTCCAGCTGTGTGAATTGCAGGCAACTCTCCAGCCTTTCAGTTCAGGAAAATATTTTTGGATATGGGCAGCTCATCAATTTATCAGAGATATTGTTATACCTTAGAGAGGCAGCTAACTTAGAACAGGTAACTTATTGACTGGATTTTGTCTTAGCAGTTCTGTGAATGTAAATATCTGGTTGTAATTTATAATAGACACCAAAAAGTGTGGGAATACTGAGTGATAGTTACTCTGGGAATGGGGAAAGAGATAGGTAAACTGAGTTACATTGCCTGAATGCGGTCACTGGCAGACTATAAGCATCTTGAAAACCTCATGGAAGGTATTGGTTTCTCTTCTAAAGACAAGACTAACTATTCTATTGCCAAATACTCTTCAAGGAGTTGTTACAATTTGTAAACAAATTTCTTTGCCATTACGTATCACCAGGTCAGGCACATTTTAGTCCCTGTGTCCCCTCATCACCCTGCTGCACTGCCCGTGTTGAAGACACATCCCTTTTTTCTGCCAAAGTTCAGTTGTTATCTTGTTGTTTTTTCTAGTGAACCAGCTCTAAGCTGAGATGCTTGCCTGCTTTTTGCAAGTCTTGATGATGGAGTTGATCCTCTGGTTGAACTGTATTGACAAGCAGGGTGAGGCTTCCAAAAGCTCTTTCAGTTTAGGTCCATTAAGCTTTCTGCAACATCAAAATATGCTTAGGTTTTGGAAGAGATGGTTTTACAGACGAATGGTCTTAATCCTTTCCTAAGCAATTTTAAGAAAAAAAATAGCTATAGTAAGTGCAAAGTGCAAGTGTCTAGGCTGTTCTCTATATCTTTGCAGAAGCAGGTAGTAGTGTTCTGGAATTCAGAAGCAGTGGTCGTATTGGTAAAAAATGCTTGTAAAACTAAGAGGTGCAAAGTAATTCTTAATACATAGAAGTTGGCTGCTCAATTTTAAGTGGTGAATCTAGCTAAATTAAATATTGATCAAAATGCTTAGGCTCTGTTTGCAAGTTCTTTAGATCTTGACTCTGAATGCATTTTCATTGTATTGGAAAAAATGAAAAAAACGTAACTTGGAGTTTTAATAATGAGGTGGTTCAAAGACCAAGTTCTGAAAAAAGGAAAATTATTCTGAATAGCATATTGGAAAACAAATGAAGGTAAAGCCAGGTCTCCACAGGGAAGGGATTGCTGTTTAGCCAGAACAGTGGTAGATGCCCCATCCCTGGGAAAATTCAGGGTCATGTTGGATGGGGCTCTGGGTGGGAGTTTGGACTAGATGACCTTCATGATCCCTTCTAGCCCAAACCATCCTATAATTATATGATCTCAGCTAAGTGGAAACCAGAAAGTATAAATGAACTACACTAAGCATATCTTTCTATGTAAAGAGTGACTTGCAGCAAGTACAAAGCCATGAGATTCAGGCAAAGAAATATAATGTCTTGTTGGGAATAGCAAAGTACATTTCTTCTTAAATTAAAATTAGAATTAAGTTCTGTAGTTCCCTCACTCCATTTTAATGGCACCCTGCCTCATGAGTTTTTAGTGGCTTTGTCATTACTTTCCATGTTTATTGATCATTTATATTACACTGAAGGCCTTTTTGTGAGAAAGCTGTATCATCCTGTCATGGTTACTTCATGGATATTAATAAAGAAAATAATGAATTCCGTGCTGTTTTCTTAATTTACATAGCAGGTGTCTTTTTCCCCTGTGTAGCTCACAGGGAGTGTAGTTCCAAAAACATTGATGTGCATGAAATGATCATCACAAAAGACTTCCACAGACCGGATTCTTGAGAGGAACTGGTTTCTGTTCCAGCCAAAGGCAATGCGGTATTTATGGATGTACCCCATATTCCTCTGTTAGTGCCTGCATGCAATGTGCATCTAGAACCGGGCAGCATAAATGTAATGCGACAAAGCCATTCCCTTTGAGCTTTGGATTGTAAAATAAAGAATAGTAAAAATTCCTGTGGCTCCATTGAAATCCACCTCCCAAACTCCTGAACAGCAGAACTGGCAGATAGTGCACTGTCAGCCCCACCAGCAAGATCTGCCACTTGGTTCCTAAGCTGTTTGGATAGCTGGACTCAGCTGAAAACTCCATTTGTTCTGAGATCTGAGTGCAAGGATGCTGGTTGGTAACCATATAACTGACCTGGTATTGTTTATTTATCAGAAAGACTATCATTGACTTAAGGGGAAATAGATCCAGCCGACTGGCTAGGAGTGCTGTCAGAAACTACACCGATGCATCCAACTGTTTGTGCCACTTGTTTGAAGTGGCACTCTCCTTTTTTTGGACCATTATAGTTACTTTGGGAGCAAAGATGCACACAACAGGTATGCATGGAGCTTTATAATACTGTGAGACAGACTGGGATGTGCAAAAATGATATTTTTTCAAGTAGACAGTATTTACGTGCATAACTCTGTTAGGGTCAGGAAAAATCCAGGGCAAGTACAGAAAGAATGTAAACATGGGTGTGAATGGAATGGACCAAACCAGCACAAGCCTGGCTGGTGAGAGCTGAGAAAGGATGCAAAATTAAAAAGCAAGGAAAAAAGAAAAAGAAAGTAGAGCATGGAAAATCAGGGGCCAGTTGTGTCAAACTAAAATTGGGCAAATGTGAAGTAAATAGATTTATTATTGATGGAGTTGCTCTGGATTTAGATATCTGTTTTCCTGAAAACTGTATCTGGCTTTAAGCGCTTACTTCATGGTTCTTCATAGTCTTCTATGATAGGTTTTGCCCTGAAATAACCTCTTTCTATCAGTGTGATATGATTCACTATTTTACAAAAGTCATCCATGTTCTTTATCTGGTGCAGCCCAGTGTTCCCCAGCTGAGAGCAGGACCAGTTTGGGTTTGGCACGATACAAGCACCCCGTTCCTCTACAGCATGCAAACCCTGTTCAGAAATTCCCCAAGTGCTAATCACCACAGAACCCTAGAGCAGAGACTGCTGATGGCAAGACTTGGTAATAGTAATGGGTGGTTTATGTCTTGAAGAAGTGCATCAGGAAGTAAATTACTTCTGGAGAGACACCAGTTGATGTTACAGGACTTCGAGCCGTAGTTTGCAGGAGCAGCAAGACATTTTCTGTAGGCAGCGGTGGTCCTGACCAGAATTGTCACTTTTCATGCTAAAGTGAATGAAAAACACAGACCATTGAGATGACTGTAGTGTTCCTCATTCTCTGACAAGCATGTGCATACATAATTATGCTGTATGGACAATTGTCATTTTCCACCCCAGAAATCTATTCCTGCCTATGGCATTAATTTGCAGTCAACTTTGGGATTTTTTTCTAAAGCATGCCATTTGTTTTTAATTATATTTTTTATTTGTTCTTTATTTATGTTTTTTAAAATATCACAGAAATATTTGCAGGAGAATTAAATAACAACCATAATAAATTAAATAATAACCATACTCTCCAGCTGTCAGATGTATGTCTTGCTGCGAGGAAGGCCCTCACAGAGGAAGAAGACAGTAAGCCATGACTCTCTTGGGTCTCTCTTTCGTGATGTATGTTGTAAACTCAGTGACAAAAGCAAGAAACTGTTTTCCACCTAAAGATACACCCATTTGAAATTACAGCAAAGCCAAATTTTACAAGCTTTATGGGCTTTCATTCTCTATGGGCTTTTATGGCTAGCCACATCCCCATCATCTTTGAGCGCATTCCAGTAATGCTTGAAGCACTGTGCCCAACATCTCTCCAGTGGGGTTTGTTCTCTCACTGTGTCCACGCTTTCCAGTTGAGCTTTTCAACAAAAAAATGTCAGTCTCTCTAGACTCTGCTTCCTACTATTTTTGCTCAAACTTCCCTTCCTCAGATGAACACCCATCTTCTTCCAGATATCCAGAGCAACTTAGCAGGCTACTGATTGGCTTCAGCAGTTGCATTTGCTGTGTGGGAAGATACAGACGTTTTTTTCTCAAAATAACTCCTCTATGACTTTGTGTGCCATTTCCTGTTCCTGCCTCCTAAGGCCTTGAATAGTTCCCTAATTTTGGTTGCTGGAAAGCCATCACTAATGTCTTCTCATTGCCTAAGCAGAAACAAAACAGAAATTTCAGCATGCATGACCAGCATAAGTAAGGTAAGTGGGTAAGTAAGGTAAGGGTAAGTGCGGTATTTTTACAGTGAAAATAATTTATTTAGAAATTTCTGACCTAGTCTGTGTGACCCCTGCAGTGCAGGACCACACAACAAGGTTAGAAAGTACAAAAAGTAAAGAAAGAACTCACTCACATTGCAACTGTTGTATTTCTGAAATAGAAGGAAATTGTGAAGACTGAGAAGTTGGCCAGTGTTTTGGGATTAACACCTTTGAAATGTGAAATATGTCCCAAAACAGATTATAATCATAGAAGACAGTGCTTTGTTTTTCTGTCTCTCTCAGTAATGATATATTTGATCTGAGCAGGGACTTCCCACAGAAAATAAAAAGCAAGACTGAGACTCCAGGCTTTTGGCTCATGTGGTCATCAGGCATCTTGTGACTGTGGTTCTTTCATGTGCGGCAAGAGGGGCAGTGGTAACGTGTTTTGTAGCAGACTTTGTGAGCAAGATTAAAATGCTTTCAGTGATAAAGACTGGGGTGTTATATTCCTTGCATCATTTGAACAGTGCAAAAAGATGTAAATCTGTCCTAAGTATCACAAAAAAATCTTTGTTGGCTGCTTTTTCACCAATCCTTTTGCCAGAGAGGTTTAGTTACAGATGGAAAATGCTCTTATCTGCGTGATAATGTCCTGGATCTAATCCTTTCAACCAAGTCTGAAAAAGTGAACATGAGGAAAAAAACTTGTGATTCTTATTGCCTGTCCTTAAGCTGAATCTAGACTGCATTCAGATGAAAATTTGGTATTTTATCATTTCATTTTAATCTTTCTTTGCAGTCCTGAACTCTTCAGTGTGTGCATTGCCTCTGCCTAGGTGACCAGCACCTACCACAGCAAGTTCCTGGCCCCTGTGTACTATTGCAGTTGAGTAATACTTATCCCAGCCATCCAGATGTGGGCACAGTCGAAATGTGGATAATCGTGACAGGAAAATGAGAACCAGGAGGAAGTTATTTTCATGCTGTTGGTAATTAACAGAACCTTTGGGGAAGTGTGAAGCTGAAAAACCATGCTGTGTGTTAGCTATCAGTGTTTGTCTTGAATGTTATAATTTTATCCAGTTCCCAGACTGCTTGGTGAATACAGGGAAGGTTATACTGAATGGATTTGATGATCAAAAATCGACCATCCTGACTTGTAGCTGGCGGGCATTTGGGCGAGGTTAGAAGTAGGCTTAAAGTTGCCTTTTGCCATCAGGATTCCCAAGGAATCTAGGAGTATTTGGCTTCCCACAGCCACTTTGGGAATCTCAGGGAGTCTTTTGTTACACCATATTTGCTGCCTTGATTCTGATTCTGCTCAAACACAGATCCTGGATCCTTGCTTTGACCCTGGAGCCCACTCCCTTCCCTGGTTCTTTATTTCCTACCCTGGCTGTTTGCCCTGGCCCTGCACCCAACCCGCACCCTCTCTGGGTGCAGAGGCGGAGGATGTCCCTGCTAGACTGCTGACAGCTTTTCTCAGAAAAAGCTTCGCCACATCCAAAGCCAGGATGTAACTCCAGAGAAAAACGTCACTTTCCTGAACAGGGCTACTGTGTTCCAATCAGGGAATGAAGGTTTTTAAATAGCTCTAGCAAAGCCTATTTACCAAGCCTGTGAACTCTCAGGCCATGAGAGGGAGATTTTAAAATGCTCTTCATGTACAGAAAAGTCTTTAGTATTCAAGAATTCAACACAGCCTGTCCTGGCTGCACTGCCCTGCTTACCCAGGCTCCCATCCTCTGCTCCTCTGCTCTCCGCTGCTTGCTGAAAGCCTAAGATGCTGGCAGCACGCGGTGACGCAGCCGCCCGGTTTTGGAGTGGTTCTTATCTCCTGTTTATCCTCTCAGCGTACAGTGCCCGGTCGTGAAAGAAGCCTGCGCCACATCTGCCTGCTTTGGCTGGCGACAGAAAATGTACTGCCTGGAGCATACAGAGGCGTGACCAAGCCAAAGGGGTTTCATTTGCTTTCCATTACCCCAAAGTTTTCATTTCTTCTGTCACTTTTAAGAAATCTTTAGGTTTAGAAAGACATTGTGTATGTGAGAGATTATGCATGATTTGGCAAGGGGGGTGTTAGCTGTTAAACTATTTGCCTTAATAAACATTTTTATCTCATGGCGATAAGACCAGTATTTCGATAAGCCTGTGGCAACAGACCTAAGAAGTCCCATAACCACAGTTAAATAACAAGAGTTCGTTACAGCTCGGAGACAGGAGACGGGGTCAGGCACCCAACTGCCGTAGCACCTCATGTTTAAACGCTCAGCTATGTGGCTGACGCCATACGCAGTTATCCTCTCCTATAGACCTGTTTGATGTCTCTGTAACCCTGGGGTCTTTACCAGAGGAAAAAAATAATGATGTTATGCACTGAAGAAAAATTTTTCACTGAAAGGGTGATTGGCCAATGGAATGCGCTGCCCAGGGAGGTGGTAGAGTCATCGTCCCTGGAGGTGATTAAAGACAGATTGGATGAGGTGCTTAGTGCCATGGTTTAAATGATGAGTGGGTGCTAGTGTTGGGTCACAAGTTGGACTAGATGATCTCAGAGGTCTTTTCCAACCTTGTGATACTGTGATTATCCCACGTTCAGCATCGCAGGAGACCGTCTTACTAAAAGTATTTAACTTTTGAAGTTTCAGAATTTTGCATTTGCAAAACAACCCTGTCATGTTCTTTTACTTTTTATACCTGTAAGCGGATACTCTGATACAAGTTGAGGCCCGGATGGATGGATTCTTCTCAAGCTTTGTGATGGAAATATTCTTGATCTTTAAAAATATTCATGAGTGGGTTATAACATTTTAATAAGTGGTCTTGATTTTGGAAGATGGGTTGTAATGTTTTTATTTTTGAGTTTGTAATTTTCTTGCTGTGCAAATCTCCCTAGAGGAGGAGGTGGATTTCATATTTTTAAGAGGCCCTATTAGACTTATAAATGCCACAGGCTGTATCCTGTATGGGGACCTTTTGACAGTCTTGGAGCATTTATCTGCAAACTTATCAAAACTCAAATACCTGATCAGTTTCAATATAGACAGCCTCTGCTCAGATGCTCCAGCATCCATCCAATACAACTTGCTTCTCCTTTGTATGGATCAATATTGGCTCATAAGGATGAAGGTAACATGCCAGACTCCTGCGCACTATTGCTGCTTTCTGACAAGCTGTTAGCTGAAAGGAGAGACCCTGCAGGCAGTTTCTGTTAAGAAGAAAAACTAACAACAAACATTTATTTTTAATGCAATCTCTCTCATTTACAAAGTATGTGCAAAATCTGTTTCTCCTTGAACAGAAGAAATCAAATAGGAGTGACAGCATCTTGGAGCTGGGAACAAAGACATTATTTTTCAGCCAGAAGTCTGTGCTAGGGTGGGAGGATTTTCCTGCTATGAAGACTTCAGTGTTTGTCTACACTTAGTTGTTATCTTTTTTCTCTGCTGTGTCTGCATGTCTTTTACATTCTCATAAATGACCAGAGATAGCAAAGGAGCCGCTCTGCCTTTGCTAAGAGGAAACATCTTTGTTGCTTGAGTGATTGGGTTCCAGAAAGCAGCCTAAGCCTTTCTGTAATGATGGGATTGGCTACATTCAGCCCCTAACGTTACATATCATTGCAGTAGCTCTGAATATCTAAGGACAAAGACAAGAAAAAGATTGTAAGTCTGATTTTTCATGAGACCAACTATGTACTTGAAGACTATACATATATCTTTGGGCAACCAAGCATTTTTTGTAGGTCTGAGACAGAAGCCACTGTTTTCATGGTATAGGTTGGGAACGAGTGCTTTGAGATCAATTTACTTTAAATAAAATATTTTTAGCAGACTAAGATAATGACACCCGTGGGCCACAGAGGGTGTTGACAAGGGGAGGGGTGATATGCTTGGGGGGTACAGCAACAGTAGGGAGCACCTGAGGACTGAGAAGGATTAGCAGGGAAGGATGTGTGAAACGTGGCAAGATGACATGAAGCAAATGTCTCTGCTGGTCTGATGATTTTTAGTAACTAGCAGAGGTGAATACTATTTCCTAGGTTTGGTTTTGGTAGGTCTTTCTCAAGAACAGGCAAGTAGAGATGGGGTAGTTGTTTTGTGAAAAGTGTTCTTTCATGGGAAGCTGTCATGTTGGTTTTCTTGGAGAGGTCATCCTGCTGGACAGTGGTCCTAGGCTCAGTTCCTCAGCATATCACAGCTGGAATCTTCCCTCCTCGAATTCTGCACTGGGGAAGGTAGTAATACGAAATCCAAAATACAGTCATGTGATTTTTTTTCTTGTGATTTTAAGATTCTTTCTTGTCTTGCCTTGCCTAATAAACTTGCAGAGCCATCCCCAAGTCGTTTTGAGTATCTTTTCCAACACATGGAAAGCACACTACTGACTCCCTTCAGGTTAGTTTAGCTATGGAAGGGCGTGAACACAGTTGTATGTAGGCGTGGTTCATGCGTATGCTTATCAAAATCAGATAACACCAGAAAATTAATTGCAACTTAACTGTCCTTGCAGTCTCTTCTGTGGAAGAGAAATTTCCACATGAATATTTCTTGCTTTAGAGGTGAAATCAGATCCTCATCCTGCACTTGCTGTGTTTGGAGCGTTGCCAAGAAGACTCTTCTAAAAAAGGCATTCCTACTGGAATATGTCACAGACTATTCTCAGTCCCAGTTCTGACAGGCTTCATATGGGGAGCTGGAATGCAGACCTCCCGGTCACACACACAGGAGTGGTGGCATCTGGGGGGCTCATGTTGCAACCTAGAAAAAATAAGCAGCAAGGCAGGAGCAATGTTGCATGAAAATGAACAGGGAGAAATAAGCAAATGCCATATGCTGTGTGCAGGGATCTCAGCAAATCCACAGCTCTACAAATCTGCATTTAACACTAGCCAGAGCTTAAGTCAGTCCAATCATTAGATGGGATTTACATATACCTATACTTCCACTAAAAAGTTGTTTTTAGTGCTTTAAAAGGCAATATCCCATGGTAGAATGGGCTGCCTAAGAAGCACAGTGAAAAGTAAGGACAAAAGGAAGCATCTGAGCTGAGTAAGATGAGAATTAGATCATGGAAGACTCTTCAGGCAGAGCATTAGATTCAGTGTCCTCCTCATTCTGTTAGCCCGTCTCCCTTAGAAGGGGCTACCCTGCCGTAAGGAGGAAGAAGTATAAATATATATATTCTGAGCTAGGGATAATTTCATTTTAGGTCCTTTGTTTCCCAGGTTTGTTTTAAACAAGAAGAACCACCCTTTACCAGTAAATATTTCCTACTTCCTTTGGAGTCAGGTCAGATTAAACCTGTAATATCTTTTAGAGATCGTGTGCAAATGGTTCTGTTTTCACTGGGTAACTGTCATGAATATCAAAGTATCAAGTAGAACAGAGTGTGTTAATAAAGATGTTGATCTCTGTGGCTGCTGAAAGAGCGACATTAAGTGTATCTCGCTGATATTCCTTTTGCAAACTGAATTGCACCCATTTATGGAGGAGAAAAAAGAGTAACGTTCATATTGATGAGAAATTCTGCTTTTAAAAACACTCATTAATGATACAAAACATACAGTTCCTGGGAGCTGTAAACAAGTTCAGTATTCTATACATTAATCCATAACCATTATCATACATAGGGAACAAGAAGTTACTCACAAGCAGATGTTCCGTCTGCCAAGCCCATTAATTTAATGCACATTTTACTTTCCAAGTCCTAGTTAACAACTTTCTGTGGTGGGTGGATTACATGAAAGGATGGAAAGGCAGGGATTAGTTTGCCTGCAAAGGAGCAATGTCTTCATATTTGTTATGGAGTCTTTTCCATCTTGCTTTGCAGTGGAAGTTATTCACCTTGGACTTGCTCTCGCTGCCCTGGAGAGCACTTCGCTTTAAGTTTCCAGGCACTGTGAGGCAATACAAGATGCCAAACTTGTTCTGTTACCAAAGAGCTGCATCATTAAGTGTGCTGTCTGCACTGACCAGTAATGAAACCTGGCAAATGTTTATGCCCAGAGACAGCAATTACCTTGCCTAATTCATAGGTGAGATTTCAGGGAAACTTATGCCAAAATCTAAGGGTGGAGGAAGAGCTACTGCTCTAATTTCAAAGTTACTTTATGTTTTCTCAGGGCCTAGTGCAGATGAGTTTCCAGCATCTCCTAGTATGGAGATCCCAACCACCTTTCTGAGCAACCTGTTCCACTGGTTAAATACTCCAGTGAAATTTTTCCTATGTGACCAGCTGGAATTTCACTTGCAACTTGTAACCACATCTACGCTCCTTTTGCTATGCATGACCAAGAAACATGTAACTCAGTCTTCGCTCTAACTCACTGTTAAGTAGACGTAGGCAGCAGTTAAGACCCTCTCTCAGGTTTCTCTTCTCCAGGATTAAATAAATGCAGTTTTCCCAGTCCCTCCTGCAGTCTGTGCTGCAGCATGGTGACCATCTTGCTGAAGCTCTGCTTGACTCTCTCCAGTTGGTCAATGTCTTTCTTTTACTAGGAGCCCCACACTGGATACTGTACTCCAAGAGCAGTCTCATGAGTACCAAACAGGGGCTCCTTACAAGGAAAAGTACTGTCATGAATTTAAAAACCGACCAGGCTGTAGTGAGCTCTTTGAGAAATCTGTCACTGCAGTTAGCTTGTTAGTAACCCTACCTCTTACCTGAACGCTTTCTAAGCAAGCTAAGGGAAAGAAGACGGAGCCAGACTCTCCTCAGTGATATTTAGTGAAAGAATTACAGACAATGGGCACAGAGTGAAATGCAGAAATTCTATTTAAATGTTAGAAGTCTTACTGTGTAGGTTGTCCAACACTGTAACAGTTTGCCAAAAAGGCTGTGAAGCCTCCATCCTCGGAGACACTCAAAGCCTAACTGAACACAGCCCTGAGCAACCTGCTGTAGCTGACCCTCCTTTGAGCAGGGGTGGGTTGATGAGTGAGTCTCCAGAGGTGCCTTCCAACCTCAGCTACTCTGCGACTCTGTGAACTGCTAAGTGAGATTAGAAAAGCTATACATTTAAGATTGATTGTAGGAGGGGGGATTTCAGTTGCTCATGTTTGGATTAACACAGCCACATGCGATGCAGAGACACAATAAATTATCGTTTCCTAAAAGAACTAGCCCTAGAACCCACAAAAGATGCTATTGTGGATTTGGCATGGGGTGGAACACAGAACCTACTTCAGGAGGTGTTAATGGGAGAGCAGTTCCATGATAATAACCACAGGACAGTTAGGTCAGTATTGCAATGGGAGGGAACAACCCGGGCATATTCAGCACCTGGATATTCAATTGCAAGAGAGGTGTATCAAAATGAGAGAAAAAAAAAAAAAAGAAAGAAACCTTAAAAGGAGCAGTCCAAAAAGCAAGAAAGGAAAAGGCAGCCTAGATGCTGTTAAAAAATAATGTATTAAAATCCCAGGTAAAAGTTGTGCCACAATTTGAAAAGAAAATAAAGTGGTGTTAAAAGGCCATTTCATAGCTCAACAGGAACATTGAGGATGCTGTCACAGGCCATAAGTTAATTTTTAAAAAATAAGAATCTTGCCCAAATTAGGAGAACAGGAAAGACCGGAAGTTAAAACAGCTAAAAAAGAAAGTGAATTGAGCCTTTCAAAGATTGATTCTTTATACAGCAAAGGCAAGAAGCCAACCAGTGTGACAACAAATAATAAAAGGGTGCTCAGGGAAGACGAGGTAACAGCAGAAATGCTCAGTGAGCTTTACGTACTAGTTTTTCCTGTTGAAGACGTAAGGGAGAGTCCCAAACTCAACATATTCTTGATACCAAATCATCAGAAGAGCTAGATCAATCTGAACTGAATTCATAGGGCATACCAGGCCAAACAGATAATCTGGAGGTCAGGAAACCAGCAGGACCAGGCACCATTTACATGACAGTTCACATGCAAAGCTGTGGAACTGCTGGCCAAGGTGTCTCAACTGTCATTACAAACAGCCTCTGTGCTGGCAGAGCACAGAGTGGCCAGCATAGCTCCGTTAGAGGGGTCGTGGGGAACAGCAGACCAGGGGTGCAGACTTCCTTCCCTTCTATAACAGCAGGGCCGTAAGACCACTGTACACACAAGGAAATCTGAAGTTGATGGAAGCAGTCAACACAATTTCTGTAAGGGACAATCCTGCTGGAAGTCCATGAGGGTGGTAACAAGTACATAGATAAACTGGGGAAAATGTATTGAGATTTTTGAAAGATTTTGACAGTTTCTCAGCAAAGGCTATGAGGACGCAAAGGCACGATGGACTGGAGAAAATGTCCTTTCATGATCTGAAAGTGGAAAGGAAAGTTTAGGTCTCAACAGTGACTTTTCAGAATGTAGAAAAAGCAGAAACAGAACCCTTAGGAATAACTTCTGGATCTGGTATTATTGAACATCTTTACCAGAGGCCTGGAGAAGGGTGTGTGTCGTGGGATGCCCAGGGCTGCAGTCAATAGCAAGCTCATTTGTCTGGTGAAATGCTGAGCTGTTGGTGAAGAACTCCAAGGAGGACTTAACAAAACTGAGGAAGCAGGCAGAAAGGTGGCACATGAGCTTCAGTGTACACAAAGGTTAAGAGGATTTCTGGGATAGAATAGTCTAAACCATGCTCACACAGTGCTGAACTCATAACTGGCAGCCACGTCTCAAGAAAAACCTCTTGGAGTCACCATTGACAGTTCCCTGAAAATTCAACTCAGTGTGCCATGGCAGCCTGAAAGCCAGGAAAGCAGTGACTGTCCTCAGGGAGGCTATGGAGAAGAGGACAGTGGGCACCATTTTGCTACCAGCTTGGTGCACCCACATCGGGGTACTGTGTGTGATTCTGGTCTCAGCATCTGAAAAAGGATACAGCATGTTAGAGAAAGGCAATCAAAAGGAAAGCGAGAATGGCTCACATTAAAGAGGCAATGGCAAGGGCATGATCAAGACTGCTTTTGTGAATGTATCTTTGGAAAAATAGAGGTGGGTGTTAAATCTGGTCAGCTGGCAGTGAGGGAGTAACTCACTAAAATGAAAACCAATTGTTTCCAGGGAGCCAAGGGCTTTGTTGATGGTGTAGGTAGTTCCCCAGAGGAACTTGTTGTCAGAGGGACCGGGATTGTTCCTGTGATCTCATCACACCCTGTGCCCAGGAGACTCTGCAGATGGCTAAGCAACCTCCTCTGTTCTGCAGGAAGTCAAGATTTTGCTCTGTTGCTCTTCAGCCAAGACCAGTCTGTGGGTGTGAAGTAATGCTGGAGATTTTACTTGGGAAAAAGCAGAGGTCCTGAGATCAGCAACAGAGCTGAAGCATTTCCATTAGAGCTAGGCATTTTCTCCAGTCTTCTGGCCAACTTATTCTGATTGTCTTTTGCCATTTTGTGGTTTGCAGTTGTGTTCCAAAGGAAAAGAAATTATATGCATACCCTTTATGCTCTTTATAGTATATTAAATAAGGGGGGCGACACACCAACCCGACCTTTGTTTTGGGTTTCCTTTCAAATAGGATTTTTTTGGCTGTCTTTGGATTTTTTTTTTTGCCTTGTTTTGTTTTACTGTTTCATGTCATCGTTCATCTTTCCTGTTTTTGTTGTAGCACTTCTTAGATGGTTCACAGATGTGCACTGGAAATTCTCTCACTGGAAATTAAAAGGTAGCATGCTGAATCTTGAACACAAATAATCTTCATTTGGAACCTGAATGGTTGTTGCTCAGGAAAGCAGACAGAAAAGACATTTCAGTAGATCTTGCTGCTTTGGTTTCCCTTTTCCCTGGAATTTAAAAAAGCTGCCTCCCAATACTTGCACAACCCCAGAATAGTTTTTTTTTTTTTTGCAGTAACATCACAGCTCAGTTGGCAACATTCCCCAAAACCAGTCTTTCCTCATCCCATACTTTCTTCAGCCCTTTGCTTAACGCAATGGAACTTTCTAATCAACAAAACATGTTTTTTTTCTTTTCCATCCTCTCTTCCCATTTAAAACAGCTTGCTGCCCTGTTGAAGTATCTATTTATGCTGCTTACTGAAAAAAGTCAGACTGATTTGTAGACACATTTCCCTGGTTCTCTCTATCATCTGCTCTTCTCAGGATTCCCTTCATATCTGTTTCTCCACTGAAGTTTGTATTTGAGCTCCTAGATGTGATCCTGTCTCAACTTTCCAGATCTAAACAGAATGGTTTCTGCCACATCTGCTCCACATACTGAGCATCTTTGGAGATGCTGAACATTTTACTTTTTCTAATTTTTCATCTTCCTGTTTAAGACAGGACATCCTCTTTTTAGCGGAAAGCTATGACTCTTGGGGACAGCCCTATACCATCTGACCCAGTAAAATAATATTCCCAACTATTTCTATGTGTGTAGCGTGTTATATTTTCTTCACGATACATGGTAAGAAACACTTGGCTGGAATAAGAACTATTCACTGGAGATGGTGCATGCCTGCTGTCCCATCAAGTGTTAGAATTAATCATGCTCCTGCAGAGAAGCTGCGTGACGATGCAGCAGGGAAAGGTGGCTGAGCATCAAGCATATCAAGCATCTCTGGAATCGTGTTGTTTTCATTCGTTTCTGACCTTGGTAAGCTGGGACTGACTGAATACTCTGAGGGAGTTCAAAATGGGAACGCTGAATCACAGCAGACTCACTGGAGAGATCGAAGGCAATCTGTGTGAGTCATCCTAAAGAAAGAGGCCAGAGAAAAGGGTGGGTGTGCTTTGTACTAAAGTACATAGCACTTCTGGGAACATGAACTTCTCAGGAGCTTCTGCTTTCCTATAATGCTGTAATTCCGAAGGGAATCTACTGGCTTCAATTATTTACTCTGGATACGGATGGGTTCTGCTGGGAACATGAAGTACAGCCCAAGCTATTACACCCAGTCTGTCCTTAGACCTACCTGGTTTTCTCTCACTGCAGATCCATATATGTGGGAAGACATCACCCCAGAACAAAGGCCCAGGGCTGAGCAGGGACAAATCTGAACCCAGAGATATTATGGGACCATCCATGCTTCATCCACTGCAATATCCTGATAGTGCAAAGAAAAGGAGCTGCTCTTCTTTGGCAGAGGCTGGAGAACCGCACCTCTGGCAGTAGAGCTGTGCCTTGCCCTCTGCTTTGCACAGCTTTCCTTTTATGCCCTGTCGTGCTCTTCACCCTTTCACACCTTCCACACTTGCCAGCACGGGCAGGAAAGAGGAGTATGAAAAACTGGTTGGCCTGACGGGGGATGCATAGATTTTTTGATATTTTTTGTGCATATTGAGGGAATGGCAATGCCACAAATGCTGTTGATCTGAATCCCAGATGCAGTGTCCCAGCATCCTTGTGCTTTGAACAGTAGCTGTATGATTTTGTAAAACTGGTGTCATCTAGTTTCTAGTAAACAGCTGCCTGGTAAATACAGCCACCACCAAGCCTTTACTTGAAATCCCAGAAGGGAACTGGCTGTCCCATTCTCTACATATCCCATGGTTGTTTCTAGAAAGGCATGTGGTATTCCTACCATCCTCAAACTTGCTGCTCATCTCTGATAGAGACTGCTGTCCCTTCAGTGTGCTGAGCTGCTGGTGAGACCACTCCTGAACGTCCTGTCAGAATGAGCTGAGCAAGACCAGGAAGTTCAAATCATCTCTCAGCTTGATAATTTGGCTCCTTTTGACCCCAGAAGGTGAGGGACATCTCAAATGAATACCTGCCCTAGCAGTGTGCCAGTGCATGGGGACTGAGCAGCCACTGAGCACCAGGCAGCATGTTTGGGGATTCCTTCACAGAGAGCCCGAGAGCTTCCTCTGGCCAGGCTCCTGCTGAATTTTCCATTCAAGGCATCATTACCTACAAGATACTTTGCTTCCATAGCATTGTCCAAGCAAGGATCTCAAAGCTCTTTATAGATGGAAATAAGCAGGATCTCAGCAGTGACCTTCCAAACCAGGAAGCAGCCAAAGCCTCACCCTGGAGACATAGTGAAAGCTGTTTATCCCACGGGGTCCAAGGATGCCCCATTGTATCTAGAATAAATGACAGGACACCCCCAGCTATAGGTGGTGGCAGAAAGAGCTGAGGGCTCTCAGCCTGGCAGGGAGAAAACAAAGGGCAAAAACTAGCCAATCTGTCAAGAATCTCCCACAGGTTATACTCCCCCAAAGGTGGCCACAGACAAATCTCAGCAGATGCAGGTACCTGTCCCTCCTCTGAAGGAGAAGCTAACAGGGGCTCAGGTGACAGAAACAGTCTGCCACCCATCCCACACCCCTGGCTGCTCCCATAGCTCACCTCCTCTCGACCTGCCTTATTTTCTCAAGCTTGTTACTTTTGCTGCTCTTTCTGTTTGTCACAAGAAGAGTGCCAGCATGACCATAAACCCTGCGTTCCCCTGTGGTGAGGCTCCTCCACGTTCAAAGGAACAGTTAGTCTAATGTTTACAAGAAATATTCTAATTCCAGCATGTGAAACCACCCTCTTGACAACTTCTTTCTGTGGTTAAGCCTGAAAATGTTATGAAAACGTATTTTTCAGACTGGACCAAGATCTATTTCAAGACAAAACCCCACAGTCAGGCGTTCCTGCATCCTACAACAGTGTTCTCTCAAGCCAACTGTGACAAGGCCAAGCTGGATGTAGCTGGATGGAAACGGCCTCTCCTGCCCATGCATTTTTATTTCTGAAAAATGATGCAGAGTCACTGTCAGGGCTTTGGTGGCTCAGTACCTAAGAAATAGTGGTGCTCTGCTCATGAATGAGTGTGCAGCACTTCCAGGAAACTAGGGAGAGGGGCAGTTGCCCATTTTAATGCTCTCTGATACCCAGTGGAAATACATATGGTAAAATCTATGCATCAACTGCATCCATATAAAAATTGGATTTACCTGTATGTTCCCACCAATATTCAACAGCAGAAAAAATATCTCCTGGAAGCTTTCTTCATTTCTAGAATAGTTTCTCTGTATCTTGATGCCAAAATCTAGTGTCTGATGAGGTATGAGAACTGTTTGTCTGCCAGAGAGTTTCTCCTTGTAACCTTATGGCATGAACACTCTTTGGGGTATTATGGTGTGCATCTTCCCAGACTAGTGCAGAAAATGTAATCAGGTGAACAAGCAAGTGTAATTACATATTCCTTCACATTCTATACATGCAAGGGTCCAATAGGTATGTAAAAATACAAAGCTTGTATGTATGAATATGATAAAAGCAAACCCAAAGGATATTCTCTGCAGAGAGCCACTGTGGTGACAAATGAAGTGCCGTGTATGTATTTGTACATGTACACATTGCGCATTCCTGTTGCAGAGTGTGGTAGTGCTAACTTGGAAAACTAAAAAACAACAAGAAATGCTTAAACTTCCTTAAAAATGATGAGATTTTTTAAAAGTCAATATATAGTGAATTCTCTGACTTCCACTTTTTCAACCTTCAGGTTTTGCTCTTTTTTTGTTATACTTTCAAGCTTTAAAAAAAAGGCATTGTTGAAATTCCTATATAATCAAAACATGGCTTGAAAAGACACCATTTGTCATGAGCCACACACTGAAGCTGTGAGAGCTGGCAGCAGTGACAGTATTACAATTAAGAATAACATTTTTTCCAGATAGGATAAACACCATTTGTCACTTCATAAGATTTAGGATTTGAAAATGGAACTACAACTATTTCCTTTTCTCCTCCAGATGTAGATGATGTTGCTTCATCTTCTGACATTGCAAGTATTAGTAGACATCTTTAAATGAAATTAAAATCCTCCTCTCTTTCTGTTCCACTCCCTTATTCCCCAATTTTGACACTGTTTTCCTGAGCATTGATGTAGAGGCCACCCAAGTGCTTAACTACTGATTGGCTCTATCACTTTACATCCAAAATGTGCTACATTAGAAAAGAAAGATCCAAAAGGATGGCAGAGAAGTGTGTGGGAATACTTGAAACTCTTTGTACCCATACTGGAAAAATCTGGTATTTGTTATGGCAGTACATTTCAGAATTGCAGGTCTGGGGGCTGTATTACAGAGGAAAACTTGCAGCTAAATTGGATGCCTGGATATCTTTTTGTTATGACAGTTGCACCCTGTGTAGAAATGTCAATAAAGCTGCTAGCTATTCATTCCATATGTCAGTGAACAGGAGAGGGATGTGACTGCATCCATGGGTGCGGCTGGGAATGCTTGGTGCAGCGCTGCAGAGCTGAGGAAACCTAGAAATTATTCCAGCTCCAATTTCCAAATATGCAATAATCTGGTGCACATCACCCAGCAAAGCTGGAGTTCTGTATATTCTATGATTTTAAATACCTTTGACAACCCATTGGCCAGAATGAGGCATAACTGCAAGGCACAAGATAGACCAGTGTTTTTCTCAGCAAAGTTAAAAAGGGATTTTTAATGACCACAGACAAATAGCTAATGCCTCTTGCTGCTGAGATGGCATAACAAGGTGTCCCCAAAGGGACACAGAGGAAAACCAGCCAAACGAACAGCCAGCAGCACTCCCTGTAGTTCTTCTGTCTCTCTGAAATCTCTCTTGTGCTGTCTTCAGGGGGATCTCCAGGCTCCCTGAGCTGTGGAACCTCCCATTTTGCCTCCTCAGAGACTGTCAGAGCTCTGCTTACTGGTGTTCTCTGCTCCTGCCTGGGCTTTGAGCACTGACAAGTCATAATCTTTCTGATGGTTTCTCTTCTATTTCTCTTTATTTTGATTTTTTCCCTAGGCAGTGCCCTCCAAAGTGATGAGAGGCAGCCTGGGTGCAGATGGACAGGCCAAGAGCCTCTCCCCATTGCAGAAGTAAAGAAAATGCACATTTCTTTATGGAGTCATCACGAGAGATGCACAGATCCGTTCTGCCCACCCCGACCTCATGCTGGAAAAAGGCGCTGCCCTTATCTGAGGAGAGAAGCACTGGTGGGCTGCTTCCCTCTGCACTCCTGCAGGGACACTGTCCTTTCTGGGCCCTAAGTTGGTGCCTGTGTCAGCCTGCACTTGATACTCTGGCGAAGAACAGCATAACATGAGTACCAGGTACTCAGTCCACCTAAAAAAAGGGGTAACTTAGAGGAAAAGAATGCATTTAGTTCCTGAGGAAACAACATTCTGGAGCTACCACTAGAAACAAAGCAGCAACTTAGTGAGGGACAGAAATCGTATTCCATGTACAAGAAGACAAGATGAAAAGTTGTTAGAAACTGCTAAATGATATACCTCAAAAAACTAAAGTGAATGCTGAACCACCTCGACTTAACTTTGTGTATTACAATAGTCTTTCCCCACATCATCATGCGTGATACCTTCACCAAGACACTGTTTACTGTGATGGCTGGTGAGACAAGGGCTGTGCCCAAGCTCTGCCCCGCGGTTCAAGGCCTGGTTCCCTGCTCCACAGGCAGCCTCAACCTCTCCCTCTGCTCCAATCCAAGAAACAGCATCCTGAGGCAAGGGCGTCTGCTCTATCCCCCCCCAACGCCATTCCCAATTCTGAAGAAAACTTCAGCCAGAAGGATGGACCTTTCAGCCTTCTCTGAGGCTGAAAAAGGTAAAAGGTAAAAATACCTTATTTATAACTTTAAAACATTCTTTATAATCTTAAGACAGCCTGGGAGCTTGGCATCTCTACTGTCTTTGATCCTCTGACATTCACTCTGGTTGCCTGCAGTTTCCAACCTAGAAAGGATGGAAATTTCATGACAGTGTCCCTCCATCTGAGCACATGCCTGCCTTAGGGTTGAGTCATCTGCAGCGAGATGATTTGCAAAGAAAGGCTTTCCTGACCTGGGCTCGTTTTTGGCCGTGCTGCCATGTCACAGTACCTGGCCTCCCTGGGCTGTGAAAAGAGCACTCACACACAGAAGGTGGTTCGTGATGCACAAGCTCAGAAGCAGCAGAAAAACATCGACCTGCATGTGTCAAGTGTGCTACAAACAGCTCAGCATGTGACAGCAAGGGGCACAGATACCTTTTGCATAGGAGAAAAAGGAGCATCTCAAGCCTTTTGATGTGTCTCAGTGAGCAAGCAGCGACATCAACAAAGACAGGAAAAGATTTAGAAAAGCGTACTTGTAATAGCTGAACACAAAACTGTCCAAAAGTGACAATTTTTGTAACTTCAGAGACTATTTGCTTTGTGTTGTGCCTGACTTGCCTGTCATTTCACAAAATAAGGTGCAGTCAATATGTTCTAGAGAGGTAAACAGCTGCTTTTTTTCCCCAGTAGCATCCTTGCCTTGGATGAACTTTTTACATTCTGCAGTCAAAAGAGGGAGGTATCCATAGGTCTCAAGATGGGGGCAGTTTAGGTTCAGGGCATTTCTGAGCCAGGGGAGAGACAGAGAGCTGAGAACAATCCTCCTCTTTTACCTGAAACCTTTCTGCTTGCTCTCTTGCAGTGAAAAATCTCAACAGCCATTACTACCCACCTTCCACTGGCTTTGCTACAACCCTAGAGCAGGAGGTCCTCAGCTGTTTAACCAACAAAGTACAGCAAAGCAGAAACTGGAATGAAGGACTGTGACTAATTAAGATGTTATCTTGTGAGCACAGTCAAATGAAAGTTCCTTGGAAGAGAATACAAAAATCCTAAGTAGCTGTACAGTAGCTCTTTTCACCAGCCTTAAAGTACAGTACCACATAATAACTCACAGCTGTGCATATTTGATCATCATGTAGCATCAGCTCATGCATTATTTACATCCTTATTACTGGCAGTGGATCTGGGCAGAAATGGCAGTAATATCTGTTACACCTGATAGGAGACAAAACGCTTTGCATAGCTCACACTTGTTGCAGAGCACAGCCCCTTTGCTGGGAGAGAAAGGCAGGGAAGGAGGAGGTGGGAAAGCAACTGATTTTGGAGAAACCGGAAGCCTTTAGAAATCAGAAAAATAGGAAGGGGGAGCAAGTTTTGGAGTGTAAGCACACGCTCAATAGATGGGAGCAAGAATCATAGAATCATTAAGGTTGGAAAAGACCTCTAAGATCATCAAGTCCAACCATCAGTCCAACAACACCATGCCTACAAAACCACAGCCTGAACTTCCACATCTACAAAGAAAGAAAACTTGCTCAGTTTGCCTCTACGTTGTGTCGCAGCAAAGACCAGATGACACGTGGAGAGGCATAGGTAGAAATTCTTGCAAGATTAACAAGACATGAAGCAACTGCCTGCTCTCAGAGAGTGAGATGAAATCATTGTTAGTGGTGTGCTTTGATTGACACTTGATGTCCTATAATAAAAGTAGGAGGTCAGGCAGGTTTCTTGGCCATCAGCCCAGGCAGGAAGCTCCTCCCTGCTTGGAGACATCGAATAGGCACAGAGGGCCCAGGCGTGCACCTAAAAGAGGTGATGAGTCACAGCACACCCTGTGGCACTTAGGGAGCCCCAGGATTGCTGTCACATAACCTGGTTGTGGAAGTGGCTGGTAGGAGCTTTTGGATGGATGACAGCCCATGGGAAAATGGATGGACACTAATAATTACACTTCTGCAGAGCACCATACAGCTGGTGGCAGCTGAAAACTTTCCCTCCTTCCCAGAGAAAAAAACCATCAAGATCTGCATTTTCTGTGCCTGAAACCCGTCTTGGCTACTGCAATACTGTCCCGTGGGCAGTCTGGAAAAGATTATTTCTGCTTTAAACAGCCGCTCCAAATTCTTTGCTGGACAGCAGGGCCACCTTTCCCAGAGAGGCTGCCAGGCAGAATGGTTAGGTCTCTGCTGGTGCCTCATGGTTATCACCAAAAGAATATTCCAGGACCACACCCAGCTTCAGGCATAACAAGCAGGAACCTAACACACTACCTCCCGTACAATATCTGCTCCAAAAACTGAAATCAAAACGCAAAGCAGCAGCCCTTCAGTCAGAAACGTGGCTAAACCCAGCTCAGCTGAAGCCAAATTCTCCGTTTAAATAAGCAGACTTCCAAGTATTACTTCTCTGACCCATATGGTAGCACCACACTGGATGATCACATGCAAGAAGAAACAAGCCTTTCTTCTGTCCTGAAGCTTAAGTCAGAGGCAACCTTCCAATGAATCATGGATCAGCCTGTCCAATTGTGTCTGATCCATGTGGGTCATGAAACAGGAGCGCCACGTGGCAAATGTTCTGTGTGCTGGCCTGGTTGTAAATGAGGAACATGAGGAAGGAGTCAGCAGTGCAAGGCTCGCATCGGATCAAGTTCCTGTATACATGGAAGGCTTAGACTCAAGTATGCTACCAGCTGCAGCTGCCCGAGGCAGACAAGATGCAAGGACAAGCACAGCCTCTGTGGATGAAGGTCACATGGAGAAAAAGGGTCCAGAGGTGTGTTAAAACACCCAGCCTATTTGGAGGACCTCTGATCAGTAGCCCCCGGGGGAGAAATAGCTGCCTGTGTATGTAATTGCCAAGAGTTTTAGAGGGAAAAGCCACAGCACAGCATGACTCTTGATGTTGTCCAGATCAAAGCAGCCTTGTGGTCTAGAAAATGTGTCATTGGAGCGAGGGAAAAAAAATTGATGGGAACCTCTTCCAGGACAGCCTTGCAGTAGCTAAGGGATAACATGCTTGGTACAGACATGACGTGTGAGATGTGTGTGAACCCTGACTGACAGCCTGGCAAATTGCCAGTGGGCTTGAGAAAAGAGAGCACAGTGTGCCCCAGACAAAAATCAAGCTCGTATACAGACGCCAGGTTTGTAGGCTACACCAGCTGGCTTCTGCCTTCCAGGGCACCTGGACAATTTTGCCTGGTCTTATATCTTTTCTAGTGCCTTACGTTGATTTTGAAAACTTTAAGGAAACACAGCCTCAGCTTTCCAAGAATTTCCCTTGTAAGTTAGACTTGCACAAAACAGCTATAGGAAAGCTGTTTATATTCCAGCCCTCCCTCCCAAAGTTCTTCTGAGCGGAGGTAAGATAAAGGTGTACCTCAGCATTTGCTGCTTGGAGATAATCCCACACTTGAAACCTTCATCTGAGTCCCTTGATTTTCCCTGGTTGCAACATGTGACTGATGCAAGCAATAGAACAAGCCTGATACAGGGTTTGTTAGCAATTTCCGTCCATTCAGTTGTCCACCGATGTTTAACAAGACCCAGGAAGGCAGCATTGAGGCCAGGCAGATTATTCCTCATCTGTAATTGCTTCCTGTGCAGCAAGCTGCTATCACACGAGAGCTACAGGCATTAGGACTATTGCCCCAACAGGAACACAAGCAGGAGGAGGGACCTCCCTGACACAGTTATAGTCCAAATCACCTCAGGACCCTTGTGTGCTATGAGAATCACAATTCATGGGCTAAATCCCAAAGGCCTTGCTCAGTACTTTTTCTGGATTTGAAAAACATTTGTGGAAGCCATGCAGAAGCCTTACCTGGCTAAACGCTTTGAGAACAGGTAGATACCTGCTTTCCCTCAGCAGGTATCTAGCACCACTAAAGCCTGCCTTGCTTTGCAAAGCATAGAAAAGGATTCTCTGCCCTGAGGAATTCACAGGCTAGGAGGTGTCAACATGAGGATGGGCAGTCTTTTAGTCTTGCAGTGGACTATTCTCAATTAATTGTTATGTATTTAATATTTTGCCATTTTTGAAACAAAACATAATTCACAGTGTTCCCTTTAGAAACCTGAGGTAACAGGCCACACTTGCATGTTCACCAGTGAGACTTGACAGGGCAGTTTCAGAGGAGCTCATGCTCCAGAGTTCATACAGTGACAGCAGGTGCTGAGTGGGGGGGTACATTCCTCAACCTTACCAGCAGGATGGAGGGAGAGAGCTGCAAAAGAACAGATGTGATTCCTTGCATTGAAACAGACAATTAAGTGCTATGTGGTGTAGTACTGTGCGTGTTCTGGCAGTGTTCTGCCTGCTGAACCCAGAGAAGACATGGGGTCTTGTGGCGCTTGGCACAGGCACTCAGCCTGATAGGATCCCCCATAATTTCTTACAGAACATGGTAAGAGATCGCAAAGAAAGATGTTTCTTCTGTTCAGTATTTATCATTAGGGCTGAGGCTTGTTCAAGGACTCACTGTCCTCCCCTCCCCAGCAGGCTGAGGTCAAATGAGAACACAAATCTCACTGATAAGGTTTTCAAAACATGCCAATTGAGTGTCAGATATGATTAATAAGGAAGATAATAGCAATGTGATAGGTCATGAGGAGGAGACTTCTAAACCAGTTGTAAAAATGGATAATATATTAAAGGAGGCAGCAGAGCCAAGCCAGAGTGAAGAGGTTTACAGAGCAGAGCAAAAGTAAAATTTGCATGCTGCTGCAGGAAACTTTACTGTGAGCTCACCAGTCACTATGGGAGGGTTTGGAACATCTGCAGGGAAGTCACCCTCTTACGCATCCAAATGGTTTCAGGTTAACTTCCAGAGACACCTGTGATTTCATTGCATTGATGTGCTGCATGACATTCTATAGTGTACTGATTTTCAGCCTGGACATCTATCCAGATGGACTATCTCTGAGTGGTGGTGGGACATGTCCCTGAAGAGTTTAGTTCTTTAACACTGTGGTTGTGATGCAGGCCAGGGATACAGCAGGGAGAGGAAATCCCCACACAATTACCACTTGCAGGATTACAAGGACAACTACAAGGGCCACAGCTTTCCCCGTCCTTATTAGCATCAGCTGCTGCAGCATTCATGCTCCAGGTCACCCAGGAACAGCCGTACGGCTCCTGTCACTCAGATTATGGTTGTTTCCAGCCCTACACGTTTGCACAAGAGAAGGCTGGAAGCTGAGATGAAGGAGGAAGGGTAAGGCTGGGCACAGGCCACCGCATTGCTCTATCAAAGGGAGTAGGCGAAGGTCAGGATGAGTTTTATAGTGCCTTTTCAGCCACCCAAAGCACCTCTCAGCAGAATTGAGAGGTGATGCCAGTAGGATTGAAGAGAGATCATCTGTACCTTAGAATAAAGTAATGCAGAGGGAGGAACTCTCACTTCCCTGGCTCATGATGCTTATGCTGCTTCTGAGAGAGTGGCCCCATATATTCAGGCACACAATAGCCCACTTCCCCCCAGCCTCAGCCTCATTCATTGCATTGGGTTCCAGTTCATTGCTGTGAAAGAGTTGGAGAGGGCAGACCCTGGCAGCTCAGCCTGGCACACCCTTGGGCTCTTTGGGTACTGTGGCGATACATGGGTACTCCCTGCCTCAGGCACCTCAGCGTGCACTGGCTTTCCTTTCCAGCCTCACAAATGCCCTCCTCTTGCCCAGCACACCTGCACCCAAGACCTGTGGGTCTCCACTGAGCCAGTGCCACTGCTTTGGCTGAGCTAGAGAAAAAGCAGTGGAGAAAGCAAGGGCTTTGTACCCATGAAAGAGTGTTTCTATGTAAACTCTCAGTATACCGAGCTGTATTGACACACAACCCTGGCACAAACACACACAGCTGTAAACTACACACAACGTAACTCCAGACAAGCATAAATTGATGGTGGGAGCTGGGGTTACAGCAAAGGCGCAGGTTTCCAACCACCAATAGCAGAAATTTGGGTTAATCTTCTATGCCAACAAAGCTTCCATTTCAATTTAAAGCTCTCTCTTATCTTTCTGCATTCCTAGTCACCCAAACATGTTTTTACCTACTGGAGACTTACTCCCAGTGAATCAGATGAAAAAAACATTTTTCTCGTGCTGTCACAAAGTCCCATTCTGGGGCAACTGAATGTGTGGGTTTTTCCAGGTGATTGTGATAAGCAGCCCATGTGTACAGAAAAATAGACTACAGCTTTTAGATAGTGTTAGAATTACCCTGGATTACTTCCGCAACACCTGTACAAGCCCTTAACCAAAGCCTCCGTCTGCCTCCAAGTGAAACAGGGCATTCAGTGCTATCAAGAAAACCAAATGCTGAGCAAAGCATTTAAAAAGTGTCAGCAAACAACACTGGAGTTGTTGGGATATTTAGAAGTATCTTGAGCAGCTGCAGCCAGCTAAAGTACATAAAAGGCAATAGCAATTAATTCACAGTGGTCCACACCAGTGAGATAATGCACACAAACTGGAGAATCAGAAGCCTAAACGTCACGCTCATGGACTGTGTCTGAAGCCCAAATAACAAATTTCCAGTTCCTTGCTAGACATAGTAGAAAAAAATGTGTAATGATTTACAGCAGTAGAGCCGGATAACTGTGGTCTGAGGGGTCATTCCTCTGATCCATAGAAAAATGAAATAAAGTGCCCTGCCTCTGCAGAAATATCAAAAAAATTCTGCTTCCCTCTTTAATTTTTTTCTTTAATACACTTTAATTTTCAGGTTTATTTCTAATCGGTGGTAAATTACTTAAGTCCCTCTTGCCTGAAATTAAAATTTGAGATTTCTTGGTCCACTTCAGCTCTTGTTAGAACCAAGAGTTTTGTTGATGATTAGTAGGAGAACAGCCCTATTGTGGATCCTGCTCATGAAATCCAGGGTATAGGCAGCAAAAAGCTCAAGACCAAACGTATTTGCTTTTGATGCAGCCTCACCTTGAGTACTGCGTGCAGTTCTGGGCTCCACCACTGAAGAAAGATGTTAAAGCACTTTAATGTTTCCAGAGGAAGGCAATGAAGCTGGTGAAAAGGTTGGAAGGAATGTTCTATGAGGAGCAGCTAAGGACTTTGAGCTTCTCTAGTTTGAAGAAAAGGAGGCTGAGGAGCAACCTCTCATTGTTCTCTAAAGCTCCCTGAGTAGGGGAAGCAGAGATGGAGGTGCTGATCTCTTCTCCCTGGTATCCAGTGACAGGACATGTGGGAATAGTTCAAAGCCGCACAAGGGAAGGTTTAGACTGGACATTAGGAAGAATTTTTTTACCAAGAGGGTGGTCAAACACTGGAACAGACTTCCTAGGATGCTGGTCGATACTCCATCCTATCAGTGTTTGATGGGCATTTGGACAGTGACCTTAATAACACCTTTTAACTTTTGGCCACCCCTGAAGTGGTCAGGCTGGACCCTCACTGTGCAGCTGCTTGTCAGAGCCCCTCTGAAATGTGCCTGGGGTTTCCTGAAAAGCCTTTGAATGTTCTGCTAGTTTCATCCCCTAGCCTTAAACATTAAGCTATGCAAGGAAAGAAGGCTGTACACGTTGTTGCTGCTGCAGATGGGCCTATCATCTTCGCTTCCCCTCTGTCTGCTCCTGAAATCCTCAGTTGCCAGTTTCCTAGAGTGGACCTCTGCTTCACAGCCTTCACAGCCTGCCCCATACCAAGGACTCTGTCCTTCCTTATCTCCTCTGTGCCACACACTCAAGCCTCTCCATCCCTTACATCTTCGACCACTCACACTGTGTCACCCTGCACACTCCTTTCTCGCCAATTTTTCTGCGCTTTCAGTCTTCTGCTTTCCCCATCACCTGTGAGCATCTGCCTGTGGTGCCATTCCCACAGCTCACATGAGATCCAAAAGAGGCAAGAAGAGAGCAAGCCCTGTGACACCAAAGCCTACATCTCTCTCTCTCTTCGCATGTACTGTCATATGGGACTGAAGGGTGCCAGAAAAGTGCAGGCACGAGGCACCATCCAGATACAGCTCACGTCTCTTCTATGAATTACGAGGAAAAACTTATGGGGTAATTGTGGATAGTTTCCAGAATGCTTTCCAGAAAGAGCCTCAGTGATCTTCTTCAGCTATCTCAACACCTCAGGTAATCCTTAAAGGCTGGGGCTGAGGCAGCACGCAGCAGCTTGAGGACTGCTCCGTGCGTGGGCATAAACTCAAAGGTCACAAGAAATGCACAGGCTCTCACAGTCAAGCACAAAGGCTGGCTGTGCCAGCTGAGCTGGGAACAGCTTGCACAGAGCAGAGGCAAAGAGCCTGTGAGAAAAAAAATCAGCCCAAAACTTGAAAGGAGACAAATTTCTCACAAGCCACACTTTTTCTGCAATGCTAACAAATTGTGCTCAAGAAATCCACCTCTTCTTTCAGAAAAATTCACCCGACTTGCTCCTTCTCTTGAGAAATGTTTCCAAGACCAAAGTGAGTTCAAAAAGATGCGAGTACGTTAGAGGCTGTGAAAATCTGGAGAACCTTTCCAGGAAATGGCAGCCCCACGTAAACACACCCAAGACTGACTTTGATTGACCAGGAACGGTGTCAATGGGAATGACTTCCATGAAACATCCAGTCAGTTCAGCCATTCCACAGCCAGAGTACCTGTGCTACCTTCCCAAGGGCTGTCAGCTCTGATTCTTCCTGCCTGTCTACCAAAACCTCTGCTGCTTCCAGGACATAGCCCAGCACTTCTGCTTTAGTGCATTCCATAGTGCAATGATAATGTAATATTTAGAAGGAACATGAAATTAAATGTGGACTCAAACTAGATCTCCCCAGGAGCACTGCACAAGGTGCATTATTCATTTTCATATTTAATTCACTCCAAAACTCCATTTGTGGATCTCATAACACGTGCTGACCCAGAGCAGCACTGAATCAAGGTTTCTCAACACAGGGTATTTGGGGAGTTGCACCACAGGATGGACAGAGCTTGAAGAGCCCTGTTTTATTTCTTGGGTGTATTGAACACAACTATAGAGGCACATGCCTGCATTCCCATGACTCAATGTCTTGGGCCTGTGATCCAGGCTCTGTCTTTGCGCTCTCTGGGTTCATTTATCAGAAGGGCTGAGCACCAAACTGAAGTCTTCAGGATCTAAGTGTTGGAATTATAAGTATTATTTGGTGATAGATATGGCAAAAAATTATATATCTCTAACTGCGTCCCCCGAGGTTTTGAGTTTTTCACGTTAATCTATCTCAATTTAACTAAACCAAATCCACCTTACCTTAAGCCTGCTCAGTTTGCCATCAGTGGTGGACATCACTCACACCAAAGAGAGAATGTCATGAATAGAAATTCATGAGATGCTCCAAGGTGATAGAGATGAGCACCAATGATATGAAATGAGGAAACAACAATTTCTTCTGGGTAGCAGGGTTTGAACAGCGTGCAGTAACTAGGATGTAAATTCACATGTGGAATAGTCAGGAAAACCAATCTCACCTCATTGCTCAATAAGTTAGTACTGCACATTTCATACACTGAATGATGCAATGAAAAAGGAAAAAGCAGAATATATGATCAGGTAATTAGCAGCATGCAAAGGAAACTGAATTAAAATAGTACCCCGATCCTGCTCTTTCATATTTTTGGCCACTTGACTTTGCAGCCTTAGTGTTCTTAGAGCACAGATTTGTGCTGATAAATTAGTATTTACATTATGGGAATACCCTAATTTGCCCCTTAAGACAGGATGCACCAGTACAGGCTCAGCATCTGATCCAGCAGGCTTACATTCTAAGGAGACTGATACACAAGAAAGAGGATGAAGGAGAAATAAAATAAGCTTAAATGCACATGATTGTGTATGTATATACATACACACATATACACATTATTACATATGTACTGATTTAAATGCTCAGCATTTTAAATATATATATGTATATGTGCAGAGTATCTGTAGAATTATATATATAAGTGTGTGTGTATATATATAAAAATGTCTTGAGTACTTAATGAAAACTGCCTTTCCTCAGCTCCCATGTAACCCAGCTAACAAACAGTGGCTGGTTTTCCTGCCAGCGTTGCAGCATCAGTGAGCTGAGAGGTGTATCAAATACGAGACCTTCCAGATTTCTTCAGGGAGGTGCTCCACACATTAGGTGAAGTGCAGTGATACTGGAAAAGTGTGTCTATCTGAAGGGAATGGGCAAATTTTCTGAAGGCTTCTAGGAAATTACCCTTCTAATTAGGTTTTGATGAAAATGTTTTGAAAAAGCACTTCAATGGGAAATAATTTTAAAATATCTGCTATTTACTTGGTTTTTGTAGGAACTGCCCGTTCTGCTTGCTCAGATTTAAGGAGGGAGAGTAAAACCTAATTTCTTAGTTTCCAAAATTATTTGTGTGTTCATTGCATGAATATTAAGACTCAATCTATGAGTTTAACATCAGGAAACACATTTCACTGTGCAAGTGACTTAGCACTGGAGCAGCCTGCTTCCTTGGAGATATTCAAAAGCTGCTGGATATGGTGCTAGGCAAGCAGATTTGGGGTGTCCTGTGTGAACAGGGGGCTTGGACCAGATGACCTCCAGGGGCCCCTTCCCATCTCAACTGCTCTGTGATTCTGTGATTCTGTTTGCTTGGGCTAAATATCTAACTCCGATGATTTAGATTTATCATTTGTGTAATGCCATTTACTCTCATCTGCAAATGGTGAAAGCAGTAGTCAGTAGGTTTCAGTTCTTTTTGAGCCATTAAACCCTGAATGTTTTCCAGTAGAATTACAGATTCAGCTGCAGTGAAATGATACCTAATCATAGTAAGTTTAATTTTCTTACTCCTGGTTTAATGAATCTCCTGGTCCAGGGTCAGAGGAACCCAGCAGGATTCCAAAGACCCGAGTAATGGAATTGTTATAGTTAATAACTATTCATTTTCTTATAAGGACTTTGAGCTCTATGAGGTGCATTCAAATGGTTACCAGTGAGTAATATTTATCATAGACACATATTGAGACACATGGCATTACTCCCATCCTTCAGGTCCTAATAGAGATGTCCTGTAAACAGCTGTGGGTTATTCTTCAGACACAAGTATTTCTTTGTCAGCCTTCTACACAGAAGCGCTTGTTTCTCACCTCCAGAGAGGTTTGTTTCCAGAGTTTCATTGATTCATTTTTGAAGCTGACAATTACCTGTTTTAACTAGCCTTACCAAAACTAAGACAAGGGTTTACAAGAGCGCCAAACATCCCAGAAAGCCCACACAAACTCTCTTTTGCTTTCTCAAAATCTGCTTGTGCTGTGTGCAGACAAACAAATCAAAGTGTCTGCAGTGGTGACTAACGCCTCCCTTGAAGAAGACAACTGGTTTTGTGTGATCTGCTGCACTGAGCAAACCTGCCTTTCTTCATACTCACCACTGTAAATAAAGGCTAATTTAACTGAAATCAGTGGTTACACCAGTGACAAACTGGGGTGTAGTAAGATCTGATTCAGGCCCGCAGGGGTGTATACAGCTGTTGACAAATGCACATATCACAAGCCAATGCCTCAGCTTTCAAAAACACTGGGAAGCCTTGAAAATGTGTATTGCATCTTTACCAGCTGAAGTTTGCTCTTTGAAATATCCCTTCTAATACTGATCCGAAGGAGAAAGGAAAAAGTCACCTGTTTTCTTTACTCTGTTATTAGTTATCATTTCTCTACATGTTGATAACACTAAAAGTGCCCACTCCTCCCTTAGGACCCGCTATGAAGGGGTGAGTGAGAAAGGAATGACTTTTCAATGGATGAAACTGATGGACCGATGAATCCAGGAGACAGCTCCTTCCAAACTGTGGGGAGAAGAACAAGGAGGGGATGGCTTAGGAGAGACGATCACTCCAATGCCACATGCTTCCCAGAGATGCTGTGAGCCCCTTTTTTTTTGTTCGACTCTAGTTCACAGCTGCATTCAGTTGCTCCAGCCTTCACACAGACTTGAATGAGCACAGTTGTCACTCAGTGTCACAAATGCGGTAGCTCTAAGTCTCCAGTTGTCTGCTGTCACGCAGGTTTTGTATTAATCCTGACTGCCTGGAACACATGGCTCAGAGCCCCATCTTGAGCCCTTCCCTTAAGTCTGAAGTTAAATGCAGGTTTGTTTTTTTTTTTCTTTTGCTGATATAATCTACTAGAAACACATGCACTCAGCTCAGGAAATTTCTACTACTTTATATTCCTTGATAAAGGCACTTCCAAAAAAAGCACCTCTGTGTGTTGCAGTGTTTGCTAGAGGCACAGTGGTAAATGGGTACTCTGTGTCCTTTCAGTTGGCATTAAGTTTGTAATGAATCATTGATAAAGCTAATAATGTACTCAGTTTAATCTAATATTACAGCGCAGTAGCTGCACCCGGTGCTTACAGCACAGGAATATTCAAAAGTAGTTAATTTTACACCACTGAAGCTAACTGCAGTTGAACCTTTCCAGGTTATGAAAGTTTGCCAAAGCAAGTGGTGAAAATGATCGCTGCAGACTACACAGGAGCCGAATGTTACACAGCTGGGCCAGACTCGGCGGCACTTTAACAAAAGAGAATATAATATAAATCTGATGTATCCCAAGCAGCCCATAAAAGAGTTATCAACACCTACACATGAAACTGAGTTACATAGGAGTGCATTTCAGATTTCAGCATTGCTGCTTTCCAAGTCTTTCGTGGAACGTGCTGGATGTTTACTTTATGAGCAGAATTACTTCACTTGCAAAGTAGGGTAGATAATATTGACCAAAAGCAATCGTAGCCCTGAAGCCAGCCCCTTTGTTGGTATATACCATAACAGCTCTTAGGTGAGGTCACACTATCACAGGCCAGCTGAAGCTCGGATCTACTCACTCCCTGAGATGGCAAACTAAGCATTGTCTTTCGAATTAATATTTTTTACTTAAAACATAATGTTATACTCCATCTTACTATACATTTAAGCATCATCCATAGAGACAAAACTCTCATCCTGTATCATATCCTACCAAGGCAGAAAAATATAGTTGCATTGATTTTTCTGACAGCAGAAAACAGGACCAAATTTAGCCCAAATTTATGCTGGTCTGTGGATCATTACAGCCCAAGACAGCTCACAAGGGCATTTACAGCTTTTTTCAATAGCAATGGTGATGCATTTTCTGCCTCTTCAGAAACTGTGGTGTAGACTGCAACATAAGAAGTTGCAGAGGAGAGGAGAGGAGAGGAGAGGAGAGGAGAGGAGAGGAGAGGAGAGGAGAGGAGAGGAGAGGAGAGGAGAGGAGAGGAGAGGAGAGGAGAGGAGAGGAGAGGAGAGGAGAGGAGAGGAGAGGAGAGGAGAGGAGAGGAGAGGAGAGGAGAGGAGAGGAGAGGAGAGGAGAGGAGAGGAGAGGAGAGGAGAGGAGAGGAGAGGAGAGGAGAGGAGAGGAGAGGGGACAGCGATGCGTGACTGGCTTGAGCTTGTGAGGTCTCCCTCTGCAGATAGTTCTTTTCATAAATGTTGGCTTGGAGACCAGCATCACATTACCCATCTGGCAGGCTCTCTCTCAGGGGTGATCAAGGAAATATCAGCTCAAGCACTCAGCCATCCTCTGAGGAAAACCATCTTCTCCTACCTGAATAACCAGCATGTCACATCCCCAAAGGAAAATCAAACAGATAGACTCGACCAAATGGGAAATTATCGGGCAAGAGAGCTGAAGAGCAGAAGAAGCTCCCCAAAGATGAGAAGTCGTCCCACAGTCGCAGATGAAGGGCTTGCCTCCTGGTGGAGGCCTGTTAGGTAAGGTGGCTGTCATGCCCCCACTGCATAGAACAGGCTGAGCAGAGATGTCCTTCTCCTCAGTGCCCTGCAAACTGCTTAGCTTTGACTGCAGCTGTTCTGCAACAATTTGATGATGTGAAGGGAGGGCAGCAAGTCCCCTGCCTGGGAGGAAAGCTTACTTAGTAGTTTCTCACTTCCAGTCCTTGCCCATAATTTCTTTATCTCAAGATGAGAAGTCAAAACAGCAGGTAGTGTTACTACTCACCCTGCTCATGTGTATTTCACATTGGGTTATGACATAGCTACTCATCTTCCTCAGGCTGTCAGGTCTAGGTTAAGTCAGAGATGGTGGGACAGAGCCAGGTGCTAGCAAAGTCAGTAGCCCCCAAAAACATCTACCATGCTCCTGTGTCATGTTTAGTAGAAACGCTAAGGAAGCAGGAGAGCTCAGTGGAAAGAAATAGTCAAAAGGCAGATACAAAACATTAAGAGAGATGTAACAACATCAGGAAACAGGAGTATTGTGGCCAGCTGAAATAACACTGAACACTGGAAAAGTTATATTAATCTAGAGGATAACCTGTCAGAGCTGAACGGGGCTTCAGCATAGTCCCTGAAAGTTTTGCCACCTCATGGTTAGAGTTTTAAACCTAATGTGCTTTGTTGTATTTATTTTATGAACCTTGTCCAAGTTTTACAGAGGAAGTTCAGTGCATTGATCAACAAAGGGGTGAGTTTTGCCAAAAACACCACTCTGCTGTCATTATATTGAGTTTTATAGTGATAGTCACTTCAAACTCTTATTTTGAACATTCAGCTGGGAATCCTATATCACCAGGACAATTTATTTAAACAGAGAAGATTCTTACAAGCACCCATCATGGCTTTTTAACAGGGAAAGTTTCTACATAGTCACCATTTTGTCTTTAAAATTAACATAAATATCCATCAGCTACTTACTTTTCTTTAGAGATCTATAATGATAACAACAATAATAACAGATCATAAACCGATCTCAAGATAGCTATCAACGTGAGGGGTCCTAACCAACCCATTTCTATCCAGAAAGATAGGACCTGCTTTGACTGTTGTCTCTGCTGCCCAAAATTCTCTTCATCAGTTCAATGTTCTTGAAGTCTCTTCTGTTCCTATGCTCATTTTCTTACCATTTGGCCTGTCTTTCTTCAGCTTCTCTTTAGCTTTGCACAGAGAAGATTAAAAGAGAAAAAAAAATAATGAAGAAAAAATACCCAGTTGCTTGAGACAATTTTTCTTCTTGATAAGAACGTCTGTCTCTTCAGAGAGACCAATTAACATACTCATCATCTCTCCGGACCTAATCTAAATATGAATAAAATATCAAACCCTTTCTAAAATTGTTCTTTTCTCTTCTTACCACACTGAAATTAACTTTTTGACATGATGCCAGGCAGAACTTCAATACAAAATACACAATTCTTCCCCCTTCATATTTGTAAACCAAAATGCTGCTGCATGTGTCACTGGGCACTGCTACTGTAACAATGGACACTCCGTCTGCCTCAAAAATCCCAACAGTCATGTGTACCAATTCAGAGCTGACCCCACACTTTGAGGGGTTTTAGGCATCTAGATTATGGCACATCATTTATGAACATACAACAGACTCTTTCTTTAATCTAAGCACAAATTTTTATTGGTTTAAAAGAAGTTGTAGTAAGCACTGAACATCTCATAGAAAGATGAAGAAAATCTTGTATTCAGGAATATTTGCAAGGTTCTTGCTCATTTTTGTCTAATTATGGTCATTTCCACATGTAATTACCTAAATTGCTCTTGCAATCAATGTAATTGTGCTAAGTTGTTTAAAAATCAGCCTCATTAGATTTTGCCTGGTAAAAGTGCACTGTTTTTCTAAACCTAAATTTTGATCTCAAGATAGCTATCAACAGATTTTTCAAAGTAAATAGGTTTCCTTTTGTCTTCCTCCTCTCTTTTTTGTGTGCTGGTATGTTTTCTTTCACATTTGCTACAAATTAACCGTAGTCAGAAAATTGGCTGTAAAAAGTGGTTATGTGAGTCTGCAAGCTATTGTATGATTCTTTTTCATTTTCAAAATGTAAAATCTCCAGTCTTCATGGTTGTGGAATTAAAAGAATATTTCAAAATGTGAATATTGAGTGTTTAGGTAATTCTACCTTGAGTCTGCAGCTGGCTGAAAAAATGAGTAGTCACACAAAAAGCAGAGCTGTTCACTGACTCCTGCTACAAGCACACAACCATGCTTTGGAGGAAAAGAGCAATATGCCAGAAGCGTGCTCTCGCCCAGCAGTTTCAACTGCATTCTTCCGAAGATATAATACTCTCCCTATCTGCCCCCAGCATCTCTGCCTGGCCATCCACCTTGCTGCTTTAATTTCCTTTCCAAAACGTTCCCTCTCTCTATGCAGTCATTTACAAGGAGACGCTCAAACTGTAGTAGGGTGCCTTACGCGTCCCTGACTGCAGCCAGCACTGTTTCATAGGACTTGCTCATGCTATTAGCAAGTATTTGGGATGGCATCATAAGCATCTGCTGCTCAGAGCTAGAGGGAAATGAGGCTCGGGCTCTCGGAAGAGAACAGCGCTGGGCTGAGAGCGAAAAGCAATGCTGCAGAACCACTGGAGATGAGGCTCTGCTCCAACAGATCATCAGAGAGACGTTGCCCCTTAAGCAGTGTGTTTAACCTCACTGGCACCCTCCACAGTGGGAGAGCCAGCTCTGTGTCAGCTCAGCACCCCAGGGTTACACCAGGAGGTGATAATTGTCGAAAGGGTAGCGGTAAGTGCCGTGCTGAGTGTGAACATCCACTGATAGATCTCTGCAATCCTCTGTCTGTAGGATACTTTTTCACATTATGTTTTCCTTTGGAATAAAAGCTATTTGCTCATCAGGAGTAGGTAGTCAAGTCTCTATTCTCTGTTTCATTTTAACCAAAATAAATTTATTGTAGTCCCAAGGACAAGTCAGGGTGAGGATTTGTTCTAGAGAGGAAGGCATGAAACAGGATAGGAAGATGGATACGGAGAGAATTTCATTAAATAAGATCTTGAATTTGGGGTGGCTGAGTAGCATGAAAGCTGCTGTAGTATGAAAGTGACTATCCCCAACTTCAGTGCTCATAGGTGAGTGGGGTGTCAGGAGGCTGAGCCCCAGGCAGCCCATTGGTGGGCTGCGTTTGGAGCCAAGCAGAGCCACTTGATTCTCCAGATTGCATGGATGTGAGAGCAGGATTTGACCCACATCTTCTGAAAACAAGTAATGAGCCTAAGCACAAATATAACTGATTTTTCTCCTATCTGAAGATCTAATTCTTTACATGCCTCCCTTTGATTGTGAAGGAGGTTATGTTGGAGTCATCTGTAAGAGCTGCACTGTAAAGTACCTCAGCCATGTGGTTTTAAGCAACCCCATTCTTTAAATAAAGATACATGTATTTTTGTGACATTTCCACACAATTGCAATTTTCAAGGGAGCCAAATACTCATTACTACACAGGCTATTCTTCAGAAGCCAAACCTGACCTTTAGTCAGAGGAAATTCCCATTTGGTGAGGCTTATTCACACAGCCTACAGTTTTGTTTGAATTCTGTCCTGACTGAGAAAATTTTAAGCTAGACTGGAGAAGTAATTAGATTAAGAATAGGGCTATTAAAAAGTCCTGCATTGGCAGAGAAATGGCCCTGCCTCAGGAGCTAAGGATCTTCTCTAGATCTTTTCATGTAATTTCTAGAGATCTAGATTTAAAGAAAAAGTTATTTAGAACAGTGTACTGTGACTGCAGGGAGGAAGGTAAAGGCAAAGAATGGCCCTGAAGAGGTTTATCGAACTGGAATTTAAAATGTCCAACTCAAATGTCCAACTTTTTCATATGGTGGATCACAGGTCAACAAAAAGACTGTCTTAAAAAGTCTGTGTCCCTTGCTTTCAGGGTTGCAGAGATCATCTTTTGTCCTGTATGCATTCACATAATACCCCGGGCCAGATGTATTCACTATTTCTGCAGAATACTGGTTTCCCTCTGTTTTTATTAGAAGCTAGCAGCTGGAAAAGATGAGGAACCAGCCACATGTGATCAGACAAGATTGTGGGGACCACCAGGAAGCTCTCCACAGATCACAGGTGGAGATTTCTAGACAGATTAAAAAGAATAGGTCTCACTCTTGCTCCGTGCATTGATACTGTGACACTATCTTCAGCTGTGCCTGGAAGGATGTTTAGTGGAGTATTATATGGGTTGTGACATTTTTTTCTGAATTTTTCTATTAATAACCTAAAGGCAGGCACAAACAACAGGTAAATGAAGGTTCACAGCATGCAGCATTTTCAAATCTCTACTCAAGTCTTGGCCTTTCGGATAAGATGTTAGTAAGCATGATTATTCATTTGAAAAACAAGAATGGACAGGAAAAACCTACAGAAGGACAGAAAAAACCTACAAAACACCAAGGTAAAATACTCTCATTAAATTGGAAGGGACATAAGAGTTGGCGAAGTGTCCAAGTTGCAGAGAACTGGGGGTGCACAGGAGGGCTGTTTTCCAGCAAACTCTGTCCAAGCCAGTTAGAATAGCTCCCCATATTTTCCAAAGGAAAGTAAATGCTATCAACACTCTCCTCTAAGCCTATTTGTGCATATGAAAGAAAGGAATGAAAGCGTGCTCTTTCTATTCAGCTATTCCGAAACTATCTTTCATTTACCTAGCTCTAGAGAATGGCATTAGGAATAGATATATATCAAATTATTAGTTTTATTTATGATCAAATAAATGCCTATTGATACATTCTAATGTGAAGAGATTCTTGGATCAATGAACTTTGAAATGGAAAATGCCCAGAAGGTACATCTAGGTGCTTTTCTTCATCAACAGGAGCTCTAGTCAGCTTGAATGCCAAAGATTTGCCTAACTCCAGTTAAATTATTACATATGCTTTTCTTGTTGCCCTGCTACTTCATTCATACAGGAATTATTGTGTATAGTTGTCTGACAGTTTGTGTGGAAGTACCTTATATTCTGCTAGTGTCCATTTCATTTACAGGAAACAGAATATTTAGATATAGGTTATTCTTACTGCAATTAAACTAGCTCAACAAGTTTAATTGCTCAATTTGTTTAAGCTCAACTCCATTTGTGGCTTAGAACTTCTCTATTTTCTATAGAACAGGACATACTTTTGTGAAGTTCCACTTGCCCTTAGTTTCCCCTTTTCTATAGATAACAGTCTATTTTCTCTAAGGATTTTGCTTAAATTGATTTCTTAACTGAATGCAGCATTTTGTCATCTTCTTCAGAATTCTGCAATACTACTGAGATGGACAGAACGACAGCCTCACTGCTGATTATGTGTGTGTGTCTATGTGTAAAACACAACACCAGATCTTGCAACAAAAATATATATTCAAATTACAGGTTTATTGGCATCATGTCTTCATACTATGCTAAAATAATCTCCTGCAGTCTATATTCAGTGTTTCTATTTATGCATCCTGTATTTTGTTTAGCACTAAGACAAAAAGAAAGCAGGCCATCATGGGCATAGCGCTGTGATAATGTTAACATTCTCCTCTCTGGGCTCATCCTAACCTGTCAATATTGATGGTAAATCTAGGTTTTAGAGATATGTTTAGAATTATTCTTTTCTGTCTTTTGTGTGGGTAACATGGGCTTGAACCTAGAAATGTGATGAGGCTCAAGTGCAGATGCTACAGAGTAGCATTTTGTCTCCTATTTGTACATCTTTCACTCTCTCAAAGTCTCAGCTATAACGAAAGGACACCATGGAAAAAACTTTCCCTGTTGGTTTATTCACTGCTGAACAGCCCTCTCCGAGGCTGGCTTCAAGTCCCTCAACAGTTACACAGGCAGAACCAATGCCTGCAAGTGTTTGGGTCTGGATGCCCATGCCAGCTGCATCCCACACATGCAAACCCCTTCCCTATCTCCAAGTAGGAGATGCAAATAGTCTTGTAGGGAGTCCTACCTCCCTTAGTAAGCTTTATAGATTAGCCTGGATCCTTCAGGAAAAAGTGACTCTGAAAAAAGTAAAAATGACAGTTCAATATGGCACAAAGAGCTGCAATGTTGTACTTTCTCTTTCACTCGTTCTATTCCTCCAAAAGTACTGACATGCTTTATTCCCACATGGGACACTCCCAGTGCCTTTTACTTGGCTGTAGCATTCCTTACACATCTTTGGTACTGCACAAGCACTAAATCAAGGTTTATGTGCAATAAAGAGGAATAAAAGCTACCAACCATCTAGCTCACACCTTTGCACAGTGGAAAAAAAAATAAACAACCTCTCAAAGAGCCCTCACTGCTTTCCTCCAGTTGCCTGTTGTGATCTGGCTCACAGAATCTTCCAGCTGTGGAAAAATTGGCTAAAGAGTCTTAGAAATGTGATAAGAGTTTATTTGCAAATTAAACTATGTAAGCTATCATCGCTAATTCTAGCACTTTGCTTTCAAGTGTGAGCATTTATTATACCAAATAGTTCTGCAAGAACCACTATCTAGAATTTTAGTAATGCCATGGAAGAAGGAAAGAAACATATATTTGACTAATGTGACAGGAGAATTCATCTTACCTAACCTTAACTGTTCAAATGAATGAAACTAAGATCCTAATCTGTGCTTTCTCTACACTGGAAGAAGAAAGACACACACAGCCAGAAGGGGATACATACAGCTCCTTCATAGACAACCAGTTGACATGAGGTTACAGAATGCCATGGCAAAATGGCATGCCTTGGATATATGATAAAATGTTTACATTAACCTATGACTTCAGTGTCCAAATATAAACTTTAAGAATCTCTTGTCTTCAGAATAGTATGGTACATCCTTAATATCCTGACTGCAGGTGCTCAGGCTCAGCATTCTGTTTCACCATAGTATACAAAAAAACAAAACACCTATTTACAAAATCAGTCTCCATGCATTCCTGTTACCAGATTCTGGGAACTCTATTTCTGAGCTGGAGATTTTTTCCATTTTTGTCAACAAAACTGAAATAAGCACCAATCCCTCCATACCTTTGACAACTACCTTAAAATCACTTTTGGGGTGGGGAGGTGTTTCACTGGTGTAAATTACAGCCTAGCAAAATGCCACTGGTGACACTGGAAAGTGATCTTAAATTCTAGCAGCACACAGGAAGAAACTGCAAACTGGAAAGTGATCACATCAGAGCAGTGGGAAGCTGAAAGCAAATAAAAATTCAGTCCCAATAAATGTAAAATCTCCTGCCAAAAGGAAACCAAAAAAATACAGAAAGCAAATACGAAATGGCAAAGAATACAAATAAGTTCATTGTCATTTTGTCTTCTTCTTAGGCAGTGATGTTGTTTTTTTCATGTAACCAAGCAATACAGTTGTCACGAGGCAGGTGGGGAATCAGAAGCAGGAGTGTGTCATGAGATCTTGACTGTCAAGCTGTAACTCAGCACTATGAAAAGGATTTAAATTGATAGCATTGGAGTATCTGTCATTATGACTAAGGTAATTACTCCACTGAGCCTTGTCTCTAGCAATGAGCAATATCAAAGGCTTCAGAGGAAATGCTCTACTATGAAGACTGAATGCACGTGTGGAGGTGCAAATTCTTCCCTGGTTGGTGGTTAGTAGGTTGTATCATTTGCTTATCGTTTCCTTCAGCTCTGTAGTTACATGAATTTCTTATTGACCATAAACTCATCCAGCCTTTTGTAAATGTCAGCTGAGGATCTGGATGTAATAATGAATTCCAGTCATCAATAACATCAGATCCTATATTGCAGGACTCAGATCTGAGATCAAAATAGGTGGTGAAGTGGGGTGACCTGAATTTTGAAACACATGCTCCTGGCACTGCAGAAAGGCCTTCACATGAGCAGAAATGTGTGTTGCCAATCACTGTTCCAGGGAGTGATTTTGTACCAAATCTCATAATCTTTGCTTTGTTCTAACTCAGCATTCCCTACTGAAGTAAATGACAAAATAATCAAGAAGGAATGGCAAGAGTAGGATCTCAAGATCTCAACTGACTCAGTTACCATCAGCATTAATGCTGCAACAGCACAGAGCACTTCTCAGCCTGGAAGGCTGGAGAGCCAGTTTTCTTCACTGAGTTCTGTGCTCTGTGGTTGCACAGCCAACTGAACCCATTTAGCCCTAGCCCAGATGCATCTACATGCCCTGCATTATTGACAAACCCCACAGCAACGTCAGGGAGCCTGCTTACTGAGCAGTGTGGCTGCCCCTTTGTTGCATCAAATAGAAACCTGGACTATCTCAGTGGTAAACTTCATTGAAACTTGAAACTAACAAAAAAAATCGAACAAGTTTCAGTGTCAAGTGTTAGTTCTAACCTTTTAAGGATAAATGTGGTGCAGAAACACCTTCCAGAAAGTCATGAGTAGCACTGCAGTCTCCAGAGAGGACTCACTTCTGCAGGTCTCATGGTAGACTGCATCTGCAGTGAGTATAGGGTTAGGAATGGTATCTGAAGGAGAAAAATGATCTCCCAAAAGGTAGGTGAAACTCTAACCCTTCCTTCTAACCATCCACACTTTGTGACTCATTACCCTTAGGTGAGAGGAAATCTCTGTCCATGTATCTTGGCCAGAATTGAGTGCAGGAGCTGGAGGGGGCGAAGAGTGAGTGAAGTCTTAGGTGTCATGTGTTTAGCCGATCTAATACAAAAATAGAAAGGAATCAAGGGGAAAGAAACCCTGTGAAGACAAGCCAAGAAAAAAAAAAAGGAAGCAACACCAACATACACAGTACCTTCTGCAGAACTTGAGGTAGACAGTCCTCAGAGAAGCCAAATCCACTAATTCCTGCCTTGATTACTTTGGGACAGTAGGCAAATGTTAGCATGAAAGAACGTAAGAGGCTGACTCAAGACACTTGGTTCTAGAAATTAACTACTGTAACCTGAAAAGTATATTAAATATATTCTAAATCAATTCTGTTTCCTTTTTGAAAAGGACAAAAGGACAGGCAAAGTGGCCACACCACCCAAGAGCTGAATCAGCTCATTTGGAACAATGCAGAGGTGAAGCTGGATGGAGGGCCAGCTCCTGGGGACCTTGCTGGTAAGCAGGGAGAAGAAAACACATCACAGCATTTTCATCCCTTTGCCATCAACGCAATTGCACATAAAGTACCTTGTGTAAAAACTGCATAATATGGCGTTTAGTCCTATGGTTTTGAGCATGATAAAGAGACTGAACAGGACAAGATTCTGCAAGATGTGGTTCAGAGGATTATCCCAAAGCTGGTGTAGAAAGTTATTAGCATGGAAGCTCTTATGGATAAAGACCCACTGCCTGTTCTCAGCCACGCATGGCTGACCTTCTCCAAGACACCATGGTCCATAGCCAATCTATCTGAGATATTCCCAGGAATGTTCTGCCAACTACGTAGTTAAATGGCTAATGGATAGCAAAAACCCTAGACCTTCTTAATGAACCCAGTGGGATTCACTTCTTGCCTTTCATGGATCCAGAACCCAGGTGCTCTTTCACTGACTAAAGGTGGCTACTTCATCCTTGTGCAGACAAGAAACTGCACTGTCAAAGGCTTCAAGAATGCAGAGAGGAGCTAGAAAGTAGATAGAAGTACCAAAAATTCCAAAAACGCTGAGAAAAAGCAATTTTAAATGCCCTTTTACCCATTAAGCAAGTTGGTCTTTAAGCAAACTAAAAGAAGAAAGGACTCCCATGATGTTCCTGTGGCCTTCTCACCACTCACAAGCCCTCTCAATGTGCAGGCTGACTGCTATGGACCTAGAAGTCAGAAGCTTGTAGGATTTGCTCCCTTCTCTTTCCAGGCCTGGAGCTCACAGGAACTGCTCTTGAAGTCTCAGCCTAAACACTTCATGGTTTGTATGCCAGTGTTGAGCTTCCTTCTTTAAACATGTAGGACAAAAGATTCCCATCAGGACGGGATCTGTAACTGATGGTAATACTGCTGGAGATGGCTCTGTTGCTACTCCTCTGCAGTGATTTCCTGTAGGTTCACACTGGAGCACATCTCCTGAAGATACCTATACCCTCAGGGCCAGCACTGCAACCTTGTGCATGGATGCAGGAACTTGGCTCAGCCCTCTGTAGATTTGCATCCTGAGAGCAATGCTTGGAGCAGTTCTCCAAAGATAATCGCCCAGATATCTACAAGAGTTGTCAGAACCAGGGCTCAGTCATAGACGATGCACATTTGTGTGAGCACCAAGTTAGACGGCGGGATGTGAAGCTTGGTAGACAGAAGATTTGGGGCATGACATCAACAGTCTTTATTGATATTTGTCCTTCTCTGTAGCCTGGTTTGAGTGGTGACGAGACTGAAGACCTTTGGCTGCCTCAGATACTTCCCTTGCATGTGGAATGGACATTTGAGACTAGCAATTATTTTCATGTTGCATCATGGCCAAACTAGGCACATCCTGGTAGTGTGCCTGGCATTAATCAAAACTATTTACAGTTCACTGTCAAAGATTTAACTATGTGCCGTTCCTGGGTAATCTCACGGCACTGCAGTCACTGCTCTCTCTCTATGCAATGACTCTCCCAAAAGGGGCTTGAACTCTTAGGAGATGTTGGAGGGATTATTGGATGCTCCTGACCATGGGAAATTGCTTTTACTAACATGTCTGGAGTCAGCTTCATGCAAGGAGGCAAGAGATTCCTACCTCACTCCAGAGGTAGTCTGGGAGACCTGCTCCTGGCTAGCCTAAGGACACAGAGACAGCAGAGAAGACTTCTAGGCAAGAGGTAAAGGCCATAGTTGCTGCTCGTCAGCGTCACGCTGAGAGCAATCACAGTAAACAGCAAACTTGCCAGAGATGTTGGCAGAAAGGCAGGCAAGATCACAAGCACAATGCTCATGGTGAAATTGCCACCTTGGCAGTGGCCTTCGTGCATAGAGAAGAGTGGCTGTACATGGCACGTGGAATTCAGCCGCAGGGGAGGACCAGACTGCCTCAGAGTGCCCTGCTTTTGTCCTATGCACTTGGGTAGTGGCTGGGGCTGCAGCATGGTTTATTGAAAGCGGGAATTGCCAGACAACCTAGCAGAGCTGATTTGCAGCTCCCTACACAGAGCAAGCGACTCTCTCTCAGGAATGGCCTGTCTGTCCTGGGGAAGCCAGGGGGGATGATGCAGTTCTGGAAAGCTCTCCCTGTACAGAGGTCCTGCTGCTTGCCTATTGGCTCTCACAGCCTTAGCCTTTGCATCAGAAACCACGAGCCCACTAAGAAGGGACTAAAGAGACAGACCTCCACCTCTATCCTTTTCCACCAGCAATGTGACTGGATACACCAGTGCTCCTGCTAGAGCTCTGCCCAGGGCTGTGGCTGCCACACTGCACCTTGTCTGCCTGGCTCAGGGCTGGGGTGGTGGGATGGTCAGGTCCTGGCTCGTCAGGCCCTTCCCTGATGCCATTGGGAGCCCCCAGCCCATGCAGCTTTCTGACAAGTTTTACGGCCACTTGTACTTGACTTGAGGCAGATCAGCAGATATCATGAACTGCTCCAGCTTCCACACACCTTGCAGACACAGTGACAAAGGCTCCCTTTGGCCACTCACATCACACAGATGGCATTTATTTTTAAATGTCTGTGAGTTAATGATGATACCTAACTGAAGACATCCAGACTGACAAGGCCACAAGGCCTGCTGTGACACCTTTGGAGGTCTTGTACCATCACCAGCAGACCAGGGCCACAGAACACACTGAACTGGGTCCCCTGTGGGCAACAAGCACCTCCCTCAACAGCTTCTCCCATCCAAGTCTATTCCTGAGGGAACCTGTGGGTACACTGCAGATGAGCCACTCCAGGAAGGATTATGCAGTAATGGGCCAACTGGTGGACAAGGACTTTGGAGTGCAGTCAGTGTGTCACCATGAAAATATGGAGGCACTGTTTGTGACCCAAAGGACAGCTAAATCTGCAAAGAGAGTAGCTCCTTAAGGAAAGGTAAGTTTAAATGATTTCTGGCTCTGAGTAGATCAGATGATATAAGTCTAAGATGGACCATACATGCTCCTTGAAGAACCCTCTGACTGATCTGAGTCCAACTTTAGAAAAACTATAGGCATTTCCTGAGCAGGGTTATTTCCATCATGACTTTTGTCTTTTCACATCTAGTGACGAAAAGTTATTTAGAAAACCCTAAAGCACTTTTACCTTTATGCAATTCTTTCCCCCCAACCCACTGTTCTCACACTTAAAACAGCAAGAACACTCTTGCTCAAGATTTCCAGAAACAATTTCACCTTTGGGCAGAGACTAAGCACATAACTTCTCAACCCAGAAAAACAGAACTTTCAGGCTGTTCTCAAGTAACAGAGAAGGCAAGCTCAGGGGACTAGAATGGAAACAGTATTTTGCAACAGAAATGATGGTCTGCTGCTTTTCACAATATAACTCTTAGTTGATTTTCACTTCTTTTTCTAACAAATTGAGGCTACCAAAGGATAAAAAGAGAGCAACTGACCTCTAAAAAGGGCTAGTGCCAAGAAAATACATAGGTATAACTTGTGCACCTTGCAACACCTCATGTTTAGGCATCTGACTTCCAGAATAGTCTTTAGAGCTTAAAAATTAAGTCCAGGAGTGGAGTTTTAGGTGTTCAAGAAATATTAAGCTCATTAACAAGTCTTTTGCAGACTTTTAGAGTTGAGCAACATCTGATATGTGTTTAGGAACAACTTTCTGGTTTCAGGCACCCAGATTTCTCTAAATACTTCTATTGCCTCTATGGAGGTGGAAATAAACTTATTTAATAACATTAAACAGATTTTCTTTCTTGGGGTAGGCATGTTCTATGGCCTATAGGTCTAGATATCCTAAATTTTCTATCTTTGCTTTTTCACTGTTGACTACTACAGAAACTGAGTAGATCAGATTACGTAAGTCTAAGATATCTGATATGTTTGAAATGGCTGTGGAAGACTTCATCTTTAATCTTTTATGAAATGCAGATAATTTGGAAATTTCTAACCCTGCACACTGTTCACTGGTGCCTTGTTGCTCTGTAACTTGGATTAGTGAGAAGTGGTTGCCTGTAGCCTAGCTAGCTTTATTTGACACTGATCCATTTTCATAGATTTGTCATCATGGCACTCCTGTTATTAAATACCCATTCATTTCATCTTCAGGTTAACGATGCCTTTTGAGAAAATCCTAATCTGGATTTCTGCCAGAGTACATATTTTTTAAACTACTGCACTCAGTACAATTGATGATATTCACTGTATTACAAATGATGTTTCATAAAGAGTAAACAGAAACCTGACAGTATTCAATACTTATTCCTGTCCCACACAATTTTTAGCTTAGCTATACATTAGCTATGCTAATATATAATAAGATATTTATCAGTTATATACTAATATTTACTAATATTGCTTATTTTTGCATGCCCAGTCTGAAGATGTGTTTTTCTACCAACAAATACAGCAGGTATTTTAGTTCATCAAAGGCTTTTATCCTTTCTTCTTCAGTTGCAAGTCAGAATGTATTTCCACATTGCATTTTCCCTGGTGGAAAAATTGATCTAAACACTTCTCTGCCTTCCCCACACTACTTGTTCCTGTTGCCACATCAGTCTTCTGCTATGCTTTTTGTGCAAATGTAGCCATCTGAGGGACAACACTGTAAAACAGATCAGTAAAATCAGGGGCACTAAAAATAAACTCACCAGAAAAAAAATGGCAAGACAGCTGAGTTCGAAAATGTTGGAGAGTGGTGAATCCCCAAACAAAGGGTGTTCCTCAGAACAATATCAGAAACAAGACAACGGACTGGACGAATGATGGACTGGACATCAGATAATGGTAGAGGCTGCAGGAAATACAAAATTATCCATAGAAAAGAAGAGTTTGGTTTTGTCAAGTTTATGTTCAAGATGACAGTTGAATATTCAGAAAACATTTCTAAGAGAGAGTCAGATGTAGGATCAGAGAAATGAAAACATTTACCAATCATATTTGTTACTCTTCCAACATAAGTTTAAAGAAAAGACCATAAACGCATGAAATTCTGGCCCGAGGCACTGGACTTTACAGTATCCTTTCACATGAGATAGCAGTGTTTCACGTGCAAATACTGAAACCACGCTGAGGCCTGCAGTCCATACAAGCATAGATGATGACAATACAGTAAATTAAGATAACGTTGGCCATTTCACACCCTTTCTTCATTACCTATCACTGAAAGAAAAAAGCACTTTTCTTTCTCAGTCCTGTCTGCTCACCTCTCATTATGTTGATATAATTTTTGCCCTTCCACGTTTGACAATGTGCTGTGTGTGCTTATGTCTACTTAGAACATACCAGATGCTTTGCTAGGAGGGCAGTATTTTTGTATTCTGACATAATACTTTGTACTTTTCTGCCAGCAGCTGAATTAAATACCCAGAATGTTTCAATCCTAGATGTTCCCCAGAAAGTGTTTTGGAAACACAGGCCTGTTGGTTTTCATAAATCTTGTATGTCTCACAAAATGCAGCACACATAAGGTATTTCCTCTTTGTTACAGGGTTTGGACAGCCCCTACTTTTCCTTAATACCTCATTGTCATTCTGCTCTATAATAATAAGCAAGCAAACCAACAAACATATCGAAACAAACCACTGTCAGTTTTTGTGCACAGCTTGTGCAAAGATTTTCTTTCCTCCTTGTGCTTTCTGTATTGCGTTCATTGATTATTGTGAATGCTTCTGATGAAAAGCACCTACTTGGCTACAGAATCGCTGCTGCAGAGCTCTCAGGAGGATGGATGGATAGAGGTTTGCTTAAAGGAATAACTACCTGACTACCACACTGAGCACTCAGTCTCCCAGTGAGACTTTTTTTTAGAATTTTAGAACACCTGCGCTCCGTTTGCCTCTTGCTCTCCAGCATTAGCCAAGAGACTTCAGAATATTTGTACTGATTTGCAGAATCCCTCTGGATATTCAGAAAGCAACACATTACTACACTGCTTTGCATTTTGTTGTTGTTGTTCTTTATTTTCTTGGTGATTGCACATTTGAGTTGGTAAAATGTTTCAGTCAAAATTTGTTTACCTATCCTGTCATGCTATGCTATACCCTAATCTGTCTGTTACTCTCTTCATTTTCTTTCTCTTATTCATCGTCACCCTTGTCATTCTTTTTCTCCCCTTATTTTATGAACTTCGGTTCTTCAATTCCATTTCTCTGTACCAAATTACATAAATAAGAATGCAGCCAAGACTTTACAAACAGTTATATGTAACATTTTTTCTGCTTAGCTTCTCCAACTGAATACAATGGCACTACTTGCATGCCTTAAGCAACATGTACATCTTTGCAATACTGGAGTGTAAGTAACTCACTTAGCTACTGGCTTTTACAAGCAAAGAGGAAACTGCCATGGTTTGTACACAACATACCAAAATTCCAGAATAATCTCATTGCTGTTACCCTAATTTTCTACTTTCCCTCCCTGTTTGTTGTAGTCGCCTGTTCTGTCCTTTGCAGATTAAGTATTTCACCATGGAATGACTTGTATTCACTCTTTATTTAATGTACTGGAAGCAGTCCTACTGACTTAAACCAGAATATGCACAAAAGTAAAGGTAAGTGTATATGCAAGCCTTTAACAGACCATACACTGCAAATCCTGCAGGAAAAGTGTGGTACATTTTACTCATTTTACAATATTTGCACATGTTAAATGCAGGTTGGGTAATTAGTAACTTACTCCGGAGTAAGCTTTTAAGTCTCATGCCCACTTAATGGAAGCAACGCTAGTCATCTGTAAACACAGGATAAACACCAGTTCCAGAGAACTCGGAGATGACATGAGACAGTATGAATGATTAACTAGAGATTTAAAACTAAAGTAAAATTAACATATGCAAATAATTCTTAAAATACGCCAGAGGCTAGGCATTCGGAGCTGGCCCATAAGCGGAGGTCAGGAGCAGCAAGCAGGCTGTGGGAGAGGACAGTAGCTGAGACAGGAGTGCCCACAGAGGGAATCCCGTGAAAGACAGGGTGAAGCGCGTTAGTAACAGAAGATGAAGAAGCCAGGGAGGGTGGGCTGCACAGCAGGGACGGAGGCAGACGGGGATTCCGGCTCCCTGTAGTTACCCACACAGAGCAGGGCCATGCCATGAAGGAAAAGCTTGTTGGGCTGATCTTTGAGGTCCTTTCCAACGCAAGCCATTCTGTTATTCTATGATATATGCCGAACATCGTTCAATACCTGGCTCCTACCTATGTGTGTACATCTCTAGTCCAAGCTGAGAGCTGGGTTGTTCAGCCTGGAGAAGAGAAGGCTCCGAGGAGATCTTATAAGCCGCCTTCCAGTACCTGAAGGGGCTACAGGAAAGCTGGGGAGGGCCTTTTTACAAGTCCATACAGTGATAGCACAATGGGGGATGACTTTAAATTCGAAGGGGGAAGGTTTAGACTGGACATTAGAAAGAAATTCTTCATACTGAGGGCAGTGAGACACTGGCACAGGCTGCCCAGGGAAGCTGTGGATGCCCCCTTCCTGAAAGTGTTCAGGGCCAGGTTAGATGGGGCCTTGAGCAGCCTGGTCCGATGGGAAGTATCCCTTCCCATGGCAGGGGGGTTGGAACTGGATGGGCTTTAAGGTCTCTTCTGAAGTTCAGATTCGGTATCAGGAAAAATCTTTTGATAGAAAACGTTGTCAGGCACTGGCAGAGGCTGCCCCGGGAGGTGGTGTAGTCACCATCCCTGGAGGGGTGTAAAAGATGGGCAGACGAGGTACTCAGAAATACGACTTAGTAGTAGACAGCTCCGTCGGACTCGATGGTCTCAAAGGTGTTTTCCAATCAAGCGATTCTCGTTCTACGATTCGGTGTCTCTACGATTCCCTGACTGGCGCCCGCCCTGCAGCACTCAGCTCCCTCAGGCCAGGAAGGAGCAGGGGAGCGCCGGGCCGAGCCGCGCTGACGGGACGGTGCGCGCTGGGGCCCTGCAGGAGCCACCCCACCCCAACGGCTCCGGACGGAGCGGGGCGGGAGCCGCCCCGCCTGCGGGAGCCGCCCCGCCTGCGGGAGCCGCCCCGCCTGCGGGAGCCGCCCCGCCTGCGGGAGCCGCCCCGCCTGCGGGAGCCGCCCCGCCTGCGGGAGCCGCCCCGCCTGCGGGAGCCGCCCCGCCTGCGGGAGCCGCCCCGCCTGCGGGAGCCGCCCCGCCTGCGGGAGCCGCCCCGCCTGCGGGAGCCGCCCCGCCTGCGGGAGCCGCCCCGCCTGCGGGAGCCGCCCCGCCCCGCCGGCCGCGGGCGGTGGGGGCGGTGCCGCCGTGCGCGTGAGCTCAGCGCGCCGCGGACCCCGGCAGCCCGGGCACCGCCCCCCTGCCGCGGGCAGCGCCGCCCCCCCGTGCCCCGCCCGGCCCGGCCGCGCCGCCCCCGCCGCTCGGCTCAGAGCCGCGCTCGCACACTCACGCACACGCAGACACACCGAGGCGTTTCCTGCGCGGGGCCGAACCCGGGCGCGCGCGACGGCACCGCCGCTGCCTCCCGGCGGTTCGCAGGTACCGGGGCGCGGTGGGGGGACACAACCTCGGGGCCTCCGCCGTGCGGCGGAGAGGGCAGAGCGCGGCCGCTGGGCCGGAGCCGCCTCTGGGCGGGGGCGCCGGGAGCGGCGGCCGGGGGTGTCCGGGGGGGCCGGCGCCGCGCCGCGCATTGCTGGAGGGTGAAGTCATCGCGCCCATTGTCTCTCCGCGGCTCCCCCGGGCGGAGCGAGGGGCCCGGCCCGCACCGAGCCGGGAGGCTCGCGTGTCCGTGCGTGCCGGCAGCGGCCCCAGGGCCCCGCAGCCCTACGGCGCTCCGACCGCCGGTGCGGCCGCGGGGCCCGCCGCGCGGTCCGGGCAGGGAACGCTCGAGTCCGGGCAGGGATCCTGGTTTGCCTCGCTGTGCTCTGCTGTCGCCCCCAATCCGCTGCACGGGAGCACCGGAGGGGCTGGCGTACTGGGGGCGCCCATGGAATGGTTCGAGTTGGAGAGGACCTTAAAGCACATCCAGTTCCAGCCCCCTACCATGGGCACTGACACCTCCCACCAGACCAGGCTGCTCAAGGCCCCATCCAACCTGGCCCTGAACACTTCCACGGAGGGAGCATCCACAGCTTCCCTGGGCAGCCTGTGCTACTGTCTCACTGCCCTCAGTATGAAGAATTTCTTCCTAATGTCCAATCTAAATCTTCCCCCTTCCAATTTAAAGCCATTTCCCCTCGTCCTATCACTGCTTGCCTTTGTAATGAGTCCCTCCCCAGCTTTCCTGTAGCCCCTTCAGGTACTAGAAGGCCGCGATGAGATCTCCCCGGAGCCGTCTCCTCTCCAGGCTGAACAAGCCCAGCTCTCTCAGCCTGTCCTCATAGCAGAGGTGCTCCAGCCCTCTGAACGTCTTTGTAGCCCTCCTCTAGACGTGTTCCAACAGTTCCATGTCTTTCTTACTTATTGCATCTCGGCTGTAAAGGCGATGGGAGGACAGGCAGTGAGGACAGCCAGAAGGTGTTTCCCTTGCTTTCGTTCTTCTGCAGAGCTGGGAGTTTCCCACCTGGCAGTGTGCTGTGCCCGCAGCAACGATTGCAGGCGCAGCTGATAAGGATAGAGAAAATAGGTAACAAACAGTGTGAAAAGCAGTGTGTGTGTAAGTGAGCTGAAGAGATGGTTGTTGACAGAGAGGAGGTGGCCGCCTGCCTCTCCACTCCTACTCCAGTGCTGCCTGACAGGAAAAAAGGGGCCTTGCCAAAGGGTAGTGGTGGAGTGGAGTTGTGAGGATGTGCTAGAGGGACAGTAGTAGAAAGCAGTTATTGCTGAGCAGAGAAATCAAAATGTGAAGCCTTCCTGTCCTTGTGGTCACTTGTTGGGAATGTGCCTGTGTTTTCCCTGCAAGGAGCACAACAAATCTTGTTTCTGTTAAAATTCTGTAGTTTGCGTTGGTACTGATCAGCACTTTATCTCAATTGACATCAAGGACAGCATTATTTTTAAAAAGCAGAGGGCACTTCGGAAAATGGGCCTTGAGGGATATAATTCAGTAGACAAAAGTAATCATAAAGTCATTTTTTTTAAATTCTACTTTTTTCCGTCAAAGATTTTGTTGTGGTTTTTTTTTTCTTTTAGTAATTCCTTATTTTTGTCAGCCAGAGAACCATATTTTACAGTCTGGTGAAATATTTTTTACTAAGTCCATTGGAAAAGAAGGTTTTTAGTTTAATATCCAGGTCAAACAACTATAAATTCTGAATTGCCCAGCTATCAGAACTCACATGATTAGAAATGAAGGTTGTGTAATGTAACTTAACTATTCCCAAAATCTTACCAGTGTTTAAGTGTAAACATATAATGATTACTTAAAGCTTTCAGAAAGCTGAGAAAGCATTTTTTTTTTAATTGCATGTGAATTTGGCCTGTTTGGTCCGGAAAATGAAAGCATCACTTTTGCATAATGGCAGTAATGCTACTATTAAAAACACATTCAGTAAAACTTTTCTATATGCTTACTTCTTGAAGTATGCTGAAGTTTCAACTGTGGTTTATACAATTCAGCATTTAGAAAATGCTGGATTCTAGCTGTTATGTTTATGTTGTCAGGTATTTTTGAGTTTGAGGGCGTCAGATCATCAGTTCTAAAAGAGGGAGTTGAAATGTATATGTGTTTTCTTCTTTCCCCTTTGACTTAAATCTGCCACACACTTCTTGCATAGAGCAATTATCATATTTTGATTGATAATGCTAGCTGAGGCTCTGGAGGAAGGCAGATACTTGACAGATGTATTTGTTTACCTCCATGGTGTGTACAAATCCTAGTCTTTCCATTAGTAAATGAATCATTAAAACTCTCTTAGCTGTGGGATTCCCAGTTAGCATTAATATATTCATTAGGAAAAGTTGTTTCATACGCATATGATCAATCTGTGAAAGAATACAAACTCTTAAATTCTTTTGGCGGTTCGGTAGAGCCTTTTGTGATGGCAAATGTGTATCCTTTCTTTTTCTATTATTAATGAACAGCATTTAGCTACTATTCCTCATGACAAAAACTTCAGACTGAATTTGTTCAGAGCATAGGTGATACTCCCTAAGCAGTCCATCTTGTTTTTTGTCATATTTTTGCTTGGGCGTCTTTGTACCTTAGTAAAGATTCCTTCCCCAGGCTCCTTGCCATGCAAACAAAGTAGGATGCCTAGATCTTTACACAGGACTTCTGAATCCTGATTTGGAAGTGCCAGGAAAGGTCTTTGAACTCTGAAGTATAGCTATACTGTTCTGCTCCACTGTCCTCTGATGGCCTTTAGCCAAGCTAAAGCCAAGCTCCATTATGGGGTCAGTTTTCTCTGGCCCATGGTCAGACATCCATAAATAGCTTTGTGCTTTGTTTTCTGAATTGTACATAAATACCCCTTGCCAGCCTAGTAGAATAAATTTTAATACCTGACTAGAGTGTGTTTATGGATACATGTTTTAGGCTGTAATCTCCTTAGTGTGACTTTTGGTTTGTAGCTGAGTTCTGAGCCAGTCAGATTCTTTCATAGGGTCAGTGAATACTCTTTAAAGAACTAATAACAATGTTTGTTTTAAAACTGACTTATCTATAAAGAAGTTGGTTTCATTTTTTTCTGTTCTTATGTTTGTCTTAGTTCTACATTTCCGTTATCCCTCATATGTGAACTGATGGAAGACATGTAGCTGAATGAATTGATGTACGTAACAGCTTCAAGATACTGAGAATGGTATTGGATCTTACATTGCTAAAAGCTTTGGGATTGCACCTGAAAGTAGACTTCCACCAAGAAGGTAAAAAGTTACACTGAGTCTTAGAGAACTGGTTGGCTTTGGTAGTGTTGCAGTGTGCAAGTTTTTTTTTCCATGTAGGAAGAATATGGAAGAGGCCGTATCAGCACCTACAAAACAGTTCTGTGGGATTTTTTTTGAATGTTGCTGTTTTTTTCACAAGAAGAGACTTCCTTTTTTTTCCCTGATTCTCTGTTGTGAAAGTTTTATCTGTGATTTAGTCTAAAGTTAGTTAATTTCTAGTAGTTTGTCCTTTATATCCTCAGTGAAATTATATTTTATTTTTAAGGAAAACCTGAATCCTTTTTGTGTTGTATATACATCAGGTTTCAGATATTGTGTGTTCTGCTTTAACTCAGAAACAGAAGTCCCCAAAGTGGTGAGCTTGAACTGAAGTGTAGAATTCAGTATAGAATTTCAGTCTTTCCTCTTGAGTATTTGTTTGAAGGTTACTTTAGAAGATTTCTTCAAGCACTCTTTTACTTCTCAGTGCCTTGGGATAAGTTATTATGTAAGAAGGTACTTGGTCTATTACTGATATTTATGGATTGGCAAATTTCTTCCAGACTTCTGTAAACTAGTGTTATCCCAGACTTTCTTGTAAGATTATTTTTTAGTTGATGAGAAGAGACTTTCTGGAAGAGACTTTGCTTATCTCATCATAAGACAGCTTAGTCATCTTTCTTCAGTGATCTCTGGTTGTTTCATGTGCGTTTCTGGCAACTTTTAAGCACCACAGAACTGTGTTTTATCTTGGTTTTGAGTGCTGGTCCTTCCCTGGCATGGGTTGCTTGTTTGGTGTGGGTTTTTTTTTTTCCTATTAGTGCAGGTACAGACTCAAGGATTCGAAAGAAATCAATGGATATCTAAAGAGAATTGTAAATATTGTGTGGCACTAGACTATTGCAGGCTTCTATTAGAAGTTTTCTTCCTCTTGTGAGCATGGCTTATACCAGCTTTAAAACAGTTTTTGAGGTCTTCAAAGACAGTAGAATTCAGAGAAGAAAAGCCCCACAGCTGAGCTGAGATGTCATTTTGTGATACCACCCTTAGGTCTTTCCTCATTAAAGCAAGTGAGGAGCACCTGGACTGTCTGTTTTCCTTCCCTTCCAATGGAAGTTGTGGCATACTTTTAAGAAGACTTAACCCTACTTTGAGGTTTTCCCATGGAACAAGAGAAGTAGGAGCGCTTCCCTTTTAAGTAATTTTTTTTGCAATGGAAATGTTACTGTGGGCTGTCCCACTTTTAAACTGATTGAAGTTGCCTACTGGGTGGGTATCAGTATCTTGTTGGGCAGGTAGCTAGAATTCTGCAACTGTAATTGCCGTTTACAGAGCAAGAGTAGCTGCAGATTTTTTTTTTTTCTGAAGGTCAAGTTTCCAAGAGGTTCACTTCACATCAGCTGTATTGTGCCAGTCTGGAAGCTGATGTGAGAGTGGCTTTAACCTAAAGGAATTCAGCCAAGAGACCTGATGAAATGAGCTTTAATAAGTTACATACACACAGGTGTTTCCTCAAGCATTATAATTTCCTTTCTTTAGAGGCCAGTGTATCCCCTGATGATGCCTTCAATAAGAGGTTTGAAGGGCATCTTGCAGAAATAAATGTTTGTACCAATTCAATTTGGTGTAGTCGCTTGTTTTTGCTTCCTAAGTAGAGCACAACTCTGTTAATGCAAGTATCCTGTTATTGTTCAGCACAAACTGTCATTGTGGGACTATGTCAATTCTGTTCTGTTTCCGTTTATAGTTGAGATGAATTACTGTTAAACAAACATTTTTCCATAGGTCCTTTAGCTGTTCCCATAAGGCAGATTAGAGCTCTTATTCTAAATTGGAGCCCCTGGCTGTCCACTTCAGTTGTTCCATTTAGTGAATGAAGAACTGCTTTAGGAAGAGGACTAACTGGAGAAGCTGTCTGCGCTAAGAATCATGTTGCTTTGTCCTCATTGTGTTTCACTGATGCTGCATATTCTCAAAAAAATAAAAGTATCAGTTTTGCATTTCTCAGTTAATGATCAAAAAAAATAAAACCAGACTCTGCTAGCCACATCAAATTAATCAAGTTCTAATTTTATCTGAAAGTGCTTAATCTGTAGGATGGTCCCAGCTATACTGTTAAGTGCACTGTATAAGACTTCTAGTGAGACAAATTTACCTCATTTATGTTTTTAAGAAATGGCTTGTAGGGAGTATGAAGTGATCCTTGGACATCAGGGGTTCTCCAGAACAGTGGAGGTTCAGGTGGGACTGAACTGAAGGTCTTAGTTGAGGTGTGAGGATTTAGCAGTGCTGCCTAACTCGTGTTTTAGATATGATGACATCACAGCACTAGTGTTGCTGAGTTTTGTTTTTACTTCTAAATATTTATATAGCATAGCCTTGTTATCTGTCTGCTCTTAGACAAATAAGAGTCTTTCTCAGCACTGTGATGACTGCATTCCAGAGGAAGAGACAGTTGATGGTGCCATGCCTAAATGCATGTTTTGGCAGATCTTCTGCAGCATCATCACTCAAAACTCAATCCTAGTAAGAAACATTTACACCTTTTTCTGGAAATAGAAGGCTTTTATTTTGTCTAAATTAGATAGTTGAGGAGTGCTTTGGGCTTCTTATGACCTGAAAATTGGGGGCAATATGCTTAGCAGTATTCAGTGCCTCAGTTCTTCCTTGTATTAAGATCTAATTTTACGTTTACAGTAAATATTTTAGTGAGTATTAGCTGAACATTTATATGAGAACCGTGTATAATAAGTGAAGATGCTGACAGAGGGCTTGTTGCAGCATACTGTTTGGCTTTTCTCCTTAATATCTAAATGCTTTATGTGGGGAGCATCCAGCTGTCCCCCAAACATCTGAGAGTGGAAGGACATTTGCATGGGAGTAAATAATGCCTGCAGTGAGACCACCCAGCTGGCAAAAGTGAAGCCTGCTGAGAAACATTTTCTTCTAGTCAGCCATTGAGAAGTGTCTTGCTTTGGGTCTACCTGTCATGTTTCTGTAATAAGCAATCTAATATGTTGATCAATGCGAAGAGTTGTGGCTGGAAGATGGAGTGTTTTCAAGGTTAAGGACATTACTTTTAGAATGTATACTGGAAAAACAATTTTATCAAAGACTTCTCCACTCTTTGTCCTGATGGAGATGCTTGGACTTTGTGTTCCACTCTCTCAAGTAAAATATAAACAGAATAAAGCCTTGAAAAGTAGTTATTTTTTGCTGAGTTGAAGACTTTGCTTCAGTTTCCTGAAAAGAGCAGTTAGCTTCTCAGCTTCATTTCACCTGTGAAGCTGTATCTGATACTTACATTTTATTTGACTTTGCATTTTCAGAAAAAGGAGTCAAGCTTTCCTTTAGATGGCACTGCTAAAAATACACCTTGGGAGACCAGGAGCCCTTTTGCTCAGGGTCAGAGATGAAGGTATCAGGCTTCTAGGTCCTTTTTAAGCAAAGGGGTTTTTAGTGCTTATAGCCTGTGAAGCCAGGCTGTTGCTTTCCTGAAGTGTAAGATTGTTCAGTCAGTGCAAGTTTATCTGTGGGACAACCTCTAAAGCTATTGTGCTCACTATTTCTCTTCAATTTCACAGCACCCTGGTCTTAAGCCATCTTAATTTGAACGGAGTCATTTTTGTATCTAGTGACCAAAAGTGTTTTTGTCCCCACATTCCTACCTGCCTACTTACTTTTCTTTCTTCCCTTTTCTGTTCCTTTTTGCTGCTGGTTCCCTCCCCACCACCACCTTTATGTGGCAATAGACTTTTGTTCAGACTTTTTCTGTGGTGGTGGTGGTGTGTAGCTGCAGAAAAGCAGACTTTGCCTTCTGTGACTTGACCCCAGGCAGAAATTCTGCCAAGGTAAGAATAGAAGAGAGCCCTGTAAGCTCAGCAGAGGAGTCCCAAGTCTTTCCATTATTAACAATTAAAGATGATTCCAGGATGAACTAGGTAATGGATTAACTAACTAATGAAAAGAGAACAAGAATAAACAATGAAAGATCCTGCCTTGAAAGAATTCAGATTACATGCTGCCTGCCTGTCTGGGAAAAGAACAACAAGCTCTCCTGTTTTCAGTGTTAATTTAGTTAGCAGATAAGGTATATGATGTGCCAGATAAACTTATCTTTTGCTGTTGACTTGAAGCTTTGCAAGGACCTGTTGTTTACTGGGGAATAGGTAAAGAAATAAAGCATCCTATTTAGTCCTACCCAGCAGTGCTTCAGCTTTTTTTCTCTAGAACAGTAAGCAGTGAAAAGGGTTTCTTCTCACCTCCTACACCCTGCCCTAATCCTGGCCATATCTAGAAGAGTGCTTCAGTAAAATATAAAGACGGTGACATGGTTTCGTTGTTACTTTTTTGTGTTTTGTTTGAGGTGTGAAGTACTGCAGTATTTTTTCAGGGCTATATAATCACAGCCTTTTATCTCAAAGGGCATACAGTATTACCTTTCTGTTTCAAGGGTAACAATTTCTAAGTCACAGTTACAACCTAAATTACCTCCCACAATCTGTGGCCATCTTTGCACTGTGTGCCTTTTAAAGCCATGATATGGAAAATGGCATATGCACAATTAATGCAAAGCCACAGTATGCTGCATTTGGGGGACCATAGTCCCTTAAACCTTCTGTAAATTTGCTTTTGTCCATCTCTGGTTAAAAGTAAAAATAATAAAAAGTATGTATTTTGATAATGGTTGTTGTTCCTCCTGAAATACATGAAAACACACATCTAAGAATATGAAGAATAGTTTTATTGTGCTAAAAGTCATTCAGTGAGAGAACAAAGTAGAACTCTGAAAGGGGGGAGCTTCCAGTTGACACGACGGTAAAATGCTCCACTGTGTGGGAGCCTTCATAGATGGATGCTTTTAACTGTAAAAAGCAGTGTAGGTACTGAAGCTCTCTGTAAAACGTAGTCCTTCTGAACTTAGAACTACTCTTTTTTAAAGTTCATCTCTCTGAAATGTGTGCTTTGTTTGTGTGGTTTCTGTAGGCTGGTGACTGAATAAGGGTGGATTTGGAATATTTGGTGATAAAGCTAAAACCTAGTTTTGGTGATTTGATTTTCTTAAAAAAAAAAAAGGGGGGGTAGATTTACCTTCATTATCACATGCCTGTCAAGTCATCAAAGTAGTTGACTGCAGTGTATGGCTTTGAGTAAGTATTGTCTGACTCATAGGTGCATACAGTAACTTTGACTTCTCCAGTGAGCGTCCTGCAAAATGGTGCATCTTCCGAATGAAGAATGGCTCAAATTTTAATAATATGTAGAATGCCTGTGTAGAACTCCTTTCTGTTCTGAAGACAGCAAAACTACCAGCCTTCAGGATGCTGGTAGTTCAACTTTGTTTCTCAGAAACCATGGTAATGAGCACACTAGAAATAGGTAGGTATGGCTTCTGCAGGAGTTATATTACTTTTTTTTTGCCCTGGTTTTGTAATGTGAAGGATTGCACATGTCAAAGTGAAGTGGATTCTGCCATTGTTTGCAGTATATTGTTGTTTTAAGGTTCAGGTAAAATTCTCAAATGTTAAGGAATGCCAGAATTAAGGTTGCAGAAGTAGCCATAGTTTGATTGCCTTTTATGCCTGCCTTTGAGTTATAGTCCTTAATTATACATCTGTGTTTTTTTGGTTTCTTTTTCTTCCCTGCAGAACGTTCCTCAGAATACATTTGCAGAGTCCAATAAGGAGTCTGCCTATATTGGGTATCAGTAAAGCTTGTGTCTAGGACAATTTGTTTCCTTTGAATAAGCTTGGAGATACAATGCAAATAAAGCTGAAAACTGAAAATATTTTCTACTTGTCTAATTAGGGTATCTTAATCCTGGCTGTTGTGGTATTTCTTGCTTTGGCAGAGGGGTGTGTGTGGGGTGTGTGTACGCACAATGGATGCTGCAGGTATCTTTGAACATACAATTTGCTGTGTAGTATAGTCTGAAATAAATCGAGTTCTTGAGTATCTTGGATCAGGTACCTGAGGTTGGTAAATAAATTCGTCCTTAATCATATACTTAAATATTGTGTCCCTTAATAGGGATGGTAACTGCTCCTGCAGTGGGATTTGGTATGGCAATTGGCTATTTCAGCAGTATTTATCTAACATATCAGTTGTCTGCAGTGGCCTGTGAGGAACTAAATTCCTGCTTTCAATGTAGCCTTATATGTAGTATTCTTTCCTTGTTTAGATAGGGGGCACAATGTGAACCTGGCAAAGATCCTAAAAGGGGGAAGGGGATAGAAGGCATGCAATTAAGCTGTCGTAATGTACTTCATTCAGCACTCGTTTCCAAACTCCAGGGCTTCATTCTGTTTAATTGAGAAGTTATTTCTAATGGAGTTTGTGTGCTGTTTCCTAGCTGTTAAAAATAATAATTGCAATCATATCAGCAGGTTTGGAAGCTACTCACTAGGCAGACCGCTGCTATTTGAGCTAGTGGTGTCTAATAATACTCTGCCATGCTTTATAGGGATCAACCCTAGACAGTATGATCCATGCACTTAGGCAGAGGGTTTTATGGATGTCTGGACTGTGGAGGATGAGCGCTGGAGGAAGGCATACTTTGACAATACAAGCCGCTTTCGGTGCTTTTATTTGTCACCAGCAGTGTACCTTTTACTTTCTCCATGCTTAACAGATTTTTATCTAAATCCTATTCATAATTAGTAAGTTGTGATTTTTGTTAGGAAGATGTCTTAGCCAATCTAAATTGATATCCTTTTCAATACTTAATCTGATGTCTTGTCATTTGGAGGTGCTCCCTCTTTCTGTTCCCAGTTGAGATAAACTTTATAGGGTCTTTTTCTTACCTTTACCCTGTGTTTGTTAGTTCATTTTCCTTTAGTGTTTGTGATTAGCCAGTCAGCTCTCCTGCCTCACTGGGTTTTTAACGAGATATACTGTCTCTGTAACTTGTGCTGAGAGTTCCCAGATTACTTCCCTGAACAACTCCTGTTGGTCTCCTTGCTCTGCAATCCATATTTTTAATTAACAAATTTTTCCCTGGCACACTCTGATGGAGATTCCATTCAGCCATCCTATTCCTCATCAGGTGCTGATGTCAGTTGCCCTTCTGGCAACCACCACTTCCACTGTTGGTTGAATTGCAGAATGGTTTGGAGGACACAAAGAGCAGGGTGGCTCCTAGGTCAGGTTGCTCAGGGTTATGTGTAAGCAAGTTTGGACTATATCCATTCTTGTTTTCATCTACTGTTTCTCCCTGACCCCCATTCTCTCTGTGAGTTTAATCTTGTGTCCTCTATATTTGTTCAGAGTCTCTTCTGTGGTGTTGTTACTTAGTAGTGGAATCTTGGAAAGGGTAAGTCACGTGCTAGCTTTTTCTGGTACTTTGAGCTGTCATATTTGACACCTGAAAGTGTGAAAGGAAAATTCTGTTTGGTTTCAGGCTGGGTTGAGTTCGGAAGATTTTTAGCAAATAACTTACCTGATTTTCAGCAAAGAGTATATATCTTTTTCTCCCATTCCCAAAAACTTGCAAGAGCAGCTATATTCCAGTTGCTGGAAGGCTGATTAAAATATACATCCTAGATACACAGGGCAGAATGCAAATGCCAGCTTCAAAGTGTTCTAGTGATAAACCTTACCAGAGGTTATACTGCAAGTTTAGGATTTCTTTTCTAAGATAAGATAATTCGCTTTAATAAAGTGTTGTATTTTGAGGTCTGGAGGTTTTATTTTTTATTGGCTTGAGTAGTTAGGTTGAAATCAGAGTGCTGGAAGTCTTCGCATGTAACTTTCAGCCCAGTTTGCTTGAAGATTCTAAGCAGCTTTGGAAATACAATGTTACAGTGGGAAGTGCCAAGGAGTTTTAATAATAGAGTTACTAGCCTTTCTTTTTAACAAGAAATTATTGTCTTTTGAAATAAATGACTTAACTGTAAAAATGAGGTGAGTCACATGCTCTTAACTTATTACTTCAGTTTCTGTTTTCAATAGCATGGCTATATTTTTCCAATTTGACTTAATCTGATTGCTTACGTTCTCCTCCCCCATAACATCTGCTGTTTAACCATGAGGTGCTATATCCATCCTTGCTTTAAGCCTGCTGCCTTTTGTAGCGCTGCTATACTCTTATGTGTAGAGTAAGTTCTGGCGAATGTTTGCCTTTTAGGAATCAGTCCCACAGAACAGCATTGCAAGCTGCTTTGGAAGCTTAGCTGATATTGTAAGGACATTGTTAATTCAGCAAATAGCTGCAGTGGTTTAAAATGTTAAATCTGTTATCACCTCCTATTCATGAATGTCGTCCTCCTAGAGTTTACTTATGGACAGCCATCAAAATGAATGCTCCTGCTTCCATTCAGTTCTTGGTATGTAGCTTAAATGTATCTTACAGGCAGTTTAAACTGAACATCTGATCTCACAAGAGTGCAAGGTGGCCCTGTTCTCAATTTCTGCTGCAGGATGGGTTAACCCACAACAGAGACAGCACGGACAACTGCTTTAGTACATCTAAACCTTTTAAGCTAGGTCAGTAGGGACTTCATCTGTAAGGCTCTCAAACTACATAGTGAAGCTTACCGAGCATAATGCCCTTCTATACCAGTGCCTCTTGCTCCGGATGTTGGAAAAGATGCATTCCCTGTAGTATTCAACATTTTAAAATGCAGGGAAATAACTTCATATCTGTCTGCATTCCTGTAGGACTTGTCTGCCATGTTTCTCTCCACAGTGAGTTGCTTTTGTGCATTGTTGGAGGAAATTATATTAAAACTTAAAAATCCTGCAAGCTGCCTAATTGCACATTAATATAGTTTTGTAAATGTCTTTTTTTTTCCTGTGGAAATAGCATATTAAAGTTATATTTACCTTAATTAGTCTTAAACAACTCCAAGTGTTACTATAAATTGATAACTGATCTATAGAATGCAAAGTAAATTTGAACTAAAGTTGAGGGCGTACTGAAAACCGAGGGTGTACTGTCTGATGGAATTCCGCAGTCTAGCGTAAAGCTTTTTTTTTTTTTTTCCAATGGTCACATCCCTTGGTATTTTAACATTTAATTGTAGTGATGTTGTGGTTTTCTTCGTATATTTACAACTTGAAGTGACACCGGTGTTTTCCTGGCACTATGATCATTTAGTTTTGTGCTTAGGGCCATAGAGCAGTGCTTGCTAGTATTGTGGATAATACACTTCAGTTGCTTTCCTTTTGTAAAGCAGTAAGATAAATATTAAAGTATATGCGCTAGCAAGTAACTTAAGGAAATGTTTGAAAGATCTCCTGTGCTGGCATAAAGTTCCTTTTCAAGAAACTTAAATAGCTTTTCAATGAAATTATATGCCTGCTTCCTCTAATGCATTTGTGTAACTATTTTCTTTGGAACTGTAGAAGGAAATAAATTATTTCAAATAAACAGTGAAGCTCCTTGACTTCAAAGAACTTCAAAAGTGAAGTAAGTTCACTTTTCTTCCTCAAATGAATAAAACCCAAACATACCTTAGTTTGTTGCATTGTTTATTCATGTGTGTAAATCTAAAGGGATCTTCATCTTGGGTCTTTCATAGGAAAAGGATTATTAACATAGGACACCTTTAATTTGGTTACATTATGGACAAGGTTTAGTGGTGGACTTGATGGTGTTACAGTAAGGGCTGGGCTTGAGTGCCTTTTCCAACCTAAATGATTCTGTGATTTAGTGTTGGAAAAGATTTGTTGTATTTCTTCTCATCTGTTGCGTATCTTTATTACAGTGATGTAAAAAGAAAAGTTCTCCTTGGAGATGAACTCCATGTATGAGAAGAGGCAATACAGCTAATATTTTCTGCAGTGATGCTGCAGGGCAGTGTCTTTTCTTCTTCAGTGACTCCTTACCTAAAGTATCCCAAAAATAGATGAGATAGCATCTGTTCTCATGCTCTGCTTAGCCAGGACATTACTTAAGGAATATAATTAAAACATAATAGTTTTACTGGCATAGACTGCATAATTAAGATGCTTGCAGATATTTAATCTTCAAATAAGCTTATATATGCACACAGATCAAATTAAAAAATATTGGATGCTCATTTGTTGTCATTGCTCTATTATAACTACAGCATTGGATGCTCCTAAAATGCTGTCTTGTTTACATTTCCCTGGCAGTTCATTTTCTGCAAATCTAACCTGCGAGGACTCCTTTCCCCCATGCTCTCAGGATGCCGTGTCAGTTTTATGTTTTAGCATTTGCAAAAACTTGGTGCTTGTTTTGTTTGCTTTGGTCTGTTATCAATACTTGTTTATTAATGTGTGCTGCTTTAATATTGCATGGTGTAATACAGTGCTTTTAGCAATCTCCTGGAAAGAACATGATTTCTATGATTTCTGTCAGTTCAGTTCTACTTTGCAGCAGTTTTTTGGTAGATTTGGAGAAACATTTTCTGAGTCGGTGATTAGTGAAATTTTTTTTTTATTGAAAAGCCAGAGTGGACGTGAATAACATATAATTACAAGGACAATGTTTTATATACCGAAAGCTCTCCCTAGCTCAGTAATTGGTCTGACTTCCTCTTGCTTTTAATCAGGACATATTATGCCATGTTACACCATCCAAATCATTAAATTATTGGAAAAAAATGCCCATCACAGCTAGATAAGAGTGTACTTTGTTTCATTAGAATGAAATTACTTTAATTCTTTTTTTAAGGAAGCTTTACTTCACAAGTTTGTTTATTGTTTAGAATAGGTTAGTAATAACATTGTTTTCCATCCTGTATTTGGTATTTTGGGAAGGATTTTTTTTGGGGGGGGGAAGAAAATATTTGTTAGAAAACTGAAATACTAATGTATATTTGCATAGTCATAAAATTTTAACTTCAGGACACTCTAATCAAACTTGTTCTAAATTTGAGGAAGCTTACATTCGTTCCTGAACGTTGTTTGCTAATACACTTTTTAAAAGGCAGGACTTTGAATTACTGTAGCATCTGACATCCAAGGCATTAGCTTAAAAATTTTTCCTCTTGCCAGCTGTTGTTGCAAACCATAGCTAGTTAATGTATTTCCAAGACAATAAAAATAATGAGGAAAAAGTAAAATTTAAAGTCAATGTAATTCTTTTGAATAATTCAGTTGCTATTACAATATTAGATATTTGTCTTCAATTATTCTGATAAAAAGTGAGGGCTGTTTTAGATGTTGGATGTAATCAGAGGGGAATATAGAAATAGTAGTGCTGTAAAGGAAAACAAAGAAATGGAATTTACCTTGATTCAGAGTGTGGTTCCTTGTTTAACTGTGCATACCTGATCATGTATCTAAAATCTTAGTAATACACAGAGTATTGGTATATTCCTGCCATACCCCATATTTTTTTGTGGCTGATACAGGGATTGACATGAGTTCACATTTCCCCTCCACCTTTAAACCAAAACCAAATCTAGTCGCAGTCCCGCCCCCAGCTCAGACTGGGAAAGAGCAGAGGTTTTGCACTGGGCTGGGAAGGCATGTTTTTTTCTGACTGCTGCAGATGGCTATGGACAACTTTGGAGCCTGAAATTAAATCACTAGAACAGATGCCAGTGTCGGCTGAAAGACACCCAGCGAGCTCCAGTGGGATTCTATCACAAGTTTAGTAATGCTTCATGAATGAGAAAAAAAAAGGACTGTCAGTTTGCTGTAAAATTTGTTATTAAGACACAAACTGTGCCTGCTCAGGATGCAACTTGGTTCATTTCCCCCTTTATGAGGCAAAAAAAATTTTGGTCCAAAGTTTAATTTCAAGTGATAAATGGGATATCTAATTTAGGTTATAGGCTGGTTCTGTTGTTGTTCTCTGTGTGCAATTAGACAGCTCTTTTAGTGATCTGTGACATCCAGAGTCAATATGATCTGTGTTTTGACTGCCATTTTAATTTTTTTGTGGAAAGATATTTTCTTGAATGATTGGCTTCTCTGTGTTTTTTTTTCACATGGTGATTTTTTTACTCCTCTTAAATACGAAATGGAACAGTCCAGAATAAAAGATGCTCACGAATGACAGGGTTTTGCACTTGTGCAGGGAAATTATTTCAGAACTTGAGGCTAATTTTTGTTTGTGGCCATTGTATCTTATTTCTTAAAGTTTGCTGAAGGAGGTCTTACTGGAAAGTAAATGCAGTATGAACAGCGTATCTGTAAAACGGAGGCCCAGGGTTGTTTGAAATAAAGCCTGTTGTGTGCAAAGCTGGAAAGAAAATGAAGGGTTCACTCTAATTTGGCACTGGTGTTTATTTGGCAGCCCTCCTGTATTTTCTTATATTGGCTGCTGTTCCATCAGGCAGTACATTTACATGTGGATCACTTAAATTCCACTTATTCAACAGCCAGGTGAAGATGTGATGCATCAGACCTGTGCTATGCCATAATAGGGAGAAAGACACAAATTTTTCTGAACAATCCCGATTTGCTGTCTTTTAAAACTGTGCCTTTTTTAATCAGTTTGTCTCTTGAAGTTGCTGTCACTTTAAAACAGAATGAATCTTATGTAAGACCAAAAACTTCATGGTGTTTCTTCTCAAGGTTTATTATTTCAGTCTGATTCATTTCCTGTTTTTCTGCTAATGCACTGACAAAAGCAGAAATGAGTATTCTTCAACTGTTTGTAAATCTAGAAAATATGTAATTGACTGTATTACAGGTGGCTGTGTGTACCTGTAAATGATGCAGAGGTTTATACGGTACTTTCCTCTCTCATTCTCTGGTTATGCACTTGCTTCCCCAGCTAATCCCACTGCTCCAAGGCTTCACATTTCTCCAGGTGGCAATTCTGCTCAGATGTGAGAAAGATGAGGTAAGTTAGAACTTCTGTTCTCATATCATAACTTGAGAATCTGAAGATATTCAGTAAGATTAGTAGCAAATGAAATACTTGCTTTAAAGGAGTATTTTTTTTTGCGCTGTATTTCATTAGGCTGTTGAGCTCATTACCATAGACTTTCTTGGGGATTCATAGCATTGAGAGAGACACTTGATATTTATTTTGATATCGAAAGCGGTAGAACAGTCTGGCAGGGAGATAAACTTACTTTTTGGATTTGAAAGCAGTCTGACAAGTTACAAGTTCATGTTTAGGGCATGGGTCCTGTGGAAGATTTCTTTCACCCTTCACCTGCACTATCGAGTCTTACGTGCTCTGGAGACAGGATCATGTACTCGTGAAAGCCAGTGCTACTGTTCTTGTGTTATGGTGAGCTTTAAGGGTAGTTGAGAATGTCCATGAATATTTAAATAATTGTGTGTTCTCTCGTAATTGCTGATACCTGGAAATGTATTGATATTGTAACATTTTAAAACATTCTTGTAAAATATATGATATTTGAGTGAACTATAGAAATATAGTAAAGGTACATCACAAGAATGTCTTACATAAAAGCTAAATCCCATCCCTTTCTAGCAAATGCCTGGGAAAAAATAAGCATTTCCAACAGGGTGTATTTTCATGCTGTAATTCACAAATTTATTAATTAGGAGACAGTTGGAAGTTTACAGTTTCTTTTACAAAACATAATCAAATGAAGTAATTGCTTAAATGGCTTTTTTAATTAAAGTGAGGATTACAGTATTATAGTATTTAAATCCTTTTTTAATTTCTATTTCAGAATTAGTTTTGTAATACAGCAGACTTGATCTCGTATGTATTTATTTCTTGGTTAGGGAAGACTGCTTAACTTTGGAGAAGCAAAAACAAGGCCTTCAATCTTTTAAATTCTTTTTATAATGAGATTATCTATGTGTAGATAAAGCTTTATTAGGTCCTTGACTATAGAAAACTTCATCTGAAAGTGTCAACCTTTCTGTTACAGTTTATGAAATTAGTACTAGAAAACAAAGTTCTTCGGGATTGTTTTTGATATTTTTTATCGGTATTTGTCTTTCCTTCTAGATATGCGTGTCCTTCAAGGATGAGAAAGGCGTACTCTTGAATAGCATTAAATACCTCCAGGCTACCATTATGGACCATGCATTTTGCTGAGCAAATAAAAATTTAAGGGCTCTTACTCCAGTGATGTCTGTCATATGAAGGATATTGTACTGTAAAATGAGCAAGGGATAAAAGGGAGAAGCATAATCTTTTTGTACTGGCATAGTCTGTGGATGTTTGAGAGACTATGGTGATACATAGAAGGGAGGAAAAAACGTGCTCTGTTTCTGCTCCAGATGGTGCTGGGGTTTATAAACGTTTTTAAGGATAGCCATGATGATGAGAGACTGGACTGGTGTTCTACATAAATTAGAGTACAGGCAGATGAATACAAGTTGTGAGGTTGTGGCTTAGTGCTTAGTAGCTCAAATGTAGGAGGCTGACTGTTCATGTGATCCCAGACGAGCTGTGAGATAAGACTTGTTCTCCTCTGTCCATTATCAGGCTGTTCGGTGCATTGTCTGTGTGAGGGTTTGGCAAGTCACTTTGTCCCAACCTCGTGTCTGTAAAATAAAGATGGCTCCTTTCTCTCATGCTGTGTATTTAGAATTTACACTGTATATGGGAGGACACGCACATATGCTAAGTGTAGATGTAGTGGAAATGGTCTTGGTAAGTATTCATTTTGACTGGGCCACTATCATCAAGTAAGCAACAAAGTATTCATCTTTTTAGGAGTGTATGGCTGCATGTGTATACAATACTTGAAATTGACAGTATCTTCTATAAATAGGATAATAGAAATATCTATAAATACTTCACATTATGAAAGCAGGCATTCAGAGTTTTTGTTGTATTTCATTGAAGATGTAGTTGGTCTGAAACATTTCTGTTTTATGGCTTAGCTTGATATTAAACCAAACACAACGCCCCCCCCAAATATTTCTGAGAAGGCAGAGGAAAGGTCTCTTATTGCTTAAAAACATAATCCCTTGCAACAGCTCTGACAAACTTACAGTGTCTGTGATTTGGAGCAGAGTTGGTTGTCTTTTTTTTTCTTCCTTAGCAAGGCCTTACCCAATCTTTATTCTTTCCCTGTGAAAACTTGCAAAGAACAAGCTTTTAGAAAATGGTTTTGAGCATTTTCTTTAAAGATTGGTTGATGTGGCACCTACATTCTTGGATATTTCACATACAACCAGAATTTTTCAACCATTGCAGCAATTGATGACGTGCTTAAATTTTGTCTCCCAGCTGCCAGGCATCAAGTTAGTAATAAGACCCCAGTGAGAAGGAGGAGTGCTTCCTCTGCACTTGGTTCTCTGCCAGGTCCAGAGGCTTGAGACAAAGTGGGAGATGCCTACCTGCTGTTCAGAGGAGGCATAGGAAAGGGGGTGAGAAGAGGCAATAGAGGAGGGAGAAGGAAGAGGGATAAGTATATGCCTTGAGGAAGAGTAGGAAGAAAAGGTTGCATGCTGGGGTAGAGGAATTAGGGGTGGTGAAGGCTGAAACTCCTGAAACAGCTGCTTTTCAACTTTTTTTAGATCAAATCTCCCTTCTTTTTATGATAACTTTATCTGTTTCCCATTGCTGTTCTTCTTGTGCAATATGTGTGTATTTGTAGCTCTCATACTTGAGCATCTGCAAAAGAAAATGATAGAAGGAGAGAAGGAACTGTTCACAGGTGTTAACCCTGCTAAGTATTGGCCAACATCTGGGCCAGTGCAGTGGCCACCTGGGTTTGGTTCCTGGGGGGAGGTGTGGATGGGAAAGGTAAAAGAAGCTTGGCCCTGGATAGCCCTCTAAGCTACCACCCTGTGTCTGCTGTGGCAGAAACATGGATTTATTTCAGTTTATTGTGTTCCTCCACTGAGATGTATTCCACAACCCCTAGTTTAAAAGGCACTGTGACAGACTGTAGTCTGCTTGAGGGAAGGCATTCTTTTAGGTTTCTTTTCTTCTTTAGATACCTGTGGGTCTAATATTAATCAAATCTGTTATGAGTATAGATATTTCAAAGAGAAGCTAATCATAGCTAATGCTTGCTAACTCTTCTAATTTCATGTCTGCATATTATGAATTTGTATAAAATTTATGTAAGAGAACATTCTCATGCCCTAACACCAAAAAAAGGTTGATATTGAAATCGCTATAGGAAACAGCCACATTATTTGGTGCATGCTGGAGTATAAACTTAGGATAGGAAAAGCTAAAATGAAGAGTCTCTGGTAGCCTCATTTGCGGAGTGTTTATGTGGTGTTGGTGAAGGCCCTTAGAGTAGTTAGGTGTTTGTTTTCCTGTATGACTGTCTTTAGACATGGATCTGCAGGTGGCTACTGCTGTCAGTGCTCAGCCTAAGTTTTGAGCTTGAGCAGTCCTATTATGACACAAAACAGCCTTACAGCTTTGGCAACCTGTAATATCTTAATTGTATATCAGGTGGTAGTTTTAGTCTTGGTATCTGCTTCTCATTTTGTAAATTTGGAGAAATAATCTTCCATTGCAAAATTACTATGAAGATTTCATAGAAGTGCTCTGAAGATAGCTTTCTTAACATCTTTGAAGCCATTAGTCTGATTAAAAGGTCTTATGGATTTATGTGGTATTTGTGAACTCAGTGTTGCATAATGTTGTTACAATGCAAAAAAAAATGTACAATACATAAGCCAGAGGGCCTCATTTATTAGGGAAATGAGAAATAGCCATCTATGGAATCATATAATCATAGAATGCTAGGTTGGAAGTGACCTCATCTGGTCCAACATTTTTAGGTGATACGTAGTTTAAATGAGATGGCCCAGCACCATGTCAAGCTGAGCCTTAAAGGTGTCCAGTATAGAGGAATCCACCACTTCCCTGCGGAGATCGTTCCAAAGCTCAGGTGTTTTCATAGTGAAAAATTCTTGGGAATCCAATCTGAATGTTCCCAGGAGCAACTTATATCCCTTACCCCTTGTCTTTTCCATGTGACTCCCTGTAAAAAGGGAGTCTCTGTCCTCTTGGTAGACACCCTTTATGTACTGATACATGGTAATAAGGCCTTCCATAAGCCTTGTCCTCTCAAGGCTGAACAAACCTGGTTCTCTCAGCTTTACTTCATATAGTAGGTTTCCTAGTCCTCTGATCATCTTAGTACCCCTCCCTCCTCTGGACCCTCTCTAGTCTGTCCACATCTTTTTTGTATAGCAGGGACAAAACTGAACGCAAGTGGATGGATGGATGTGGGATGATGAATTTAGTTTTTATGGGCAGCTTGCATTCTAGTATCCTTAATTTTTGAGCACTCAAGTGTGCAGTGTTAAGTGTCCTAAGAGTTCTTGGTGTAGCTTTGTATGCCTCTGTTACCCATAGAATGTTTTATAATGTTGTCTGTCAGAAGCAGATAATGTATTAATTAGGGCAAGGGCTTTCTTGGGGGCAGAAGAAGTATAAGGTGGTGTCTTCTCTAACCACGTTGGCACTTGTGATGTGCTTTGCTATGCAATTCTTGTCAGATACGAAATGGTTATATTGGAGTTTCGTGGTTAAGTATACTGTGGGACATACTTGATTCTACATGAAAAACTTCTTAATACAAAAATTTTATTGTTGTGTTTGCTAGAAAAAGACTTGGTAGCTCTTTCTTGGTGTATCTTGATACTCTAGACAAATGTAAAAGGATTAGAAAAGATGCCCTTATTAAGACAGAAAGTTAAAGTAGGAAACCTAGTTGTCACAGATGCTGAAACACGGGTGTGATCCAAACTTGTATATTAATTTCCTTCTTTGCTATCAAGGAGGGGTAGAAAATGTCACTTAGCCTGCTGTAAAATAATTGTTTAAGAGAGTACCTAAGGAAAACAGGGCATCTTCTAAAAACCTTACTAGCCTGAGAACAATTTTTGTCACATCCTCCCCCCCGTTTCCCTACTCTCAGTGACTTAGATAGCACCATCTTACTGGTGAGGCGAACAGACAATATTGCATCAGTGTGCCCGTTGTAGAGACTTGTGACTTCTCTGGTAGCTTATCTTTCACTCCACCCATTTCATGTTTCTTCCGTCTTTCTTCTTTTTCTATCCCCCTTTCTGTCTCAACTGCACAGTTCTCTAGGATTGTGGTGCCAGAGGTGACTGGACATTAAATAGAAAGAAGAGGGATTGTTCAAGCTGTTAATTTTTAATAACTTGGTAGTTTCTGACACAAACTCTCTCCTGTTCCATTGAAAAGTCACAAATGGAGCTGAAGGTGCTATAGCCTCTCTGATGGGGAAGTGTGGGCTGATATAAACTGTGTCAGTTATATCAAAATTAAAATTTAAACCAAGCGGTATCTTTTTGTATGGAGCTGTTATTTTCCTAGATGGAACAATGTCAGCCTGACCAGCAGTCATTTTGAAAAGGCTGCACTCAGCATGCTTTTCAGTTTGAGTTAAGGCTGGGTCGTGTAAGTAAACAATGAAAGTCTTGTGGCGTGAGCTGGGACAATTCCTTTTTGGACATAGTATTGTGATGTGAGAGGTGACTTGGCAGATTGTTGTCCTAGTTATTTGCATTTATTATTAATATTTTTTTACCTGTTTGGATGTTAAAATCCTTTTGAATGTGCCTTGGCCTTTCTGCTTCTTTAAATTCCATTGCACAGTGCTCAGTTACAGGACTGCAGTAGCTACAAGGTGGCAGTTTTCTGTTGATGAGTGACAACAATTTTGCTTTTATGAGGAGAATTCTTTAATGGTACTGGCTAAAAGTTTTCGGTGGAGTGTTTCTGTAGTTGCACACAACTTTTTTAAGAGTAAGAAATCATTTATATTTCTCTAGTGCAGTACCTTCCAGTCAGTAGACTGATTTGAGGATGAGCGCTGAACAGTGGGATTGTGAATCACACCAAAAGGTTTGAAATGAGGACAAAAAGGGGATTGTCTTGAATAGCTTTATTGATGATGGTTATCTTAAAAGATGTGAGCAGGAAAAAAGACTGGAAAAAAAGGAAGGAAAGAGCATCTGAAAACTTCAGAATTAGTTTCTGAATAACTTCATTTACAAGTTTTTTTAAATACAGTGTTGAGTAATGGGTTAGAGAAGGGTCTATAAACTCTCCTAACTGAAAACATGCTTAATATACCAGAAATGTAAAAAAAAAAAAAAAAAAATCACAATTTTTCTCAAAATGAATGAAATTTTGAAAGTATCTGTTGTTTTGAGTCACAGCGTTGAAGCTTCTGAATAACTATTAAATCATAAAAATTCCAATTTTAAAAACTTACCTATACTAAAATGATACGATTTAAATGTCTTCCAGACTAATAGATACTATTTGACATTTCATATGCTTTATTTTTTGGGTAAAGTTGTTAAATTTCAACATCATTGAAGAAGTTCATCCTACAATGGAAACAGATGTGCAGCTAAGGTTTTTGCAGGGAACTTTCATTCCTCAGTAACAGTGATTGGGCCTGTTTTATTCTGTGTTTTGGCACTGTTACAGCATATGATTCATTTTTGTCTCATGCAAGCTGTAGCAAGGAAACAATACACATATTGCAATGTAAGAAGGTTACAGAAGTACATTTCAAATAGAATATGAAACAGTCGTCATTCATTTTGTGGAAGTTTCATCCTGGGTTATAATGCAGACTTGGGAAGAAAATAAATCTCACACAGATGTTTTTCACCTTTGCTGTAGGCAGTTCAGTGCAGCCTGAAGAATGGAGCTGGTGATAATGCTCCATTCTTGAAACCTTGAATAGTTTTAGGGTTGTTTACCTTGGCTATTTCCTCACCCCCAACCCCCCTGATAAAACATACCACATTATTTTGATTTGTTTCAATAGCCAGAGGAAAACTCTGGGGTTTTACCAGAGCCTAGGATTTATACCTGTGTAGTAGTCCTTACAGCTCAGAGGAAGGAAGCGGTGATAGATGGAGTTCCAAAGAGCAGCTGGCACCGTGTCCAGCTGTTTTGTATTGTTCTGGTCTTGTGGAGAGATGGCAAACACAAATACAGGTTTGTCCAGATCACAGTCCACTGAGTTGGAATGGTATCTGAGTAAACTGCAGTCAACTCCAAGTAATGTTTGATGGTGTCACCGGGTTATCTAGAGGCAGACGTGGCCCTTTGTGAATATAAAACTTGAAGTTCTGTGGGGCTGGTTTTCCTTTAAATGTCGACATCACCTCTGGTTCATTTGGTTTCTCAGTCAGAGGCTCATTTTTCTCGCAGGAGCTGATTTTCATTCAAGGACCGAGTCATGTTGTCAGTGGCTGTGGATGCTAAACATTATCCTTGAGTGTTTGTGTGCAGGTTTGTAAAGTCCACATTTTATTTAAATCTGTTTCAGCGTCTGCTGTCATCTCTGAAGGTTCTTGTGTTTTATGTAGCACTTGCTATATGTCAGGTAGAAGCTCTGATAGAAGTGAGGAGCCTTATAAATGTATATGGGTAAATGAGTAAGGTAATGAAGAGCAAGGTCCTTGTGCAGTGAGGTGACTGCAAACGTCCTTTTGTGTACAGGCTTGAGTCTGAGGGCCTGTGACATGAGTTGTCACATTTATGATCGTACCTTCCTGTCTGTGTGTGGCTTGCTGAGAGTGAATGTTACTTTCCTGAGTCAGAATTCAGAATGTTACTGAATGTGTTGGATTGGAGCAGAGGTGACCCGTGGTAGCTGTAAAAAGCAGTGTGAGGTGTTTGAGTTAATTTTTGAGATCTTTTTAGTATTGTTTGTTCCCTGGGTAGCCAGTGTGAGGTGTTCTGCCACCATCATGGACACTGTGTCTGCAGGCAGTTGCAGGAATCCCTTAGCCTTAAGTGGTCTGCAGAGTACACAAACGGTTAGCTTTGGCTCCGGTTTCTGCTTTTAGAATAATTGAAATGACTGTTTCTTGAGGCATCTGCGTTTTTTTTTGAAGATGGAAAAGACAAACGCACTGCTGTCTGCCCTTACCGTGTCTGAGTCAGGCTGAAGGGCCCAAAAGGACAAGGTGTGCTTGCTGAGGGCTTGCGGTGCTGCCCCGCTGAGCTGCTGTCACTGGTCAGGGGGACACGGGCATGATGGCAGCCTGTGCCTCTGCCTTGCCTGCTCCCTGCTCTGCTGAGTGCTTCAGCTGATCTCGCTGGGTCCTACTGCCACTGCTTTGATCTCTTCTGGGCGCTGGTTGGTGCAGCGAATTTACCTGAAGCCTGGAAAGTGAGCCAGTCACGTGGAGAGACTGTGCCCAATGCAGCCGTACTCTTGGACTGAAACATTGAATGTCTTACACCTCTGCCTGCTCTTCTGCATTTGTTTACCAATTCAGGAATCCAACCTCTGTCCCTGTTGTGCTGTGTAATTACTTCCAAAGCGTCTGTTGGCATGAAGACTTTGTCAGCAAAGTTAGGGTGAGGTCTTGCCTTGCACATTTAGTTGCTCTTGTTGGTATGGATAACAGCATTTCAGAATTGAAGCAGAGTTCAGAGCAGGGTGGGAATCATTGTAAATGGTGTTTGTAGCCTGCTACGCAGTGTATATCTTTTGTGGGTAGAAAATGTACTTGATAGTCTATGTATTGTCCCATTTGTTAGAGACATTTCAGATTATTTTGTAAATATTTGTGCCTGACACACTTGGCTTGCAGGTTATTGCTTTCAGCTCTTTAAACTGGGATTACAGTAGCACTTCTTTGCTGGTGTTCCAAGTGAAGATATTTTTCAGAAGTAAACTATATGTAGTGCTCAAGGAATTTTTTTTTCCAGTGTTAACACTAGGTTTAGATAAGCAAAAAGAAAGAAATCTGTAATCATGTACTGCAATTTGAAATTCGTAATGGTTAACTTGCAACTAGAAAGCAAGCAAGGACTTAAAAACATTGTGTGGATTTATGTTATACCAGAGAAAGTGGTATTTTATTTTTAAGGTGAAGAGAGGACTAACTTTTGTTATTGCTGATTAAACAAATATCTTTTACTTGGAAATAAATATGAAAGCCTGTGTGTTAGATTCAATTTAATATACTTGTTTCATCTAAGATACATCTGGATGCACACAGCTAAGGAGAGCTATATTTAAAGCCATCAGAGCAGAACTGAGGGTGTCACTGTGACAGGATTCAGAGTCAAGCTGGAAGATTGCAGCTGATTTAAAAAACAAACAAGAAGCTTTTGTAGCTTCCACAAATTATTTCTTCTGCTTTTGAAAGGAAAAACTCATCCTGATGCTTGAACTGTATCTCGGGTTTAGACTAACAAGTACTCTTGGCCTGAGGCAGCATCTTCTGTACTAATTCAGTGTAGCAAATATGCTGTTTCTGTGGTCTGGGCGGCTTTTAAATAGGACTTGAAGTGTTGGGTTTTTTAAAGTTTTACTAAAAAGGGTATAGTTGAAGGCATAAACCAATGTTACTATTTAAAAACCACAAATATAGTTGTACCTCAGAACCTGAAATAACGTGGGTTTGTTTGGAGACTATAGTTAGAAAATGTTTAGCTATTCTAAATAATGGGGAAAATAAGCACAGTAGCTTTTCTACAAATTGCATTGTGCTTGCTGGATTTTTTTCTTTTGTGCCTCTAGTTGTTTGAAATGGATGATGTCACAGTCTGTCACATAAAGGGGCTTAAGTGATGTTTCCATAATTGTGTAGGAAGAGCTGTTTAAGATGGTGCTGTGTGGAAGAAAAAGTAACATTCAGCAAAGTGTATTTCACAGTATGTTAGAAAGATGATGTGAGTTTGCATGTGTAAATGTGGGGGTGGAGTGGAGGGGGTTAGGGAAAAGGACTTTGAAACCCTTCTCAAAAGCACCAGGGCAGGGGAGTTGCATTTCGGAAATACTTCCCGTGTTGCGAGGCCTGGAAGTGGAGATGTAACTTGCTAATTCAGAAGTCATGGAGTAAATGAAATAGTGCAAATATATCTTGTTGGGGCAGTTGCTCACTGTGTGCCCCTAAGCATTGCAGCACTCCTCAGCTAGTGGAGGAAAAGCACTGTAGGTCACGTGCATTTTTTTCTGACTTTGTATTCTGCTCTTGAATGTATGAAGCACAATGGGGAACCTTGAGTATATTTTTTTTATTTGATGCAAAGCTTTCTGACAGTCCAGGATGTTGCAGCGTTGCCAGGGTTTCATCAGCACCATGTGACCCAGTGTTGCCTGATGCACAGGGCTGTAAGTTCTCTGGCCAATGCACAGAGGGTTTGCCAAACTCTCCCCTGTGTTGCTTCTTGCTTGGGTGCCACTAACGAGGCAATGAGGAATAAGAAAGTTTCAGCAGAGTGAGTCTTTAAAGCCACAAGTGGGTGTTTTTTGCACTAGCTTTTCTAGCCATGTTAAACAGGGTTTTTTGCATAGAGAAACTCTTAGTCCCCAGTCTTTGTTACAGTTACACTGTATTGCTGTCAGTGAAGAATGGTTGGAAAAACTCACATCAACCTGGCTAAATCTTACTGTGTGCTGACATGGCATATTTTTTGGCACAGGATATGATGCTGTTGTAGATGGAATAATTGTGCTCAGAATAGCTCCTTGTTGCCATATATTGTGTTTTCAGCATAGGAACAGTATTAGATGTACTTCTAACAATTGTTCAGCTTTTTCTTGCTTTGTGCTTTTTAACTGGTGTTTACACTATTTATAATGCTAGTGGAGCCTGTCTGTAAAGACTGCTAGATCATTCCCCTTCTCTTGCCCTGTCTGTGCTGAATGGGCTTTATCTTTTCAGCCTGGTCTTTTTTTAATTTAGTTTCAGTGGAGCTGGAAGAATCCTTTCCACTAATTCTTTCTCTCAAAGTAGGGTCAGTAAGATTGAACTTTTCACCTCATGTATTTGTAAGCAAAGATCTGTGTATTTGATGGCTAGTCCTTTTGTCTTTACCTTCCTTTTCTTATATTCTCCTTTCGTTCTATGTTAGGTTTGGCTGCGAGATAAGTTTTGTGGTGCCATTTCCTGACGCCAATGGTTTTTCTGGAGGCAGTGTTTCCTGTCTGGAAGCTAGAGGTAGTATTCCTGGCAGGATGGAGTATTTTTGTTTCCCTGGCTAGACTTTTCCCTGTCTTTGTTTTTGTCTCTTTTTCTCTCAGTTGTTCTTTTTTTTTAAAAAAAAAATCTTGGTCTGCATTTGAAATTGCACTAGTTTAACTAGAGCTGTCTTTAACAAAAAAATGGACTTGTTGATTTGAAATATATTCATGCATGATTTTTCAGTTAACATACTGACAGAATAAATTCACAGTCCAGGCAACAATAGAATTGGGCACTTCATACTGGGTTTTGCACTAATCTTGCTGCTTGAGTGAACAAGAGTGGTTAGTTACACTGGTGTAACTTTGTACCTGACCTGAGGGCAGTTTCAGTGGTTACGGCATTAGCCATAGAAGAGTTCAGAAAAGCCTGTCATAGCTCTTGTCTCTATCCTGACTTGCTGCTAGAATAGACAGGCTTGGATTATTCACTCACCTGAGTTTTTACTCAAGGTTCTATATTGAATTATGTTTACCAAAATTATTAGCTTCTTTATAAAGGAGACTTACATCAACCAAGAACCGTGCACAGTAGCTATTCAGTTCTCAAGGGCTGAGATACTGTCAGTTTATAGCTGCTTAGTAAGTTGCTGTAAGTTCTCACAGTAGCTTTCAGAAACTGTGACCAAGTCCCATCTCCTATGTTGTGGTTTAAACCCAGCTGGCAAATTAGCACCACACAGCCACTCGCTCACACCCTACCCCAGCCCTGCAGTGCGATGGGGACGAGGAGTCAGGGGAGAGCAAAACTCATGGGTTGAGATAAAGACCACTTGATAGGACAGGAAAGAAAGAGAGAATGATAGTTTTGATAATATATACAAAGTGAGTAATGCACAATGATTGTTCACCACCTGCAGAGACTGATACCCAGCCCGTTCCAGAGCAGTGATCCCCAAACAGCGAACCCTGGCCCCCAGCCAGCTTCCCACTTATGCACTGAGCCTGATGTGTTATGGTATCAAATATCTCTTTGGCCAGCTTGGGTCAGTTGCCTGGCTGTGCTCTGCTCCCTCCCAGCTTCTTGTATACCTGCTCACTAGCAGAGCATGGGAAGCTGAAAAAGTCTTTGATTTCTTAGCAACAACTAAAACCATCAGTGTATTATCAATGCTGTTCTTATACTAATTCTAAAAGACAGTGGCTGCGGGGATGAAAATTAGCCCTATCCCAGCTGAGCTTAAGTGTTACCTATCGCGTTGTTTTAGTTATTGGCATTAACACTATTCTTGTGCTAAATTCAGAACACAACAGGTACTGGGGAAAAAAATTAACTCTATCCTAGCTGAAACCAGGACACCTTGGTAAAGTAACACAGCTAACTTGATCTCATTAGAAGAATTCAAAACTCTTATTAACTTGCTCTCTTTCAGTTACCTCATTTATTGTACTTTGTTTTATACGAAGTATATCTGTTTATCCATTTTGTTAATAGAGCTGATAAAGTTGCACCGGAGGATTAAAAAGTAATGCAAGAATAATTTCTAGTAATTCTTAAAGGCAAAGCTATTTCAAGATTACTTCTCCTTCCCTGCCCTGAAAAGAGGTTGGTAATGCCAGAGAGAAAACAGAGCTGGAAGCTACTGTCAGTCAGCTGGTCAATAAGATCTTACCTCTATGCAAGACAGAAACCCTTAGCTCTTGCTGAATTTAAAAATCAATAGGTGTAAGGAACGGAGATCTGCTACCTCTTACGTATCCCCCCAGGCTGCTGTGTCTATGGTATGCTGTTCAAATTCTGTCTGCGTGCTCCCTCTGGAACACCCAGTCTTGGTTTCAGATCCCTCTGCTACAATATTTGTCCCACCTTACATCTTGGTATGTTTTATTTGGTTTGGTTGTCTAGTAGGGCAAATTTTAAAGCCTGCTTGAAAACAAAAGCTTGTCAGAATTCAGTATATAGCTATTACAGTTTGGGGAAAATTAGACCTGAAATTACATCTGTGTATTCTGGAAATTTGTGTGTCTTGGCTGTTTTCATGTTGGGGCAGTTTTTCTGTAGGAATGATCTCAGCATTCACGAGTGTTGCAATGTTTTCCACTTGCAGGATTGGTGACGCTGCAGGAAACAAAACTTTATGATATTCTTTCACTGATGTATATATTTACTCCAATTATTATGCAATGTATAGTTCAGAATAAAAAGCAGCTGCAGTAAATTCTGAGATATTATTCATCAGTAGTTCTAGAGAACAAAACCAAAAGTGGGGAGTACTTTCAACTAAATACAGAGCTAAAATACTTGGAAAATTTGTATTTGGATTATTTTGCTATTGCTGTTGCCATTTACTTTGTTTCCTTTATGCTTTTGTTGAGACTGCACTGGTGAAGTGTTTTGGATCTGTTCATACAGATTTTCACACAGCATTCGAAGAAGACCGAATTCAGAATTGAGTTCCTTAATTCTTTTTGTATTGACTGCCCTTACAGGAGATTAGAACTATAAGAGCAGAATTTACAATATATTTTTATTTTAGGGATGGGAAAGATTTTTGTGTTTATGGGAGTTTTTGTCTGAGGCAGGTCAGACATTTGTATGGCAACCTTTTGAAAGATCTGTTTGTACAGTTTAGCTATCTTTTCAGCTGATGGTCAGAAAGAAATGCTTAGTTTAAATAGAAGTATTAATACTGTTAGATTAAAACTTTTAAGTGCTTAGGAGCTTGTGCACTTTTTAATCCCTTAGTGTTGCTTCCACTTTCCAGACCACTACCTAGTAATATGTTTCAGGACAGTACTTCAATGTATCTGTATAAATAAATCTTTCCACAATACTCAGAAGTGAAAATACATGCTCAATAGAATACAAAGAGAAAAGAAATTGTTCTATCATGAGGACTTTAATGATTGAAGGATTAAAATACTTAGAAGTTCTGGTGATGTTTTGTTTTCCTTCCTTTTTTTTCCCTCTCAGAGTTTCCAAGACTTTGGTTTGTGTTGGCTGAGTTTGGTGTACATTTGCTTACAGCAGTCACCAGAGCACATGGCATAAGCTTTCGACACAGCGAACGAGTGCATGGTTGAGCTAAGACAGCTCTGCTCAGTGAGATAAGGAAAAATTGATCCCCTTAGTCTCATTTGCAACAGATGTAGGCCTGAAGGTTCACAAATAGAAAGCATGTCTCCACTGAATTCTTAACCTTTGGTCAACGGTTGCACTCAATATACCCAGATTTAATGCTGCTGGTTTGAAAAATTGAAGTTTTTTAAAATTAAAGGAAGGTATTTTTGCCTGTTTGTCGTTTTTTAGCAAAAGTACAATTTGGGCCTTTCAGAGTGCCAGTGGATCTCCATCTTACTGTGACTGACCTTCCCTGTGAAAGTGCTGATGAAATCTTATGCTAAACCCTTGAATCACAGAGGAAAAGTTTCTGATTATGGGGTGTTCCTCTGGGGTTTGAAGGGATGATGGCCAAAATAAGAAATTCAACCAGGCTTAGAGGAGGCGCTTTAAGGGCAGTCTCCTATTCACAAGTATTATCTGCAAGAGGGACAGTTTTGCGGGAGTTGGCAATCAGTTGTTCAGAGACTTTCAGAATGAGTTGAGCAGCTTTGTGCAAGACTTCCTTTCCTAATAACAGCTGTCGTGGCCACATGATACAGGATGTATTGCACATACATTTCTAAGGAAGAAACATAGCTTTTTTTTTTTCAATAAACTGCTGAAGGTTTTTCTAGCTGTCAGGATTGGTTTGTCATGTGCTACCGTTGTGAATTTTAAAACAGAACATTGTGTATCAGTTAACATTTGGCAATTCTGCAGTGTGTATTCTGCAGGCTTCTGTGTATTTTAAATACTGTCAATCTTTTGATTTTAATGCCTGGTCAGTCTGACTGTCTCAGCCTTTGAGCACAAATGAGTTCATTGTCTGTTTACTTCATTGTTTTGCAAACAATATTGTTTTGTTCTGTAAAGGAAAATAGAATTTCCAGATAATTGACACAGGGCTTTAAGGAAAAATGTAGTGCCGTCAGAATAAACTGGGACATGGTAAGAGTGCAGTATATTGATTTCTAAGTGATTAAAATATCTCTGCCTCACAAGTGCTTTTGTCTGAGATTCTTATGTAATATCCATGAATATCAGGGGGTTTGTAACATAATTTAGAATGTGGAGCAACAATCTGGACATAACATTGATTAGAGAAGCCATAATGTTTTCCTTTAATGTTTGTTGAAAGATACTTTACAAATAAATAGCAGTCTTGTTCTTGCTTTAATGAACAACCAAGTTGAAGTGTAGATTAACAGCTGAAAAGAAAGGCTGCATATGATGAGGAAATTACTCTAACCTTTTGTCTACTTTTGGTATCTAGTAATAGTCTTCTGCATAATTTTAATAAGGCATTACATACTGTCTCTAAATGCTAATTATTAGAAGACTGTTCTAAAGTAAACTTACTTTGTATTATAGAAAGTCTCATACTATAAAATAATAAAATGATTTGGCTTGGAAAGGACCTTAATGATAATCTGGTTCCAACCCCCTTGCCATGGGCAGGGACACCTTTCAGTGGATCAGGTTGCTCAAAGCCTCATCCAGCCTATTGTCTTGCTCCTGGAAGATCCCTTGTTTCTCACTTGACACCAGTCTAATGGCTTCAGTGTGTCAAGATAAGTTGTCCCAGAGGGTTTGGCTTCCTTTTAGTTCAGGGATAGGGGCCCTGCACTGTTCCACTTATCAGTGGATATGGGCCTGTCCCAGATCCTGTCAGCACCTTCCTGGAGCCTGCTGCGAGCTCCAATGTGAAATTAGTGAGTGAAGGATTGGTACTTGTAGGCAACACCCAATCATTTGAATTTGTGTAAATTAAAAAAGTGAAATTATTTCACTGAACCTCTTCTGTTGTTTAAAGATCTATGAAATTTGAGACTTGGCAGGTTTCTAAAGGTTTTGAAAAGCTTATCTTTGATCAATTGTGAATTTGGGAGTCCTGTTTTTGAAATAATGGCCTCTGTACAGGTATCAGTAGTCCATTGTAAACATAAAGAAGTGAGAGTCTAAGTAAATGATCAAGAACTTTCCGCTCTGAAAAAGATTTGTTAGTAGAAGCAACTCTGGTAACTTTCATAACAAATGGTCTTTGTGCTTTAAGAGGAGAGGACAGTAAAGGTATCCTCTTCTAAAAGTGTCTGAAAGATAAAAAGTACTTTTTGCTTGGATAAATTTCATAAACTACCATACCGATGCCCTCCTCTTAAAAAGAGAAAAGCCATAATGAAGTAAAATTTACATGAGTGTATTTTTGAAGTCCTTTCACGCAGCTCAGTCTGAATTAAATGAATTATTTAAGTCACTTTGACTTTACATTTTTGCATCATTGGCATGATGTGGCAAATCACTGTAAAAGTTTGATAAGAAGCATCTTTAGGTTTGGGCTTGTTTTAAAAGGTTGAGAAATCTTCTGAAACATATTTGTTAACTTTTTTTTTAATAGAACCTCCTCTGGTTTAATCCAAATAATACAAACTCTTTTATTTTCACATTTTATTAGAATCAAAGTTAGAATACATCAGAAAACCTCACACAATAAATTTAAATATCTTTACTGTCTTGTAAACATTAAATGGAAATTGTCACTTAGTTTTTTAGGGGAAATACATTGAAGGAGTAGTAGGAAGTGCATCCTGCTATAATCGTAGTGAAGCGTTTCATCTGTGCTGCATTATGTTATCATTAAAGGATTTTATTTTTCAACTTGGTGCGTATAAAAGTTCTGCCAGAACCTTTGTGGTTTCAACATAATTTCCATTTGTTTGTTTCCAAGTTGCAAAGTGTTGTTTCTGCTTGTACTAAATCATCTGTGATTAAACCAAATAACAGCCCTAGCATGCTCTGGCACTGTCTACATCAACGTGAGTGTGGTGGGGATTTTTAATGGGACGTATTGCTACAGAAGTACATAGCTGTCGAAATCGTTAAGCCCTTTCAGGCTGTTCCTCACTCTGTTTTAACTCTTAGTTATGCCAGATTTTTAGCTGAACTTGAGGTATGTGTAAAGCAAGTAGGAGTACATTCTTTTAGGAAACAGAAGTGTTGATTCCCGCCCCGCCAGTTTTAAAACTCTTGTGTAATGAATTGACATTTAAAGAAAAATGCCCATTGAAATAAGAAATCTGGTAGTGGTTTAGAAATCCTTTGCATTGGTGTTTAATTTAGTAGCTTAAGCTTTTGCATATTTTTGTTTTAGAATTTATCCCACTATTTTACAATTCTTATATTGTGGAATATGTTATTGATGCCTTTTTTTGATGTTTAGAGATACCTCTATTAAAAACATCATAACTTGGAAATTCCAGAATACTGTGGGGTCACAATGAGAGATGCTTATTGGAAGAGAGAGGCAGAAATATTTTTCAGATCTGAAGGTGCATTGCTGGTGGGTAAACTTGGAACTCTCTTTGTTAAACTTGTGCTCTCTTTGTTACAGCTCTCTTTAAGCTGGAGCAGTATATCTCAGAAAGCAGCTATGGAGTATTGATGTTGGGAATTACAGATGTCAAAGAAGGAAGCTGTAGTTTTAATCAAGAAATAGCTTTTGATAAAGTAACGCAAAGTCAGTGCTTGGTTAGAGTGCTAGGAGGAGGGGATGCCTAAAGCAATGTATTCCTTTGCAACAAGAAAAGTCAGAATTTACCATATAATCACCAAAGGCATGAGGGAGTGTTTAAGGGGTTTAGCGAGGATGAAGCTTCATCTGTGTTTATGGTGTTTTTTCTCCTTTTCAGCATGTTTAAGCCTGCCTTCATTTTGCAAATGAGTGTGAAGCTGCATGTCCTGGTGGCAGAGACTCCTGTATTTTTTTGCTCCTGTTCATCAGGTTGAACACGTAATGGGAAGAAGAGGCAGTATGTGGAGCTTGTCCCCCTGGTATCGGAGGACAGGTAGGAGCACAGGGGAGTTAGTCTTCTGCAGCAACTGCCTTAGTGCATTTTCTAAAAGTTTTGAAATCAGTAAGATGAGACAAGCAAACAATATGTCTTAGAGTGCCATACTAGAAGCTGTTTTTCACCCTAAACATCTCAAGTTTAAAATTTCTGCTTTGCAAGGCTGTTCTGATTTCCTTTCCTTCCCCCTCCACTATATGGTCAGCAGCAGTATTTACTTAAAGCAGCGGGGTGGAAAAGAATTGTAGAATTAATTTAACTGGATGTTAGGTTGCCCCAGCAAACAATTTAGGAGAGGTTACTGAAGGAACAGATAGCAGTTAGATACTGAGCTTTAAGGGAGTTACATCTGAGAAGGTCAATTGTGCTTTTTGAAGTCTTCAAATGGCAAGGTGTGTTTGTGCTGTGGCAACTGGTGGATCGTGGTAGTCTGTGGTGCAAGGAGAATGCAAAGCATGGCTGGAATTTAGATTGTGGTAGGGCTTTTGGTGTGGCGGGAAGCCAGAAACATGGTTTTTCCAAAGTCGGTAAGTGCTTTTGAGGAAATGTTGAGGACTGTGGTGAACTTTACATTTTTAGGAGTTTTACTCTGTGGATTTTCTATGCCTTTGTTGTTGCCTGTGTTAGTTTCTTCTGTCTGTTGACAGGTTATACTGGTCAGTGGGAGTGGTGCAGACCTTGCAGTGAATGTTGCCTCTTGAAATCAACTTGTTCGTTACTATTACCGTGTGTGTCTCAACCCATTTGAAGTACTTTATTTTGAGAGCTTCCTTTTTCACACAGTGTATCTTCTTCATGTGGACTACTTGTTACTGGAATAATACAGGCATTGTGTTCTCTGGCTGTACAGAATCAAATATTTTTTCCTTCTTTTTGTCAGCAAAAAACATGCAAGTGCTGTCCTGGGTTGGGCAACATAAGAACTGGCCAGTGCTGCAGATTGCGCTAATAAGGCTTTTATGATTTTGTACAGCTCTGATCACTATTAGCATTGTAACATTTGTCTTAATTTTCTCCTGTAATCAATCGTCTGCTGAATCTTTTCACTTCACAAAAGTCCTCTTTGAATGTCACTAAAATGGCAATCCAAAATGACTATATAAGGAAGAGTATGGCTTTTAAAACCAGCTTTATTCATTTAAATCTGGGGAGCGTAGTTGATTCTCTGGGATAACTGGCAGCTTCTCTGTTCAAAAATCCTCACTGAGTTTAACCATTGTCTTTAAGAAGAGCAATCTGCTATTTCTGACAGACTGCTTATCAGATCGAATTACGCAAAGAGAGCTGTAGGACGTACTGGTCTCTTTCTTTAGAGCATGGGAGAATCTTTGTTTATTTAAAAAAAAAAAAAGTACAACTGGTTCATCACCAGAGCTGCTATTTCTTGATTTTGTACATCTGTTGGAACTGGCAAAAATGCTGTAATACGCATTCTTTCCTCTCTAGAGAAAAGGAGGAGGGGGAAGGTTTCTAGTCCATAGGCTTGGCTGTGTTACTGTGTTTACTTCCTACTTTTTTCTCTTTTTTTTTAACCGAAACCTTCTTTCCTGAAGGGTTCTCCTGGTGTAGGGAAGATGGCACTTTCTGTATCTGTGTGAACGTACAAATGTTAGTGAGTTTAATGCTTTTAAGGTTGCTCTTGCATTTCTAGACATATAAACTTATCGTCAGCCATAGGCTGTAGGATTTGTGTATCTGTAGTTTGTTTCAGACATCATTTACCAACTGCGTATCTCTAGGATATAGCATCATGCCAAGGTCTTAGAGAAGAATGTTCCTTTCTGTCATCGTTGCTGAGCAGTTTTTTTAGTTTCATTCTTTTTTCCGATAAGGGAATGTTTTAGTTCATGTAATGAGAAACAGCGGCTGTAAAGCTATTAAATTTGTTTTGGGAACAGAAGCAGGTAAAGCATCCAAGATTCCTTTTTGACTAGATTTTAGGCTGAAAATGTTCCCTTAGGAGGGAAGGAAGAGTATGTTATGTTCTTGAAATATGCTTTATTTTAGACAGATCCTGGGAATAAAATAATAATTTATGGATAATGTTCCACAGAGGTAAGATTTTCCTTTATTAGGAAAAGAAAAAACTAATAATAATCCAGCATTTTAAAAAAACAGACTATAGTGGCTTTTAAATTATTCCTCAAAGATCCAAAATTTAAATTTGATTTGGTTGGTTTGTTTTGGGGTTATTTTCAAAACCAGGAGATGTGCGACGGGGAAGTGGCTGGGTTTTTTATTGTGGGTTTTTTCTACGCTTGAGGAAGGTAGTAATCTTGTGAGGTGCTGCTGTACTGAATGATGGTGTAACTTGAGTAGTATTGACCTGGCTACCTGCTAGTGTGTACGTAATATCAAGCCACAGTCACTTGAAGAGGGCCCCACAGCACGCTTGCTGCACGCGTTACTCTGGTGAGCTGGGCAGCCCGTGGGCTATTTGTGTGTTTCCTCTTTGGAGAGGGATTCCTGTTTCCGCTGCTGGTCCTCTGAAACTTCCTAGTCGTGACCCAGACATCTCAGTGATCCTCTGAGACACACGCAGTGCACAGCTGTGTTCCCATCGATCTCAGCTGGTGTGCAGGCTGCCTGGGCTCTGGCAAATAGAGGCGTTCAGCTCCATCAGCATTGGAGTTCTGTCTCTTTGTCTTTTCCATACCAATATTTGTAAGTTAGAAATTATTGGTGACCATCTGCATTCCTTTGTTTCTAGGTCTTCACTTACTTTCTAGTATCCAGTTTCTCATTGTATCATCTTATGGTAGAATTGTGGAAAGCCAGCGCGCTTTTCTGGGAGGTGTGCTGGGAAACGTTGAGGAGAGAAATGGTGCCAGCAGTAGTTGCATCCTGACATGCAACAACTATGTCTTACAAGAAATGCTTTCATCTTGTATTGCAGAAGCAATTCACTGAGAAAAATTCCTCTTGTCCACTCAAGCTTCCAAGAAGTGGGAATATTTGCATGTTTGGGGGGAAGTTAGTGTTTTTGGTTGGGGGTGGTCTGCTACCTGTAGCAATCTCCTCTGTTGGAGAACAGAAAAGTACCTTGCTTTCTCTCTCTTCTTGGAACCAGTTAGTTAAACAACAGGAAGCAGAAGGAAACCTTTGCTGTCATCTTGTACATAGGAAACTTGATATGTGATGGGTTTTAGGCTGTTTAAATAAAAATCAGTATTATTAAGAATTCATGTGTCATCACCTTAACTCTAGTCTTTGCTTGAATTGTAGTGTGGGAGTTGATTGGTTAAACAGTGTTGGCTGTCTCTCACCCTGCAGCTCTGCTTCCTGAAATATTCAAGTGCCTTACATTATAAATACGCATCTCCGTACTTCTCTGGGAACCCTGACGTTTTGAGAATATCTTGAGTTGTTTAGCCACAGTGACTTAATTTCTGCTGGTAGTCTAAACATGCACAAAAATATTTTATTTATTGTAATTAACTATATAGAGTTTGTATGTGACCCTTGTTGCATGTGTGGAAAATGTAAGGTAGAGAAAACAGAAGAGTTTCCAGTGCTGTAAACCTGTTTGTGTTTTATGGGAGAACTTGTTACACATTCATTTATTTTCGCCTTGGGTTACGGTAATTTCTACACGTGTGCTCAAACACACTACCCCCCTTAGGGAGCAGGGGAGTAAAGATGCCATTCTCAGCACTGCTTAAGTGTAACAAAGATTTTCCTTGACGACAGGAAAATTTCAAGCTTGTTAAGATGAGAAGGATGTAAAGGACCAGAAAAGCTGACAGAAGTAGTACTGCGTCACATGGTGTGGAGAAGATGGGAGTAGTATGAGTCACAGGTCATTAGACTACTATGATCTTTCAGAACCAAAAATGATGGATGTGATTCTAACCTATCTCTTTTTTTCATCTTTCCTCCTAATATAGGGAATTCCTTTGAAGAATTTGCTGAAAGTGGATACGTGTGAAATTTCTGCATGAAGACTATCAAACTGGATTACATAAGAAGATGCCTATATCCTCTGACTCTATTTTGATTCTTAAAGATGATTAGGGTTGTACATGAAATTTAACCTGTTTCTCATGAGTGACCTAGACATGAGTTTACATCGGCAAATGGGCTCTGATCGGGACCTCCAATCTTCTGCTTCCTCTGTGAGCTTACCATCAGTTAAAAAGGCACCAAAGAAAAGAAGAATTTCACTGGGCTCTCTTTTTCGGAGGAAAAAAGACACAAAGCGCAAGTCTAGGGATTTAAATGGAGGTGTTGATGGAATTGCAAGTATAGAAAGTATTCATTCAGAAATGTGTACAGACAAGAACTCTATTTTCTCCACATGTACCTCTTCTGATAACGGAACAACCTCTAGCAGCAAACCAAGTGGAGACTTCATGGAATGCCCCTTGTGCCTTTTGCGGCACTCCAAGGACAGGTTCCCGGAGATAATGACTTGTCACCATAGATCTTGTGTGGATTGCTTGCGTCAGTACCTCCGGATAGAAATCTCTGAGAGCAGAGTTAATATTAGCTGTCCAGAATGCTCAGAACGATTTAATCCTCATGATATTCGTTTGATATTAAATGATGACATCTTAATGGAAAAATATGAAGAGTTTATGCTTAGACGGTGGCTGGTTGCAGATCCTGATTGTAGGTGGTGCCCAGCTCCAGATTGTGGGTATGTATTTTTTCCCATTGTCTTCAAAACACTGAGAGCATCAATTGATAGTGTTCATAGTATTATGCTTTTTGAAAAGTTAATTGTTTTACTTTAGCATTTTATTATGTATTATGCTAATAGGTAGCAGGCAGAATTCTCTTTAAAAAAAAAAAACAAACCCAAGATACAACCCACCTTCCAAAATCAAACCTCCTTCAAATAGGATTTTTTTTTCTGCGCAGAAGGAATTTCAGCAGTGCCATGAAACTTACTGATAGGTGGTTGCTATGTATCTACAGCAGGCAAAAAATAATTACATGGTGCACTGCCAAGACAACAGTGCGATGCTCAAACTGAAGAGAATTGTAAATTCAGTGACTGTATTTTTAACTTAGTCCATTTGTAAAAGCACAGTGGGTATTTTTTTAAAATTGTGGAAAATGATTGAAGGTTTTATTTCAATGAAAAGACCTCTTCAGCTTCAGATAGCTTCCATCTTGTGGCTGGTTGAGATGCAGCTTGTTACCTGTCAACAGGGTTCTGATGTAAGATAGTAATTGGCTTGTTCCTGCTTATTATCTGAGGAGCGTAATGTTTTAACATTGTTTTAATACTTAAACAGTTCTGAAACCATTCTGAATTCTGACATGAGTAGGTTAAGTACTGCTGAGCAGCTTGTCACACTTCTGTTGGTGTCTCATTGTGCCATTTGTCAGCAAGCTGCTTTTTTAGAGACGATGTCTAAAGGTTATTAGCCCTGACAGTGATTCGGATGTGCAGTGCGCACTAAAAACTCATAGAAGATGACATCTCAGTTTCAAAGCCTGATAGATGAGCAAGAATTAGCAAGAAAAAGAAGAATGTTGGAAGAGAACAATTAAACTAGGACTGACTGTTTGGTAGATTGAATATTCCAGTATTAGCATTCGGACACTAATGTTTAGGACACTTTCAATTTTAAATTATATGTTAAGAAACATATTTGAAATACAATTTTGCTTTCATACTTTAAATGAAATAGAATTTCCTAATGTGAGTCAGAAGCAGGGACTGAAAATGTGGTAGTTTCATAGGTCCTCTGGTCCAAAGTGGGTGCCATTACTGTGGCATAGTTGGAGCAGAGAAGGAAAAAATGACTTGAGATGGATTGATTGCATGAGCTGGTAACAAAGAGGTGGACAAAACCACCTCTTGCTCTTAATATTTTAACATTGCAAAAGAGAACAACCACTAGAAGGCGATACTAGATAGGCAGAAGTATGCTTTGTTCCTTTCCCTGAGTTTGTGTTCTGCACAAACTGTTGTTACTCAAGGTAAGGAGAAACATGTAAGAACTACTAAATCATTTTCTTTTAAACTGTGTTTTAGTGATTCAGATACTGTTTTTTTTCAGTAAGTGGGCTACTGCAGATTTGTTTAATGGAGACTTCTATCCTTGTCTATTTTTTGTGCCTTAGTTTCTCATCTGTTTAAAAAAACATCCTATCTATCTTTAAATGGTCAGAAACTATAATGATTGCTATGGATAATGCCATTATAAAAATAAAAAGTGGGTCTTCAGAGAGAAGTTTAAAGTTCTGTGCAGTGATGTGGTTGCTCCAGAACTGCCTACTGCATGCTCCTTACTGAGGGTGGAATCCTATGGAAAACACAGTACATTGGCACACTTTAGCTGTCTGGCAAAGCTTTTGCATGAGGGGAATAAACTAGGATTATGTGGGCAGCCTTATCTGTACCTGTGACAACATGGCGTTTTCCTAATGTATTTCTCTACCACATGAAATATAGTGATAGATGGATTTTGGTTTTAATGCAGAGGTAATGCATCCTTACTGAATTCTCATTACTAATTTAAAATCAGATGAAGTTGATTACTTGGATACTTCTCAGCAGGATCATTCTTCGTGGTTGTGCAATCGTGTTTTATTGTTTACCTGTCCTTCTCCTGATCAATTTAAAAACCTTTAGTACCTTCAAATGTTTTGGGTGGAGGGGACTGAGCTTTCACTAGAAGCTAATCTTAAGAACTTTTGGGGAAAAAACAGACTACTTGAGCAAAAGAATGATCATCAGTAATGCCTCCAGCAAGAGGAACACCTGCATGTGAATCCTACAGCTACCTTTTCCAACTTGGCCTTCTATGGCACTGTCTGGCCATAGCAGGCCTGTCTGTTAGCCAGGCGAGCTGGGAGAAACCATCCAGACGGAGGTGGGAAGAAGTGGAAGCAGTATAGAAAGTAATGATTGAGATTTGTTGTTGTTGTGGCAGGAATTGTACAGGTGTGAGGTTTAGGGGAGCAAACGCTATTCAGACTTTAACTGAACAGCCTATGCTAACAAACCTCGTTTAAAGATAAGGTGTCACATACAGGACACACAACCTTCAGATCAGCAGACATTTGCTTTAACAGTTATGTGGTACAACAGCAGTCACACAGTTTCTAATTGCTTTGGCAACTATAAATAGTTTGTGCAATAGCTAGGGTTTTAATGGAAGCTGGTTTGATTTTAGTGTGGGTCAGATATTTCAGTAAGGAACTGAATGGAATGCATTTACTAAATTTGCAGTTAAACCCAAAGTAGGTGGTGTACAGTAACTTCAGAGGGTAGCATTGTTTCCTGAAGTTGTTCTTTAAAACTAGAAGTACTGTAATAAATAGGAAATAGATGCAAAATAGAAAAGTTCGATTCACTGTACAAATAGGTAGAAGGAAGAACTGAGCAGTTGGTCCATGTCAGTGCTGCTGCTCTCCTCGACATCGATGAAACATTCCATGTGATATTGTTTCAGGATTTGGGCATCACACTTGGAAAAAATACCTTGACCAGAGCACATAGTTATAAACTTGCTGAGAGAATTAGGAATAGAAAAAAGGAGGCAAGCTAGGTTAGTCTGTTAGTGGGGCTTTTTTCCTACATCCTGGACCCCTCTGTTACTTAACAGAAGTATATTTAACTTCGTGTTATAAACCACAAAGAGAAATTAAGAATTAAGTACCTTTTTTTCAGCTGTCTTTGGAGGAAAACTGGTTAGCTTACTAGTTTTAACCAACTGGTCTGTTGGGCTAGCGGCAAGAACTAGAGATGGCAAAACTGGAACCAAAGAGATTTTGAAACAAAGTTAACCACAATGGAAGTATATTGCTACTTCTCCTGTGTCAGTGAAGAACTTCTTATGATCCACCCAACAAGAGAACTTGCAAAAGTTTGGGGGAGAATCTCTATTGCAGTAGCTGTGCCCTGGACAAGCTGCCTGGGAGCTTTGGGCACTCTAGCACTAACGCAGTCTAATGCCAGAAATGGTTCATAATGCTTGTATTGTGGTCTTTCTGACGCTGGGCGACTTCATCCTTGGCTTCTGTTGCAAATTCAAATGTTTCTTGGCTCTTATTACCTGGAATACTTTGGACCAGTTGCAGCCTATGTGCAGTGGCTTGGTAGGGTACACTGGCAAATAATTGATCCTTCCTTGAGGAGGAGGAGAACAGATAAGGAAATCTCTGGGCTTTCTTCCAGACTAATTTTTTGAGATTCTGTTTCTTCCTGTAAGTTTCCTAATGTCATTTTGACAAGCCTTAGTGAATCAGTATTCAAAATGTGCTCTGTGTTTTCTTCTGTCTGAATTATTTAATGGTTTTGCTCTGAGATTGTATTGCTGATGTTATTGGAAGAGCGCAGCAGTTCCTAAATTTTCTTGTCTTTGTCAAGCAAAAAGCAGATTGGGCGAATGAATACAAATCCTTTATTTTCTTCCCACTGTACATCCTTTCTTCAGTGAATTGCTGTTTCCCTCTCCTTTTGATTGTTTGTGGTTTGTCTGCGTTTTAAATGTTATTACTTTGAATTTGATTGTTTGTCCCTTCTCACAGTTTAAGAAGAACTTTTGGGTTTTACGTTCCCTAAATTAATGCAATGTGGAAATTAAATCTGAAGTCTTGTGCAGCCTTGATCTGAGCTCTGGTCTAAAAAGTTACTTTCTGAAGTTATGCCAATACATCAGTCCCAAATAGGGAGTGCTTTCAGGGATGTGCCTGTTCTTTATCAGCAATGGGAGGCAGGATGTCAGTTATTACTCCGTTCTGTGGCCTACCCTTGGGATTGTTTGATATAACGTTAGTGAGTCTTGGGTGTATCCCTGTATGTTGAAGAAGCATCTGGATCAGAGTCTCTGTGTGTACATACAAAGCGATTATCTCTTCAGTTTCAGTAAGTGGGAAAATAGAACTGATTAACTTGGCAACAATCTAGAATAATCTAGCAATTATTGAGACAGATGTTTACTTGGAAACAGACACGCATATATCTCATCTGTAACTGTATCATGTGTAAATTATAAGTTGAAAACTTGTATTTGTTTGCAGAACTTCTTTGGGGGAAGTTCAAATATGCTATTTTAAAGTACTAATAAAGAGGCAGGATATGCATTAACTTTATAGAGCCTCAGAATCTCAAAATAGCTAAATTTCAGATAAATATGTAAGTGGGAATAATTTTTTTGTATCATTACTGAAATAATATTTTGAGTTACTTTGTGTAACTGCTGTAAATTGGGCAGGGGGTAAAAATAAACAATCTTTTAAAATAAAATTATTTTCACTTGAACAGCTGTAAATTTAAACCCTGCTGCCTTTATAAATCTGTTGAAGTCTACTCAGGGGGACTGTTCATGGAGATAAAACTGTAGATCTGTTTTAAGTATTCATACCAGTGCACCTAATATTATTTTCTATTTAAAAGAAAGCTATTACATAAAATCGTTGAAAAAAACTTCCAATGGGTAGGAATTAAGGCATGTGCATATATTTTTATATTTAGTATTAATATGAACTATAATACATGTATCTTTATCATGTGACCTTTAAACATGTTGGATGAATTGATTTGTGGCAACAACTTTGTCATTGTATAGAATTGTTCATGTAGTGTCCAATCACAAAACAGTGTAACACAGTTTTGCAAGTCTTAACATTTTTGGAGCCTTTTGCTCTATGATATTGTCAGAGTAAAGGTGGCAACAGTATCACAGTATCACAAGGTTGGAAAGGACCTGAGATCATCAAGTCCAACCTATAACCTAACACTAACACCAGCACTAACACCAACCATCATCTAAACCATGGCACTCAGTGCCTCATCCAGTCTCCCCTTAAACACCTCCAGGGTCAGCGACTCCACCACCTCCCTGGGCAGCGCATTCCAATGGCCAATCACCCTTTCAGTGAAGAACTTTTTCCTCATATCAAGTCTAAACTTTCCCTGACGAAGCTTAAGTCCATGCCCTCTGGTTCTGCCACTGGTCACCTGAGAGAAGAGACCAATCCCTGCCCGACTACAGCCTCCTTTTAGGTAGTTGTAGAGAGCAATGAGGTCTCCCCTGAGCCTCCTCTTCTCCAGACTAAACAGCCCCAACTCCCTCAGTCGCTCCTCATAGGGCTTGTGCTCCAGCCCCTTCACCATCTTCGTTGCCCTCCTCTGAACACATTAACAACAACATGTTTAGCAACAAGATGTTTACAGTTTGAAATGTGTTTTTGAAATTGTCAAACAAAATGAAATTGTACTAAATAAGGATTTGGGCTTCTTCATTATAAAATACTTTGTTTTGATATTTCAAAATATAGAGAGTAAACAAACATCTATTTAAAGTAGATAATGACATTAATGATAAAAGGCAACTAGTAAAATACTAAAATGTCATGCAGTGCCAAGTCAGGTGCCTTGACAGTAACAGATTACACTACAGGTAACTCCAGTCAAATACAGTAAAGTGTTCCACTGATTGTAGTATTTCTGTACAGTCTTCGTCTAATGCGATAGCGCTCAGGTTGTGGAAGGAGGTGGTAAGGAACCTGTGTTGGCTGCCTGATGTCAGCTCCTGACATCCATTGCCTCTGCACCTGCCTCAGCTGCTCTTGCCACTGTCTTGTCTGCTTTGGTCTATAGACAGGACTGGTTTTATTAACAGAATTCTCTTGCCCCTCTTGATCATTCAAGATATGCTGTGATTGCTTTTGGATGTGCCAGCTGTCCCAAACTTACGTGTGGACGAGAGGGCTGTGGAACTGAGTTTTGCTACCACTGTAAGCAGATTTGGCATCCAAACCAGACCTGCGATGCTGCTCGCCAGGAGAGAGCTCAAAGTCTGCGCTTGAGAACAATCCGTTCTTCGTCTATAAGTTACAGCCAGGAATCTGGAGCAGCAGGTATTTATTATCAGGATGCTGTCTGTAAAGTATCATTCTAGTACATTTGCACAGTTAACTCAGAAGAAAGGACTGAATAGTAACATGGTGGATATGAGCTGCTTTGTCTTTCAGAAACATAACATATACGGTACAATTTTAAGTTTGAATTCAGATTTTAAATGTTACAATTTGAAGTAGTCTGACCACAGCACCTGACTTCAATCTTACAGGCTTGTCAGCATTCTAAATTCTTCCTTTGTAGCTGAAAAATGTGAGGTCAAAGGAACTTACAGCAAAGCATTCTCTGTGTTTGGCAGACTGACTTCATTAGTTGTATCACTTACACACTGGGAACACTTATTTTCTCCATTGTAGGTGAGATTTCACACGACTACTTATAATAAAAGCTGTGAAAAATAAAACTCAAACCTACTGGTTTCTGCTTTCGAAAGCAACCATTAGTCTGATGCCAGCTCTGATGTTTGGTATCAGTTAGTACTGATTTCTGTTTTTCAATAAAATTCTCATCTGTCCTAGCTACCAGAAAGCAAACCGTTCCATCTTCATAAAATTGAGCTTGCTCGTATCCCCCCAAAAAGAGGATAAACCTTTCAGAGTGGTATTTTACAGAGCAAGAGCCCAGTTTTCTATTGATAAGAACTGGCTCTGAGTTTCACCAAACTCTGTATTTGGCAGCTTTTGTGTTGGCCTGACCAAATGAGGTAAATATTTGGGGAAAAGAGTCTGTCTTGTGCCTTGAATGTAGTTAGAGCTGTCATTCTCCAACCCAGTTCTAGACCTCGAAGTTTAATCTGTTGTTTGTGCTGACTCACTTTAACAAGGCACTCCATCTTGTCTTAAAATTGGCATCTTGCTCTGGTTTTCAAATTATTTATTTTAAGTTTATTTTTTAAACTAAGTGCACCAACTCCTTTCCTTGCCCTTTCAGCCCTTTCCAGCGTGAGCAGCAGTAGCTCTGCCATACCTGTGGTGTAAGAGCTTACTTGGTTTAGTTACTGCCCTGTAGGTTTTGCATCAGTTCCTATGTGGGAATACCTAGTGCATCCTTCAAGTTGCTCACTGTCCTGCACTGGAGTTGGTAGAGGTACTGTTTCTGGTGGTTCTGCCTCTTTGGATATTCCTTATACAAGGTATAATGCCCCTTTTCCCTTTATCCAGCCTAGTAGCACAGAGACAATAAACCTGGACTTCTGCACTAGGACTTGCAAGTTGTTTCTGCTACTGTGAGTAAATAACTTGTCCCAAAGTGCAGATGATAACCAGTTAATGGGAAGGAATGAAAATCACAACTGTGGTTGTGTTGGTATACGAGTATTTTACTGTTGCTCAGTGACCACTTGGTTGTTAATGATAAAGGTAGACAACTACATTTTTCCATGTTTGACTTAACAAGGCAAGTCTCGAGGAATTTTTTTGCTACAATACTTTTTTCTAGAGTGTAGTGTTGTAAAAAAGGACTTGCAGAGCAGGTTGGTGGTACCCAAGATACCGATGAAATTCACTTAGTGTGGAAGTCACGAAGAAACAGCAGAATGGAGCTGGAATATTCAAGCACAAGGTTCATAACAGCATGGAATGTAAAAGGATTACATTTAAAGAGAGCATATTACTAGTGCTGTATCAACATATATATTTAATACCCAGCTACTATATATTAAGCTTAGAAAATTCTTGAACAGTGTGTGCATTAACTATTCAGTTACTTGAATGTGATTTAATATGCTGCATTTTCATTAGTTTTACTTGCTTCAAGGTACAAATGCAAATAGCTATCAAGTCATTGCTGAATCAAAGTTTTATAAAGCAAACTTATAGTAAAGGTCTTCCGTTATTTTCATATAATGACTCAATCAGTTTTCCCAAACGTATGTCTATATTTTGATTAAATCTGCTTGTCTAAAGAGCTGATATGATCTTAATATTCATTTTTGAACAGCTGATGACATAAAGCCATGTCCACGCTGTGCTGCTTATATAATAAAGATGAATGATGGAAGCTGCAATCATATGACTTGTGCTGTCTGTGGCTGCGAATTCTGTTGGCTGTGTATGAAAGAGATCTCAGATTTACATTATTTAAGGTACGTTTAAGAAAAAAAAAATCTGTGTTTGGTAGTTTTTTCCTAACATATATAGAAGTAGATTCCTGGGAGCTGCAAGTCTGGCTTTCTTCCTTTTGAAGTAGAGAATCACAGTTGAAGTATCCATATCTGAGCATTGAATTAGTTTTCAATGCATGTATTTAAATTAGTACTTTGTTATTTTTTATTTTAAAATATTTTTCTTAAGTTTCATGGATGCATGAAATTGTGATTGTTACCTGTGAGCCACAGATTGTCATGCTGTAATACACAATATGCTTCCCTTTACGTTGAAAATAATGCTGTAAAGGAAAAAAAATGAAGAAATTGTAACTTGATTATTTGATGTCCGTAACACCTGTAACTTGAACGCAAGACTACTGATTTTGTAATTAGAAAACAGTTCAGTAGTGTGTAGTGATGTTGTTTTATTTACAATTTATTTACAGCTCTCCTCCTTTTTTATATTAGCCCATCAGGTTGCACGTTCTGGGGAAAGAAGCCATGGAGCCGTAAGAAGAAAATACTGTGGCAACTAGGGACACTTGTTGGAGCTCCTGTAGGAATTGCCTTAATAGCTGGCATTGCTATTCCTGCTATGATTATTGGAATTCCTGTGTATGTGGGACGTAAGGTAAAATGTGCTACAACTCCTAACTTGCTTCTGGTTTACCTTCTGCGTTGTATGTCTTGTGTAACACTATGTTCAGTTGGTGATCTTCGCCAGCCTTTTAAAAAAGGAAAAAAAAAAAAAAACCCTAAAAAACAATCAAACCAACCCCTGAATTGTGTAAGGATGTTTGTTTCAATTGTGCAGGAAGGAGAAGCAATGTTTTTAAGAATGTAGTTCTTAAAACCAGCAGAGCAAAACACCAAGCAGTTTCCAATTTCTGCATCTTGCCATGGAATTTTTTGCATAATTTTTCAAAATTGCTTTTTTTATTCTCTTGTTTCCCTTAGAAGTAAGGGAATTGCTTTGCAATTTCACGTTATGTATTTTATTTTTTAAGTCCACTTTTATTCTTATCTCTAAACAAACTTAGCACTTAGCTTCTTGACAAATTGTCAAGAAAACACACTGGTTTAGATCGCTGATGCTCTTCTGTTCTGGATTTCCTTCCAGTTGTTCATACCACCTTTGCTTTTTGTCCAGTGTGAATATAGCAGCAAAGCTGAAGCATTACAACTGCTGAGTTAAATGAATGGGGGATGCTGTGCATGTAACTGCCAGTTATCTCTTTCTCAACAACATGCTGTTTTCATTTTATGTGCTCTAAAACACCTGTCCTTCCCCACCATACTAGTAATTTAGGCAATCGGTCTCTTCCCATGTGTAGTCTTGAACTCGTTACCATTGTGTTACATCTTAGTCATTTCAGACCATTTTTTTCAACTTCTCTAGGCTGGTATGAGTTCTGGCATCTTGCAATCTTGCCAGATTATATGGGCCTGAAATTCAACACACACATTGTTCTACTTCCATTTTTCAGGATAATGGTCCAGAGCCTATCTTTTAGAAAAAGTATGGGGTGAAGAGATTCAATTTGGGAAGTGAAAAAACCTAATGACAACTCGCATGTTTTCTGTCAGTTTCACATGAAGCTAATTGCAGATTCTCCAGCCCATTTTTCATTCTGGACTACTATAACCTGTTTGTGTGTCATACAAGAAAACGTCAAAATTTTGTTCAAGTCAGTGTGTGACATGTGTTTCTCCCCATCTTCAAGGCTAGTTTTTTGTTGCAAAAGAAAATTAAATTAACATGATTTCTACTTGAAAAAAAAATAAGTGTGACCTATTTTGCACATTTGCTTTGGTGTCTACAAGTTCCCAGTTTTCAGGAAGTTCAAGTTCAATTCACTGGTCTTTTAATTCCTCAGCTTCTTGTGTTAAACGTTTTTTCAGTTTTCCTGATTTTTTTTTCAAAAATTATTATTATTGGCTCTGAAATTGGGCCTGCTGAGGTATTTTTCAGATCAACTCGTGTAAGTATGCTCTAACCTGCTGTTTTCTTACAGATCTTACTCCTTTGTCACCAGTCATCTGGCTCACAGTTGATCTTTAGTGACAACTGAAGGGAAAAAATTGTACAGCCTCCAGTTTTATCCGTTGGCTCTTTCCTTTTTTCTTAAATAGCAAATTGATCCATTTTAGTCCTCTCCTTACAAGCACCATACTTGTAGAATATTTCCTGTTGACTTTGAAGTCCCTTGCTTTTTGTCTCCTCTGTTTTAACCTATCTGGTTTTGTCCTGACACACTCATGCTGTTCCTTTATACCCATTCATAGTAGTCTGACCTACTTTCTATTTTCTTAATGCTGCTGCTGCTTCAGTAAAGGAAGCTTCATTGTTCTTTTACAACATTGTGTTCTGCATTGGAAGAGTTTGTGCTTGTGCTTTGATAGTTTCCTTAAGGGAGTGCTAGTTCTCTCGTTTTATAGATGTCTTGTAACCTGCTGGCTTTCTGTGTTTATTGAAATCCCTCTTCTTCTGGCCCAGTATTTTTATTTGAATGGTAATTATTCTTTACTGAATATTCTGAAGTCTCTTACTTCATAGTCATTCCTACCAATGTAACCTGTCTCAATGTTATCAATCAGCTGCTTCTCAGTAATCACTCACTTGCATTCCTTCTTCTTGCTTTGCATTTAAGGAATCCAGTAGCCTTTATATATTTCGTATGTATTTTGGTTTGGTATTTAAAAATGCTCATAACAGCAAAATGCAGTGCCTGAGATAATCCTGCTAATCGCTCAGAGCCCCTGAAATCTCATCTTCCTGGGTCTGTAATTCTCATGCTGTGAGAATGTTCATGTTCAATTTTTCCTTTTAATCCATATGTTTCACTTTCCAGTGCCCCCTCGCTCTATGTTGGTCTTTGTATATTATGCCTCAGAGCAAATAAATGCATTCTCTTTATAGGAAGTGCAGTGTCTTCTCTGGCCTTTCCTTGCCTGTCTTGCCTGAACAAATACTTTAACTTTGTTCCGAAATGAGAACTACCCTACCAGATCTCTAATTAAAATTATTGTTTAGAAAGCACAATGTTGGTGAAACTTTCAGCACTTCTTTTGTCATTCTTTTTACAGTAACATATTGATATGAAAATACTGTGATTATTCTCTTAGTACTCGTTTGTGTTCCTCCTTAGATGTAGTGAGGATTAATTTAGCCTTTTGGCAACCATTAAGGTAACGACCTATTGTTCCTTTGTAATTATGTCTCAACCAAGAGTCATGACAGCTGAAGTGCATATCCCTGAAAAGCCTTGTTCCTAGAGAGAGTAAATGAAACAAAGATGAAAATCTCTGTAAAACAGTGATATTTGAAGGCTTTTCATGTTCATGTGGAATTTGCAGCAGATGAGTTTGAGGCAGAGTTTCAGAGTTACTGCAGACTTAAACCATCAGTAAGGGTTGTGCTTAGCAGATTCTTTTGTGAATAGCAGCACAGCTAAGACTCGGGTTTGCTGAGATTTTCTGTCTCAACAGCTTGTCTTGAGAAGGTGCCAAAGTGATGAAGTTTTTGTTCTCCCTCCTCCCAGGCTATGTTTGGTGAAGGCTGCCTTTCTACAAGATTTTTATCGCTCTGTTATGTCAACCTCTCTTTCCATAGATCCAACAATCTGTGAAAGTTTCACTTCAAATTGTTCAGGGGAAAGGTGCCTGAGATTAAGAACTGTCAGTTTGATCAGATGTGGTAATTCTTTGATCCTGGAAATTGTCTACTTTTCCCAGCCATGTAAATTGGAGTAATGATTAAATACATAAACAAAAAAAAAAAAAGCTGTTCAATGATTCAGCTTTTCTAACTTGGGACTGAAAGTAAATGCTTAGTTCCTGCATGGGAGGACTGCTAACTTTTTTAAGAAGGTAAAATTAAAAATAAGAAAAATGTATAAAATTTCTTTTCTTTGAGATAAGGAATAGTGACATAAAATGTGGTCTCTCTGGAGGACAGCGGGGTACAGATTCCAACCTATTATATGTAAGCCCTTCCATCCTTGCAGCAATGTATTATTGATGACTGTACTGCTCTAAAACACCTTTCTTTCTCTCAGATTCACAATCGATATGAAGGCAAAGACATTTCAAAGCACAAGCGAAACTTGGCAATAGCAGGTGGTGTAACCTTATCTGTAATTGTTTCTCCAGTTGTAGCTGCAGTAACTGTAGGTAAGCAAATATTTCTATTGCGTATATTGGTAGCACCTTGCAACCAGAACTTCATAAGCACTCATGAATAAAACAGATGAGAAGTCCTGTAATTCCCTTTACTAGGTGAAGAGACCGGGACAGTGAGGAGTCAGACGTTATACGATTATTGGGGTAGAATGGAGAAGGCAGTATTTCAGGAAATACTGCATTAAAATGAAGAATTAAGAATAATTTTTACCTTGCACATTGAAATTTCCATGTTGGCATGTCTGGCCTTTAAAACTGAAGTATTTAAAGCTTTTTTAATGACTGACCCAGAAAAAACTGTTGCCACAGAGTCATATTCAGATAACTTCATATTAAACTTTTCTCAACATAGAAGAAAAATACAGTCTGTTATATATAACACAACGGTAGTTGACAAACTTTTTATGCTCTGGGAGTGAGTTTGAATTCTAGCACATTCTTCCTCGTAGGGATTGTTGCGCATAGAATTTGAGGAAAATCTGACTGTACGCTACAAAATACCTGTCATCTTACCATGTAATTTCAAGATCACCATAAACAAACACTAAGTTTCCTTGAAAGGAGTGCACTTGCCCAGCACTGCCTTGCTTCTCCGTTGCTGCAGCACAGGCATCTCTCCAGTTCATTGTGAGCTGCCGTGGATGACTGATTCATCTTAACACCCACCATTTAGTCCGAAGCTGGATCAGTCCCCTGATCCCATTCATCACTCAGTCATGTACGCAGTGTTCCCTCTTGTGCCAGAAGTAATGCTCAGAGCGCAGAGAGTGGCCTTGGGAAGATGGGGCTGCTTTTAGCAAGTGGTGGTTTGAATTGACCATGAAGCTCTGGCTTTAAACTGCTTATTAGCAATGGTGGGGACCACTGTGCAAACACAGAGATGTTGGCCTTAACACTGCCTTTGGTGTCGGTCTGTGTTGCATTGTTCTCGTGTGGCTGTGGTGTCTGCTCCCTGCTGAACAGGTAGTGGGACATAGAATCTTAGATGTATTTGTAGGTCTGCTTTATCTCATTGTTTCAAGCTGTTTCTTATTCCTGACCAGAGAGAAAACTTGGTATTTTAGGGAAGTAGTTGGGTTTTATTTTCTGGAGTTTTTGCCCTTGCCTTGTTGCCTTTAACATGTGCCCACCAATCTCAGGGCGTTGTGTGGCTTCCAAAATAATGACCTTGACTATATAGATTTCTTCCTTGAATGCTAAGAAGTTTCCAGTGAAAGGGACCTCCCATAACTGGAACGCTTCTTTCAGGTTAGACAGAGCAGCCTTTACGTAGGGTCTGCCTCTGTCCTGACTGTTTTAAAATGTGCTAGCTTGCCATTTTCCAGTCTGCTGGTTTTCTGTACCTCCTGTGTATTTCCATCAGAAAAGCCACAGAGTGCTTTAATTAATGGGCCAAAGGAGTAACTTTCACAGACCACTGGAAGTGGCAGACTGAGTGTGTGTTTGTGTGTATCTGGGTGTGCTTTAGCCCACAGTTCCTTTCACTGGTTTCCCTTAACTCCTGCCACCCTGCTCCACGGAATTGTTTACTTTTAAGGAAAAATAATAAAAATGTTTAAATTGAATCAGTGCAATACAGTAAATAGGAAAGATGCCATAATAATGTTAAGTCCTATTAAATTGATAAGAGTCCTGTCTGACTTCAGTGGGAGCAAAATCAAGCATTTAATTAAATTAGTAAGGTATTAACATTTTTACTTGAATAACATTTGAAATAGATGTCTGCTATTTCTGCTTTTCAGGTGAAACATTATTATAGTCCCCAATGGAGCTTATGTGAACCTTTTAAAGTATTTTCATTTTCTTTGTAAAAGATGTTATAGATGTAGTGGAAGTATTCATCAAGTATTAAGCTTCTCTGTGTACCAACGCTAACAGAGAACATTCTGCCTGCTGAAAGTACTTTCCTGTTGTTTCACCTTGGTGATTTACCAATATTTCTTAATTTTGCTCCCTCCTGATTTCTTTCAAGTGTGAAATATTAAGTAACCATGGAAAATGAAATTGCTTTTATGAAAGTCACCTTTAATGACGGACTGTTCTTTCCTTTGTAGGTATTGGTGTTCCTATCATGCTGGCTTATGTGTATGGAGTTGTTCCAATTTCCCTGTGCCGAAGTGGAGGCTGTGGTGTGTCAGCAGGCAATGGAAAAGGTGTCAGGATAGAATTTGATGATGAAAATGATATAAATGTTGGTGGAACAAATGCAGCTGTAGGTAAGGCAATTGTGTGTTTCATTTCCTATAAATTTGGGCTTTGACTTATGTTTGATGGCCTTAGTTTCTAGAGTACTTATTTGCAGAAGAGGTTCTGTACAGGTAGGCCTACCCCCTCCTGTTGCTGAAACACCACCTCTCTGCTGAGGATGGCTTCTCTGTGAACATGTTGTGCTGTGCTCTAATACAAGTATTAAAGGCTTTCTTGCCCATCTTAATCAAAGCCAGACACAAGTAAATCCTTGAAAGTAAAGTCTTTTCTATACATAAAAGTTATAAGATAAAACTGGTGGTACTTTTTCAGAATACTGGTTAGTGGATGCTTGCTGACTTTCATATTTCTCTTTATAAAAGGAGAACTAAATGCTGATACAGTGCTATTTTTATTTTGATATGTGACACCATCCTTTGTGTTTTCTGTTTTCCTTGACTTGGTGTTACCTGTCCTATCAATGGTTAAATTTTTGATATCTCTGCACTAGTGCAGCCCCACCTCAAGTACTGTGTGCAGTTTTGGGCACCACAGTATAGAAAAGACAGAAAAGTACTGGAGATTGTCCAGAGGAGGCCACAAGACTGTTGAAGGGCCTAGAGGAGAAGTCGTATGAGGAATGGCTGAAGTCACTTGGTCTGTTCAGCCTGGAGAAGAGGAGACTGAGGGGGTATCTCATAGCTGTTTACTGCCTTTTCACAAGGGAGGGAGGTGAAGCAGGTGCTGATCTCTTCTCTCTTGTGGCCTATGACAGGACTAGAGAGAATGGCAGGAAGGTGTGCCAGGGGAGGTTTAGACTGGATATTAGGAAAAGACTCTTCACCCAGTGGGTGGTGGAGCACTGGAACAACTCCCCAAGGAAGCAGTCATGGCAGCGGGTCTGCGAGCATTCAAGAAGCATTTGGACAGTGCCCTCAGTCACATGGTGTGAATGTTGGGAGTGTCCTGTGTAGGGACAGGAGTTGGACTCTGATCCTTTGGGATCCCTTCTAACTCGGGTGATTCTGTGATAATGTAAGGCTTAGCCATTAGAGCAGGAGTGTCAAGCTCATTTTCACCAGGGGCCACATCAGCCTGCTGCGTTTGTGACCAGGGCTGGCAGGAGCGTAGGGACAAGGATCTCAGTGCTGCTTCCGGATAGAAACAAGGTGCCAGGACAGATTCCGCCCACAGGCTGCGAGTTTGACATCCCTGCTCAACTTCAAGAAAGGTGTCTCATCTGTTTGGGTTTTTCTGACAAAGTTAGCTTTTTGTCCCAGCATGTTCTATAGATCTTTTTTATCAACATCATTTCAAGACCTGTTTCCGTGATCCAGTTGTGGAAACTGAAGTTGTGCTTCCGTGACTGACAAGCCTTCCTTGTTTCTGTCTAGACACCACCTCAGTAGCGGAGGCGCGACATAACCCCAGCATAGGCGAGGGAAGCGTTGGGGGACTGACCGGCAGCTTGAGCGCAAGCGGCAGCCACATGGACAGAATCGGAGCCATTCGGGACAACCTCAGTGAAACTGCCAGTACCATGGCCCTGGCTGGGGCCAGCATCACAGGGAGTCTCTCGGGAAGTGCAATGGTAAACTGCTTTAACAGGTAAGAGCCATGCTTCCTGCTGCACAGCATCCTGCTCTGCATGTGAGCAGAGGGATTTTTATTTTTGAAAATTGGTTCCTATTAAAAGGAAGTGTCTCTGGGCAGTAGAGACTGTTCTCTCTGACAAACTTACTGATTTCCAAGAGGTTCTACCAGACCACAATCCTTAAAGAAGAGTTTGAATTTTTTTCAGACTGACTGGGGCCTGAGATCTCTTGCTTCCCAGGAGAACAGCCTCCACCCAGGAGTCAGAGGGAGGCACTTCATGTCCAGCACAGTCACATTCTCTGGTGCATCTCACCCCATCTCACATATTCAGTAGTCTACAAGTACTAAGCTGTGCCTTTGGAACACCTGGCTGGAGTGTGGATTCAAACTGGGCTTAGGCAGGAGGGGGAGGCAGCTGGGCACCTGACCTTACTGAGGTGGTAACTTCCTTTATGTGCTCAATGCCTTCTGTAAATGGGGGCCTTACTGTTTGTAGGCTGTCCTGCACCCTGAAAAGAAAAGGAGTGTCTGAAAGGGATTGTTAATATTTAGGGTTCAGGATGGAATCTACTTTCTATATCAGGTGCATTTTCTTGAGTAATTTTCAAGTCCAGGCTACATTGAATAAGGAGAGCAGAATAGCATCACAAGTTACCCATGTGTTTCCAGCTGTGACCACTGAGATGTACCTATTCTCTTTAAAAAAAGAGCTGAGAGTGAAAAGCAAAAAAAAACCCACTTCCAATTCACTGTCAGAACGTAAATGAACAAAAGGCGTTTGAAAAAAGCTTATAATTTGATTTCTAGTTTGTGCTCAAGTTGGTATTGTTCCTGTTGCAATTGATAACTATACAATATAAAGCATTGTACATAACATAGTTCTCTGACTTTTTGTTCATTTTGCAGCTGAAGAAACAGGGGAACTCTAATAGCGTGAACTTAAGTACCGTTCTGGTTGTTTTTTTCCATTTTTACAGTACCCTGCTCTACCTGCAAAAGAATTGTAGCTAACCTGGAAGTCAGTCTTCTAAATTTCAGGGGGAGAAGCCAGGACCTCTGGTTAATGTGCAAGGTTTTGCTTTGTTGGGAAATTAATCTGTTTTTGATTTGGAGTGGTTTTATTTTGGAGGGTTTTTTTTATCGGAAAACAGTCATTTTTGACAGTGGGAAGGGGGTACAGTGGGACAGTGTTTCAGTAGGGTAAATCCACACATTTGTTCTGGAGTAACTAATAAACACTAGTTACTACTGAGTAATGGAGAAAGTGATACTAATTTTCAGCCAGTGTGCTTTAGTAGCAGAATGCACAACTCTTTTTGTTTTTCCCCAAGGTTGGAAGTACAAGCAGATGTGCAGAAAGAACGATACAGTCTGAGTGGAGAATCTGGCACAGTGAGCTTGGGAACTGTTAGTGATAATGCCAGCACCAAAGCAATGGCAGGATCCATCCTGAACTCCTACATCCCTTTGGACAGGTAAAAGAAATGTGATGGAAACAGAAGATTAATAAACTTTGCTTCTTAAAGGATGTTCTAAGCTGCCTCAGCTGTTCTACTTTAATGATTACCCTTTGAAACTGTAAGTTTTGTGATTAATTGAATTACATGTGACTGCTTATGCTTGCCAAGGTTATTTCCAAAGAGGAAAACCATCACTGTAGTTCAGTAAAGTATTTGATCTTTCAGACTTTGTGGTTTTCTTTAGGCTGTTTTTTTGCTTAAATGCTTAATTTCTCTTAAAGAGGTTCCATCTCCCTAACTTTCTTTTGCTGTGTATCTTGAAAAGCAGTAAGGGGTTTTGTTTCTGTGTTAGCTGCCTTGTCTCAGATGACCAATTACACTAATGGATTCTTTCTTGTTGTAGGGAAGGCAACAGTATGGAAGTGCAAGTGGATATTGAATCAAAGCCAGCCAAATTCAGACACAACAGTGGAAGCAGTAGTGTGGATGATGGCAGTGCTGCGTGTCGGAGTAATGCCGCTTGTTCATCTGCCTGCGTGCCAGAGAGTAAATCCAGTGCCACCAAGTGGTCCAAAGAAACAACAGCAGGAAAAAAATGTAAAGGTAAGCTGAGAAAGAAGAGTAGCATGAAGATAAATGAGACAAGGGAGGACATGGATGCTCAGCTGTTGGAACAACAAAGCACAAACTCCAGTGAATTTGACTCTCCCTCTCTCAGTGATAGCATCCCCTCCGTAGCAGATTCCCACTCGAGTCATTTTTCTGAGTTTAGTTGCTCAGATATGGAAAGCATGAAAACTTCCTGTAGCCATGGTTCCAGTGACTACCATACTCGCTTTACCACAGTCAGTGTTCTCCCAGAGGTGGAGAATGATCGCTTGGAAAACTCTCCACAACCAAGTGGAATCCCTGCACCTGTTCCAACAGCCCCAAGCACTGATGTTCCACAGCTGAGTCACATTGCTGAGGAAAGCATTAATAATGGATCCCCGACAGATGTAGATTTAGGTGTTGGTGAAACACTGAAAGAAACAAACAACAACCATTCACAACATGCTGCGGAATCAAGCACTGCTATTCAGACTGAAATTTAAGCCTGTTAAGTGCTGCAAAAACGTATTTACCACTAAAGAATCCTGTCTGAAAGCTGGTTGAATTACATGTGACTTCCCTAAGTTTCGGGTGACCAGCAGAAGCCAGGTTTTGATACAACTGCATTTTATATATACCTGTCTGATTAGGCAAAATACTTCATATGGATCTTAGACCTGTGTGAAGAGACGTGAAGGCTTTAACCAAGTGCATTACAGCAGTACAAATACGTCCATGTTTTGTATTTTTGCCACAACTTTGCTTGAAACCATGTACTTGATGTATTTAGATAAAAATTGGTAAATTCTTAATATGTTAAATGCTGAAATGAATATGTTCTGCACTGTTCACTTGGAAAATATGGGGTTTGGGATAAATTGAGTGTTAGCTGAGCATTAGGGACTTAAAACCGTTCTTGTGTGAACTCCTATTTAAGGGAAGAAAAAGTTTTCAGACCTATACAAGCATATTTCAACAGTGGCTATTTGTAATGATGATTTTGTTTCATAACTGGACAGCCTGTATTTAGAATGCATGAACCACATCTCTTCAGATGGATGTAGCCTGTGTCAGAAGCGTTTGTATGTGTGTACACTTTGAGCAAGGTTATGGCATTTTACATAATTTTGAAAGAAGAAATTGGTACTTGATGTAGGGTGGAATCGAGATGTCACCTGTGAAGAACAGTGGGGTTACTTGTTTATTCGTGCAACCAACCATGCAGCAGATAAGGCTACTACTTAGTGTATAAAAACTGTAAAATAACAATCCAGCATTTATGAGCATTGTAGAAAAGCAAATGCAGTCACCTTTCATTTAGGGGGAAAAATGGTGCCCCGTTAATTCTTGGTGCCTTTGGAAAAGACTGGGTTTGAAGTGCCTGGTCGTTTGAGGATTTTACTGTAATGCTTTCCAGAATGTCCTCTTTGGCCACCTTGGATCACTAAAGAAAATTGTGGTGAATAAAATGACTGTGGTAGATAAATGTATAATAATAATAATAATGAAGTATTGGCCTACCAAAGACTCACTCAGGCTTTAGTGGACGTGACATCTCTTTGCAAGACATGCGCATCTTCAGTCCCAGAATCAAAATGCAGTGCAATGACTGCCTAAGTACAAAGGTGGGTTCCAAATATACTGGCTTTCTTCTTTTACTTTTGCATATGGAAGATGTACAGCTCAACACAAGCTGAAGTTGGCCAAAGCGCCTGCACTGTTAACACTTTTTTTTGCTAAGTAATTCACTAAAAACGGGGAAAAAACCTCTTATGAGTATCAGAATAACAGTTAACAATGTTCTGTCTTGTGTTTCATGTATTGCCATTATGGTGCTACTGGAAGTTTGGTTGGATAAAAAGAAAATGCCATGAGCTGCAGTCCTCTTCCATGACTTAACCTCACCAGTTTCAGTAATATGCTTATAACACTAGTGCCAGTTATGTTATTTGATAATGCTTGTTACAGTATTTGTATATTTGCAATTCAATTTTGCTCAGTAATATGCGTGTAAACTGCATATCTGAAATAAATGTCTAAATACTGACTTCTAGTGGTCCTTTAGTGTGCTGCTGAGCCTCATCGACCTGTGTGTTCCCAGAAGGAGCCTTTCGCCTGTGAGGTGCTGATGCTGTCATCTCTTCCTGCCTTTAAGCATTTCTGGTTTGTTACCTGTGCTTTGGAAGGTTGGGTGCTCTGATACTTTGAAGTATAAGATCTAAAGTTAATTGCTGTTTGTACAAGACTTCAACCTGATTTCTTTTATCGCACAGAAGAGCAATCTGAGCGGCCTCTGTGGCAGGCAGGGTAGGATATGGTTTTCTGAGAGGATGTGGCTCTGGCACAAGTGTATTGCTCTAACAAAACTGCAGCATCTTGGCACAGGTGGACAGGCTGCAGTCAAACTACTTTCTCCATCTCAAGTGGTGCTGTTCTCACTTCACTGAGTCTGTAGGAAGTTCATTCTGGAACACTGCAGATTGGCCAGAGTTTCTGGGTAACAACGGGTGTGTTTTGTGTGGCTGAACAGCCAATTCATCAGGCCTAATTTCTCACCTGCATCATGACAGGCTTGAGAAGTGAGAAACTAAAACTGAGGGAGATGTGCTGCAGAAGATACAGTTGGATCTGCCTAGTCCCAAACCCATATGTAAGCTGAATGTATATCAGAGTGAATAACGAGTTAACTATTAAGCTGAGCCAACTCTAAAGCTACAATTATTGCATTATTCAATCATTCCCAATGGCAGGTGCTCAAAGAGAGAGTAAGAAATAGAATGAGTGAAACAGAGTGCACTCGAGCAATGGTGCAAGGCAGAGGGGTGGGTTTCGCTGTGATGTCAGACACTCTGCACTGGAACCAAATGCAAATCTTGTATTTCGTAGGGAGGTTGGTGTTAACGCTTCCTTTCTGTGGATTGTTCCCGATTGATTTCCACCCCCCACCCCAAGGGTGAACACTTATAAAAAATACATTGTTACTGAGGAGTAAATATATTTAATTCAGATCAGCATTAACAGAAGGAAACAGTTGCTCTTCATCTCGCAAGGCCACTTTGTGAATCCTGATGTAGTTTTTCAGGCCTGTGTAGAAACGTGTGTTAGTCACGAGCTGAAGCGTTACCTGATCCTTCAGGCAGAGGCTGGAGATTTGAAGTGGGGTGTAATGTGACTCGGTGAGGCAGGCGTGCTTCTGTCACTGCGCACACAGTCGGACTGGTCAGTGTCCTTCAAGGCCACCTGTTCCTAAACCTCTGAGTAAGTTCCTTTTCTGTGCAGCCCATATGACCCCTATCCTAACTTGGGTGTTAATTGCTCCCTGCCCAACAGCAGGAGGTGACACCCCCCTCCCCCCTTGGCTTTTAGCTTCAGTTAAGTTTTGAATCTGATGCCTCATGCAACAGCAATAAATTATTGCTGATGTGCCAGGCACTGAGAACGTGTGGTTTGGTTTTATCCAGCAGACCTAAGAAATGACTAAAGTGCATCGATTTCAGCAATATGATCTAACACTGACAGCAGGGAACTGGGAGGAGCAAAACCTGTTTCTGTGGGTTTAAGTCTAACTCTTAATTTCTCAGGGTTCTCGGGGCCCCAATTTTGCTCTGCAGGAAATTGGAAAGAAGGCGTTGTTTTCAGTCACTCTGAAATAATCTTTGATAACTTTATATGCCATAATACGAGGCAATGTTGAATTACAGGTAAGTTTTGCTGTTCAATTTTGGATAAGTTTTTAGCAGAAAACTTGCTGCTTCATTTTGTAACTTTTTTTTATTCAGAGGTAATATTTCACATGAGAGGCAGCACTAAACTTTAATGCAGCGTTGAGTCTGTAAAGTAAAAGATACAGAAATTACATTGATCCATGAATACAGAAGATGCTTCTCTTATTTACACATCTACAGGCATAAGAATTCAATAAAGCAAAATTTTGCTTTCATTGAAATGAACCATAGAATAGGGCGAGTTTACATCTGGTCTCCCAGTGCAGTGGTTCTTTCTCAGAAGTTTTCGCCAGGGTTCCTGGCCAATTTGACTGATCTGTATGAGATTGTGAATCTTGAGAGGAAACTAATGTTATCTGCTGCATCAGAGAATACATGACATGGTTACAAATACATAAAAGCTCACAAAAGCTTTCCTCCCCGTTTGCATAGGCTTTTTCTGTAGTAGTGTCTGGTCTTGTACATCCCCTCTGTCCATTGAATCAATGTCTCAAGCTTTTACATGGATATGTGGATCACTTCTTACAGGCATGGAAACATTTTTTGCAGATTTGTGTCTCAATTTCAATATGCAAATCCACATTAATTTTTAAATAGTTGCCTTTTTCTTGATGTCATTGCTCTTATGGGTAAGAATGGTTTGTAAGGATGACCAATATGGAAAAGTATTAATTGCCTTAATGCCAGGGCAGGTGCAGAGCTGGCAGTTCAGCAGCATGTGGGAAGCCCAGAGGGAGGGGGACGGGGTGGCCAAGCAAACCTGTCCTGCTGCTTCTCACCATGTCCTGTCCGGCAAAGGGGGAGAGAGAAAGGGCACCAAGTTCCGCTGACAAATAGATGTGTGCGTGACGCTCCTGCGTAACAGTTCTGGCCCCCTCACCAGCACTGAGCTGTTAGGTTTGACTGCGAGCTCGGTGACTGCAGCACAGGAGGAGATAAAAGTGCCTGGGAGCACAGCAGGGTAAGAGCATCCCCTTAGCAGCCTCTGGGCCGATACCAATGTGATCAAACAGCTGCACCGGGCTTCCCTTGAAATGTTTTGGGTTTGGATCAGGCAGCGAAGGGAACAGGTACCCACTTGGCACAAAATCCAGGCTCCTCACAAAACTGCCTGCTATTGCACCGCGCTGCCAGGACACAGCTCTCCTTTCACAAGGTTCTGGTGAGCTGGCTTGACAAAAGGATGTGGCTGCTCACCACCACAACATGAAGGGCATCAAAACTCACAACAGCCTAAATGAGAGCGGTTGGTTTTAGGCACCAGACCAGTGCTGAGGGGATTGATGTGGCTCCAACGGCCCTTCCTTGCGAGCTTTGGTTGTTTTTGCCAGTACCTGGGCTTTTACAGGAAAAGGTAAACAGGTGGGGGTGAGAGCTCAGCAGTAAACCAGAGAAGCAACTGCGCTATGATGACACCCACCCCTTGTAGCATCTGCATGTCTGTGACGGCCCAAAACTATTTTGAAGTGTGCAACAACAGTGCCTGCCCTGTTCCCTGGCACACTCTGTTCCCTGGCCACTGGCATTCCTTCTGCTGGTTATAGAAAGAAACTTGCTTTCTCTCCCCTTATGTTTAAAAACTGGTATTTGTGTCCTTGAGCAAATCAGTACCTGCACGCCTGGTTTCACTCTGCCATTGGAGCTGGCCAGCTCACTGCCCCCCTGGAGTCACACTTCACTTGCCTGTTCCCATCACCCGAATAAGCAACATTCTCCTGAAGCAGGAGTTTGCAGTGGTGTTGGGTTTGGGTTTCTTTTTTTAAAAAAGGTGGGTGTTAATGCTGAGGGGGTGACAACAACCAGCCAAACCGAATGTCTGGCTTAAGCTGAAAGGATGAGGCTCAAATCACAGGGAAAGTGTAACCCCATTTGTTGCTGAGTTAGGGCTGAGTACCCCTGCCTGCTTATTCCTGCCAACTGACTCGAGACACCTCTTCAGTCAGCTCTTTGCTTTAGAGCAGGGGTGACCTCACAGCAAAATGCTGATTTTTCAAATCTGAGGACATTTGTTACTTCACACTCTTACCAGCTACACCTGACAGACAATGGTACAAAGCTCTGACTGCAGCTGGCAATGGCTCCCTGCCAGCCACATAAGGGGTTCACTTGCACACATGGCTGCAGTTCTCCATTTAGAACTTCTTCTCAAGGGGTATTTTGAGCTTCCTGAGCTGCTGATCACTGTGATTTTTACCTCAAATGGAGTTATCCTCTTTCAGCTGACATTCAAGCTGGAAGGAACTATCATAAAAAGTATCTTCCTGGACTACCTTTCCCTGGACTTCATTTAGGTGTCTAGTTTAACTGCTAGGATTAATTAAAACTGTCCTCAAATGAGCTGTGACACCGTATACTTGTCTGTGAAAACCCATCTGGCTATTTCTAGGAAAACTCATATCATATTTGGCTATTTCTACGAAAACTCGTACCGGAACACTCTCATCTTTTTAGTAATGTCTGATTGGCTCATAAATTTACTACATTGTATCTCTATTATGATTTACTGCTGGAAAGATTTTGATTTTTGTTCTCAATGTCAAAAGGAACTCTACAAATGGGACACAACCTTTAGTGGTCAAGACTGATTCTAAGAAGATACCTGTGGAGTGTTCAATACCTGGGGGATTGGGTGGCACAGAGAAAGACTACTTCACCAGAGCTTTTGTGACATGGTGGCTTTTGACATTGGCTCTTACTCAACTACAGTTCAAGCACTAAATCTGTTTTAAAATTTCACAGACCTTTTTATGCTTTCCTTTATCAAAAGTACTTTTTCCTTGTATTAGTAATACAATCCTCCAACTTATTACTTGTTATTAAAAACACTCTGAAATCTATTAAATGAAAATCAATCAAGTTTTCTCAACCATGTCAGTAAGCTGCACACGCACACAAAGAAACTTCTCTGAACACCTAAACTACAGAGGAAAAAATAAAAAGATTGAAAACAAACACAGAAACTGGTGGATGTGGCTGCCTCGCTGCCACGACTGCAGAAGGGAATTGGCACTTGTGGTGGGTAAATATAATGGGTGACATGCAGATCAGGCACAACTGAGCTCTCCAACACAGGAAAATCTCATAAGAAGAGAACATTTAAAACCCAAACTCAGCAACTGTATGGACAGCATCTCGGGAATTAAAAGCTTCATTCTTGGCACGCTACCTCAGGACAAAACTCACAATCCACATGCCAGAATTACAAGCCTAAAGAGTGCAGAACCTGAAAAAAAAAAAAAAAGAGTCCATAATGGTACATTTCAAGAAAAAAAAATTTATTTTTTTAGTAAATGCACACCTGAGAAAAATTTTCATTAGAACAACATTCTTAAAAATATTTCTGCAGTGCTAGTGAGTTTGACACATTTATATCACGTGTGCAAAGAAGGCATTAAGGTATTTGAAAATTAAAAGCTTCATCTTGAAAAAAGGAGTTTTGTCAGAATCGAATATAAAATATAATTACTGCCTGAAAAAAAAAATAATTTCATACTGGTCCATAAAATGTTTTTACTTTTGTGTTCATGAATATATAAACAGAAATAGCTGGTGTTTTAAATGATCTAATTACAAAACTGAGTTAAATATTTTTATTGCTAAGTGCAGCCACCTCTTCTCCTGTTTAACCACTGTCACAGACCAGTTCTTCTATCCACATAGAGAAAAATAAAAATTACTTACTTTATTTAATACTTCCTTCTATCCAAAGTGTTCCATGACAAGCTAACATTCCATTCATTCACCTTTGCTGCTAAGCTCTATTGCATCAAAAATATTTAAATCTGTTCTGTACCAAGCAGGGACAGTGAAGAAACAGATGCCCTGGAGTAGTTCGTCTGAAAAGTGTTGATACTTTTTGCAAACCCATTTTAGGAAAACCTATTACCAACTGACCCGTCAAACTTGAAGACGCTTCTTCATCACAAGAACACACAACTCACAAAACATAACAAGTGACAACTAACAGCGTATTAGCTATCGTACCATCAAGATATTTCACACTATATATAATGTAAAATATATATTTTTTTACATATAATTAACGCAGACTAAAAAAACCTAATAACTTGAACTCTGTTACTGAACACAAAGACATTAATTAAATTATAAAGATTAAAATGTATACAACTACAAGAAAAAAAGAGCAGCAAGTTTTAAATGTGTATACGCTGGCAAAGAAAACAGAATTCAAACAGTTGGAGTAAAGACCCACTTCAATCCATGCGAGTCTGCAGAGTTCATACATCCATTTTATAACTGTGAATTATATGCATGCAAACAATAAATACTAACTTCTTAAAGTTCATAAACCCTTTTCAGGTTCTCCAGATCTTCCAAGGAGTATTGATGATTCTGGTTTTCTGCAAGCAAGTCAAACAGCTGCTGAACATGTTCTTTTTCAGTTTTGCAAAGAAGAGCCAGCACCACCTGAAAACCAGATTATTTTATCATTAGCACAGGATGATTGAAAATTGTAGTATTTGACAGAGATAAAAGGAAACGATACACTGATTTTGTAAGATATGATCATTTCCTGTAGGTTTCTGTTCAACTTATGCACACATTCAATCTAGGTTCTTACCTTAAATCTTTCTGATTTGCTCAAATAGAAAAGGTGCTGATATACAAGGCCAGGATCTTTTCCAACTACATAAAATTCCAATGACTGGATAAAAATCAAAAAGATTTCTCCATCAAGTTTGTTACTTAGTAGCACTGGCAATTTTTTTGGATCAGTAACTGTTAAAAGATCTGCACAAGCAGTTTTATCCTTATTGGCATTCACTGCATTTACAATCTGACCAAAGTCGTAAGCGTTAGATGGTTCAGAAATACAGAGTTTCTCAGAGGGCTTCCATGGCACGCTGTCTCGAACTGCTTCCTTAGAAGTAACACAATCAGTCCCAACATCTTCTGATGTACCAAACTGTCTCTCTTCCTGTTCATCAGTCACCTTCATAGAGAAAATGGCAACAAATCACTTAATTGGGGATAATCTGAAGCTTCATAAAATGTACACACATACCCATCAATAATGTCACTAAAGTTCACACTTAACTCTTCATAGAAGAAAGGTGTGTGTTCCCTTATATGTCCTGCCTTTCCCCAGAGTAGCACCTCTCTAATTAATCTTTAAAGGTTTGCAGTCAAAATGTATTTTATATTTCCTTTTACTACTTGGCACTCCAATGTAACAGACAACTGAAGACCACTGGGAGAAAGCTAAGGAGGTCTGCAGACATATTAAATGCAAAGCTGCAGAAAACAAGCAGAACTTGTTTAGTTGCCAGGCTATTTCATTTCACTGCTGTGCCTTCAGAACAGTACAGGCACGTGGCAGTTGTATTAGGCTGCTGTTTGCAGTCTCTCTGTGGAAGGAGGAAGCTCAGCACGGTCCAGCTCCTGAGTACCCACTGAACTTCTCCAGAATTTGCACTCTGTACAGTTTCATGAATCATTCGCTAGAAAATTAACCATGGGTTCAACTACATTTGCTAAAACCCACTTGAAGCTATCAAGAGTTGTGGAATTAGTATAAACTGACTAACTTCTAATCAAACGTGGTCTCTTCAATGGATGCCAAGGTTTTCAGCGAGTCGGAAGATGCTGCGCTGCAGTACGATGTGCCGTGAGCTACGTTAGTCATTTCCAGGAAATACTGCTTTGGGCTTATAGACATTTTGTTCTATTGTTTTCAACAGTCCTTAATATCAAGAGAGAAATCTTGACTGTCTTTTATATAATTACAGCTTGGTTAAAATGGAATAATAATGATAAATCCCACTGTCTAATCAGATTTTCCTTACTTTTCTTTGCAGTCTGCTTTCACAGAGCTACCCTGTAATACAGTAGATAAGACAGGGAAGGCTCACTAAGGGGGAGCTGTAATTAAAGACAGCAAACATAAATGCTTCCTGCCCCACCCCTGGAAATTTTACCACTGCCAGCAGCACAGTCAGCTGGTCTCCAAACAATGCAGTCACTTCCCAGCCTCCTCTTAACACCTTCCATATCCCTTTGTTTGTCACAACTTGGAGCTTAATGAACACTACACCCAGCTTATGGTAGTTACATAAAATCCCATGAACTCGTGACAATGTGGAGTGTTTCAATAAAACAAGTTGTTTCTACATTAAGAACTGCAGTTTCCATCATACCACCATTCTGAAATTACACTGCCAAATTACAGCATCACTGTACAGACTGGTAACAAGGTATTCTAACTACACATCTTAAAATAAAAAGGGAACCCCCCCACCCACCCATTCTAAAAGGACCAGCCACGTTACAATCCAAAAACATCAGATGACTGAGAAAATCCTTTCATTGCATAATTCTACCCAGAACCCTGCAAGGTATACCCAGAACTCTCCAAGACATAACATTGCATTATGTATTTCTTTTATAAGATCCTACAAATATTTTACCCATACTTTTGCTTTTTAAGGCAGGATTTTACTCTTCAGACCAGTAACGTTACTCCCAGCACAAGAACAGCCAGCATGTCTGCTGACAATGAACCTCTGCCAGCAGAGCCCAGGGCTTCCCAATGAGCACAGGCTTGAAAAGCAAAACTGCTATTTGACAGCTCTATTCTGTAAAACAGGTATTTCCAAGTCTAAGCAGTTTTTGTTTACAAGGAGCATATCATCCTCATACTTAGTGTCATCTAAATGCCCTTTTTTCCATTTCTGCTGTGGTTCAGAATACACTTCAAAACAGTTCAAGCCTTACGATAGAATGCAGCAGACACCAAACTCATCATATGCAAGAAACCTTCAAAATACCCTCAAAATAACACAAAAAACTACAATCCCATCCCCAAAACACTGTAGAGCAAGAAGCACAAAACAAAATCTTTAATAACATCTCTTCAAATGTGTGGCTTCTGTACTGTCTGCTTTTAAAAATGAACAGCTATACCTCTTGTATGGTTATTTTCTTCCTTTGTTTTTGATGACTGCCACCTACAGCACTGCCGTCAAGGTTAAGCAGCTGTGCTACCTCCTCCAGTTCCTTTCTTGCTTCAAGAACATTTGGATCTATTTGCAGTACTTTGCTGAAATCATCAATACTGGCTTGATAATTCTGTAAGTAGAAGGGAAAATATTTTTTCCATAAGCACACCCACTAGAAAAATTAATTTTCACTACCATACTGTTCTTCACTTAAGAAAAATAAAAATGCCAGGATCTTGTCATTAAGTAGACAAAAGTAATCTAAATACAATGTCATTTCTTTAGAGGGGAAAAAAAGGAAACTGATAATGAGTTTGAGTTAGTATTTCACAAATAAATACTTCCTTACTAAATGTGTAATGTGAAATAATTGATTTTGATAAATACATTCCCTGTATCAGAGAAGAATTTATCGAAGATTGCTGCTTTTAAGCATAATTGCTTGCAGTGTAACAATTCCTCAGGCTTAATGTAATGTGAGTCCATCAACAGTTTGCATTCTTGCTTTGCCAATAAAAGAGAGTTAAATTAGGCTTAGATTAAAAATATACCTAATCGTCCTAGGCTTCAATCCAACATTCCATCTCATACAGTTTGAGAATTTTTTGTAATACTTGAGAAGATTGGGATTACATTATGAACTCTGGGATACTCAGGACTAAAGTGACAAACACAGTGACGGAGTGGCATTAGGGCACAGTTCCCCAATAATCAGTCTTGTCCTTTGTTTAATGTTTTTATTTCAAATTTTCACATTAGTAATTATGGTGGTTTTTTTTTTTTTAGACTAACTTTTCTGGAGAGACAAAGTTAATACCATCAATTCTCATACAGAAAAAATCAAGACACCTTGAGAGCTTGAGTATCAAAACCAAGGATGAAATGTATCAGTAAACAGTGTAAGTCCATGCAGACAGTAGATCCACATAATTTCTTCCTGTGAGGGACCTAATATTTCTTCTGTTCCCAAGAAGTATCATAAGGCTACTCCAAGTCATTCATACTATGAAAGAAATCTTCACATACTAGCTGAAGTGCTTCCTCAGCATCTCGACTGTAATAAAAACACCAGTATACAAGTCACTCATTCTCCTTCCTACATAGCAAATTTGTTCAATAATGATGACCAGAATTCCAGGTGCAGAGGTATTGCAATTCTGCAAGTTCACTGAAGTCTGCTCTATCATGAAAGAAGAGTAAGGGAACTAGAATTATCTAGCCTTAGCAAATGAATGCAGAAAGAGGGCAGGTTGCTTTCAACAGAAAACAGCTACTAATTAAGCTGAATTACCGGTGTGAAGATTCATAACTACAGAGAAATGAGATTCTGCAACAAACTTCTGAAAACGCTCCTAAGGGTCAGCAAAGAACCAGCCCTCCTGGAGCCTGCCAGACTTCTCTGCAAAAAATAATACAGGATGGTCATACTCTAAGCAAGAGACTGGACTGTCAGCTCTAGGAGATGCAGCCCAGGGTTGTGTGTTCTATGCTGTAGGCCCAGTTTGTCATACAACATGAATTTTTCCCTCATCTTTCCCTAATTGATCTATAAAAAAAACCCCTCATTTACTACATTAAATTCCACTGCAGCTTTTGTGGTTAAATACCTGGATATTTACACACAAATAACACTTCCCAGCTCAGATAGGTCTTTGCCAAACTACATGCTTTTAGCTCTTAACATTTTTAATTACAGTCATTTGTCAACATCAAATCACTTTTGTTGCTTTCTCTGGTTTTATAAATCACTCCCATCCCTGGAGTTAGCAATAGTGAAGGTATTAAATCCAACCACAACAAAACATTTTGGGAGTCCGCAGCTCAGGCTGTTCTGAAGGAACTGATGAACAGTGAGTTTCAGGTTATGTCCAATAACACAAAACCAGCATTTTTTTTCTAGTACATTCAAAAAAGAAGTTATTTCTCTAATTCTTGACATTCTTCACTAGTGTGTAATTCCCTTTTTTTTGACTGGTAGAATCACTATACACCTTTGCTCATATTTTTTATCAACTTCAACATTGGGTTACAAATCATTAATACCAGGTAGCTTGGAACAGTTACAGAAAGATTTTACACTAAATTAAGACTATTCATCTTCTTTGAAAACTAATCAATGCAAACTTTCAAAGTTTCATAGCTACTGTAACCGAGGAACAAATTTATCACAAACAAAATAACCCAAGGTTCCTATGACTTGCTTTGGAATTACATCACAGGGAGATAACAGGCTTCTATACCACTAAGCTCAAACGGGTTGTCTCCAGGTGATTTGTAAGCTGAGAGACAATTGGGTCATTTTTAACGCATCAAATATGATGGAGGTCTGAGGTAAGCACTCGTTTGACACTGATGGAGCTTGGTGGATGCTTGGAGTGATCGCCTCTAGTGATAAAGAGCAACACGGCAGAAAGCACTTAAGATCCTTGTTTAAAGACACTTTGTATAATTTTAATACACAGCAGAAGATGACAGCTGCCATCATGAGCCAACAGAAGTGAGAAGCTGACAATTCAATACCAGCTAAGAGCTGACGGGGGGAACCAATAGAGGGCTGGACAAAAGGAACCACATGGTTCAAGTGATGGAGCACAAGATTTGCAGTCACATTCACAATGAGCAATATATTTCCTGCATTTATGAAGATGAAGTAAATGGATACTCAAAAACCTGTGTGTAAGATGAGCAGAGTACAGACACCACCACCACAGTGGAGATGGAAAGGAAAAGGCTAATTCCCCACACTGCTCACAGAGTAAGGAAGGAGATTACTGACAAAGGTTTGTAATGTGTTTTGAGAAGGGACAGAGAACAAAGATAATTAAAGCATTGGTCTAATTTGACAAACATTCAAATATGAGCAGATGCCAAAAGACATAGCTTGATATGTTAGTTTGGACAGACAAAGACAGATTTGCAATAGAATCTATTTGTCATCAGCAAAGATACAGTAACAGATTGGGATACCCAGAAGAATATTAGAACGTAGAGTTGAAACTTGCTTAACCAAAATCCAGCCAAACCTCAGTTATTTCAATATTCTTGTATTTTCTCAAATTGTTACAAGTCAAGATGCAGGGATATTTGTTGCAAAAATATTTATATAATATTTTAGGTATGCCTACTGCTCTACAAAGTAATAAATCATCAGCACTGCATACTTTCTTTTTATTCACACATCGACTGCAGCTACCTGATTGCTTTTGAAGAGGATAAGCAAGTTTAGAAGTGCTTAAGAATACCTGCCATGTTCTTTTTCCTCACCTGTAATCCTTTGTACGCTAGTGCTCTTCTATAAAAAGCTTTAATATTAGAATCTTCTATCTGAAGAACATGATCACAATCCTGCTTAGCCTCTTCATATTTATACAGTTTCAAGTAACAGAGAGCTCTAACACAGAAAAACAGAATACACTGCAATATAAGTAAATTCTACAGTGCTGTACTGTGAACAGTATCTGATGCATAAATGCTAACTACAATACTTTACACAATTCAGTCTCAGTGTGGTATCTTTTAAAGTCCATCAAAACCTGTAAGTATTAATAACATCACTGGATGGATTAAAAGAAGGCCAATTCCTGCAATAAAGGTCACAATACAAGAACAACTAATGCTTTTAGTTAGGTGGATATGCAAGTATTTTAAAAGCATAGCCTATGTTAGTATAGGATAGTATTGTAGTGGACATAGTGCAGATTTTATACAGCCATCCTGGTAAAAAGGTGCTCTAGATTAAATAAGCAATACTGCTTTCTGCACCTAATTGTTACTTTGAAGTCTCCTATTCAAGTGCTGGCCTAATCAAATCCTTCTTAGTTTGTGAAAGCTGATAAGATTACAGCATAAAGATTTATGCTGCAGAATTAGGTCAACCCTTAAAATAATGCTGTTGTATGACTGTGTTCCTGCTTTTACTTTCTCAAAATGTACATTTTCTCTGAACTGTTACTCTTCATATTTGAGACATTGCTATTGCATGTTAGTTTTTAATTAAAATCATACCAGTATTCTCAAAAAGTGCTGTAAAATGCTATGCTAGTTATAACTTCTAGCATTGTTTACTCTACTTATGTAAAAGTTTAAGATGCAGATCACTGACATTAATACTTACTCCCCTTGGAAAATTATGCAGTTTAACAAAATAAATTTTGTTATTAGAAAAATTCAACAAGTGGGAAAAAATATTTTTTTTACAATGACTGAAGGGATGCAAAATCCCTATTTGCAGTGAGAAAATATAATTATTGTTACTCTACAAAGCAAGGTTAGGTTTCGAATCTTTACCTGTTAGTGTAGATTGTACATTCGTTGGTATTCAACTTCATGCATTCGCTGTATTTTTTTACAGCTTCTTCATATTTACCCTTTTTTACAAAATCATTCCCGTCATTTTTTAATGTCTTGAACTTCTCCTCAGCTTCCTCACCTAAATCACAAAAGGATGACAGTGTTACATAAGACGGTCAGTTCATTAGGGGTGGCTGAACAATCCACACAGACTAAAAATAAATGCCTGGCAACTGGAGTATCTTCATCCGTCTGCACATTGCTGTTTCTGGCCCAGATCTCCCTGCTGCTCTAAGGCACAAGCTACCATACCCACTGGTGGCACAACACATACTTCCCCATGAACCAAGGTAACTGTTTTGCTGAAAATAAGAGGAATGCAATAGAGCTCTATGCTTTCACCTCCTCCTGTCTACCCCTTCTGTGTGGTAGACAGGGACTACGCATCTCCACCAAGATACCAGTTTAATGGTGGAGATTTCTCAGAAACATTAAACGACTTTTAAATCTCCACCATCGCACCAAGACAGTCACAATTTGATCTACTATTCCTTCCGCAAGCAACTATCGATCACAATTACTACGCTAAACTAACAATGACAAACTGCATCAGTGCGGGTTAGTGAAACATCAGTGATATTCCGTTAATAGGTATTTATAAAAGATGCTTTGAGGAATCTGAACACACCTAGCTATACTTTTCTTTACTAATATTGTGTTCTTCCGTAATTGTCTTTCCTTCTAAATCCACATCATTTGTTGCATGTGTTTCTGCGTTAGACCATAATTTTTAGCTGTGCTTGCAGCGGAAAACCAATCCTGACAGCAATTTCATGCCTCTGTTGTGAGCAAACAATCATTAGTAATGTAGCTTTTAGTAGATCATAGCAGAAAAATCTACTTTTTCTATCTTTCTATCTAGCCCCCTTCCAAGCTTCAGCTTGTAAATGCTGTACCTTTTATAAAATTACCAAAATTGGTAATTTTGACCAATAATTAAATTCGGTGAATTCTTTCACAAAAACATGCCAGAAAACTACAGGTGGACTTGGGGAACAAAAACAAGCAGCCATGTGAAACCAGAACAGACTTATGCAAGAATAACTAAATTATAACTCAGGTTGCAAGACACAAAAAGCAATGGACAATCATTGCAAAAAGGTGTCAGCCAACAGCAGGGTTTAACTACTTGACTGAGCATTACTGCTGGCACGCTTCCGGCACCAGCTATAACTGTCAGGTCCCAAGGATTTATTACAGGTTCAAGAAAGAAACCAAAACCTTTAAAGTCAGCCTTAAGTGAAGAAAATTGTTACACAGCCTTCATTTAATATTTCTAAAAACAAGGCCTAACCAAAGTGCTCTCTATTTGAAATAGATTGAGATGTGTTTTGCATCAAAATGCTGCAGAGTACACTTCATGAAGGCAGTGACGGCGAGTTAATTTTCATAACAGGCTGATGATGATCACTGATTCCTCAAGAGCTGCTCATCTGTGTACTTTTCACTACAATGATCTTCAACCTCTCTCTATTAACAAAGTTACACAAGGTTATATAGATCCAAATCTACTACTTAAAAAGTTTAAATAAGTGGGTTATACATTGAAATAAAAATCCAGTAAGTTGTATCCTTTAATAACAGAAAAAGCCTGGAAAACAATCAGTACAAAAAAAAGCACTTTTCAAGCTAAGCATTTATGTTTAATAGCTACAACTATTGAATAGCTGCAAGATATTAGTTTTCTACTTCATTTAAAAAACCCAAACATCAGACCCAATTGCTGCCCAGTCTTGAAGAGTGATGAATCGATAATGACATGCACTGACAACAGCTGTAATTAAAAGTTGTCACTGGACATTTTAAAAAGTAAAATTTGTATTAATTTAATTCAGCTTAAGCTATACATCAACATGCCTCATGTTTCTTAAGTGAAAAAGAATTTTCTGTAGCATTACTGAAGTTTAATACGCAATACTATTCAAATCATAAATAAACCACACTGTTACAAGTACTTCAAACTCTGTCTTAATCTTTAGAAAAACATCCAATTCTCATAAACATACACATTTAGAAATTTTCTGTTGTTTTAAAATTTTAAATTCCAAGCTATCTGAAAGATCATTTTGAAGTCATTAAACCTGTGGGGCCCAAGAGTGCAGGTTATTTGAGGACATGCATTATTGCAGTAATGCATTACACAGATACCCTATTCAGCCAGCAACACATGCACTGCAGCCTCCCCTGTGTTGGTGAGGAGCAGATTATCTTCAGCACTACTTTTCTTTACATTGAAATAAACTCAAAGGGAAGCCCATTAAAAGTCAAGTAAAAAAATCACACAGCTAAGGCCTTCGCAAAAAGAATGGATGACATCAATGAAAATTGAATCTGAAAGGTTCATTCACCTGATTTACTGGAGGAGAAAAATGGAAAGTGCAACCAAGGGAAAAAAAATCAGGAGGAAGAAAGTGTCCTAAAGGAGTCAAGCACTTAGTGCTTATGTTAGCCCAGAACTAACACCTTTGAAAGGTGACGACTAAATGGCTGCTGTCAAAGTTAGACACAATCGTAAGAGAAAAAAAAGAAATCAGAAGTGTTCTTCTCTTGCCCGTGTCACTCAGTACTGGCCACCGACAAGCCTGCCCTTGCTATTCCAAGAGCTGAGTAACGCTTTCATGAACAATTAAATGACAACTACAGATTATGCTGTTGATTCTTACTGAGGTTGTGTGTTTGGGTAGCGTTTTTTGTGGGAAAAACTGTGTTAGAACTGTAGTATGATGTCAGGGATACTACTCATACTCGTAATAGGACTTAAAATCCTGCTGATGAGTATTTCTGCTATACTTTCTTTAATTTAATATCACTTCAGAAATCACCTGCTGCAAACTACATGACTTGTCTTAAAAAAATTTATCGCAGCTGTGGCTCCATAAAGCACATTAAAACCAATCCTGTAAATGACCATCATCTAACTTCGGTTTTCACAAAGGTGTCTGATAAATATTTTCTAAAGCAGTTTCTCTGATATTTCTAAAATGTCTTCCATTTTTCAAGTAAAATTATTTTCCTTTTATATATATATTTGCATCAGCTGTACATACGACTCATCTGCAGCTGTTCTTCTCTGTTGATATCTGCATTTCTCGGCTTATTTTCCGAAGTAAAGTTTCCTCTATCCCACCTGTGTAGCTGAGCACCAACTGGGACAACTGGTATTGGTGGTAATTTCTCCCTCCAACTGGGACCATCCTGATCTATTAAAGTCTTCGTTATTCTAAAAGAGAAAAGTCCCACCGTGATTTTACATATTAACTTGTGCTTTAATAACTTACACCTAAACTAAATAACGCAATGTTCCAATTTTTAAAAAACAACTGAACAATTATCCTCAAGACTAATTTTAAAAATGATTGTGACAGCAGTCATTATTGCACACATTAAGATTTAGAGTCTTTCCTTTTTCTTAGAGCACTTATGCCAGCATTTAGAAGACGAGAAGCTGACTTAGTATGACCTGTAAGTATTTAAGTGAATGACTGATTTTGTGACTAAACTCTAACTGCTGCCTACTGCATGCAATAAAGAAATGGGAAAAAAATGGATGTATTTATTTGTTTACTTTTCTCAGCTGTTCGTGTTATTTGTAACAAGTGTAGATTACAATATCCTCAGACAGAGTGGTACCTAAAATTGCCAATGTCAAATGAGACCTCTGACATAACAACTCCCTAAACAACCAATCGAGCTCACAAAGTAGATATTGAGTTGCATTTACAGAACAGTCAGAAATTTGATAACCAATCGTTATTTATACCCATTTAAAAATACAAAGAAAACATATAAAAACTGATTTGTCTTGTTAAACCAACACAAAACTATATATTGGTCAACTATTTCTGGACATGAGAGCTTCAATACAAAATCCATTCAAGTGGGAGTTTCCCATTGCTGTGATAGATTTTGGAGAAGAACTAAGGAAACATAACGAGTTAAGCCACTCATGGCTCCATTACAATTTTTGCAGTATTTTTTCCAAAAACTGAAATATTATTCAGATATGAGAAAAATAGTGAAATAAACATCATCTAATCTCAAAATAAGCTTAAGTAAATTCTGAATGGAGTAGCAAAGCAAATCACATTGATACTGTAGCAAATAAACCTGAAATTTGTATAACAGGTGAATTTCCATGAACACAAGCGTAAAAAACATACGAGATGAATACACGTCCAAAAAAAAGATTAAGAACCTTGAAGGTGACATGGAGAATGAGACAGAATGAGCATAAGTAAGCTATTCAATCAAGTTTTCTTGCTTAGTTTTGTTCTCTTAAAACATTTGATTAACATCTATAAAACAAAGAAAATGCCTCAGTATAATACTATGGCAAAAATCCCAGAGCACTCAGGACCAAATTCTTTTCCCATTAGTATCTGAAAGAAAAACCAATAGAAGCAGCAGCACCTGCTCTAATCTTCTTTACTGTAAAACAGAAATTACCAGAATACTTTAAGGACAAATAGAGATGTAAAAGACTGCTTGAAGAGCTATGTAATGTGTGATTTTATGTATTACAGAATGTGCATGAATCATACCATTTCTTATAATTTAATTGAAAGTAAATTTCTTCATATACAAAATATCACTTTGTAGTATTATCTAGTTGCTTTATTTGTTTTCTAAGTGAACAAGAATAATATTTTTCTGTGCAGTAGCTGCATATGCCCTTCCAGGAGCTCTCCTCTACTTGCATCATTCCTGAGCAGTATTTTATAGGAGATATTAACAAAGCAATTGTCCAAGTTCTGCTTTGCTTTGATTTTACTAAAACTTTACATTTTTAATGACAGTCTGAAATCAATTGTTTAGAAAAATGTGAAGCACCATCATAAATTAAACAACCCTAAAATTTACTCAGGTTATTTTACTAGAGAACAAAACTGTACACTTCATATTAAAAAGTCAATTCATTACGTTTAGGTATTTCCCATAAAAAATAACAGAATAGGCCTACAGTAACCCAGAGTCCCACTGACTTCCTATTTATTTTTCTCCATTTATCGTAATGGACTTCAAAAGCTGGAGGAAAAAAATGATCTAATTCATCAAAATCAACAGAAAGAATCCTGCAGTATTTGATGATCAATCAACTTTTTTAATATAATAATCTAAGCACAGTCTTTTCCAAAGATGTGTACCTGTGTGCCACGTATCTCATGAAAAAGCTGGGACTTCCTAATAAAAGCTCCCAAGCTACCTAATTCAATTTGCTAACTGGTATTAAAGGACTTGACACAATGCTATAAACACTCAAATAACTACTTATATTTGTTTTCAGTTGACTTTTCATAAAAATATGTACTTATACTCCTAATTATTTTCTTTAGATTGCAAAAAAGATCAGGTAAAAGCTTAATATTAAAAATTCTACTTGTCTTTTACATGAGAATTATTAGAACTATTAGAGTGAATACCCATTTGATTCTAAGATTTTTGGGAAGCCTGCTGTGCTAGGTAGGTACAGAAAGACAAGCCTTAACACGATTTATCAAACCCACTCTCAGACACATGTAGGATGGTAAGTTTTTCACGTCAGCTTCCTAAGAACCACCATCCAGCTTCTTACAGGAACTTAAAAACAAAGAAATCCTCCAATAGCGGGTTCTTCAGAGACGATATTCATAATATATAAAAAAAAATTAAGCTACATTTTGAGGTGGTCTTTTTATGTAAAAGGCAGTAGAGGAACTATCAGTTTTTGTTAAAATTAATTTTTAAAAAGGTGGAAAATAAAATTAATACTTTGGTAAAAAAATCCGGTTTAATTCATAAATGATAAAATATTAAAAAATAAATCATAGTAAAAGTTCAATTATGCAGGAGTTCTATGCTTTAGAGACTAAGAACTTGCAAGCAAAAATTAATTACCAGCAGAAGAGAAGAAGGAAGAAGAAGCTGAAATAAGGTGATGGGTTGCCAGGGAGGAAAGAGTAATGAGCAGTGAAGCTAAAAACATAAGGAAGGCCTAGAGAGGAGAAAAGGAAGAGCGTTAAGGGAAAAAAGGAAATAAGCTTATCACTAAGCAAGTTACAAGTCAAGGAGAAATAAGAAAAGAGTATCTGCAGATAAAATAAGCCAAGAAGATTATAAAGAAGTCTAATCGTCATACAGATACCAGGACAAGCAGTTATCACACCAATTGAAGCACTCTATTACCAGTGCAGATACAGGAGATCAATAACAGTTTGTTGTGTTACGAAAAATAAGACTTCTAAGAGGAGCAGATTAAGTGTCATGATCTCCTTTGGCAATCTCTGTTGAAATAAGCAGAATTTAGAGATATTATGGATTTTTTAATGAAGCAACAATGCATGCTAAGGGCCATACCTTAAAAATAAAAGAAAGGTATTAGATTCTGCTGTTTGTTAGAAGTCGCATGCAGGTGGGTTCCTGCTCAATGATTAATGGCTGTTCTGCTTTCAGAAATACTTTTTCTGCCCATTAAAAGAAAAAAGGAAATAAAAGAGAATAGAAAATCCTATCATTCACATACATATTTACTATATGTTAATGAGAATACAATTACAATACTGTGCATAGAATTAATTTTACACTATTAAAATATAATTATAGAAATTGAGACATCTCCCTTGGCAGCAAGAATTAATGTTGGAAATATAAACATTTAAGTTAAAAATACTATTCAATTATATTTTTTACACCTCTAAGCTTTGTAGCCAGCCACTGTATCAAGCTACTTCAGTGTTTACATAACTGCAGCATACTGAAGGATTCACACTTAACACAAATCCCCAGCTGCCACAGGAAGACCTCTAATATGAAAAGGAAACGGAGATGTCAGAGAAAAAGTATGGACCTTAAAGTATTACTTTACATGGTATCAAACACAAGTTAGGGAAGAAAATAGGCTGAAGCACCAATAAAAAAAGCCTTTAAAATATTACATTTTCAAAACAGAAAGTGACCTACTGCTGTCAGAGGAAAACTGTGAAGCTATGGGAAAATAACTAAATTAAACAGCCAGTCCTTCAGTGTGACGTCCCAGCCTCTGAGGAATACAAAACAGATAGAGTAGGTAAAGCAAACAAAATTGAATTCTACTATGCTATTTGGGCTGTTATTATAAAATTCATAAGTGGAGTTACCTATTTGCACTATCATTTGCTGCTTGGATGCTGCTGTCTAGTTGTAGGACAGTCTTATAATCAATGTATGCCTGTCGATACCGCTCCATCGACTCATGTGCCATTGCTCGTCGTAGAAGAGGCTTAAGGGAAAATGGTTGAAGCTCCAGAGCTCTGGAGAAAACAAAAAAAAAATGCAGGATTGAAACAGTAACTGTAATAATATTAACAGAACTATTTTATTATACTATATGTAACAACTTTGTGACTTCAGATGGGCCTTACAGTAACGTAACAAAAGAAAATGGGACAAAGTGGCTTTTATTAACACCTGAATGACACCGTAAATGGTTAGTGCTTTTACTACAACTTACACTACTCAAACCCCTATCTTCCATGTGGAAAACTACTTTCATCACCAAGAAAAGATTAATGTAATAGCAACTGTTTCAGAGCAAAAGCTGTTCTTCTTGTCACACCCAGATCTACAGGGATTTCAAGTATATGGTGCTTACGCCTACATGATTTTCAGCTCTTCTTCCTTACATCGATGTATGTACACAAAAAATACATTTTATAAGACCTGTCTTTTTTGGCTTTTAGGGTTTTGCCTGTATTTTGTCTGTTCACTGTTCTGATTGAGTTCCTTGTCAACGCTGAGTTCAACCCCCAACACTGTGCAGTAAGAGCTCCTTCCAAACATGATGTGCTTTTCCAGCAATATGAAAAGTAATCCACAAATTATTAAAGATTACCTTTTATAAATTGGTGATTCTTGATAAAAAGAGATAAACTTTGAAATAGTGAAATTAAGATGAGTCTAGCTAATTAGATTTCATGGAATCATGAAGTAATTCTGTCTAAGAGGTCCCCAGGGTTTTATCCAGCTGGGCCTTGAAAAACTCCAAAGGAATCTCTGCATAACATCTCTGTTGCAATGCCCCTCACTGTTCATGGGCAAAAGGTTTCTCCCAATAAACATCCAAACCTTGTCTCTTGCCCTCCCACAATGCACTACCAGAAAAGCCAGGATCCATCCTCTAGGTCATCTCCTCGTAGGTACTGGCAGGCTGCTGTTAGTCCTAACAGTCCCGGAAGCCATTCTTCTCTAAACTGAATAAACCCAGCTCCCTCAGTCTCTCCTCTCCAGACAAGTGCTCCAGAGTCCACAGCCACCCCAGTGACCCTTCACTGAGCTCACTCCAGCTGATCACTATCTTTCTTATACTGGGGAAACTGAAAACCAACATGGTTGTCAGAAATGTTGTCTAACAAGCGCGGAGTATAAGGCAATAATCACCTCCCTCAATTCACTGGATCAGCTCCCTTTTAAAAGCCCAGGAGGCTGTTTGGCCTTCTTTTTTCTAACTTGCCTATGCACCATTACTCCTCCTAAGGCTAGAGGAGCAATGATTTCTAGAATAAACATTTCCAATTTCCACATCACAAATATTTCCAATATTCCATTTCTTTTCATGCGGCTGAATGTATTTGAGAAACACAACAGTGAACAAACCTCTGCAAAAACACTTGGTACTCTGTAACTTAGAATATTAACGCAATTTTAGGTTTTTTACATCAAGAATAAAGAAAAAAAAAAACATAAATAAATTGAGGGGAAGACAACTCTGCTTGAAGAATATCATCAGTGAGAATTGAAAACTAGATTTCCAGGGTAGAATGGAAAGATAAGACAGGCAGGGATCAAACCACACCACAGTACTGAACATAACCTTAGTGCACAAGAGCCCTTTTTCACTCTGGAACAAGAATCAAAGGCACTTCAAATCAGAGTCTTAAGATAGAGAAAGATCCACAGGGTTTTTGATAGACTTCTAATCACTAAACCACTAAAATCTAATGAAAAATAAATGTTTGATACTTATTTTTACAACATGAATATAAGCACTACACCATTTTTTTATTTTAAATCAAGTAACCTATTTGTAGATCATCCTTTATGTTGTGTTTCCTAGAGAAGATTTAATCACAGAATGGTAGGGGCTGGAAGGGACCTCTGGATATCATCTAGTCTAACAGGCCTGCTAAAGCTAGTTCACACATAGAGCAGGTTGCACAGGATTTCATCCAGGCAAGTTTATAATATCTTTATAATACGAGACTCCAAAACTTCTCTGAGCAGCCTGTTTCAGTGCTCCGTCATCTTCACAATAAAGAAGTTTTTCTTCATGTTTAGATGAAGTTTTGTTGGCCATTGTTCCTTGTCCTGTCACTGGGCACCACTGAAGAGAGTCTGGTCCCACTCTCTTCACACCTGCCCCTTAGATAGTTCTAAGATTTGATAATGTACACTGCCTAATTCATATGTGCTTGCAGTTTTGCAGTTCTTCTTCCCAGTCTCTAAATTACTTCTACTTCTGTTGTGTTTGCTAAGCACCATGGGTCCTTGTGTATCCAGAAAATATGCATGACATTAAGGACGCCATCATTAAGTAGTAAAAAAATAAGCTTCCAATTGGTGAGAATACAAAACCCAAAGCCTTTGTATTACTGATTTCAGTTGAAGTCTTACATAATTCAGACCTTCTGAACAAAAGAACATGATGGCTGTTAAGTATGCCATCTTGTTTTATCAGGGAGTTGCCCCTGGTCCTGTATCTCTTTTAACAAAATATTGTTAACAAGTAATTTTTTCAGATGATGTTTCCAGAAACCTTTTACATCAGGTAGAATATAGATAGCAAGTCAAATATTTAGTTAATATAAAGTTACATGTATATTTTATTTTTAGTTTTGGGACTTTTAAATGTTGGGTTGTGCTGTAAAAAAAAACCAGTTGATTACTTAATATGATTTCTAATTGTCTTGACATCCTTTTTTGGACCTTAAACCTCAGTTTTACTAACTTGTACCTATGAAATATTAAAAAAATAATTTAGAACTACAGTAATAATTTAGTTGAAGGCAGTGTTTGGAAGTTATTGAAGGCATCAAATCCTCTCTAACCCCTGTATCCTTAAAAGCCACAATAAGCAGAAAGGATTTTAGTTCAACTCCTGAACAGTTGTAATCACTGTTTTTAACTATGCCAAGTATATACTTAAAAAAACTAAACCAAAATAACAAACTAGATACTGATAACACACACATGTACACCATACACATGCTTGAAAGCAATTTCCAATATTGTGATAAGCACCTGGCTTAAAAAGCTTTTACATGTAAATTACTACAGAGCATCACTGAAGTAAGACTGTTTTTATTAAAAAATTTAACCCTGCTATGTATTTCTGGGTATACAAGAAGCCTGAAAACTGCGGTCACACAGCAAGACAGTAAGTTAAAACTTACTCCTTCTCCAGGTTCCATGTGATTGTTTACGTAACAGATAAAGGCATCTGTCATTTAGGCAAGGAATCAGACTTTATTGAGGATCATTGTAAGACAAACTGCAGTAACAACGTATCAGTTAAAATGTTTAATCATCATCAGGAATGTTGCTGTTCTATATGGGAGGTTGCAATTTACCTGTTACAATCCTGAATGCAGTCACTGCAGTTGCCTTCTTTGAGGTAACATGCTGCTCTGTTTGAGTACAAGATACTCAAATCATCTGGACTTTGTTCTCCTAAAAGAAGTTACAATCAAAATCAAAGACCATTACTGAAACGACATTCAAGAATTAAAGACCTGCCTACTGTACGTTGCAATGCAGCGATGCAGTCTGCTGACAATGCAAAGCTGTAAGGAGCTTTCTTTTATCATCTCACCCGGAATATGTAATCATTCAAACACATAAACAAAAGCAAACAGCTCTGCCCTAAGGAAGATTATTTTGCTCAACTCCTATATTTTGTATCACATGAATTATTCTCTTCTGACAATGACAAAGAATTTACTGCACAGTAACTCCTGACAGAAATCCAGGGGTAGGCAAGGTAAATTAATTTCTAGCTCCTTTACATAATCTAAACAACAATTCTAGATTTAAGTATAAGGTATTACACTCACCTAGACTGATGACATATTCAATTGCTTCCGAGTATTTGAGCACAGCTTCTCCAAACTGCCCACTCTTAAATAACTCATTTCCTTCACTTTTTAGTTTTGCTGCAGTAGGAGGAAGTGAACTGCCACCACCAGCCGGCTGAGACCCTGCTCCATGCGATGTGGAGATCTTCTCAGTTTCAGGGTTTTCACTGTTTTGCTCACTGTGTAAATAGCCATTAACTTCACCGTCAAGGTCTGACAAATGCTTTTGTGTTTTTTTCCCTGATGTGCCTTTTTTTAACCTGCTCTCTGTGGATGCCTTCTGCTTCTGTGTCTCTCTGTTCTCCGCCTTACTGCCACCTCCTTTGCTGTGAAACTTTCGCTGTGCATTCCCCATTGCAGCCTCCTCAGTACCCGCCTCTCCTCTGACTGGAACTACAATTTCTACAAGGAAGTTAATGAGCTGAGTTAGAGCTTGCATCATCAGAAGAAACTATTGACCTGGTAAAAGAGGGGTGTACAGCCAAAGAAAATGGTACCGAATCCTTCAGGCATCTTAATGATAGGAAGATATATTTGCCTCAGAAAACACTTCAAGAACACAGAAAAGCTCCTACTAGGTAACTTGCAATTATTACTGAGAATGTATTACTATGAAATCTCATTTCTCCTTGCTGGGCAGTCTGTAAACCCCTGTTCTGCAGTGTCAGAATGGTACAGAGTTCACCTTGAAATTAACTCTTCAAACACTAGCTGTTACAATGCTGATACATTGATTTCCCATGGCCAATTCAAAATGCTTGCATGTTAAAATTAAAGCGCTGCTAACAAACCAGTGACATTGCACACTTCAAAACTCTCCTCAAATATAACATAGAATAGGAGGGATAAAAGCTTATAAATCATTCTCAAAAAGGTTTAATTTGGGTATGTCAAATAGCCTTTTATAGAGATTTCTGATTATGCAGCTTTCACTATTATTTACTACTAATTTAATTAGGAAAAATCATACATTGAGGGTATCAGATATACATTCCTTATTCACCTGAATTCTTAACAGATTACCACCACAGCATTCAAATTTCTGCAGAGAGCCTGACTCTTGACACTACCAGTCATACAAAGGCAACTCCATGTTTTGGTACTATTAAGGTGCTGGGGTTTTGGCTTCCCTTGATGGGCTCATCTGTCCAACAGAATTTCTTCATGCCTTCCCATATTAGAGTGATAGCTCAAATGGACTCAAACTAAACTTCTAAGTTTAATGAATAGGGATGAAATCCAGGTTGTTCCACGTTACAGAAAGGATTTTTTTGATGCATAAAATGTTACTGAAACCAAACTTAACAGTATGGGAAAGCATTAGATGTTTAAAAACAACAGATTCTCTAGTGCTTAATGGACAAAAGCCCCAACTGCATCTTTCCTAGCTGTGATCTTTGTTCTAAAAAAAATGTGTTTAAAAATAAGTTCATACTTCACACTGGGAATGATACAATTAATCTATTCTACCCACACAGATATTTTTTAAAAAACTTAAAATAAATTATTCATATTTGAGACTTCTTCTCATACACCCATCAATTTTTGCAGTGCCAAACATGCCAGAAAGGTTTAAAGTCTATTTGGTAGGGATAATGGGGGTGAAGGACTAGCTGGATAGATGAATGAAGATAGTAGTACTATAAAAATAATTTCCTTAGGATACAGGCTAAAAATACTGCTAAGTTATATCCACCAAAACAGAGAATAGTCTGTATGCCTTCTAGTAAAAGAAAAAAAGAAAATAAAAAGAGGAAAAAAAAAATTTTAAATGTCACGGACAAACAGGTCATAGGACAAGTTTCTAGGAAAAAAAACTAAATCAAAGCACTACTGAAGAGCAGCAGCAACTGCTAGAGCCAAAGCAAGAAAGGCAAATAATGTGTGATACAAATGTGAATGTCATTAACGCAAACATTATTTCCCTGACTACAGGAGATGAATTTGTGAAGATGAAGTGCACAGGTCCAATTCTGGATTAAACAGGAAACATTTATAGCATTTGGAGTCCATGTGAAAATAAGAATACTCATAATTAACTTGTTTAGCTCTCAGATTATGTTAATTGCCTAAATATTTCTGGACTGAGTAAATACCATGCAAAAAATTGTACATATTTATTTCTCAAATCTAATTCTGTCTTTCAGTTCCAGTGTTTGTAACAAACACTATTCCTGTATTGGTCTCTACAGAGAAATGTATTCATGAAAACATTATTCTAGGCTCTGCCTAAAAAAAAAAATTTAAAAAAAAATCACTGTTTATGAACTTTAAAAGAAAAGTCCAGACGTATTATAAATTCCAAAGAAAATATAAAGAAAAGCACTGAAAAATATGATTTTGAACAGAATGACAACAAATACAAAAGATTTTTAGTTCATGTTAGTACTAAAATAATGAGCTTAAAATGGAAAGAGAGTCGTAAACCAAAAGCTATCGAATACTCCAAAAGGAACAAAGTGGGTATTTTTGTAATGGATGACATCATCTTTCATTTAAAATTAGCTACACAAAGTATTTTTCCTCCAGAAGCATGGCACAAAAACAGTGGTGGCAAAATGAAAAGCAACATACCTAAGTACAGTTCACAATGAATTTGCCTATTAATGAAGCCAGGAAACATTTTCAACTCTTTTATATGCTCTGGACTAGCTACAAATGAAGGTAAATGGAACGGCCCAATTCTCCACAGATTAATTTTTAACAATTTTAAGTATTTTTTCCTTTTGTGGCACACATGGTTAGCAAGTATATGTTTTGTGTTATGTGTTCTTGGTTTAGCTGATTGAGACTGGCCAAATGTATGTCCTCACACAAAACTTCATCAATAAGGCCTCTTACCACAAGGAGAACAGACGCAGTCAATTATTCAAGGTTACAATGGCAAAGAAACTTCCTATTACAGTAAAATTCTGGTCACAAAGATTACCACAAATTAAGATTTGGACAGGTGGGAATTCACATACAGGATAAAGGCCAAGTGAGCAAGGGCACAGCAACCAGTAAGCATTAACCAACAGATAACACCTCAGTTATCACAGAGTCTCAGTGGCAGAGGAGAGCAGAAAGCAAAACCAGGAATGCCAAAAATATAATAGCAAGCACAACTGATTACTTGAGTAGGAAAGAGTTGTAATTGTCTCCTACCCAATATGCTTTGCTTCTCAACAAATCAGAAACTTCAAAATACAAATCAAAGACCTTACTCACTGTCCTCTGAGAAAAGCCATCAAACATTAACACATATGTTGAAGAATTATCATAGAATCATAGAATTACCTGAGTTGGAAGGGACCCAAAAGGATCACTGAATCCAACTCCTATTCCTACACAGGACACTCCCAACATTCACACCATGTGACTGAGGGCATTGTTCAAATGCTTCTTGAATACTGGCAGACTCGGTGCCATGACTGCTTCCCTGGGGAGCTGTTCCCAGTGCTCCACCACCCTCTGGGTGAAGAACCTTAAATAAATGTTCCATTATTGCACATGGAATAATTCAAGAAAAAGTAAAAATGTAAAGGCAGAGAATCCAGTTTTATTTGAAGATGTCCATCTCATAAAACATGTACAGAAAATCAACAAGAAATTCCAAGGGCGTTATCAACCCCTATTTGTTTTGGGAAGCTGTAAATCAGTCATTATGATGACCCCTCTGTTTATTTAAGGGCAGAAAGCACATTACCTCAGAGAAACCATGATACATGGTCACGAGCAGTTGAGAATATAGAACATAATTCATCAAGGATGCAGAGAGAGTTTTTGTACCTATTCAGCTCCTAACATTCCCAAACATGGACGATATAGTGAAAGAACACAAAATCACAAGATAGCAGACTGATTTAAGGAGATGCTCTAAGAATGGGTCCAAATCACGGTACTGTCTTGTTTAATGACAAAGACCTTCATTTGGTTCTGTCAAGTAGAAAACAGACTGGAAAAAAAAATCACAAAATAATTCTCTGTAGCCAACTGCTGTGGCATCAAGTAAATTTAATGCCACTTAGGCAATGAAACTACAAGTCAGATGAAGGCTTTAACATAAAAGAAAAAAGGTGCTCTGATGCTTCAATGCCATGTGTCAGTGTATCAAACCAGCAATCTCAAGCTGCACAAAACAGCAGGACACAGACAAAAGTAAAAATTTATATATCTGTCCTGAATTGGGAAAAAGGCCTTATCCAGCAGAAGAACGTTCTCTTCTCCTCTAAAGTGTAAGAAATAAGCAATGCACTAAGAAATCACTCTCTAGGCAGCATCTTTTTGCACAGCCAACTTGCAAAACATAGCTTTGTTTGTGCTCAAAGCACATTTACAGAGATACTTGTTGTCAACTTTAGAAAAAACAGGTTGAAAATAACTGTAAAGCTACCTTAGACTTTGTTTAAATGCACTCTCCTTTTTATGAATAAATATTTACTATATTTCAGAACTGTTTACTATAATATTTTCTTACATTATTGTAATAGATCAAGCAAATACCACACAATTCAGCAATTTTTATGAAATGGGCTACTTAAAATATATTTTATTTATCTTTAAACCAAATTTATCAGTTGAGATTATAACTTCTATAAACATATCAAAGTGTCAGGCACTTTGTCAAGTACATACATGAATTTTAGTTTTTACAGTGCCTGAATACTAGTTTTTACAGCCTTTAGGAATTAAGCAATTTTCTGTTTCTATTGTACAAAAAGGGTTTTATTTACTGGACTGACTGTGACCACATGACTAGATGTATAGGGAAGATGCATGAAATGCATAGTCTACTTATTACTGTTAGATTCACAGGAAATACCACATTTATTCAATTAGTAAACTGACTTGGTATTTGTTTCCAGTTGTACTTTAAAAAAGAGAGTAATCTATGAAAATGCTTGCCTCCAAAATCTCAAAAATACCTACATATATCACACAAACACATGACATTGACGTCAGCTGACAATCTTACCCATGTTCAAAAGCCTAACCTTTCATCAACAGAATGGGAGTCTTCCTCTGGAGGTAGAAGACATTTAGTCATCTGAATGGTACTAGTGGAAAGCAGCCCCAAATTACCTAATAATTAAGGCTAGGGACATGACCTATCATTTTGATCAGGGTTTCAACAGAGAAGACTTAGTGGATACCTATTGATCATGAAAAACATATCTTAAATTTGTGTGCAAATAATGCATTATTAAATCACATATGTACAGTCTAATATTCACAATTAAGTTGGAAAACCCACAGAAAGATTTAATTTCAAGATAAAGAACAATACAGGCCACGGAAAACACAAAAACCACCCCTGTCACGCCAAGTTACCTTAAAGAACCAACAGAAAAAAGAAAGGGTGGAAATCAACCCAGGGATATTATTCCATTGCAGGCTAGAGTCCAGACATGCAGCTGAATTAAAAAGCAACTTGCCAGTGCCCCTGCTGCCTCACTTCCTCCAGCAAGTCATGTGTTCTGATTATGCCAGTAGCTTCATCTCAGCAGTCTTACGTTTAGTCACACAATAACCCAAGAACAGAAGCTGTACTTCAACTGCTTGTAAACTTATAAGTAGTTTGCCTCTCATACATGCTTTCAGAGAACACAGATTATCTCTTACACCAAAAAAAAAGATTGACAGTTTTCAAAACAAAAAAAAAAACAACAAAAAAGAGATTACTCGCAACCTGATCAATTTCACGCCGTTTGATCCAAGCAAGAGAAGAAAAATGCAGAACAAAAATGTGATGGTGGGAAGGCAGAAAAGCTATGCAAGAGAAAGAGTTAAGGAGCACACAATATTCTCTAACATCAGAAGAAATTCCCAACTGGGCCCACATCAAAGGACAGGTATAAAATTACACAGCACACAAGGAAGTAAGTGATTTACCGCAATATTTAGCATCCATGTCTGTTATACCCTTTCTAGAAATAATTCCAAAGATGTGCAATAAAATTGGATACTAGATTTCACACTCAGATCTACTTTAAGTAGTGAATGTAATTTTAGTACTCAAACATGGAAAATTCCGTGCAAGCAAATATGGATGAATTGTGAGAATAAATACTGCAATATCAAAGGCAATAAATTTGTTTTCAGGTTAAAATTAAATGGGAAGTGATATAACATCACTTTTACCTCCACTGCTTCTTTCATGTTCTTCTTTATTTTCTCTTCTTTCTTTATCACCTTCTGAATCCTCTATATCTTGAATAAGAATTCTTTTTCCTTTGCCTTGATTCTCAGATACAGGCTTTAAACCTTTCAATTTACTTTCAACCTCTAGCAGATTTTTCTGCAATAGAGAAAAAAAAAAGCAATAGCAGAAGTCTTTTTATATGCATGTAAATTGTAATTTATGTACAGGAAATCCATTGTGTTAAAAAATCCACAGAAGAACCTGAAGAACTATCAATATAAACAAAATAAAAATAGAGAGAATAAACACAACTTTTCCAAGAGTCAGTATCAAAGCCAAGATGAAAATTTAATGTCTCTTAGAAATTTAGAGGATACCACACAAATAAATAAGTACTTTTCTTGAATGAACAGCTTAAGCAAAAAAAAAATATTTTAAAGGAAAAAAAGTAGATTGCACCACTGTGATATTGTACCACTCAGAAGAAAGGTGTGCAAAACAAGCTCTTTCCAGAATCTCAAAAAACAGCCTCGGATTAGTTTATCAAAATTTGCACTATGGAGAATTTTGTGTCTGATGGATACCTGACGGAGGAGTGTAACTGACAGAACTAGAACCAAAAGAGCCAATTTCTTAGCTGTGTAGCAGGACACTATTGAATGATAAAAAACTCTGTTCCTCTTGTAAGACCTGCAAATTAGATGATCAAACAGCATTTCATTCCATAAACATTTTTGATAACTCAATAAAAATACTCCAACTGCACTTGACTCTTTCAGAGCAGTGTAAGACACACCCAACATTATGCACTACTTTGAATTTGATTTTATGCTGAACGTGGAAGTGCCATTTCAGTACTCACTTCCTCAAGAAAAAGACAAAACGAGGACAAGAACAAGTGAAGATTCTCGTGGACAAAGTACACTGAAGAATTCCGGTTACTGACAAGCAATTTACCTTTCTTTAATGACTCGGCACATACACATTCACTCTGCAAGGGTTCTGAGGACCCTCCAAGCAAAGAGCAATTCAAAAGATGCCCTTCCAAACACTGTCACCTCTGGATATCTCAGCCAAGGCATAATAACTGGCATAGATTAAGACAAAGTACAGACATTTGCTTTCAGCTACAGCTTCAGCTTTGCTCAGCAAAGCTACAAATGTATAAGGCTCTCTGGAAGACTGTACTCAAAATGAATAAGTATCTTATGTCTGGTATTATAAGAAGTCTCAGCACAGACTGATAATCTTTTCACAGACACTGTTGTGGAGTTTGTCAGCACAGATTCACACGCTATTTAGTGGTTCAGTTTTGCAAACAGAAAAAATCCAAAAGCTCTTGTAGAACTTGAATCTAGCAAGACAAGTGTTTAAAAGAAAGGGGGAAAGAAAAAGCAGGCAGCTCTTTCCTTGGTTCATGTGAATCTTGGGAACTATTCTGGACAGGAATCTAGCTCCAAGAACATCCTAAAAGGGATAAATGCTGGATGTGGTGAATTTGACATAACAGGCTTGGACCTCTCTCATTGGCGCAAGCAATAGCAGTTACCAAGTTAGTCCATGGAAAGAAGTAGCAATCAGTAAGCTGCCAGCACCTCAAAATGTGCCAACAATAAGAGCTGAACAGAATTCAGGTGATGAGGCAATGGCACAGCATTCAGAAGTCATACATAAAAAATGAGAGCACAGCAGCATGATGGAATTCTAATTAACAGGCAAAGAGCAATTAAGTATCAGAACTGCCTAGTACCAAAGATTCTCAGGGCACGTAGAATCCAAATGCAAGGACTGGGTTCTAGCCCACAAAACACCCCTAAGAAGATACCAGTGAAATGATAAGAATCAATCTTCTCCCAAACAGCTGAAGTAATAGTAGCACAAGGACCATATCCTGTGATTTTCCAAATAAAGCATCTGGCTTTCTTAGATCCAAAATTGGCTAAGGAAGGTCCAGATTCATCGTAAGATATGAAAAGGTTGTTCATTCTAGCCTGAAGGTGAGAAATGAGGATTTATAACATCACACTGCAGCTGAGTTCAGAACCCAGGTTCTCTCATTTTGGGCTGACTGTACCACGGCAACAATAAATCTTGGCTTCCGTCTTGAATTTTTCTTGTGACTTACGTGTAAAACTTAAATACAGCTATCCTAGTGAGAGAAATCCCCAAATGACTTTAATCAGCTAAGACACTAAGACTGTAATTATGTTCAGCAGTAAGATTTAAGGCACCTAAATTACATTAACAGATGTTCTCACAATTAAACAGTAAAACAGACGACCAGGTCACATCCATGCACCTATGTGGTCTTGGGAAGCTGATTGTTGGCACAGCAGACTGCGTGTGTACTCAAACCTCATATTCAAATCAAATAAACTGTACCCACCTTATGCTATAACTGCATATGACCTCTTTCTAGTTATAGCCAACTCATTATCTTTACCTTAGCTACAGCGTTTTCTGGTTCAATGTGTAATACTTTGTTCAGATCCTCTATAATTGCCTGGTAATTCTGCAGTTGATTGTGTACAGTGGCACGGCGCATCAAAGCTACAAAGAAACCAAGTGTATTAATTATGTATTTAAAGCATAAAGCGGATAAAAATACACTATCTTTTTCTTGACATATTAAGTGTAAAACAGTTTTTAAAATTTTGCATTTACCTCATAATGACTCCATGTTAGTAATAACTGTTCTCTCGATCATTTTTAATGATGCCATTTTACATTACACCTTTTGAGATAGTGATGATTAATTGTGAAGCATCTTTTAATATTCTTCCAATGTTTCCCTTTCTCTCACGCAAATATAGCGAGCTACATACAAGCCCTGGCCTTCAGAAAGGATTAAATCACCAACTTTCATTGTTTTCACGTAGCTTTTCAGGTAACTAATACTTCATTGTGGTTATTATGGAAACAATACCTTGCATGAATACGGAAGTGCTTATAGTCATCATATGAAAAACAAGAGTTAGTCCTGTGCTGCCACATAAGAATACTCATTACAGATCAACATCATGAACTGAATAAAACTCCCCTGACTCCAAAACTTCTCTTAAAGTTACTTTGGGGAGCTACTGCTTCCTTATTTGTAATTGGACCTCATCTAAAGCTCAGTTAAGTCGACTAATAACATGAACGGATATCTACCGTTTTATTTGCTAGAACTAAAATAATACATAGAAGGGCAGGTTTATGTTCTGCCTCACCTTTTATGTTGCCAGGTTCCATATCTAGTACCTTCTCACAATCCTGCAAAGCATTGTTCCAATCCTGAAGTTTGATTTCAGCTTGAGCTTTGTTATTATATGCAGCTGCAGTGGGTATTACTGATAAACTCCTGAAAAAAGGGAATATTGACCATGGTAGGTTTATAGTTAGAAAACTTGAATGTAGAAACACTGTTGGAAGGTGTAAACAATATTATAACAATATTAATGCTGATATTCTAGCCACAATAGTGCTTAGGAACTCCCTCCTCCAAGATCATTTACAGACTAGATTTCCCATCTTCAGAGGTCTGTCGCTTGCCAGGGCTTAGATCTGTGATGCTGCAGGGAGGATGCCATGGCTCACTTGTCATTTAAACTATCACCTGCTGCTGCCATCCATGTAGACTCTATTGAAGCTGCCAAATGAAACTTCTGAGGGTATCAAGAGTAACTGCAGAGCTCTGGAGGTTATGACAGAAAGCGGGGGGAGGGGGATGCAGCACATGGGCCTTGATCTTGCTTGTAAAAGGGAAGTATTTAGGTAGCAGTGGACGGATTTTCCAGGTCAGAGTGTGGCTGCGTGGCTGGTACTGTAGGCAGGACTTTAGCTTCTGTAACAGGATCATCTCTGAGGAATAAGGACAACTTGTATGCATATGACAACAAAGTGCGAGAGAATCTTTGACAACACCCCTGCTAACCTAGCAAGAAGGACTCTAAACTGGGAAGGAGGGGAAACACTGTACTGGAAGAGATTCACACCTTCCTTGTTAAAAGAGCATGGTTGAAGGATAATCTGAAGTGCTCATGCACAAATGCACAAAGCATGGGAAACAAAAAAGAAGGATAAAAGGTCTGTGCAGCTACGATCTCAGTGGGATAACACAGATATGGTGGGATAATCTGTGTGGTTGGAGTGCTATTTTGGAGGAATGCAGATTCTTTAGAAAAAAATGGAAGGTGATGAGGAGGAGAAGTATTCTAGTCTAAGCAGTGATTAAATGTGTGAAGGTTTGTCTAGGAACTGGCAAGGTTTGTCTTGGAACAGGCAAGAGACTGACAAGCCAGTCAAGAGAGCTGATGATAAGAAGTCAGACTGACACATGGTGACATCATGGTAAGCACCGGCTTCAGACTGCTTGATGAAGACCAAGGACAGGAAGTCAACTTTGGGCAGTTAGAGGAAACCTCACAATTTCACGCTTTGGTTCCCACTGGGGGACCTGAATCATCCTGGTATCTACTGGAAGGGCACAATGACAAGGCCCAAAACATCTATAAGATTTCTGGATCATACTAAAGACAACTTCTTGACACAATCAACAAGCTGATCAAGGGGGAAATGCTCTGCTCAAACTGTTACTAACAATCAAGAACTGGTTGTGAATGCAAAACTTGATGACAGCCTTGGCTGAAGTTACCATGAGATTGAATGTGGAGTTAAAGATTCTGGGGAAATAAGCAAGATGAACACTAAAATTACAGCCCTGGACTACAGAAGTCAAGATTTTGGCCTGTTCAGGGATTTGCTTGGCAGGATTACAGGGAGAATGCCCTGTAGGTCAAAGGCTATCTCTCCTGAGAGAGCCAGTTCATCTTCAAGGACAACTGCCTCAGAAGCACAAGAATGATCCTCTCTAATGTGCAGAAAGTCAAGACAAACATAGAAGAAGGGATGAACAGAGAACTCTTCACAGATGGCAGTGGTGATGGGCTACCCAGAAGGAGTACGGAGACAATGCCTAAGTGCAAGCAATGGAATTAAGAAAGCCAAATGCTCAGCTGAAGCTGAAACTAGAAAAGCGATGTGAGGAGCAACAGCAAAAGTTTTGGGTTGTGTTTTGTTGTTGTTGGTGGCTTGTTTGTTTTTTTTTTAAAGCTGTATCAGCAGCAAAACAAATATGAAGGAAACTGTAGGCTCACTAGAATATACACAAGTTCCAGTGAAGCATTCAGGAAGCCTGCCAGCGTTACTACAAGACTGCTTTATATCATCTTTGAAAAGACATGGTGACTGGAGAGGTTCCTGGGGACCGTTAAAGGCAAACATCAGATATATCTTCAAGAACAGCAAGGTAGAAGACCTGGGAAACTACAGGCTGGTCAGTCTAACCTCAGTTCCCATAAAGATTATGGAGTAAGCCCTCCTGAATTCCTGTCAAGGCATATGAAGGATAAGAAGGTGAGTGGCAACAGATAGCACAGATTTACCAAAAGCAAACCATGCCAAGACCAGCCTGATAGATTTCTTTGCTTAGTGGCTCAGTGAAGGAAGGAAGGAAGAACAGAGGATGTTACTTCCTATAGTAAAGCCTTTGACATGATGTCCTATAGGATTCTTATAGACAAATACGTAAAACATGGACTACAGAAGTGGACAATAAGGCAGAAAGGAAACTAACTGGGCCCAAAGAATTGAGCCATACAAAGACCAACTGGTAATCAGTTACCAGTGGACTCTCTTTTGGTTCAATACTTTTTAACATCTTTATCAAGGGGTATAAGATGCAAGAGAAAGCACCCCTAGGAAGTTTGTCAATGATACAAAGCTGGGGGGGAACAGTCAACAATACACTGGACAGTAGAACTCCAAAGGGACCTTAACAGGCTAGGGGAATGGGCTGGCAGACTTTGCAGGAAATTCAAAAAACACAAGCACAAAATCATGCACATGAAACAACAACAGTACAGGCTTCATGGCAACTAGCTAGCAAATAGTTTCGCAGAAATGGATCTGAGGGCTCTGGCAGAAAACAAACTGAACAGGAGTTAACAAACAGCATGCTCTCAAGGTAAAGAAGGCATACTGCATGCTCGGCCGTATTAGCAGGACCATGGCCAGGAGAGCCTTCCTTTCCTCAGCACCTATGACACTACAGGTGGAGCACTTGTGTGGGGCTCTCCTCTCTACAAAAGGCACTAACAGACTGGAGTGAGTCAAGCCCATCACCAGGATAGTTAAGGGGCTGGAGCACATACTTGTGCAATACTTATGAGAAGAGTTTGAGATAACTGGTTTGTTCAGCCAGAAGTGAAGGTTCAGGGGAGGACTTCCAGGTGCTTTCAGTTACTTAATGGGAAGGTATGGAGAAGACAGAGCCACATCCTTCTCAGAAGTGCACACCGATAGGACAAAAAGCAGTAGACAAGTTATTAAAAATAGAATTTCTGATGACATTTTAGGAAAACAAATTTACTGTAAGGGTAGTTACACACTACAACAGACTGCCTGGAAAGGCTGTGAAATCTCCATCCTTGGAGATATTAAAAACTTAATTGATCAAAGCACTGAGAACCTGATCTAACTTGGCCCTGCTTTGAGAGGCAGTTTGCACAAAATATCATTCAGAGGTCACTTCCAATCTAAATTATTCTATGATTCTGCAGTACAGCTGAAATCGGTCATCAGAGTGATTTCAATAAAGGTATGTAGAAAAATAGGCAAGATCCATTTATTCTAAAATCACATCAGCACAACAGAATTATGTCAGAGGATGTCCTCTGCAAAAGTTTTTAAACTCTTTGGAAATGAGAAGCTTGTTCCTTACAAAACAGAAAGTACTGTGTTCAACTTAGAACAGCAGGCCTCATTACAAGACAAAGAGAATTAATAACTGTACCCTGATTGTTTTCTATAGAACTCTACTCTGTTCCCATTTTAACCATATACAAATAACTCCTTCAGACAATTATCAATTCACTCCAAAATATGTTTTAATACTTATAAGCATAAGAAAATAGGAACTTTCAGACAATATTAGAAAAAATGCCCAGCTAGAACTGTATGCAGTGTCAATATCATATATTTCAGAAGCTATCCAATGCCCCGGGAGGTTAAATATGGAAAGACTCTCCATTAGGAAGGATTTTGCCCATCTGTACTACTTAATAGCTTATTTATGCCCTCAAAACAGAGATTTTTACTTATTTTTATATTAAAGACATTTTATTTATTGTATATGAAATACAGCTATGCTTTTTTATATATTCATATTAATGTATTGAAAAAAACAAGAATGATGTTAAGACTGCAAGTCAAGAACAAAAAAATACAGATCAAATCCTTCAGTTCAAACAGCCTGTGGTCTTTGAATATCAACACCTTTGTGCACATACATATATCAACAATCTTCAGGTAAATTTTCATAAGCTGTTCTACAGAGACAGTATGAATGGTGCTTCCTAAACATAAATCTGTTCAATATTTATTGCTGTTGCACACAATTTATTCCTATTCATTATATTCTCCATAATTCTCTGTGCTGACCACAGATACATTAACCTTCTCAGGATTTTTTTCAAGGATATCCCACTATAATATCATAGCCCATGAATTACCTTAACACTTCATCTCACAGTAGTGCCATATAATTACCCTTACTTTACACTCATAATTAATACCCCAAGACTGTTGTATGCTCTCAATTTTTTAAGTGACAACTGACACTTGTATGATTTGTATTTTTTAAGTCCTTATCATTTCAAACAACAGAAATAAACACAAAATTTAATTTCCTTTAACATTAATGTGTGATCAGTGAACACTTTTGCAATTCAGACCTCTAGTGTCTCAAGATGGGTAATCCCCAAATGAGAAGCAACGCTGGTCCCATGAAAATCCTAGTTTGTATAAACGGCATCATATCTGAACACTGTGAAAAAGGGAGAGAAAAATTCTATTTCTCCCAAGACAGCATTAAGATACCTGAATTAACTGAAATACTATCCTCCTCGTCGTGTCATGCTCAATTATGTTCACTTTGAACTTTCTACTTCTGAAACAAAACCATCAGACGTCCTGTAGCAACCACCTCTATTTATATAAATAACGCTGAAGTCTCAATGTAGTCCACTGAGCCCTAAATAAGGCAAACAACTAGTAAAAAACCTTTTTTTTTCTTTTAAATCCTGTGTTTAAGTACTTTTTTCCTGGACTGCTATTAGCTACATGCAGTGTTATGATGAAGCTGGACACAATTTTTCTTTCTCCTGAGAAGAGGTTATTAAATCAATTTTACTTACTAACAGTTGAGACAATCCTAATGGTATGATCAATTAATTTTTCAAAATACTGCTTATCCTTTTATTTTGTAAATTTGCCCTTAAATCTCAATGGTTTTGAAAATCTGAATTAGATTGTGACACCTGCAGATTGCATCCCATCACTCTTCATCCACTTTTCTTCCTGACAAATAAAAATTAACATCAGGACAGAACAGTGCTTTAAGTATTCTTTTGTCAAGTCTTTTTGCCCTTTTGAAAATAAACTAATTGTCACTAGTTACTTCAGTAAGAAGTTTAATTACATTGCTCTACAAATAATATTCACAAATAACAGTCATTAAAATAAAGGAACACAATAGTATTTACTCACCGAGTGTAATACGTTACTGCTTCCACATAATCACCAACGGCAAAGGCTTCATTGCCCTTTTCTTTTTCACGAGTAGCAATAAAAATCTTCTCTTTCTTTGTCATGCCTAAAGAGAAGTATTTATACATAACTAAAAACTTGCACAGGTGCAATCAACACATACTGTCAGCTAAAATGTCATAATCTCTATATTATTTTCTAAAATATCATGGCTTACTAAAAGACAAATTTGTGTTTTATCTTCTATAATAAAAACCTAAATTCTTCTGATAGGCTCACAATTTACAGTGCAACATGAATAAACCAATTCCATTGGTTTATAAAAGCAGAAGTATGCCTCACTTCTTTCTTTACCTAGCGCTGTAAACCTAAACACAACATAAATACTTTAACTGATTACTAACACCAAGACTAGATTTTTTTCAACTATGCCTTCAAGCTCAGTTGACATCCTAACAACTTCTAGCACCTCTAGGGGCTGGAAAATAGATAAAGACACTTTTAACTCTATAAAATACTTCTCCAGATTGTATTCACAGTCTACTACACAGTATCACAATTAAAGAAAAATTCCATATTTCTAAGACGTTACCAGTTGTGTCTATTTTCTTTTCGATTATAGGTAGACTTGGCCTAATAAATCTTGCTTTTGAGTTACTTTCTTCACAGCCTTCATCAATTTTAGAACACTCCTCTTCCACATCGAACCTTAAATTAATAAAAATAACATTCAGTAATGCTGCATAGCAAGACTCCTCTACCAATGTAAAGACATTATATTTCCAATATAAACCAAAGGAAGAGAGAGACAGAGGCTGCGTTCGATTGTCCAGGACTAGTTAGGAAAAAAGTGTTTAGTCTGTTCTCTTTTCCTTGTGGTGTTTTTTTTTTTTGTGTGTGTGTGTATACTGCTTCTGCTTATACATTACCTCCCCTCTTCCTCCACCCTTCTTGTTAAAACCAAAAAAACTAACCAAGAAAAATGCTTGCCTCACCTCCTTGCCGTCCCCTCTACAAGGAGAGGTAAAATTTAAGAAACAGTACCATTAAACATTCATCAAACATCTCTATTAACCTTTGCCAAAATACCTAAGAAACAGCTTCAAAGCAATTAACAGTGTAAACGTGAGAGACATTTCAAAATAGTTGCAGACACTCCCAAGCCTACTCTGAAGCAGTGTTTAAGAATTTATATCAAATAAATATTACTGCCATAGTACTATAAAACAAATAGAGTAATAACCAATTCCTACACTACCTAGAAACACTACAAACTGCTTTTCTGTGTAGACCTTAATGAAAAATAGCCCTTGATTTCCACAATAATCATGTCAATATGATAATTTCTATATGAAATAGAATCACAGTTTTGAAAATTTATCCGATTCAAAACCTTTTCAGGTAAGAATAATTGTTTACCATTGTGATTCTGATCTTTTGTTAGTTTACATTTACCTTGTTATTATAAACTGACCACATGCCAAATTAATTTTTTGAAAATATGAAGTGAAACATTTTGTTCAGAAATTGCCTAAACAATTATTTGAAGGTTTTGAAATTATGCTCAGAATGTTTTGAAAACACAATGTATTTCAAACCAGAAAATTTCTTTCAAATAACTTCTATTTCAAACTCGTATAATCCAAAATAAATACATTATATGGAAAAAACCTGTAGTATTGTCAGCATGCTAAAGAACTTAGAGATTGAGTACATAAAACTGTAAACAAATTCCCCCACTTTAAATGATAAAGTGGAAAGAGAGATGAAAGAAAAAAATTGTTGCAAAAGTTATTTTGATACCCTATTTTGTTTGTCCACATTTGAGCAGGGAGACCTCAGTTTCTGAATTATACATGCATGAAGATAACTGATATGCACAACCATTTGTAAGCGCAACATCTTATGCAGAGAGGGTTTTTTTGGGGTTTTGGGGTGGAGTGAGATGTTGAGTTTCCTTACCCAAACCCCACAGTCTCTAGCTTTAACTCTTCATCTACTGCATTGGAAACTTCTGCCTCCTCACTGATTCTACAGCATCATAGTGCAAATTTCAGAAGCCAGAGAGAAGCTGCTGCCACACAAAACAGAGAAGTATGTGCATTTCCCACTTCGGGTTACACAGTCTGGGGGCACCAATCTGTCACATAACTCAGGAGGGTAATAAGTCACCATTACATGATGCAGAGAGTGTCTTTATAACAGAGCTCTAGAAACACTCAGTTACTGCCCAGACCTCTGATTACGAGTAATTGCCTCTAAGCAAACTGATGCACCTGCCTCAAGCTCATTCTTTGAGGTCAGAGTGGGGCTCAGTGCAGGAATAAGAACTCATAGTTTTGTTTTTAGTTTAGAATCGTGGCTTTGGATATGCAGATTATATTTATAAAACAATGTTAAATAACCCTGGAAGTGCTTTCAAAAAAATGATAAATTAAGCTAATTTTAATTCGTTGCTTTTACATATCTCCATACATTTTTAAATCTTAGATGTTGAAAGGAAAATGAAATCTGTAACAAAATTAATTTTATTTATATTTTCTGCTGACTTGTTGTATTTCTTGCAGCTTGTAGGAAGAAAGCACAGACTAGCTTATTCTCAGCGGTTAGCACCACAATGCATCATTTCCATTTTACCAGATTATTTATTATGAAAAACCTAAATTTCACCAGTGTTCTAATTCCCTGAAATGCTGACTTTAATACTATGTTTCTGGAAAATACTTTTAAAAACAGCCACCGTGTTCCATTATTAATCAGATAAATAAGATTTAATACGAAATTAAAGGATTTGACATACTTGTCCCATTCACTGTAATCCCGTGGTGTTTTTTTCTTGTTCCTTTGTTTGTTTTGTAACTTTTTGTTCTGAAAGAGAAACAGTCAGCCTGTAAGACAATTTTTTAAAGTGGAAATTCCAGCATTTTTTGGTTTGTTTCTGCAATACATTCTCCTACTAATAATTAACAACATTCAAGAGTAGTCTCAGTATTTTTTGAAAACTTAATTCATCTTGCTTTAAAGAAAATCTTTATGTATTTCACATATTGTTGTAATCCAAGGAGCTCTTCAGTATCACATTTTCTCTCCACTGCCCTGTTTCAGATAGGAGACTGCTCTTCCTGATTAGTATCTTGTGCTGCCACCTTCCAAACCACCCTTTCAAAACAGCAAGGGAGAACTCCGTCTTGCGAAAACTCAGCCTCGTGATGAGGTGTGTAACACAGATTGAATGAGTGCCTCATTTTAGGCTTGCCATTCCCAAGAGAATGAAATGTGTGGATTTTGATAGTCCCTGGAACCTTCACAATAAACTTAACAAATGTTTAACTTCAAAATAGTGTCTGGACTTCTTTTGGCTATTTCACACTCCCGCCAAGCTAATTCCGAAGATGATTTATACTCATTCTAGCTTTTAGACAAGCTCCATTATTAAGGTCTGCCTCATCTAAAATTTATCCTTAGGACCTTCTTACAACACTCAGTCCCTATAACAGATGCAGCAAACTTGTACCACAACCCATCTCCTACTCTAATGGAACCTAATTCCACAGCTGGCACCTCTTGTACCTCTGTCATGAGGCTATGTTTCTGGTATGTCCCTCCCTGCTTGCTGGCTTTTACAATACTTAATACCCAGGTGTGGTTTCAAACAGGTATTCCACAGTAGAACAGTCAGTTCAAAATATTCCCGTCTACTCTGTCCTGGCCATTGAGCCCTACTCTAACACTGTAATCCATCATTCACTGAGTTAGACCAATATAATTGTTTGTAGAGTTGCAGATTTACAATTATCTGGGTTTAAACAAACAATTTGATAGAGATTACAGTACAATTCCTAAATATCTGTAATAGTTCAACCGAGCACATGATAAACTGGAATAAAGAACCTGGAACAAAGAACCAAGCAGCAACCTCTTACTCTAGCTTTGCCAGTGGTGGCACTGTAATAAGGAAATACTTCTGCAGATGGATGTAAACACCTCAATTTACATAATGCAAATTTGCCTCTTCCTGTAAACAATTCTATCTATAATGTTAGGTTACACAAACTTTTATAGTATACAACTTCAGAATTATTCTTCGTGTTCTCAGTCTTTTAAGAAGTGAGACAAAATGACAGTTTTAGTGAACATTGCATATTTGGAGGAGTTAACTCCTAAATACAGCTTCCTGAAACATGAGTTATTATGTAAGCATCCCTGTGTATATTACAAACTTACTAATTTAATAAATATCAAATCTTTTTTTCAACCCAGAAATCCTTAACTTAAATGAGCACAAAAATAGTGAAACCTTCAGAAGAAAACTTAAAAGGTATTTACAGTAACACAATTTTAATTCAGAGAGAGAACTACAGTTCTCTATTCTAAGGAATAAGGCAGAAGTGTTGGCTCAAAAATACACAATTTAAAAAATTCTAGGTCATATACTCTTGGGACTATTGTAACAAAGCTGCAGCTCCAGCAGAGTCAGGAATTTCTCAATTGGAGTATTCTTAATTCTTCATGGAGTAGATCATCTTAGGTGGTATCATACATGACAGGCAGGACAATCAGGTGCTCATGCCCAGTCAACCTGGGTTTCTGAAAGGCAGGTCCTGCCAAACTAACCCAATCTCCTTCTATGACAAGGTTACCCATTTAATGGACGAGGGAAAGGCTGTGGATGTGGTGTACTTGGATTTTGCTAAAGCCTTTGACACCATTTCTCACAGTATTCTGATTGAGAAAATGGCTGCCATTGGCCTGGACAGGCACACCCTCTGCTTGATGAAAAACTGGCTGGATGGCTGGGCCCAGAGGGTGGTGGTAAATGGAGCTAAATCCAGTTGGAGGCTGATCATAAGTGGTGTTCCCCAGGGCTCACCGCTGGGTCCAGTCTTGTTCAATATATTTATCAGTGATCTGGATGAAGGGATTGAACGCACCCTTAGCAAGTTTGCAGATGACACTAAGCTGGGTGGAAGTGTCGATCTGCTTGAAGGAAAGGAGGCTCTGCAGAGGGATCTGGACAAACTGGATCGATGGGCTGAGACCAGCGGGATGAGGTTCAACAAGACCAAGTGACGAGTCCTGCACTTGGGACAAAACAACCCCATGCAACATTACAGGCTTGGGGAAGAATGGCTGGAGAGCTTCCTGGAGGAGAAGGACCTGGGGGTGTTGCTTGACAGCCGGCTGAGTATGAGCCAGCAGTGTGCCCAGGTGTCCAAGAGGGCCAATGGCATCTTGTCTTGTATCAGAAACAGTGTGGCCAGCAGGACCAGGGCAGTGATTGTGCCCCTGTACTCAGCGCTGGTGAGGCCATACCTCGGGTACTGTGTTCACTTCTGGGCCCCGCAGTACAAGAAGGACATTGAAGTGCTGGAGCGCATCCAGAGAAGGGCAACGAAGCTGGTGAAGGGGCTGGAGAACAAGTCCTACATGGATCAGCTGAGGGAACTGGGGGTTTTTAGCCTAGAGAAGAGGAGGCTGAGGGGAAACTTCATCACTGTCTACAACTACCTGAAAGGAGATTGTGGCAAGGTGGGTGCTGGTCTCTTCTCACAAGTGACAAGTGACAGGAAGAGAGGAATGGCCGTTTGCGGCAGGGGTTCTTCAGTTTAGACATCAGGAAAGATTTCTTCACTGAAAGGGTAGTCAGGCATTGGAACAGGCTGCCCAGGGAGGTGGTTGAGTCACCATCCCTGGAGGTGTTCAGAACGGGGGGGAGATGAGTTTCTTAAGGACATGGTTGAGAAAGGGGACAGGTATGGTTGGACTTGATGATCTCAGAGGTCTTTTCCAACCAGACGATTCTATGATGATCCTATGATTCAATTAGAAATATTTCAGGGCATCTCGTCCAAGAGGTTTTGATAAAAAATGTACATTTGCGTGCTCTGGAAGCAAAAAACAAAATCCTAAAACAACATCTCTGCCCTTGCCATTTTTCTTGCCAGAACTCAGAATGCAGGGAGCCCACAGGGTTAGAAGCCTAGTGAAGAATTTCTAGACCAAAAATCAAAGCACAGACTGGCTTCAGTTCAAGTGACACAGAATTTGGCCTTGGTTCTCCTCTGGGCCTTGTGTGATGGCCTAAGGCATTACTATTCTGTGTCAGTTGGTCAGTATTCTTTTTCAATTCAGAATATCCAAAATAATATGAAGTCTAAATAGATACCATCACAGTGGATTTTTATGACATAAAACTTGGACTGCACGTTGCATGCCCTGGACTGTAGCATGAAGGACAGAAATCTTTCTAGAATAGTATTAGGAAACTGTTTGGCATTGGTAGATTTCAGTCTGTTGAAGTCCCATAAACAGAGTCTTCTAGAAGTGAGTATCTTTAAGCCCATGCTTTAGTTCTATCCTGGAAAGAAGCAGCAAAAACAATAACTAAGAAATGGAGACAGTTAAGAACAGAAAATTTAAGCTGTCTCTCCAGTCCTCTATTATTTTGTGGTATAGATGTAACCTCCTGAGCAGTGTGAAAGAAAAGTGGGTGTAAGACAGAAACTTCCATATTGTGGTAAAGAAGAATATATGATATCAAGTTAATTCTTTTTATGCATCAGATAAACAGTCTCCAATCAAATAAAAACAAAGTTATGGAAGGCTTTGTGGATTTCTTTCTAGCAGAGAGGAGAAAATTATCATGCCAACTTTATACTTGATACCACATTACAAAATTATGTGATGCCAGGGTAAAGAAGTAGCTATTGAGTGAAACAGTTGGTATAGGTGGTCCAACATCCACACTGTATGAATTTCAGGGTACATATTTTGGACTAGCTCCTGTCTGATCTCATGGAAAAAAAGTCTACTGGCAGCTGGAGAAAATCTGGCATAATTTGATCCAAAAGGAACCTAGTTCATCCGCTTAAACACTACTTGGAAATGTGAATCAAAGAATATAAAAGGGTGTTCAGGAGATTTGTTCCTGAAGTGCATTTTTTATCAAAAGTAAAACATTACCACATAAGACACACACTCATACTAAGAAGGCACTTTTTCTTAAGCATTTGTCTCTTGCAAGGGAACTTTGAGGTTTTTATTTTCTGGTTACCAAAATAAATCTCACAAGAAAAGCTCAATGACTACAAATTTCATGATTTTAGAAAGACACATAATTAAGATCCATTAAAAAACTGGAGATACCTGGTCAGCAGGAAGACAGCTGCTTGGACAACGAATAGGAGGTAAGTTATCATGTCTTTCATGCAGTGTGTCTCTTCTCAGGAACTGTGGTTTCATACTACCTTCACTCATTTCTGTCTGCCAGCTCTGACAATAAACAAATAATATATCTGTAGAACAGGAACTGCAGAACAGCAGTAGAACAGCAGTAAAACAAATATACTTCGTAGTCTACAATGACTCCAACAACTCTCCTTATAATGCACGGCTCTTAATGGGAAAAAGCAATTAAGATAAAACGCGATTTTGCTTTTTTGAATAAAAAGTAATCTACAAAAAAAAAATTCTGTAGAGTTACAATGGGCATTAAAGATTCAGTGATGTTAATTCAAGAAATAATAAAAAAACCAACATAATCGTTTGCTCATTTCCTCATTAAATCAAATAATTACATTCTACTTAGGCAGAAGAGGACTAAGATTGATACATAAAAGTGATTATATTACTGACCATCATATATAGAGTTATACTGTACCATCAGTTCAGCATTAATTGTTTCCCATTCTTCAGCTGTGAAATCAGAAGCTGTGGCTGCAGGCTTATCTTTTCTCAGAGCTCTGCTCATTGGATCTAAATGCTCAATACGCTTTTCACAAAACAATGTAAGTTCAGGATAACATCCCTCTTCACCAGACCTTTAAAATGCAAAGACATGGAAGTTACAAAATGAAAAAAGAGCTAAATTGCACTGTGTCCTCTATGGTCCTCTCCATGAGTAGTCTCTCTGTAGTCACCACTATTTTCCTGTTGCAACTGAATACTTCTACTATCACTGAACAACATTTTGATCAGAAAATACAAGTGAATTAACCTTCAACCACTTACCAATGCACACACGTACACAGTTCAAAATTATCAAACTGCTCATAAAAACACAACATTTTCAGCAAAAGTTGAACAGGTTACAGCATCTGAAACTACGACAGTCAGGCAGGATGACTTTAGGACAGAACCAAAATCCAGTCCCAGCATTTGAGAAAAACCTGGCACTGAGTTACTCATATCTTTTGGATGGTTAAAACAGGACTTGGATTTCTAGCATTATAATACGCACAGGTCTAACATTGATTACTTTAAATTGATATATTAATTTTAAAATTAGAAAGTCACAAAGAGGTTCAAGACAGATTATTTAGGTACAAGTTTCTTAGAATTTTACAGAACAAGAATAAAACCTGTAATGAAGGTAAGGAAATATTTTTTACCTTAATATCCTGAGAATCTTTTCCAGGTGTTTAACATCTGTGCATTTTTCAATGAACTTGTAGTCTAGATTACTAATGGGTATTTGATACATTTTAGTTGTTCCTTGGTCCAGCAAAAATGGTACTGACTCATCATCCATAACTAAATATTAAAAGCAAGAAATATTCTGTAGGCGCTTAGTCATATTTTGAAGCAATGTTAATGTTAATTTCAGAAATAACCCTTCTCATGCTCCAAAGAACTACTCCGTTATGCAAGCAGACCTATTGGCACAAAGAAAAAATTTCAAATTTGGGGATCTGATCACACAAAGTGTTCTTGACAGAGGTTTACTGACAGAAGCATGGCTATATATGAGATATGTTTGGGAAAAATAATACGCACAACTCCACTGCCTGTGGAAGACAGAAAAGTCAGAAGGACTGCCTGAAGAAAAATTGCCAATTTTTACCTACCACATTCTCTCTTTTCTTTAAACACAATATGGTATTACCTCTTTAAGTAAGTGTTGTGGCCACAAAGAAGATGGTGCAAGACCTTCTACTTTTTTTTCAGAGGGAAGCTATTAACCAACTCGATGTATGTAATGGAATGATAACCTTTGCTTTCTCTGTAGGCAAATAAACCAAATTGCTTTTCTTTCCCCACTAACTGCATTTTCTCGGCCTCTGATTATATTACTCTACTAATGTAAATCTTTTCCAGTAGGTCTGTAACTGACGAAGCGAGGTGGTCAACCCAAACATTTCTTGTCTTCCTGTAGCTTCTATCTGCTTGTCTGCATCTTCTTCTATTTTCATTCCAAGTTCTGTGGAACAGAAATTCTTCTTTTTCCCCCCAAGTTATACAGTGCTTAAAGTGATCAGTTAGTTTGAACAAGCACGATAAGGGCAGCTAGCTAGTAAGTGATCATAGTTATAAAATCACAGAATGGTTTGAGTTGGACCTTAAAGATCATCTAGTTCCAACCCACCTACCATGGGGTAGGGACATCTTCCACTTGCTCAGGTTGCTCAAAGTCTCATCCTGACTGCACACACCTCCAGGGATGGGGCATTCACAACTTCTCTGTGCAAGCTGTGCCAAGGTCTCATCATCTTCACAGAAAAAGATTTCTTCCTAGTATCTAACCTAAATCTACACTCTTTCAACTTAAAATCATTACCCCTTGTCCCTATCCCCGATCAAGGGCCCTTCCCCAGCCTTCTATGTAGCCCCCTTTAAAAAATGGAAGGTTGTTGTAAGGTCTCCTCAGAGCCTTCCCTTCTCCAGGCTGAACAACCCCAACTCTCTCAGCCTGTCCTTGTATGGGAGGTGCTCCAGCCCTGTGATGATCTTCATGACTCTCCTCTGAACTCGCTCTAACAGATCCATGTCCTTCCTGTGGTAAGGACTCCAGAACTGAATGCAGGACTCCAGGTGAGGTCTTAGAAGAGCCGAGTGGAGGGGCAAAATCACCTCCTGCTGGTCACACTTCTTTTGATGCAGTCCAGGATGCAGTTGGCTTTGTGGGCTGCCAAGGGCTCATTGCTGGCTCATGTTGAGATAAAAACTATGTATGGATATAAACCCGATTAAAATGTGTTCTATCATAATTACACATTGACTTGTAGTTGCACAAAATCGTTTACAATACAGTCTCACTTAAACAATAACTGGTCATAATTAGGTACTGCCAAAAGACAGGATTCTGCCCCAATAATTTGCAGTTTTGATACAGGAAAAGAAACAATATGCACGGAGAGACAGACGAACGCAGAAAACAATTAGACAAGAGTAAGAAGCGAGAGAGACTCCTCACAAAACTGCAACATTCCAGCACTTCTACAGGTGCTGGACCAGGCAATTCCTGGAGAGCCCGGGCGGTGTGGGAACACAGAGCTCGAGCACAGACCTGCAGCGCCAAACGCGCCCCTCTCCCCAGGGGAGCCCCCAGAGCCCTGCCCAGCCCCGCCTCGGCACAGCTTCCATGGAATTGCTTGTGAATTCACCTCCGGGCCCGCGCCGAGCGCTCTCCTCGCCCCGAATCCGCACAGCCCGGCCCCAGCAACCGTTGCTATATACAAGATGGCGGCGGCGCGCTGCCCTTCCCTCCCCGGGAAGGCACCGGCGCCCCCTGGCGGCCTCCCCCCGCCTTCGCTCGCGCGGCGCCGCCGCTTCCCGCGCCACGCTGAGGGGAGGTTTGCCCCTCAGTGCCCTTCCCTTCGTGTTTATCTCCCGTAACTCAAACCACAGCCATGCGGGAGCTTTATTTAACTTAAAGTTAAGTGAATAAAGGTTAGATTAGAGTAATGAAAACACGGTTAACTCAAAAAGAGCACAACACCACTGTTGAAGGCCAATGGCATCTTGGCCTGTATCAGAAACAGCGTGGCCAGCACTGAGCACTGGCCGCACCTCGAGTGCTGCGTTCAGTTCTGGGCCCCTCACTACAAGAAAGACATTGAGGTGCTGGAACATGTGCAAAGAAGGGCAACGAGGCTGGTGAGGGGGCTGGAGAATAAGCCCTATGAAGAGATACTGAGGGTATTAGGGTTGTTCAGCTTGGAGAAGAGGAGGCTGAGGGGGGGAACCTCATCACTGTTTACAACTACCTGAAAGGAGGTTGTGACAGGGTGGGTGCTGCTCTCTTCTCGCAAGTGATGAGCGACAGGATGAGAGGGAACGGCTGCAAGTTGCACCAGGGCAGGTTTAGACTGGACATTAGGAAGAATTTCTTCACTGAGAGAGTGGTCAGGGATTGGAACAGATTGCCCAGGGAGGTGGTGGAGCCTCCATCCCTGGAGGTGTTTAAAAGATGGGTAGATGTGTTTCTTAGGAATATGGTTTAGTAGGGAGACAGGCACAGTTGGACTCGATGATCTCGGAGGTCTCTTCTAGCCTTATGATTCTATGACAGTTGGTGAAGGGGCTGGACAGCAAGTCTTATGAAGAGCAGCTGAGAGAACTGGGGTTGTTTGGCTTAGAAAAGAGGAGGCTGAGGGGAGACCTCATCACTGTCTACAACTGCCTGAAATGAGGTTGTAGCGAGGTGAGTGTTGGTCTCTTCTCACAAGTGACAGGTGATAGGACAGGAGGAAATGGCTGTTAAGTTGTGCCAGGGGAGGTTCAGACTAGACATTAGGAAAAATTTCTTCACCAAAAGGATTGTCAGCCACTGGCACAACAGCCCTGGAGGTGTTTAAAAGACAGATGAGTTTCTCAGGGACATGGTTTAGTTAGTGGATAGGTACAGCTGGACTCAATAATCTCAGAGGTCTTTTCCAACCAGATGATTCTATGATTCTACCATCAAAATTAACCACTACATCTTCTGATTTGAATCCTTTAGAAGCCTTTTGCTGGAAGACTACATACACAAGATGTAGTATGACAGTAAACTTTAATATTTCCATTATCTTAAAACACAAATAAGGGTGCGCATTTGTACACAATGGATTCACACAGCAAAGTTATCACAGAAGGATTAAACTGCAGCATAAAGTCACTTTATGGTCAGCACAAGTCACCGGGCATCAAAAACCACCACTGTAATAGTGCAGTTAAAGAAAAAATAATGTGTTGTGGTTGTACAAAGATCAGAGAGAAGAAAGAAGAGAACAAAAGAGAGACTGACTAAATCTAAAGTCACAACTAACTGCACAAAAGCATGTAAAAAGACATATTTTATTAATGCCATATCACTTCCCTTTTGTTAAAAGGCTAATACCAACCACTCAGAGTGCATCACCCAGCAAACCATCACAATTTATTATAATTTGCTTAGAAAAGGGGAAAAAGAGAGAAAGTGCCAAGAAAGAAAACAAGATCCCCAACCACGCTGCAGAGATTTCCCTACAGTACTTGGCTCTTACTGTATTGAGTTTTGGCCTTTCTTCCATAATTACTGAAATCTTCCATTCTGTTTCCCTTACAGACCTTGTCCTCCATTCAGCTTCCCAAATGCATTCAACTGCACATATAAAAGGATACATCTTTTTGTTCTTTTCTTGTACATTATTCTGTAGCCACATTCTCTGCATCTGATAGGATCTCTCGCCTTTATTTCATTTTCTGTATGACATTCTGATATGATGGAGGAGCAGAAAGGGATAGGGTAAAAAAAACAGCATTGTTAATGCACAGCTAACTTCCAAAAGTCATAATAGTCAAATTCCTGTTTGTAGCAAACAAACTAAAAATAATTTTAGTGAATTTGTATCAAGAGCTGAATAACATCATGATACTGTAAAAAAAAAAAATCAGCAAACTTCACTCATATTAAGATCAAAGAGGATCTTGTTTATTGAATTGTTACTGCACAGAGCACATTCTACTCTTGGTATAACTAGACTGTCTACTAATGATAACTTCAGATCAGCCCCCAGAAGCCCCAAGTTTGTTTTCTTAAAAGACAAAATATTTCAGAGATTCCTGAAGTGATGATTCAAAATCCCCAATTTTTAAGTTGTCGACTAATCTATATGTAAGAGAGGATTAGACTACTGCACTCCAGTAAAAGCTGAGTGACCATACAGCATTTTCAAAAAAACTCGAGATGCACTGAATAGAAGGTCCACTATCCGCACCACAAGTGGACATTTTGAGAAATCATCCTCTGGAGATGGGGAACTTCATCACAGCAAAATCAGCCCAAATAAATTACCTTCATATCACTATCCACATATATGTGGTACCATCCATGTGTAAAGCTTTAAACATTAGGATCCACATTGCAACTATGTGTATTTATGTATTCTTCAGTAAAATGATTATGCATTTTTCATTATTAAAACATCGAATTTCCAGTAACAAGTAAAAAAAAAAAAATCACTGTCTTTACCTCCACAAATGTAAATCATTGGCTGCTGTTTTGGAGGCTGAACATCCTTCTGTGAATCCATGTTCTGAACAAAAAAAAGACAACATGCACATCATCTTTTTAAAATTGTTTTTCCAAGACATACAGAATCATTTCAATATCTCGATCTAAAGCTAACAGAAGATGAATGATTTCCTTAAAAGTAAATACAAACAAATTCTATCTGTACTTGATATACAGGACATTGGATAATTCAGGTTGGAAGGGACTTCATAAAGTCATCTATTTCAACTTCTCAAAAGCAGAGTAACATCAGGTTTCTCAAAGCTTTACCAATCTGGGATAGAAAACCTACAAAGATGAAAATGGCACAACATTTTCTATCAAACAGGATTTAAAACATTAAACCCCAATGAATAATACTTTCTTTCCTCCCTCCTGCCAATGGTAACAATTTCCTTTCTGGAAACATAAAAATAAATAATTTCTTATGCAGCACTGTTGCTACATGAATGACATCATAAACTAGGTAAGCATTGTTATACTTTTTTCCTCTCCGTTACAACACTAGCTAATCTAATCTACCTTCTCATATATCTAAGGGATTAGAAATCCTGGGAACAGACTACAGGTAGAACAGTAACGGGAACTAAAAAAAAAATGCAAAGCAAATCCCACCAAACAAAAAACAATGAGAGGCTAGAGAGAAGTTCATCCTCAAAATCCTAACACAGATGCGTATGGTTCACAAACTGATCAAGAGGTTTATAACTGGTACTCTTAATGTCGTATAATGATTATTCAGATTCATTTGGAAACAAATATTCTTTTACAGTGTCAGACTAAACAGTTAAATATACTCCAAAAATGTTCTATCAAGCTTTGAGCAATCTTACTCTAACATGTAAATATGGTTGCAACCACGAATTGTAGGGTTATTGCTGTAACCACTAGAGTTAGCAAACTCTTCTTTTCCACCCATGCAAGTCTAGACTAGAATGTGTATATCTCCTTGTAATTTTTTTGAGGTTGCTGTTTTCTGTGTCACTGTTCTGCCTGACACTGAAGACAAGAATTCCTAGTACTTACGCCAGTGAACAGCCTTCAAGATAGTTCTTTATGAGCCTGACTCTGGATGATTTTGCTTAATATTACAGTAAGGATTATTTCCCTGATCTTCACAGTTTCAGTATAAATTCAACTGGGAAAATCAGGGTCTTGAAAACTGAAGGAAAGGCTTCACAGAAACAATTCATCCTTTGAGATAATCAGATCAGCACTCCACAGATCACCTTGTTAGAACCCCCATTGTGCCACTTCATTTAAGAGGCTGGAGAGAATCCATTAAAGTCTACAGTTTTCGAGTAAGATTTTGCTCTACCACAATGGCACCTTAATCCACGTGTTACAGAATGGTCAAGGTTGCAAGGGACTTCTGCTAAAGCAGGTTCACCTGGAGTAGGCTGCACAGGAGTGTGTCCAGGCATATTTTTATTACCTCCAGAACAACAGGAGACTGCACACCCCTCTGGGCAGCCTGTTCCAGTGCTTCATCACCCTCTGTCCCCTTGTGCTATAGTCTTTCTATGTCAGTGTGTTATAGTAAGATATAAGCAGTAATCCATTAGCACTTGAAAACAGCAGCATCTTCTGAAACAGAGAGCTGAACCAAGGACGAGCACAATGACAACTAAATAACTGGAGCTGGTGCTGCTCATGCAGCAAGGCATGTTATGCTGCTAGCACCAGCACTGGCCCACAGCTGCGTCTTTTGCAGGGAGGCACCAGGGTTTTGCCGGCTTTCGCGTGCCCCACAGCTGCGAGCGCTGACGGGCTGGCAGGCACAGAGGTGCCGCTCCTCAATAGGCTGCGACCGTAACGTACCGCGAAAACGCGGAGCGTCAGCTACATCGCCGGTGCCGAGAGGTCACACGTACCTGCAAGAGGCAAACCCCATCCTTCACCCCCCTCTCAGAGCCCACAGAGGAGGAAGGCCACCTCCGCTGCCCTCGCAGCCCACCTTCCCTCCCCCTCACAGCCCCAGGGCACCCGCAGCCCACCCGGGTTCCACCCCGCCTCCCCCACCGCCCCTATTCTAAGGGCGAGGCCGGGCCTGACCTCTCCCTGCTGGCTGCCCCCAGCTCCAGCGAGAAGAGCTCAAAACCCCGCGGAACCCCCAACCCTCACCCACTCGCGCACACCAGCGCTCCGTCTCTGTGGCACCGCCTGATGACGTGGCACCTCGCGCCGGAGGGGGCGGAGCCCGTGCCTCTGGCTGCAGCTGCGCAGCTTAGGGCGGCCTGGAAGGGGAAACGGTTGTACGGGGGGTGCGTGCCTGCAGCGCAACGCGGTAACGCGAGCGGGGGAGCTGCGGCGGTCCGCCAGCCCCGGCTTCCTCCTCGCCGATTGATTAGGTTGAGAAGGCAGTAAATGCTTAGTTTGGAAAAAAAAGCACCGACTATTCGGTGATGCTCTTATCGTGTGAGCTTTCACGCGAACGGCAGCTCCGGTTTGCTGAGGGCGCGGGAAACCAGCGCGCTTGGTGTGTTTGGCCGTCCCGCCCCACGGTCCCTGCCTGGGAGGAGGAGGCCCCTGGCTCGGCTGCGGTTGTCCCACCCCGTGGCGCTTGCTGGTTTCACAAGCGCTTTACCCAAGATCGTGGATAAAATCAGATTTTGGTGTCAATGCTGTGGGCGGTGCCGTGTATGCCCCGTACGAATGCCCAGGGAGGTGGTGGAGTCTACATCCCTGGAGATGTTTAAAAGAGGGCTAGACGAGTTTCTCAGTGATACGGTTTAGTAGCGAACAGGCACGGCTGGACTCGATCTCAAAGGTCCTTTCCAACGAAGCGATTCTATGATCAGGAGAGGCGCTGGGGAGGACACCTGTGCCTCCCAGTCCCTGCCCCTCGTCTCCCCGCGGCACGCGCTTTGAATGCTCCACAGGCGTTTTGCACCTCAGCTTTATTCCTGGAAGAATCTTTAACGAGTACTGTGTTTTGTGAACATGGCAATTTAAATTACTTCATTGTTCGAAAGGTTGCCTTGTAAGGAACGGTCGTTCTGAATACGGAATACAAGTTGTTTCCTAAGCATCCAAATGAATGGATGTGTGAGGTTCTACCAGCTGTAATTTATTGATGTTGTTCTCCTCGTAGCAAAACCTCTATACACGACCTGCAGCTGATCGAAAATGAACTTTAGGAATAATATATAGTTTTCCTAGTTTTGTATGCAAATTAAACGTAATGAAAACACAGAAACGATTTTAGACACCTGCTCCCCCATACCGCTGCGTAGAATAAAGCTAAATACAACCTTTTTTCAGTGCCAAAAACCCTCGGGGGAAAACGGTGCAGGAGAGGCAGAGCCGTTGCTCTCGGTTCTGAGCTCCCTGTGCCGTCCTCACACGCGCCCTCTCTGCCACTGCAGTCTGGACGGGTGCGCAAGGAGAGGAGGAGTTCGAAGCGGGGGGGGGGGGGGGAAGCCCAAACCCCGGTAAATTTGCGGTAAGTAATTACGTCTCATAAATAAACAAATAAAAATTAACTGGTCTTGTTTCTCCAGACTCGTTTCGTGTTTGCCAAGCCGATCATTTTCAAAGGACTTAGCAATACGGCCCTGAAACGGTCAGATAAAGTTAAATCTGTGAAAATAAAACATCTACTATTAAGAAAGAAACCTGCAATTGCTTCATTATTCACTTCCTTTAACTGTTATCTTGGAAAATGGGATGTTTTACCAGATATTGAATCTTTAGCCGTTTCTGACAAAGTCTGTCTCCTTACAGAGGAGAGCTTTAACAATGAAAACCTGCTATGATGGGTTGATAAACACTATCCCTAAAGATGCTCCTTGAATTTAGGGTAGCAGGAAGGGTTGGGACTGCGTGGGAGATCTCTGCAGTCCTGGAAGGTGAAATAGCTCTTGTGGAATTGTTAGGGAAGCCTGAGGAAGGGCTTGTGAGGCGGTGCAGGGGCACTGTTTAGATGGGAAGGAAATGCGGTCGTAGCCGAGCACAGCGTGTGTTGCAAACTGTCTTAACTCATTTCGTTCTTTAGAAGCAATTTTCTCAGTTTTAATTGGCTGGTTTAGTTTTGTTTGTTTGGCTAGGGTTTTTTAATTTTGTTTTAGTTTTGTTAAACTTTTTTGTTTTGTTAAAAATTATTTATTGTTAAATCACACTTTTGGTGTGATGCTTCTGTGTATTGCATTAAATGCCCCCACTAAAACTGGTTACATTTCTTGGATGTTTTGATCCAAGTCACATAAATCCATTCTGATTTGAGTGACAAAGACGGAACTTGCAGTTGCTGTGTCCTGCTTTAAGGAGCTAATAAGCTGCTAATTTCACAAAAGGTAATTTTTTTAAAATAAATAAGTTCAACTATTTGAAAAATAATTTCTTCTGATTCATGTGAAATCATAGAATCATAGAATGGTTTGGATTGGAAGGGACCTTAAAGATCATCCAGTTCCAATACCTCTGCCATTGGCAGGGGCAGTTTGCAAAGGATCAGGTTGCTCATCCAACCTGGGTTTGAACACTTCCAGGGATGCAGTGTCCACGACTTCCCTGGGCAACCCATTCCAGTGCCACATCACCCTCATAGGAAAAAAATTCTTCCTCATATCTAATCTAAACCCACCCTCTTTCAGCTTAAAATCGTTACCCCTTGTTCTATCGCTACACTTCCTGAGATAAAGAGCCCTCCCTAGCTATCCTGTAGCCACCTTTAGTACTAGAAGGCTGCTATGAGATATTTCTGGAGCCTTCTCTTCTCCAGGCTGAGCAAGCCCAATTCTCTCAGTCAGTGCTTGTATGGGAGGTGCTCCAGCCCTCTGATCATCTTTGTGGCCCTTCTCTGGACTCACTCTAGTAGATCCATATCCCTCCTGTGCTGAGGACTCCAGAACTGAAGGCAAATAGATGGTACTACAGAAAACGTTTTTGGAAAAGGTTCTCTTTCTAAAGAGAAAGGGGAGATAGCCCATGAACCTTTCTCCTTTTATCCATAACTGTTACCTTGCAAGTCACATAGAATGATATTCTTTATCTAGAACTATCACAGCTGCCCTTGGCTCTGGGTTTCAAATCCAAGTTGCCTTGGGACCCTCTCAGCCCATTGGGCCAGCTGTGCCAGTGAATGGAGTGAAGGTGGCCAAAGAGAAAAGGCTGTAAACTTCCCTAAACTCACATACAAGAATTATGCCACTTAATATTGATCTAGGTTTTGCTTTTAGACTCAAAAGGGATGATTTTGCATCTGTCAGTCAGGTCTGACGTTCTGTTCTGGTGGAGTGAGGAAACTGGAAGTGTAAAGAGGGAAAGAAACAGAAAAATGAGAGATTACCCAGGGTAAACTGTACCACAAGGTGAACAAGAGTGGCACCCAAACAGCTGGGAGGTTTAAAACATACTGATTAACCGAAACATGGCAAAAAGTAGGTGGCATCACTGGGCATCTCTCGCCTGACCACCAGCTGATTTAACAGATGTGGTACTTTACAAACACTCTGTGGTTGCTTTGCTCCTGGGCAGGGGGCTGTAAGTGTAATTAACTCAAATTGATTAGCACCCTTATAAACATAGAATCATACAATGGTTTGAACTGGAAGGGACCTTTAAAGGTCACCTAGTCCAGATCCCCTGCAATGAGCAGGGACATCTTCAACTAGATCAAGTTGCTCAGAACCCTGTCCAACCTGACACTGAATGTTTCCAGGGATGGGGGATCTGCCACCGCCCCAGGCAACCCGTTCCAATGTTTCAGCACCCTCAGCGTAAAAAATTTCTTCCTTATATCTAGTCTAAATCTACCCTCTTTTAGTTTAAAACCATTACTCGTCATCCTATTGCTACAGGCCCTACTAAAAAGTCTGTTCCCATCTTCCTTATAAGGCCTTTATTTTTTACAGAAAATGCAGGCAAATAAATCCTCTAAGACTTGTTTTAGAGTTTTAGAAAGCAAAAGCATCCATTAATATAGCGCTGGACATACAGGGGAATGATTTCCATCAATCATGTGTAACAAGACAAGAGCTGGGGACACAATATATTTCCCACTTACAAGCACATGCATAAATTCTCCCAGAAATCTTATACATATTCTATTACTCTCCAAGGACTAATTTTAACTTTATTATAAACTTTACCACAGCCAAATCTCTGCTGATTGGAGCTCTGGAGCCAGCTCTGTCTGACCTTGCATTTTAGACAGGGTGAGACTGCAAACAGGGGTGATCATAGAAGAAGGCACATCCGTTCAGCACAGACCATATTTAACACGACACTATCATCTCTCTCTGAACATTGTCTGGAAAAACCCTAAAGAAAACATGCTATCAAGAAGACGTGCTGTCAGAGGGACAGTCTGTCTGACTTCTAAAAAAATACAGTTACTTAGATAAAACTTTAGCTTAAATCCACCTTTTGTAATAGTAACGACATCTTGTATGGCTTTAAGCTTAAAGGAGGTGCAGACGTGGCTCATCACCTGTGGGAGCCCCTGGGTGGAGGTGTCCGAGCAGCGCCCCAGTCAGTGGGGCCGAGCGGGCTAGGAGAGGCGGGAGACCATCGCCCTCGCCGGGCGCCTCGGGAGCCCCACAGCTGGCGGGGGGAGGGAACAGCGCAGGGGCGCTTTTAATGGTGGGCAGGGCTGCGGTATAAAGTGCGGGGAGACAGGAGAGCCTCGCCGGTGTTGCCCCGCGTGTCTGGTTCTCCCGTGTGCGGCGCCGCTCTCCCGCGGGGGGGCAGAGGCGCCGCGGTAGCGGTTGGTGAGGGCGGGCGGTTCAAACGCAGCGGAGGGAAAAGCGGCGGCGGCCGCACGCGGGGAGCTGGGGGGTGGGGAGAAGCGAAGCGGCTCCTCGCTAAGGGCAACGGGGCCCCGGGGCCGGGCGGCGCGAGGGCGAGGCGGCAGCGGTCCCGCTTGCTCTCTCCAACCGGACGGTGTCCCCGCCGTCAGCCCGCATCAGAGAGCCCCTCTGGGTTTTGCGCCCAGCGGCTCGCCAGAGGAGGGGGTGAAGCCATTGCTTTGGTCTTGTTCAGCTTCCCAGGTGCCCGAGGGACCCCGGGTGCCTGAGGGGGACTGAGAGGAACACCCCCTTCCCTCCCTCCCCGGGTGCCTGAGGGGGACTGAGAGGAACACCCCCTTCCCCCCCTCCCCGGGTGCCTGAGGGGGACTGAGAGGAACACCCCCTTCCCCCCCTCCCCGGGTGCCTGAGGGGGACTGAGAGGAACACCCCCTTCCCCCCCTCCCCGGGTGCCAGAGGCGGGGAGAGAGAGAGAGAGAGAGAGAGAGAAGCCCACTCACCCCGGGTGCCCGACGCGGGGAGAGAGAGAGGAGCTCCTCCCCCCCTCCCAGGAAGCCCGAGGGGGGGAGAGAGGGGAGACCCCCCGGGTGACGCCCGGTGCCGGCCCCCAGGCAGCCCCGAGCCCCCGGGCGCTGCAGTGACGGCCCGCACAGGTTAACTGACCCCCTGTCTCACCTGGGTAACGTTCGCCTTTCGGCTCTCTCTTTTCTCTCCACACTCTTTCTCACTTCAGGTATCAGTAGGGGTAAACAGTGCTGTGAACACAGCACCTTTCCTTTGGAAGAGCCCGAGTTGCTTCACAGTAGGGTAAGTGACACGTCTTCCAGATAGGGCTTAGCTGTGCCATTTTCAATATTGATACTGGAGGTATGAATGACTTCTCTGGTTTTAGATCTGGATGCTCAAAAGAGCAGAGTCTTCTGATAAAGTCAATTTCGTTGCAGATAAGATACTTGTTAAAATAACAGAGAAAATATCATTGTATCACCAGGATTTTGCCTTTATCTGTTTTGTTAATAATGGTGAAGGGTGACAAAAAGGACAGAAAATGTCTTGTTTGAGATATAAATGTTCAGCGTTACAGAGGAATGTAAATTGGTACCAGGAGCACGCATGACTTCAATCTAGAACTCATGTCTAAGTTATAGGCACCATTTACATTGCCTTCTGGTAACAAACGAGTTTTCCTCTTTAGGACACTTTGTAAGACTAAGCTTTTCAGAAATTATTCCTTGTCCAAACGCCTGAATACCGTTCTTAATTTAGTTTGGGTCTCTGAATATGAAATATTTTGTTCCATAAACTGCCAGGAAGTTTGCAATTGACTTGTAGATCAATTTGATAACTACAAAATTAATATCAGATATGAGAAATGTAGAGAGCACAAGAATATGCACTTAGCAGGCATGCACTTCATTAATTTTTCCGTAACTGACTTGCTGTGAGACCAGTCTTTTCTTTCCTGCATATCTGTTTTATGATGTCTTAACCAAGGTTAACAATACTTTCAGAAATTTCTTCAAGAAACAGTATACAAGTCATAAAGAGGTGTTATTAGGTATGGCTTATGAATAAGTAGCATCTCGTTCTATTATGAGACCGTTCAGCAGGGATTCGCTGAAGTTGTTTTAAGGTCGGTTTCAAATTCGAGCTCGTAAGTTCATGGGCTCCACCTGCTGGTCGCTGGCGCATTTACAGCATATTTTTGGCTCATACCTGTTAGCATTATTTCTTTAACTCTGGTATTCTTATCTCCTCTACAGCTGCAAAACCTTCTTTTTCTGTGATTTTATGTTACTTGAAACACAAGTTTGCTTAAGTTATTTTATACTGTAATATTTTAAGTTTCCTGTACTCTGTTGTTCATAATATCTCCCATGGAATGTCTGAGAATGAAACTGCAAATGTGAGTTTTCCTTTTGTTGTTTCTCCAGTACGACACCTGAACATTAAGTTTCTAAACCTGCAAGCCTGTGCACTTCTGTTAAATGTATGGTTAGTTTGAATCTTTTTAAGGAAAACAGTAGTATTTTTAAAGGTAATTGCGGGTATGTGATTTGTTTTGGGGGCAGGGGGACATAGGATTGAGATTTTTAATAGCTGTCTCTAAACAGCATTCAAAACTTAAATCTCTGTCTATCAGCATTTTTCGTAGGAATATCTTTTGGCAATATTTGCTAACTAACTACAGTTCACTAAAATTCAGCCTAGAAAATGAAACCTCTGTTCCTTTTTTTTGTAGATTATGCAAAGATAACACCCTATTCTTACTACAGGTCTCTTAAAGTTCTTCCTGCTTTTAAAAAATGAAGAGCAATGTGGTCCTCTGCTCATAGTGTGAATAATCAACCAAAGAGCAGCAACGCACTATACAGAGACTCTTTGTACTCTTTTCCTGTCTTTTTAAAAGTTGTTTTCTAGATCATGACACAGCATTTTCAGCCTATTGCCTAAAATGTTGAAAAGTGATGCAGATGAAACATTAGGCACTGCTAGCAGTTGGTTCTGCACTGTCAATGAATTATCCCTAATTCATGTAATAATTAGATTAAAACTATGCCCTGGTGTTTCCTACTTGTGCTGTCATTTTTTTCTCCAAATAAACCCAGAGGAAATGAGGGAAAAACAGTGAAGGAAAACAAATGTGACAGTAAGGTGCTTGAAGAGGTGAATGGGAGAGAGAATAGAAGCAGGTCAGACTACAGAGTTTGTCTTCTTGGAATTATTTTCACACACCTTACTTTCCTGGAAGATTTGTTCTCAATTATGCGGATGTATTTTTTGTTTGTTTGTTTTAAATCTGATTTCATACTGATGCTATGATTCTATAGGCCTTTATGACAAGTTCTCTGTCTGCCCTTTAATATTGTGTTCCTTTTGAACTTCTGTATGTTGCTGTCTCCTCGCAGTAGAAAACAAAACAAAGCACTTCCTATATTGCAGCGATCTCATAAAATGCCTACAGTATGGATCAAAAAAATACTAATTAAATGCCCCAAGAGCATTGAAAAATAATTTTCTCCCCATCAGCAATTTGGGTTCCCACTGCTTGTGTTTGGTGGCTTAGGGCTTGAATAAGTCAGGACTGTTGGGATATTAACAAAGTCTTAATATTCGGTGTTTAAGCCACCTTTAGATTCCTATTTTTGGCTTTTCTGGCTATTTCCAGGCTTATGTTCCAAAATAACAGTTCTAGAGGCCAGTGTCCCAGTTTTTACTAATTTGAACATTGAAAGTCTTTTAACATTGATGTGAAGTACTATGGTTTCTGTGAGGATAGCTCTTGCAACAGAGAACTCACAACATGTTTTACGTGATTACTGTGCCCTATACATAAAAAGCAGTGACCTATTCTGCTCTGGTTTGGGTGGAGAAACTGCCATGTACGAGTGACGAAAAAGTAAATCCGTACTCTTAAATCTCTGACATAAATGGGTGCATCATCCACTTGTAACTTCTCTAGGAAAACATATATTAACTCTTAAAAGCTTTTATACTTACAAGTTGAAAGGGAAATTTCTATGTACATGGCAAGAGGACGGATAGTCAGTCTGTCAGTTTCTTTAAAGTGTAAGGCTTCAGAATGCTTGTTTTACCCACAGAACTGAGCAAAAGCAGAGAGCTACTTTACAAAACAACATTTAGATATTAAGGCAGATGACAATGGGCTGTTCACTTTCTAACTAGAGGTCAAATTTTATTCCCTCCAGGGACTGTAAGAATCTAAATAATATGGAGACCTGTAGACTTTTAATTTCGTGTTTAATCCTCTGATTTTTCTTAAGGAAGAAATTCCTTTTGTCTGAACTTATCTATTTCCAGAGCTCCTGCTAGTTCTTGAGGACTGAACTGTTAGTGGCTGGATGAGCCAATAACACAGTGCTAACAAAAAATCCTGGTCCTATCAGAACAAGAGGGAATTTTGTCACCTATTTCGGAACAAATGAGCCTCAAGTTGCTGTGTCACTTATTCAAAGTGTTTTTCCTTGGATGAGGATTGGCAGAATAATTAGCTAACTGGTTGTATGTTTTAATTTACCTCATGGTATACTGTGCATGTTAATCACTCATTCTAACCATCTACTTGATTGTAATTTGTCTTTGTACTTATGGGTAAGCACTATTTCTACTAAGGCTAAAAACAATTTTGTCATGGCTGCTGGCTTGCTAGACTTACACAAGCCTTTCTCACTAATCTGATAGTACTTTGGTGACTGCTTTTATCATTTATTTCAGAAATAACACTGATATCTTCATTTAAGAAGTCAAAGAATCAAGCAGAAGATGTCAGACAGTCATTCAGTAATGTTCAATATTCTTAAAAGAAATAGATTAACTTCTCCCGGTTCTAAAGATACATGTTGCACTCCAGTATTTCTGGACAGGAGATGCACTGCGTCAGTGAAGGATCCTGATGTAGAACGTAAGGAAGCACTGAATGTAACAAATTTATCATTGCTACAAGAGCATTCTGAGCACATTCATCCAAATGTCATCCTTTCTATGTCACCATCTATTGAAAAGAAAATGAATTCTATCTCCTTATCAGAAAGAAGAGAAGCAAATAGAAGTACAGATTATTTTGAAACTCCTAAAGTGAGTAGAAAACGCTCCTTACTACGCAGGAGGTTGGATTTATCTAAGACTGTTTCAGGTGGTACAACTATAGGATGCTCTGAAATACAAGATAGTACTCCAGGAAGCAATTGGAAAAAAATATTCTCTTGTGTTCTGACCTCTGAAAAAAAAGTTTCACAAACTGCTTTAGATTCTCCAAGAGACAAAAGTTACAAACCTCTGACAACTAGCACTTCAAAAACTGAGGACTCTAATCCCGATTGCCCAAAACGGAGACTTTCCTTTTCACAACAAAGGACTTCTACTCTAGATGAGTCCAAATGTAAGGACACCTTATTGCTAGAACCGGAATGCTTATCTCCAATTCAGTGTAAGGATGCTATCGTTAGTAACGTTAATGAATTAAATGAAAATATCCTTATGACTGTTAGTGATGGGCTGCTTAGGACTCCCACTTACAGTGTGTTACCTGAGGCTGATAAGGGTAAGTTCCTGACTTCTGTCAACAGGCTTGTAGAGAACTTCAACTTTGAAACACACGATACAAACTCTCCTTCTGTTAAGCTGGGAAGTTACCCAGATCTTTCAGCACCTGAGGACAGTGGATATAATTCACTTCACTTGGACAAATCGGGAGACTTATTGTCTGATCATGAACCATCTTTCCAAGAGTTCTTCCAAAAATGTAAAGAAAGGTCCCAAATTTTGGATAGTAAAAGAAAGACAAGAAAACTTGAACGAGTTAGAAAGTTATCCACTCTTCAGGAGCAAGGCTCACAGTCAGAGACAGAAGATCTCCATGACAATCCTTCTACTTCAGCATGTATGTTAATAGAAGACACACGCTTTGCCAGTGAAGACCATGCATTTTTAGAAGAACTGTCTAGTGGACACCTAGTTGTAAGTCATGGAGATCTCTCAAGAACTCCAGCTCTGAAAATAGTTCATGAAATTTGCTTGCAAAAACAAAGATCAGACCAAAATCATATAGCAGAGAGTACTAATGGAACAGAAATATTTGCATTAGAACCTGTTCTTGCTGGACTTATTGGCAAGAAAATGGGCCTTGAAAAATTAGATATTTTAACAGAATTGAAATACAGAAATTTAAAACATGTTCTTGCTATAGTTTTAGATGCTTTGACAGTGGAAAATCTATGCAGGTAAGTACTACTGCTGTGTTGTGTGTCGTGAAAATGTATTTCTGAAAATAAACTAAGATAGCTTTGGAATAGCAGGTGTTGTCAACAGATTTTTTTTTTGTGTCTTGGCAATTGAAGTGTTTTCACCATTAACCGAGTGTCTCTTACTGTGTAGTTCTAAAAATATATTGTATTGGGGAATTGATAACAAACAAAAAACCAAACGTGAATTAGAGCTTAATATTAAATCACAGTGCTTGCAAATTTTAAAATATATTACAAATTTCTTTAAGCCTAGAATGTAATTTCTTCTGATTACAAGTTCCCCGAGAATGCATAGTATCCAAAATGCATCTAGATTTTTTTCTCAGTTATTTCTAAGCACAAAGATTCTCAAAGAATTTTGCTTTGTGAATAATATTCTAAATTGATCTTTAATCAATAGAAACTTTCATTTATTTCAAAGAAATGAAGTGCCACGTGTGTCATTAGTTACAAAGGAAATGGGAGTATAGGTGGAAGTATAAGGATGTAGATGTTTTCAAAACTCTTGATGTGCAAAAATGTGACTTTAGAAACCACTTGGTAAGTTGCTTATGTGGAAGGAAGAAATTTATTTAATTTTGGAAGTCAAAGAAATACTGTTATTTACATTGCAATTGTTCTCTAGACTGTTCTATTATTATATACAATGATCAATAGTATATGAAATCCTGCGAAAAGTTTTAAAAGGTAGCCCTACTATTGAGACTTCTGTACCACTTGACAAAAATGTGAAAATGGAAAATTTTTCTTATTCATTTATCCAGCATTTGGAAAGTAAGCAAAAACTGGCGTGAAATCATTGTACAAGATAAAAATGCAGATAAGAGGAGAAAGTTGTACATAAAACACCTGAAAGAAGCAGCTGGGGTAAGGCTCGTCTAAAAGGTAATATTTTTTTCAAGTGTGAAAGAAGACAGGTCAGAAGAAAGAGGGAAACATCTTGTAAAGCTGCAGAAAGGTAATTGATATAGACAGTTCCAACATGAGTATGTGAAGAATTTTAACAGGATACTGTAATTGCTTTTATTGCTTCTTTCAACCAAGAGGGCTTTTCCCCCCCTTCTCCTTCTTGAGAATCCTGTAGGATCTTTTCCTCAACTGATTCTGGCTTTGGACCTTAAACCCTGTTAATACCTTTGTACCATGCAGTTTCTCGTTTTCAATTTCACTCTAGTCTGCAGTGCAGTAGGACCCATTCTAGAATAAATCCTGATTATTTTCAAGACTGCCTGTAGCTAAGCTTCTTCGTGGTGTACTTGTGAACATCAGAGGGACCTATAGAAATTTTTTAAGGGGCATCTAGAAAAGTGCTTGCTGTTGTGTTGTGATTTTTTTTCCCTTCCCTTTCTTTATAATTATAAACTTTAACAGGAGTATTTCTTGAAAACTGAAGATGCTGCCACAAGACTTAATGTTCTCAATAGATCTGCTCTAAGGCCTGTTCAAGCTCAAGCTGGAACTCCTGTAGCACAAACGCTGCCTTTATACACTGAACTTGCACCCAGGAGATGCAGTTCTGCTCCCCATTCAACTAGTAGACAGGAAGAATACGTAAAAGTAGGTAACTGAAACTCTTCCCTTTCATTTTTTAGAATATTTCCATTTACAAATAACTTAGCTCTTCTCTCCTTCCTCTTGCTATAGGTTGCTAAAACTCTGTTCACTGATGAAGCTCTAAAACCCTGTCCAAGATGTCGATATCCTGCTAAATATCAATTGGTAAAGAATTGGGGACTATGTAGCAGAGAGGCATGTGCTTTTGAGTTCTGTATTTCGTGTCTGCGTGCTTTCCATGGGTCAAAAGAATGTAATAGTTTATCTGCAAAATGGAAGAACAGAAAAGACGCTCCCCCAGGAAGTGCCCAAAGCAAAAGAAACTTAAAAAGACTGTAAATGTGTAAGGTTTTTAAGTCCTTACATTTAATTCTTTTTCACCTTCTCCTAAATTCCAAATCTTGTTCTTATTCTTCCTAAATATGCATTTTGAATGTCTCATTCAATGTGTTCTTGCTGATTTATCAAAGATAACTTCTCATGTATATATCTTAATCAATTCAGTATATTTTTGTTTCTGAAAAAAGTGAACATTTTTAAATGTTTTATGTCTTGTTTTACCTGTTTTGTAGTAGCTAGGCACTTACTAACATCTTAGATTTTTAAATAAAGTATCTTAAATGTAGTCTTCAATATCTAGCTTACAGTACCTCATACGCGTCTAAAAATGTGATTCTTGTCTTAATGACAAATTAAAGAAAAATTACTTCAAAAATATTTTTAATGGGATTTATTTATTCTCTTCAATTACAGTAAATGCTTTAAAAATATCTTCGAGAGGGGCACTAGGTACATACACAAACAATACTTCTACATATGTAAATGATGATACCTCAAACCCGAGATATTGTCTGAATTTTGCATCAGAATAATTATTTTGATGTTCTCGGCCTCTGCATTTCAAGTCATTAGAACAGTCATTTCTAAATCAAGCGGATGATCTGTTGGATATTCTGTTGTGCTTTTTTGACTTTTTTTGTCTTTATCTGAAAACCTCAGGTGACACTGTACATATTCACATATCTAAACATGCTGTTGCATTGCTCTTGTTATTGTGACCTTACATTTATATTTAGACTCACTTCAGCTCCCAGATACTGACTCATCTTCATACTTCTTCTTGAGGTTAAGGATTATTTATTGAATTTTTTTTTCCCAGTCTGTGATGTTTAAGACAAAGGACCAGGATAATTCACTTGATGTTCTATAAACATCTCTTCCTATTTCTCATCTCTAACTGTTGTGATCTGTAATTTGATTAGTAGTTTAGCGTACCTGATTTCTGGGATAGTAGCTCTACATAGCTCTTAAACTTCTATTGCATTTTACTAACCTTGTTGTTTCTCTTCCTTCCAAATGCTAACTTTATTAACGAAGTGTGGTATCAACAAACAAAGGGTAAACAAAATACACTGCCCAGAAAATTGTATTTATTGCAGAAATAAAATTGTCAACAATTTCTTTTTCATACTTATTTGTATTTGCTAAGCCTTTGCATTATTCTTGTTTAGGGTTGGACTGGTAGCACTTAAACTGGAACATGGAAAGAGGAGTTTATATAGAATTTATTCTGAGGGAACAATTGAGGGGATTTTTGACAAGCTAGGCAATGTACAGGTATGAGTGTATATAGTTTTAGTTTAGGAAGAATGACAAGTCATTACAGAGGAAAGGAAAATTGGGAAAACTGCTAAATTACTTGATTTGTTTAATATTCGCATTTCCCTATTTTTCAACTTTAAGTATCCAAGATCTCCATAAAGTTAATTTGGTTCAGAGAACTGTTGCACTGGATCTTTTATTAAGTTTATCGTAACAAAATATACATTTTCAGAAGTGCTTATTAGTTTCTATTAAAGGTTAAACTGACATGATGTAAAAGAACTTTGCAGGCAGGAATTATACTACACAAGAATCTGAATGCATATAGTTTATTACTTTATCATAACCTAATTTGGATTGTTTCCTATAATTTGAACTATCAAATGAAATAGGGGGTGGTAATGACTGTAATGCAACGTAAGTACAGCATGTCAGACTACTATTGGCATCACTACATTTTACCTTTTCTGAACACCAATGTGCTTCATGTCTCTGATAAGAAAAAGAATAAAGCTTTAAATGCATCCTTGAAATTGATGGGAGAGTTATGACAGACACTGAGGATTTAGCTTGCTTTCTGATGTGCAGTATTGCAGGTCCAGTCCAGAAACACACAATGTGCAAGTCTTGTTTTGAAAACTTCAGCAATAGTTCTGAAATTATTTCTGGAACAGGTGCACCTCTGGATGGAAAGTCATAGGGGAATGCGGTTTAAAAATCAGTTGTGAAGTAACATTTGTCTTTGAGGAAAAAGTTCTGGTTAGAGATGTGTGACCTTACCAAAGAGTTTGCTTTTGCTAAAATCTGAATAAGTCAGGGAGAATGGATGTGGTAAATTGCTTCTGGTATGGGCATTATTTTGTAGCATCTCTGACATCTACGGTGTCCTTCCTACAACAAGTAGCTTGAAAGGAAAATATATTCAAACCCTCTTTCACAACTTTAAACATTTTTCCCCCTGTTTTGGAATGTTTAAAACATCTTTTCTTTCTAAATCTGCCTCACAAAAATCTCTTTTTGAATCAAATGTCTCTTCTTCATGTAAGTCTATCATGAAAGTAACTGTGCTTTGGTGCTTGGGTGGAGTGAGTTCTCTGCTGTAGTCCTCCTCCACAGCAGAGGTTGGGGGGAGAGGAAGAAAGCCAGAATTCTCATCTATAGGTAACGCTCCTCTGATGGTGATTTTTTTTTTTTAAATAAAATTATCTTTATGCTTTGACATGAGAGAAATGAAATAATGATATACTTAATGTGTGGGTGAAGAATAACACATCTAACAGAACATAAGGTAAGTTATCATTATCTAATAGCCCCTAAGAGTTTGAGTGAAAGGAATAAAAATTCTTTCATGGTATTTGATTGAATTATTAACAGAAATGTTAACCTTTTTGAATCTCTGGTACTGAAAAAAGCATACTGTATCTCTCAATTAATAATGTCTCCATTGGGTACCACTGAACTATTAATCTGGTCTTGAATGAAACAGGAAAGGAGAACACAGGTTCCTACTTAGGAGGAAAAAAATCCCAAAAGAAACCAAAAAAAAACCTGCAAACCCCCAAACCACTTCCCCCCCCGCCCCCCCCAGCCAAAAAAAAACACAAAGCAAACCCAAACCCCCCAAAACCCCAAGCCAAAGCTGTAAACAAAACTAATCAATCAATCAAATCCCCCACCCCCCAAACCTGCAAACCACCAACACCATCAAAACAAACAAAACCTGTCTATGAGTTTTGGGGAGACTAGGGATTCATCTAGCATTTCTCTTCTTCCAGGCTGAATTAATTCCCAGAGACCTGAGGTCAGATACTAGCCCTTGTAGCACAGAGAATGATGCGGAAGTGGTCATTGGGTAAAAATTACAATGCTCAAGGGATTTCTCAAGTATACTGCTCATGATTATTCTCCAGCCTAAGAATTTTTCTCGCAATTAAGAGGTTAAGGTTGTTGGAAAGGAAGGAGTAAGAAAGTTTCATTCTGGAAGATCAGGGTAATGAAATTAAAATCATGTTCAAGATAAATTTAGGTCTATTTGCTGCTGAAAATCTTAATTTTGCAGTCCTTATTTCCCTTCAGACAGGCATGATCTATAGAGGGAAGAGTGATATTGCCTACAAAGCATGCCCAGGGAATGCATTTAGATTCCTGAAAGTGAATTTTTGAGCCAAAGCTGTGGGTTTAAATTCCAAAAAAGAATTCTTACAAGTAACCTTTTGCTGCTGACCTATGTTGCTACAAGAATTGTACTTCATAAATCTTTTTTTGAGCAGCAACCATAAACCTCAAATTGTCCTTGAGAGGGAAATTGAAATTATTTGTTTCTGATCATTCTTTCCTTGGTGACAAGTATGGAAAAGCTTAGGCTTATAAGTCTTTTGAATTATTTTTAGGATAGAGAATGTTAGTATGTTCATCACTAACTAGCTAAAAATGAAAATCTTTTTGTTAAATTAAGGAGCTCACAAAAATCTGTCAGATTGTTTTCCTATTCCATATATTGATTATTCATTAGTACCCATTAGGCAATTTAGGCCATTCAGGTTAAATTGAACACAAGAAGTTCCTTTTCTTCCTATTTTCATGGGCATGTGAAGAAATACATGAGTGTCATATTAGAAAGGGACTCCTGGAGTCTAGTACCAAGTCTTTTATGTTAACTCATCAAGTTCTGCCTTAAAGGACATGAGACCGTATTCTATCCAGTTTTATGTTGGAGATCTATTCCAGATTGCTCAACTATTCCATTAATCAGCTGCCATTTTTTTTCAGCACTGCTATTAAAATAGCTATACATCTGTTCCTCCTCTTAGACTTCCCCTCACAATGTTATGATTCTATAGTGTAAACACCTCCTCATTCTTTATTTCATTGACAAAAATCTCTGAACTAAGTCTTATCTTTATATACAATTTACGTTTCATGGATTGTCTTAACAAGTCTTTACTGTTTCCATTGAAATCTATTCTTTGAATTCATGCAAGCAGTATTCCAGGTAAAATCACCTCAAGACCTTGAATAGTATTATGGCTTTCTTTTCTCTATCAGAAATGCTTAGACCAGTGCTTTTATATGCCTTATGCACACTTGCAGTTTAGTTACCAGGTATGGTCCTCGCATGTTCTTTTTTGAAATTTTGAATTTTGATCCTGATTTTTTTTTCCATAAATCCTTCCTAAAACCACAAGTGCAGAATCTCAGACTTTGTACTCCCAAGCTTCAGGCTTTTTTTTCTCCTCTACTTCAGTCTCATGACAATTAATATTTGGTGTGATTATATTGTGTTTCTATAAGTGCAAATTCTTTGTCTGTAGTGAATCTTACAGGATTTTCTCAATGCAAAACATCTAGCAGGTTCTTTTATGGCCATATGCCCCAACAAAATCTGATGGCTTCTTGGGAATGATGTGTTTGTTTTTAGTTAAACAAAAACAAAGCTTGCTTTTACTTTCTGACTTCCTGAGCTGTGATTATTTGAAGTTCTCATGACAAAAAGATTTAACACATTTTTGCCCTCTTATCTTTGACAAGCCTCTGGGCAGTGTTAGAACCCACCCAAACTTGTAGGAAGCCTGAATGCTAGTAAGGTCTTACTGAGCTGGATGCTAATGGATGAGTGGTAAAGAAGCCAAGGCTTCAGCTGAAAATATGGATTGCGTGGTGTTCTGAATGAACTCGAATACTGATGCTGAACACTAAAAGCTTCATATAAAAACACATCTCTGACTTGGAGATTGGAGATCATGTGTTAAAAGTCCCTCCACTTTTTCCCCTCTGTTCTAAAACTCATTCTGAAAATAGTTATGCAAGGGTTGTTGTGTTTTAATTCTGTAGGCACTTTCAATCTCTGGCAAATGGGATGTGGAAACTGTGCCTGTATTTCAGCTGGTTTTATTTTCAGTCCTCAATCATGGTGAAAAAGCCTATTTCTGTAAGCAGTTTGAACTTAGACATTGTGCCATGACTAGAACCAGCTGAAGTGGAAGGAGGATAGTAACTTCTAGCAAAAGAGGAGCAGCTAGCTGGGAAGCAGTGGTACCATAGAAAACTTCCAGCAAGCGTTACTATATTTATCATTTGGAGCTGCAAGGTTATTGCAGAATTTGTCAGCAGATCTAAAGTGGTCTTCCACTTCAGCAAAAAATGTTAATTATCACCCTAAAGTGCTGCTGTTGCCTGAATGGAGAACTCCTATCTCATGCTCACTGAGCGGACACTAAAGTCCCCCAAGTGCTGAGTTGTGTGTAGTAGATCATTTGAGGCCTGAAGAACACATCTGCTAGAAATGCTTGTTCTGCCAGGACTCAGTAGCTCTGTGCTTAGTCTCTGTGTAGACCAATAGGATGCAAAATGGAGTTTTCCTGGCATGAATTCATCATGTTTTCCTGATGCGTGTTTTGATAGATTAGATGCTACACAGATTGTGGCAATAGCAACATCTTTGACTTTTAACAAAATTTTTGGCTGTATTGAGAACATTCTCCCATCTTTGGAAATATTTTGTACAAAAGAAGCACTCCCACAAAATATTCAAATTTCAGGTTCAATTTTCCTCTATCTTTTTCCCATTGTGTACTCTGTGATGTTCAAAAACTGTTCTTGGGATGCACTTAGTATTCAACCTTGATGTTGGGTGCCACGAAATAGTTTCAAGCCTCTGTATCCCAAATGGGCATACTAAGAGGGAGCAGCATTTTTTTTTTATGAAGGGCAAGACAGGGGTTCTGTTTTCTGCTTCAAACAAAAATGCTCACTGGTGCACTATTTAAGCTCCTGTTTTGGTCTTTTTCCTTGGTTTAGAGTAATCTAGGGACACAGAATGGGTAACAAGAAAATGAACCAATTCTTGAAATGCCTTACTCAACTAACTTAAATGTGAAACTATCTTAATGTTTAAACTGCATTCCTCACTGAAAATAGTCCTCAATTTCAGATGCATACATTCTGTTCATAAAACTATTTTATCACAAGGGGGCACCAAAGATTTTTCTTACAGAACAGAACTTCAGTTATTTTTCCTTCTTGCTTTAACCCCTACATGCTAACTCAATGTTACAAACACAAAATGTTTTGAATAGCTTAAAGCAAGTGTGGCCATAATTCCTGCCCCCAGGAGCTGCATACCAAAATCTTCAAGAGAAGAGTGGCATCCTGGGAAGCAATTCAGATGGTATTACTTCTCCAGGGCCTCCTTTATAGGGTGAAGCTGTGCTGGGCATCCAGCCAGGTCCTAGGGCAACCAAGCAAGATCACAGAATCATAGATTGGTCTAAACAACGCCTGCTGGCTCAGTTTCTCTCCCAGCCATGGGCTCGGATTATCCAGCAGTCTCCATGCCAGCCTGGTGTTGGCTACAAAATGTAACTCTCATGTTGTGGTTGAAGTATTTGAGAACTGAGAGTTTCAGGAACTGCATGTTCTGGAGCTTATTTCCTGACTACAGAAAACTACAGTATTTTGATAATAAAATTCAGTATAGTTTTACAAAGTATGGATAATCTACAAATGCATCTTCAATCTAGCATAATTTTAAGTCATCACAGTAAAAATATCATTGTATGTGTTTTATTCATGCTTGATTGATGTTTTGATGGCTTTAGTCAACAAGAATGGGAAAACACTGTGTTTTTTTTTAACGTGGAATTGGGAAGGGGCTGAGTATTCCCATGTAAGATATTTTAAAGAATATCAGAATAGCAGATTTTTTTTAGTTTTAGTCTGCTAAATGAAGGCTGGGTGAGAATTTGGGAACTTAATCTGTTCTTTATTCTTTAACCGGGTACGTCTGCAGTACAGGAGAGCAATGGGTAGGAAAGCAGAATACCCACAAAGTAAGGTGGCTGTAATTTTGTATGCTTTTCTGAAGCATTATTGAAATTTTACAGAGCATCTCTTAGTTATGGATTCTTATAAGGTTATTAGCACATGTTTTATCGACACTCCTGTGTTCTGGAAGTTTCATGTCCTGTGTACATGAAATCTTTTAGCTGAATCGGTTTCCCAGTCTATTTCATTGTGCAGCAGCACAAGCAGCCATGGCATTATAACACGAGAGGGCGGGAACAGATGGTCAGTAGGGTGTGCTGTCTCAGACAGCACTGCTGCTATCCACAGGCTCAATGCATCGGTAATATCCCACATTTAGCTGGGAAATCCTGGATTTGGGAACCGTTGTTGACATCTATTTGATTGTAACAGTGAGACTGGAAAGATACACATACATGTAGTGTTTCTTGTTGCGTATATGTCACCTACTGCCAGGAGTGATCTTGTTAAAGCATGTGTTTGAAATTATTGACATATGTTGAAACTTCTTTTTATGCTTCTTGCATTGCCCCTTATTTGGCTAGAACACCTGTTAAGACAAGATAAACACCAGACTTAAACCAAGCTACAAGTAACCCCAGAAAAAAAAAGATTGTCATGAAATTTGCTTGCACAACGAAAGTATGACATGCTGGTAAGCTTGCAAAACTTAAATTAGCACAGACAAAATTTATTACAAAACACGACTCTAGCTTATCTACATGAAAAATAGAGAATAGACAGTGACAATGTGAACTTTTGTACACAGTGCCAGAATTTCTGATACACCCCCTGACAGTCAAATCTCTGTGAGAAACGACTGTCATAGTTTCTTCTGATCTTTATCTTATGTTTAAGTTGAAAACTGTGCTAACTGTAGCAGGGCTACTAAAAATAAACTTTCTGCCTTGCTGTAAACTTACTTACTATGCTATTTTTTTTGTCTTGCATGTGGTTTGATAGCTGTGGGTCTAGTCATTCTTCCCCGATTTTCATAGTGTCTTCACAGAGTGACTTTATTTCTAATTCACTTCTTCAAATTGCTGCAATTTGAATTTTTTTTTCAAATAAGTCTTAATGTTATTTTCCAAAATTTGAAAAGATAGTGTGATAATCTCATGAAGTTGTAGCAGTTTTCTCTTAGGACGCTAACACAAGTTTCTGAGGTCAGAAGACTGCAGATAGGAAGTAAGTAGCTGGTGAGGTGGCAAGAGTACAAACGTATATCACAAATTGCTAAGTGGTCCTTCTCAATTCTGATTCACTTTTCAGGTATGCCTCTGTATTCCTTTTATCTTTTCCAAGATCCATACCAAGCAAAAGGAAACCAAACTTTATTTAAAGACTTGGAGCTTCCTGTGCTGGCCTTCTTCTAGATTATCGTTTTCTCAACACACTAAGAATTTGAAACCTACTTCTAGAATTTTTATTTCTCTTGTCTATAATTTTAGCAGTAACACCTTTTTTTTAGAACTTATTCCCTATTCTGTCTAGGCATTCAACTTTTCTACAAAATTAAATGCTTTTTGGGCTCTATTGTGGCTTTGACTATATTTATGAAACATAGGTCTGCAGTTCTGTTAGGATAAAAGAATCATCAAAATGGAAATAGGAGAAGAGCATGGAAAGAGAAAAATGTGGAGAAGGAAGAAAATGAATTTAGTCTTTATGCCTTGGCTTCATGCTTCATCCACTGGTGAACATTTAACTGGCCATATAATATCGGGACTGAAGCACACACACACAAATTATATTTAGTAATTAGAGTAGTGCTTGTGCTATTTGAGCAGGCATCCCCAGGAGTGGAAATGAACATCTGGAGTAGAGGGTGTAAAATACCATGTATTTCTAGGAGAGGAAGCCATTCTCTCTCTCTATGATATTTGGTTTGTTGCTTGTTCACTTTTGACAGTCATCAATTCCTGAACTTCAGCTCTTTGAGCATGTGCTTCTTTCTGCTTTTACTTGATGATAGATTCCAACTGAATTAAAATAAAACTCTTTTTCACAGCTGAAGAGCATGACTGAAGATACTATACTAGTCTGTGAAAGGGGGCAGAAATAATAGACTTTGTTGGGAATGGGAAGTTCTTGGTGCATTTTGAGCACTTCCTGAGCACAACCGAGAGATTAGATTTCTCAAGGGAGCGCTTCATGGAACTTGCATATATGGCATCTTGTACAACTCATCCTAGTAGGATTTATGTCAAGCTACAGAAATCAGTGCTGTTCTAAAAATAGGCAGCAGTAGATCCTTTGAGGGAACTTTCATGACAAAAATAACTGAAGGTACCTGAAGAATTTAAGCTGTTCTAGAATCAGATATGTTAGATTGTTTTCAGATCCCGGTTCTGGAACACTTGGAGTCCACTGAAAACCTTATATAGGAGCCTGAATTCCTTCTCTGTACACAGCTTTAGCTGATCACACCAGAAATTTGACTTTCTCTTATACTTGGGCTAGCCTCTTGGGCCAAGGAGACCAAAACTAACATTAGCCAAACTAATATTCTGGGATCAGACTTTCTTCTATGTCTTTTCTCTTTCCATCTACACTACTTATAATGTCCCTAACTGAGGGAAAATGCCGTTTCCTTCAGATTTCTTCTAGGTCTGGGCCCTGGCAGCAGGAGGAAAGGAGGAAGGTTGTTGCCAAGGGTGCCTGTTATGTTTCTGGTATAATACCACAAAGCCATTTGTACCTATTAGGAAACAGCCCAGATTTCATCTCAGCCTTAGCAACATGAAGCTTCTAACCTTTTCTTACTTGGCTGCAGTGGAAGTTCTCTACCATACACAGGACTGGCTTTGTTACTTGAGATCAAGCCTCACAGTCTACTTATGGATGTAGAATTATTTGCTATATGTGACATAAAACCATTGGTCAGTAGTCGTATGTTTTGAGATTTTCCTTTTAAGGAAAAATCTCAGGTGGCTGGAGGTTTTTGCTAATGTAGGAGAAGGCGGAATATAATTTTTGACTAAGAACTGTTAAGAAAATTAAGAAAAGAGCATTAAGAAAAGAGCATTTAATTTCATTTCTTGCTGCAAATATATTCAAATTCCTATTTCACAAGCATCTTTTTTGGACCACATATTATCAGCAGTGTGCTCGATATCTGACTCTGCTTTGCATCAGCAGTAGAAGTGTTTGCCTACTGCTCAGCTCATCCTGTGCATTGTTTGCGGTGCCATAGCAACCCTGCTTGCTGTCAGCCACGCAGCAGAGCCAGCCTGCCCTGGTGCAGACCAGCAGTCCCAAGCCAGGCCCAGAAACTCTGCAGCTTCTGTTTCTGGTCTGCAGTAAAGGATTTCACCTTTGCAAATGAGGCCATAAACATGCAGGTGCTGGTGCCGGCTGTTATGAACATAAATCCAGGATGCAGTCGAAGAGGCTTACCACTGGTACGTAGCATTTTACAGGCAGGGTGATGGACTGACTCTGTGTCAGGTGGGGGCTCTGACCTCGGGGTAATTGTCTCAGGCACAGAGAAAGTGATACAAAAAAGAGACATTTTGAACTGGATTCGAACTTGCTCAGGAAAATTTGCCAATTTGAAGAGAAAACTTTACTTCCTTCAAATAGCATCACAAAAGATGGAATATGGTCCTAGAATGAGTGAGATTTGGTTATCTGGGAACACCCACAATTACATTTTTGGGAATGTTACCATATAATTTGTAATATTTGCTGTTCAGTATTTGAAGAATGTAATACAAATCCACATATTCCTCAAAACCAGCAAACTTCAGGTAATCAATTTTGCAGAGGAAAGCTGACAAGCAGTTAATTGATATATACAAGAAATAATTTAGTTAAATTGTTCTTTAATTATATTTGAATCATTGTTGTAAAACTCAAGTTTTTTATGCATGGGTCAACATTACTGCATGTTCTTAGGGTTTATTTTGTTTCCTCAGGCTCAGTAATTTAATTTCAGAATATCCAGGAAGGCTGTCATGCCTCACTACTTTTTGTTTCTGTTCAGTGATCATAGCTGAACAAGCTTGATTGTATTGCTTGGGTAATGTATGATATTTCTTTTTTGTGTTTCAGAGCCACCGTGTATAACAGAAGAAGTGTTTGTAAGTATGTTTTATAAAGCTTGATCATTCTTTGTGTCATGAAACTGTAGAGAAAAAAAAATCAAAAAATCTTTTGGAAACTATTGTGTGGTTTCTCGTTTCTTTGCTCTGAATAAGTATGGAGTACTCGGTAATTCTTACAATTTTTCTCAGACACAAAAATACTTAGTTGGAAAATAGTTATTCTGCCTGGAAAAGAGAAGGCTCTAGGGATACCTTATAGCAGCGTTACAGGGGGCCCACAAGAAAGATGGGGACAGACTCTTTAGCAGGGCCTGTTACAATAGGACAACGGGTAATGGTTTTAAAATAAAAGAGGACGGATTTGAACTATATATAAAGAAGAATTTTTTTTATGATGAGGGTGGTGAAACACTGGAACAGGTTGCCCAGAGAGGTGGTAGATGCCCCATCTCCAGGAACATTCAGGATCAGGTTGGACAGCGTTCTGAGCTACCTGATCTAGCTTAACATGAACTCACTTGTTGCAGGGAGGTTGGACTAGATGACCTTTAAAGGTCCCTTCCGAGCCCAAACTATTCTATGACTCTATATATAATATGTACATGAGAAAATCTCTCAACTGCTTACTTACATTGCATTAAACCTTGATTCTGCAGGCTACTTAATATGACTAGGCATGTCTGACTCCAGGTGAAGGACACGAAGCCGTCACAGTTCTACACAGGATCGGGGTTTTATACTAACTCTAACATCTAACATTATGTTAGATATCAGTTATTACATACGTTTTCAAGAGCAGAGAGGTATTTATCATTTTAGTGGGCGCTGCACTGTAAAATGCAAACATTTCAAGACGGTGCTACTTTTACCGATGTTTAGCTTCTCTGGTGTCTAATATTACTTACATGTTTCTGTACTTTTTCATGATGGCACTAATAGAGAAAAATATCAAATACTATAGATAAAAAATTGCATAAAAAAAGCTAAGAAATGGTTTTATACCATTTCAAAAATTATTTAAAAAATCCTTTCAATGTTAAGAGTGACAGAAATCAGGCCCAGGATATTCCTATCTGAACACATATTGCATGAAGGCAAACCTCCAGTTTTGGACCAATTTTTAGTGCACCTTGACCTCCAGTTGCAACTATAATGCAGTATTTTTTAGTCATAATTTGGACTGGGCAGCAGGAAAGATGACATATGAAGAAATGAAACAAAATGCTTTCTGATGCAAAAGTCTAAACTATAGTATTGTATATGCTACTTCATAGCCTATGATATGCAAATCTGAAAGTGCATCTATGCTTTCAAATTAAAATAATACTGACCACAAAATACCCTCTAAAAACCAGATGAACGTGTATTGTGCACAGATGCAGTAAGATCAGTAAATAGTAAAGCTTACATTAATAAGTTCATAAATATTTTATTGATTGATCAACCATCATGCTTATATTTCATCCTGTTATATAGGACTAATATCCAGAGAATAATATCCTTGGTAAATTAAAAGTACTTTATTTGCATATTCTTAAAGAGCTTATACATCAGCCAGTAATAAATTGTTTTGAATAAGTCCTTTGAAACAATAAAACATTTACACGGGGTATTATCATATCTAGCTGTCTTCCGATTCATCCTTGTCAGTGTCAAATCTAACTGTGCCTTACCCAAACCAAACATGAAGCAGACTGCCACTTGATTCTAATGTGTTTTTTTTGCTAGTTGTGTTAACACTTGCTGAATTGGGTTTTCTGGACCTAATTGATAGCCTAGTGACATTTTTAAGAGCATTTTATGTTGATTTCAAAAAGCTTTGGGTTAGACACTTTCGTAAATTCTCTTATTTAATTACTGCCTTAACATCTGTAGGTCTATGGTGGTTCAGCCTGGAGAAGAGAAGGCTGCAGGGAGACCTTAAAGTAGCCTTCCAGTACTTAAAGGGAACCTATAGGAAAGACAGGAACAGACTTTTTAGCAATGCCTGTTGTGGTAGAACAAGGAGTAATGTTTTTATGCTAAGAGACGTTAGATTTAGACTGGATATAAGGAAGATTTTTTTTACAGTGAGGGTGGTGAAACACTGGAACAAGTTGACAAGGGAGGCAGTGGAGGCCCCGTCCCTGGAAACATTCAAGGTCAGGCTGGATGGAGCTCTAAGCAACCTGATCAGTTTAAGAATGTCCCTGCTCCTGCCAGGGGATTAGATTAGGTGACCCATACAGCTCCCTTCCAACCCAAAGGGTTCTATGATCCTGTCGTACTGCAATTGCACTGGACCATGGGCCTGTGAGCCAAATAAAGCACAATCTCTGTAATGCAGAAAGCCTTACTTTCAGTGTTGTCAGCATTTTCCAGGAATGAGCATTAGCTAACTTGTCTGTCCTCTGTCAGTCCTAGCAGCAGCCACAGGTGCTAAGGAATAAAAGTTGGCAGATGAAGGCTGAACAAACACTGTCATGTCCTGTTCTTACTTATCAGGCACACAGAGGCCTTTCTGAGTTCTTATTAAAGTAGATTAGCTCAAGATTTCTTCCTTACCTAAGTACAAGGTGTCTCTACTCAGCTTAGACATTGTGGAGTTTGTATCAAGATGCTGCCTACCTACAAATGATACACTGTGCATAACCTCTCTTTTACACTGTTCCTTACTAGCATATTTCAATGCTACAAATGTGAGAAAGAGGAAAAAGATTTGTGTCTCAAGGCCTTTGCTGTGTTAGCAAATACATTTAATTTAGGTGCATTCTCTGTGTTGCACTGCAGAAATAATAGAATATTCAAGAAACTGAAATTATTAAAACATGTTCAGAAGTCTTCATTATATTGAAGACAGATTCCTGAAGACCCATGGAATAATCCTTCTGTGGAATTGAAATGTGGGTGGTGGCATTTAGTGCAGTAGAAGTAAGTTTGGGACTATATTTATTGATGCATCAGTAGCAAAAAAAATAATTTCTATTCTACTATTTTTGAGTCTTGTTAACAGGATTTACTTTCATGTGTGATTTTTAAATTCCTAAGGACCTCGATGATGTGCAATGGCAAGAATGCAATAATATATTCCCAAAAGTGGGAAACAACCTTTTGCAAAATTTGCATGTCATATCTCATGGAAAAGCTATTGTTTGAGGCAATGGTGCATGTGTTTTTGTCTCTCTGTAGGAAGAATTCTTGGCCAATGATGATATGCTTGTGGACTACTTTAATGAATTTTTGAGTCTTCTGGTAAGTACCCTACAGAAATGTCTTAAAAATACAAGAATTGCCTTAGTAAGATTAGTAGTAAGGGAATCCAGGGCTTTTGTTTTGCATTTTGCCACTAGGAAATTAAATGATAACAATTCTTACTGTTCAATGTTAGTATTTTTGGGGAAAAATAACACAATATCTGGACTTCTGGAAACAGATTTTCTCTTGCAAATTTATGTATTTAAATGACAGTGCACCAAAATAATATGAATATGAAATGAAAGATATATGTGCTTTTTTAAAAAACATAAGGAGTACACATTTATTCCAGTGTCATAACGTGCCAGTATACCAAATATTTGACCCTTTACATTCTTCTGGCCATACACTCAGTGATTTCACAGTTTCACAGTATCAAAAGGTTGGAAAGGACCTCTGAGATCATCAAGTTCAACCTAATTTATAACACTTTACCTTAGGAAACAACTCTGTGTCTCTTCAGGGCTTTGAAGACCTCAATGTTGGTGCTCCCTTCCCTTTCCCCTCCCATCTGCAGCTAGAAGGATCCACCCTTACCATATAATCTCTATGCTGACCTGGTTGCAGTTAAATCCCTATACCTAGTGCCCTATATTTTTCCCCTTTTTCCCACCAGCTGCCTTGCCTCTGCACACTGTCATGGGATTCACGTGTACTGTCCTGCTCCCTCAAAACTGCAATCTCACTCAACTTCATCTTTGTAGTCTTGGCTCTGACTACCTCCATTCTCTCCATCCACACATCTGACATCCATACTCCCCTGCAAGGTGCACAGACCTTTCCACAGTATCACTCATGGCTCCTATGAGGCCTCCCAACTGATTTACCCCAGAGCTACCTCACAGCCTGTCCCCCTCCTAAAGCACTCCAGCCCAACAGGTTGCACTATGAAAACATATACCCATTTCTGCACTCTCTTGGTAGGAATCAGCACCAGCATTAAGAAGGGTAGAATATTTCTTGATGCTCCTTAGGCAGAGACTACGGTGCAGCCACCATTGAAATAAGTCCAGTTATGATTCAGGCTAAAGTGAGATGTACTCTCTAAGCCATATCACAGATTTGTGTAAAAGTACATATAATTGTACTTGCAGAAATAGGGATTGTAGAATGGGCTCCCCATGCCATTTTTTTTATCTTAAAATAGAATTTTGATGTAGTAACTCTGTACCAGAATGTGAGTTTTGTGCACAGCAGTGATATCGACTTCTCTCAGGACCTCACCTTTTCATGCTTTCATCACACTGCAAGATTCCTAAGAATAATTTTTACAAAGCTAGGGAAACACAAATGGAAGCAAATGTGTGATGAGAGGGCTGGGTTCCCCTGCCTCCTCTTTCCCCGCACATTGCAACTGCTTTAGAATATCTGCCTAAATCCAAGACTAACTATGTATCTTTAAGCCTAGGACACCTTTCACATGCCAGATTGTTGTTAGCACAGGAATACCGTACTCGACACCTTTGCTCCTTATTTGGAAATTATGCTTCAAGTTTTCCCCAAATCACAGAAGATGGAGTGGGTAAGAAGTTCAGCCTGCTTAATCTCTGGATCTCCTTGGACATGCATAGATTTCAGGATATCTATTAGAGGCCAAAATTCTCTGTGGCCTGAGAGGGCTCCTCAGCCCACAGTTCTGGCACAGCTCACAGCTCTGAACCGCAGTGATTGTCCAGGTGCTCCTGAATGCTTTGGAATACCACAGAAAAGAGTGCGCAGACACTCCTGAGTAGTCCCTATTTTATGCTGGTAATTCTGATAATTTCTAAGATGACACTTGGTCTCTCTTTTATATATTTATATATCTTCATGAAAACAGATGTTCTACTAGCTATTTTTATCTGTAATGTTCTTATAATTAGTTTTATTTTCTCTTTGATCTTTTCCTGAGGATTTACCCTCTTCAGGATCAAGTTCCATCAATGCTTTGAGTTCTGTGGTTTGAATACCTTATATTCCCGATTTCCCACTTCTTCTCAGAAGGCTTCTACTAAAACACCACATTGAGATTTCCATTGCTTTATTCTTGTTGTGCTTATATGCTGTTGCCTGGGAACAGTATTACCCAGGTGTGCCAGTAGTTAGGCAACAAGTTAAACTGAAAATATTGTGTGACTTGATACACGAAATCGGGGGTAGCATATGCTTATTTTAAGAGACTGCCTCTGCGTTGATTTGTAATGCACCAATAGTGTATGGAAAATTGTATCATTGGGGACTTGTTATAGCAGCAGCAGATATTTTTTTTTGCTTTGATTTACAATATATCCTTTCAGTGATCCTGTTTTTATAATAATATTCAGTATTATCTGACATGAATATCTAGGTACATCAAAGATCTACATGTTGTAATGAAAGACAGTTTGCAAGGAAAATATTTCTGAAAGATAAAATAATACAGAAAACCCCATGAGGGCACTTATTGCCAGAAATACAGTGATTTCACAGTAGCAGAAACCAATTACATGACATATCAATGAGTTACACCTTCCTTAGTAACTAATCTAAAATGAAAGATTTAAGAGAAACTTCGGCCTGAATACATTTCCATTTCTAGCAGGTCAGACATTGCTAGAATTTGAATCTTTGATCCATGTGTTTGAAACATGCAAGAATATGTTTAGCCAGGAAATTCAGAAGTTAGAAATCACCATCCAGCTCAGTGTTGGAGGGCCTCAGTAGGAAAGCTTAGTAATGTCAACTTTTTTCTCCTGCACTATAAAAGCTGTCTGCTCCTTATCCCACTCCAAGTCCATGCTGTGGCCTTACCCTTAATCTTCCAGTTACCAATGATCTTGATGAAGATGCACTTCTTTTTCTGACTTTGAAGAGCTGCACTAGAAACAAAAGAGCTAATAAACTGCACATCAATTGAAGCATATTCAGGAGACAGCACTCTTGGTGGCAAGTCCCTGGTTGTGGGTTTCCCTTCCAGGAGAAACATACCAAGTGACCACAGTTTTATCAGCTTCAGATTCGAAGACTACTACTTTTGAAAGTCGTTCTCACTATAAAAGCTCTCCGCTCATTTAAAAAAAAAATAAAAATAAGGAGAACAAAGCAACTACTTCATCCCGCTTGTGAAACTAAAGAAATTCTGCTTTCCTTGTTTAGGAGCACAGAGATACATTAATAGTGCCACATAAAAAGACAGGCAGCACCCTGTGGGTAGATTACTTGATATTATTTTCATGCTAGTAGGAACTATTTTGGTGAATTGTCTAGGAAGACAATGGCCAGATGGTCTTTCTGAAAATAGAATGGTCCTGAAAACCTGGTGCTGTCAGGAGTAAACCCAGGACTGACCTATAAGTAGCAGATGATTGAAAGGGAAGAGAGCAAAAAGCTCATTAGTTTCATCTTGTCCTTTCCAGGTATGTGGAGGGAGGCTGCAGGTGCCAATTCAACCTCCCTTAAAATGGCTCCCACTAAGGCCCTCCATACATGTGATATTGGGTCTTACCCAGAACTGAAAGTTATTTACTATCTTTGACATTCAAGGAAGCTAAAGAAGTTCTCCTGACCTTTTTATTATTGATAGTAGGTTTACTCAAAATGCTCTTCTCTCTTAATTAGATTGCAGTGTGTGATTGTGACATCTGTCTTACTCACCAACAGAAGGGAAATCCTGGACTCATTAAAGTCCATGGGAAATTTGCCATTTACCATGTGCAGTGTGAATTTTCTGGGCATTTCCTAACGCTGTTCAAATTCTTTGCTGGTCTGGACTCTCACTGACATTTATTTATGACACACGCATACTCGTCTTAAGGAAGTTTTGGCAAAGCTCCTGGATGAGGTCTCTTAGTCATTCCCACCCTTTTCAGGGCCTTAACCTGAGAGGCAGCCAAACAGTGGTCATTTTGTTTCTCTTGGGATCAAACTACATTACTCGGGGTGGGATGTGGTGAGTATATTTACACATTTGTTAAGTGTATCTGTAGTTAAGTATATCTGAAAAATGTTAAGGCAGAGAACAGTGAGATTTATATATCTGATATCCTGGCAACATGGTGATGGATGCTGTTTTGGTTTCTGTTTTGGGAGGAGTGAGAGAAATTTGCCTTCCCTTCACATAACTTTAGGTTTCAGAATAATGTATTCTATTTATTCTTCAGCTGAAACCATATACAGTGTGCTTTTGATCGCTAAGAAATTTCTTTGCTGTAAAAAATGTATGTGCAATTGTTTGTTTAATAGTATGTCTGTACCACAGAGTAAAACCAGCCTTTTGTTGCTTGCTTGGAGATTTTTTTATGAAGCTGAAATGACTACACTGAGTTACATTGCTCGCACTGGGTTCAAGGGGAGAACTGCTTGTGAGTGAAACAGTTCGCAAATTCTGTAGGCTTGTTATTTGGTGGTATTCTCAGCTCTTTGTTGATCCTATTTATTGTGCTAAATTGATAATGTATGAATCCCAAGCTTCAAAGCTCCTGCCAAACCTGATTTATTTTTTCTTAACATCTTGAGGTATGATTTGACTCTGGAGTTTTCCCCCTCTGTCTTTAAAGGATCAAAAATTGGCCCAAACTAAAAAGAGAGTGTAGGGAAGAATGCACTGATTCTCTTAGTCTTCTGTTAGTGTATTTTACTTGTCTTAAAAAGCCAAAGCACTTGCCAAATGTGGGGTAAGAAAGGTATTTTGTAGCATATTAGATTGGCATGGATAATTTTTTCCCTGTCCTTTTTAGGGTAGGCTATCACCCACTCCTTAACATAGGCATCTTTACTGAAGAGATTCCTTGTTATTGCAATGACCTAAAATACTGGTAGTACCATAAACCTCTCTCATTATTGCCCTGTGAAACATTGTAGTATTTACAGCAGTTGGTTTGTGTGGGAAAGGTTTTAAGTTCTCTATAGGGTATTAAGCAGGGTTTTTGTGGCTTGTAAAGTGTGGGAATGGTTATATTGTGTGTTTTTTTCTCGAGAGTTTTTCACATACTGAGAAGGAAATGGATTGACTGATGTGGGAAAGTGTTTCCCTCAAGAAATCAGGTTAATTTTTTTGTGTTCACTTTGGTTTTTATCAAAACATTATCACTTTTACTTTTGTGGCAGGGATGAGTTAAGATGGTCAGGACTTAACTCTTCTTTTATTATACTTATAAAAACATTCTGGTTAAACATTCTAGTTTTCTTAAGTAATCAGCTGAAATATGCTTCTCCAGAAAGGCTCAAACTGCTCTAAAATACTTCTATACCAAACTTGGATGATAAGCTCTATCTGGTAGAATGTGGGTTTTATACAGAACCAGAGATGACTCACATTGGAAGAGGCTTTGGGCAAGTCTGTAGTCCAAAGCAGGGTTAATGCTTTAGTGTTGACCCCAGGTTGCTTGGCACTTTCTCTAGCTGATCTTGAAAATTTCCAACAGCTGATTCCATTATTGCTCTGGACAGTCTGTTCCAATGCTAGTTGACCAGTAATTACCTTTTTTCTTACATAAAATTGAAAACTCTACTGTTTCAGTGTATGGCCATGGCACCTCCATGAAAAGCTTGGCTTTTATTTTTTCTGTAACCTACTTGTAAGTACTGTGAGACTGCTGTTAGGTCTGCCCAGAGCTGTCTCTTCTTCAAGGTAAACAAGCCCTGTTCCCTCAGCCTCTCCTCAGAGGGCAAGTGCTCCAGCCTCCAACCACCTCAGCAGTCGACTGCTCGACTTATTTAAATTAATGACCATTCTTCTTGTACTGGGGACACAAAACTGGAAGCAGTTTTTCAGATACAGTCTTACCAGTGTCAAGTAAAGTGGATCTACTGGTTTCTCTCTGACTGATACAAGAAGTATGCATATGTTTTGATGTTCCTGACTACACCTTGGTCCAAAACACAGAAATCTGGACTAGAACCTCCTTTTTTTCAGTCAAGTATGTATTGTATGAAGGCTTAATCTCCTTATGCTATGAGTGTATGTTCTTTCTTCCATTAATATACTTGTCTTACAAATGATTTGTAGTTAGACTCAAACACCAGCAATACATTTTACATTTAAAAATTTGTCACTAGCATCTGTTTCATTACATAAAAGTTGCTGTATGTTTTCTGTTCAGGTAATTAGAATATGTACTGGAAGACCTAGATCTAGAGTAAGTTACAAAGGATTAAGTGAAAGTAGATGCATGTGATAAACTAATTTTGTCCTGGCTTAGTTTTCAAGTTGAATAACATGGAACCACATCTAGTTCGTGTCTAGTCACATAGTACTATATTATGGAATTCACATTTTGTTTGCTTTTTTTCCACAAGCAAGAGCATTTTAAATCTTGAGAGACAGAAGCGCCTTGTTTCTCAGTGTACTTTCTCCTGTTTCTTTTTTAAAACCAAGAAAAAATAAATAAGGGAGAATACAGTTGGAAATTATTGAGGTTGCACAGTTACTCACTTAAAAGCTAGTAGCAGCCCCAAATTAGGTCTGAAAGTAAATCAAATGTACACATATCAAACTGGGAGATGGTCTGAATGAAGTATAGAGAAATCTACTACACATAAAAACCTCTTTAAAGTGCTGTTCAGTACATCTGGAGAAAAAGCACTAAAACCTGCAGGGTACCCTGGACAAAATTAATGACAAAAGAGGCACAAGGTGTCAGAGAACAAAAAACAACCCGAGATTTCAGCTGAAGTTAGGTGACTAAACAGGTTAATGCAATTCAACAAATGGTTCTGAGCAGTGATAGTCTGATGTCATAGGCAGTAATCATACACTTAAATCTCTCACATGCTAGGTGCTTTGCCAGTCTGAGTCTCTACCTTGAGACATTATGGGATAAGTAGGGAATGTCGTAATCACATGTTGCAGCCACATGGTTCAATCCCGGGCATTGCTCTACAAGATGTTGATCAGCAAAGGCGTTTCAAACAGAGGCAACAAAATAGTTGACACTGACATGGTTACTTTGGACTTATATAGGTGTGAAGAAGAATAAATTGGTCTGTAATTTATTTCTGTATTATATGTAGCATGTATTCAGCATATGCAGTGTGTATATGATTTACGTCTATGTGTGTATATAAGTGATACATGAAAAAGTTCAAGGAAATGAATAATAGAGGGCTTGAAAAAAATAAAATAAACTTATCAAGTGCACAGGAACAACAACTGTACAAACATCAGGTGGGATTCTGTCTGGAGTGAAACCAAAAAGGTTTTTGACATTGTGTCTGTACATAGCCAAGATATTTTTCAGTTCTTAAATACAACATGCCTTCCTGTCCTCCAGCTCATTCTGGAGACACTTATATGCTCTGTTGTATATAAACTCATATTAATTCATAACTGTCCTGAATGTTCCCCCTTTATTTCTGTAAAATCCATCCATATTTTCCCATTTCATTTTTAAGTAAGAGAATTTGAAAGATAAATGTACGTTGCTATTTTAGCCAGAGAAACACTTATTACCAGAGCTCAAAAGATGAAAGACGGCTCTGCAGTGGGGTTTTTTGTGTTGACAAAAGTTATAATTACATGGCTGAAGTTGAAGCTTGGTCTACCTCATATTATTCAGAATCTGACTGAACTAGTGGTGTATAATAAAATATATTACAGGCCATAGATTTTGGTAGGTGCTTGACCTACAAGTAACAATATGTCGAGAAGAATTTCCTATGTATGGAAATCTTCAGATTCATCCTCCTTAAACATATCTCACATTTAAAGGTCAGTTTTATTGCTAACCTTTTTGAGTCTTGGTTGTTTGTAGTAATGAATGGGAGAATAACACAGGAGATCTGGTCCTATAGAGAAGTAGTCCCCTGCAGAACAATTACTAAAGTCACTGTGTATTACATATTGCAGAAATGAGTAAAATTCCTGACGATTAAGCATTTCTGAGACAAAAAGTAGGAATGTGTTGAAAAGCTTTACAGTGAAAAGATTAAAGAACAAGAATACAGAAAATATACTGTTCTGGTTCCTGAAAACAAGCTATAGCAGGCAAGAGAAAGAAGCCTCATAATAGCAGCTTTCATTCTGTAGGATGCTTCTGTACTATAACAAGTAACTTTCTTAAATGAAAGAATTTCCATATTGTAACGTAATAAACATTCCAAACTTCTTTTGTAGACCTTTGCCCAGCCAGTTAAGTTTAACTCTGACTTTGGGGGTTTTGAAGTAGTTAATGATGCCCCACAACGCCTGGAAAGCCAGCTGAAAAAAATTCTACATGATCAGAAACCTCCTAACCCCACTTATGATGTTCTAAAGAAAGCAAAGAATGATGTGCTGCTCTCCAAAATGTGCAGCGTTTCTCCAGCTTTCAATATTGATCCAACTTACAACACTATGGTAAGCATCTTATAGCCCTTGAGTTTATATTTAGATCTTACCGTAGAGATACTGGCAGTAGTTATTGTTGTGCTTGGCTTAGTAACTTGGGAAAAATGTTAATTTATGTTAGGAAAACCTTATGATGGGCCGAATTATGCCCTGCAAGGCACATGTGTCTACCAGACAAGTGAATGGAATTACACATGTACATCCTGTAGCACAGAATCTTGAAGATTCTGTAGGGCAGGATTCAGTTGTGTGGTCTGAATACTTTTAAATACTAAAAGAAAAAATATTATGACAACATTTACTTTACTAGTGATCCCTGGAATGTGCAAATTGAGTGAAACTAATGCATCTCAGTCTTTCCTTATTAATTAATTTCCTTGTGTGGCTATGAGCTCATCTGTGGTCTGGCAACACATAAGTCTCTCTTCCATTAATTCCCAAGGGATTTACATGGTTCAATTGAAATGGCCAGAGAAAATAATCTTTGGCAACTACAAAGTTAAATTAATGGAAAGATAGGATGGATTTAAAAAAAAATTCTTGTTTCAGACTTGCTCAGACACTATCAATTTTGGTATTCTTACCTGTTTACTTTCAGGGCTTTCTTCAGGACCACATTAGGTAGGTTAAAATTGGGAACTGAAGAACCATACGCACCCAGGAGACTACAAGACAGTATAATTAGTTATGGGAGTTTACCTTTAAATAACACCTTTGGAACAGAAAAATATATTTCACTGGGATACTTGGTTTATTCCTTTCTTGCCAACTTTGCATTGGTGTGACTGATGTGACTTCAGTTCATTTCATTCAAGGCCAGTCTAAGGTCTTGCTACACATTTAGAGGCGGCTGCTCTAAATCACGTCATAGCTGGAAAGCTGAGAGAAAAACAGGGAGTTGTAACAGATTGCTGCTTTGCTCAGTGTAAGCTTAATGATTTTCAGAAAAGAAAACAGTGTTGAGAGAGGTCAAAAGGCAATGATATTTAACAAAATGATAGTAATGTGAGGCCTCAACTACCTGCATCTAAATGGACAACTGATACAACACGACAAGGCTTACAGGCACCCCCACCACGTTAAATGATTATTTTCATAAATACTTTGCTTGATAGCATGAAAGCAGAAAAGCTATTCTTGATTTCTTATTTGCTCTCAGGATTCAACTGAGGAAAGTTGTGCTTGTGTTAAGTGTGGCTAATATTGCCCCCTGAGATACCCCACATTATTGTGGTTGTGGATGGCCTTTCTTGACAAACTCAAAGCCATCACCTTGTCTTCAATATTACTTACATCCTTCATGTAGTTTGGAGTAACAGGGCTCCTTTTAAGAATACATTACTTTCTCTGGGCCATTTTCCATAGATGGGAAGCACTATGGCCTTTGCCTTTTGAGGAACAATATGCCTTGGTACACTTACTTCTTTTCTGGGAGAAAAGATGATGTTTCTTCTTATTTTTGACTCCTGTTTACCAGACAGGCAACATAGATGTTTCATCCAGTTCAATGTGGCATCTCTAAGTAGCCTGCAAAAGAGCATGTCAAAAATTGTTATTGCAACTACAGAAGGTGAAAGAAATCAGCTTAATTTATTGTACTGCACTATGACTGAACAAGAAGAAATCATACCAGAACAACTGCATCAAGTAGTTCAGTTAAAATCAAATAGAATTTGATCTTTTGGGCATTGGGTGATGCTGCCTCCTTTGCTTTGACGGCTTTCTTCATGCTGATTGAAGAGATTGAGAGTTGCTTTGAATGTTACATTGCTACAGAAAGCCATGTGGAGAGGCCATTACTGGCAAAATACTAACGAAAATGAGCTATGATCAGAGATCAGGTCTTTCAGGCTGCAGTCTGCATTTAAACACAGCTTGCCTAAGAAATGCATCCAGTGATATTTTGCTCTGTATTTTGCTTCCCTCTCAGAATGTTACAACCTTACAGGTAAGCAAAAGTTCTCTGCATCTGTGCATGCACACTTGCAAATTATTAATATGGAGGTATCTTCTTATCAATAGTCAAAATCAAGCTGGAGTAAAATACATTAAGAAAGAAACCAGTGGAGTTGGGTAGAATTGATCATAACTATGGAAAGAAACTGGCTGGCATCCTACATACCTTACTTCAGAGAAACACCAATTCAGCAAAGCACTTAAGTATGTGTTTAACTTTAATCAAGGGAAGTTAAACACATGCTTAAACTTAAACACCTGCTAAAAGCTTAGCTGGATTGGGTCCCAGCGGGCCTAAGGCTGACTGGGTAAGGAAGATAACCAAGGTAACCAAACCGATCAGATCAAATGTAGCACCTTTCTCTGGGGAAGGTGAAAGAGTAGACATTCTTTCTTTCTAATAGTATATATAATTTTGCGTACCAGCCATGTACAGACACGGACATGTTATAAATCGCTCAGATAAAAAACTGGGTCGTGAGTCAGTAAATAAATAAAAACTAAATGCTGAAAGAAAGAGACGATCTTCTGTATTTCAGAAAAGCCTGTCAGTTACCAAAAGGAGGCATACACTGTGTGGTTGGGAGCAATTAGTCTCCATCTCCACAAATTACATTGTATGAGCCACAGCCAACATAAGCTTTCCATATTTTGAAATATTTTCTTCTCACTAAATGGAACCACTCACTTTCTGAGTAATTCAATTTTTTTAATCCCCTACAGATATGTATGAGGCAGATATGTCCCTAATGGATATTAAATCAGTAAAAGAAATTTAAAATGTTATCTACATGAATTGATTATTTGATATAGCAAGCAGCATCCATCTTTGCCCAAACTTCACCTGTTTTTATGGTCAAGTGGAGTTACTGCATTCTTCCAAATCATCAGTCACACCTTCACTAAAAGCAAAAAAGCACCTCAGATAAATAAACCAGGTCATTCCCTAAGTGTAGAAAATGCATGCTCTTAAAATGTATCAAAAAGTGTGCTATGTGTCATTTCTAAGGGAAAAAAACTATGGCTCATTTTGGCCAACAGTCAGGGAGCTTGGTCTCTGTGTAAGACCTTAGGCATAGTTTTCTAGTTAGCTGTCTCTCTTCGGCTCACTGCTCAGCACCTCCTTTCCACCCTTAAACCACTATTTGGAGGCACCTCCCTTTCTACTTTGATGAGAGACTGAGGCTTAGACCGCCTGAACAGAAATCTGTAACGAGTTTGATTCATAATGCACTTAGGTTTCAACTACGAGAGTTACTTTGTGCAACGCAGTTATGCAATGCTCCAGCATAAAAGCAGGAAGGTTATAACTGATTGGCTTTTTATTTGTTTGATTTTGTTTTTAACATGCACATTCTGGGAGCATAATTTTAGTTTTAGGGTTCCCGATTAATCAAATTCTTGAGGAAAAATGTGATAGTGGTTATTTATAAAACGTGATAAAGTCAGAAAAAAACAGCAGTTTCCTATTGCAGAAAAATTGTGAACATCTAATTTGTGTTTGGAATTGTACAGTAAAAGCATGATTTGTATACACATTATTTCTGAAGAAAAAACATTCTTGTTTTGTTAAAAAAGTTGCACTGTCATAGGTGAGATCAGATTTAGACCTTTTTAGCTGTTAATAGGAAAATAAATCAAGTCAATTATCCCAGCACAATTAAGGCTCAACTGGATAAGAAAGCTGGTGATCACTGTGTATTTGTGTTCCTGAGACAATACTCCTATAGATGGGGTTGGAGAGAATCAGCTACATGGCAAACAAAACAAGAAAGTCAAGGATAATCCAAGTCTTTGGTATTTCTTTTTTTAATAGTGTCTTGATCGAGAACAAGCAATTCAGTGGATTAAGAAAGAAAGGCTTCCAGTATTTCTAGAAAGTGACTGCTACTTTGAATACAGGTAATGAAATCTTGTATGCTGTCTCTCAGCTTTAAATTTGTACATTTTTATTTTCTGACTAATTCATCTTGACAGTAGCCTTAATATGTTTTTTTCCCAACTCTTGTCCCATTTAATTTTAGCATTTGAGTGACTTAGATAAAGTAAAAACAGTGACTTTTTTTTTCGTTCATCAATCTATAATTCTTTTTGGCCATGAATTACATACTGTATTACTCTGTTAGAGAGAGAATAAGTGGGTTTATTGTTTTCTGAATCACTGTTCCACTGAGATATCATGGTAGCAATATATATCTTTCTAATCAACATGGACATCATGTAAGTGGAAGATATGAATCCATGAAATCTATTTGGAAAAAAAACAGCCAGATCTTTTTATTGCAAATATTAGCTTTCTGTCTTTGGACCCACTGTCAGACTTCCTTTCACACAGTTCTCTGTGGGATGCCGCAGCATAGTTGGATGAATTACAGTTATACACTTGCTGCATTTTTCCAGATGTCCTTTCAGTACATGTTCAGGAGGCTTTGTGTGCTTTTTGGAAGAATCTGCATCTACATCCCTTAAGGTTGTGTCTAGGTGCTGATAATTGCAGTGTATTTTAGAGATCCTAAAAGGAGTGGTAGCCTGGCAGTATTGATCATGAAACTGAAGTTTGTTGATTGTAATGACAGACTTGTTACTGGGGTATAGAACTTTATACGAACGTTTTCAAAATATTTTTAACTTTCAACAACAAGGGGAAAACTCTGAGAAGAATAAGCAAGTCATGAAACTTCTGGGCCTTGTGAAACACTAAAATTTTGATCTTATGCTATAAAAAGTGTTCATTGATCAAGTAGATTTATCTAAGAGAATTACATAAAGCTAACTAAGTGTGTGTCTAATTTCCATCGGTATCAGTGTTTTAAGTTGCTTTCCTGAATCAGGATCAAGAGAAGCCAAGATGACTAAAGGGAAACCTGTGTTTAAAGATGAAGATGCTCCAACACTAGAATGAAATCCCATTTGCCCTCAAATAGTGGGGACAAACAAAACTGGGCATTCAGTTCATGTTCATAGGCTCAGGTGTAGGCTGTTTCTTCCCTTCACATGCACCTTGCGTAACTTTGTACTGCTTTCTGACTTAACTCGGTAAGTTCTGCCACAGTTCTTGGGCCCAGAACACATTTAGTATTGCTATATGGTTCCAAGATTACCTTTTTCTGATCATCATGAGGTTCACACCAACACAAGGCAGCCCTGGAGAGCTGTTCAGTGCTATGAAATCCTCATACAGTAGCCCGCTGAACATGTTAGCGCCAGCTGCCTTGTTATTATCTAAAAGTTCTATTTAATATGATTTCTGCTGGAACATTGCTTGCATCAGGACCAGGACATGTAGCGTACTGTAGTGACGCAGGACTTCTGCAACCTGAGAGAACCATTTTAGCAATCAAAATGTTCACGGACTTCTTGGCAGGCTTGGGACTGAATAGATACATGTAAGATCATTCTGACAGAAATCAACTTTACTGGTAAAGCTTGGAAATGGAAACCAAGCCACCAACCCTAAGATCATCCTGACAGAAATCAACTTTACTGGTAAAGCTTGAAAATGGAAACCAAGCCACCAACCCTAAAGCTGGTGGACCATGGAATGGCAGTACTGGCGTTTATATATGTGACAGCAGGTGAGGGGTGAAATAATAAACGAGATCATGAAGTTCCTTGTAGCAGTTCGTGATCACAGTTTTTATTGCCTAATCTAGGGAAAAATCAATTCTTTCTCTGACTAAATGCTAAAATTGACTATTTTCTTGTCTCAATACTTAATTTCAGGTTAGCTAAATTGATATCACAGGTAGAATGGAGCAAGACTGGCATCAATTTCATTATAGATAATGACTATTATCCCTGGATAAAGAAGAGAGACCCAAGTTCTCCTTCACCTGAGGAGGATGACACTTCATTGATTATGAAGAAATTCTATGTATCGCTTGGCCAGGTAAAATAAACATATTTCATAGGTGTAACAAGATAGATTGAATGCATTGGGTTGAATTGTTTTAACTGATGTCGCATCCTAATTGGACAACTGATTCTCTGAATATCGCTTCTTTTCAAAACTCTTCGCTCTATAGAAGGTTGATGGGTTGTAATACAGCTTAAACTGAAATGGGAACTATTGTTACAGAAATTTATACAAATGGAATGCATAAAATGACTACAGACTGTAAGACCTCTCTCTCAGAAACATTGCAATAAATAAAGAAATTTGAATTATTTTGACACTTCTTTTCCTAGGCTACCGTTTCTCAGACAAAGGATTGGTTTACATTAGCAAAACAAAGTGAATCCATTAAAGCTACAGATTCATTTATACGCCCTGTATCTTCCAGTCAAATTCAACATATTCAGTGTTTGCCTGGGCAGCATGAAGAAGACAATTCATTCAGTGAAAAAGATAGCCTTCTGGGTAAGTAACAGGAGCTCAGCCATGGCAGTTATAATACAAGTTATAAAGAAAGAAAAGGCATTTCAAGGAACTGTTGCCAATTCCAATTATTACCTTTTGAGTATTGCATGATATCTTAGGCTTCAGATAGGGTTTTCTCTCTTTCCATAGGCATAATGTTAGATTAAAATTTGAGCTAGTAGCTAATTAATTTTGTGATAGCTGAAGTCTCTTTTCTTATATATTTCTGCCTCATAGATCTGTTTTAGCTGAGCGGCTTTGTTTTTTTCATTGAATATGTTTTGAAAGACTTTTTTTGCCTGGATTCTTTGGGTATTTGATGACATGTGGTTTTTGTTGCAGCCATCTTCTTAGGGTATTTGTGTTTGGCACTTAAAGGCCTAGTTTTTATGAATTTTATAGAACGTAATCATTTGTGACAATCCTGTCTATGTCAAATCTTATTTAAATTCATCAGCAGGTTTCAAAGATACTGGGAGAGAACATACAGATGCACATACCTGATTCCATAGTCTTGCTTCTGCTCTGTAGGCAGTACAAGATGAACAGAGAAGTCTGATCTTATATATCATGGGTTCTTTCTTCCCCATTCTCAGAGGCAAAAGCAGTCATTCCACTTTGAGACTTGTATGGCTAGGACCTCAGAGTCCAGTGGCTGAATGGAAAATTGTAGGATGTGCTAATTCCAGAACTCTGTCTTCCCCAAACCCATGAGGATCACCCCAGGAAATATATTGCTGATTCATGGATTACTAATGAAATTATTTAACCTGCACTTGTTTGCAGCTGATGACTTTACTACTAGTTTTTGCAGTGGTTTGAGCAGAGAGGTCACAAGCACACCAGTCTTGCAAAGCATCGTAGTGCACAGTGCTCTGTATTGCAGTGGGCCAGCCATAGGCCTGTGGAAAGCCTTTCTGTCTCTTCTTTTGCTGCAGTTGTCCTGCAGTCAACAGCATTTTGTCCCACAGAATATTTTGCATCATCTCACTGAAAATCTTATTTTATAATGTAGACCTTCATTTTACATGTGATTATTACTCTTCTTTATGCTTATTTCATAGGAAATGCAGCATTCTTTCAGTTACAGATTCTTACAGGCGAGGTATTCACCTGGTATAGGGCTTAGTGTTCAGGCACTGGAAGCAATAAAGCGCATCAGTTAAGTTTCTCAGAACCAGCCTGCAACTAGAAACAGTTCAATAACTGAAGGTATTTACTTGGACAATCCTGTTTGAATTCATTGCTCACTGCTTCAGTTGGATTAGGTTTGTCAGTTAATGACTTGAGCAAAACCTGGAGCCATTGGGCTTTTCATTACGGAAGAGCTGTGTTTCTCCTCAATTCCCTCATGTCCTCTGAAATCATTCTTCATTTTTCAATTCCAAAGAACTATGTTGAGAACCTATAATTTTTCTTTAATATTTTCTATAATATTTTCAAGTGTAAATATTTAACATAGTTTTGAAATAAGAAAATATATTTAGAGTCACTTTGATTTTTGTATTAAGGTTGACATAGTGTACCATATGGACTTTCACATGAAATTATGTGAGTGCAGAGCAGGGAACCTCTATGCTATGTTCCTAATCCAAGTATCTGTCTGTGACAGTGGCCAGCACCTGTTAGATGTGGCTTATTTTTCGAGGAAGATGGAAGGAATGTCTAACTGTCATGGCCATTTATTAACTAGCCACCACAGAGGGTTACACAGGGTGTATTCAATGGCCCTTTTTCTACCGCTGCCTGATGTAGTGTATGTACTTACAGGTTGTAGCAGCCTCCTCACTGACAATGTTTTGCCTTAGTGATACAACAGAGTATGAAAGCCTATATCTTAGTTTTAAGGAAAGAGAGAAGATTCAGTTCATTCTATGATTTAAACACTGGAATAACACGAAGACATTGTAGACCCACAATAGAATATGACTTTGGTGGGGGTATTTTTTGTTTGCTTGTTTCTTTCACTTAGATTCTGTTGCTGTTCACAGTATGCGTAGTTATTCTGGTCAGTTTTACAGGCCTGACTTGTACAGCATTAACCTAATCAAGGTCACTTTTGCTAACATGCTCCAGAAGTATTTGATTTGCAGAAGTCTGGCAGAAGTAGAAAAGAGATCTGAGCAAGTTAAAGCAGTATGTTTCTTTCTTAGCAGACCAGGATGACCAGGGAATGTTTAATAGCATGGGGACAATGAGAAGTCGGGTAAAAGGAAGTAAGCAGAGAAATGTAGACAAAAAAAACAGGGCTGGTCACTCTTCCAAACTGAGTTACAAAATACCTCAAAATGGAAAGGAGCCATTTCTGGGCGGCAGACAAGACGGCAGGATTTTTAAATGTTTCCAGAATCCTTGACATAATAATTGTTTTGTCACCCTTCTATGTCTGTCAAGAATTTACCCAACTGACCTGACTCAAGAGACCTATTTGATGTTTCAGTCTTTTGGAATAATCAACCTAAGAATCATCCCTTACTAGCTTCCTCAGACCTAAACAAAAATCAGTCCGGCTACATACTGTGACTTTGATCAAACTATGACCAAATGCTCAGGAAGAAACCAGGCTTTGCAGCACAACAAGGTGGTTTAACAAATGCTGAGGACCTGGGATGCTCAGCTGAGTAAACAAGACAACTAGTTCCAGAGGGAGTTGTTCCTGTACTCTGCTGCTTTGCTGGAATTTAACAGGGAATGAGTTTCTGAGCCATAGGACTATGTTTCTAGCCAGAAAGCAACAATGTAAGCACCTCTGCTATTACCTGCCCTGCAGTGTGGTATGGTCTGGTTATTCTGCAGCAGCATAATATAAATATATTGCATTTTTTGACTTGGAAATGCTGATATGCAAGAGACCAGTCCTGAATCAAAAGAGTGTTCACTGATCTTTTCTGATTTAATGCAGGAGCAGGCTCCCAGTTTAAGGAATGTGACAATCAAGGTTTCTTTTCCCCTTCAAGGACAACATCAGCAAAAGCTGACATTATTATGGAGAGACCCAGAGATGCTGAGAAGGGTTCTGCTGTGGCCATTGCTGAACCTCCTTCCCACTCTCAGTTAAGAGTTTATCTAGACCCAAACTGGGAAAATACTGCAAAAGAAGAAAATGAACAGGAAGACACAACTTTTCAGATAATGGAAGAACTCACACCAGCTTACACACAGTTTGTAATGAAGGAACTGACCCACCAGCCATCTGCTGACATTGAGACCCATGTGGATTTCCACAAACAGCCTGAAGTGTTTATACATGAATTAGCAAATAATGAATTTGCCCGTGCTACTGCAGAGTCACTCTTTTCTCAAAGTTCTTCTCCATTTACTGTCTTGGAGTCCAAGGGAGATGTAAGAGAACAAGATACAAAAGAAGTAAGCTTAAGATCAAGTTCTGAAAGAAATGGGGAAGACAGTAGGGCCGGCTGGTGTATCAGTCACAGGACTTACGGCACTGGCAACAGACATGAGTTTGAAAGATTCAAGAAGTTCATTAAAGGAACACTTGGGGAAAGGTACTGGTGGCTCTGGATGGATATTGAAAGACTAAAGGCTCTAAAGGACACTACAAGACAACAACGGTACTTCCCATTATTTAATACTTATTCCCATTTTTTTAATACTTGTAACCCAGCTAGATCAATGCAGGTTTTGAGATTTCAGACTAAATCATAATGCTTGAATAAAACAGACACAATTAAAGTAATCATGCCTGTCATGACAGGGTAAGTCAGGAATGACTCTGCTGAAGCTGATAAAACTGTTTTTGCAGAGTCATGTTTGCAAAGCTTACATGAAGTCAGAATCAACTTGGCATTAAGGCTTATTAGAAAGATATTTGGAAAAGAGATGGCAACAGAAAATAAAAAAAAAAGAATAAAAGAATTTAAATTCACAAGTAGGATGTTCAATATGACAAACTGCTTTAGTGAAAGGCTCTGCTGGATTCGCATTGTCTTTTCTAAGGCATTCAGATTGTTTGTTCTAAGGCACTGTACATTTCATCTTTTACACAGCCCCTCTCTAATTTGCAGAAAAATTGTTTTGTCTTCTGCCACTTGCAATTAAAAACATGTTGCATGACAGTAGTTTAAGCAGTAGGATGAAATATACTTCTGTATAGCATCTGATACATCCTTACGTGACTATTTTTGTTAAGGCAAGTCAGTAAGATGAAAAAACTCTATCTACTGAGCAGTGGAGATTACTTCCTCAGTTCAGAAGTGTTACTCAGACTTGATCTACTGCATGGAGATGGATGGAATATAAACCATTTAAGACGGATTCAGCCTGAAGTAGTGAAACCTCTGCTTCTTTACTGGTATGAAAAAATGAACACGAACTGAGGTTCTTTTGTTTAACAAACTTCCCTTTTTTTTGATAGGCCTATGAGGCTTGTTTCATCTCCCTTAACCCATTGCAGTTATGGGAAGCAAAGCCATTGTAATACTGGCATATGCAGGCTCTGAATTTTTAACTGAGCCTAAATTACATTGCATGCTGCTGTGAAGCCAGGTAGCTCTGCCTTACTGAGCCCCTGTTATTTTACTGCCAGAGCATCTGAGCTACTTTGTGTACAGCTGCTTCCAACACCATTCAACTAAAGTTTAGGCTGCAGGGTAGAGTAACTTCTCCAGACATAGAAGATTAATTCTGTCTCAATCTACTCCTCATATTGCCCTTCTCATGGGGAAAAAGCCCAAAAGAAGCCAAATAGCCCAGTATTTATTTTTTTTTTTTCCTAGGGGTCCCAGATTTTGTGTCTCTCATTCAGCAACGATAGAAAGTCCCAGTGCAAAACTGAAGCTCTGGCACACGTGCCAAGAAACATCAAGGGTGGACATCGATCCTTTTCCACAAATGGTTTCATTGTTACCATTGACACCTAAGTCTTGCACACCTAAGATACTACCTTCCTTTCCTCAGGTAGGTAGGATAACAATAACAATAAAAATACTTAAATTCAATGGGACAAGAATATGGTGCTTGTTTTTTAAGAAGTCAAGATTTATCAATATTATCTGGTGCAAATTGTTATGTATAAAAATGCAGATAAAATTACAGTATTTAATGCAACAGGTGGCAATAAATTGAGTCAAATTATCTTCTTAGTTACATCCTGGTAATTTAATAAGTCTTTTGGATAGATATTTTATCTCAAAATTCTCAGAACTGCAAGACTGAAGATCTAGCAGCGTAGATTTTTTTCTGTTCTGTTGTTATAAGAAATCTGGACTTCTGAATATTCCAGCTCTGTTGTGCTTGCCAGAGCTTAGAAAGAACAGCAACTCTGGGTAAATGTCTGAGGACACTTAATGCAACTTGCATCTCCAAGAAGTCATACTGTGTTTTCGTTCAAAAGAAGTTAGTGATGGTGTGGCTGACTGCCATCTTTCTCTCTTTGCCTGGGTGGTTGTACCTGCCTTACAGTCCTGGTTTATAGTAAGCCAGTCAAGGTCATCTTAGTACAGATTCACAAAACATGTTCACATGGTCTTCACCTGATATCCTCTGTAATTCTGTACAAAGCGCGTGTAACATTTCTACCTGGTAAAAATGTAATTTTTAAGATATAGTGGTTATTAAGCCTTGCTGAAAAATCTTGCAAGTTCTTCAGAGAAGCTTTCTGCAAGTTTTACATATTGTACTTGACAAGGCATATTGGTTCTGAAAGCCCTTGAATATATTTGAGCAGTTAATAGGAACGTGTTAAGAAAACACAGAGGTGGAAAAAATAATTGGAATTGCCTAGTTTCTGTTATGTCTTTTAGAAAAGTAGAACAAGCTCACAAATAACTTTATTAAAACTATCTACACCAACTTTCTTTGAAGAGATCATTAAGATTATCAACTACCCTGCTATCAAGTCAGAGCTCCCGAAGGGATGACATTTCTAGCAGCAGAAAACGGTAAGTAGAAAAGTCCCTTGTAAATCTTTCTGCACTTCAATATATCTCAAATATTTATGAAAGGCTTTTAGATTATACTGTTTTCATGAGCACTTTTCTTTAATATACTAGAGGGCATGAACTCAAGCTTCGTCAGGGAAGGTTTAGGCTCGATGTGAGGAAGAAGTTCTTCACTGAAAGGGTGATTGGTCATTGGAATGCACTGCCCAGGGAGGTGGTGGAGTCGCTGACCCTGGAGGTGTTTAAGGGGAGACTGGATGTGGCACTGAGTGCCATGGTTTAGATGATGGTTGGTGTTAGTGTTGGTGTTAGTGTTGGGTTATAGGTTGGACTTGATGATCTCAGAGTTCCTTTCCAACCTTGTGATACTGTGATACTGTGATACGGTGATAATAATCTGCTCAATGAAGCACAGTTATGGTACAGATCGCGTACATGGAGAATCCCTCCCCAGACAATTAGTTTTTCAATTAGCTGGCAGAGGTACTCACCAAACCACTCTCCATCATGTACCAGCAGTCCTGGCTGACTGGGGAAGTGCCACTTGACTGGAGGATGACAAATATTATGCCCATTTACAAAAAGAGCTCGAGTATTGTGTTCAGTTTTGGGCCCCTCACTACAAGAAAGACATTGAAGTGTTGCAGTGCATCCAGAGAAGGGCGTCAAGGCTGATGAAGGGGCTGGAGAACAAGTCCTACAAGGATCGGCTGAGGGAGCTGGGGTTATTTAGCCAGGAGAAAAGGAGGCTGAGGGGAGACCTCATCACTGTCTACAACTGCCTGAAAGGAGGTTGTTGTGAGGTGGGTGCTAGTCTCTTCTCTCAAGTGACAGGTGATAGGACAGAGGAAATGGCCATAAGTTGCTCCAGGGGAGGTTCAGATTAAACATCAGGAAAAATTTATTCACCTAAAAGGTCATCAGGCACTGGCAGAGGCTACCTAAGGAGGTGGTTGAGTTACCATCTTTTGAGGTATTTAAAAGACTGGTAGATGAAGTGCTGAGGGATATGGTTTAGTCGTGGACAAGTACAGTTGGACTCAATGATCTTAAATGTCTTTTTCAACCAAGTGATTCTATGATTCCATGATTCAATTGTTTGTGCCATAAATACAAGTGGTTTATCCCCCCTTGTATAATCACTGATGTTCTCTCCATAAATTTCTATTGCTTTAAACTGTCTTAAGCAGTTGCCCTCAAAGATGCATTGTGTCAGTGATATTCACAGGGCCATATCAAAAATTATTCCTCTACATTTTCTACATTTATTATAAATTTGAACACTTTTCTCTCTACCATTCTCTATGACATTCTACCTCTCTTATGCTCCTTCTTAGCTGTTTACTTTTTATAAGCAGTCCTAATATTAAAAATTTTATTTGTTTGAAGATCCAGGCCAAAGTCAGTGGGCAGAGACATGATGCATTCGTCAGCTTTGGATGACAACGAGGACTCAAAATACCAGGTTCACAGAAAGTACACCTATGCTGAGCTGCTCCATGTATGTAGTGCCTGAAAATTTTAGCTGTCCTGGATCCTAGGTTAAAACACTTCATTCTGTAGTATTAAAGGGGAAGTAGTCAATGATGGGGAGAAAGGGGTGTCATTATGCGTCTGATTATCAGAATTTATCTGATTATGCAGAGGTATAACTAGAACGTCAGAATTTTCTGTTTGGTATCCGTCACCTGTTTGATAGGAAATCACAGCGCACACAGAGGTTTATTTTCACTAGTAAGTGTTGATCTTCTCCATGGTGACCATATGTTCAGTAGGTTATTTTGGAAAAGTCACTGGATAATTGCTTCAGTGGAATTGTTGCCTAGGGAGGTACACCAGACTTTCAGTGAAAACTGAATCTGCCCTAGAAAGTCCTTAAAATAGTAAAATTCATAAGAGGAAAATACTTCATTTGTACATTTCCTCTTTATTGCTTCCGTATTGTTTTTTTGTTGTTGAATTATTGCCTACTAAGTAGGCCCTTAATCCAGCAAACCTCGGGAGGGACAGGCTGCACAGAAGAGAATTTTCTCAGTAACAGTTAAAATCAAACACATGAGATGCTGAGATTTGTCAATTTAAATATATCTGAGGCTTTTCATATTTGTGGAATTGTCTCGTTTCATGGAAGTATTGATGCTCATGGCCTCACAACTTCAAAAACAACCCATATTATGAGATCTGGGCCTGTTTACACAAGTACAGAGTTTGCTGATCACTGGAGTACAACTGCTTGTTTTTCACATTAAAATCATACATTGTTTATTACTTTATGACAATAATTTTAATTCTTTGTTAATTTTGACAGAAGAAAAGGATAATCTTTGCAGTCAGGGGCATTTGGAGTTAGAAAGTTATGTTAAGGAAATGTTCACACCAAGAACTATTAGTTTGTATACATCTTCATTATGCAGTGTTTCCCTCTGGCTGAGGGACGAAAATACTAGCCATTTACACTTATAGGGCTAGACTGGAACCTACAGTCAGGACTCCACAATTTGCCATCACACATATTATACAAAGGCAAATGCTTGGATCCATAGTTAAACTTCATACTGGGGAGCAGGATCTTCCTGCTCTTCTTCAGAAGTCTGGCTTCCTCCTGCCTTTCTCCATCCCTGTTACTGTTTGGAAAGAAGCTGGTTGTCAGCCACCACCCTCATCTGCTCCCACTTCTGCTATTAGAGATGGCAAGTCAGCAAAGTTTCTCTTTTATGATCATGAGAAGCTAATTTACTAGTTTTTACTCTCCTCTGGTTTCTCTGTGAGCATTCTCAAAATGGATGTATTCTTCCTCAAACACTCTAGGAGCCAGCCACAGTAAAGGCCATGAATTTCCTCTCCCCTAAAATGTTCATGGTTTTGATGGTGATGAAAGAGGTGTAACCCCAGGAGATATATCCTTTGTTCCATGATAGGTAATCATATTGAGGCTTGGCCAAACAACCACTTGTTAACTTCTTTTGGCTCATTCAAAACACAGAATCCTGAGCTGAAGCAACTTTTGACAGCTAAGTGTTATGGTTTAGTATCATTGGAATTCCCAGGACTTGGAGTTAAAGAGTTAATTTTTCTGTTTCATGTATTGAGGAACCACCTAAGGGATGCTATGGTCATTTTGCTAATCTGCATCACTTCAGTCATCAGATTTATTCCACTGGATGTGAATATTTAGTGAGAAAATGTTATGGAGAGCTACGATAAATTGCATATATAATAGAAAACGGAGTCTAGTTTCTTAGGGTGAAGACACTAATTGAACACACTGCATGGCCCTCCATTGCAATGTACTGACATTTGAAAACAATGAAAGCCTGTTATTCCTTGCTGTATAACTATATTTTATTTGTCCAGGGGAAAAGTGCTGCTGGTAGTGTTGTCTTCGGAGGATCAAGAATGGGAAGCATGCTGCAGTCTCTTTATTTGGAGAACAGGGCAGGCTACTACTTCACACAGTTCTGTGAGAAGTCAGGGAATAAGGTATGAGCATTTTCCTACCCTGTGATAATTTAGTCCACAATTGACTGAATGCCAAGTTATAGAGGGCAGCCAGACTGAAAAAAAATGGAGAAAGAAAGATTGATGACTGGATGAATTATTACTTGTGAGACTCCAATCCCTCAACAACAATAAACTGTTCATGTGTATATTCAAACTAATGACAGGTCTTAACCAAGCTGTCAGATCCTAATTGTCTCAAATGTATTGGAAATCTGATTGTTCCATCATGGATAAAAAAAAAGACTAATCATATTTAAAAACTAGCCTTTAACTTGGCAGAAAAATTGAGGTCTTAACCCACAAAAACATTTTTTAAAAAGATGGAAAATACTCTATGCTATTACTCATGATAATCTGCCTCCTTCTTATTTGTTGGGTTAGTGATGTCCAAAATCTTCAGTTTTTACAACTGTTCTGCTTCCATGAAGCTTCTTGGATTTCTGAGGCACATAACAGTACTTCTTCTCTGCAGTCACTAGATCCATCATTCATTGCTGGGTGTAAATTGAGGACTGGTTGGAACGAGTTATGAATCTGAGTGTTTAGTGGGTTTGCAGAAAAATTGAGTCTTCAGGGGAGTTTTGAACACAATCAAGGTGGACATCTGTTTCACTGCTGGTACAGGCCAGAATCCAGCAGCAGTAGCTAGAAATGCCTTTGGCTACCAGAAGGCAAGAGCTAATGTTTCCAAAGCTAAATAACTTCAACTAAAACATTAAATGTGTATAGATAGAAATCTAAATAAAAGTATCTTATTTTTCCGCTGAAGATACGCCCCCACGCACATGTTCTCTAGCCTTTGCAGGTGCCAGACTCCTTTGAAAATGATTTCTTTATGTTTTTGTCCACAACGGTAGAGCCAATTTTACTCATATTGCCAGGTCTGGCAGGCTATAGTTTCTGGAGCAGTTCCCTGCCCCTATCTTTTTGGAACACTTTCTTTATTGTCCAGTGATGGGAGTTGCAGGGTATTTTTATGATCCAAACTTCATAAGCACACAATTAGAAGAGAGGACTTGGGGAAATATCTAGACTCCTTCTGAAAGATCTTTTGACATTTGTTTGAATTTATGAAAGGAGGCCAAGACTCTGTGCCTCAGAAAAGCAGGTAATGAAAATGTAATGATATTCCCAGTAACATATGTCAAGTACACAATACTGAATTGTTTTGGTTATTTCTGCAAAATACTATTTCACCATGGCACAAATTCTGCTTGCCCATTATCAGCATTTCTTCTTTAGTCCTGGCTTTATGACACTGAAATGAGGTTGCTTTTCAAATGTTAACTACAACATTAAGGATTTTAATGGCCAATTATGCATAAAGGATACAATAAAAAAATATATTATCATAGTCACGATGCCATTGAATACGTTGTCCTTCTTAAAATGAGCTTGATTTATGATGACTACAAGGAGCTAAATAATTGCTTGCTCTGGAAATTCAACCTTTTTTAAAGCTGTGATATAACTTACAATAGCAATAACTTACAATATTTTTCATCTTTAGCTGTGGAAGAACTGTGCATACTTTTGGTTTGACCTACAGGATTTTCATCGGCTTTTCTACCAAGAAACTCTTCATCCCTTTAAAATACGCAAGCAAGCTGAAGTAAGTTGTAAATTATGTGTTTTCCCTTCAGAAATGTATTTGTTCATTCCCTTCACAAAAACATTTGTTCTGTGTATAAACTGAAAAGAAGATAGAAAGTAATAAAGTTTCCAAATCTTGACAACCCACACCAAACTAAATTTGTTTGGATTGTTTCCATCGAATTTCTTGATTTAAATATTAAACATGCATAGCTTGATTTCTAGGCTCTAGTGCCTGTTCCCAGTTTTATCTATTATACTTAGTTTACCTCATCTCCCCTTTGCTACCCTGTGTTGTATTTGGAAATTGTCTGCTTAGTGTTAACATTCGAGATTTTTTTTTTAAAATTATCTAATTGTGCTATACCTTTCCTTGCTTCTCTTGCTTCTCCTGTGTGGGTTAGAATTGCAAGTCTCACAGTCCATACCTCAGTTAATAACCTTAGTCACGAAACGGATCTTGCAGTTGTCAGCTCTGTTTCACTTTTTCTGATTGTCAGGGCACCATTTTGCTCATTTTGCAGTTGTTACCCCCCTCCATTTGATCTTTAGACCCTCATTCACTGTCATGCAAAACTGATATTTCCTATAAACAGGCATTCTTAATTAAGCATGCACTTTCAGTCAGGATATAAACCAAAATCAAACTGGTTTACCACATGAGTGCTGATAGCTGTCACAACCTGCAGAATAGTCTGATACTACCAGGGAAGAAGGCTGCAGCAGTGTGATATCACTAGAAGGACTCCAAGCAGCTTTCCAAATCACTTTGTGAAACTTTGGTCTGTTTTTCCTCTGTAAACCCTATGTAGGAGTATATCCTATCCACATATTTCAATATATGCTGTAATAGAGCGCAGCTACTTCACATGTCATTGGAAAAATTATCTGTAGAGAACAGTGGGGAATAATCTCTTTGTATGGTTTATGTTACTGAGCATCTGGACTTCTTTCAATTTGTCTTCTTTTCCTACTTGGAGATTTTACTGAGGCAAATGACAGAATTTTGCATATTTGTCTAGAACTCTCACTTGAATCAGTGTTATTTTTATAGAAACTCCAAGCAGAGGCTAAGGCACAGATTTCTCCCTCTCTCTTGTCACACATCAGCTAACTTGAACTACCACCCTATTTAGTTGTTTTCTCCTCCAGCTCTGCTTACAGCCTGAGGCTGAGGGCAACTGAACGTACCCCTAAGACTGACCGGGGTCAGCTGGGGCCCCCGCTCACAGTAGGCATGCAAGTTAACCATGTCTACAGTGTCTTCATTTCCTGTATGTTTCATTGCAGGCCAAATTTTAGATTATGGTCCATGATGGTTTTCAATTTGGTTTCATTTCACACCAACCTACACTCTTTCTGCAGTGGCTGCATGGCGGAAAATTTAGGCTCAAGTCTTTTATAATTTTCTTATCTTGTTTCCAGTGCTGGCCTGGTGGTGACAGCAGAACATCGTACAATCAGTGTTACCAGGCAATTGCAGAGAGCTACATACACATAGCCATTAAAGTAAATACCTCAAAACGATATATGTGAAACTGTTCCATTAGCCTAACTAACAGCTGAAAAGTAACATAACAAATCAACACATGTGCTGCAACATTTGGTATCATTCTCAAGCTTGCCTTTTAAGGCTGTACAAAAAATTACTCTTGTTTTCATTGGAACACAGTAAAGAGTCAAGCTGCATCCAATCTACAGGATCTGCTTATAGAAGAGAGGCCTTCCCAAATTCTGCACTCACCTTTGGCACAATAAGATAGTAATTCCAAATACCCCTGAGAGAATGCAGATCAGATTCTCATAACACATCTTCATATTTTAGTATTTATTACAAAAAGAGACATCCAGAGTATTCTGTATGTGTTCTGCCTGCTTCCTGTTAGAAACAAGAGTAAACCTGAATTGCTGTGTATCTGCTACTCATTGTTTGATTTGCTAGGCAATTTTTCTCAGTTTTATGATCGAGCGAGGAAATGCATTCCAAGGTGCATATTCATTCATCCAGAGCAAGAAACTACAGTGAGAATGAAATCTGATGGATAAGAAAAATTATGAGTATCGTTAATCACCCAGGAACATTTATGGTTATTCACTATAAACACACACAGCAGTGTAAGTCAGGAAACAAAACCAACAAAGAAACACATACTGTAGTTTTCAATTAAAAAGTAGTTATTCAGAGTTAGAAAACTTAATACAATTATGGGAAGTCCGATATTTTAATATTAGAATCAAGCTAGATAAAGAGGCTTATCATTACTGTGAATGTTTAGGGTCAGACACAAGATTTACGCTAGTGCAAGGTGATGAAGTGAGTTAAGGTAGCTTAGCCTTTCCATTTAATATCAGTCAGTGTATTGTACTCTTACATCACATGATTCTCTCAAGCAGCTGCACAAGCCCCTCAAGTAGATTGGAGCAGTATCGATGCCTTTGGGCAGCAATACAAAGCACTTGGACTTACATCTTCTTTGTGTTTCTTGCTTCACTCTAGTCTTTCTGAGATTTCTTACTAAAGCCGCCTCATCTGGCAATGAATTCATACCAAAACCCAAGGTCTGCACAATTCCTGATTTGTAAACTCATAAATGAGGCTAAAGTGTTAATCTGAATTTCCTAAGCATTTTGTATCTTGAGGTTTGTGCCATTATATGTAATTTCAAGATGCAAACTGGCCAAATTTCGAGATAGAGTTTTGGGTTCAGTCCACAATTTAAAAAATATATTTATAGGAAGATGTATAGCTGGCAGGTAGGGAAATTCTTTGTGTTTTAAAGGAACAAAACATTGAATAAATGAAGTATGACGGGCACTGGATGTCAAATGTTTAAGATTTTTTTTCATTAATTTGATAACCTTTAAGCTAATTTAATGTAATTTTTTGCTCTTGATTCTTTAGGAGATTGGACAATGCAACAGTTACACTTCCTTTGAGATTCAGAAATTCACACGACTTCTATGACATGGGAGTAAAAATTGCCTGCAAATATTCCTTTTTAAAAGATATAATGTATTTTTTTCCCTATATCTTGCTAACTTCATTGCACAGTGTTGAAAGCTGTGAATACAGACATGTTTCCTGTTTTTTTGGCATGTCTAAAACTCTTCGCTGTTAGTTTTCCTGCAGCCCTTGCCTTCAAATCAGCACAAACCCACAGATGTGCCCAAACCCTCAGCAAGGGACATAGGGATGAAAGCTTCTCATTTCTCCCCCATCTGCAAGTGCAAGCATTCACTTCATCACTTTGTGGTGCTATCGTTGTGGGTCAAATTCCATACCAGTGGATTCTTACAAGAATTTAAGCAAAATGATGGCATCAGGCTAAATCCTCAGTCACCATAAATCTGCATCCTTCAAAAGTGAAGAGACAAATCCTGATTAAAGCACCGTCTAGTCTTTTGAGTTTGGAGAAGTGCACTCCTAGAGCTAGTTTAACATCTCTAAATTTCTGCTTCTTGTATATTACCAGCCCTAACTATTTTTCCTGGAAAAAAACCCAATACCTCTTTACTATGCCTTAGTTCTGCCTGTGAAATTACATAGGACTGGGGGCAGTTATACAGGTAGAGCTCCCTGCAAATGCAGTCACTAATATGGTAACATATTATGGCAGTGTTTATGTGATGAAATTTTCAACAGCTTTTGGCCAAAGCTTCCTTAGTCTGGGCAATTTCTGACACTATAGGCTGGTATTTTTTCTTGGCTGTAAAGAAAAGTAGCAAATATACTCCAGTTAAGCTTTTCATACGAAATCACTAGGGATAATGAGAAGATACTTCCACCCAAGAAAGCTGTGAAGTATTTGTTTTAATTTTATTCTTGAAACTATATTAAAAATGACCAGCCATTTAAAGAACCAGGTTAAATGCGTGTTGAAATACTGATGACCTCTTTTGGACTCTTTTCACCAATTTACAGATCTCTTGTGTGTTGTTTTATGAGTCATAACAGGTGCAGCAATGGAGCCCTAATGACGAAGAATATAGTTAACCCCTCTTTAAAGACCCTATTTTTAAAGATAATAGATCTTCATATCATTGGGCTGGTCACTTCTAGTTTGGATATTTTATATACTAAATGTTTTGGATCAGACTAGAACATTTACTGGTGTAATTTTACTGGTGTAAGGGTTCATCAAAATAGCTTCCAACTTTTGAAATCACTCTGGATGTAATTAATGCTGTTTCTGTTAAATTTAAATTTATTTGGGAATTTGCTGAGAAAGGAATAATTTAGGATAAATGTAGTATTGTTTTTCATCAAAGACTCTTCCTGTGGTTGAACTTATCCTTACACCCGGGGGTCTTTACTGCACTGATAACATGGGCCACAATCGCAAAAAATCATCTTTGCTTTCAGTGATTTAGAACTGTGTAGAAAGGGGGTGGAATCCTGCATAGACAGCAAATACTTAAAGTTCTAACTGAAGGGCAGATGTCAGCCATCATAGCCCTGTATTCCTCAGTGACCTGATATCAGGAGAGTCTAAAGAATCTGCTTCAAATTGTTAGTATCCAAAATAATGGGGGTGTGGTCTGGAACCATTGCTGTTCAAAAGAGTCTAATAAATCAGAATTTCATTTAAAACAAACAGAAACATAATTACTTAATGCACTCAAACATTATCCCATTATGCTTGAAATGAAACTGTGTTTCACTGCGGCTTGAACACAGAGTAAATGTATTACATCTTCTTTTCTGTTGCTTTGTACACCTGCTTGTTGCAGACGGATTTTAGCAACATAAGGAAAGTGAAAATTATCATAAACCTGCATTCTTCATGGTCAAAACTGTGTCATAATAAGCAGCAAAGATGCGTTTCTCATTGACATCCTAGAGAGAAATCCTGATTTATGCTACTAATCTGATCCCCTCACCACATGTTTGAACATTAATTAGACTTTGACAATTTGAAGTAGAGAAAAAATTTATAAGTATATGAAATTTATTATGGCAGCATCTTTTTTTTCACTTGAGTTCCTAGCCGTAATCAGAATGATGTATTAGGAAGATATTACGGTATATCCTTTCCAAGATATTCCTGGAATAAAGCATTTTTCCCTGAGTTTTCAATGCTTTTTTTTTCATAGAAATTTATGAAACATTTAAAAAAAAAACAAGATTTGACTTAGGGGACTATTTGGAAAAAAGAATTCTTTGAAATAAATAAAAATATTACTTGATGCTTCAAGAATGAGCAGCTAATGGGAAGGAAACATCCTCCAGGTTCAGATTACTTCTGTTCATACATGTTGAATGGCAAAGCCTATGCTTCATAAAAAAAGCATATTGTAATCCCTGGTTTGGTGAGAATTTAGACCTCATAACAGATATCTCCTGTTATGGATCCTGTACCATGTTGGAGCCTCACCAATGTAAAAGAACTATACAAGAGCATCTCCACAGAAAATGAAATGTTACAGTTTTTCACTAGTTTTAACCTTAAATTTACAAATTCCTTTCTATTCAGATGAACATTCCTTCACAAGTTGGTCTAGCACGTATTCTGCAAAACAACAATGTGACTTAACGAAGAGTTCAATTGCTGTAATAATCGTGGTTATCTGAATCTAACTAAGAATCAGCCCAATATCTCCAAGCAAAATTACATTAGTCATTATTTTGTGATCGAACAATTTTAACAAGTAGGAGTAAAAATGGCAGGGAGGTCAGTTATGGCAATAAATGAATTTTGGACAAAACAGAAATATTGGTTAAAAAAAGGCATGTGTAATTAGATATATGCTCAGAATACACAGCAGGGTAGTGGGGGACAAACAGGCATTAATTCCTTCAATGGACTGTGACCATTGGAATGGATGATGGCTAAGAAACTGTTTTCTTCTGTTTTATTGTAGTTCCTTTATGCAACTTACATTGCCCCATCTGCCAGTATGGACATTGGACTTCATCAGAATAAGAAAAACATGATTTATCAGAAAACTGACCCAGCTTTTGAGGATCTTTTTGACCCAGCAGAAGAACATATCATCACTGTTTTGCTAGAAGCATGGAAGAAGATGGTGGAATCAGACAAATACACTTACGGAAAGGTAACTGATCTGGATGACACCATGAAAAATTCTTACCTTGGGGAAGAAAATCGCAAGAACCTTCATATGCAGCCCTGTTTCTATTATAGTCAGGAAGACAAAAGTATTATGGGATGTTTTGCTCACCCACTCCTTTCTACGCTGATGCATGGAGTAGCCTGAACGTCCTGTGGAAAGAAGACTTCCCATCTGAAAAGAAAGTGCAGGCTTCATAAACCTCGTGGTCTGTGAATTAGGAAGGAATCCATTTTGCTATGGCAAAATTTCTCTCTGCACTCAGGAAGTGTCATGTTTCTGTAATCTTGGTATTGATCAGAAGTAATTTTCTTATGATGGATTGCCCACAAGCCTTCTATGTTTTTAATGATAAGCACAAAAATAAGCTGTGTTTCTAGAATGTCAGTGCAGTGATGCCAGGTCCTTATTAATTGTATCAAGTATTTCTTGGTGTTTAAAATTAAAGTGCAGCTACTGATTAGCATAAGAGGAAATGTGATATTGTGATCCAGCTGTATTTGCCCCAAACACATTTTAGAGAGCTGCCCTGCTGTGTTAGGGCTAAGTGCCCTGCAGCCTCATGGCTTAGTGTTGTACTTAGTTCTAATCCCACAAAGCCTCTGAAGGCTTGAATTATGCAGGCCCATGCAGGTCAGAGGAGATGACTGCCGTCCTGACTCTGCTTTTGGCAAATCGTAAGAAGAATCAACGGAGGCAGTGATGGATGCTGTAGCTCTCTCTTCTTTGTAAAGTCACAAGTTATGAGCTGTAGGTCACAATTCTGATTCCAAGTCTTTAACATTTTTCTCTTGGGTATGGAAAGAGAAATTGACAACGGTGAATTAGGAGCTGGAGGGTTCAAAGTTAGTTTCTGTCCCGTCTTTCTCCACTGTGACCTTAGATGAAGCATCTGTATTTTTACAGGAAATAGCATCACTTACTGCTGATACTTGTGAGAGCATGCTTGCACTGCCGCCTACAGAACATTTCAAAATCCTTTTGTGGAAGTTCTGCAGTACAGTGTGTTTTTGTTACTATATAATGCCTGTATGTCTGAACAACTAGGAGAACAGATATGTAGAATCTAAATTGAGAATTGTCTTCTAAGCCTATTAAGTGGTGGCCAGTATTAAACATTTAAGAATATAATATATAAGAACAGGAAAAATATCATACAGCAGTGTTGCCAACTGCAACACTTTGCAGCTGAGGAGATTCATGAAGCAGAGGTCTTATCTACATTTTTGTGTTCAACAGTCTTTGATAAGTGTTGTTTTCCCCCTGGGTTTATGTAAATGTGTCAAGTAATTTTATATCTTTGGTCTTGCTGTAGCAGTGGGTTCCATGCTTTAATCATGCCATAAGAAAACGAAATAGAATCATAGAATCATAGAATTATCTGGGTTGGAAGAGACCTCCAAGATTATCAAGTTCAACCCTTAATCCAACACTATCAGGATTACTAGATCATGGCACTAAGTGCCCCATCCAGTCTTATTTTAAAAACCTCCAGGGATGGTGAATTCACCACCTCTTTGGGCAGGCCATTCCAATGCCTGATTACTCGTTCTGTGAAGAACTTCTTTCTGATATCCAGCCTAAACCTTCCCTGGCAGAGTCTAAGCTCATGCCCTCTTGTTCTGTTGTTCTGCTTATCTTGGTTTGTTTGCAAAGTCGTCCCTGATAATTTCATGCAGTGCCCTGCTTTTATATGTCATGAGGAACAGTGAACAACTGTTACTCTCAATGCTGTTATGCTTTTACAGGTTTCTGTTATACCTCACATCTCTCTGAAACTCAAGAATCCTAGGCTATTAGACCTTTACTCTAACAGAAGCTGTTCCATACCTTTGTTACACTTATCACCCCCATCTGTATCTGTTATTTTGTATTCTTTTGATGAGATGTAAGCAGTACTGAAGATCTGGATGCACTAAGGATTATTCTGTGACAGAATCATGTTTTCCTTTCCTAATTGTTCCTATGATTCCAATTGCCTTTTGATTCCTGGTGAACTTTGAGTGGATGTGCAAAATGTAAGCTAATAGCCATCTGCAGTGATTCCAAGATCTCTTTACTGAGTAATAACAGCTAATGGAAAGCCCTAATTTGGAGCTTACTGGAATGACTTAATGTTTATTGTCATTGAATTCATCTGCCCTTTTATCATCCGGATGCTGAAGTGTCCTGAAATCCTGCAGCTCTTCACAGTCAATTTCATTTTTTGCTCTGTGGAATAATTTTACAAACTTTGTTTTCTCTTCACTCCTTTTCCAGATAATTTCTGTTTAAAAAACATTCTCATTGCAGATCCCGCTGAGATTCCAACAGGAACCTCACCCCATTATGAAAGTTATTTATTTCTTTATTTCTGATTTTCTATCTTCTAATTAATTCACAAGGGGATTTTCCCCCTCATCCTTTGAGAAATTTATTTCCTTGAGAAACTTTGCAATTTGAGCATTGAAAAAAACTATAAAATGAAATACATCTGAAAAAAAATCCTTGTCTCTTTCCAGGATCTTTTCTAAGCTTTCAGATAACTTATTTTTTCTAAGCTATATTTCAGCTAAAATTGTTTACGGCCTGAAGAACACTGTAACTGAAAGACACTTTTATTAATATGAAATTTAATTTACTCTCCATCAGACTAACTTTTCAGGTTTTTTTGTATATATGAAACAAGATATTTTATCAAGCATGAGGTGAGTCCAAAATTATTTGGGACATGGTCAGTATATATGTATATTTTTTTCTTTAAATGAAACATGAAAAGAGTTTCTTTTTATTATTGACTCTCATCTGCCACTATCTGCTTTCTGTTTAAACGTTATGCAAAATGTTCTGATTTATTTTCCTATTTACTTTGAAACTATGTTTCTTTTAAAGAAAAGAATACCCAAAAGCACTTTCTAACAGTGGAATAGACTTACACTGAGCCTGAAGGTATCCCAATAGCACAGTGATTAATGTGGTATTTACATTTAGACAAAAACATAATGAATATTAATCTAAAAACTCTCTTCTCTCTCTTGCACATAAACTCCTGTGTAATAAGACCACAGCTTTCTAATCTTTGTAATGAGCATGCTAATCAGTGTAACGCATTGACTCAGTTTCACTAAATATCCTCAAACCTGCATTTGAACAGTTTAGGCAGCCGAGAGGGTCACCAAACTATGCCATACGCAGTTACTGGTTGTTTGCACATAAGATGGAGAACTGCTCTAGTTAGAATCATAGAATCATAAGGTTGGAAGAGACCTCTGAAATCATCGAGTCCAACTATGCCTGTCTCCCTACAAACCATATCCCTAAGAAACTCACCTACCCGTCTTTTAAACACCTCCAGGGATGGAGGCTCCACCGCCTCCCTGGGCAATCTGTTCCAATCCCTGACCACTCTCTCAGTGAAGAAATTCTTCCTAATGTATAGTCTAAACCTGCCCTGGTGCAACTTGTGACCGTTCCCTCTCGTCCTGTCACTTGTCACTTGTGAGAAGAGAGCAGCACCCACCCTGTCACAACCTCCTTTCAGGTAGTTGTAAACAGTGATGAGGTCTCCCCTCAGCCTCCTCTTCTCCAAGCTGAACAACCCTAATACCCTCAGTATCTCTTCGTAGGTCTTATTCTCCAGCCCCCTCACCAGCCTCGTTGCCCTTCTTTGCACATGTTCCAGCACCTCAATGTCTTTCTTGTAGTGTGGGGCCCAGAACTGAACACAGTACTCGAGGTGTGACTGGCGCTGAGTACAGGAGCACAATCACCTCCCTGATCCTGCTGGCCACGCTGTTTCTGATACAGGCCAAGATGCCATTGGCTCTCTTGGCCACCTGGGCACACTGCTGGCTCATGTTCAGACGGCTGTCAACCAACACCTCCAGGTCCTTCTCTTCTAGGCAGCTCTCCAGCCACTCTTCCCCAAGCCTGTAATGCTGCATGGGGTTGTTGTGACCTAAATGGAGGACTCTGCACTTGGCCTTGTTGAACCTCATCCCGTTGGTCTCAACCCATTGATCCAGCCTGTCCAGATCTCTCTGCAGAGCCTCCCTTCCTTCAAGCAGATCAACACTTGCACCCAGCTTAGTTATATACACAAGGCTTCTAATTAAGTTGAAAAACGTCAATACTTCATAAATTCTAATCACACACAAGTTATTATTTTAAGACGTTACCTGGTGTAAAACTCAGGAAAGAGACAAAACTGAAAGTCTGAAAGCTTTCGCCTTCATTGTTTAGATATTATAGCGTCTTGTCTTAGATTTCCATTCCTGGAAATCTGTGGCACTCTATCTTTTTGATATTTCTCACTGAGAGTCATAGTTTTAAGATGTTTTTCTGCTTCTCGGTGGCACTTTGACATAAAATTTGCTGGTATAGGAAATCAGGTAAGTGTGACAAAATATATATAATATATAATACATACACAATATATTACATATACAATAAAATTAAACATTTTTTTAAATAAAAAGTTTTTCTCTTAAAGATATAGTTAGATTATCTAGTGGTGTTCTATAGAAATCTACATGTGATCCTATGCAGATCTGAAACACAGTTTGTCACAAGGACGTGACTTCTAGTGTCTTCTAAACATCAGCTTCATTACTGGCAAAAATATTCCTTTTATCTGCTGTCACTGGCAAGGTGCCTGTCCAGTTCTCCATCTTTCTATAATGTGTGCTGTAGGGATGACATAAGATATTATTTTTATTAGGTGGAGTTGGTGGAAGAAACTCGACAGCTGGACTCCGTGTACTTTAGAAAGCTCCAGGCTTTGCATCAAGAGAGCGGTTCCAAGACGGATGAGGTAAGACTACCTACTAACAAAAACAAACCCTTTTTCTATCAGAGAGGGTTAACGCTTTGAGTATCGGCAATGAAAGTCTGACCACATGCCAGTTCAGAGAAGAAAGTAGTCTCATCTCTACTATTTGTTTTGGGGAATGGTTGACGCCCCTGTATTAATTACAAATACAGGTCTTCTGTCAGTTACATCAACATCAAACCACTGCATGATTGGAATCAATTAGACAGTTTCCACTAAAGTCTGTGGAATGTATTCTGGGTCCTTAATCTTGACTCAATTCCTCAATTTCAAGTAAATTACAGGTATATATTGGTTTATTTGATTGTGGAACCTGCATACACTGGTATGTTTAAAGCTAACATAAAACTTAAGCTGATTAAGAGCTGGAGTCTGAATTTGCTTTCTCAGCAATCAGAAAGCTGTACTACAGAGACAAAAGTTATCTAGTGCAAGTATTATTAGATTGAGCAAAATATAGAGATGAAAGAAGCAGTTATGCAAGTGAAATAATTTCTTCCCCCAGGGTACTGCTGCTGACACTGCTCTGCCATCCTGCCCCGATGCTCTCAAAGATCAGCACTTGCATCAAGTTCCCAAAGAACTGGCAGGTCTGACTCTATCTGACCTGATCCACGACAAAAAGAAGTTAGAACAGTTCTGGGCTTTCCTTAATGAGCATTCTGCTGGGTATGTTTCTTTCTTATTTCTATTTTACCCAAGTTCAGAAGGAATCTGCTGGGGATTTTTGTTATCTAAATGTTCACAGATCTTAGTTTTTTTTTAAAAAAATGTGTTTATATATTTCTGAAATACACATGCATATTGTTCAGACAACTGAATTGTCTTAATATTTTCGGGGTAAAAATTATTCTGTTGTAACATGTTTGTATTGTATTTCTGCTTTCAGTTTATGCTTTGGTTGGTGACAAACGTCTGAGTAGAACAATTAGCCTATAGTTAGTAAAAATTTCCCTTTTTTTAGTACATGTTCAATTTAGTACATTTTAAAAATTAAAGCTGGATGTTATAAAAATGTAGAAACAGAAGACAGCCATGTTATTCTCACAGTGTGAGAGCTGCCACAGGTTTGTGTTTGCACTGATTTGAACAGAATTAAGTACCAGCTCATAGCAGATGCAGTTTATGCAGAGTTTTTGAAAATGTGAGCCCATTTGCTTAAAAATGAATATCTAAACAGAAATTCTAGCACAAGTAAACGTGACTTTGTTACCTTTTTTTTTCCCCCAAGCCTCACATTAATCTCTATCCTGTTTTACGAAAAGGCAAATATACTTTATAAGCAACTGTTGCAAGTACTTTAAATGTCTCTCACTTCCTTTAACTTGGATTCTGATGAGCTGATGTTTTGCATATTGTCTATTGCTTCTAGTCAACACTACTGTCATTTTAGATTGGATATTAGTCAGTTTTTTCACAAGTGTTCAGAGATTGACACCTAGCACAGGATTCGTCTGGCCAAAACTCTATGTCATTACTTCTGCTTATCAACATAGGTTCCCTTTGTAGTCACAGAGAGAAATATGCACTTCTGGACACAATTCTTCTAATTCTGAAGGTTACATCTAAAACCAGCTTGGTTGCATCATTCCTAAAGATGGCTATTTCTCCTCACTGACTAAAAAGACTGTAGGTAATGAGTTCAGACAGAGATTCTTACGTTGTGGGTGCCTAAGTGCGTTAAGTCACTTCTGAGTTAGCTGTCTACACCAGTGGTCTCCAAAATTCTTTTGATCGTGCATCCCACCAGGAAACAATTTTTGAGCATGCAGCCTCAATATATGTCTAATTATTTTTTTTTTTTTATAAATCATACACATGCACTACTGAAGTTCTAATATTTTCTTCATGCCCTTCAAAGAATTGTCTCGCACCCCTCTTGGGGTGTGCACACCCCCACTTTGGAGACCACTGATCGAGAGTTCCTCTCTAACTGGGGAAATAGTAGGAATTGCCAGAGAAGAGGCCACTGGTTAGGATGGGGTCCTGGACAGGTATGATGAATCACCTTTGGGACTTCCTGCCTTTCTGTTAATCACTGACAAGTTCCACCTTAAGTGACAGAGTCACAGAAGAACGTTTAATTTATGGAGAAATTTTCTTTTTTAATAATTCATAATGAAGAAAAACATTTGGAAAAAAATCTCAGAAAATAGTGTTTTAAAGCTAGTTCCAGACCTAGTGACTCTGAAGTCCAGCTGGCATGCTACAGGAAAGATGCTTAATGGTACTACAAGCTGAAAGGATCCTAGAATTAACGCAGTCTGGAAAATTTCAGCAAAAAACAACGAATGTGTCATTTGCCTCTTCATCAAAAATTATGGTTCTGTTACTGCCCGATTGTAAGTGATCCAAGTTTTAGGAAGGACAGGCTGCTGAATACCTGGGTAGAAATTCTGGTAAGAAACTAAACAAAGTTTCATTAATTACTATCTTGTTAAATATGCATGACATTCACACAGTTGCAATTTCTGTTACTTTGGATTAGTGGGTTATGACCTGCTAGACTTGCCAAATTGACTGACTATGCACATGTTCCTGGTCCATTGAAAGAAAAAAGTAAAATACGCTAGGATAAGCTGGCACTATAAACGGTTTAACCTAACACACTTCAAGATTATATATTTTGCTTTTTAAATAAGATGGATGCATTTGATCAGTTGTCATGGGTAGATGCCAAGAAGTAACTCCATAAACCACAGTAACTTGGATTGCTCACTTTTGGGTGAACTTATTTGCGTTGTGATGAACTAGCAAGTGAAAGAATTTCAGTCTCAGCACTTAGGTCTGTAAGAGTCTCAAAAAACTTTTGAAAGGGGGACATCTGTTCTTAAATCAGTCAGACGCTTTTGAAAGTTTTACTCACAGATTAATGAAAAAGCCAGTTATTAACTGAATGGAAAAGTGAAGCAAATTTGTCTGAATTTAATGTTTTGTATTTCCTGCTGCAAATACGGTGAGTGCCCTCATTATAATGCTCACAAAATTTCAGCTAATAAGGTACTATCAGAAAACAGTCATACAAATCAAACTGAAATTGTTATGTCAACTAATCTGTCCTCCAACATACGTTCCATTAAAACATACTTGACTTGATGGTGTACACTCAAATGATTATGAGCAATATATATAAATCGAGAAGCTTATAAGGAGATTATTTGACACTTATTATGAATAATGAAATAAGTAGTAGAATCAGTAATTTATGAAAAGGCAGCCCACAAAAAATAACTAGAAACAAAATTTACCATAAATTGGTTTTGTCTGCTTGACTGCAGACTGACTTTAGCTCTAGCACTTCACACGACATAAAAAGAGGGTGATTTTTGGGGCTGATGTTCCCAGCTGTCATTCCTGCTCCTTTCTCAGGCGATTCGATGAGGAGGCAGAACAGGGGGTATCGATTGATCTCTTGGTGGCTCAGAGCCTCAGTACTGTTTTGAATTCTCATCTGTTTCATTTTTCATTCTCTTTGTGAGCTCTGCATGATGGCTCTGGTTCACAGTCCCTGCTGGATTTAGCAGCAGCACATTGAGGAGGTTGTGCCTTTTAGGGTTCCCTAGAAGGGACCCTAAATGAGATCCTGAAGATATGTGTTTGATCTGACTCTTCAGCAAGTGCCGTGGTCTCACCAGATGGTACTAGCAAAGAAAAAAATGACATAAAATTTCAGTCCAATTTGACCTGGTATTTAGGACTTGAACACTTTGGTGGCTTGTGGTTAAGCTAATAACTCCCTAGAATGCTGATGAAATTAACTCAATATTGAAATAACATTCTGTTTAAATTTGCTTGTAGCATGGATCTCATGTGCTGGCTAGATATTGAACAGTTCAGAAAGATACACCGCAAGGACAAAGAAAAAAGGGACGAAAAATATAAGGACATTAAAAATAAATACTTAAATGAAAAATACTTCTTTGGACCCAACAGCCCAGCTACGAGAGAACAACAAGAACAGGTACCAGTTATAAAACTGTTCATATAGAACAATCACATCGATTGTGACTGAAATAAAAGTCCAGAAGCGGTTTTGTTCCAGTTTTCCACAAGCTATCTCTTCAAATCTTACCTATATTTTTGACCAGAAAGCTGGTTTTGTTCTGGTCGTGGGGGTCCCTTCCTTCCCGTTCAGGCTCTTCCTCCCCCATCCTTACAGAACATCTCTCTTAAACCCTGGTCTGAGGCCACAGCAAGAGCACGCACCACACAGCTCAGAAAAGTGTAAAAACGGCTTTCAGGCAGTGACTTGTTCCAGCCTTCTATTTTAGTATGCCAGTAAAGTCACAGACAGCAAGTCTGAGTTGTGGTACTCTCATATATCTTGATACTGAGGAAATTTACTCGGCCAGTCTGGGGTATTATTTGCCAGAGTCTGCATTCCATTATAGGTAGGGACGAATGTAATCTGTTCCCTTTTATGAAAAGTACATGTGAGCCTTGGGTAAGCATGCATTTAATGCTTTGCTTACAGTTAAGCTCATGCTTTGCTAAATTAAGGATGTAGAGAGATAAAGGACTTTTGGTATACACAGAAGTTTTTCATGTGTTATTGTATTTGGATTGCTTAGCTAACGCGTTCAGGTGGAGGATGGGGACAAAGCCTTCATGATCGACTTTCGGCAGTGATTCTACAGATTGAGCAATGTGTCCAGAAGAGATTAGAAAAACAATGGTTGCCATTGTTCCTGGCAGATGAACACCATGGGGCAGAGGGACAAGCAAAGGTAATTTTTTAACAACAGTAACACATCCAGGCATTGTTTTTTGTTTAGCTCATAATTCACCATTGGGATAAAATGGTTCAGAAGAAAAGCAGCCCACAAGTCACATTCAGTTTACATCAAAAGAGACGCTGTAGCATATACAGGTTGAAGCATTTAGCTTGATAATTGTGAAGGCAGCTCCTCTGAAGGCTTAGTCTGGCTGACTGTTGTTAGATCCTGAATTTGAAGGAGATGGTGTTAGCTCTGTTGCCAGCCAGGCTACCAGGGGAGTAAACTAATCTTTGCTGTAGTGCAACATGCTCCATGTGCCATTCGCACTAGCCATACACTTGCACATAGAAGAAATGCTGCTTTGTATAAAAGATTTGCCCAAGGGGACAAGAATGCAAGCAAACAAATGGGCTTTCCACTCTATTCTCTCTCTCTTTTTCTCTTCTACACTGTCTGTATTCTCCCACCTGGAGCAGCAGCATCTGCAGAAATTACTCCAGGACTTGTGAAATTCTGCTGAGTGGGGAGGTTAACTGCTACAAGCCTTACTTCCAATTGGTTACTTCAGAAAGTTGTCAGAAAACTGGAAATAAAGAGCCTTTCACTCCTGCTGGCTCATTAGAAAGACCGGGGAACTGGGAGAGCTAACATCTGCCTTTTATGAGAGTGACTCTGTGTTTGGGATCTGTGTAGGGAGATCATCCTGCTGGTGACAGATGCAAAAAGACATTTGTTTTTTCTGCACTTGCACAAAAGCTCTGAAATGCGAATTTCGTAGCAGGAAACTTGACAGTTCCACCAGCAGAGACAGCAGAGCAGCACTGATTGATAAAACTTGGTTTCAACAGTCTTTTTAACATCAAGGTCATCAGAAGTGTTGTCGGAAGTGCATATGAACTGGATCCTTTTCATTGATCCATAGCATTAAGCAATCTGAAAACTGTATATTCTCATAAGGCAAGTTGTAATTTTAATAATGATTATGTTAAAGCAAAATTTCCTAACATCTTCCCTTTTTTTAGCTGAACTCTATCTCCTCTACAAGCCCTGGCATAAGACCATATGATATGACTAAGGTGATTCCAGGCCTGGAAGGTGGCTCATACCTATTCTTGCACCTGCTGTACTGTCCTGGCAGGGAGAGTAGGCCACGCAGTTTGGAAAATGCTGTACTCAACTCTAATAAGCAGTTTACAGGAAATACATACTTCTCATGAGCTTTTAGTGTTTTCCTAACTCCATTCGTATTTGACTGCTCTTTTCTCTTTCTTACTGCAAATTCAGAGGATGAAAAGGTCCTTTGAAGAATGTGTTTTCGAAGAAATGAAACCAGATGACATTCTCCACTCGGCTTCATATTTCACAGTGACCAAACACTGTGGGCATGTTACGTAGTCCTCATTCAGAAAATCTGCCCTTGATTTGAGGTGTATTTTTGCTACAAAGAAGCTACAGGATCAAGTCTCTTTCTGATACATCTGTCCAAAAGAACTAAAAACATTTTATAAAAAAAATTATAGCCCATAATCTTTTCCCAGCGTAAGTGGTCCCTCCAAGCATTATGGGTAAGGGAAAACAGTGTAAAGCAATGTTTAACTGCTGTTGTCTCTTGTCTTCCCTAAGTCCATAGTCTTAATGAGCATATGCTCATTTATAGCTAAACAAGAGGTGGGGTTCAGTGTGGGCCTACCACAAGTTTCAGCTATCAAGATCCAAATGAAGATATATTGACTAATCTGTCACTCTGGTGTCAATCATTAGAGGGCTGAATGTTAAACATGAAGAGTTAAAAAGTGCAAATATAAGCTTTTGTTCAACCGTAGATAAAGGACATAACTGAAGATCTTCCATGCCAAAACCAGGAGAAGTCAGCAACAATGTGGAAGGCAAGTGAAGTTTACTGTGTCTCTTTGGTCTCCAGTTTCACTGTCTTTTCTGTTTGGACCTCGCACATCCTTCACAATTTCCCTGCTGACAGTGTGAGGCCCAAAGGTAATGCTGTCAAAACCCAGCCTGATTGTATTGGCTGCAGTGCACTGTTTACTCACATTGCTGGTGAATTTAGCTCCCTGCTGGTTGTTCATGGTAAATTTCTCTCCCTTTCTGGCTGGAGAGGTCATACTTGAAAAAAACATGTCTCTTGACCTGGGCTTTGGGGCACTCTTAACCCTCCTCAAACTGGTATTGAAACTTTAATTCACATTTATCTGTATTTTGCATGCAGTGGACTTATTGGGACAAGCTGTTCATTCCAGCATCTGGTAGTTTATTTATTATTGCGAGTGGATTACGTGCAGACACAAAGGAGAATGTGAAGTATGCAGTGGGGTGGGCAGGTTTAATCATATCTCACAGTATCTGTTTCATTTAGAATTGTATTTTAATCTCGCAGCACTGAGATAATATCAATTTTAAAAGTCTTAAACCTTTGTAATAATACATTTCATCAGATGTTTGCCAGTTTTTTCCTCTTGAAGAGCAGTGAACTCTTTGTGATTGCCAACATACAAGTTGTGTACATTTATTCAGTTGAATTTTTATTGTCTGTCGAAATCAAACTGGAGACCCGGTCACCAATTATCCGTGGAAACCATTAGCTCGAAAGGGATCCAAAGTACATGTGGGTTCTGTTAACTGAGTTTTCTCTTTGTCTGTTTGTCAGGAAGATGGTTATTTTCTGTGTTCTGCTTTAGGTTGTTGACCCAAAAATAAGCAGTGTTCATAATTTAGTATAGGGGTGGAGCAGCGTTTTGTTCCTAAAAGTTGCCTAAATCCTGGTCACAGAGGATAGAACATGTTTGGATAACTGGAGTAGGGGTGAGAAAATGCCATCGTACTAAGTTGAGCTGACTTTATTTTAACCAAAGGACCCTTTGGACAACCACCACCCACCCTCCTACAAGGGTGGGATCTCATCCCTGGCAGGCTCTGCAGCAGAACACTAAGCATAACCCCTGTTTTTAAGAGATAGACTTTCAGCTCAGAATCAGGTTAGATTTCTAGGACTGCCTGTAGCAACTAAAAATGTTTCTGTCCCGTGATGACCATTGAACAGCACTCCACCCCTCTAGGATGCTGAGTGTTTTATACCACTGTTAGAAGGTAGTTTTCATTCATCCATCTGATAACAAATGGGGGGAGGGGTGTTTGGCTTGCTCCTCAGTGACAGCACAAGAACTGTTTGTTCAGGAAGGCAGACCAGCCTGAACTTCATTTTAAACAAACTGTCCCCGCATAAGCCATCTTACTTTCTCCACCCTTTCCTGGCTGCCTACTGCTCTGTGCTTTGCAGCATGAAGATTTCCCAAATGTCTCGATGACTTTAAATTGTATTTTACTATTAGTAGCTTTATTCCACAGAGAGCAAACTCCCCGCTTCTGTTGGTGATCATGGCAACACATTTCAAAGCTCATTTTGTTAGTGAGATCCTTGTCAGAAACATTTTACAACTTGGAAGCTATGTGGTTTGTCTGTTCCTTTCTCTTTGTTGTTTGTTTGCACAAAACTCAAACTGTTCTCTAAAAAAGTAGCTTGTTGCCGTAATCAATAACAATAGTTGTTTCCATACTTTACAGTATGTAGTCATATGGTCTAAATCATTGTCAGTCATTTCCTCTCCCATCACGTCTTCCAAAAAATGTTGCCCAAACCAAACAGAAAGAAGGAAAAAAAAAAGAAAAAAGAAGGAAAGAAGTGAAACCTTGCCACATTCTATCCATGTCATAAAGTCATAAACTACTGAAAGTTAGGGTCAGCGCAAAGATAAGAATCAGACAGTTTACGCTAAGTAATGCCTTTGTTATTGCTTTTTGAAACAAAGTTTATTTGTTGCATTTATTTCTTCTTTCGACAGCATGCAGACAATAAGTGGGTTTCTTCATCTAGTGAAATAATTGGTTTCCGCAAAGCCCTGTTGAATCCAGTGACAGCAAATCAGTTTCAATGCTTTGTGTCACTGAAAGGAGACCTATTGGAGAATGGAGTGATCTTTTGGCAAGAGGTGCAGAAGTATAAGGTACCGTGGTAAAATGGAGCAAAGGGAATATCGTTCAATTTGTAAGCAAATGCATCCATTACTGCATATTAGGAGAATTTCAACAAGAATATCTTTAAGCATTTTCTTGTTCATATTAAAACTCTTCCAATGCTTAAACTTTTTTTCTTCAATCAAAATCCACGCTTCTTAAGGGTAGCTATTTTTAATGACTCCAATGTATTATCCCTGGGTTTTTTTTATGCTTCTTCAAACTGTAACATTCTTAGTCTCTAAAGGGACACTAGTAACTAGCTAATGCCCACATCTTGGTATACATCTGTTAAACAGTAGAAAATGTGCAAGCATTAAAACATCCATTCTGTTTTTACAGTTACATATTGCTGGATTTGGTAATCCCTCAAAGGTCAGAGAAAACTTTTAAATTCAATCAAATATAAAGATAGTATCTTCCCAAAAAGCTTATATGTACAACGCAGAATCCAGCTCCCTTGCATTCTGCACAGTCACATTTGACTGAAGCTGAGGATGTGGCCAAGATGAAACGTGATGGGAAAAGTCAGCAGGGATCACCTCTCTCCCCATTGTGAAACTGTTGCTCTGTGGAGTGAAACACAATGGGAAATGTCTGAAGTGAGCCTTTAAATCACACTGCAGCCTCCTAGTAGCACCCTGGGCTGAATGCAGGAGCACCACAGATCTTTCACTCGCTCCTCATTTCTTTTTCCTATGGGATATTCCTGATGTAATAGTGCTACTGGAGTGCAGAGCCTGCATGCACGTGGCAGGCGGTTAGCTAACATGCTCAGGACTTAGGAGGTAAACACAGTTCACAGTGCAGTAGCACTTAAGAGATCCTGCTGCAGGCATGTGGGTATATTTTTGTTGTTTCATTTCATATCTTTTTTATATCATTTTATACCATTTTATACCTTTATACCTGATACCTGCTTTAGAAGCTGAAGCTCCTCTGTTCCTCGGGGCAATCTCCCCTCCTCACAGAACGTCTGATCCCCAAGCAAGGAATCATCAGCTGAAATGCTCTCTAGGGGTGCTGCCGTCTCTCTCTCTTGGTTACAGAGTAACTAGCTTATACTAGAAAATTGACACGGAGGCACCTGAAATTCTGTGTCATAAATCCTTTTCAAAATATTTGATGTTTTTTCAGATTTGTGACTCTTCATTGCTGTGTTGTGGAGGACGTGGAAACTTTCTGCAAATTAATGTGGAGTGTAGTTTAGTCTGCTTCTGCTTTCTTTGTAGATCTGCTCTCTGAAGAACGACTTTTTTGTTCAATGTTCCACCCCGTGTCCTTCTTTTATGTTAATTTTATTTGTCTTCTTACCAAGCAAAAGTACAATCTGACTATATTTCTACACACGTGCGATTTGTCATGGTTGACAGTCGGTGCTCTTTATAGAAGCAAAGGGCTAGAGTAGTAGGAGTGCTGTGGGTCAGGCTGAACTCAAGGAATATTGCCAAAGACGTGGGCAGCGCTTTGCACAGTGCAGACTTGTATTGTCTGAGCCCTGTCATGCCATCAGTTTATACAGAACTCCCTTTAGGAGTCAATGACTGCGCTGCTCCTCGTAACCCACGGGGCTGGCAGCACATCTTGGGACAATCAAAAACCAAAAATATATTTTTTTAAATATGAAGAAATATAACTCTGTGGATCATTTACATCTGTTCTTCTACTCTCCTGTCTCACCTCTCTTTGTATCATATGGCCTGTTTGTCTTCCCTCCTACTACAGCTCTCTGCCTTTTCTTCTATGTTAGATGAGCAAAGGAAACCATAATATATTCTTGGTATATATGAATACGTTTTTGTATTGCCTTATTTTCTTCATTGTAGCTGTTATCACTTTTTTTTTTCCTTCACAAAACTGAAAAGTATTCAGAATAAAATAGGCCAGCTCTTTCACATACCACATTTCTGGTTAAAAGCCCTGTTTTTAATTTCTTTGCAAAGTAAATATCCAGCCTCCTATACCAGAACTAAACGCACATTCTTCATTTAGAGAGTGCTCTTCCTGAAAATTCTCTAGAGTGCTCATTGTGTCTTTAGTAGAAATATGTGATAATCTCCTAGAGTTATAGAAATTTCTTGATGTTTATGGATGGATGGAAAGTTCATGTTTCAAAGCATTTGAGAGGAATTCTTTGAATTATTTTCCAGTGGTCCAATGGTAGCATTCTCAGAGTGTGAAAACACAGTAATAACAGGTTTCACAATAAGAACAGGATCACATTTAAAATAAGTAGAAAACCCTCAGTACATCTTTGAGATCTCATCCTTGTAAGTTCAGGATTGCTTTTCATTTTGTTCTGCTCAGTGTTATTTCAAACACTGAGGTTCTGGGAAAGCAGAAAATCTTAATGAATGGAGAAACCAGAAGATTTCAATGCAAGGAAGATGGTAGCTGAAATTGTCCCCTCCTATGTCAAAACTCCTCATTATAATACCTTGTACCCTCTAAGTAATTCTCTTCTTGGAGTACTTAGAGCATTTCTTTGTCTTTTAATTACCATGACTATGCTAATCATAGCAGACTCATTGTGAAAAATCACTGCATTTCACACCTGTAGGCATGTTTCTTTTTCCAGAAATGCCTCTTATTTGCCAGAAATAGACTGAATGCAGGATAAAAACTATCCTGTTCCACCAGAATGTGCAGGCAGAGATTATCACCTAGAAGCAATGACTCAATGACTGCTATACATCTGCATTTGCAAACCAGAAGTCCCATTCATGTCTTAACTATGTTTTTAAGCATGCACATTAGCTATAAGAATTTTGCCCTACATACTGAAGAAATCTATTGTATAATTATTTTTGTATGGCCAGTACTCTTTGATCACTGGGCCCCTGTAAAGGGTCTTGCATCTGTCTCTCCACTGACTGAAAATGCTATTTTTCGTCTTTCAGGACCTGTGCCATTCTCATTGTAATGATGCTACACTCCAGAAAAAGATCACAGCTATTATCGACTGCTTTATTGATTCTGCCGTACCCCCAGCTTTGCAGATTGACATCCCATCTGAACAAGCAAAGAAGATTCTGGAGCACAGGAAAGAACTAGGACCTTACATTTTTAGAGAAGCGCAAGTAAGAAGCTGGGAGAATCTTTCTAATAGATAAGGCTCTAATAAATCTGCCTGATTTTAAGGATATTCTCTTTGCTTATGTGACAATTTGGACTCTATATATAAGCATGGGCATTAAGGAGAACACTACAGTCATGCATCAATGAAGACTGTATGGTGGCGATGACAGAGAGGCTTCAGGTATTTAGTCCTCAATAAAACGGACAGCCTCTGACAGCTAGCTGATTCTGGAAAGCTATTAGCCAGGGCTGTGCTAGGCATTCTGGCAATAGAAGGCAATTCTGTCTATGTTTTTAATTGCTTGTTCTTTACCACTTAGATAATGTCAGAGAAGTAATTTGTAGTTAGAAAGTCTGTAGGTTTTGTATTTTATGAAAAAAATGCACAAAGACAGCTTAACTTACTGAATGCGTTTCCCTTCTTTATTACAGAAAGTCTGGATTAAATAGCTGTAGAAAATTTTCTCCCTGATCATTGTACTAATCAGACAGAACAGCAATATGTGAACCTTTGCTACAGACTTACTATTTTCTTGTTCCTTGTTACCATCTTCTCTGACTTACCTTCTAAACCAAGAAAGCTAGTTCCTCTTCTTTTTCTATAAAATTGCCACCAAGACCTCTAAACATCAGCTGTGAGTTCATAAAGTGTTTGGATCACAGAAGATAAATGGTTTGTCAGAGAAAAGGGTGCGTAAATGTCCTGAGAGCAATAAGAGGTCTCATGTTAGCCTGTGTAAAACTCGGTGAACTCGAGAAATGTGGCACAAATCCAAGAGAAGAACTTGGCCAAAAAGCTGTGGCTAGAACATGACAGTGACTCGCATGTCACTTTCAAGTCTGTTGAGCCAGAAGCAGTGAGGTGCTGAGCGTGTTTGCCTTCTTTGAAGCCAAGTTTCTCAATGAGAATTAAACATTCTAAATAAATTGAAAATGTGATCCTTAGTACGTGCAGCAACAGAATTCACAGAGCCACTCTGTTTGCTTTTTTAAAATTGTTTTTCTTATTCTAGTTCAAAAAGACCCTGTGAGAGATTATATCATTTAAAAATTATCCAGGATTTGCTCATAGATCTGTAATGTGGTTTAAGAGCCTTTCCAGAGGCAAAAAAAGAGTATTTCCTTTCTCTTAAGGAGAGAAAAAAACCCTCTCCCTAACGAACTGGATGTTTGAAATACTTGAGCAGAACAGTGCCGCAAAAGAGATTCTACTGGTGTATATTTTATCAGGAATACTTGTAAAAAATGATGGATGTTTTCATTAATACAAACAATTGTTTAGGGAAATATATAAAAAATAAAGTGCCTTTTAACTGTGTTTTAGGAAGATTTCTCATCAGTTATAAACACACTGATGAAAAGCATGTGCCGAGCAAAGCTGGACTGAAGTGCCAGGGCACAGTACGTGGGAGGAACAAGGCTGTGTATTCAAAAAGAAATAGTTGTTTCATTCTCGTGGTAAACTACATTTTGCTTTACAGTAAACTCTTTTTCCTTAATATGGTCAAGATTGACTTTCTTTTCTTTCTGCACAGATGACTATTTTCGCTCTTCTGTTTAAATTTTGGCCAAAATTTTGTAAGTTTCGAAGCAATTTGGCTAGTGACAAAATTCTACTTGCCCTGGAGAGGAAAAAGGGAAAAATGATGCAAAAGAAGGAAGGCAAAACAGCAGAGGTAAGGCTCATGAAGTTGAAGGTGACAGCTGATGAACTGCATAAAAACTCCTTCATGACCAAGAGTACAGAAATTCAAATATCCCCTTCTCAGCCTGATCGAAAGCTACTGAAATCTTTTTTTAGAACTCAAGCTGTACATGCGTCCTGTCCTAGGGCAATTGGTTCTCAATCCTGCCAATGCATATATGCATGTTTAACTTGAAGCAGATGAATCAATGGAATACTTCTTTCATTAAGCAGAGGGGGAAAACGTATTTCAGTCCTCTTTTGTGCCAAGAGAAAAGTGAAAAATAGGGCTGAATTTAAAAAAAATCTATGTATGATCTCTATGTACAGTGCAGACCTGTTCACACTTTCAGTAAGTACTGTCCTGTTTCAAAATTTGCAGACCTGGGTCACTACTGAAAGCAAACCAAACCAAACCAAAAAAATTAATATTAATTTTACAGAAGGAGCATTTGAAAAATCTGCACACTATTTTAAAAAATATTTGTGTTAATTGCTTTGTATAGCCTTTGTCTTCTCTCAGTGTTGACAGTGAAATTGTCAGACTGTTCATAACAAGTTTCCAGACAGTTTCAGAGCATTAACAGGACTGTGACCTCTGTAGCAGAATGCTTGCTTATACAGTTGTTTTCCTTGGAATTTTATTATCAACATATAATGGATTTTTTTTTCTTATTGATTATAGGCTTTGCAAAAGTTTATTTTTTAAAAAATGTAATTATTTGGTCAGCTTTGAGGAGAGAACATTCTTTTACAGGCAGAGAAATTATTGGACTTGCAAACTATCACAAGTGTAGCATTAAATGACCTTTACATATTTTAAATATGATGTACTTATGTGGTGAGATATTACTAATGATGAGAACCTCATGAGTACCTGGACAGATAAATACATATATGCCTGTAAGAACATGTACACATTGTTATCCTCTTTTAGACACATGAAAAGCGAGGAATGTTACTCAATGACAAACGTCAAGTGAATTCTACAAACCAAGAAGTAATGTTCCTTTCTCCAAAGCATGTTGCCTCCATACAGATATGTCTGGCAAGGCCATTGGCAATACTTAATAGTGCAAGAATGCAATATTTCAAAGTAATGCACTTTTGCGTTTTCACAGACTTATTTTTTCCATCTGTTTGTTGCCTGTCTATAAGATTTCTGATTAAGATCAAGGAAGTAAAGAGCAAACCTTGGCCAGGAGGGCAAAAACTTAGCTTTTATGGAGAACAAATGGGAAAGGTGAATTACCCTTCTAAACTTGGAAATAGGGTAAGAAATTTTAGAAAGTGACAGGCAGAGAATGCAGCTCAGTAAAAAGTTTGCAGACCATTCTTCTCACAAAAAAATTACCAGTAAACCACTTACCTTTTAAAATCTCTTGAAATAATAGGTGAAACAGATAAGTTTTGAAACCCTTTCCCCCTCTATTATTGCTTAAAGAATTTGCCATTCTCCTGCTGTTCCTCTGCCTGAGATTTCTGTCCCCACAGCGACAAAATAACTATTCAAATGATTCAGCGTCCCTGAAGGATACTGATAACATTAATCCAACATAAGCAATAACAGGTTCACTTGGCAGCTTGCAGAAGGTGATGATTTCTTGGCATTTAAAATAATGTCTGTGCTCCTTTGCCCCACCAGGCTCTTGTTGAAGGAGATGAAAACTCTGGCAAGAGTTTGAAACAATACTTTTTCCTATATATATTTCAGATGATATCAGTTGCCATTTTGGATCTATGTCAAATGAAACAGTCATGATCCTGGGGGAGGAATTTTATTTTCTTCCTTCTCACAAATTTGTCCCTGGCGTGCCCCGTCTACCTGGGCTTACCTCACTTTCTGAACTGACTGGATATGAGTTGGACTTTTAAGTAGTGTAATGGAAAAATGGGTAGACAAGGAGGCTTTCACTGGACAATGGTGCATGACTTGGTATTCTTTGACAATAGCAATTTTTTTGTTTCTGCCAATTTGTTATTTATGGGGCATATCCTATTGAAGGCTTTCTGGCAATGGTCTCAGTGCAGGGGAATAGTGGCTGGCAGTGAGGGATGCCGTGCAAGAACTGTACAATGCAGAGACCTGTTTTAAGCTTAGTGTCTGGAAGGCAGGGATGGATAGGTACATGGTGAAGTAAGGTGAAACATTCAGCATAGTGTGACTGCTTCAGTACTGAGCTGAAATTGTTGTTTTAAAAGCTATTGCATTGGGAGACTACAGTTTGCTTCTCAGTTTTGCCCTTAGTGTGGCTTATCTTTTGCCCATCTGTGGTTCTGTTCCTTTGTTAACTGCTAGATGTGCATGTCACCTATTTAAAAAATACCATTAGTTACTTCTTGCAGACTGCCTTGACGCCAGTATTTGTAATTTGTTGTATACAAAATTGTGTTTTACCTCCAAGACAGAATTCGGATTTTCTTCTTTCAAGTGTACAAAATTAACTTACACTGTAAATCTGTACTTACTCTTTCATGCCTTTAGCCAAGAAAGATAAAACTATAAGCATTAATTTTCCACGTTTCCCTCATCTCTCTTTAAGCTTCTTAGCATTAAGCTTATTTCTTAGTAAGTGGTGTAATCTGATGGGATATGACATTGCCATACCGTTGCTGAATTTATTATGAGAAAACATTATTAAAGTCCTCATTTGATTCACCATTCTCATTAAGAAAGTTAGCAAACATAAGCTATAATATATTGGTAAAACACTAGAACAACATGAAAATGACAAATAGTTAATCACCAGAGCAGTTTAACAAGGGTTACAATGCCTCATCCTTCAGTGTAAATGTTTTAAATCACATTGTCTGTTTTCCTAACATGTATACTGCAGTTCATTCACAACTACTGGACTGAGCTGGAATTAAGTGTGAGAAATCCTATGTCCTACATTTATACCTGAGGCCAATTTATTGGACCACAATGGCTTCTCTGTCTTTAAGTTCTGCTGTAGACCTGCCCTCTCACTTAGCAATAGTTTGGAGTAGATATTGAATCTGAAAGAAGGAGGGTCAACAGGAGTGTAAGGGGCCAGAAAAGAGCAATTAGGACAAAGAAATTCTTCAAGAAAGGAGTATCTTCTGGTATTTTTTATTATGCCCAACATAATGAATTATGAAACTGGGCAATAAAAAAACTTTACAGCATATGACACTATCTCATTTCTAATAACAACTTTTGTTTCCTCAGGCTTTGCTTTATATTTTAGATCAGTAACTACTGTTTACATCTAATTATGCATTCTTCCTATTGGCAGGGTGAAGAAATGGGGACTAAACTAACCAGTCTGTCAAGCGGTGCTTCAGTCGATGAGACTGGTGTGAAGAGAGGATCAGCATCATTTTCAGATGGACACGGGAGGCAGGTGAATAGCAAACATGTTGCCACACGTACCATCATGCAAGAGACATAAATAGATCTTAAGAAAGCAGTATCTTCTAGTATTCTTTATTTATTACACCCAATGGGGTGAATTATGAAACTGGGCATCACAAAACATTACTGTGTATGACATTATCTCATTTCTAATCATAATTTTTTCTTCCTCAAGCTTTACTTTTTATTTTAGATCTGTAACTATTGTTTACAACTAATTATGTATTCTTACTATTGGCAGGGTAAAAAAATGGGGACAAAACTCACCAGTCTGTCAAGCAGTGCTTTTGTAGATGAGATTGGTGTGCAGAGAGGACCAGCATCATTTTCAGAAGGATATGGGTGGCAGGTGAATAATAAACATGTTGCTACCAATATCATCATTCAACAGACATAAATAGATCTTGGGAGAATGGGAAAGTGGAGTTTTATTTTTAACACAATTGTAATATGGTCCCTAACTAACTTTTACTTATTTTACAATTAACTCTACTTTTAAGATTTAGGTTCTGGGTAGTATTAATATCTAACAACACATTAAGCCATTTTGGTGTATAAATTCAAAATGAATCTTTATTTAAAGATAAATTGAAGAAAAGCAAGTTCAAGTCTAAATAAGAAGTTTTTAATTACTTGTAAAATTCATATCCTGAAAGAATTTAATTTAAGCTTCAGTCTTGTTCTGCTCGTATGTAAAAATCTGAAGCAGAACTCATATAGGAAATCTAGGTATTTCAATGAAAAATGTGACAGAAAATAGCTCTTTAGTACTTCTTGCAGAAAAACTGTCATGATGCACCAAATCAGTAGTAAAGGGATAAAAGTCATGTTATTGGAGAAACAGGAAGAACAGACATACCACTTCAGGCATATCAAGGGATCGTTTGTAGCTGACTTGACACGGCTGTAACAGAATGGGGAATCTGTGAAGCCACTTTACCACAGCTACGCCATGCGATGAAGGAGTAAATCACATTTCGGCCACTGCTTACATTCCACGGAGGTCTTCCCGTGGAAGATTAGCTATGAGCAGAGTATAGAAAAATGCAGTCTGAAATAGCCTCAAAATTTGAAGCCATATTACCAACATATTAAAAGCATAGTTAACCTCACACTCTTCTCTCTTAACTGGACCTTTTAACCTTGCTCATACCTATTTTTAAATAAAAAGTGAGTTGGGTGAGGCAGTATATCCATATCATATGCTTAAGCCCTCAAGAGGCAGGTAATTGCAGAAAGAGAAACAATCTTTTATAGAGAAGTTTCTGCTCCAAGACCCTTTCTGCTATAGGAAAAAGCCAGAAGTTGTTCTTGCTGAGTCATTTGGCCCCAATTTTTTCAGGCTTTAAGGCAAAAAAAAAGGCCAAATAAAGGTACACTTCCCATACTGATTTGTAAAGTGACCTAAAATTTACATGGCCGTAGTTGTTGCAATGTAGAGCAACATTTGTTCCTCAGAAAAGGAAAGGATGACATCTCCAGTTGATCTGCCTCTGGTGGTAGCAGCACTCTGCTGCAGAAGGCAGACAGAAAGAACTCTGAGGCTAAGAACAGCTTCAGTGATTTCAGAAAGGATACACTAGAAGGATGTAGCAGGGAGATAAAAATCAAGTCTTTAATAGCACAAAAGGCTGAAATTTTATGTATAGCAAAGTCTGCCAGACATAGGTTTTTGAGACCAAAGACAGAAAATAGGACTCAGACCAGGGATGGAGAATAAATGAATGTAATCATATCTGTCAAACTCACTTAAATTGAATTTCATGGTGTTTTGAGATTGTTTATTTGCAGCAATACTATTTTCCCCATTATTCTAGTATTGCCATGACAATATTTCTCTTCTTAATAATTGTGATTATCATATAAGCAAGTCTTTTGTCTCACTGTTGAAATGGACACAGAATTACCAGTGACATATTAAGAAGGCTGATGTTTTTTAATGTATCTTGCAGACTTCCTGGTCCTATTCCAAATACATAGAAGCCTTGGAGCAAGAGAAAATACTCCTTAAAATGCAAAAAGATCTGGAGAAAAGCTCATCATCATTCCATACAGGTTGTTAAGCAAGCACTGTGGTTTAGGAGGACAAGGTTATAGCTTAAGTGAAATTCTCTCAGTCTAAGGACTCTGGCTGCTCTCCTTTGGAGCTGTGCACACAAACTGCCACTCCTCTTACACTGTCAGCAAAAGAGTTGCTCTCTGCACTATACTTGTGGCTGATAAGTTTGCTATGGAAGTGAAGTTGTAGGGTATCAGCATTGTCTTTACTGCACAGTTCCTATTGCAGAGGGGAATACGGTCATTTCTTCATTCTCCATAGTGGCACAGCAATCCTGTTTGGTTCCCATACATATTTCACCTCCCTGGCTTCTTGTGCTTCACCAACTTACATACAACCAGAGAGATGAAACTTTTTCTCAGCAGTTTGTCAGTATGCTTTCGAGGGAATACGGGGCATTGCCTCATCCTTGTGTCCGCTGGGCATAGTCTCTTAGGTCTTCTCCAAGGACATTATGACCTGTTTGTTCATTAAATAACTCCATTTAAGAGTAGGGCTAGCAATAGCACTATGTGATATTAAAATAATTTCATTTCCTCTAATTTAATTTTTTTTTCCATACACAGGTTCTTTATCTACATCTTCATCTACATCCTTCCTGAAGCCCAGAAATTCCAAAAAACCCACCATTTCTCCAAAGAGTAGTGTGATTTTGGAGAAACACTCGAATCATCTCTAGAAAAATAAAGTGAATACCAGACTGCCAACAAGTGTGCTTTGAAATTTGGATTTTGAAAGCCAGTTTTCTTGCTGTCAGTGCTGATGCTCATTAGTAGTAAGTTATAGTTATCCTGCTCCAAATCACGTTTAACTGAAGCTGCACAGCCTCAACACGAAGGCAAGATTGTTTTTCACTCCAGCCATGGTTAGTGGACCTAATGTTGACCAGATGGAATTATTTTTCAATATGTTAATCTCTGAAATGCAGAGACAAAGATTTCCAGTTAAAATATTTTCCATAGGAGCATGAGATGATCGGAGAAAGCTCAGACCCCATGGGATTACTGGCAAGGGCCTGACATGAAACTAGCAACTAGTGAGTGAGTGAGCAGCTGGGTGGGAAACTGACTGCTCATGAGGGCCAACCTAATCACACCTTGTTCCTCTCTTTTTGATGCATATATTGAAGAACTGTTCTGACTGTTTCAACTAGATGCAACACAGCAATGGCATTCTGTTATCTTTTGCAGGCATATTAAAATCTTTCTGAGGAAAGAATTCAGAGACATTTAATGGAGGTGGGCAGGAGATACAAAAATAACGTGCGTGCAAGGTCTGTCCTTATGTTTACAGAGCAAAGATGACAACTTGGAATGTTAGTAAGAACCACGGGACAATTGTCAAGGGTAGATAATAAACATCATCTACTGTGTTCCATATCAATATGATTGTGATACTGACACTTGCGTTACTCACTTGTTTAATGGTACACCTTGAGGCACAAATCAGACTAAGATTCCACTGAAGCATACAAGGTACAAACAACCAGGTGGTCTTGGCCCTTAAGATTTTATAAACAAACCTAGTTCCTCAACACTGATCGAATGAATAACGGAAACACCGCATTGAACTGACAGCCCTGAAGCAGTGTGTCTTAGCACACTGTACTCTCATGACTGCAATTCATGCAACTTCTGTTCATCATGGGTAACTCATGAGGTGTCTGAGCTATCATAAAATCAAACCCTGTTGTAGTTTGCTCCCAATTTAGTCTGATACCTGGTCCAAAATACATCTTCTGTCTCATTTCTGAGTTTTGATCCACAAGAAATGCTTGAAATTCATCAGGACACATGTGATTGAGAAATTTTCCACAATTTTAGAAGTTTTAAAAATAACTGGGGACAAGATGATGTCGGAACTATGGCCAAAGGCTTAATGGGGGAGTTAAAATGGGGCAGGGGCGGAACTAACTGCTAGGCAGGGGGACAGGATGATGATAGACCTCCACACATTTTGCAGACCACTATAAACATCAGCCTCCAGCCACAAAGCTGTTGGCTTAATTCTGCTTCACATATGTGTAACTCATGCAGGAGAAAGGCAGATCACCAAGCTTCAGCTTGCTGAGTTCCTGAGAACTAGCTCTGAGTTAGGGATGGCATTATCTTCCACAAGCCCTTTGAACTTCCTGGACAAGGAAAATCAGCCATGCAGCCCTGTCTCAGCTGTCAGAAGTAAAGGATTTTCACTTGGAGCTCTTAGATGATACTGCTAAGGACCATTCATGAATGCTTGCCTCCTGAGCATGAAGTGGCAGCTACGCAAAACTTGTGACACAGTGACCAAGAATTGTATGGGATTTCCATCAGGAGTTGCTTCAGAGAGGCTGGCAGGGAAGAAATACACTCTCTTCTATGGATATAGCTGCCCTACTCATATATCCTCGCAGAAGGAGCAAGGAAATTATTGGTTCCATTCTTACTTTCCCCACACTTCAAAGACAGAGTTTGCTTCATTATTACCTCCATTGCTTCTGAGTTTGGGCTGTTTGATTGTGCAACATTACCTGAGAAAAACATCTTGAGTAGAAGCCGTGAGGGAGTAAAATATAAAATTCTGTCCCCATTTTCCATGGTTTCCTATATGTCACACAGTAAACTTTAACACAGTATATCTGAGGAGGGTGGAATGTAGCATCTTGTAGCGAGCAGAGCACATGTGGTACTGTGTGGCCTACCACTCATAAATGTGAAAGACAAACAGAATCACGAAATGCCATAAATGCAGTGATATGTCACTCTAAAAAGCATGTGAAAGGCCACCTTCTACTGCTGTGGTCTGTAGAGTGCACGCAATCAAATGCTGGAGTGCGGCAGTTTCTGTTTTGCTGTATTCTTGCCTTCATGGCAATTTGGGACAGTTAAATAACATGTAGACAATGCCTGTGCTGGTAGCTTTGACTTGGATTACTTTTAAAATGAAAAATATTATCCAGATATTTGTCACAGATGATAAAGCTCCTTATGCATACGTTCCAGCCTTGCCAAATTGTTAATGAAAGTTTACCAGCCCCCATGCAAAAACTGTCTCAGACAGATACTATGATTAATGCCATACATGTCTACCAAACTTCAAACAAGTGAAAAAAGTACTTTATGTACTTCAGTGAGAGAGTACAATCTTGAAAACTGGCTCTATTCACTCAATGTTGTGCAAACTGACAATAACCCTCAATCAGGTTTGCAGTCTGGACTGTTAACTGGAATACATATGCATGTACATACATGTGTATATACACACACATGCACAGTTATCTATAGGCCCTATCTTTAATACACAGCCGAGGAGGATCACATGTATCAGTAATGCTATAAATACATGTCATATCGGTATGCCCATTCTATGTGTTAATTTTAAAGAAATTTTCCTACAGGAAAGATGGGGAGCGGCTCCTTGTCCAGTGATAGGACAATGAAAGAGGGGAGATTTAGAGTAGAAACTAGGAACAATTTTCTACTGTGAGGGTGGTGAGGCACTGGAACAGGTTGGTTGCCCAGAGAAGTCATGGATGCCTCATCTCTGGAGGTGTTCAAGGCCAGGTTGGAAGAGGATTTGAGAAACCTGATCCAGTGGAAGGTGTCCCTGCCCACGGCAGGGGGCTTGGAACTGGATGATTTTTAAGGTCCCTTCCAACCCAAACTGTTCTATGATTCTACGAAATGTTGAGAAATTGAACCCTTTCATTTCTGGGTTACTGAATATAATTTGATGCAGTGGCAGGCACCTCATAACTGCTATTTGGTGACACATCTGAAATGGAATAGTGGCTTTAGTCTCACCCCAAGGGACCAAGTAATGACTATCGCCTGTTCCAACTGACAGCCTGAGAACTGAACAGGTTATAGAGACTGACTAAATGTTATTGTTCTAAATGATGACTATATCATGTCAGAAAGCTTGTACTGCTATTGCCTTTTTATCTTGTTCTTGAGATCAATTCTTTCTCAGGTTGCTGATCTGCCGCTTCTGTGAACTCAGCGGTTTTTAAGTTTTACTCAACAATCCTAGCACTTCTCCCCTTAGATAACTAAAACTTCATGCCTTGTTTATTTTAACTGCATATACACTGGGACTTTCAGAAGTCTACAGCAGATCAACAGTTCTATGTAGAGTTTGCTGCTACAGACAATAAAAAAAAATCTGTTTTCAGAAACCTGCAAACCTAGAAACACTTCTGGATGGATTTATGCTTTAGTGGTATTCAAAATACACAATCTAATCATATTCATTCAGACTTACTTTTGTTGTTTACTCCCAAGTAATGCAACATATTGGAACTATTTTGGAATTTTTAAAGCCATCATTTGGATTTGTAAATATTTAAACTTAGATGCTATTACTGTGTATTTCACTTTTCTCTCATCAGATCTGGCATGTTTATTAAAACATTTTCTAATCTTTGAGGATGCAGCCCTGAAATTTCTCGTTCAAATACTTTTGATATCAACACAAGCTGTGACTATGCACTTCAGGAAGAGGCTTTATACATTTTGCTTTGACTTATCTCCTACTTCTGCATGACACAAAGTATCAGATTATGAGAAGAATTTTTGAAAACATCGCGTACCGTTTTATGTTATCAAGATGTACACAATAGTTACGAGTGGTAGTGGTGGTCACAAGGCCATTTAAAACCAGGTAGAATGCTTTCTCATGTGTGTCTGTATAATACTGCTCTGCCATTGCCTCCACACTCCTCATGATCTCTTTTTAGTGGCTGCTTCTTTAAGTACTGCTAATGAGGAGTGGCCTTAGCCTCTGGGCTGTGGATTCATTTGTCCATTTCAAGGTGCGGAAATGTAGTATTTAATCAGCAGGCATTGAGATCAGCAACAGAGAGAGGTGTTTTGCAGACACAGCAGTAGATCAGAAGCAGCAGACCCAGTTTCTATTATTGGTTCTCTTATGATACAGTACTGGGTGGCCAAGGCCAGACTCATTTGTGCCACACCTTCTACATCTTTTACATGAGAAGAATCACTGTGACTCATTTTGCAAGTATATTTTACTTTAAAAAAGAGAAACCTACATTAACGAAGTTCATAAATAAAAGTATTAACGAACCCGGTATTTTCAAAATGTAGGACCTTCAGTTCCCCGCTTTTGTGAACACTGAAAAATGGCAGGTGTCGTTTCATTTCTCCTTCTGTGCTTTTATCCCTATACTGTAATACACACTTGGGGACATTTTCTATCCTCTGCCTCTTGTATGCTTGTGAAATAGCCAGCCTCGATCCCACGCAACTCTATTGCTCTAGTCAAAACTATTGACTTACGCTTGTGTGAAGAGGGACCAGATGTTTCAAAGTTCTGTCCCAAAGTTGGGAAAGAAAATCCTTAAAGTATTTATGTCTCTCATGTTAAACACTGGGCCAAACTCTGGGTAGCTGTATGTTGCCAACAGAACTGCAGTAATCCAGCTCAAATTTGACCTGTTTAAATATTACACTCAACTGATGATTTTTGTTACTGCCTTTTACAGAAATGCTTTTAGTCAATCATTGTGAATCATGTTTGAATACAGCTAAGATAGGGTTAAATGATATAATTTTTTAAGCTTATGGAACATTGCTGGTTTTAATACATTCAGTAGTTGCTGTAAAAATGTTAGGGAAAGACAGGTTTGAACAAAAGTTTTAGATCTGTACTCACAGTTTAAACCTACCTCTAATGGCCTGATTTGGAGCATTCCCAGGATTTCAGAGAGTTATAGTTCACATCTGTGTTTCTAAGTCCTTCATGCATGATTGTTTGAATGTGCACTTTTGGAACAGGTCCACGTCTAATAGGCTAAATTGTAGTTCCCAAATCAGAAGCCACATGGTATTGCCATATATATTTTTATTTTTCCTATTATTACGTAGCCTTCAAATATGATACTGTCAGTCTAGCACACCGGATCAATACAAAACACCAAAGCCTACACTTCCTATCTACCTGCTAATGAACTCACACATTTTGATTTCTAGCAGTGACTTAGTAAAGCATTTGCACAATGGCCATGACGGATACCTCTTTGCTAACTAATAAATTACCAGAGTGCTGAAGCAGATTGGAATTATGCAGGATCCATTAAATTGTACTAGTATGACAAGGGCTGCCAAGGTATAGTTGAGATTCTCTTATTTTTAATATTCATTCAGCTGATCTAATTTATATGTCAATCACAGACTGCATTTACTTGGATTTTACTCTATTTCTCCATTAATTAACATATTTGAGTTTCATGGTAACACATATGGAAGCGTTGACAACAGTATTGCTTATTCCACATGTTAATTATGTATTTGTTCAGAGTAGACTGGTGAACTGTGTGCATGTCTCGTGTTAAGTTTTCATTTCATGTCAAAGGAAAAGTGGAAATGTATTAAGAGGATTTTAATTTTAGATATTTCTTTTTCCTGTAAAACAATCTTGTACATGATTCGTCTGTACCATATGCGTTTGAAAATCTTTTGTTGGCAAGAAGTTTAAAAAGAAAGTAATACTTGCTTCTCAGAAAAGGATTTTTGAACAAAGCAAAGCAATTGTGCTGTTAATGAGAAAGTTAAATGAAACAAATGACAAGGCAAGCAAGAAAAGAAGCACAGCATCATACTCAAGGAATGCACAGGCACTCAATAGCTTATGCAATAGTCCCCATCTGTCAAAGTCAGTAAATACAGAGATTTCACTGGAAATATTCATTGTAATAGGCTGTGGTGCCTATGGCTCCACAAATGCAGGCAACAATCTTTTAGCATCCTTAGTAGATTTCACCTGTAGGCAACTACATGAATTTCGTCACACCTGTGAGACCCAACTGATCAGTATTAGTTTTGTAAACCCCAGACCCTGACAGGTTTGAATATCATTTATTCCAGAAAAAAAGTATTTTGGGAATTGAATCTGTCATGACTCCAGAATAATTTACACCTTTACAGTTTTGTATGTGTATATGTGTGTGCAGGCATGTATACATGTCTCTAAAATCTGTACTTTGTGGATTTGTGTGTGCTTTTGTGCATATATGCATACACTATACTCATATATGCATAAAATTACCTTGTTCAGTAATCATTACTGTCGTAATCACATAGAGTTTAAGTTCGGGGTATATAATCTTTTTTCCTGAACATTGTTCCAACCATTTTCTTTGGTGTACTTTTTCGAAATGAAGGTCTTTATGTTTCATTGAAATGTTTGGGTTTGTATTCACTTGCATTTGAGAGGAGAGCCACTACAGTTGCTTTGTTGAGGAACATGGCTCTTTCCAGAGCTCTGCATAGCTTGAAAGAGAAAATAAATGCACTTTTTTTTGGGAGTTCTTTTTCTTCTAGAAAGCATACGCAAGAAAAAAAAATTAACTTTCTCTCTGCTTTTTCTCCCGAATGAGAAAGTAATTAACAGCACATGTTCGGCCATTCACTAAAGGCTACGATAAATGATTTACTATTTTCAAGCTAATGAACCGAATGCTTGATCTAAAAAAAGGAGAGTATTTATGATTCTATTAATCTTCTAGTTATGACCTTCCAGATCAAAGATCATCTTAGCTTCTGGGTCCCTGATCCTGAAATTTGCTGAATGTATTGAAACTTGTTCTCTTAATTCATGTCCCCAGAGGTGATCAGCACCTGGCAGTAGCAGGCTTTCAGGAAGCTGCCCAAAGGACAAAAACTGGGGTGTTTTTTTTTTTATTTTGAGTGACACACCAGGAAAGCACGGTGGTGTCACTGCAGCTCCACACAGAAGTATAATAAAAAAACCCAGCGCAAACCAAAATCAAACCAAAGAAATACATAGGCTTAGGTGGCCTTGCCAGGCTAATGTAGTACTAATCACAGATTTGTATTCCGAGACAATAGTTCAGGATTGGAAATAAACTGCTTAGAGAGCTTTTGATATCCTTATTGTCATCAGAGGGGTTCTAAAAACAGATAAGATACACACATCTGCCAGGAACAACTACATATTTTGAGTCACGTATTGGGGCAGGGGAGTGAGAAGATGAACTCGAGGGACTTATTTTCTCTGAGTCCATATTCAGGTTGCTCTGAATGCAAAAGCTCAGCCCCTGCTAAGGAATCTTATGATAGTCAAGGGCCATGACACTTCATTAGCTCTGCACCCAAAACTCCCACTGAAGCCAATTATTCAATCTAATTTAACAAAGACCACAGCTTCTCTGTGCAATTGTTGGTAACCATCAACAAACTGATTCATCTACAATTGGGCCAAATGTTACAAAATCTGTTTCTGAGTTCTTGTTTGTACCCCTATCATAAGATTACACCAAAATTAAAGCATGCAGTACTTGAACTAACTTCAAAGGCTGAGCTTGCACTTCGAGCTAGTTCAGCCTTTTTATTGGTTCATGTTTTCCATTTGGCTTCAACATTCTGTTCCTTACTGATGCCCTTCTAGAGTTTCATTTACAAATATTACGTCCCTGGTTAGCTAGCCATTCTAATAAATACTGTGTTGGAGGCTATGGATTATAGTAATCTCATGCCTCCTGCTTGGAAAAATGCTGCAATTTTCCCAGACGTTTACATGTAATGCCATATTGAACACGGACAAATTTGTCTTAGAGAGATGTATTCTGAACTCACTTAATCACAATATATTTAACTAAGGTTGCTCATGCTGTTGTCTATTGCCAGTTTTGCTAATCATGAAGCTCAATGCAGTAGAAATCTGAGATACATAATTTCCTAATTAGATTATTTCAAACAAAAGAGTAAAGACAAAACAGGCTGGTTTAAGTACATTTAGTTTTAAAAGTTTATGCCTGTAACAAGTTTGTTAAAAAAACACGAACAGATGATCTGACTACTTCTCGGAAGCCTCACACTTCTGACCGTGCCTTGCTTTTCAAACCTGAGACTACAACCCAACATTAATTTTAGTTCCACTGGGGCTTTTGTAGTCACAGACTCCTTGTCTGCTGTGACTTCAAGTGTCGCCAAAGTTATGATTGCAAAGAAAATCTATTATATCTGCAGTACCACAAACATCAAATAAAAGCTACGGAGCCTTTAGACAACATAGCAATCCTAAGCTGATATGTTCTTCCCACACCAAAATAAACAAAAACAATGGCATTTTTTAGAAAAAGAGGATATTTTTTATTAGGCCAGGTGATGTAATTGGAAACAACAGACAAGCTTTCAGGCTCACAATGTGTTCACCAGGTCATAAAGAGGTCAAGAAATACATCATCTCTTGGGTACTTGTTATTTTATTTTTGGTTCTTTGTTTATGAACTTTCTCTTTGTAAACGGACACCATTTTGTTGACATGACTGCAGTATGATAGCACAAGTCACAATATATCTGAAAGAGACACCCTCCTTCCTTCTAGTCTGTCATTTCAGACCCAGAAAGGAAAATTTGCCAACATCTCGCAACACTTTTTACCATGTCATCACCTCAACGTGAATTAAAATAGACTAAAATGAGAGTTTTAGAAACCAATGAGAAAAGGTCTGAAAACTTGCCATAGAAAACAATTGAAAAAGTGGCACTTTACACATGAAGTGGGCCTGGGTTTTTTGTGTCAGAATGAGCTCCTTATTGTACTGGGTAAATAAAACAGAGGGCATAGATGTCTCTAAAATAAATCCCATAGCTGTATATTTTAAGGTGTCACTCCCCTGGGGTTCAGTTCCTAACCTGAGCAAGGCCTCGTCTCCTCTTCACTCAGCTCACTCCTCTGAGAGGAGCACACTGAGCCAAGAGCTGCCCAGAGTGAGTCTGTTGAACTTAACCAAGGAAGGGGCCAAATGTAGTGTCTTGTGGAGAGTAAGCCAAATATTCTGTTTGAAGGAGGCTTTCCCACTACGCAGTCACTGATTTATACCTTAAGGTAAGATGGGCTGTCATTTTCTGACAGCATTAACTCTTTGAACAAAATGATAGCTGTATGAACAGCAGCAGTTGGCCACTTTCCACTTTCCTGGAGGTCAGATGACCACTGGTCACATTTAGGACAAATAGAACAACAGGTCTGATCTAAACTCCATTCAGGTATGAAGAACACTCCTTCTTTCAATGGCTTTGGACTTCTGAAGGGTACCCATGAACCTTATGCTCAGATTTACTGTAACACATCCATGATCAAGGAGAACACTGGCAAATGCACCAGGTACTTGTGTGTATAGGCTCACCAGGATTGCTGGGCAGGTCATGCAGACATTGTCTCCCATATGATAGTTTCCATATGGTAGATGATGTTTGTAGTTGGAGAATTTTGCCTAGTGTGAAACCAAAGCATGTCACAGCACATCAACTGAACTGTGCTTTGAAAAGGACTGTGAAACCCTTGGCCTATTGTCCTTGTGTTGTGGTCCTTGCTTTCATTGTCAAATGGAGAAACTATTCCCATGCTATTCCTACCCTGGATGTTCTCTGGAGCTGAACCCAAGCTAGGCATGCTTGTGGTCTACATCTGATGGGCTGTCATTTGCTGAGGCGGAACTGCAGAGACCAAATTACATATAACAACTTTGTGTTGACTGGAGTATTTGTCTGCGAAGCTAGTTTAACTCCATAGGTTCATGTCTGGAAAAAAAAGGGATGAAGAATGGAAAAACTTTCCCAGAGTAAGGCACCTGTCAGCAAAAAAAAGAAGAGAAGCAACAGTATAAAAATCTTCTCTCTGATGACTTTATTTCCATTTCAACAGGCTACATAACATTTAAAACCACAAAAGACAAAAGAATCCTGCCATTATTTTAATGGATTAGAGCTAGGAACAGGGCCTGGAAGAAGGTATTTTGGCGGATGTGCTTTTCTTCTAAGAAATCAGATGACGTAGAACGTTTCTGGCAATGAATGATGACTTACACTTATCTAAGTCAAACTTTTAGGTAAGAATGACAGATATATCATGTATTACTTGGTTAAAAATCCAGTTTATCTAAACCAGGTTGCTGAAATAAGCAGTGTGTCTATTTCAGATAGGTCCTCTGAACCTGCAGGACTTCGGAGTGAGAACAACTAATACAGAACCATGCTCCAGCTCAGGGAAAAGAAAGTGGAACCCCCCTCCCACATATAAATGTTAATGTCTAAGCTGTGGAATCTGATATGGTTTCCAGTTCTTGGGCCCAAATGCAAACATCTTGACCACAAACTGAGAACTTGGGAAATAGCAGAGACTCTATTTTTAACAATACATCTCACTATGGTACCAAACACAAGATCATTCACATAATTATAGCACTATTTGATGTATATAAAAATACAGAAATCTATCTCTTTATAAGCTGAACAAAACTTAAGAAATTGGTTTTTTTGAGATTTTTCTGTTTCAGAAGCATGCATAAGATCAACAAAGGCTTGTGAAATCCCTCTCTGCTTCATTTGTTCTGATTTGAATTTCAGCTTTTTTTTTTTTCTCCTTTGTTTATAATCCCCTTTTTGGAAGTACAAAAAATATTTTTCTTCCCCTTACTAATTTTGACTTTTTCCATTTAGGAATCATTGATTCACCCTCATTTTCTGTGCAGCTTCCATTCCAATTCTGTTAAACAACTTCTTGTGCCACAATATATTTGTTTGTTCCACAGCACCATTGATTGATGTTGACACAGCCCTGGTAAGAGTGTATTTGATGAGTTAATTTCTGGCACAGAAACGAGAGGAGGAGCACAAATGCATTCATTTTCATATATGGCACATGGCATTGTTAATTTTTTTTTTTCTTTTTGTGATAGAGAGGTAGATTTTATAATAAACTATTTAGGAATGCAGCTGGCTCAGAGGATTGCTGATGTCCCATGTGATCTTTTTCCAGTAGACTTTTGGTTCTAATTTGATCCAGATTATGATTATCTAAAGATTTTTTTTGTGGCATATACAAAATCACTTGACTGTCACAGTCCTAGTCGGCTCCAGTCCACTCCAAAAAAGTACAGTCCCAAGTATCACAGCTGGCAGTCTTTGTGGAAAATACAAGGATTCACCGCCTAAATTTTCTCTAACTAAAGTCAGAGGTAAATTTTATGTTAAATTTCAGTGAAGCATACGCAGATTAATGCCTTCCTTCAACTCCTCAGAAGATGATCACTTTCAAGGACACCATGAAGAAGTGTCAAGTGTTCCTGGCACTACAGTATTTTGGGGAGGAAAAGAGGACTGCAAACTCTAGTTTGGAAACTGTGGCACCTTTTGAGCAAATGGTCCTAATATTCATGCCCCAAAGACAACTGCACCAGGTGCCAGAAACTTCACAGACTGGGCTGACTGTGTAAGAACTGACTGCTGTCGTCCGTGTGCTGTATGCCTCAGTGTCTCAGAAGGTTTATTTGCTATAACGTACATGGGTGTACGGCATCAACTTGGACCCAGAACCACCTTCAGTCCTGCAAGCCACTCAGAAATTGGAGTGATAGGAAGGAACAACCTGCACTGACTTCATGGACCTGCTTATTTCTGCCCTCCTTCCACAGCTCTTCTTCCAGTTTTCCTTATCCTGTTTTATCCCTAATTTGCATAGTCCCAAACTGCCCTTTATACAGAACAATAAGGAGTTGGCTGTATATTCCACAGTAATGACGCCGAAGAATAATAACAATTAGCACTTCATTTAGAATCTTAACTATAACACAAAGTATCTCAGGCACATGGGGAAACTGGTCACATAGAAAAGAATTTAATGACCTGGCCAGCCATGAAGTAAGCTATTGAAAACAGCAATCAAGATTTTGTTATATGTAGACCTAGATCCATCCACCAAAATGTTCTGTCCTACCAAGATTGCCGTTTACAGGAAAATTCCTCATATATAATTTATAATGATGGTAGCCATGAAATGTGCTACACTTTTATTCCAATTAATTTCATGTTTTGGTTTTTGACATTGCGTAATACGAGTGCAAGTTGTGTGGAGCTTTTAAGATCCCCTAGACAACTCTCCCTGACATTTATTTCCTGATCTCACTGAATGACTGTGTGAGCTCACCTTAGGACCAGCATGGGCCTTGAGGGCCTGGGTATTTCTTTAGACACCTCATTCAAGTTATAGATATATATTGTCATTTTTTTTCTGCATGACATCATTAATGCTTGGCTTTTTGTGCTAATCGACACAGAAAAACTCTTGGACAGACATTCGTCGTTTTGGTCTCAACTATTGTAACAAAGTTTTGTTCGCTTTGTGGAACAGTGTCGAAATTGCATCTCTTCAGACTACTGTTACAAAGACCATTCTCCCAGCTCGTAGCCGCAGCTGCATAATTTCTCTCTGTAATTGTCTACTGATGCTTTCCTTTTCTTTAATCCCATCAAAGGAAAAGCAACTTCTCTTCAGTTTTAAGGGCCCATCTCTTCTGTCATTTGATGTCAGGACCTGCTGGCTTTGGCAAGGGAGTGCAAGGTTTGAATGAATACCTCGCTGCACAGGAGGGGCTTCAGATTTTTCCAAGGCAGGAATTTATAGCATGTAAATCCCATAGAGACTCCCCTGGAATAAAAACAATGGCAATACCATATGCAGGTGGCCATTAGGTGGAAACATATGTGCCTCATTTCCAAGAAAGGTACAAAATCCAGCTGAAGCATATCTAGAAAGGATTAGAAATTGCTATTTTTTTTTTTGTTTGTTTCTAGGCTTGGTCAATGATCCTTAGCAAACACTATAACGATTATTATTTCACGTATTGTGCTCTTATGGCCGTTTGAGTTTGATGGCCACTCCTGAGACCCGGAAAAGCGACTGCCGTGTGTGGGAAGCGAGCAGGGCACTGCTTGGTGGGGTTGGCAGTGAGCATGTAGAAGTGCGAGGGCTCCTGGCTGGCGTGAGGGCTACAGCTCAGCTCAGCATGGCCCTGCTCATCCTGGTTGGCTTCACTGAGGTACCTGCCTCTGCCCTGCACCCCACGCGGGTGCAGCCCAGCGCACCCTAAGGTGACCCAGAATGGCTCGGGTTGGAACGGACCTTGAGGCCCACCCAGCTCCTCCCCCTGCCACGGGCAGGGACACCTCCCACCAGTCCAGGCTGCTCAAGGCCCCGTCCAACCCGGCCTTGCGCGCTTCCAGGGAGGGGGCATCCACGGCTTCCCTGGCAATTCTGTGCCAGTGCCTCACCACCCTCTCTCGGCAGTGGCAAGGACGGACAACGCGCCGCCGCCTGCCCTCCCCCGCGTTCCACTCGGCACCCCGCGGGTCCCTGCGCGCGCACTGCGGGGTTTGGCCCGCGCCGCTCGCCGTAGCGGCCCGCGCCGCGCATGCGGGTGGCGGGGCCGCAGAGGTGCCCGGGCGGCGGCGCGGAAGGACGGAGCGGGGCGCGCTGAGGTGAGGTCGCGCTCTTCACCGCTCCCCCCAGGCCGCCTCCACTCCTCGGCCGCGTCCCTTCCCTGCTCCCCGCTCCGTTCCCCCGCTGCATCCCCCGCCCCAGCGGCCCCGCTCCTCCCGGCGCCGCCGCCCGTGACCTCTGCGCGTCCCTGAGGGCGGCGGGGCCGGGCCCTGCGGTGGCTGCGGGCGGGGGCAGCGCCGGGCCAGGCTGGGGGGGGGGGCGCGTTTGCGGTGCCTCCTGAACGTGCACGGTGCGGGCGGCACTGGGGCCTCTGGGGCGGCACTGGGGCCCGGCGGGTCACCGAGTTCCCTGAGCTGGAAGGGACCAACAGGGAGCATCGACTCCCAGCTCCAGTCCCCACATCGTTCACACGGTGTGTCTGAGGGCGTTGTCCAAATGCTGCTCGAATATTGTCAGGCACCGTGAGTGCTTCCCCGAGGAGCTATTCAGTGCTCCACCACCCTCTGGGTGAGGGTCCTGTTCCTAATATCTAACCTAAACCTCCCCTGGTACATCTTCCTGCTGTTCCCTGCGGGCAGCCCTGCCACTAGGCTTTGCCTGGTGCCTGGGAAGCCGCCAGCATCGAGACCCGTGGGGTCTTGGTACTATTTCTCCAAATAGGAAAAAAATTCCATAATGCAATAGGGTTTGCATTTACTTTAAAAAAAAGAACCATAAAGCAGATCCAGAGGTGCGCACTTTTCTTTAGAAATGAATAAATCATGATCAGTGTCCTGAATCAATTGCATCTATGTTCTGATGTGAATAGCAGGCCCAGAATGGTGGATCCTGCAGGGAGGGAGGGATGTAATGTGAACAGTGAAGGTCAGTCCGTGATTACTGGATGTAAGCAGTATAAAAATTTATGGAGAATCATGTCATAAACAGGTTGACCTTGAATGTTTTCCCTTAAATACTCTTGCTGAAACAGGGAAAGAATTCTGTCGCTTATATAGTGGTTATTATTGCACAATGCAAAAAGCACAATCTCTCTAGAGTACAGTTACAGAAAATCATTGAAGCAGTTTCTCGTCTCAGAGTTCTCTTTTTTTTGTTTATTTTGTTTTTTAGAAAATCTAATCACCATGTCATCTGCACTGTTGCCTAAGCCACAAATGCGGCGCCTGTTGGCCAGGCGGATGAAGTTTCACCTATTTGGGGCATTTTTTGTATCTCTGGGATGTGCAGCTCTGTACAAGGTGAGATCTGCAGTTATTCAATTATAAACTGGACTCATTAGACTCTTTTAAGAATTCATAATATTTTTCTGTTGAGATTTGGTTGAGCTGTTCATCAGAAAGCTTTAGTAATGTATTTTCTTAAGCATGTTTCCAGAACATAAATAAATCTTCCTAATCTTAATTTGTAGAAATAATATGAATAACCTGATGCTTTAAGCTGTGTGATCGAGATCATGCAGACCTTGAGTCTCCTGGTGCTAGACTACTCCATCATTCGCACGATTGATGCACATTAACTTCAGATAGTATGTCTGTCTTTGTCACAGTATCTGAGACTTGAGAGAGTTGACCCAGTATTTTATTTCTAGACTTGAGAAAACTTGCTTATAAGCAGTTTGAAAAACCCATCCTTCACACTGAAGATACCAGTGTGGGAAGGGCTAGCATGGTCCTTTTATCCTTTCTTTTGAAGTAGCATGTGGAAGTGGAGCATTACATTTGCATAAGAACCCACTTAGGGATTGCAGTTTGCATTTCATGGTCCTTAAGAGACTTCTGACAAAGCTAAGAGTGGTAGTTGTTCTTGAGTGCCTTGCTAAATAATTCTCAGATTTCATACACAAGACAAAGCAGCACAGTTTGAATTACTGTGGAGGAGCTGGATTTTGGTTTGCCCATTGTACTCATTTATCTACTATTTGAATACTAGGGAAGCTATTGATAAAAGTGACTAGAAATTAAATTAATTTCAGTTAGTTTATCACAAAATATCACAGTTGACTTAAACTTCTCAAAGATCAACAAGGATCTATCAGAAACAATAGTTAAACAGTTTAACAATAGTTAAAGCTAAATATCTGCTAAAAACATCTGTTAAGAGGTAGCCAGGCTTGTTTGTGGGTAGACTTACTGTGTTTTTTTTAAATAGTCTGTGGTTTTATACCTTATGTGGCACCCATGCAGGAACACACTGGTAAGGCTGCAGACCCTCTTTAGGACAGGTAACAGATCTCAGTAGTGATCTACTTTGTTAGATGTTAAATACTGTTGGACAAACCCACCTTGATCTTCCGTTCACCTTTTGTGGGGCTTTTTCAGCATATCCCTATGCTTCAGGTGAATGAGAATCCAAGGAGTCAGGATTGTGTCTTTTTATGTCAGCGAGCTGTAAAATTGTCCTGGCAGGCTTGTAAAATTTTACCAGGTTTCTGGAGTTGACCTACAGTGTAACTCAAATATAATACATTGGTTTAGGATGCCATTTTATCTGGAGTTATAGTTTTGCAGCACATGCATAATTGCATGTTTTACATATAAAACTATTAGCAGGGAGGACATTAGACACTTGAGTGTCAATGGAGGTGGAGTGTTTCTGGATCTTAAAACTTTAATGTTCTATCTTGTAACGGACTTTGTTTTTAAGGTTTCACTCCAGACATTTGTTTTCCTGACGAATTGTCAGATAGCCTGACCTATGCATTTGCACAAGAATAAAGTAATATTTCACTAATTTGAGTGAAAGGCTTTTTACACTGATATCGACTGATACAAATCATAGCACTTAGGAAAAAAATGTGTTTGTAAAGCTTTGCAAACTTCCTTTTTCTGTGTGTTACTTTACAGTTTTTAGTTGCTGAGCCCAGAAAACGAGCTTATGCAGAGTTCTATAAAAACTATGATCCCATGAAGGACTTCGAAGCCATGAGGGCAGCTGGTGTGTTTGAGTCCGCACCACCTAAATGATGGTAACCTGCATTTACAGGTGATAAGCTACTCTGCATTAGAACAAGAGGATGTAGATTGTTTCAGTGAAACATTGTGCTTCTATTTGGAGGTTCTTTTGTTTTGATCAAATAGAAGGGTGCTCTCAAAGGGAAAGGATACCTGCTGCACTCGAGAGAGCTCTGGGTAATAAAAACATGAAGAAATACAGCAACTGGGGGGGAATAAGGGCAGAGTAGGAAGGTCCTGAATACCTTTTGAGTAATGTGTTTAACTTGTGTGAGATTTGCACAGGATGCTACCAGCCCTTTCCCTCCTCACGCAGCCACATTCAGAACAATTCTGTCTTGGCTTGGAGAGGAGACAGAGGTCTTGTATAAAGCTCTAAGACTTGCCTGATGTCAGTGTTATATTGATGCTGTCACATCTTGAACTGCTTTGCTTCAGGCTGTCTGTGTCTATTGATTATGTACATGTGGTGGTATGGTGAATGACAAAATGGAGAGGCTGTTTCTTTCTCATAGCACATACCTTAATGTAAGAAAGGGACAGCTTCCATACATCCTTTTGTCTTTTAAAGTTGGTGAGAGGAGGAAGATAACTAGTCAGGAAGGGAAATATATTTAAATACATTCACTTATGTATAAATTGCAGTGACACACAGCTCTGTGTATGAATACTCAGGTTGTTGCCCTACGGAATTAAGCTTACATAGAACTTTTTGTTCATGATGCTGTTTTCCTAGCAGAGAACACTGCCTTTTGTGTGAAGACTACCAAACTTTGTTCTCCCTAACGTCTTATCATAACACCAGGGTAAAAAAAGCCTTGATTTCAGCCTTGTTGTAGTTATTAATAAGCACATAATAAACTGCACAAGCTCACGATGTGACAACTCAATAAAGAATTCCTCCCCCCCTTTGTGATCCAGATTTCTTACATTCAGTTCTCTGCTTCTCTTAAAATGACTTCAAACTAATCTGGAATGATAGCTTTTTCATTCTTTTGGAATGTTTTCATATTGTGATCATTACGTGATAATCTGTGGCTCTAATTATCCCAGCCAGCTGGATTTTCTCAGGCTGTTTGCTTAAAGCAGCAAGATTGAATAAAACATTTGTACTTAACACTATTAATACTGAATTCTGTTGGGTGACAATCTGCAATTATCTGGTTTCTGCATAAGGCAATTACATTAAAGAAAGCAGAGCTCCAGCTCTTCTAACGAATGTGAAAAGAAAAGGTGGTGGTATCTTTTTTTTTTGTGAGAGACAGAAACTTCTGTATTTTAGCTATGACTGCTGTAAAGGTAAATAATGAAATTATAAATTTAGTTGGTTTTAGTCCTAGTGGTTCTGCATCTGGTTCGGTCAATGGCTGATATATGGGCACTTTTAGGCACTAGAATTGCATTCTTTAGTCAGATGGCCTTCATCAGAGTATTTGGAAAGGCCATCTGGTGGTAAAACCATTTGAAACAACCACTGTCAACAAGGATGCATGTTGAATATTTAATTGGAATCTTGAGCAGGATTTTTTTCAGTGCAAATAGAGCTCCACTCTCAGTTAGCTTGTGTTCCCATTTGCAGCTAAAAACCCCCACAACATTGCACATTGTGTGCAGCTGTTAAAATTAAATATTTCCTAAATATTTCTTCCATTCCTTAATTACACCAGCTCAAATAAAAACATGAAAGCCAAATCCTTATATGTGATTTCGTTTGAATTGCTCATGCTCCTTATTCCTTTGCCTGTTTATATAAGAACTGCTGGTTTTCACTCCTTCATAGTAGAAAGAGGTTGTGGTTATTTTGTGCCTGCATGTGAATGCATCATTAGAAGAAGGGGAGAACAATGCCAGTGTTTCAGATGTTCTGAAAAGACTGAAAAGGACAAGTACACCGAACAGATGGAAGGCATTTTCATTTGCCTCAGTAGCTTAAATCTCAACAGTAGAAGTTGGATGGAGGTTGAATTTGGTGCTTTTTTTTGGTACAATTACCGAAAGTGTTCAGTGTTCATGCATGCTCTACATCTCCCATTTTACTGGAATATATTCTGTATGCAGCAGTAAATGCAGCGGTTTAACCTCATGTAATACTCTCTGGAATCAGTACTTAGCCCCAAAATTGAAGAAAGGGCAGGGTAGCCAGGGAGGAGACCATGAATTATGGTGTCAGCTTGGAACTCCACCCAGAGATTTTCCTGCTGATCATGTAGGCAACTTGGTACTTAGGTGTGAATTTTATCTACTTGGCACGGACTTTACTGATAATGGAAACAAAGTGCAAGTCCAAATTTGTGGATTATCCTACCTCTACAGTGTGCTCAGTGATAGAATAAAGGGCAAGCTGAGAGTTGGTGCTAACCACTTGCATTACTCTTGTCATGGAGCACAGCTGGTCTTGGATTGTTTTCAGTGTAATGTGGAGGAGAAGCAATTTGAATTTGGTTTTCTTCCTTCCTTGGTAGTTTGCCTACACCACTTGTTTCCTCTCTGGCTCCTATCTGAAAGCTGCATTCCTTTCTCTTTCAGGCCCTTAGCAAGATTGATTCAGTTATCAGTGCAGCATGTATAGTGAGTCTGATGTGCTGTGCAGTATTGTTCCAGCTTTTGATTTGTTCCATGTTTCACTTCTGTTTGCCACATGAAGGTTGTGTGAATCTTAAACCATCAGGAAATAACGGGGGAATTCCTGTAGACTAAACCACCACATAAACATTTCTGTCTATTGCTTTGCATTCATACATACTAATATGTTTACTTAGAGCATGAAGTTTGTACAACATAACATAACTAATTTTTTTTTTATCTTGCAGATCCCCTTCAGTCCAAGGAAACTTGATGACCGAACCTTATTTGTTCACTGAATTGTAAAGCATCCTGCACTTCAGTGCATGGCATGCTCTGATGTAACTCAATAAATAAAATACATATGTCAGTTGTGCCTAGTTGTCTTCATTAATGTCAGGATGCTTAAATGCTGGAAAGAGGGGGAGTATGCAAGTTGTTACAGGAAGGGAGAGGCTGGATTTCTTTCTGGAAGGGTCTATGTTACCTCTGACTCCAGAAGGTGAACTGACCTTGAGATGAGTGAATTTGGAGAGGAAGTCTGGAAATATACTGGCCAATCTACCTATCTTTTTTTCTGCTGCCATCACTGTATTGCCTTTCTTACAGCTTCAAACTGTTACATCAAGACTTAAAAATAATTGTGCTGATGCTCGCTCTTATGCAGGTGTCCTGGTTTCGGCTTGGATAGAGTGTGTTACTCTAATGGGAAAATGACTGAGCTGCAAGGTATATTCACATATATTTAATCTACAAGGGGAAAGAGGGTAAAAGTAGGCAAAATAAGAAATACTTATTTTAGGGTACTTTGTATGCTGTTCTAGACATGAGTCATCTATTTCTTAGCATCTGAAAGTACGCAGCTAAGCATAGTTTTAATCTCTGGTAGTTCTGTGTAGTCCAAGACCTAATGCTCTGCCTTCTGCCATTGTATCCATCATTGGGCACATGCTTTGTGCATTGCCTGTTGCTGAGGTTGAAGGTGGTCCTAGAACTGTAGCTCTTGATTACTGCATGTGGGTTCTAGGAGAGGAGTAAAAGCTGACTGTGTGGAAGGAGGGAAGGCTTTGTGTGAAGAAGCCATGACAAATTAAGTCATTTGTGTTGTATTTGAGGGTCTTCAATTCAAATCCTGTTTGGAGTAACTCCTTATTTTAAATGGATCATTAACTACTTAACACTTAATAGGTATCCGTGAGCAACGTGTGAAGTAATGAAAACACACAAGTGATGTACCCGATCCAGCAGTTACAGAGCAATGTGGGATTTTCTTTAAACTTTCCTTTAAGCGAAGACAGAATTTGACAGTGGTGAAAGGGAAACCAGAGCGTCACAATAGCAAGTGATACCCGTTTATCTTCCCAATGTACAGAATAAACATCGTATGCTGTGAATTACTAACATTTTCTGGAGCATGTCTGCAGGTTTAAACAGCCAGGGTCTCCAGTCATACGGGCAACTTTGGAGGCAAAGAAACTTGTTACTGCCAAGTGTGCTGCCTGATAAATAGACCCAACTTCCCTTGCAGCTCCAGCCCCTTTATTCTTCCCAGTCACTGTCAATTCATTTACTTCTAAAATCCAAGTTTCTTCTACTTTAGCTCAGGACAGCTATTGTTGTAGTTTGTGTTCTTTCAGTTACCAGCATGTGCTGATTTAAAGAAATAAAGAAAGTCTTGTGACTGTAGACAGCTTTTTGACCATACAGCAGAGCTCAGAATGTCTCTAGCCAAATGTATTCAACAGCAAAGAAAGGCGAGCTAACTTTTATGTCTCTGCTTTGAGAGTCCATAGGTTATAATTGTTGCTTTCTGTATAACATGGTTTCACACTGGGTGCAAAGCAACTGCTTCCTGTCAGCAGGCAATGCTGACCAACACATAAATTGCTTTCCTCTGGAGTGGGAAGGGAGGGCAAAGCTGGGTACCTAACGAACAAAGGCATTGAAATCAGCACCCACCCATCAACTTTCCTTTTTTTTTTTTTTTTGTCTTTTTTTATTCTTTTCGCCTTTGCCAGCAAGACCTCAGCTAATCCTGTCTTACAGTTAGGAGTGGGACTTAGCATAGTACAAGAAAGAGCTGTGTGATTTAGACCCTGATCACCTGCTTGTTATGGGGTCTTGGCATGCTGTTTCTAGGAGATGCAGGGCTGAAAAACATGCTTCTCTGCTCCGAGACCATCCCAACTGTCTGTAAAGGCTTTTGCTATATTTATGTATGAAATAATACATAAAAAGGAATTGTTTGACCTAAACTACTTTGGGAAAGGTCTTGCCGTGTATAAGGCTGACCATGCCTTCCAGTTTTTGCCTTGCTTACTTTGTTCTGAAGTGTTTGAGAAATGATTGATTGTTCTGGAAGCAAACTAAAAAGATGATAGATTTGAAGTTGTGAGCGCTCCAGGTCTAAAAGCGTTATGAGAGTAGGCATGTTTTAAGAGTACACGTTGGAGTGCTTTAGCAGCTAAGTACAGGCAGCTGCTCTTCGGACAACTTTGTTTTCATGGTTCACACAGATCTTATGTAGGAGAGGCTGATTTATATGCTGTCTCCACATGCTTCCATACATGTGGTCAGAAGGGGGAGAAGGAACCTGCCTAAATGCAGTAAAGATGCTAGCTTTCTTCATTGAAGAGTGTAATTTCAGCAAGTGTTTACTCCAGGAGAATATAATTCAGGAAAAACACAAATGTATCTTAAACACTAACTGCAATCTACAACCTTTTAGAAATTAAACTGTGGCCATCCCTCATTTCTTTCAGGTGTGTTTGCATCCTCTCTGCTGGTTTGCGTACTATAGAAATAATGAACAGATCAGGCTAATTCAAATGGTGCTGTTTTGATTCAGTTAGTCACAAAAGCATAAAACTTTTCAGCACATGTCTATTTGGCAGGCTAATAATCAGTTTTTACTTCCAAAGTATTGTCACGATTGATTCCATTTTCTGGTACCTGACAAAGTCCAGTGACCAAGTGGAATCTAATGGGGCCTACGTGAAGCTTTTATGTCTGCTGTCACTGTTCTACACAATGATCTGTTAATTCCAGTGTAACTGAATGACCAAGTAGCTCACAAAAACAAGTATTACAGGAATAGCTTTATTATCTTTAAACAATCTCATTATATTACAATTTCTCCACCAATATGCAAAATTAGAAGTATTAAACTATTTCCATAAAATATTCAGGAATGAAGCATGAGTGTATATATACATGTACATTTTTTAAATAGTGTTATTCAAACAATGACTAAGTTATTAAATCACTGTATGAAATGTTGATAATGGATGGGCTTATTTCACATTCAGGAAAGGACAACGCAGATCCCAGGCTTCTGTATTTTCAGTACACAAGAGACATAGCTTTTAGAAAACACTTTTAACACAACGGAACTCAAGAGAGAAACATTGCAGTTACTACATTCTTATTTACTGTGCACCTAGTCATCTCAGGTATGCATAGAAGTTATTAACTATAAAGCATATGTATCTGCTCCAAATGATGATCAGATTTTGTTCCAGTTCTTGTCTCCAATTCTGACCGCGTTCAGGGATCCCCAGAAAAAAATCATGTCCATAAGTACATAGAAAAGGGAGAAAAGTAACACGCAGAGCTGAAAACCAAGTACGCTTTGCTTTTGGTTTTTTTTTAAATAAAGCTACCATGGCCAGATTTGGTTTCTAAAGTAATCCCAGTGTGCCCAGAGACAGTGCCTTCTTGTCTACTACAAACAAAACCATTTGAAAAAATAAGACTCTTAGAAAGCTCATATGTCTTGATGTGTTTAACATCATATTCATAAGTGTATCGTGATGGCATCATTAACTGTTACTATAATTGGAGCCTGTGGGTCCATGCTTTTCATTCAACTTGGAAAAAAAAAAAAGTCTTACTTTGCTTAACACAAAAATATTGGAGGGGTCATGTTTCCAAATATCCCTGGTCTTATCTGTTCAGAGATGATAAGCATAAAATGAACTAGGGCTTAAGTGAGCATATAATATGCAGTGGTGGCAGATCAGAAGTAAGCGAGACCCACCAAGGCTGTACTCAGCACCTGCACATTGCATTGAGCTCACAGATTTTTTTTTAAGGAGACTAAGCTCTGTTTCTTAAATTTTTGAACTGCATGTTACTGGCTTCCAGGGAACAACCAGACAATGCTTTATGTCATATATATATATATATATATATATACACACACTGAAAGTCTGTCTGAATATTCGATGATGGATAAAATAAAAGTTTCTGTATACAGAGAGTTTTAAAAATAAATTCACGTTGTACTTCATGTTTTGTTCTCCAAACCACACAAAGGCACTAGTTTACATTAAGGACTAATGTCCTGCAAAACTTCAGTCAAATAGAGGAAGCTATTTTTAAGGTTAAAGTGGTGCTAAAACCCAGCTGTCACTAGTAACTTAAACCAGCCACACCGGGATTTTCAGATTTAGTGGGGGAAAATGTTTTGCCTCAGGACATACAAGTTGGGGGAGTGCGCGTGTGTGGGGGGGGAAGACTCAGCCTTGAGCAAGTTTTTACAGCTGAGTTATAAACTTGGTTTATAACAGAAACTGACAGACCCTAAAATATGATATAGTAGATATTGATATGCATTTTTTGTGTGTGTGGCAAAAATGTCTGTATGCATGTAATTATTCCTTATTCTTTGATTTTTGGTTATTGAAAAGAAAAAGGATTTTGGCTGTGCCTTTTGCTTTGTTCGTTTGCTAGAACACGTTCCTCCAGCACTAGTATTTTGGCTAGGGAGCAGGAATGTTGTCAAGATTAGAGAAGCTATTGGGCTTAAGTTTGTTATCTCCTACCGCCTCAAAAATTATATGCATCTCTACTTGATGTAGGTTACTGCAGAGAAAGCATTACTTTCGAAATGGTAAAGTATGACTATACTCGCCACAGATAATTATTAATGAAAACCTTTCCTCAAGGCTTTATTTTTCACCATGGTGAATTTGCTGACAAATACTTGGGCAAAACTTGGATCAACTACGTACTGATACATTTTCAGTGTAGTTGGAAGGTGTTCGGTAGCCACAGGTTGCAGTGCTGGCACTGTCGTGGTGCTGGGAGGGAGGTGATAAGATGTCTTTGTGATGTACTCCACGAGGCGGTTGTACTGTTGTTCCGAGAGTCTCTCTCTAGCTCCATCTGCCTGAAATTAGAAAACAGAAAGTGATTACTGAACTTAGTAGTAACAATAATAATTTCCACATTATTTTCTGTAGTTAAAAATCTTCCTTTCTGGGATTTTACAATAGTTCAGTGGATGTTTCAGTCAACAGTGTTCTCCCACAGTTTAGTGCTTGGTGGATCAGTCCTCTCCTTTGCTGTTTTGCACATGTCTGAGAAGCTCTAAGTCTGCCATAAAAAAAAATAAGTGGTTTTGAGAATTTCAGTGATAGACTCCATACACCTTGCTCAATAATAGATCTTTACAATAGATCAACTCTTCGTAGCCTGGAAATGCGTCTGAACCCCTTTTAGAAAAATGCCAGTAGCTCCTGGCAGTGCTAATCAGATAGCAATTTAATGAAGAAAATCTTTCTGTCATGAACTACATCAGAAGACAGGCCATAGCTACATCTGGGCAGTTACGTTAAAGACTTAAACTTACTTGATTTAGAATAAAGACTAGAAGCTACCTTCCAGGTGAAAGTTATATGATGAGATATATCCATCTGCTTCTGGTCACTAAAAAAGCCATTCTAGGTCAGAGGACTCACATAATTACATTGTTTTCAACAAAAGCTTTTTACTAAAGAAGGTTTGGGCATGTCATTTCTAGAGAAGAAATTAAGTCGCCTATGCAAGCTGCCTTTTCCACCACCATGAGCTGGAAGGACTCGTCTGAAGAAATCCATTTTTGCAGGCTGAAATACATAGAGGTTCAGGCTCTGGCAAGAAGGATGCAAGTAACCTACCTCTAGTGGAAAAAAACACAGTAAACCAAATACTGTCAACAGAAAGGCATCTACCATATGGTTCCAACCAGATAAGGAATTAGATGACAAGCCATGAGCAAGCGTGGCTTTAGAAAATCAATCTGCTGTGCACTTTTTCTGAAGAAGAACACTGTGACTAGCTTGAGAAGGGAAAGTATGTAAGCTGGTGTCAAGCTATTTGCATAGTTTCAAAAAAATGTATTTCAGAAATATCACTATGGATGCTAGAGTAGTATCCCTAGCAAAATCTTTCAGAATATGTTATTTCCAAAATATAGCAATGAACAGAAAGGGAGAAGTTATCCTAGGGATTTGATGCTTCCTTATTTGCATCTGAAGAACTGCTGACCAGTTTCATTTTCATGGGGGTTAAAATGTTTGTTGGATGTCACGCTAAGATTCACAGACTACCATCTTCTGGGATCAATATCTTGTGACATCTCTGGACTGCGAGGCTCATTTTAAACAAACTTACTTATTTGAAGAAAGAGTTATTGATGGATAGTGACAGATCCACATCCAAATCAAAACAGTCCCCTCAGGATTTTTTAATGTGCCTTTGGAGAAAGCTTTGCTGCTCAGCTAGTAGAATCCCTCCTGTTTTCAATCACCACCACAAAAATGCCAAAGGAAGCAGGCTCATGAACAGGCTTAGAAGCTCAAGGTTGGAGCCTCTGCCTGGAAACAGTGAACAGGATGAAATGGGCAGAGTGTGGCTTCCATGAATGACCTTATATGGAGGATAAAATCAGAAGGCAGACTGCTGCAGCAAACACAGCTAGTGGTGGAGAACGGTGTCTAAACCCCATCTTCAGTTTGGTGGTACAGAAAAGGTATCTCAGCAGTACATCTGCTTTACCAGTTGAAAGGAGAGAAATATGCCAAAGTAGCACTTAGGTAAACTAGATTTTAAGTTATGGGGTAAATCTTGCAAGTAGGTGGCTCTACATTTTTTTCTGATTTTGTGCTTCTAGGGTAGTAAGCCCAAGGGAAGCTGGGTTACAGTTCTTCCTCCACACTGACCAAAAGACCCAGGTTCTGAAAGGAGATGGAAATGGCACTGGCATCCCACTCACTGACTCTCATAAACCCGTTTTTCATTCAGCCCCAGGCTGTATCCCACAGATAGACCATAATTATTCATAAGGAGATATTAACCGCACTTGGATGGTGTTCCAAAGTAACTGGGACCCTAGATGGTTCCAGACAACTTCATCTGCAACTGTCTGCTTCTCCAGCCACTTTCAGTTTATCTTATATTGTCAAGACAACAACAGAAACTTGGAATTGCTGTTACTCTTATTTTTTTTTCCTAAGTGGGATCCAACATTGTCACTAATTGCCTTAGCTCACTACTTTGAACAGCTGTAATGTTAATAGTCAGATCATTCAACGAATCAAAACTTAAGTCAAGGATTGCTTAATGCAACTGCTAGAGGAATCTGTAAGATATCCTGTCCTTTCATGCTAGAAGACCACGGTTTTGGGCTAAGAACTCCAGTTTTTCTGGAATTCCTCCAAGTGGAGCTTATAAAGAATAAACTTTTAGCAATTCTAACTCATGCTACAGTCACTATAGCATCTTTGTGCTTTGTGCGTAGGGACCGAGGAAGAAGGTCTGGTTCCTTAGGGTTTTTTTCACTGCTTTGAAAACCAGAGACTGGTTTTCAGTTGCAGAGATGATAATATGTAGCACTCTCATGAAAACCCTTCTTTAGGTCACCACAAATAAATTCTGGAATATCCAAAATTCCAGGGCCTTTCAATTTTTTTGCCATTGTCTTGATGTTTCGAGCTATACTGAGAATAGCTGGAAGAACAGGCCTTTTCAGTCTGATACCTGTCTGAAAGCAAGCAGTGCCTCAGTTACTTTGGAAGATAATCCAGGTACAACTAATGCTTCCCTTTCAATAACAACGTTGTCAGTGCCAGAGTTTTCAAGAATCCATCCAGGCTATTCCAGATGGATGGGTCTGTACGTTGTGGAGACGAACAAGCCATCAGGCAAACCTATTGCTGAAGGAGTCAAAATATACTCTTACAACATCTCTAGTGGTTACAGCTGTAGAATAATTCATGTTTCGTTTTCTAAAAGTTCCAAGAAGCTGAGGAGAGAGAAGGTGAGAAACTGTTTGGGCAGAGCTGAAACAGAAATGTTTGGCAATTATTTTTGTGAGTAATAATACGAAAAAGTGGATTTTTATAATGTTGAAGTGAAATGTTTCAATTTGTTGTATTATTTCTAGGATCTTTGACTAAACTAATAAAAAAATAGACACTATTTACATTTGGCAACATCATCTCATCATAACTCATCATATTTTGGTTGATCTGACTGGGCATTTTCCAGCCAAAAATGCTGACATTTACTAATGTCATCATGTACAGAAGTGTTTGCACTTCAGATGAGGCCATCTTCAGTGCAAAAGATGGTGTGCCATTAATATTTGGGCGTTACGTCTCTTCAGGTATAGGCCTGCAGCTCTGAGGCTGCTCACCTGCAAGCCACAGCTTGCAGCTTCTAAATTTCTTTTCCTAATGACATTCTAAGAGTTTTTGTAGAAGCTCTTGTGGGGCAACTGAAGGGGAGGTCCTGGCTCCATTACCACCAAGCACACAACACCCAAGCACCACAGAACTGCCATGCTCAGAAAGGAAATCACCAAGTATGAAGCTTCCCAATCCACTAAGGCAAAAAAATATAATAAATATTAATTACACAATAATAATACTTAACTCTAGGTAATTACTAAAACTTCATGAAGCTTCTGGAATCTTGTGCATCTGCCTTAACATAAGCAAATTTAAACCTCCTTATTCTTGTCTGGCTTACTTTCAACTGTTCCCCCCTTACAGGGCATTTCTTCAAATTTTCACTCATCAGCATCAAATTTTCAGCATCAGTCTCTTCACTCTGAAGGAATACTTATGACAGCTCTGTCTGTACTGCATCGCTCTGCTTTGCTGTCTCCCCATCACTGACTTTGCTCCATCTGGGGCACAAGCACTCTTCACAGCTTTTAATACGCCATATATTTTCACTGCATTTTGAAGAGCTTGTGCTGGTGAAAGAGATTGTGTGCTGAGGGTGAGTGGCTCAAGGCCATAGCTTCTGGCATTGCTACGTCACTGGAGTAGGACTCCCGAATTTCTATCCTGAACTTCAGAAAAAAACCCATGTATTTGGTCCAGTACCTCCAAAGCAGGTAATGTGTGCACCAGCATGCATATCTGGGAATGCTGGACTAAGCACATGCCATGTAGGGTTGTGCTGTACGTGTACAGGAGCCACTTGCCCAGGAGTCCTACACATTCACAGCAGCAGTAGCTGTGGGGACTAGAATTAGGCTCCTTGTCCCTCCTCTTCCCTTCTCCCAGACATGCAGCCTCTCTGCAGCAACCTCTTGCAGCAACCTTTGAGCAAGCAGCCCTTCCCCCAGAGCAGCAACCTACTCCTCACCCCCAGGATAACCAGATACAAAGACAAGAGCCATCACACTACAGCCTAGCAAAAAACAACCTGGGCTGGTGCTAAAGTTAGGGTTAGGGTTAGGATGGGCTGAGTGCTTCAAATCCCTAGGGAGAATGAATGATCTTCCTCTTCCCTCCAGGACAGTAGCTCTGGACTGAGCAGCATAGTCTGGATTCCGTCTGATGGGTCAGGGATAAAAAAGCTGAGCTTTGCCCATTTGCATCAAAATGTAAGTAATGCCTCATGTAGCTTGTGGTGAGAGAAAGCAACTTCAGTCCACAGCATTCTGTGAGACTGAGGTTAGTGGAAGACAATAAATGCACGTAGAGAATTCAGCACTAAAAAAAACTTTCACAAAATATCCAGGCACTGTCATGACACAGATTAAGTCCTTGCTGTGCTGGAATTGATGGCAAAACTCTTCATTTACTTTAGTGAAGTCCGGGTTTTATTGAAGTTGCTGAAGCATCCCCTACTTTTTGGCACACTTCACACTTAATGGGGTTTTACACGTTTTTTCATGAGAAGACAGAGAAACAGAGAAATTTCTGGTACAGCAGTCTATGAACTACCTGAAACATTTTTATAAAAACAACAACTGGGACATGCGTGTTCGTTTTTGAAAGGATCACTCATATGATTCCACTTCAGAATTTAATACAATAAACATTGTTTCCCGAAAGTGTAAAAATATAACATTCTTCTACCATTAAAAGAAGATAATTCATCCAAAACCTCAGTACTCAAATGGCTAAGAAATCTTCCAATATGAAGATGAAGGATTTATGCTCTCACTGGCAAACATTTGCCACATGCAATCTTAGCTAAGGAACTGATCCATTTTAAAATCTGCATTTGCAGAAGAAGGAAGATCTAAGGAAGTAAATATAGCTTGCAGCCAAATAAGACCATTGCATTGGAAGTGGCAAGTTAAGAAACATGCTAAAAGGAGCGTGCATCAGCGTCACTGAACTGTGAAAACAGAACTCACAGAAGAATACAGGGAACTGTTCTCACTGTGACTTTGTAGGTACAGTGAGCAATGCTCACTTGCCAAATAATAAACACCTTACATATATGTAGTCATACGAGCCTCTTCAGAGAAGAGATGGTGCTTACCCAGAACCCAGACTTCTTCTATTTTTTCCATCAGAAAACTGCTGTCATGGATGATACAAAATGTCATGATTAATTAGAGGACAGAAGGGAGGAGACACATCCCTTTCATCTGAAGGGAAACACAGTCAGCTACGAGGTGCACGAAGACAACAGGTGCCTGGTTTGGCACTTAGACCTCTGGCCTCCCAGCCCAAAAGTGACTGTGCCCATTGCCAAAAGCATCATCATCATCTAACTCAAACATCAAATGAACGCGGTACTGAAGCCTTTACCTCCAAATCAGAAGGCACCCTCTGTTGTTTTAGCTGCACCTTCAGCACGTCTTTTTGCTGGTCATCTTCCAGACAATCAATTTCAGTCACAGGGAATGCCTGCTGCTGTGTATCTTCACTGATGCTGACCACAAAGAGCACCTCTGAGGTGAGTAGCAAGCAGCCTTCATGCTGTTGGCCTGATCCACTCACAATCATGACATCTAAGGCCATATGGACCTCTGGCCTTCCAAGAGATTGCAGCATTTTCCTGCATTATCAAGGGGGGAGGGGGGGAAAGTAGAAGAAGAAAAAAAAAGAAGTGGTCAGTGTTATGTACTGGATCCTCCAGGACTTCTTTTGATCACTAATATTTTTACTTAAGCCTGTAGCCATGACTTACAAATATAAGATAAGCCAGGGAGTACAAGCCAAATCTCCATTACTGAATGATGAAAGACTTAAGATTTAGAGAATAAATATGAAACTGTTACTTATCAAAACTCCTTAATCACTCACTGCAAAATTGGCCTAATAACCATGCTAGGTCAGCCTATTTCCCATCCTAATAGAAAAATTACCCTGAGAAGTGGCTTACAAATTCAGTACAGAAAATAAAGCTATCTTCACTAACAGCTGTTTCTGGAGATGTGTAGTATTTTTCTTGGGCTCGGTGCAATGACAAATAAGTAAGAACTCACTGAATGCCATTAAATAAAGATCAGCTCTGTAGTTCCGAAGCTGGAAGCAGATCAGCAGCCCATCATTTGCAGAATGGGTTTCTATGCACTACCTTTGTGTTCAATGTTCCTAAACAAACTGCCATAACTCAGCCTTTCCTAGGGAAGCAGCCTGTTAACTTGACCACAGGCCAGAACCTATTAATAAACAATGTGGATGTAAAAATGAGTAAGTGTCTAAATAATTTTACCAGACATATTTGACGTGGCTATTTGGAGCCTGCTCAACGTGGTGATCATTTGGATGAGCGCGCTGCTTGGGAAGCTGAGAAAGTCCAGCTCCATGCAAAATACCTGCGGCAAGAGAATTTAAGTTTTTTACTAGTTGTTTTCTAAAAAACAGTTACATGTTGGAGTCACCTGTTTAGAGCAGTTCATAAAACAGTGCAGATCCAAAATGATGTCAGATCTTTGGAAGCTGTAGTCAGGATAATTCACTAAATAAAATTACTATTACAATGCAAGAGTCATGCACTTAACCCCAGTGATCTTGCATTAGCAAGAAAGAAAAACACCCCGCTGCATGTTCTAAAAATCAGCCATACACTTGCAATCAAGAGAAACATAATGCTCCTGAGAGCCATCACTTCAGAGCAGGAACAGACACATCACTTAGGATTTACGTAGAAAAGATCAGGACCATTATTAACTTTTTTGCTTAATATTAAAATACTTCCATATACGTGTCATGAGCGGTACAAATCGGAAGGCAAGTTTGCCTAGATACTGTATTTAAATGTTCCGTTACTTAATCCATCTGTTAAAGACAGATTTGTATATATTTATGAGATCTCCTGGGGCATCTGGTTTCTTGTGAATTCTTCTAAGTGCCAGGACAGAATGGGGACTACAAGAAGCAGTTAAACAGGTTTCTACATGGACTATCCAAAGCTGAAGATGATGAAGCATATATGCTTTCAGCTGGCTTGTAAACTTTTAAAGATAAGGTATAGTCACTAGAAAGAATGAGGGGGTTCCAAAAAAATTCACAAATTAAGTAGTTTTACAAATTTTTACAAGACAGACAGGAAGGAGGTTAAGCAGCAAGCACTACTGTTATACGGACTAGTGCAAAGTTAATCTTTAAATAAACAAAGACATTTTCTTTTGCCTAATTAAGCATTCCATTGAAGCAAAAGGCATTTTTGCATAAGGGTGTCAATAACTTGGATTCCTTTTTACACAATGGATAATAATTTAAACAAAACATCGGCGCTGAAAAAAAACGCTTTAATTTTTAGCACACATGTTGATGGTAATACTTAAAAGCAGCATCCCAGTTGTAACAGTTGGCTTACTGAGGTTCTCAGCATTATGTGAGTGAAAATGTTATTTACAGATGGAGAAAGAGAGAACATGTGTTTATTTCTGTGTGGTCCCCCACCCCTTGGTCCCCCCACAAGAGGCACGGTCCCACTTCCAATCTAGTTGTGGGTAAGAGTTACTTGAACTCTTGTGTGTTTTCCTCTCACGCACTGTCAGCTATTACTGATATAGTTTTTATGTTTTTTTCCTGGCGAACTCTTTTTGTCACATGCTCATGGAAAACATGATGTCTTGTACATGATATCTGCCACAAAAAGTGTCCCTCTACTGTTACGAGTTTCTTGATAAAGACTGCAGTGGAATTACATCTGGAAAGAACAACGCTGCGGGCAGCAAAATCAACACACAGCCAGCAAAAACAGACAAAAGTTTCCGGTTTTGCCGGTACGGTTTTTACACCTATGGGATGCATAATTCAGGAGAATGGTTATTATTTACTCTCATACAAACAAGATAAAGTTAAATCAAAAGGACTGTAACAATTGTTTCATCATTTCTTTAAGTAGATTGCTTCAAGGAATGAGTTTTGAGTGTAATGGAAAGCATGGAAACAATATCCTAAACTTAAGCCCTAGGAGAACTAGTCGTATTCTAATCAATGCATCACAAACACAAATACTGCTAGTGATTAAAGGCTTTAATATTCAAGGTTTTCCTGGCATAATTAGTGAAGCAAAATTATTGACACGTTGCCCTTGTATCTACAGGTCTCCCTGCTTTTCTACCTGAACTGCCCCCTCCCCGGCTCTCCTGTAAATATCCAGACCAACAGCTTTGATTTATCAATACTGGAAACAAAGAAATCAGCGTATTTTGATATTTTATTTTTATCTTTTACAGTTTTTGGTCATCCAGAAGTATTCACATCAATCTGAAAGTAATCACCACGACTACCACCAAGTCCTCAGTCTAGCTGGAAAAAACACCTCTGGTCATTAAAAGGTTATCCCTGTATCCAAAATGGGACTGTCTTCTCACAACTCTCCAGTTTAAAGAGGATGGTCCTACTACATGACTCACATCTTTCTCCCAGGAACCGAACTACCCCTTTGTGTAGAGAGAGCACAACTCTTTCCCCGCTGTAACAAAGCAATCTCAAAATAACACTCTAATTGGATATAGTGTTGCTCTAATACTATTATGTCAAAAACTCTTTTGTAAGCACATATATTTCTGTAACTAATTCTACTGTATTCCAAGAATTACCTCATACTTTCTTCATTCTGTGTTTCTGTGGCTGTACAACGCTGATCGGTAACACAAGAGAGAAGTACAACATGATGTTTTTTAAGAAAATGAGCACAACATTTATAACTATTGAGTGCTGGCTTGCATTTCTAAATCTTTCTCTAAGTCACAGAGCTACTGAGCCAGATAACGTTAGACGAAGTCGGTTGTATCTGGAGAATACTTTAGAATTTAAATGGAGATATTGGAAATAGAGAAACTCACCGTAACCTGTCTGGGAGACGAGCTCGGCTGCCCCTCCAATGGGCTTTGTGAAGACACCCATGATTCCTTTCCCCACACCTGAGATGACCCCTCTGGCTTTAAGCCCAGCAGAAGCCTGGGCCTCAGACACTCGCTGAAAATTCTGCATTGGCTGATCCACAATCCCAGCGATTGCACCTGAAAAAGCAAGAGTCCCCAGAAATGACCGAAGCTTAATATCCTAGAATAAGAGGTAATCTTACTACCAGACCCGAACGTTGCTTGGATTACAGACTGCACCCCACTCTTCTTACACAGCTACTTAGCGTGTGACCAATCAGCTAAACAATAACTTAGCTTCAGTTTAAGTTAAATCTCAACTTCCTTTTTTAATGTATTTTACTTTTTTAAACACCCAAATCAGTAACTTGACAGGGCGCTTTCATCGTTCAACTACTTTCACTAAATGCTTTTGGAGAGTTAGTTTAATTTAGCTCATTCTGTGTAACAATTCTGAAAATGCTGGGCTCAGAATAAAACCCATCCGTTTTAGAAGACTTGAGCTGTTATGGAAATAAGGTTTTCATGTAAGCCTGAGATTGACTTCATGAGAATAAAAACTGCCTGTATTCAATAGATCACTTTTATATCCTCTTCCACTGCCAGAAATGTTCACAAGCTAATGCAACTTTTGATATATTACTAAGATTAGCAGAATTAGACTTTGAGACTTTTTGTTACTTTTTTGTGAAAACGATCATATTTTACTTTAATGCGCATGGGTCAAACTTTTACAAGTGACAGAGTGACCTTCCCAGCTTTTAGTATCAACAGAGAACTCTAACTTAAATCTTCCTAAATGTAAACAGGTATGTGAGGTGGTACATTTCTTTGATCTTGAGTTTACTCTAGCCACTTAACCACAGACATGTCTCTAGTTATTGTAATTTTGATAGATAAGCTATTTGGAAATCGCTAAGAGTACAAGGACTGGACAAAGCGACATCAGCTTGAAAACGGTCTGCCTGATACGAAGTTCTTTGCTCAGTCAAAAGCAGGTTTGCAGGCTCCTTGGCTAGCTCGCAGTTTGCACCTTCAGCTGCAAATATCAGATAAAACAATTGTTTAAGGAGTAGGATTGAGTGTCACCGTGGTAACCAGGCATTTTTACTGCAACTCAGACATCTTTGAAGATCGTGCTTTGTATGTGGAAGAAAATCCAGGCATAATTCCACAGATTCGGACAATCACAGCTGAGGTATTTGGCCCCATGTGTTTACCAGCATGACATGCACTAGTCAGCTAGCTGCTAACCAGTTTTCAGATGGTTTTAGTTACTTTACTGGATAAACAGTGAAGTTGCTGACTTTGAGCAAAAAGAACTAATACAATTGTACTTGTACACTGATGTTCTGTCCAAAGAAAAGATGAGGATGAGATGCAGCACACATTTCCCCGGATCCCTGTCCCTGGGATACTATCTATCAGCAACTCAAGGAACTTGCATTCCCCGTAAATGCCTCCCTCTCCTCTTAGAGAGACTGCTTCCAACTTCTGTAAGTGCACCCTTTACTGACAAATGTATAGTACTTCCCCCAAAAAGTGTTGGTCTATTTTTAATGTGATACCCAATTTTTATTGAGCTCAGTCACTGAAGCTGAGCATGCAGCTGAACGTTCACCCGTTGTACTGCAAAGGTCATGAAACTTCCTTAATGCCATGCCATGAAAATGATACAATTTTCAATAGAATTCTCTTTCATTAGTACTTACCAGCTGTTCCTGCTGCTTGACTAAAATAATACTCCAACACCACATTACACAATTGGGATTGTTCATCCAGTCTTTTCCTTTGTACAATTGTGATGCATTTGAAGGCAGAAAACAATACTTGGTGTTCTGCTAAGTTACACTATTATGTTACCCTGTGACCTCCTTCACCCTATCTATTGAGGTCATCCACAACAACTGCACTTTCAGAACAGAAGTTATTGCCTTATTAAATGTAATCCACCTAAGTCCTAGCACTAGTAAATTATTTACTGCAATACACTTGAGCAATGTTATAAGGTAATAATAAATAAGAGCCTACTCCAAAGGACCTGTGGTATGCTCCAGGCACTTCTCAGCTGGAATTAGGCCCAGAGGACCAGGAAATAGAATGGAAACTCCTGTGACTGTGTTATATAAGATTATTTATATAGTACCCCAAATAATATATAGCTTAATTAGCGAGTTGTTTAGTACTTCAACACTTTCTGTTGCTCTGCCATTTTATGCATACTCTGAACTTGTCTGTGAAGCCACTGCCCTTTTGTACCTCAAATCCTTTTGCAAGTCCTGTCTTTCTACCTGCAAAAAAATATAACCAATGATCTTCCTCTCTGTTCACCCTTTGTAATCTCGTATCTCAAATTGCAGCTTGCTGATACAACTCATTCATGTGCTGTGGTCATGCCCACAAATCTCATAATAAACTAAAACCTTACTCCTCTTATTAAGGAGTGACTGGTCCTACCACCCTTGCATGGTGAAGCCAGATCTGTGCAGGTCTTTTCCTGTGTACATCATGTGAGGGCAAAGGAAAAAAAATGCAAGAGGTCAAAGGCTGAGGAATCTCAAAACCCAACAGCAGTGAGATAATGGTGACACACTTGTGAGATTAATTTCATCTCCTCAGAGCAGAAATCATGTCAAGCAGATGTCCCTCAGTATTCATGTGGATTCTTTCTGACATAAAGTCAGTGGTAGGAGTGCCATGCTGGATGGACTTATCACAGGAGGTCGCTCCCCTCAGGTTTCAGTAGGGTATCAGAAAAGTAGAGCATGATGAACATGTGGTTTCTCCTTTGTCACTCTCATTGTCATAGCGTAGAGACAGCTGTGGTGTCCTACTGCTGTCCCTGCCCCTTCTCTGTAATGTCCCTTGCCCATTATTTTTTCTTTTTAAATGAAACAGTTCTCCATTTTCCTTTCCTTTCTTACCCTAAGCATTCGATTTTATATGCATGTCTACATATGTACACACAGAGTATGTATGTATAAAAAAAACCTCAATAAAATTAAACACCAAAGCAACAAAACAAAAACATATTCTTCTATTACTGGACCAAAGAGGTTCCAGCAACACCATAACATCTGCTAAACATCAGCTCTGGTGCACTCTGGTTAATACATGTTGCTCAGTAACCGGAAAAAAGATACTCTGATAACTACAAAATTCAAATAGTGCAGAATATATCACGGTACTACTTCAAGAGGAATTTCATTATGGGTAGCAACTGGTTTGTGTGCAGACTGACAATGTTTGGTGAATGTAGCACAGCTTATAGAACTTAGCAAAGCTTTGGTTGCTTGTGACAAAGTCCTTCAAACCAAGAAATAACTGGAAAAAATCCCCCACCAGGAGAAACTGGTCATGCTTTGCCACAAGGCTGGAAGCCAGCCGACCTGAAACTATTTCACTGTCTTTTCTTTCCTCGGTTGTCCTTCAGGATTGCCACAAGTCTTTCATGCTGTAAATACAGCTGAAGTATAGTCTCATCACAGTAAGCATCACATAAAAATACAACTAAAAGAAAACAGCACCTCTTGGCACGCTTCCATATATTTGCAGAATTACTGCGTGGAATAGCATAGACCTTCAGGATTAGCATTGGCTCTTGGTATCGCAGCTTGTCCATAGGCAAACGCAGAGTGGCCTCAATTAGTGACTGCTGCACAGCAAGAACAACCACCACCCTTAATAACAAAAATTTGATCTTCTGAAATCCAGGTTTTACTTTCTCTAGCAGCACAGTTATGCTTTCAGTCAGTATTACTATCAATTCACTTTCCCCAAAAGCAAGAAGGAGTAAATGAAATGTTGAGCACTTTTGCCACTGTGAAAAAAGGCTTTTCTAATAGTTGTCAGCTTTTTGGCTATTCAGAAATGTTCCACTTCCCAACCTCAATACAATATTTTTCAGTAGGACCAGCAGTTGAAAACAAATCCTATAGTTTCAATGTTCTGGTTTACATGGTTATAAATCATTATAAGCTTGTCCTCATCATGCAAAACACAAAAGATAGTTCCTTGGTGGGGAGTGCCGATCATCTAAATATCTTAAATACAATTTCACTGTGTTTTTTGTTGAATCATATAAAAGAAAAAAACACATCTATCACAAACTTTTGCTTCTTCTCATGCATGAATGTTACTAAAATGACCCAGAAGTTTCCCGCAATCTAGAAAAGAAGATGATAGTCAGCCAAAGATAACAACCAAATCAAACAACACCCTGATGGTGCTTGAGTCATTTAAAGTGAGAGGACAAAGCACTGAAGAATGTTCCACAGGGAACAACTTGCACCGAGGAGGAGAAAAGAGTACATGATTTTGGCCCTGGTTCAGCAAAGCACTTAAGCATGTGCTTAAGTGCCTTGCTGAATCAGGGCCACCATGAGCCAGATTTTCAGAAAAATCAGAAATGCGACTCTTCTTTCTACATAGATACTGCAATGTATCGGTGAACTAAGGGCTCTTACACGCCTGTGCCTAAGCAATTCTTTAAGCTGCTTGCATGAGTCAGATGGCTTTTACAAACATGAGAGTACTGTGACTATCCTAGAAATCTTTTTCACACTTCTCCATTTTACAATTAGAAAGTCACAGAAATTACGGCTTCAGAGAGTCTCATTCTCTGCATTCCAGTGCTCATCTGAACTCATCTTCCTGAAGTAAAATAACATAGGGGCTGCGCTTCGTTTCATTGTGTATGAAGAACCTGGAAGTATTTTTACAGTAAACATGTTCAAATTTACTCTGAAGTGCTGGTGAAAGAAAGCAGCACAGTGGTGCCTCCCTTCAACTACAACTGCTTTTTGGGGAGAAGCCAGGATATTCTTTAAACTAAATGATCAGGATAGAAACAGCTTTCTGATGTGTTTGTGAAACTTAAATGTAGGTCTATTCATAATTTAGGTCTTGGCATAATTTACATGAATGCTGCCTGATACAAATTCACCGGACTATTTCTGATTCCTCCCTTAGTGAGAGATCCCATACTTGTTGGGTCCAGCTACACAGTAGCTATTTATCTGGGTGCTATGTTGCATCTGCTGCTGAGAATGGAGGTATTTAGCAGGGAGGAAACTCTAAATAATAACAGTGGGAGTAAGAACAAGATCCTAGCTTGCAGAGGAGCTCTGTTTAAGTTCTTAGTTTCTAATCTGAAGTTTGATTTCTTAGGAAATCAGGGAAATCTCTTTTTTTGTTTTGTTTTTAACTCGGGCAAACTCCCGCAAACAACTGAAGTGTTTTGTGCAGGGAGGCACAGACACTGCATATTTGTACAGGCACGTTACGAGTTCCCAGCTTTCCTGAACAGCGGAAACTTTGCCTTGCTATAGCCAAAGCTACAAACTTTTGCTCTTTAGTTCAGGCTGTACAGCTGATGCTCTGAAGGGTTCTGGTGTGTTGGTGAAAGGGACAGCCACTGCATTATCCCTCTGTCTTACTAATAACTGATCGAAGGTCACCAAAGCATTTCACTAGTGCACATACACCAGGCTGACACAGTGCTTCTAAAAGTATAATCTTTCATCCAGCTACTCAACCTGACAGTCCTTAGTGCACTAAGAATGAAAAATAAAACCTTCTCTGCACTGTCTTTGATTTGCAACACCAGTAATCACTCACTATAGGGACAGTAGCTACTAATATATGAAATTTCTCCTTTATGCACATTTCTCCCAGGACACTTGCTTGCTGGTTTACAGGCATTATCAAATGACAGTGCTTCACATCATCTAATGTTATTGCTTAAAATAATTTCCAGTAACTTAACCCACACTTGTAACATTTTTACCACTTCCTCTTTGGGGCTTTCAGGGTTGTGGTTGCAAATTTAGAAGTTGTGTACACAACTGAAGATTAGGAAAGAGGACAAATCCTTTCAAGCTTTAGCTCTTCTAACCTTTTGCACTGGACTGCTTTTGGTCACTTTGATCTCTAAGGGAATCATACTCTTTAATACGTACTGAGGAACTCTGCCAAACAATACAGTTCTGCATTCCTTTGCTGTGTGACAAGTAGAAGCAACCTAGAAAATCCAGCCCCTTACTGCAAAACTTCTTGCAGAGATTTTTTTTCCAGTACGGGTTAGTTTTCAAATTTTTAGGTACTATTTTAAAACAGCCAGAGTAATCTTTGCTCCTAACCAAACCACTTGGCTGTTTGATGAATAGAATTACCCTGAATCAGGATGATATGAGTCTCTTTCTTAAAGCAGAATTCCTCATCAAAGCTTTCTTAACATCTGCACTGAGTTCAAGTGGTTTTCAAACAAAACCAAGAATCTCCGATATCTATAGTGCAACAAAACCAAGCAGGTTTGGAAGGCATTCGTACAACTCATTGGAAAGTAAACATCAGTGTGATGATGTCTTTCGGCTGACTTAGTTACAAGTCACCCTGGGCAGGTTTTTCTTTTGTAGAATTATTCTTTTCTTCTCAGACATATATCATGTACCAATGAAAATATTATTTCACAGTCTAAATTTGTTCTATAGCTGCAATTATTTTATTAGGAAAAAACAAATACAAAAGTCACTAAACCTCAATGAAAAGAAAAGTATCTCATACACATACTGTAAGGCTATTTCACAAGAAAACACCAAACCAAACAGATTTTGCAATTACAACTCACATGCAGAAAATGCTGGTGAACAGATCAGAAAACAGTATTATCACTCAACTTGATATTTAATAGTACATTACCTAGAAGGCTAATGCCTAAACGAGAGAGCCCCTGTCTCAGTCCTTCTCCCAGGCTCTCTGGAAGCTGCCTTCTCCATTCTTCTTGTCTGTTGTAATGCTCCTCATCCAGTGACAGCCTGTCCATATTCCGAGCAAGACTTGTTGCCAGATTGGTAATTGACGTCAGTGTACCTAAATACACAGAGATATACATTTGGGTCTGGATCAAAATGCTTTAATTTAAAACATGAAGACGTTCTATGCCTCACTGAAATACTGAGCTTACAAGCAAGACAGCAAGTAAGTTGTGAAGTAGCCCACGTGTAGTACGCTTTACTATTTGTTAAGCATCATCACTCTGCATCTCCCGTCCACGTCACGCCTTTTACATTATGCTGCACCAGGTTTGCCCGGCCAGTGGGAAAAGCAACTCATCAGAACATCATTCCCCAGTTCCCAAACGTCTGTAAGGCAAACCCAAACAGAGCGCGGTGGGGGGTGTGTATGTGATGGAAAGGTAAACAAATATTTACAGAAGGCGCCAGGGAGGATGTGTCCCGAGGGTGCCTGGAGCAGCACCGAGCGGCTGGGGCAGCCGCGGTCTCTCCCGGGCACTGAAGCCACGCGATGGCACTGTTTATACAGACTTCGCAACACAAAAGCCGCTCGCGTTCTCAGGCCAGGCCAGACCGGCCCGGCTGTCAAAACCTATCCACGTTCTTACACAGTTATGACAACTGTATCTACATTTTTTTTTCTTTTTTTTAAAAAAAGAAATAATAAATATGATGAGGCGACACAGTGTAGAATTTCTGATGGTTAGCAGAGGTACAGAACACTTCTAATATTCCTGCAGTTATCACATGAAATACTGGCTGAGCCAATCTCCATTTCCCACTGGGAGGTTTAAAATTCTGAAGTTTCTGAAACATTCTTACACACTGTAGTTAAGTGGTGATCTGTTTAAAACATAAGATGCTATATATGAGCTTTGTTACCCTCCCAGCATTTTGCTACAGCCTAGTAGGCCAAACAAAGCTGCAAGCAATATAGTTTAAAACTTTTAACACATCCTTTAACAATGCACAACAACAAAGCAGTAGCTGGAGCAACAAAGTGAAAGATCTACCTTTGGAAATATGTTTTACAAAGGATGTTGTTCCTCTGGAAACTCCACTGACAAATGCTCCTGGGCCTCTGGTCAGCCCTTCATAGGGGAGCCTAAAGAAATCGGCTATGCCGTTCCCTATGCTTCTCACCAGACTAGCAGGGCTTCCGAGAATTTCCAACGATCCAACAACCCAGCCTGTGTGGAGAAACAACGACACGTTATGGCTGCAAAAACTGCAGAAGCAGCAGTCGTGAAAAGGTTATTCCTTAATTCTCTTTTTCACACTAGAATTCATCGCATTATGAACTTCCTTTGAGCAAAACACGGGAAATAACTCACCCACTATGAATTCAGAAATGGCAATCTTTCATACTTCGTAAATCAAAGAAATCCTTTTGGCAAACTCACAAATAGCTTTAGAATGACTTCCTTCCAGGAGCTTCCCGTATTTCTGCTAAAAGTGTGCTAGGGAGGCAGATGCCTTACAGCTCTGGAGGAATGGGACTGCAAGTTCAGATCGCTGGGTCAGTTTTAGATGTTATGAGGCAGTGCTGTGATTTCACATCCTTATGTGATAGGATTGTGACAGGGAGTTTACACTGATACAATGTACTGCTTTACTGGAGTGTGGAGGTCAATTGCTTGATGGAGTGTTAGGAAGGGGACGCAGATTTTTGACAAGTGCTTAAGAAGTTATTTTAAATCCACTCCAACCCTTCTAAGCTGATCATTTTCTTTCAGAGTGCAGTGAAAGCCAGACAAATGCCTTTTTCTCAGTGCAGTTGTGTAAACAGCAATGACATCTACATGCTGATTAGGTTACTCATAGGGGAGTATTCCTTATGCATATCCCAGGAGAGATATCTGTGGATCTGGTTTCCTATATAAACGCAGGGTTGCCAGCAGCTTGCTGGATGGCTGAGTGTGCAGCAATCTGTTGCTGGAAAGCTGTTTGCAGGTCTTGTCTTTCTCAGGCTGGTTGGCAGCAGATTTATTAGAGAAATAGTGCTGCATAACTTTTTTTTTGGCAGCCTAGAGAAAGCGATTCAGAAACTGCAACAAACATTAAGTGGGAACTGCCTGGTCTTTAAGCTCCAGTACCATGAACTTCAACTGGCACCGTCAGTGATACAAGGTCTGCCAGGGCCAGGAGACTGAAAGATGGACAAACTGGCCTCCTACTCTCCCGTCGAGGGCCCTTGAGTTGCACTGCCCTCCTTATTTCCATCTCTTGCCTGCAAACTCCTGCTATCCAGATGCTTTTCTTGTTTTCTAGTAACCCCTCCCAGTCACTCCTGTGGAAGGCTGAATCATGAAATTGAACAGAAGAGATAATGTTACTCATATGAAATGAATTAATCTCATACTATCATTGTAAGCTCCTGGAAAATCTATTATTCTTTTTGAATCTGTCTCACATTTCAGCCCTGGCAGGTTGAGAACTGTAGTTCATGTAGTATAAAAAGAGGGAACCACAGTGGACATAACGGAGAGGGAGGGATGAACGATAAACCAAAAAAACAAGTACTACTGGCAATGTGATGAGCACAGCAGCAGCAAGTGGTGTGGCCCCACAGTGCCTGCCCTGGTGAGGAGCAGGCTCCTGGTAGTCTTTCCCTGGACCAGGGGAAGCCAGTGCTCCAGGCTGGGCCTGCAACTGCCTCGCTGTAGTATTTTTGACAAATTACCCTTGCCACTGTGTGAAGTGATGAAAAGCTGGAAGGGTGGGAAGGCGTGTATAGATGGAAGAGATGCTCCTGGCGTGTATAGATGGAAGAGATGCTCCTCCTGCTTTTTCTGATCAATAATATCACAAAGAAACAGCCTTCCCCCCCGTCCCTCCCCAAATGTCCTTGCATTCCTTCTCCCGAAGTGGTGATGTGATAGCTTGAGGTGACACAAAGGGACTTCAATGACACTGTAGATTCATACCATGCTACCCTGCACGTACCACCAGGCTGGGATATGAATAGCTCTAACTCCACTGACCTGTTTGGCCAGCCAGCATGTTCATGAATGAAAACTGGATTAAAATCAGGAAAGAAAGGGGTTAACACAAAGCTGAAGAGTTGCCTGGTATCCCAGACTGTTTTAGCTTGGCCCTGGCCTATAGCCTGTCTGTTTCAGGAAGCCCTGGAAGGAGTATGCTCAGCCTTGGAGAGCAAACGGGAGGAATGAGCAGCCTGCAGCAAGGGTGACCCTCTTTGGCTAATACTCAGAACAAAACTAATGGCTCTTCGCTGCCAGCATGGACCACCCAGCCCAAGGAGGAAGGTGTGGGAGTAAATTTGGGATAGGAAAACAATGACTCAGGAATAATTCCTCAATTCACAAGCTCTCTGTTGCATTTTACTTTGCAGGCATATAGCACAATGTCAAGTTACCACTTCCCAAAGTATGCTCAGTAATTATAACCACTAAATGAAATAATAATTACTATATAATCAGAGAGCCACTATATTTTCTTTATAGGCAACTACAGGGTTAGACCTGGTTGATACCAGTAATATTTTTAAATAGAATTTTATTAGCTTTTAAATAGAAGTCAACTTAATTAGAAAAGGATGGGAGATATCCATTGCAGGTTTTGCTAATTTGAGACAAGGAATGCTAATCAGCATACCTGAGCAGAGCTCTCCAGGCCCAGTCATTGCTTATGAGACATGGATTCTCGCCGCTACTTTGCAACATCTAGGGCAGCCTGACACACTCCTTTTAGCAGGCTTTGGGGCAAATCCTGCCCTCTTCCACACGGCAGTAAAGGCCTTGCACACAGGTAAGGGCAAAATGAGACTATATCCTGCTTGGAGCATCAGGCATAACAGTATGGGAATGCTGTTTGTGCAGGTGCTACAACGATTTATGCATGGGGCAGTGATGAGTAGAAGGGAAGGTCAAACAAATCCTAGTTTTGCAGATTAATGTTGTTAAAAGGCAGGAGAGTGAGGTCCTCTTCCACAAGAGACCAAGAAGCGGAACTCACCTCATGGTGAAGAAAGGGCACAGGGTTTGCAGACCATATAAAGCTTTTTGCTTGACTTTTCCCTCCTTTTCAAATTTGTTGACATAATCAGCCTTTTGATAAGTGTTACAAACTCTTCAAAATAAAGCATCTTTAGCCAAGCAAACATTAATCAACACAAGTCACCATTTTAATCATGGTAACCCCTTTCAAAAAATACCTTTTAATTTTTGTGCTGAGTGTGATTAGAGCAGTAACTAAATATATGCGTATGTATTTTTCTGAAGAGAAGTTCCACTGAAGCAAATATTATTTCTTAATATTTAAACTTACTTGATTTCAGCTACAGCGTGAGCGCAGAGCAAGGGGTGGCCTGTGGGCTGCTGCATGCTGTAAGGGTATAATGGGAAGAAAGACCCAGACCAGGCTCAGGAATCTCTCACTAGCATGTGTGCCTCACCTGGGATGTTGTGGATGAAAAGCCAGCATAACCCCAATTTCCTGCTGCAGTCTATCACCACTTGTATTACCACTCCTAGCCAGTTGTGGGGAGAAACATTCACACTATGGACCATATTTGACCACAGTTTCACTCTAAATTAGTAAGAAACTAGATCTCCTCTTTTGTATTATGGGATTTGACTGCAAAAGAAATCCAAACAAGTAGTAAAAAGAAAAACCTGCCAACTTTGCAAGTAAAATAATGCAAGAAAATAATAAATCGGTGCATAAAGCTCTGGTGCACAGTTGCCATAAACAGCTACACAAGACAGGTATGTACACAGTGAAAGACCAGCATTCCTCTATTTATAAATACCTTAAATGCATGTGTACAATTTTGGAAATTGTGCACAGAAATCAGGCTGCAGCTATGCTTGTGGCACAAATGGAAGAGTCAGGATTTCAGAAAATGTGACCATTACATTGAAGGAAAATAAATCTCATATTTCAGTGTGGACTACGTTACTTGTGTGTGATACTAGAGGAGCTTCCTCCTGTCTCACGTACAAATTCCATTCCACAATAAGGCACAGCAGAGACCAAATTTCATTATTTCTAAACTAATATTTATGGGAAACAGAATGTACCTGCTAACCTACTAGACTAATTACTCACTATTGATCCTATATGGAAAAAAGTAAGTAACAGCAAACTTCATAGTTCTTGGATCAAAGGACAACAAACATCTGTGTGCCAGTTTAGCATGAAGGCTGTATGAAGAAAGACAGATTCCTAATCATAAACTGCAGCCAAAAGGAGTTTTAACAACAAAACAACATTCAGGGCTATAATTTACTTCTGAATGCAGAGCAATATGCTGAATAATTTGATTAAATGTAGTTTTGGGGAGTTTATGTGAGGAATGTGGGTTGATCCTGACTAGTGCTATAATATAAAATGACAAAACCTAACCCAGCTAGACTACATTTTTATAATGTGTTCAGGGTTTTGTAAAGCTTTCAGGCAGCTGGCTAATGTTTAGCACAACTTTACAAATCTTCACTGGTGTCTGTTCAGCCATTTTATTTCCTTTCCACATAGCAGGACATGAATGGTGTCTGAAAATATCATTATCAAATAGCATTTGAGTAAAACAATAATTGTATGGCTAACATCTAGGTTATTTATCTTGAGAGACAATCACAGAATCCAGGTATGTAATAAAAATGTTACAAGCTATGGAAAAGTACTGACCTGCTCTGAAAAGTGCTCCAGCAGCATAATGCATGGCCAAGGCATGGACAAGTTGCCTGGCAGTGGTGAAGATGGGTCCTCGCTCAAACACAGAGAAGGAGAGAGGGGTGTGGTCTGAGGCTATATACAGTTTCAATGAAGCATGAATACTGACAAGGAGATTAACAGGTTGTATTGTTAATTTTCTTAACTTCACTGGCTTGACTAAAGCTCTTGCATGCTCCCTCACTTGTTCAGGCAGTAGAAGGGTAGTATTTGAAATATTCACAGATTGACAAGCAGTTTTGTTTTCTGGAAGATACGTATCAAATAAAGTCTTAATGTAGTAAACAAAGGTGTCTTCCACATACAGCCGAGCTGGTTTGAGCTCAAAGCTGAGGTCATTCACATGAAATGTGAAATTGTCTTCCTCAGAAAAAGCAATGCAGAGTTTTATAAAGCAGTTTTCCTTATAGCTTTCCAAATCTTTGTTACAAACAATGAAGTTGTTCACTCTGGACCACTGCACAGTCTCATTTTTCTCTCCTTGGCACAGCAGGACTGCAAAATGGAAATTGGATTTTCCGTACAACTGATTGTCTAATTGCAAGTCTTCACAATATACTTGGAGACTATGAAATTGTGGGAGGCTTTCCATGGCATGCTGCTGGAATTCCTGTGACAGGGGTCTTAGATAGCTGGTGGCTGGAGCCATGTGGAGGAAAATGTTGTCTGCCGTAAGACGCAGAAGTTCTGATGACACTTTGTGGTTTGTAATATCATCGAACGCAGCAAGACTTAACTGAGTGATGAACATTTTCAGTGACAGGGTCTGCTCTTGACTTCTAGACAAGAGGGAAAAGAAGTTTTGTTCCTTCATGTATTTGGAGCTCACTTGGCATCCTCATTTCTCAAAAAGCTACCAGGAGAGACATTCTCTGTGATACATGGGAAACTCATTGTGCAAGTCCCATTAATTTAACATTAATCTGGCAGCCTTAAACACCACAGTGCATACCATCCAGGAGGTCTTCTAAGAAATGGGATGTTACACATCTATACCAGGTTTCTCTTTCTATCAGTCAACAGAGTAGTTTGGACAGGACAGGAACATCTCTATATACACAGTAATTCCCTATTAGATTTGCAACAGAGTCAGATATTAAAGCAGAGAATAAATACAATTTTATGATAATTCACATACAGCCTTAGCTGTTACAATATTTTCTGGGAGCCACTACTGAAGGTTAGTATTACGGATAATTCATTTCACATCACATACAGTGAGTGCCCTCCCAACAAAGCCATCACAGTGTTTTTATATTGATGGCATCAAAGGGCCCCCCTCCAGTGTTAACTGCCCATTGCCAAATTTAACTAGCAAGAGAGCTATTATGTACTGCTGATGACCAGTTTGTTGGGGATTAGTACTTAATTAGAGTGCAAGTAAAAACAGTACAACAAATTCCACTCTAATTCTAACAGCATTGCTGGAGGCCAGGCATTCTGCATCTTGGAAATAGGTAATGTTATAATTACACTTGAATGGAGCTGAGGACCAGATTGTGGTGTGTGGGTAAGTCTTGTAAAGAAGACAGTTAAATACAGTTAATTACTGACTGTAAGACTATTTCTACAGCCCGTGCGTATCAAGCTTCCAACCAATTTTAGTGGGAGTTTGTATGATTATGAATGGCAGGACCCAGCTAAATACATTTTAAACTGATGAACGCATTCAAAATTAATTATGATGGAAAATGTCTTTTTTCATATGAATGACTCAGGACTTCTTCTTGTATCAGACATTGAGTGTTTATCTAAAATGACATGACTTTTGATGTTAGATCGTCCTTGTTTAAACTGTGATATACAAAGCATAACATATGGTCTAAACATATGCCACAGACCGTGCAGCAGTATTAAACAACACAAACAATTAAGCCAAAGTTCATAAGTCAACTAACACTTCAAAAGCTGACTGACCTATAAGCACTGTTTGACAATGCTTTTTATCATCTTTTATGTGCTTTATGTACCTGTTGAGGTTGATCTCAATGGGTCCTGCTCTTCCTTCTGGAGCCAAGGTTATGACTATTGCTCCACACTGATGGGCAATGTCCACATAAACATAGCCAAAGCCTGTTAAGAACACAATCTAGTGGAGAGAGTTAGAAATATATGAACTGTTACTGAAATTACTGTTTTTAACATCATAATTCAAATTAATGCATTCTAGTTGATATCTTTCACTTGAATCATGATATAGTTCAGGAAAAACAGAAACAGATCTCAATACTTAGAAAAAACAGCTCTGATACTTAGAAGTATTTCAGTTGTACAACAAGATGAAATTTGTGCCCCACCTTTTAACTGTATACATGAATACATTTCAATAAGAAAATTCTCCACAAATAAGTGAGATATGCTGGGAAAGGAGGAGGTTATATGAGAAAAGAATAAATAGGAAATTTTAGTTTGTATTTTTGGCTTAAGGAAAAAAATATTTCTGGAGCTCTGTAAAATCCCACCTTCTTGTCCAGAAAAAGCTCCTAAATTAACATTAAGTTGCTATGCCCCAGCTCAGAGCTGGTTAGATGAATGGCTGATAGCATGACGCAAAACATACGAAGATCACAAAAATAAGTCACATTTTGGATTCATGAAGACTTGCTTAACAACTGAACACTGAATACATTTTTAAGTTATCTAAACTGGCTTGGTGAGAACACTTTCACAAGGAATGTGGTGCCACAAAGAAATAGTAATTGTCTATTAGAAAGTGTAAAACAGCTAAAAAGACAGGAAAATGGGAACTTGACAACAGGTTTGTGTCTTTCTTACAGATGTGAAAACTTTCATTCCAAACAAGTTGTCCTTAGGAATAAATATTCTACTTAAGGAAATGATGTATTGTTTTTGGAGCTTCACTCTGTAATATTTCCATCAAGCCTTGTGTTTTTCAGGAATATAAGGATTAACGTCTTTACAGATTTGGAAAACTCACAGCAGTCCTTGTTAGAGCAAGTTAGTTTCTGTTTTCTTGTAGGGCTTCTGTCAACACAATTATTTACCAGATTGTAAAGACAGAAGCAATCATTTAAAGGAACGCAAACTCAAGGAATATCACAAAGATAATGGACGAGCACAGGTAAAATACACAGCTGCTTGTCTTGAAGAATCTTTACTGATATTAACAAGTGACCAGAAGGAAAAGCAGTTGGAAGTTCAGTAGAGTCAGCACTTAAGGTGATTCTTATTCCACTACTTATAATAACCTTGTAGAGAAAAATAAATACATCTTATTATCAGAACTACATATAAGGGATTTCTAATTTTGATATGTTGGCTTTAATCTTTTGCTTATCTGAAAAGGATTGACAATCCTGCAAAATGGAATTGGAGAAAAAAAGACATTTGCTGAATTTTCAATACACCCACATTATTCTAAAAAGCTCTAACTGATCTTAAATATCATTCATTTTAATTCCAATTTCAGATAATTCTGATCACAAAGATAAATATCTTAATTTTAGCTAGTTAATAAAATTTTCTTTCTAACACAATAAGAAGTACTTATCCGTGGCTAGGTAGAAGGAGCACAAATTACTTAAGATCCTCTAAATCCCAGTTATTTCACAATCCGAACTGAGTTGTACATACAGCTATTATCATATTCCTTATTTACTTAATATTTATAGTTTTCCGAGATAAAGACTGACTAAGAAATCCCGGGGAAATTTTTTACATGTAAACCCTAAAACTTGGATAACAGAAGGCTACACTTTGATAACAGAAGGCTACACTTTTTATTTGAAGAGTTCTTCAAGTAGACAATGATCCCCAAATGTTGTCTTAGCATCTAATTCCTCCTAGGAGCCAGATACTTACAAAGAACCTTGGTCTGGTATAACATTAATGCCTGAAATTTGAAACCTTGCATTGCTTGACTGGCTTGCTGAATGAAACTGAGCTACTTGCTACATAACATAACACTCAATAATCAAGAGCATTTTGTGATTGGTCCCCAGGGAAAACATCTGAAACCAGTATTTCCTTCAAAGAGTCAAGCAGTTTATGTTGATTCCATGTAAACCAGCGACTTCAAAGATGGCAAAAATTCCCATCAAAAAGAATTACTCTAGTCAAGGAAGTTTTCATTTACCTCAAAACAGGAGAAAAAACAACAGAAGGGAAAAAAAGGGAGGGGGTTGTTTTGTTTTGGGAAGACTTGCATAGCTTCTGTGAAGACACAGAGGGAGGATGACAGTGATGATTCCTACACAATGTAAAGACAAAAATACTGTGATAATTAAGTTACCAAATAGAAGGCTTTTCCTAGATCCTGTGGGATTCTTTGCTTACAGGGGCCAGAAATTTTCAGGACTGATTTTTCCAGGGAAAATGAAGTTGATTAAAAAGAAAAACATCAGCCCTAGGAAGCCTGGATTTTTGATCTCACTATTTTTAAAAAAAAGCCAATGAAGAAGGTAACCTGTATTCTAAAACTTCCTTAGGAAGGGACTTAGGAAGGAGTGCTCCCAAGACTTAAATAAAAGCTCCAAGACCAACAGAGAGGATATGCTTATTGCAGAGGAACAATAGGAAGGAAGACAATAATTTATACTATGAACCAGGAAATAGTTTATAATGCTTTACTTGTGTTCCTTGATTGTTGATGTCCACAAAATCACTCCACTCATTTACTAATTCATTGGACGATATCACTTTCAGAAGAATGCTGGGCAAAAAATCTCTCGTTTTGCAATCTGGATAGCTGGAGACTTGATGGTAAAGTTCATGATGAACCGAACATTCAGCTGGAATCTTTCTACAGTAAACTTCAAACTTTGGTATATCTGAAATTTTATAAAATATACAAGATTAGGACTTTCTAAAACCTGTATTAAATCAAAACTCACCTACGCTCCCACAAACAAGGATGTTTCTGTCTGAAATATTACTAATAAATAAAAAATTACTCTTCTATAGTTTGGAATTTTATGTGTTTGGGGTTTTTACCTTTTCTTTTTGGTCATTAAGATTTACATAAATAATGTTCCAATGATCATTATATTAATATACTGTAACTGGAATTTTGACAATATGTTTTGCATTATATTTGCGAACATGGGGAAAATTAAATGCTCCACGGGCTTGAACTGATGTCAACAGAACTCCACTGCCTACTAGTTTCCCACAGCCGAGTCACCTTGACAGCAGGAACCCAAAAGGAACAAGCCATGTACGTTCATACTCCTGACCTCATGATTAGCTCCAATACCTTCCAGGGTTCAGTATCTTCCAGAGTCTCTCATTTTGAGATAGATTTTATGAAGGCATCAAGTTCTGGTTAACTAAAACACATACTGAACTCAATTTTGCATTGGCAATCTAGCAAAACAATTTATACTACAACAGTACACTGTTTCTAATTACTAATTACTACTTACCTTTGAAGTTCTCTTTTACTAGCAATGGAACGGAGCACCTATTGTGAATAATTATACGGGGGCTAGGATCTTCTGTAAGTGTTAGATATGTCACACCAAGATGCTCTTGATAAGTCAGTGCTATAGCTCTAAAACAGAAGCAGATATATTTTGATTTTGTACCTTTTTGATGAAATCTTTACATATTATTACCCTGGAAAATTAAAACATTCAAAATGAGCATCTATAAGATTCTTTATGATCAAGTTCTAATTGCACAGATATTTATATAAATTTAGACAAGTACAGATCTTCACTGATAATTATAATTAAACAGAAGAACATGTGGAAATAGCATGAAAAACAACATTAGAGAAGAAATCACTTAACAGAGACTACTCATGAGTTAAACTGAGCGCGTGTGTTTGCAAGATGAGAGTCTTAGCCAGCAGAGACTTATATTAAATTAAAAACATGAGATTGTAGGGCCAAATTTTCAACATAAATCTTTAAAATTTTCCAGAAGAATTTGCACACAGACTTCTCTGATATACATGAAAGGTACTTTTAACAAATACATAAATCTGTAACTGACTGCTCTGCCAGAATGATCTACAGTGCTATCACCCTTGCAAATGTTAACATTATGGATCATCACTACATAAATTTCCAAAATGAAAATAAGTTAATTTTGTTTAACTCATTAGCTGCGTAAAATGTCTTCATGCATAAACACAAATTCTTTTCTGCATGTGCAAATTTATTCGCTATTCCTAAAAATCTTCGCCTCAAGGCAATTTTAAAAGTCCAAACAGTCTGAAAATTTGATTAGGAACATGAGACTCTCTCTGCCTGTCTCAGAGTTATAAGGAATACTTTCCTTGTTCTTTCTATTTTTATTTTTTTTTAGTCTGAAGTCTGTGTGAGAATCTTTAGTATCCACCATGATATCTCTTAGACTCTGCAGAGGAACCGTATGAGGGTTTGAATGATACCAAGCACTTCAGGCAAGAGAAAGATCATATGGCTGGTATACGTATCTTCTCTAATTTCAGCAGATTATTTCTTGTTTATACCAGTAAGCATGAATAGATTCAGATATCAGGTCTGAGATGTGAAACCAGGCATCTGACAAGTCATCAGACTGTTATTTTTAACTAGCTGGCTGCATTTGTTTGTAAGTGGAATGCACATTTGGATCTTTCAAGCTTTAACACTTGGAAATCTTTCCTTGTTGTAGTCTTAAAATAGCTCAATCCCTTTTTTGCTTTTCCTGTTTATCCTTATTATTCTTATTATTCTTACTAAAATACATTTTTACCTTTCATAAACAAAATCTAGATTTTTGTGTCGTATTATTTCACCCTGCTCTTGAACTCTTAAGTTGTTACCCACAAATTAAAAACAACGATAATCTCAAATATAAAGTTTTCACGTTTTTCTTTTGTATGCATGTGAAAAAAAAAGCAGCCCACACATCATAAAAATTGTACAACTTGTACACAGTCATAACATTAAACCATTTATAATAAAAGCATCAAAACCATCAAAAGATAACAAATTTTAAATTAAAGTAATATTTGCCTTTACATATGGGGGGCATGTGTTACTCTGACTTCTGAATTAATCTCTTATGGTTCCTTACTAGCTAAGGCTTTATAGCAACAAGCAAAGCTCATTATTCATGACTGTTCAGCACACAGTACCTGGTACAAAATCCACTTTCACTACAAACCCCTGTGGGCACTGCCACGCTCTGTCTAGGAAACTCCTGTTTAATAACAGCTGGTAGGCTCCACAGCTCACAGCTGCCAGCACAGCTGCCTGGACTGAAACTCAGCAGCAAGCGCTTCTCAGTAAGATGCGTCCCTGAAGTGAAGGGACTGGTGTCTGACATCAGGTCCCAGCAGGGCACAGCACTCAGCGTCTCGCTGGGTGGTGCCCCGGCTGGATTGACGCTGAACACAGTACTGTCTGGTGAGTGGAAATCCTGGAATGAAAAAAGATAGTGGTAGCATGACACATGGGCTCCTAACAGGAGGTTTATTTATGTTGATTTTGCACAAAACAGTCTCAAGTAACCAGCTGACCACAATTAACTAGAAGTTGCACTACATTCATTGCATTAAAAGCTATTTAGACAAATTCTATCTTCAAGTATGTTTATGCTGTTAACTAAGCACAGTTATCTACAGTCCACACTCAGTTCCACAATGTAGCTCTACCACAACCAAAAGTTACATCACTGCAACATAACTGTGAGAAGAAAAATCCATTTATAGATATAAAACTAAGAATGGATTTTAGCCGTAACATTCTTCCAATTCCCCATCCCATAAGACTGCCACAAAATTCGCAATGCACAAATGTAGATACCGACATAAGGAAAACGAATGCAGAAGTAAAACAATACAGAAACAGGGAACTTGAAAAACTTCTTTATCTGCCAACTCCTCTAGCAAGTTTGACCCTGAGAATTCTTTCCACATATTTTACTATAACTGTAATCTTCAAGAAATATGTATAAATGGTTGATTAAAATATATTGACCGTGCCTGCATTTTGGTTCTTGTGTGCTAGTCCTTAAATATGCTGTCCAATTATTAGAAAACTGATATTCACGATTTGATGCAGTTCACTGAAATACATAAACTTTGGACATATCTCTAGTTCTGCAGCTTTGTTCAGATAACTGGAATCTACCCAAAAGGATAACAAAAAGTTTTCAGCCTGCCAGCCCAATATACCTCTTTTACATGCAAACTCAGTAAAAATTCTGAGAACAATTTCAACAACTACTACGGATTACACTGCCTATTTTACAGAAATGGCCATTAGTGCTTGAACAGATGGAGAACAGGCAGAACTAATTCTGCAACATGCAAGAATCTCCTGCTTTGCACAGCTTTCAGATCACAGTTGATTACTGGACTTGAATTTACCCAGAATTCTACATTTTAAACTAAAAGGATATGAAATGCTTTATCGTTATTACATCGAAAGATTTCTGCACAAGCTCTGCTGGATGTGGTTGAGACCATACAATTTCAACATGCAGGTAGCACAGATGACAAACAAACCCAGCATCCACAGCACTTTACCTCTCCTCCTGAGTGGGCTTTGGAAATAGAAAGCTGTGGTCTATAATAGATTTGATATGATGTATCATTGATTATTGTTGTCTTATCTTCTATTTGTAGAATCTGTATACCTTGTCGAACCATAGAAGAAATGCAGAATTGACACAACTGTAAGATAATAAAAACGAACATGAGGTCACACACAAAACCACAAAGGTATTGAAACATAGTTACAGAATTGCCATTTTCTTTTTAACTGTGGAAATCCTGTCTATATTCATGCAGTTTGTAACTAGAGTCACATCACATACTTGCGAAGTTGTATCTGTCAATGTTTTCCAAACAAGACCGAGAATTCATTAATTCTTTTCCCAGGAGATATTGTATTATCTCGATGAGTTAGACAGAAAGTTTTTAACAATCTAATTCTTTACATTAACTTCACACATTCTTTATACTCTCATTATGTTTTACACGTATTAACAAAATTATGGAGGAGCTTTTACACTGCGTACATTGTTTTTATCTCCTATAAGACTTTGCTTTTAAAGGGCAAAGTTATAAATCATGAGAATTTTCTTCCAACCTTTTGATGACCTGGAAAAGCACCAAGTTGTATTTCAGCTTCAATGAAACCTTCTTCATCCAAAGTTACTACTTCCCCATTATCGACATCCTTCCATTTCGGAGAGGTCACATTATGAGCCAGTTTAATTGCCACCGATTTATGCACAGTATTAGTGTTTGCCCAATATATTCCAACCTGAAAAGCTTCCTGCAAGTAAAAAATTAATTATTATCAGTTGTTGACAATTTGATAACACTTTCAGTAGAGTTATATGTAGTTTCCTGTATGAAGTCAATCCCATTTCCTTGTCTCCCTCTGATTCTTTTTGTGCAGTACAAGGATAGATGAAACCACAATGCAGATATGGGACTGATCCTCACCACGGAATCAAGACCATAGTCTACACTGAGACAAATTTAAAGGCAGATCTTCTGTTTGTTAACAAGCATACTTAAAGGAGGGAAAGATGACAAAATAAACAGGAAGTATCAGATTGTCCTGTTGGACTTGACAAGCTGCTGTGTCAAATTACTTTAATCCTTTCATAGAATAATAGAATCTTCCAGTTGGAAAAGACCTTTGAGATCATCGAGTTCAACTGCACCCACCATCCGTTAAAACATGTCCCTCAAAAACTCATCTACCCATTCTCTAAACACCTCCACGGATGGTGACTCAACCACCTCCCTGGCCAGCCTGTTCCAGTGCCTGACCACCCTTTTGGTAAAGAAATTCTTCCTAATATCCAGTCTGAACCTCCCCTGGTGCAACTTATGGTCATTTCCCCTTGTCTTATCACCTGTTACTTGCGAGAAGAGATCAACACTTGCTCTCCCACAGCCTCCTTTCAGGCAGCTGTAGACAGTGATGAGGTCTCCCCTCAGCCTCCACCAAGCTAAACAACCCCAGTTCCCTCATCCGCTCCTCATAGGACTTGTTCTCCAGCCCCTTCACCAGCCTCGTCACCCTTCTCTGTGCGCGCTCCAACACCTCAATGTCCTTCTTATACTGAGGAGCCCAGAACTGCAAACAGCATTCGAGGTGCGGCCTCACCAGTGCCAAGTACAGGGGCACAATCACTGCCCTGGTCCTGCTGGCCACACTGTTTCTGACACAAGACAAGACACCACTGGCCCCCTTGGCCACCTGGACACACTGCTGCCTCATATTCAGCCGGTTGTCAACCAACACCCCAGGTCCTTCTCCTCCAGGCAGCTCTCCAGCCATTCTTCCCCAAGCCTGTAATGCTGCATGGGGTTGTTTTGCCCCAAGTGCAGGACTCAGCATTTGGTCTTGTTGAACCTCATTCCGTTGGTCTCAGCCCATCAATCCAGCTTGTCCAGATCTCTTTGCAGGGCCTCCCTTCCTTCAAGCAGATCAGCACTGCCACCTAGCTCGGTGTCATCTGCAAACTTGATAAGGGTGCACTTGATCCCTTTGTCCAGATCATTAATATTGCACAGGACTGGACCCAGCATTGAACCCTGGGGAACGCCACTCGTGACCGGCCTCCAACTGGATTTAACTCCATTTACCACCACTCTTCGGGCCTGGCCATCCAGCCAGTTTTTTACCTAGCAGAGGGTGTGCCTGTCCAGGCAAAAGTAAAGAATATTGGGGCTGTAATAAAAAAGTATACAAATGGCCAAGCTGAGGTGTGTGAGAAGATCCACTACACAGAACTCTGAATTTAGGAAGACATGCATCCTCAAGAATCTTCCTCATACATCATTCACCGTATCTCATTATCAAAACCTTCTTGGTCATATACAAGCTATGAAACAACTTGATGTAAAATACTCTCAAACCAAACATTCCTTTCAGGTTGTCAGCTTTGCTACTGCAGTCAACACTTCCCAAGCAACAGGTCAGCACAGCAGTGGCCAAAGCCTATATTTGGTCTTCATAGAAATTTACTTGGGCTACTACATTACGCCCACATTGTGGATTCATTGGCTGCATTGGGAGATAGGAGACAAGTGCTCGCTCAGTTGGCATGCAGGTCTTCTTCTTACGGTGTCTCACATACAATTTTTAACTATGCAGCTTAAAGACATGTTCTTCAAACACTGCTATCAAGTATGTCATGCTGCCCACTCAGTGGCTCAGTCACTGTGGCAAATTTCTATTATTTCTGTTCCTCATCATACAAGTGACTGGAAAGTGGGAATCATCTGGACTAATAACCATTCTTCAGAACTGGAATGCTTAGCAGAACTATGCCTGTTAACGTGAATGGTAAAGTTACCTTGAAGTTGGGAGGTATAATTACTTTCCTAGTAGGTACTTGAAGAACAATCTTCTCTCCTTCAAACAGCCAGAGATCCCACTTGGACTGATTGATAAGCAAAGCCCAGGGCAGGAGTTCTATCAGCAGAGTTTTAACACATGGTTTCCACACTGACAGCTTTACCTGCATTGGGCTATCCCACTGGGAGAGTTGTTCATTGCTGTTCAAAAACAAATAAACAAAAATGTAAACTCAAAGGAATAATTAATTCAAGATTACAAATGAGAAGCTGTCATTTTCAGAAATTTGCAAGGCTTTTCTGATTTTGAAACACAAAAGCAATCTCTTCTTATCCTATCACTCTGGAGCATACTGAGATGCTGTCAGACAGATCTACACGTAGCCTATAAAGACATATTTTTAACTGCATAAGCTCAGTCTAAATTGGGTAAATTAAATAAATATCTTAACAGAATTATCACTATCCTTCAGAACTAAACCTATGATTTTTGTAGTCATAAAGTCACATTTTATTTTTTTCAGCTCCTCCTAAAGCAGCTCCCCATTTCTGTGGATAAAAACCTGTTACTGAATAAACAACAGACCAGAGCTCAGCAAAGAAGGTCCATTCACAAAAAAAAAACACAGTTCCGTTTTTTTTTTATTCCTTGCCAATGTAATCTTCATAGTGTAATCAAGGGCAGCCCCTAGGTTGACCTCAATTTTTTCCCACCTGCAACAGAGCCTGCGGCTTACATACAGGATTGAAGTATTTACTGAAAACATACTCAATGTTGATCATATATAGTCTTCTCGAATGTGATTTCATTTTCTTTGAAAAGGTAACAAAACAACCATAAAGAAAGTTAAGCCAAGAATTACCTGTCTGAGTCCTTCTTATTATATGGCCATGCAGGCTGGGGAGGATTAACAGTGCCATAGAACTCGGACAGCATTTGGCTGACATTGCCACCCGCATGGGATTTAGTTGCTATCTGTTTAATTAGCGTAGTTGATATAGGGACTGCGCACTCTGATGGATCATCTTCCTCCCTGTCATTGGAAACAGATTCAGTCACTTATGCAACAAGATCAAGCATTAGTAGCATTAACATCTTCAATCAAGCTTTCCAGGCATACTCTGCAGTAGGAACACTCTCAAGGTAATCATGGATGAATAAAGTTGGAATGTCTAACAAGTTCCTGAGCATTAGCTGACATGCAAGAATTTTTTATGACTCTGTAATGACCTTTGTGTCTGAGACCCTAGAAACTCTTCAGTACTCTCAAAAACATTTCAAGGTCTTTTAGGAATGTATTTTTCAAAATACAAAACCACGTACTGCTTAAGTAAACAAATGCCAATGTGCTTAGGATTTAATATTTCCTATCACATCATTTCAGGACACATATTCTTGTCCTGTTGTACCTCCTCTGCACATGCCACACGCTTAGGCAAAAATGCACCAGAAGTTAATAGAAAATTCCTCCTTATTTTCCACACAAATGAACCATTTTCAAGGAAACAAGTATTTTACCTGGCTTGAAACGTCAGGTGGTGTGTAAGATCAGGTTCTACATTTTGCAGTGCTTTCTCCTGTCCTTTCCCTGGAATCATTTGTGTTTCATTCAATCCCAGACTCCTTTTCTCTAAATGTATGATAATTGGGTCTGGAAGATGGCTCCTTACAATGAAAAGAGGGCTGAAAACAATCTGTAAAAAGAAAAGAATACACTAATTCAAGGCTAATTTTATTCCAGTAGTACAACTGTTAACACAAGCTATCAATAAATCCTTAAAGCAGGTCATTCTGCCCTTAATTTATTATATGACAAGTAAGGCATAAAAATTAAGATTTCAGAGACATTAAATGTACTTACTAATCGTTGCTGCACATGAGATTTGGGCTCTAAGGTCAAAATTGTGCACCACACAAACGTAATTGAACTCTTTGAAGATGGTACCTGTATGCAGAGAGATCACCAGCATCACAGTAAAATTATTTCAGGATGATAATGTTAAACTTTTCATCATATCAAATAGAAGACTAAATGCAAAGTCCCCAGCTCTCTCAGATATTTTTTATGCTATGCTCCATATATCCGTAGTCATACCTGAATGACAGTGCTGTGTTCTGTATGTTCAGAACTTAGACATACGTCTTGAGACCAGTCTTCATCTCCTGTAGCTTTCACACTCAGCTCAGTAAGCTCATTGTTTTCTAGAATGTATGAAGGCAACTTCTGCTTAGCTGCAAGGCAGTTGATGTGTTCTTTAACAACGGCTTCTCCATCCTGACTAATGTAATGCTGAACCACTTTCAGTTCAATACTTTCAGAAAGATAACTACAGACTGTCTGTCTTCCGCAGATTAGGATCTAAAACATACAAAAATACACAGCTCGTATACAAATAATAGTGAAGAAAGAAAGGTCAAAACTGAATTATAGGTGAAAACCTGTACAAGAATAATCACCCTGTTTTAGCTTTTTCAAGCACTGCAGAAGGCATTGAACGGCAAAACATTATTTTTATTGGTCAAATGTATGTGTAATTTCAAATAAACTTAGGCATTAAAACACCTGAAATATTTCTAAGGCAGTACCTGGGCTTGAAAGAAATATGTAACATATCCACTTCCTTTCCCACTGAACTCAGCAGTACTGCCACGGTTGACATAGCTCTGGTTTGGATTTTAAGAGTACCGTAATGGTCTCTGAACACTGAGCCCTTTCTAAGCAGACACCATCATGTACTTCAGAAGAAAGGTTTCTACTGGCAACTCCCATTCACATCACAATTCAGCGATCCAGACCTTCCAATATGTTTGCTGTTTTAAAGCATATAATTCCATTAAATGGCTGTACCATATCTCTGTATTTAACCACATCCACCAAGAAATTGACCAAATTAAGACTCAGAGTTGCTGCTGTCCATCATACATTGATTATTTATCACAGAACATATATCTGACTTTTTCTATGCTTCACTGAGCACAGAAATTCCACATGTATCCCTGATACAACCATCTTCATTTAATTTTCACTAATGAGGGTATGCACCATAGCTACAACCTACCAAGCAAAGTCTCAGCAGAGCTTTCAGGGACACCAGGCACTGTTCTTGTATGACCAGCTCTATTTCTGTTGCGTAACAAAGTGCTCTGCCACATCAATGAGCTGAACATGTTATGTCTGCCACATGCTCTGCCAACACAGGCAGAATGACTGCAGCATTATTATGAATCTCTTTACAAAGATCGCATGTAAAAAGTTACCGCACAGAGGACCTTTTTCAAATGTTACTTTGATTATTACTACTTTTGCTTTTAACAATAAAAAGGCCTGAATTATGACCCAGTATAGGATACGAACAGTTTCTAAAAAAAAAAAAAACAAAATCTGCTTCTCAAGAGCTTAAAACATGCAAGCAATCATGTAACTTAGCACTGTCAGAATTTACAAATCATGGAAAGAGATATTTACTGGAACATGTAAAATATGTGGTGGTAAATGAGCTTTTAAATGCTAAGATCCATACCAAAAGGAAGAAAAGAGAAAAAGATCAGAGTAAAAACTCCCCACAATGCCCCCAGAAGACTGCTATACTCGGGGTTTATTTGCAGATCCCGGTAGGAGAGAAAAAATAAGGTGATTAATTCATGAATTGATAACAGTTTAAATTACTCAAGTTATTTCTTCCCCACTGGATCAAATACGTACTTGCTTTTGCACTCCACTAAGCTGCTGAACCTTGATAATAAGTGATGCTGTCCGGCCCTTGTACTGAATGGTACGAATAAAGGTCCCTGTATTGTCCACACTGAATGGTTCAGACCACCGCCAGTTTCCCCAGCCTTCAATACAGATGTGTAACAGCTGGAAAGAAAGCAATTACTACTTCAATATATAACTGGGAAAAAAACCAGCCTTGCAGTAGGATAAGAATTCCCATGATATAGAAATATTCTTGGTTTTAAAACTGAGCAATGCTAAGCACACCAGTTTGCTGAATGATCCACTCATTATATGATTTTGTGATTTCAGATACAAACAGAACAATCAAAAATACTGTAAGATGGCTTTGCATCATGTGTATCTATAAATTACCTGCTTTAACCATGTATTTAGGATGGTAAAGTACAACTGCTCAGAAAAAAAGGTTATGTAGACTAGAGAGCACAAAACAGGAAATAAGAGATTATCTTTACTGCCCTTGAACTTGCTCTAGAAATTCACCCTCTTTATTACCAGCAAGGTGATATGGAACACGGGTCCATGTCAGAATTTTTGCCTTCAGAATGAGACAGAAAAATTACAAATACCCTTTCCTTCAAAATAAAAAGGAAAATAAAAAGGATGAAAATCTATTTGTATGTATACTTGTACAGCCCACATATATGTTTGCTAAATGTAAAACTTAGCACATTGCAGAGAGATGGGAAACATCTCATTCCTTACACAAGTGTGATGTCAAGTTCAAGCTCAACTGCATGAGAAGAAATTTAACTGCGTAATTATACTCCCGCTGTGATTTATTCCGGAAAAGGAGTGGCTTTTTTCCAGTTTAACTTAAATCACTTCCAGAGCAATATAGTCTTTCATCATCTGAAGAGCCTTTCATCCATTTACCCGCCATACACACTTACCTCTATCCCATGGAGATTCTTTAAGTCAGAGCAGTGAAAATTGGTACTGTTCCATGTAGGTCAATGAAGTTACATAAATTTACGCCAGCTGAAGATCTGGCTGTTTAGCCCCTGTATGGATCTTTTGTGGCTGTGCAAACTTAAGACTGTGAGTTATATATAAAGGATCAAAGCAGTAAGCATTCTGGGTAAAATTTATTCTTTGCAGAGGGCCAGCACAGAGCCTAAGCATCACTTAAGCCCTCTAAAACAGTTACATAAAGGCCTTGTGGGAATTATCTCCAGGGTTGAATTTCACTATGATTTTGGACATATGTTATTAATTAATTTAAGTAATTGAGAACAGGATCAGGCCCAAAGTTTGATTATTTACACAAACAAAAATTGAAACTTGTAAATATGACGGTGTCTGTGATTTGTTTCCAAAAAGACATAGCGCTGGCCATAGATCTGGCCAGTCGGACTTGATGAATGGCTGGATATTGGGGTTTTTAACTTGTTTTAATAAACAACTGTAGCAACAACTTTCAAAGATATTACCACTCAGTAGCCTGTTTGCAATTTGTGGTATCCTCAGCACAAGTTACACACAGAACAATAACAGCCATTCAGTGGGTGGCTTTTGAATTTGCAAGAGTGATGACTGTTGCATTCAGATTCAAATTAGTTTTGCGCTGGAAGCACAAAGTCTAATATGTGCCATGGGCATCCATCTGGATGTGCACATGCGTGGGCACAGCTTTATATTCAAGAATAAGTTGAGGGAAGCTGTGCACTAGGACATTCAAACTCATAAACAAACACGTCGCTTTGATTTTTAAGTATTAGTTACAGAAAAGGAAAAAACGAAAACAAACAAAAAAAACCCCTACTGCAGTGGCTGGAATCAGTTCAGTTTCTTACAGGGGCATCTGGGAATAAATCTCATTGCATATGAAAACCAAGAGAAACAAGAAAACTGTTTACTTTGGAGAGATTGGTAGCTGGAAATGACAGCCAAATAATGAGAAAAGGTACGAAGTGGTCAGTCTCAGCTAAAAGCCACACAAAATACAGTGCACTCCAAAGACAGATGCCATATAAATGCCATAATTGATGATCAGTAATTGTATGTAGCTCCAACATTAGGATGTCTCCCACCCTGTATAAACAGCTTTGCTCATGAGTTGAGTGTTCCCAAGGAACAAGTTGTCGGCTTTCCCTGAGCAGTCATTAGCTCCCAAATGCTGCCTCACTAGTTTTCTTTGAGCATGATTAGTTCGCATTTAACTTCACGGTTCAGAAAGAAAAATTAAAAAAGAGCTATTATCATATACTGGCAATTTCTTATTTTACAAACACAACATTTGTATAACGGTAAATTCTGCCTACATACAAAGGGAACAGCATTTCTAACTTATTTTAAAGATACCTAATATATTTGTATAAATAGCATAACAATGTGAGAACTGGGTACTGTCTAAGTTTACTTTTGAGCCAAGAAACTGCATTCCAAGAAAATGTAAGAGATCTCTGGGTGAATCAGTTATTTAAATGTCAGATTTCTGGCAAATATGGCTAGAAGTAATTAGCAAATGACATTAAGTGACAGAGAGATATATGGCAGGAAGTAAAAACTGAAGTAATTGTAGAAAATTAAGTAATCAGGTGCTAACACTATTTTAGCAGAAGACATCATAATAGATGGTGTTAGATACTCAATAAGGCAGAGCTCAATGTTCTAAAACTGATCTAATACTACAGATTCACAATAATTGCCACGTAATTCCCTTTTATTTATCAAGCTTTAAGAAAATTAAAAGTATTTATTAGACATTCTACTTAAAAATGTTCAACAAGTATAGCTAAATATGATACATTTATTAGGAGAAGTCATTGCAAGAAGGTACAAAAAATATTCAAGGGACTTCAAAGGCATTCTTACAAATATAATCGACAGATAAGTGGCAATTTATAGCTTACACAGAATTTAAAACAGACTATCTATCGTGCATGTGAAGATAGGCACTCATTTGTGTAGCTTTGATTTCCGCATTTTCTGTTAGGGAAACATATCAACAGATATCACAGAGTTTTTTGTTTTGACTAGACTTTGCTGGGGTTTGGATTTGTAATTCTGAGTGGCTATGGATTTCTATTTCAAGAGGGAAAGAAACTGCCTTCAGGGAGGCTGACTAAGATGCTGCTGTACCTCCTGGAGTGAATGGCTAGAAAAGCTGAATTCTTTATCATATCTCCTCACAGAACATTTCTATGCACTCCTCAAAATGTACTTAGGTTTTCAGCTAGATGTGTGAGTGAAGGATACGATCTGAGTAAATAAGGCTAAGTGTCATATGACAAGGCATGAAGACTAAAATGAGGGATTAAAAATGAGACTAAGAATGGAGCCTGTCCAGAAAAGGCAGCATTTTCCAGCAGAATAAGTAATTTAAAGCTCATGCCCTCAAAAATGCTTAGTGATATAAATTTGATTTCTGCTTTGCTTGTAGATCCACCAACGTTAACTTGGTTTCACTGCAGTTAGATTATTTCTATATTCTAAAAGAAACTAGAAAATGCTTTTTTAGAAAAATAAGGGTTAGTGCTCTCAACTCTGAGAGACTGGAAGGGCTCAAACAAGGAGCTAGTTAACTGTGAAAGCAGTTGGTTATTTTAAAAGATGTGAGACAATAAAATAAAAGCTGTGATGATGCAGTGGCACAGAGGAAATGGAGAACTGGAAATGGGAGTTGAATTCTAAGACTTGAAGCTAAAGCAATTTTTAATTGAAAAATTAAAGGAGAAGGATGATCAGTGTTTTTTTTGGTTGTGTTTTCAGGATATAAGGTAGTCCTGGATCAAGATTAGGACTTACAACAATAAAACCAATTAGGATTTGGGAAAACAGTGAATGAAATGTTCATTCTGCACACTGTCAGCTGCAGTAGGCACCAAACAGTTTGAATTTCAGTTTGGTTTCATTTTCTCATGGGACCTGGGAGATGTGACCAGTTCTACATCATTGTCCCTTGAAAGAGAGAAGGCCAGCAGGGTGCACAGGAGAACTGCAACCAGATAATGAGGGTTCATGTGACTCATGGATAACACCAACTCTTATTGGCCTCAGATATTATCAAGAAAGTCAATTACATATTATATAACTATTGATTTTGAATGCAGGGCCTCAAAGAAAAGCAACAATATATTACTCGCTATTGAACAGTGTAAAATAACATAACACTTTTCTTTTTTTACTGATGTTCTGCAAATGACTGGGGGGGATTACGTAAAGTATGAAAAGTTATGCAGAGAATCTGTAATGTCCCTAAGCAATAAAATAGGAAAACATCCCAATAATAACTGATACATAAGTCACATTTTCCAAGTTTAAGCCCACAGAGTACTGTATATCATTGTACACTTTATATAACCCAATACCTGAAAGAATGGCAACTTGGAAATATATAAATAACAGTGAATTATGATCCTGTCAGAGACGCAACATAAGTTAAAATTTGGCTTCAGTCCTTTTTTTTGTAGGAGAACGAGAAGGAGTTCTTAAAGCTATTTCCAAATCTACAACTGCCTTTAAAAATTATGTTTATGAAATTCTAGCAGAAGTTGTGCTTTTCTGGCACACTATTTAAAATAAGAGCAGTAAAACTTTAAATGGGTTCCAGTGAAGGTATTTCTAGTATACTAACCACTACTAGCACTATTCAATAATTTTTAAGTGTATGTCCAGAAGAACAGAAAAGCAAACAATATTTTCCTTTAAATTCTATATAGGTAGCAAATATAGGGACAAATAGCTACTCCAGGCATATCTGCCTACTTTAATAAGACATAAATCTATTTTGTTTGTAACTAGTAACTTAGCTACATTCCCATTTAAGTTACTGCCCAAATCAACACAGGAATTGATTTTTACCCACTACACCTGCTGTTTCAAGTTAAGGATGGCAAAAAGTGAAAATGGGCTGTTATTATAACCCTGGGAGATGACTCTAAAGAAAGGTTTTGGAAACTGCTACTTTAAAGGCAGATTTCACATAGGCAAGATTGTTTTGCATAGAAAGCAAAATAATGAATTTAGACCCATTATTCTTTGCTTCTTCAGAGGAGTTTGCTGGTTTGAGCATGAGGAAAATAATTAGTAATAACTACCATGTTACAGAAAATTTTTGCTGTTTATTTGCAAGCAAACGATCTCTGCAGAATACATTCAGGGGACTCTCACACGAATAGCTGTTTTTCACATTTGCTGTCATCCCTAGTGGGATCACTAGCCTACGTCTTGCAAGACAGAATTCCTTAACTCTGAGTAAATTGCTAGGAAGATCTGAGCTCCTCTAATTTCAGAATTTTACTCTACGTATCATATGCTCCAGTTCTTCTTCTAAAAAACACAGCTGTCTTGGAGACAAACATGACTTTTGACAGAACTGGGGCCCATCCCACAAAGCAACTTGAAGATCTAGATAAGGAGTGCAGACCGGATCCAAAAATAACGTAGGAGCCAGTGCCGTCTGTAGAGCACAGGAGTAATGTACTTTCTCTTCCCTTTTAATGACATCTAGCAGACCTCTAACTTTCATTAAAATCTGCAAAAAGAACTCAAGAGGTCTGGCATTTTTTGCTAGAATTGCTTAAAACCTCAAATATCATCAGGTTTGGACTTACCCCAATGCTGAAACGGACTGTATAGTTGGGGGTGTCTTATCCCTAAGGAAGGTCAAAACCTCATGAAATCTGAGGAAAATATGGGGGATGGAGCGGACTAGAAGAGCAAGAATCAGACCTCAGACTTATTACTGAAATATTAGCCAAACTAGCGAGACTTGTGGGAATCAGAGTGAAAGTTAAAAGGGAAAGGTTAGGTTCCCTGAAATGTAGACGATCCGGGCTGGGAAAAAAAGAAGGAAGGAAAGAGCTTTAAGTTAAGCCATGCAGTTGGAGAGACACCATCAATAGCTGATAAATCCAAATCCTTAATGTGCTATAGCTGTTTTCCTAACATGAAAAAGTTGAACAATTTTAAAATATAGCCTACATTAGCTTCATTAATACTAAAATTAATTCTAAATGTAATAAAGCATTATATAACTACCTGCTACTACAAAATTATTTTATTTTAGATATATATATATTTGTGTTAAATAACCCAAATTGCTGCATCTTTCACTATGCTTAATTAGCAGAAGAAAATTGGACAATTTTATTGATGTGAATGTAAAAGAAACACAATCTTTTTAAAACTATTTATTTTCATTTAACTGAACTGCCTTGCCATACTAAAAAAACATTTTGCAGAGGTTAAATAAAGTATTTCATGGCAACCACTGCTTCGTAGTGCCTGTGTAACAAGAAACATGAGCTAGTCGAAGTTGTGCAAGTTGGTTTTCTTTCCCAGTAAGAGAATGTGGTATCTAAGACCTTGTCCTAACTCATTTTATCCCCAAGAGTAAGTCAAGTAAGTCAAGTATGAACTAATGCCTGGAGGGAAGTCCCTGACTCCAGAAGTATGGATTATTTCACATTTATCTTACAATCTGCTCTCAGAGTTCTTAAAATTCACTAACTTGGCAAGTCAGGAATTATCAGGAGAAATGAAATAATTTCATAACTATGAAGTCATCTGGCATTCCAGGAATATGACATTCGGAAGGTTTGTCCATGCTTGGGCATTATTCTGACCTTTGGAATAAGCTGTTAGATATTTTTGCATGGAAACAATTAGAAAAGTGCCATAGCATAATAGGGACGACCTGATGTCTTGAGTTGTTATTTTCATTCCAAGGATTTGTATTAATAACTGAAAAAATCTACACAACAACATTTGTAATACTATTTAAACAAACTTATTTCATATGATCCAAAATGACAAAGGATTGTGCTGTTTAGACTGTTCAGATGAACTGCCTTTCTGAAGCATGCTAAATTTACCGTGGTTCATATTTAACATTAAACAAACAAACAAAGCTTATACATGGATGCCAAGATTCTCCAACCTTTGTAAAGAAAATTTGCTTCTACCTTAATGTGCGTGGAAAGCCTTTCTGTTTGTATATTTTCAGTGAAATTATATCAGTGCTATTTTTCAGTTTCTAAATCTCCTAGCAAGAAATGGCTATTGAAAAATGTTAAGGCAGAAATATTCTCAATATTATTCCAAGGACTGGGACAAGGGAAGTACAGCCCTGCTTCTAGAAGAGCCTGCTGGCCAGCAATGTGGTTGAGTCAGAAGGAGTGAGCTGTTAGTTTCACCATCTCTTGGGACATGGGAATCCAACATGACACTTGTTACTGTTTATCAGCTCAGTTCTTCAATGAATCTGAATCTGATCAAAGCAAAACAGAATGCGGAAATCCTTTGACATTACCAACTTCCAGCTGAAGAATGAATATCTGAAAAATTAACCTGAAGTTCCTACAGTCACCTTATTTTTAATGTGCGATCTGTGTTTCTGCTGGACTTTTCAACCTTTCACCCCCACTTCCATTTCTAATTTTGTAAGAAATTTACATAGTGTCCATGAAAATGGAATGCTTCACACAGCTCAGACCTGTGACTGAAAGGACAAGCTAAAGATACATGTTTTAATATTAAAGTTTGCCAAGTGTTGAATGGCTAACGCCCTATGTTGTGCTGGTGATCTTGAGCAGCTCAGCTGCAACCGGCTGAAAGTGTCAGTAACAAGCTGCAGTATTAACTCTTCTACTTTTGACTTTGCTTGAGACAATCCTTGTTGTCAAAACTCTTTCCAGTTTGTACCATTATTGGAAGCACATTACTACTAGAAATACAACATGATCAGGTTTTGCCAGATTAAGAGAGCTTCATTTCCATTTAATCGGAATTGAGGAAAAGGAGTTCAAACATGAGATCACTGAACAGTGCTTTAGCCTCCTAAGTGATGGCTTAGTATTTTGAGAAGAAATGAAATTAATTCTGTTAAGTTGTAATTATTTTTTTACAATTTTTATTTGTTTAAAAGAAAATGATAAATTTTCTGTTGAAATGGAGAGTTACACATTCTTGGGGTACAGTCCAGTTCTGTTCATGAGATGTGTTCCAATTGCTAAAGAATAGCAAGGAATGAATGTTTTTCAGGAAATGAGCAATGGAAAATATGGATGTGTTAATCATACTGCATTCATGTAAAATTCAGTAGTTTCGTATATCCAACAACTGACATATGAATGAAAAACACAGTAAACTTGCCATCTCTGCTTCCCAGTGAAACTTGAAGCTTGTCAGCAGTGAAAGTGGACACAGCTCCTGTTTGGAATTACAATCCAAAGTTCACCTTCTTTCTCACAGGCTAAGACTTGTATTTTCCAGTGCTCTAGAGGAGTTAGGAACACCCATCCACTAAACTTCTCCTAGGATCCATAAAAATTTGAGTAACTCTTCAGTGCAGTATTGTTGCTTAGCAAGTGGGGTGGCACACATCTCGTCTCCCACTCAGAAAATGGGTATATATTAAAGAGATGAGATGGATTCCCTGCCTCATAAACACTTCTTTTTTTTAGATTTAAATTCTTGCACTATCTTGAAGCAAGATGAAAAGTCCATTTTCTTCATCACTCAAGAAACACAACAATATGGTTTCTTTGAAATAGTTCCCGTTGATACTTTTAAAATATTTTATCTCAGTTTCAGCGTTTACCCTTAAAAAATTACCCAAGAAACAGAAACTTCCATTATTTAAAGTATGTAAGTGGGGTGTTTCTGACAATTTCAAATCTTTTCTAGTGCAAGCACATGCTGAATTGAGAGATTTGTCCAGTTTGACCCTGTTCTGCAAACAATTTCAGTGAACAGATGCTTCTGGTAAAAACAATTCATTAAAAAAATTCTCCAAACCTCTAATGTACATCACAGAAAACAGATACTGATCACTTAGTTATAAAAACCTGGCAAGCGACCTTCTTTTGCTTTTTTCAGAAGCGTCAGTTTCCACAACCACTCAGTTTTACAGAAACTGGTCATGCACATCCAGTTCTACTCTCAAGTAACTTCTAAAAACTTCTGGCTTTCCTCACTCTTTGTTTACCTTTTCTCCCTGATGCAGCCCCAGCATGCGGCTCCTGAAAGAACTGGAGCATCAGAGACAGCTGAGACCATAGAGAAAACCAAAGAATTAGGGCAAAAAGCCAACAGCGAGCTCTAGCAATTGCTGCATTAGAAGGGCTGTTTCTGACATACCTGCGGAGATTTGTGAGAACGCCAGCTGTACTGGTGACTGTGGAGACTAGCCAGCAAAATATTTTCATCAGTATCCACCTGGCCAAACCTCAGTGTCTCTTGTGTGTCATTACAGATCACAAAATGGCTGAAGACCAACTCTTCTGCCTCTGGGCACTGGTTCTGAAAGGAAAGGGATATGAAAGCCAACAAGCATCAGATTAATTGTAAGACATTTGGCAGCTGTCTGCCCAGTGGCAACAGCTACAACACAGAAACACTTCAAGATCTCTTGCCATTAGCTTTGGTCTCACAGTACCCTGCTCTCTGTAAAAACTAGTGTTTGAGTTGACAAAATACATCTTAAGACTTAACATATTTTACTTCACATTTCTGTAATGCAAATCTTACAGATTTAAAACTATACGAAAAACTAGATTTCCTAACTTACGCAAAAGACTTCCACAAAAATCAAATTCAGTTGGAAACTACACCTCACACAGGGCAGGTGGGGCACTACAAGCTGAGCAGCTTGACAACTGATCTCTAAGGTCAATAGGCTGCACTTCTCTTCCCCAGCTGCTGCTTCAGTCAACAGCAGAAGACTCTTCACTTTCCTGATACCATAACACTTAAAAAATAAATAAAAGAAAAAGTAGGGGACATGGGGAGAGTATTTTCACAGCTCCACAAAGCTAGTTTGAAAATCTATCATACAATTTGATAGTCTAATAGGAAAAATTACAAACTGTCACAGGTTTAAGAAGTATTTTAGATTTTACAATATTAGTTCTCTTGCCTGCAGCATGCTTGTCCCTCTTTTTTTCTGCTTTTCGTCTCCTGCTTGTCACTCTGTTGACACAATCAGATTATATGATAGTCATAAAAACTACCAGAGTACAGGTCTTCCGCCCCAGAAGGCATGAACTATAATTCCCTATACAGGAGAGGTCAAAGTGTGACTGACAATTTGATTTGGAGATCATCTCTCATGTATTTCTGTCCTAGTTACTACTTGGCTGGCACCTTCCACTTACAAGCAACTATCTAGCAACCATAACAATTACTCCAAGGAAGAGTAATTGATAGTCTTCATGCAGTTTAATGGGTGTAACACAAAAAACTAATCTTGTGCTTCTCGTTACCTCTTTTTGACCCATCTCTCCTAGCACACACTTTTGACAGTGCTTTATTGTTTGTTGGTTCCCTTCTCTCCACAGCATAGCCCAGTTGCTCTTTTCTCATCCTTTCTCCCCATTATATTTTCTCTAACTTAGGGGACCTCCGTGGTCTTTGAGAGCTGATTCTGTTTCCCCTCCTTGCTCTCTCAGTGGACCTTTTAAACACACATAATGAAGCTAGCACCTTCTCTGTCTATGATCATATAGGTCTCAAATTCTTTGACAACAATGTGCCTGGAAGCCTGCAGAAATTCAGAGATCAAACAAGAGAGAGAAAAGTATTTCCTCATAGATCCCTATGGATCCTTACTTATTCTCGAAAAAAAAATTTGTAGAACATTGCTGGGTGATAACACGTGGAACAGATTTTATGAAAAGTGAAGTGTGTAAGGCATGTCCAATTTAACATCCTTGAATACACGTTTACTACTGTTAACTTCAGAAGAACTTAAGGTGCAGGTTGTGATTCCTTTTATGACTGGAATGTCAAAATGTCTGGCTGGGAGTGTTTATGCAAAAAATTGTTCACCCTGGGAGTATTTAAGCATGAGTATATTTAAAGTTTTTCTCCAAATCTCTTTTTTTTTTTTCTGCATAAGATCAGGTACCTTCTGTGAAAAAAGAGTCAGGTAAGCATACCCAAAATCTCACTTTTTCAAAGCAGTAAAACTCATTACAGAGCAATATGTCTGTATTGCATTCAGTAGCAGATCTGGATGTGCTGAAGGCTGATGTTTACAGTGCCACTTCAGAGTGCAGAGTTTACTTTGGCATTTTCTAGTGGTGGATCTATGACTTTTTACTGTCAAGCTGCCATACCCACATACCCATAAGTCTACCACAAATATATATATTTTCCTGTTACAGCTTTGCAAAATATTCTTTTTAAAAGGAAGGATTTATTATCCATAGAGCTCAGCATGTTGTTACAGCCAAACCTAGATACAACCCCAGGGGACTTGAAGAAAATTCTTTACTCCAATACATTTTCTTGCTGATTACACATAGACTAGAAGAACAACAGAACATCATAAACTTTGGTCTTTTTACCTGACTATTACTGTCAAACTAACTCAACACAGACTGTCGCTTCTTGCATTTTCTGAAGGATTAAGGGAATCTAGCAAGCTTCAATTTTCTGTCTTGAGTTTTTGGATGCACAGAACTCCTAAATTTTACTGGGGAAATATTATCCCATCAGGGATTATTAATAGACATGTGCCATTTTGGTGCTGATGAAATGACTTCCATCAATCATTAGTCTTACATGCTAGACTTGCTACTAGAATACACTGCTTTTAATAGCAATGCTTCTCAAAGTAAAGCAAAAGAGGTATTTTAAGCTCAATTTTGTAACAGTTACAAAGTTTTAAGTAAGGAAACACTAAGATTTGCATAATCAGGAATTGCTCCATGCTGCTGGCTTAAGAGAGAGCTACTGACGCTTCAAGTCTCAATAATAACAGCTGATTAAAGGGATGCTTTATCTCAGTATGGCAACTATGCACTGCACAGGGAAGATTATAGGCAACTCTTATTCCCCTTGCAGCAAATGCAGGAGATTTTTCTCAGGGTACTGACCATGCTTCTCGATCCCTAGGATGCTGCATCAGCACCTTGCACCCATTACAGGGAACTGGATTCCAAATTTGCTGCTAAATTCTGAAAACAAAAGCTTCTAGGGTAAGCAGAAAGGGACCAAAAAACCCACCCAATCAGCAAAAGAATACACTGAGGAAATCACGATTGAAAAAAAGAGTGCATAGAGAAACCAGACATAATAAAGCCAAACAGAACTGGGCTATTTGTGTGGCAGTGATGCTGAAGGGCTGAATGATGACTCCAGGAGCTGAAAACACCTAAGTGTGGATTAGGAAAAAAATGTCCTCTCTGAATGAAAACAGCAAATCAAAAGAATCAGCAAAAGATCAACAGCCTGAATCAGACACAGATTAGAGTCAGTTCCTGGGGGACAATTTCCTGCCCCTCTTTAGATCATTTTTCAGCTGTTCTTTTCTCTCAGAGAGGCCTGGAAAGTGTTTCTCCTTTATTGGGCTTTCAAATACTCTGTGAATTCTCTTTAGAGAGGAGAAAAACATCTCACATAATACTAGTCAACAGGCTTTCCCTGTCTTGGGACTTTCTGCTCACGTCTCAGCTCACAGCTATTTCAAAGCATTTCAGGATTTGGGAAAAAAAAACCACCACAAAAGCACAAGTGTCTTTATATGCACAGTTACCCTATTTGTGCTTCACAAGCTACAAAAGACCTGTGCAATCTTTCTCTCTCACACACATATCCATGCATGTACAAACACTTTCTCTCTAGTACTTAATAATGTTTTAGGACAGAAGGTCTTGTTATCTCCCTCATAGTTCCTCTAAGAGAAAAGAACACTTTCCTTCTGATTGTCTAAATTTCACTCTTGTCAGCATCCTGAGGTTATCAGCTGGAAAGTCAAATTGAAGCCACATGCGTATTTTCTGCACCCTTTTCTTTGTGCTAATGGTAAAGGATGATGGGGAAACTACTGTGAAGAGAGAAGTCATTCTGACTGATCTCAGCTCATTAGGAAAACTCTTGCAACTGCCAACAGAAAGGTTAAGCACAAAAAGAAGTTTGAATGGTTTAAAACAGGTTTAAAACAGGAGCTTTTACAACTTCTGAGGGATTAACAAAAACCTTTGCAGTGTGAGACCACAAAGAAATATTTTTTTCCCCAGGAGCACTCACTTAGTACCATACATGGGGAGCTGTTTTCTCAGCTGACCCTATGTCTCTAAATATCACAAAGCACTAGTGATACAAAACAATTTGTGAAGGCTTAAATGTCCAAATAAAGGGAAAAACCCCAAACATTTCTCCCCTGTACATTCACAGGAGACATGAATTTTCAATCTCACTTGATACTCTGTACATTATTATTAAATAATAAAACCAAATTAATAACAATCTTGAAGTTCCCTGCCCAGTTATTTCATTATTAAAACCATTACTTTAGCTTTGCATTTAGATGTGCATTAGCCTGTTAATGCTTGATTTAAATAGGGATTTCAGATTAGACAGTAAAATATGTCCAAATGGGAAACTGCTTTTAAAAAGTGTTAATCCTCTCAGATTTTCAGCATGTGACTTAGAGGTATAAAGCAAGTTGTATGCCTGGTGTTTTTTAGGCTTAATCTACTTTCAAAATGTACATCGTTACAACAAAAAAAATCAGTTTATATCTAGGAAACAAAGACACTGACAGAGGCTTCTGTTAATCCTGAACTCTTGACCTAAAGGTACAGGGCCAAATTGTTTCATGCTTCATCTATCTGTCCGCTGCCTACAACATCACTTGTTTCAGATATTAATCCAGTAAAAAATATGTGGAGAATTCAAATAACCTTTCCTGCTTATTAGATTCATGCTTCTTGTTGGCAGCACTTATATTGTATTTTGTGTGAACAGCAGACATCAAACAAAACTTATTGGGAAATTCGTTCCCTCCCCATGCAGCGCGTGCCACTCTCCCAATCTGGAGGTAAAACTACACACAAAACACCTTGGTAACAATTAATTTAACAAGCCATTTTGAACCCACTTGTGTGTTAACTGTTCCCTAATTTCAAACCGATGCAAGTGTTTAATCTCGAATACTCTGGGCTAGACATCCTCTGCATCAGAACATGGTGGCAAGTACCCTTGACACGAGAGGAAACGAGAAAATTACAGCAACAATTACAGAAGTATATCCTCCTGTGGCTCATGTTAACATTGCCAAATCCATGTATAAATCAGTACCAACTATTCATAGAATGTACCTGTCAGCAATATATGCGACATATGGCTCTACTTAATCAAATATACAATTCCATTTTTTTCAACTCAGAATATTCCTTGAAGGCACAGAGTAGTCAGTCAGTCAGTCACACTGTGATGTGGTTTAAAACTTTTAAATATTTATGCACCATATTTTATTTATATGTATAGTTATGTCTGAGAAATCTTTTTTTTTCCATCCTAAGAGGAAACCGACCTTTCTGAAGGCCACTTTGCTGTAGTTGCCACACATGTCTTGGATGAGGGACTAGGACTAAGTCAGAAATATCTGGGGTTTAAACAGCCTACCAAGGACTCTCTTATACTTACTATGTTTGTTTTTTATTAAAAGGCATTGTTCAAAATATGACAAAAACCAGAAATTGGAGCTACAAAGATTTTTGTTCACATTGATATTTGAGCCAGCTGTAAAGATTTAAATCACACTAGATCTTGTTTTATGAATGTCCTTTTGCAACAAGAAAACCGTGGAATGCCCTTAAAAAAGATTTTTTTGATACAAACCAGATGCTTTATCCTTTTTTGGGGGCTTTGTTTTTGTAATTCCGTGATACGTAATTAATTCCCAGGCTCCACATAGGTCTTCAGGCAGATGAAGAGAATTATTTGATTTCAAGGCTATAGTGGAGTAAGGGAATTACAGGCCTTCAAGGGGTCATTGAAGAAGTAAGGTTCCTTACACTGGGACTGGTTTCAGCCATTAATGCTGCTAGCACCGAATGTAATGTGAAACTAGTGTTGAACTTCAATAAGGATAGAAGCAGTAGCTGGAAATAATATGCTCTACCACTCAGACTGAGGTGTGCTTACATGTCACACACTCACCTTTTCATAAATTAATAGTAAGCATTCCAAGACCAAGATTCTCATTATTCTGATATATATACATGTAGTTTCACTTAAACTCAAGCAGTTCTGCCTACATTTACCTTTACAGTTACCATTCATTGTCTCATAATATTCATGTCTATCATAGAATTAAGGTCTATGAGTAAAAACCACTTCTAGCATAAATTAAATCCTTTATATCTTGGAGTATTTTAAATGAACGCAGTCGGTATTTTAATTTTCTACTAAATCAATCACAATAGCTACATTTTTTTCCTCACTATTGTATTTACATACCTGCTGCCAAGCCTGAATTGCTGTATTTAGAGAGTGAAGTGCATATTGGCCAAAGTTGATTAAAATGGGGTCCACCATTATCGTGCAGTCCAAGAGCCTTCCTCCTGTGTTGCCAGAAATAGCAATTTGCCCCCAGATTTTGAAGGGTTTTACAACACTCTGCATAGTCACATTCCGGCACTCCAAAAGCTTACAGTCAGCTTGAGTTGAAAACTGGATCTCTTGGAGCACTGACTCATCACTCCATTGACGAAGATATATGTGAGGTTCATCAAAGGAAATTATCATGTATTCTAGTTCGGATGGCATGTTTTTATCAGATAAAAACGGCTGAAGAAACTTTGGTGGTGCTGAAAAGTAAAAGAATGAACAAGACTGGGACATTCTATATGTTTTTGCAAATTGTGTTTTAACTGCTTGTACATATGATGAAAACAAGTCAAATTCATCAGAACCAGCATTTCTGAAATCTGAAATTAATCCTGTTCACATTGTTTATTAGATGTAAAATAGAACTGCAATTAATAGCAGCTGCAAACAAAAAGTATCTGCAAACCAAAATCTTTCCATGGTAAATAAACCAGTCAAACAAACTGCTTTATCTACACGCCACACAATACTTCAGATTTGCACCTATTTGGAGCAGAGACCATATTTCTATGAGAAGTTTTGCTATAGTAAATGCGTATGATTTACACATAGCACATTGCAAATACAATAAAAATTAGCAATATAACATTTGCTGACATGTGACTGTGCATGCTAACAAGCTCCACAACAAAACAAAACAACAAAAATTGTCTTTGCTGTGATTACAGATTATTCAAGATCACAAACTCACTGAGATGCAACATATTACCCCATAATACTAGAAATTAAAGAAAACAGTATCTCAAGATTAAGGCATCAGAAATATATCATAAAAAAGATTTTATCATGTTAACTGAAGTCTCAGTCCTGCAAAGAGCTAAGTGTCTGCTGTGGCGGCAGACACTGCAAGGTACATAAACCACTTGTGAAACATTAAGTATGCGAGTATTTCCATTGATATTATTTATGTTGCTGGAACTACTCTCATGCTTAAAATTAGCATATGCTAAAGTGCTCTACAGATTTGGAACTAAGACACCAATCACTTTTCAGCATCAAGCATTATTCTACAAAAGCATAATGGATACAATAAGTTTCATGCTCCCTTCGTGTATAATATAGCACAATGGAACCCCGAAACTTGAGGCCTTTAGGTGCTATAACAATGGCACCATCAGCATAAACCTTGTCGCTGTTGAAAAATGAAACAGCTGGGTTTGATTTTAATCTGATTTGTGCTTTTTCCAGTCTGTTTAATTTTAAAGATCAAGCATCTGGAATTGAGTGTAATAGCAAAGAAAATTATGTACTGATACAGGTAGACAAGGAATTATTTGCTATACACTGTCAGTGTTGGTATGATTTGATAATGAATATATTATATGCTTGCAGCAACACAAAAAATACTGATGAAGAAATCTGGCCCTGTCAAAATTATCAAAGGTATTTGCTCATCTTTCATGGAAAGCATTCCTCACATTTGAAAATATGACAATAATCTAAAGATCTCTCGGTATGTACTTGCCATTAATGCGACAGAGAATACTGAACAAAACCAGTGATCATACTTGAAATAACACTTAAATCTGCAGTTCTCAGAGCACTTCAAGGAATTCTTACTAAGGGGGCTGCAAAATCTTGAAATATTTTGATAGTACTATTAATATGCTGGAAAATTTAAAAGCTTAAATTCATTCACTAAGATGGCTCAACACTGAAGTGGCACCTGCTGTCACTAATCAGACTACGAAAACTGGATGGCTTCTACAGTTACTCACTCCAGTGGGAGGAAGGGGGCTGATCAGCCAGTGCCTCTGCCTACCATATGCACTTTCTCAGTCCACAGAAGTCATCAGTTTTACCCTGCAGTCTGTTGGTGATCATTTATTTCAAGAATGCCTGTCTGAATGAGGAAGTGGGGACTACAGACAGCAAAACAGTGATAAAGCAGCACATATGAACTACCTGCTTTTATTATTCTATACAAAGGACTTACATACCTGTGCCTAGTTGGTCAAGATGATGGCAGAGGTGGACTTCCAAATAAGTAAATTGGATCAACACACTTAATGATGGCACAAACCAAGGAGTAAAACAGGAGTCGACCCTGGTACAGGCTGCCAAAGCTGTAGGGGTTACAAGCTGATCGCAAGCACTTTGTGAGCCAGATTCACTTTCTGAGCTGTGGAAGACATATAGCAAAGTGGTAGTTAAGCAATTCTAGGATTTTATTGCTTTACAGTAAGAGCTGGCCATATGGCATGTTGGTTTTCTAATGCAGCCAGTATCATTGTTTTCTTTAAACTGCTAATGTCAGTGTACTACTTCTTCCCAAGCAGAACATAGCAGACAAGACTGCAAGCCAACAATGCTGTTATCACACTGCACTTTCAATTTACAAACTGAAACACCTGAATGACAAACGTGAAGTATATTTACAGAAATACCAAAATATACCCTATATCTTTATTTGTTGAAACAGCTAAACAGAGTAAAAAAGCTATAAGAATGAGCTGAATGTCAATCTGGCCAAAAGAATGATTTTTTTTTCATTTTATTTTAAGGAAACTAGCTCATAACCATCAAAATACTTCTACACATAAACCCTGTACTGGTAAGCTTTTATTTTTCTCCTTCTCATTCTACGTTCACCATTTAAAAAGAATCTCTGAGTTCCATAAACTCAACCTGGAGACTTTTACTAGCACCTATTACAACATATTGACTATACACTCAAAATGCCACACACACTGATTTTTTTCATAGCTGTGTGCTCCTGATGCCATGGATTTCCAAGCATTACCTTTCAGTCTCTTCAGAGAAACTAACACTATACCACAATTACATATGTTGCAAGGACACAATTGAAGTATGAATGAACTTCCTAATATAAGTCAAATCTATCTTTAATATTCCTTATTCTCACTCCCTTTGCAGTTTGACACTAAAGAGTATTAGTTCAAAAGCACAGACTTGATCAAGAAAGCTAAGTTCTCGCCCTTAGTCCAATATTGCTTTTCTTTTTAAAATAAAATTTAATGTAGGATTAATCAAGTCTAACTTACTATTTTTGAATTAATAAATTTCCATAGACATTTTAAAGACAAAACATTACATATTAAAATACAAGTTTAAGTTTGAACACTGGCTTTCAAAGCAACATGTCTTAAGCTTTAAGGACCAGGTTTTTCATCATTCCATGTGTTTTACTGCAAAATTATGCACAAATATAGTACATACTTAAAATGTTAAGCTGCAAATGTGTACAAGTCCATGGATAGGTAAATCTATCACTATTATTTTGTGTTACAGTAACTAGCTAGTATGGTATTTATTTATGGAGCTTAAATCCAACTTTAGATTTGTGGACAGATATCAAAATGCTTGTGTAGCAGTAAAATACAACTAAAACTATCAAAAAAACAAGATAAGATATCAAGAATGGATTAGATTTGTGAAGGATGAAAGACAGATCACTTAAACCTGCTTTCCTTAGCTGCTTTACCTCTTCAAATTGCCTGTTTACATTTAAAAGTGGTGTTTTAGGCCTTTTGAGAACTGGCATCTTCGGAAATAAAATTCTTCTTTATGTTCATGTGATAAAATGTCTATGGGAGTGGAGCAGAGTCAGAGAAATGGGGTGTTTCTTTGCTCTGCCATGGATATTCCTTAGATTGTTGGAACAAAGCACAGAAGCAAATCTAAGCATCAACAAAATCCATATGCTGATTTAGAGTATTAAATACTTTTGAATCTGTGAAACTGGTTATTTCTCTCAGAATAACTGTCAATATTTTAAGATTTTTTTTGGTCATTCCACAGAAGTTCAGGGAACTATGGAATGAAAGCAGCAAAAAAAGGGTAGAGGGGTACATACAAATGTTAACCAACCTATGAGGAACTCAAAAAAAAAAATTACACTTTGATAGTCTGAAGAGACTTAATTTGAACAAACAGCTACAGCACTAACTGTAGCGAAAAGCAAGGATATTTATTTCTGAAATTTGTGGTTTAGCCTGAAATTACAAATTTATATTTTCCTCAGAAACCTCCTTTTTGAGTCATCTATTAGTGACTCAGCATTTTTATTTCCTTAGATATTTTTTTTGAGATAAATATTTTCATAAAATAAAAAAAAACAAACCCCTCCAAATTACTGTTTAGTCAAACTTTATAGATATGATTTTAATTTATTGAGCATTGTAGTGTAATAGGACCTTTGTAATTTTTCATTCATAATCATAACAATTACAGGGCAACATGACATGCTTGATGCAGGAGGAAACGTGGCAGAAGCTTCCCACCAGGGAAACAATTTAAAGCATTTAGCCATACTTTACTCTGATTTTTCTGCCCCACAAGTAGCAGAGCAAGCAGAGGTAGAATTCTGGAACTTAAAATGTCAGGAACAAAAAGATTCAAAATAGGTTTTGTTTCCTCATGGAGAAGCCACCTAGAAACCAAAAGAAGCCCCACCACTGAAATGATTCCCTAACAAACTTCAAAGTCCAACCACGCGTTTAAAACTGACCAGGGGGAAACAGCAGATAAGGGTGGGACAATGTTTCTCCATGAGACAGAACAGGCCTTGCATCCCCTCCCGTCTCAGTGGAGCAGTGAGATGAGCATGACAATGTGGGCTAAACCATGTTTTAGAAGGACAGAATATCACCTTCTAGAAATCATCCAAAAAGAAATGCAATGAGGATTCTTTCATCACCATTTTCCTGTCTGACCAGGTTTTAAGTGTTATTGTTTTATCTGTGAAGGAGTCCATCTGATTTTTACTCAACCAGAAATCATATCCAGAATTAAAGCCCCTATGTTGTTATGAAAATAATACAGTAACAGCATAAATCAGTTAAAGTATAAAACATACTAAAAGCAGCATCCATATGCCTTAAAGAAGAACTGTAATAAGAGAGCATAGTATCGAGTGAATAGGTTTTAAAGAGGGACTGTAGTCCTTACAACCACTACTATGACCCTTTGATTTTAAACTGAATTTCATTTAAACTTTTTGTCCAGGTAGACTTCTGTTGGACCCTTAGCACTACTGCTTTCTCCTTTTACCTTGCACAGAGGACAGAAACCAAAGACAGTCCTTCATCACATGCTGTGCACAAATAGAAAATAAAGCAGTGTTCTCTGAAACCCACAGGAAACTTTCTAGTGTCCTGGTGACCAACAATAGGACCATTAATATCACAGAGGTAGATGTGCTTGTGAAATCAAAATTTGCGCATCAAATGAATACAATACCAGAAAATCCAAATTCTCTTGGCTGCTTTGGAGCTACATGAAGCAGTGTGGACCATCCACGACTTTTCAGCTGTATAGAAAAAAGTGAACTTCTACTGCTTTGCATTTGGCACAACAAGCTTGAGGGATAGGTGTAGCAAAAGCAGAAGAAATTCTAAATAAAACTGACCTGAACTTAACACCAGGATTATTTTTTTTTAACCATGTGAAATATGAGAATTTTTTAAATGGAAAATACCTACATTTGATGCCTTCATGTATTAGAAAGTACGATATTTTCACATCAAGCAAAGCAGTTCAAGTTAAATACATGGCAACTGGGAACAACGACTTAACAGTGACCCGCATTAATCTTGTTATTTTAAGAGTAGAATATTTAAACCAAAGCTGCCATTTGTGATGAAACCGCAACATGGGAAAATATCCACTGGGAAGAAGAAAGAGACCACTCTACTCATTTAATTTATGACTTAAACACTGGTTTGAACCTTAATTGTTAGAGGTCAAAATCCAGTACATCATCTACTTTGAATAAAAGCTAAAACAATTAGCAAGAAACATGATCATGATTCCTCACTTTAATTTTTAAAAAGTAGCAATTTAAGGCTTAAAGGGTTTTGTACTTGTTTCATGGTTTGTATCTTAGGGCATTTTCAATTACTCTTTCACATTAGTATGTCAGTAATTATTATAATACTGTTTACATTACACAGGAGATGCACAAATATATAAAACATCTTGTAATGCAACCTGTTTAAACAAAGAGTGATAAACCCCTCCGAACCTTACTAGGGAGGGGTTTAGTCTCTCACCAACCAAATAGAGCTTTAAATAAAAGTAACTTTCATTATAATTTGCTAGTCCTGCAACATGAAAATGCAACCTATAATTTATTCTATGATAATTTCCTTTTATTCCCCTATTTGGAGGTTGTCCATAAACAGTCATTTATGCCATATATCATTCCTTTCATAGACACTATACTAAAGCCTCAAGTGGATGTTATATTATTTAATTATAACTTCAGATTCTTTCATTTATTGAATTAACATTCATAAATGTTCATTCAAACCTTACTCATTCATTGAATAATGAATGGTCTACAAAATTCTTAATAATAAACATCAGATACATATACACTATATCTTTAACCAGACAATTTGATTTTTAGACTTCTGATTACCTCCTGATCAATCTCAGAAAGAGCTTGCATACCACAGGATTTGGATCATGACATGTTTCCATATTCCCATATTCATTATTGGTTGATAGACTTCAGCCTGCCAGCTACCGCTCAACATAACAGCTGGGTCCACACCTTCTCACAAATGTTGTTGTTTTCTTGTCACACGAGCCACAAGTTTCATACTTCATAACTGATGCTAAGAATTAGCAATGAAGTATCTAAACACAAGGGATCAGCTCTCTGATAATAATAATAATTAGCATATCATAGAGGTTACCCCACCCTGCAGAATACGAAGGAAAAATACTATTTTTGAGCAGCAGCTGTTAGAGTCTCACCCAAAATACAAGATCAAACTAAGAAAATAAACTTCAACAACAGTAAGCAGTTTTATACTTTACAATTAATCATAGAATCATAGAATCATAGAATTATCTGGGTTGGAAGAGACCTCTAAGATCAAGTCCAACCCTTAATCCAACACTATCCGGATTACTAGATCATGGCATTAAGTGCCACATCCAGTCTTATTTTAAAAACCTCCAGGGATGGTGAATCCACCACCTCTCGGGGCAGGCCATTCCAATGCCTAATTACTCACTCTGTGAAGAACTTTTTTTCTGATATCCAGTGTAAATCTTCCCTGGCAGAGTCTAATCTCGTGCCCTCTTGTTCTGTTACTGGCTGCCTGGGAGAAGAGACCGACCCCACCTGTCTACAACCTCCTTTCAGACAGTTGTAGAGAGTGATGAGGTCACCCCTGAGCCTCCTCTTCTCCAGGCTAAACAACTCCAGCTCCCTCAGCCTCTCTTCATAGGACTTGTGCTCAAGTCCCTTCACCAGTTTTGTTGCTCTTCTCTGGACCCATTCTTGAACGGAGAGGCCCAGAACTGAACACAATACTTAAGGAGTGGCCTCACCAACGCCAAGTACAGGGAAAGGATCACTCCCCTCGTCCTGCTGGCCACACTATTCTTCACACAGGCCAGGATGCCATTGGCCTTCTTGGCCACCTGGGCACACTGCTGACTCATGTTTAGCCTCCTGTCAATCAGCACCTCCAGGTCCCTTTCCACCTGACTGCTCTCCAGCCACTCTGTCCCCAGCCTGTAGTGCTGCATGGGGTTGTTGTGGCCAAAGTGCAGGATCCGGCACTTGGCCTTGTTGAACTTCATCCCGTTGGACTCAGCCCATCTCTCCAGCCTATCAAGGTCCCTCTGCAGAGCCCTCCTGCCTTCCAGCAGGTCGACACTCCCTCCCAACTTGGTGTCATCTGCAAATTTACTTATGATGGACTCAATCCCCTCATCTAAATCATCAATGAAGATGTTAAACAGGACTGGATCCAACACTGATCCCCGAGGGACACCACTGGTGACCGGCCACCAGCTGGACGCAGCTCCGTTCACCAGCACTCTTCGGGCCTGGTCATCCAGCCAGTTCTTAACCCAGCTGAGAGTGCACCTGTCCAAGCCACGGGCTACGAGTTTATCCAGGAGTATGCCATGGGAGACAGTGTCAAAGGGTTTGCTCAAGTCCAGACAGACTACATCCACAGGCTTCCCTTCATCCACCAGTCATGATACCTGATCATAAAAGGAAATCAGGTTGGTCAGACAGGACCTGCCCCTCATAAAGCCGTGCTGGCTTGGTGGGATCCCATGTCCATCCTGAAGGTGCTGTGTGATTGCACTCAGGATGATCTGTTCCACAACCTTGCCAGGCAAGTGAATTAACTAGTGAATAATAGTGAATTAAACTTGCTAATTGATCATACAGTTACAGCATGTCAATGCTGTAATGTCAAATTATTATAAACCTCCAGAAAAAACGAGATTCAACTTTTATACAGTCTTCACTTCTTGCTCTCACTTGTAGATACCCTCAGCTTTGAAGTTCCCTGGTCTAACACTCAGCACTGGCTTTAAGCACAGCTCCTTGTAGCTCTTCTCACAACCCTAAGATCTCATGCTAAACACCTGCTTTAGGAACTTGCCTAATATTGAAATTTATCATGACATAGGGCTCAAAACCAAAAGAGACTAGGAATTTTTTGGTCAAGTAGAATCCAGAATACATTATAGTGTGCTTGGTCACAAGAAAACACCCATACTGGTAGCAATATGTTTGATGAAGATAGAGACATAGTTTCAGCACAACTAACTGCCAACATGGACTTCTTATGCTATTAGGATTCTAGAAAGGTTGACCTTCTCTGCAGGTCTACAGTATCTGTCACCATCTCCTAAACAAGGTTTCCCTTTAACAGAATGTGATCATTTAGGGCTTAACCATTACCTTAAACTTGCTCTGTAACGCAATTATATGTATTGCACTGCTTGTGAACTCTCTCAAAACCTCCAGGTCAGTGACATGACTGGCATGATTTGCTCTGTCTCCAAGATAGAGTCAAAGCCTCATCTCTGAGAAGCAGCTACGCTTTCTCTAACACTTCAGTTTCACTAAGAAGGATCATTCCAGGCTGGTCATAACTACTTCTTCCATTCCAGTCCTTCCTGCAGTCATCCTTAAATAAGCCTGCAGTACAGCCTTTTTTAGAAGTTAGTGAATTTCTATCTGAAACTGTGGCTGATAATCTTTTCACTTCTCTGATTTAGATCAATTTTCCTCACGTATCTCTTAGGTTTCTTGCTTCTGGATGGAATTCATACTGACCTACATAAATCTTTAACTTTCGAGTCTACTGTTGGTTCATGTAGTTGCAAACCAGGCCTCTTAAAACTGTTACGAATTCCTCAGGAAAACAGGAGTATCAGGACTAGTTCTGAGTCTTGATCAAGAGTCTGTAGTCTTCATGCACATGCCTAAGGAGCTGACAGTTCACAACATCTTCCCTTGATTTCTCTCTCTCTTCTTGTTTATTGACCTTCAAATGATTCGGTAGTGTGGCGCATGTTTTTTTGCTGCCTTCTTTCCTTTCCTGCTATCCCTACTCAATGACCTGCTAATGCTTCTGTTTAATTCCCATTCTTTCAGTTGTAGTTTCGGCTTTTGCTTTATGTGTACACACATAATCTGAAGGAATAATATCATTGCTGCAGACAGAGCAATTGTCTTTCTTGGACTTTTATAGTACCTCAAATGCCATTTGGATACTTCTACCCCATTACAATGTGACACTGACCCTACTCAGGATGGTCACTTTTGTGGAGCAGGCCTGCAGCCTCCCAGCCAAAAACTCATGAGTTTAGACCCTCTAATCAGGTGAACTCATGTTGTACTGCAAAATGTTTCTGATGTTAATCACAGTCCAAACTGGTTTTATAATTTTTTTCTTAATTATTTGCAATTCATTTTAATCCTAGACTCTTTCCGAACAATTACTACTCATCAGCTTATCACAGCTCCCTGAATGACTTGTTGCATACAGTGATGAACCCTATTTGAGCAGAAAACAATAAAAATGATTACAGTGCCAAATGTCCTGATGAAAAAAAAATCTACTGAATTTCACTACTTCATTTTCAGTTCCCACCGAGTTCACATTTCTGTGGTGTTAAGCTGACCAGGAAGGCAATTTTGCCAAGGTCCCACATTCATAGGAATTAACCTTGTCTAAAACACTTAACTTCTCAATGATGAAAATGCATTCTTTCGCAATTAACATCAAGAAATCATTTCCAACCTGATACTATTAATGGAAACCATATGTTTAATTTTCTTCATTGATTCTATTAGCCATGTCCATATTTCCTGATTTCTCTCAATTCTGTAGCTTCACCTAACATGTATGTGGATGCTACACACTCATTCAAGCATGTGCTTATACACAGGCAGCAACAATCAGCAAACACCAACGATCCAGCAGGGTTATTCTGGGTTTTCCGCTTTAAATATAAAATGTTAAGAAGCAATTCCACTGCTGTTTGTGGAGAGAACTTGCACTCATTTCTTCTTAACTCTATATAATAACCAAAATTGAATGAATGCAAATAGTGTGAATATCTGTCATTGCACATTGTTCCCAGCTGCAAACATAATGAAAAATGGATCCCCAGAGTTTCAAAATGGACCGTTAGCATTGTAAGCAAGCTGTGTGAATAATAATTAAATGCTCTTGAAGTACTAAAATTTTGTTAAAAAAATTGAAGAGTCACATGGCTTATTTTAGGCATTGACTTGCACTGATGACTGAATAAAGGTGATGCATATGAGGGGTGCATGGAAAAAGAATGTCTACTACTACCTTATGCAGTGGATTGCAACTCAGTTTTCTTTTGCTCATTAGCTAATTTTACTGCCTTGCGCAGCTAAGAGGTTTCAGGATATGGCCTGTTTGTCTTCACTTTTCAGTAATCCTTGTGTTCTGATGAAATGATGCTGCAAGGCTGCCTATAAATCTAAGAGACAGCTCTTTTTATGCAGACTGCATGCCCTTAGGTGAATATGAACTACAATGTGAAGCTCATTTCAGACCAGCTACTCTTACTACATATGAAAACAGTATCTTATTACCTAAGTCTCTTGAAAAAAATCTCTCAAGAGTGTAGCATTAGATTTCTGTTTTCCCCTCCTCCTTTAAAATTACCTTTGGTCATCCACCACATTCTGAGTGCTGTTGAGGACAATCCTCCACAGGTCAGAGGCTATGAGCTCTTTCTGATCATTCACAAGGTTGACACTGGGCAGCTGTAGTTCACAGACTTTGCTTTCTGATAGACTGAATTCTCGAAATGCAACAAATGATTTCTGAAGCTCATCCCAGTACTCTAAGCTGCAAGGAACCTGTGATAAAAGAGAGAAGGCATAATTACTGTAAGCTTGACTCCAAATAGAACGGGGTTTACTGATGTACAGTAAAGTGCAAAACGAACTAAACTAAAGTAAGCTGTCATACAGAAAACCTGAATTGTACTCAGATTCTGTGCTGTTTCGACTTAAATTAAAATGTTGCAGTGTAACAATTCAAACTTCCTCTTAGTATGCACAGACATCATAGAATGGTTTGGATTGGAAGGCACCATGAAGGTCATCTAGTCCAATCCCGCTCCAGTAAGCAGAGACATCTTCAACTAGATCAGGTTGCTCAGAGTCCCATCCAACCTGACCTTGAATGTCTCCAGGGATGGGGCATCCACAGCCTCTCTGGGAAACCTGTTCCAGTGTTTCACCACCCTCAGTGTTTAGACTAATATTTCGTCTAAACTTCTTCTCTTTTAGTTTGAAACCATTAACCTTTGTCCTATTGCTACAGGCCCTGCTGAGAAGTTTCCCACCATCTTTCTTATAAGCCCCCTTTAAGTATTGAAAGCCTGCAATAAGGTCTCCTCAGAGCCTTCACCAAGCTGAAAAACCCCTCTCAGCCTCCGTTCATAGGGGGAATAGGTACTTATTCCACAGTACTTGAGAATAACAAAAACAATTCAACTAATCATTATTTGTATTATTCAGCCATAATATCCATCAGATGTCATCACATCATGGGATTAAAGACATTCATCATTAATTTTTTTTTTTCACTTGAACTAGCTCTTTTAATTTATTACATAATGAAATATCAATTCATTAATTACCCAATTTTGGCCATATTAAAATGATCAAAGATACAGAGTAAAAATGATGATAGACAACACAATGCCTTGTGGTGGGCAAACATATGAATAAAAATCCTGGGACAAATCATTAAATACTTCTAATCACATAATCTTTTCTTTCATAGAATATGCTATTTAAACAACTGTGTGATTTTGAAAACCCAAATCCAACAAATAAATAGTAGCTTCTGTTTAATCACATCCCTAATTGTAAGTCTGTAAATAACCCACTTGGATGGGTTATTTACAGATGCATCACTGAACTAGAGAGAATATTAGAGGTGTATCTGAAGAAAACAGAAAAAATAATAATGAAAGCATAGATTATAAAGGAGTGTGTCCTAGGCCTCTTTTTTTTTTTTGCAACAGCATGAATGAGAATATGAATTTAAAACTCAGTAATATATGAAGATTTTAGAACTAAGATACAGAAACCCACAGTTACGGCACTTTTACTTGCTCAAGAAATACTGAAAAAGCAATTAGTAAAAAAATGCATATGTATGTGCTATTACCTTTTTTTATCTCTGTGTGTCTGTGTGTAGGCATACGTACATACATAACCAGGAAAAAAGTAAGAATGTTATAGAGATGCTATCAAATCTAGGCATGGCTAGAAAAAGCTGTAAAAGTATTATTCCTTGTTAATCAGTAAGGACTGTAATGCACATGAAAGTGACAACAAGGCTGATTAATTAACAGGAATGAAGGTTAAGGTGGAAAATTCAGGGAGCTCAGTGGTTCAAGCTATAGAGGGCAAGGGAACATAAATAATCACCAAATTATTCTGGAAGGATTAACATGTGGATCCACAGAGCCTGAAACAGGGATTTTTACTACATCTATCAAGTCACAATGATACCTGAAGATTGAAAAAAACAACTATAGGGACTAAAACATTTTTAGGTCAGGGCGAGTAAATAATAACTGTCAGCAAAACTCTGATGCTAGTAATGCATGTAACATAGAATAACACAGCATTACCAATCAGGAGCGTCGGTTTAATTTCAAAGGCTAAAGTCTGAGAAAAAGGAACTGATTTAACATCAAAAAGCATGTCATGTATATAAGATAGCAACACATTTGTTTACAAGCTACATACTCAATTGGAAACAGTGAAGATACATAAATGTCAGCTAGAACATTATGAGGCAGCATGAAACACCTGGAAAAAGCAAATGCCACCCTGAGAGACATCAGGTGAGACATTTCCATAACTGAAGGCAAAATATTAATTGACTTGCGTAAGACACCAGTGGAGCCTTATCTGGCATATGGCACACATTTCCAATTATTCTTGTTAAAATTGTATTAATTCACACTGGGATCTGTGCAAAGTTGAAGATGAAGTAAAACATAAAGAACACAATTGCTCTACACAGACACCTCCAGAGAGAAACAGTTAAAAGATGAAAAGGTCTGTACAAACTCTGGATCAAAACTGAGATGCTCTGTAAATAAACCTGAACAGAAGAAGAGAGGAAGGTTTGAGAACAGCCTTGGTGCTCATGACAGCTGCTTTTAAATGCTTTATTTGTGAATAAGATGGAGATAATAGTCAGCATTGCACTGATGGGAGGAGGCTAGGCTCGATGACCCAGATAACATCTTTCTTGGTTCTGTATTGCTAACTCTGCAATGGTACTGTGCAAAACAGCAGCAGTATGCAACATTACATTATTTCACTGATTCTCATATGTCAAAGTCACACTGTATTTATTCTTTATGCTTTCAGTGTCACTATGGAGTTCTAGATTTCTTCAAAACTTCTCAGTGTTGAATTATTTTAACCTTTAATGTCTGTGGATCAACACTCAAAACTGCAATACCACGGCAATGCTCCTACCCTTCAATTATGGATATACCCAAGGAATTCCCCTATGTTAACTATGAACATCTGTAGATGTGGTGTTTAGGGAAGTGATTTAGTGGTGGACTTGGCAGTGCCAGGTTAATGGTTGGAATTGATGATCTTAAAGGTCTTTTCCAACCTAAATGATTTTATGATTCTATGAATACATGAACAGTAAATTCCATCATCTGCTATCTTACATACTACATTGTGGAGTCATTCACACTTACATAACCTTTCCTAAACCTCCACAGTCTCCACTGGTGATAAAATATTTTATTTAAAATATTGCAATACTTGGCATATTTCCTATAGCATAAGGTCTTGGAATTCTATCATCACAAAAGATCTGTATAATTTCTGATTAAAGGCTGTGGTCTTTCACGGTTGCACAGGTACTTCTACATGCAACAGTATTTGCTTCTGCATATTTTTAAATCTCAGTCCTTATAATACTTTGAGATATTTCAGGGGTCTAATTCGATATATATCTTGTAGAATAGGAACTCTTGTGCTTCCTATTGCCTATCAACACCTAAGTTACCTTTTCTCATCAATGCTCTCAAGTAATGTGTGCAACAGAAGTTTTGTCAAGTTATCCTACTATTCAGGATATTTATTTCTTTTAGATTACATCTCCCAATAATATTATTTTTTAATATGCAAGTCTCCCTAACAAGAATCTCACAAAATTGGATCAGAATGGCGAACAAGTTGAAGAGCAAAAGGAAGGAATTTCATAAGCGGCACTACAGTACAAAAAACGTAGAACTATATGCATGGCTAGTGCAGAGTAATATAGAAATATTGAAAATAAAGGCAGAATGAAACTAGAGAAAAAAAACCCAACTAGATTTCATATATGTATACGAATTATTTTTAAAAATTAAGTACTTCAATATTTCCACCCCATTATTAGGTGGTGGAAATACTGAAACTTTTCTTGAGGAAAACATTGGTAAAGTAAAATGATCACACCAATTTTTATGCCATAAAGAAGTAATAACTCTTCTTCAGGCTCTAGTATAACCTAACATAGTGTATTTGCCTTTTAAGATCTTCATTGTATCCTCTTAAGGAAATTATGAAGAACTTGGAAAAGCACAGGAATGACCACTGGACTCAGCACTATGAGTAGTCAGAAAGAACATATCACCTAACAACTAAAGTGTGCTGAAAAACATGCTGGTAAGAATGTTGAAAAGATTATTTCTCTTTACTTTCCTCATTAATTTTTTGCTGTGCTGTAATATTGCAAGAAATCTACTGGAGCAGGAGACAGTATGTTTCAAGATGTCATCTACACATTAGAAGTAAATAGTCCAAGATGCACTTTATGTGATTGCCTATACAAAATACTGCCACTGTGAAAACTGTAAGCTTTCGAGTTTGAAGTTTGCAAAAGACTTAGTTGACTAGAATCTTTGATTCTGACATATCTAGCTTTATTTGTTCTAAGGGGTTTATTACTAATGCTTAATCTGGATAAGTTTAAGGAAAGATGGTAGCTCTGGGCAATATTAGCTGCCAAAAATAATAGTTGAGAATGCCTGGAAATGGGTTATAATGCCAGATTTGAGTCACAAGCAGTGGGAATAAGCGAATTAGCTGCAACAAAAAAATCCCCATATGTAAAATTAAATACGGAGCTTTTACCTTAAAATATTTGAATAAATCCTAAGCTATAATTCAGTAATTGTTACCTCTTGGAAAATGTGACAGCTAACACTGCCTCTATAAAACTAAACACTAACAAAGCATATCTAACCTCAATGTTCTTTGCTAAACAACCAGCATGCTTCATCAGCAGACACTTCTCCAAGGCATTTTGTCTTCTTTTCTAGCTCTCAAAGCAAGTTTTAATTGCAATGATTTCATTCACCTGTAAAATGCAAACAGAACCATGTACAGCCCTTGTCACTGATGCATGCATAAAATTATTATCTAACTGCGGGCTCAGATTTAACCAAGAATATCTGAGTTCTGTTTTGCAAGAAAACCATGGACTATGGCACAAAAACTTCTTTAGAAGAATGATTAACAGAAGTCAAAAGCTTTCTTTTTCAGCAGCATTAACAACAGAGATTAGAACCAACAATGAAAAGCTACATGGAAACAGCCTAAATGCTAAGCACTTTTAACAAAAGGTATTAATAAGATAAATACTTCTAAAGTAAAGTAGAGAATTTGAAGTTTCCTCCTTTTTCTCTTTACTGCTGTGAAATATAGACATAGGAGATCTGAAAATTGTGTGGCACTGTTCTGATGAAGAATGAAAATGGTGTATTAACAAATTCCGATAGGAAGGAAAGCAGTTGCCTCCAAGTGACAAGTTCTAGCCCTGCCCCCTGCAAGTACAGGACACAAACAACTCAGCTGAAATAATTGCCAGGGAGCAGAAATCTTTTGATTTTGAAGAGTTTTCCACACATCTCTCATTTTGCTCTATTTTGACGAAAAAAAATCTTCATATATGGAACACTAACATAGACATCACAAGAATCTCCTCTGTGAACATAAATCAACTCTTTGCAAATAGAGGCCATCTAAATTTCAGCTGAGCTGAAACTGCTATCATATACACTTCCCCAAAAAAGGAAAAGCCCCAAACAAAAAGAAACTTAAAAACCCCCTTAAAAGCCTGTGTCCTTCAAGTCATTTCCTGCACACTGTTAAACTATCAGCAAGGCAGTATTAATAGCCAACACAAAGTATTCCCACTAATGCACCACCATGTGACAAAACACGCTTTTTCTTATTCATCGTATATTGTGTCACACATTATCTGTACCAAAATCATGAAATTCCTGTTTGGAAACTAGGGGTCAAGAAATGCTACAGAATCTGTTAACTCTATGTTGCGCTTTAATATTTTCATCCATGTCTTGTTGTACACGCTATTAACCACATGGACATTCCTTATTCCTACTTAAACTCAGGTATAATAAGAAGACACAAGGTTGATCCATATGTGCTTTTGAAAGGCTTTCATGATCACAACTTGCTACTAGATTTTCCTGTGACCTGATGTTATCCTCCTAGCTTAAGACTACTTTGCTAATTTGGACTTGAAAAGCCACTCCTCACTGGGTAACGTTTCTATAGCAAAGCTCTTTAGCCGAGCAGAGGGCCAATATCGCTTCCACAAGCTGTCATGTTACTATATATGATCATACCTATTATTCACTATACATACTGGCATAATGTCAACAGGTGCCATACACAGATATCATTGCCATTCAGAACAGAAATAATTAAAATACCTCAATTTCTTAGCCAACCCCATCTTTTTCACAGATATCTTTTTTATCTCTTGGAAAAAGCTACAGTCATCTGCCTGCTGCTTTGAGGTTGCTGAATGAAGGGTGTATAAAAGTATTAGTACTTAAATATTCAAGTATATAATTTTTAAACTCAATATAAAAAATGGATCTTTAACTATACACATGCAGATCATTTCCAGCTGAGAAAAAGAGAGAGATACAGAAGAATGTGCTTAATGTTGCTTTCAGCAATGCTTCCTTTTGATTCACATTTTTGCTAGAAAATAAGCTTCTATGGAATAAATATTCATTTCTTGAATCTCAGTCCCTCAGACAGTAGGCACTTCCTCTTGGAAAATAAGTTATTCTTGTTCCAGAAACAACTACTGTACAAGAAAACGCACACAGAAGACAGGAAGCATGTGTGTGTTTTATCTTCTCTGAGCAGGCCACCTAAGCAAAGGAGAGGTTGAATACAATACAAACTAGCACTTTGTGTCAGACGCCAACCCATGCTGAGATTTTAACTCCGGCTTCCTGAGCATGAATAAACTGATTGCTCTGTAATAATGCTATTCTGTTATTAGGATATTTTACTGGTTTAGGGCCAACTGCCTTAAAACTACAATTCTCCCATTAGGTGAACAGAAGTCACAGTAGTAGGAAATAAAAAGCTTTATCCAGATTTTTATTAGGGAAAAATTCTTGGCAATAGCTGCCAAAAGCACTACTGTTAAATTTGATTTTGAAGTATTATTCATATAAAAGCTGCAAAAAACCCCAAACCTTGCAGAAAAATATATTACATAGAAAATTTCCTCAAAATAATATTACTATTAAATAGAATAAAAACTGTTCACATGAAAAATATAATCCAAGTTGACCAGTAGAACAACATTTCGGACAAATATAGGGTACTTCAACATCGACATTTCTGATTATCTTCTTTTGCAATTGACATTATGGAATCCTGCTACAAACTGAACTGCTCGTTGGATAACATTTTTTAGCCTTCCTCAAGGCTAAGATTGTATCATATCAGTGTGGAAAACAGCCTATCCTGGCACAGCTACAAACCACCAATTTTCCTTTTTCATGGAGATCCAAATTAAAAAAAAAGATGTAGTGTTTCATAATGAGGTTAAAATTCAGCTTGCTGTTAGTAGTACTAGGATTAGCAGTAGTACCAGTATAAAAAATATTCTAGCTATACAAAGTATTTGCTTTGCTTAATCCCCTTTGTATTTTTATTATGATGTTTTGTACCTTGAAACAATTTTATCATGTTGCATGCCCGTGTACTTTGGGCATTAAAAGTTATTCCACCATGGCACTCTCTTAATTTTAAACAATCAGAAACCACAACTGAAGAAGTTTTAAAAAATTATCCAATATAACCTCTTCACAAAATTTTTTTTAATGTCTCTTTGAATTTTGGTTAACAAATTTAGTCCTAATGCTAGAACATTTAATTATAAATACTCATTTTAAAATTAAATATGCAATATCTGTTTAATTTATTTCCTCCCCTATTCAGTCTTTGGTTGAAAAATGAAAATAACTAGTATTTTGTTTACTGAGTAATAACATATACCTCGGCTCTTTCAACTCCATTTAACAAATTAATTTATGGTCCTCTCAGTGTATTTATTTAATTTTATTTAAATTTACCTCTGTACTGTAGTTCATAAAATAAATATCAAATAGAGTTAAAATAAAGAGATGTGAAAGAAAACTCCTGTCTTCCAAGAGAAAAAGTGCTTTAAAAGTACATAACTGCCTTTTAGCTGACTTTGGAAAAAAAGCCTCTATACATCTTCAACTAATAGAAGCTATAAAAAACCCTTTGTAATATTGGAACCAGTTGAGAAACCACAAGTATTCAAATGCAGGAAATCATGATTTTATAACATTTTAATGTGATCTACTCTTGGGAAACAAAGTTAACCAAGCCCTATTTCTGTACAGGAAATATTCCACTGTACAGTTGTAATACATTGTGGTGAGGGGTACAGCTGCAAATTTTTCACCTGTAATGCCCCACTGGTATTGTGGCTTACTGAATTGCATCAAGATTGCCTTCCTGTCCGGAAAGCCCTCTAAGTACAAACAAGACTCTAAGCCCAGGTTTTATTTTCCCTTGGTATCAGAATATGGTAATTTAAGAGCCCTGAGAAATGCTTTTTAACCTTTTAGAAGAAATATGTAGCATTCTTTTATTAGAACTATGTTTTTTGCCTTTTTAAAACAACATGTGACCAACTTATCTTATCAATTTATCAGGGCTAGCAGGTTTAGAGCGAATGCAGGTGTGTATAGTAGCGTAATCTGTCACAGATACCGGCTTTTTTTCATTACGGAAAAATTTCTCTAAACACACTAACAGCTTTTGTTAAGAAAGCACAGAATAGTGCTATGCCATAACAGAGAATATTTCTGCAGGATTTTCTAGACAAGAAAATGTACATTCTATTAAGTGTCAAACTCCTTATTTTCTACTGCCATTCATCTTGAGACTGAGTTTAACTGAAGACTACTCGCTTTTCTAATGGCAAAAGCAACACTATTCAATTTAATTTATTAGGGTCTTAAATATTGTTGCAAGTGTTGAGAAATTTAAATAGATAGGAGATCTTACCTTAGGGACTTGCCTACTCCTTGCAATACTCCTTATTCTCTGTTTCTGATAAAGGAACAATCTTCCACGCTTTATTTAAGGCTTTTTGTTTTCTAACCTTCAGAATTTATTAATAATATCAGCACTATGCTGTTGAAATGTAGTCACCTCTGGGATTGAGGGTAGCAGTCTATTAATACATAAAGGACTGCGTAATTTTTGGTACATGGGCTATTTTGACCACATATTCTTACCACACTAAAGCTTGACCCCTACAAGAAGTGCCACAAGATCAGCATAGAGCAGGAACGACTTTTGTTTGCAAAGTTTCATAAATCAGAGTTACAAAATCTGAAAAGTATAGAACAAAAAGAGAGTGTAAATCTGTCATTAAAATAATCTGATGGTTTCGTCAGTCCTCTGGCACCCAGTAGAATTTTCACTGGTTTAGTAATCCCAAAGGGTAAATTTCAGTGTGATGCACAGGCAAATTATGCACAACTTCCATTAACATTCCCAACAAGTTACGCTTAACTCCCTGCAGACTGAGTAGAAACTGTGGGCCAAATGATACAGTCTCATCTTGATGCAGTGAACATTAAGATCACACAGCAAAATAATTAAGATTATACACACAAAATACAGTAACAAAATAGTAAAGTCTGAGATAATCCTACTGTCAAGCAAGGAAGTACAAGAATAATGTTTAAAGCTGGAATTCCTAAAGAGAACAGGCTCTGTTTCAACATCTGCTTAAGACTCACTGTGTAACAGTGCCACTCCTTTTTAGCCCCTACTTCCTTCACTGCAAGAAAAATAAGACAATACTTATCATTAATAGAATCTTAACTTTTGGAAACGTGCAAAACTCTGCCCAGCATCACAGAAATTGCTCACATCCAGATCATCTGAAGTGTAAATGGCTCAGGCTACAAGCAAGCCCTCAGCCCTCCAAAGCAGATGAGCTGTTTACATTATGACCCGCATGTATATTTTCTGTACACATGCATGGATGTAAACACTGTGTCTACTGACAGGAAAGCAATTTCCTATACTAGAAGAAAAGGCATTTGTTACAGTTCTAGTTTATGATCAAAAATGCTCAATAATTGTATTGTTTCATTTCAAGCTTGTTGCAACACTACCCACAGTAGGGAGATCATAAAACCACCATATAGTCTATGTATGGTGGTCAATGACTGGTACAGTCATTTTGAATAACACTGAAAGGCAGAATTAGAAAGAAATGTAAGTTTTATAAAACAGAATCCCAGACAAAGCACCAAATTTGTCTTACGACCAATCTACAACAGCCAGACAAACTATTTTGCCATCCATCTAAACAGTCTGATTATTTGAAGACAGTACTGAACTGCACGACAGTAGATTAAAAAATTTGCAAACCGACAGGTTTATTGATAAGCATGGTTGAACTTTACAGCTTATTATTTAATAACACTACGAACTTAAATCACTAACCTGTCACACACAAATCATCTGTATTTCCAGAATAATTGTTGCTTTGGGAATGAAAGAAATAAATCAAACATGAATAAAATTTGTGGTTTCCCAAAAAGCTCTTTTCCCAGACTCTCAAATGCCCAGCAGAACACTGAAGCCCCAACAGGGAATGAAAAGTAAAAAGGAAGCAGAGCCAGCCAAAAACGAGGTATTCTCTGTTAAAAGCAAAATGAATGTCATTGACATTGATCATAATTCTTTTCCTGTTGACTGTCACGTCAAATCTTTCTTGTAATAATAACTTACAGTAGGTCTAATGTCAGTCATTCTTAAGCTCATGCTTCCTTAAGCCACTGTATAAACAGCCACAAGGTGTTAGAAAATGACTGTTTATTGGCTGACAGTGTTGAAAAGATCAGATTTCGGAATTTGAAAATGCTTTATTTAAATAGCATGAGCATGTAAGACAAGGCAGCAGATAATTTTTTGAATCCTCATCTTTTGATGTTGGAAATATTTCATGTTCTCCTGAAAGAGATTTCACCATCTCAGCAAATCTGAGTGAATTTCACCAGAGTGCTTTTATTTACCTAGTCTTACTTTACTAATTCTCAGTCAAGCCCTTGCAACCTCAGAACTACACTCACTGCCCTAATTTTCTCCAGCAGACCTTGAGACTGGGTTAATTTAATCACCACTTTTCTAAACCAGGAATAAGTGCTCTGTTTATTAGGACACTATTCAAAGAAAAAAGGCCAAAAAAGGAGCCCTCAGCACACATTCATCTTTTCATCATCTGTTATAATGCTGACTACACTTGCATGCAAAAGGAATCCTGGCAGGTACAGAAGGGAAACATCCTCAAATAGAAAAATCTGTCGGGGTTATAGTTGTAGATATTTTATTTTAACTTCAAATGCAGAAATGAACAAATGCAATAGATTACCTTCCTTTTCTCTCGTAAGCTTTAACAGCTTGTATCTCTCACTGGATAACAATCCAGGAGAAAGAATCTTAAGTCTGTGTTGGTGATGCAGCTTAAATAAATCACAGAGCGTAGAAATCAGAGCATTACACATTATATGATCACTCTGATTAGACAAATCTGGTTTTCTCCACCTTTAAACCCACGGCCACTTGTGTAAACGCTCTTGTGACAATACAGAGCTTTTTGTTTGAGATTTGGGGCAGTGCCAGCAATATCCCTTCTTGGAAAGATAACTCTACAATGGAATGGCAAACACTGAGCATCTCTAAAAATTCACTAACTAAAATAGGCTTCCAGCTGCACAGGAAATCATTTGTATGTCCTGCTCGCCTGCTTGCATAGAAAAGCAGGATCTTTACTTAACGGCATACAAATTTCTTTCCTATCTTGGTGAGTCCCTCCCAAACTTTGCTCTCTACCCTGCCAACCTAAACCTGTCAACCTTGTTCTTGGTAAAGATAAATGATATTTACATGCGGCCCAGTTGAAATCAGAAAAGTAAAACAGCATAGGCTAATTGGGTGCAAAGACAACCGTAAATATGAGATTCTTAAGACTGCAGGCAGGCACAGTAAGATTTTGGGAAACTATAAGCATGGTGCAAGCATGCTCTTACGCCCCACAGCACAGATATCCAAGCAGCATTTTCTTGGATTTTAAATGCCTAAATGAAGCTATCTCCATATCACATCTGTATAATTTGTAAGTCACTATTGAATTACGACTAGATTTCTTTTTTCCTGTAACTTCACACTGCTTATTACCTTTTGAATTAATTTTCTATAGTTTTTCCAAGTCTCGACTTTCTTATCATCCTGAGGTGTGAATATGATTTTCACATCAACATCATTTTACCCTTTGCCCTTGCTGATTTGGACAGTAGTGGATTACCCTGGTTTACATGACACTAGATGGAGTCAGCACTGGGGTTAACTTCACTCTTATGAAATGTGTGCTGTCTTAAGTGAAGTTGTCAGTGGAATATGTTGTTTCTTCACATATATTAAAAATAATCTTAGCAGTAGTCAAGATCAAAAGGGTATGCCTTTACCAACATCTGAGTTGCCGTCTGAAGGTCTATTCTGTATATTAGTGGTGGGTTAGAGCAGTATTTACCACATTACTTGGAAAAGACATAGCCTATTTACTTCTTCTTCACACCAGAACACGAAACCACTGCTTGTGTATATATCCGTTCATCACACACATACTTTTACTAAGATATTTAGCTGTATTTTGAGATTTCTAAATACCAATCAAAAAATCTCACAACTTGGAAAGCAGGTAACCATTAGAAGAAATAAAACAGAAGCTGACAGAACACCCAAGGCTTAATAGAGTTGATCAAGGAACTAGAAAGATGTTTAGTATAAAAGCCTAAGGAATATGCTACTTCTATAGCACATCTCTCTGGATACAGAACCGAGTATTAACAATTGTAAGCACAGAGGCAAATTGGTTTTTGCTTCACTTAACTGATTTTATGTTCCAAAAGCAATACCCATGTATATCCTTTCTTTGTTAGTAAGAACTCACAAATACTGCTATATAAACTTTATAATTTTGAGCACATGTATTCAGCAAAGGTCTTGGCAGCAATGGAGATGTAAGTGGAGAAAACTAAGAAAATTCTGCAACTCAGAACGGGCTAGAAATGATGCCAGACAGCAGCTTTAGTACCTCAGGATTAGAAACATCTTACATCACTGAACAGGAACTCCTTAAAAAATTAAGAAGAGGTACCAGGGAAGTCTAAAGGTGTTTCATCAAACGCTAGTTGTCTGAAAGACCAGTAAATCACCTAGAGCCAGAGAGCGTTTGTAGCACGTGAAAATGGACAATGAAGGACTGAAAACTAATAGGGGCTGCAACACTCAGTAAACACAAAGATGAACGAGTTCAGACATTATTCATCTCCCAAAAGAAATACAATCCTAATGCAGTGTCTTGCAAGTGCATCTAGGATTCTCCCTCACTTCCACCAAACAAATAGATCAAACATCTATTTCAAATCACTAAAGAAAATGCAACATGCCACACCATGGCAGAAACATCAGTTCTTCCTTTTCCCTCTGCAGATAAAAGCAACTATGTCGGGACAGTAAAAGAGTATTAGAAACTTGCCAGTGAAACTGCTTGCCTCTGCAACAACATGAGTAAATGCACAAGAAAACAAGCTTTTGGGACAAATCTAGAAGCAGCAGCAAGTTGATGTTTTACAGAAACGATATAGTTCATATCAATTCTTATAACCCGAAAACTCCTCTGGTCTCAACACATAACATGCAACTTCAACATCTAGAAAAAATCTCTTTGTGGCAAAGCTTTTGCAAGTTTCAGGAATTTGAAGAATAGCTATAAAACCAAAGAGACTTCTAAAACCTACCCATGATTAAAACGATACACCAAAAGAAGTTTAACAAAGATAGAAAGTTAGATGAAATCTCACAGCAACTTACTTGGAAAAAAAGAAAATGCAACTGGCAGACTTTTAATTCAAGACAAACTACAGAAGTGCATTTTTGCCTGGATTTATGTGAAGTAAAGGATTAAAGGAGGCTGGCAACACAGCTGGTGACATTATGGGCCCTTCTAGCATTTGAACATATACACAATCCTGAAAAAGTTTTAAAAGTATATTCTTAATATACTTTGATATCATTATTGTCTTTAAATTTAGATCTTTTTTCAAAAAAGCAGAACTCCTTGGCTTGCAGATGTTCCTCTAATGTTTCACAGTATCACACAGTATCACAGTATCACAAGGTTGGAAAGGACCTCTGAGATCATCAAGTCCAACCTACAACCTAACACTAACACCAACACTAACACCAACCATCATCTAAACCATGGCACTCAGAGCCTCATCCAGTCTCCCCTTAAACACCTCCAGGGTCGGTGACTCCACCACCTCCCTGGGCAGTGCATTCCAATGGCCAATCACCCTTTCAGTGAAGAACTTTTTCCTCATATCAAGCCTAAACTTTCCCTGACGAAGCTTAAGTCCATGCCCTCTAATTCTGCCACTGGTCACCTGAGAGAAGAGACCAATCCCTGCCCGACTACAACCTCCTTTTAGGTAGTTGTAGAGAGCAATGAGGTCTCCCCTGAGCCTCCTCTTCTCTAGACTAAACAGCCCCAACTCCCTCAGTCGCTCCTCATAGGGCTTGTGCTCCAGCCCCTTCACCATCTTCGTTGCCCTCCTGTGAACACATTCCAGTATCCTAACATCCTTCCCAAACTGGGGGGCCCAGAACTGGACACAGTATTCAAGGTGAGGCCTGACCAGTGCCGAGTACAGGGGGACGATAACTTCTCTGGTCCTGCTTACTACACTATTCCTGATGCAGGCCAGGATGCCATTGGCCTTCTTGGCCACCTGGGCACACTGCTGGCTCATGTTGAGCTTCCTGTCAACCAGCACTCCCAGATCCTTTTCTGCCTGACTACTCTCCAGCCACTCTGTCCCCAGTCTGTAGCTCTGCATGGGATTGTTGTGTCCAAAATGAAGTACCCAACATTTGGACTTATTAAACATCACCCCATTAGAATCAGCCCAGCTCTCCAATCTGTCCAGGTCCCTCTGTAGGGCCATCCTACCCTCTAACAGATCAACCCTTCCTCCCAGCTTGGTATCATCTGCAAACTTGTCAGGACTTTCATGTCAAGAAGTGAATAAAATAAGTGTTCTTTTGTCTTTCTTATCTTTATATTTGTGAATTTCCCACATGCAGTAAATATGCAGTATATTAAGAAACAGACAAATATCCATACAGGGGAAAATGTGGAGCTGATGAAAGGCTTCCTGATTAATTTAAATCAGTACATAAAGATGAGTATTTGGTAAATATAGTCTACCTAAAGAATCTGAAAATTCATTCTGTATTACTTATACCGCTCACATATCTACGTTAGACAAATACAAAAAAGCATACTATCCATGTTTAAGATGGTTATTTATCAGCATTGTGGGGAGCTGCTAGTGTAGGTGCATGGCCATTTCTAGAAAATGCGATAAATCACCACTTAGAGCCAGACAACAGTTATTGCTATAATTAATGGTCCATTACCAAAATGTGGATCTTCTTGAAGGCATTTCTGCACTTCACATGCACAAGAGCACAGCTTTTGAATAGACTTCCTCTAATTTGATAGATATCTTTCCTCTCTTCCCTTCTAACTGAGAGCCCAAGGTATCAATATGTGACTCACTAAGAATTAATTAATCATAAAATTGACAAACCATAAGAAGGAGCGTTCCACAGTAAGAAGCATCATGAAAGGAAGCTACACAGGGACAGTTGACTACAAACTTAAAACAAGACCAATGGAAACAGTTCTCTGCAGTCAATGTATAAGATTAAATGCAAATCCGAAGAATTACCTGAAGAACAGCAGAAGTTACAGAACTGGAGGATGGGTAGCTGAGTGCTTCCCTGTTTCTATCTTATTGTCTGAGAAAATTGTAGGGGAAACGAGAGGAATACGAGTACCTTCTTTTCTCTAGACCAGAGCATGGAGGCAAAAACCAGTGGAAGGTTTATGCTACTGGAAGTCCAGCTGCGTATGCCCACTTCAAGAAGAACCGGTATTCCCCCTATATAGGGCCATTTATTATGCAAGTACATACATTATGCTCATGGCGTCTGTTAGCTAGAATGCGAAATTTAATCAAAAACTTGGCGTGCTGTGCTCTGAAATTACCATCCTGAAAGAAGGCAAGTCACTAGCCTTTATAGCAACCTAATAGGGTCATGAAGACAGCACACAATAACACAATTCTGAACTTCAATTCAAACCTCCTGCCAAGTGGAGTTGATTTCTTTTTCATTTTAATTTTCTTATAACTGAAAGGAGCTGACATTTGTCTGTCTAGGGGCAAAGAAATTGGCAGAACTCTTATATGATCTCACTAAGAGTATGTGCATGGTAATAACATTATACCATTTATCTGAGGAAGATTATCCTACTTATCCATAACTCAAAGCATATTGTTGCATAATTAAATTTTAAAAACAATTTTTAATGTTATAGTAATAATGAAATATAATTCAACATTTCTGAAAAAATAGGAAGAATTGGGATACATTTATTTCCCTTGACTGACAGCACTATTCTGATTAAGAAGCAGACAGAAATTAAAAAAATAACAACAGATCCAATTTGTAATAAAAAAAGGAAACCAAGATTATAAAAATTAAAGTTGAGTTAAAATCAAAACAAGTATGCAAGGAGTAGCTGAATTTATAAAGATTAATTACACTAGACAGAAGTGAACGTAACTACCTGATTGTGTATTTTAGAAAGTGAAATTTCTCAGAGTTAAGGATCTGTGTAATTGTGCAGTACTAGAGTCACACATCTGCAGCAGTCAGCCCTCCTTTGAAGGATAGTTCTATGATCTCACACAGTCAAACTGGACTGCCCACTTCAACTCTCTCAAATCAAAATAAGATAAAATAGATCCTTTCTGTCTACCCTGTGGATATTACTAGAAGCAGCATAGCCATCACAGACACTGGAGAGAATAGCAGGACTGGAGATGTGAATTCAATGATTCAAGTGAATCTTAGCAATTACAGACTAGGACTTTCCTCACATGTTTCAGTTTCAAAACAAATGAAGTCTTTAAATAAAGACAAATGGATGAAATCATAGGAAACCAGAATAAAAAACTCTGCATGTCTGCAAAGCAGAAATGATAAATTTGGCTATAGCCTATTATATCATGGAAAAACTTCACAGGTGAGTGATTAAAATGTTTGTACAAGTAGTTTTAAAACAAAAGATGTGCTCCAGCTGCGGAATTTACCGTCTATTGATTTTAAAGAGCTTCTGACATTTGTTTTGAGCTCATTTTTAATAAACCAAAGTTTGAAAACATTCACTTTACAGCAGTAATGTTTTCATCTGTTAATGAAAGTAGAAAATTCTCATTACCCACCTGAAGAACATCTCCAAGATCAGCTGTGCTAATATCTGGGTCTTCAGTGGTATTAAAAGGAACAGGGTTAATTCTAACAAGAGTGAGCACTCTGGGTTCTGGGTATCTCCACAACATCATTCCTGGACTATCCTCAGTTTCATTGTAAAACACCACTTCATAGGCACTGGGCAGTTTTTGTGCTTCTGTCAAATGAAAGGAAGGCATAATCTGTTATACAATTTCTTGGAAAAAACATGCTGGCTTATGAGACCAAAGTAGTTAAAAACAAACCCCTCAAGATCAAAAGGAGAGAAAATAAAAAAGCAATTTCCCTGACTTTTAAAATATTACAGCTTAATGAAAAGAAATCAAAAAAGTATTTTTTTCATTCTATCTAGCAGATGTCTTTTCAAGTATTCTTCCAAAATCTGAACGTTATTAATTGTAAGAGGCAAGTAATCTCTAATAGGCTACTACTGTATTTACTTTATAATTGAAAAAAAAAGCACAATAATATTCTTACCTGCATCTTGTATATACTGGAACAGGCCTGTTCTCAGATCATCTGAGGTATGCTCAGTTTTTGAGGCCTGATTCCTTTCCGTAGAAAAACAAGTGGTGTTTGTACGTTCAGGTACCAATGTCTCTGCACTGCCCTTTTTAGTAAGGTACTGCCACAGAAGCTCCTGGAGAAGAACTAAACAGTTCAAATGTTCTTGACCCCAGAAAACCTTTTTTTTTTTAAAAAAAAAAAGAGAAAAAACAATTACATACAAATATTTAGTTCCTTCTGAAGCAAAACAACTCCTCAAAAAAATAGGAACCGCATACAGCTTCCAGCTTACTCTACATACACCTTAATAGCTTGCAAGTATCCTTAACTGAAAATAAAGAAGAGGAAAAACAAGAAGGCTCTACAAAAACTGTAACAAATGTGTTCTTCTTATCATTTGAAGGAAAGCATTAATTCTTGCAGTTGATACTGATGCTGTCTGGAAGAGCACAGAACTTGAAAGTCCTAAGCAATAACTTTCAGCTGAGTGTAGTATGTAATGTTAAAACTGGTCACAGGTTTTGGAGTTTAAGATATTACAAAAAAAACTTAAAGATGCAAAGTTTAAATTGTTCAAAGAGCATGTTGGTCCAAAAGCGGAATTCTGGAATGCATTAAAAACTGAGTAAGTGGCGCAGCAAAGAAGCTGACAAGAAAAACATGAAAGATTATCTCAAACACAAATATAGAGTATATACAACATATGAATCGGATGTGCTCTAAGTTCTCAAAGTGAGGTTTAAAAGGTTAAAGCTTTTGAAGTTTAAAACAGAAATTTAGAAAAATAGTTAATAAAAACTGGCATTCAAAGTCCAGAAGATTCACACAATTGATATCAAAAGAAGAGGCAAGCAGACATCACTCTCTCCCAGCTTTGACCAGTAGTGCTGCTTTTCTCAAATCAAACTGCTCTTTGAGAGAATCACATTAATGTGGACAAATACTTCAGTCTTCAAGTGCAGAAGTGGGCCCAGAAGCAACAGGAAAGGCATGGAAGCAACTGGCAATTAATATAGAAACAAGATTCAGAGACAGTATGCGAAGAAATCAAAATCACCAGGCAGTAACGTAAAAGTTCACCGTTAGCTTAGAAGTAAAGTAAACAAGTCAGATGTGCACGTAAAGGGTAGTACAATTTTTTTTCACTGGGGAATACCTATTTTCAAATAGGAAAAAATATCATAAGATGCCTAAAGGGAGGATAGTGCTGGTGTCAAGAAAGAAGCTTTTCCTTCCCCTCCATCTACACCTAAGCCTATGGAATATATCGAAAACCTCTTGAAACTCAGGCAGAGCCAGTCCTGAGCTAGTCCTGGGCTACCTCAGTCACCTCCATAATTCAGTACATCTCTATTGCAGTCTGTAGATCATCTCAGGGCTCAGGGTCTCACTTGGTCTAGCACCAGCTCAGAGGAGCTCTGTGTCACTTAAGCTGATCCCAGAGGCCTCAGTCCCCCACTGATGGAGGAGAGGGGAATGCTTTTCCCTCTACTTTTATTAATTTTATTTTTAAGCAGCTGGAATTCCAGAGCAGGGAACTCCTATGACAATATTCACAGGTGATGCACCAATTTCACATAATCTCTCTAAGCTCTGTTGCAATACAAATTAACAGTGGTAGAAGATGAGGTCATGTGTGGTAAAAATCATTAGCCAGGTAAAATCATTAGCCATAAATTAATTTTAACAGAATTGCTAAAGCTTTTATCAGATTCTCAAATCTATTCTGCCAGACTAAATAATTTATTTTCTGGAAAAGGTAATTATAGCATTGTATATTCTAATAACAATAAATAGCTCTCTCAGATCCATAGATATTTTTCTAGTCCCACAGCTTATTTTCCTAATGAAGCTGGGTATTTATCAAAGATGAAAGATTAAAAACACATAAGGCATACATACAGATGTTTCAAGGTACAGTTCCATCTTATATTTTCATACCTTTGCTGGTAGAAAAAAACACACAAAAATACAACTTGCTTGTTTTGAATACATACACTAAAACTTCCCCTACAAATCTCTTTTAGAATCCAGAAAATAAATCTGTCTGCATTCAGGGATTTATCATTTCATAATACTGAGAAAAATATACAATGGAAGGAGATATGTTGGATTTATTTTATTTCTTTTAATCCAGGATCAATTAGGAATCCACCCCAAACTTCTTATTAACAATACCTAGAATTAGTCATCCAAATACCTGCAAGTAACAAATAAGAAGCAGCAAAGCAACAAACTAACTTTATTTATTCATTAAGATATATTTTTTTAAAATTAAAATTATTCAATTAGCCCTATCCCCAGTGGTTTTAAGAACATAATGTAGATTCTGGGAAAAGACTTAATGACACGACTAAATGTCAAAATTTCCTTTTTGTGTTTTATATGCTTGATTTATGTATATATTTTAAAACATTTGGTGTGTATAGATACTACAATAAATATAATTAAAACAAGATATATCTTAAAGCCCAATTGCTTAAGTCCCACAGAATCTATTTCTCATTTCAAGAACTCCCATACTTCTTGGATTGATTTCAAGCTGTGGGCACTTCCAAAAAGCAAAGGATAGCATGGAAAGCTGAGTATTAATTGCTACAAACAACAGTTTATAATTACTCCCCTGAGAAACTGATGTAAGTTTAAAAAGAAATGATATATCTTTCTTAAAGCTACCCCTAGGCACTATAGACACATAGTTCATAGACAGACAAACACACATACATCATAAAGGGTCCCAGATATTAAGTGTTAGTAATTTGATCCAGTAGTTTTCAGGGAACACACACATACAGCTACAATACATAGCTTAAACAGTATTTTAAAAAAACCCAACTAACCAAAACACTATACACAATTTTTCAATCAACAGTTTCACATGAAAGAACAGATATTTATTTTAGAAGGTAAAATATAAACCACCCAAAACAAACAAGTAAAAAATGAACTGATGTAGGTTGCAAAGCTTTACAGGTTTTCATGAGATTTATTTATGAAATGTCAATCATCCAAAGGCAGTCCCACTAAACAGCAGAGAACCATAAGCAACTTATACAGACCTGCAGCAGTCCTCCTCTCAAATCAATGTGTATTTTTGGAATAGACTGCTCTGGGCCAGGATCGCCACTGTGCTTACACCACTTGGCTTCCACATTAACAGAGCAGCAAAAGGGGCCCATCAGAGATCTGGCTCTTTCTTTGATACTGGTTTTAAGGAGGAAATCTTTTATATCAAAGACAAAAGATGATCCATGGACTCCTAAAAACAAAGAGAGACAATTAATTGCACTGGTAGTCATCCTCCCAAAATTTATGTGCCTATTTCTGGAATTTCTGGAGTCTCTGCCTGCCAGCAATTATTCACATAAGCAGTCCCTCTGACTTCCATGCTAATAAGTGTGTGATAATTGATAATTGCTTTCCTCTCCAAGCAAGAGCACCACAGTTGGGCCACAAGACTTGAGATTTTTTTTTATCAGTGCTGTCTTCTGACACTATCAAACATGCTTTATACTGCGTTGCAGTTACGGAGCAGGTATGTGTCCTGTACATTCCTTACAAAAAACTACTTAACAAAACATGGCTTTTTACATGTGCATTTTAAGATCTACGAGAAGAGACATTTTTCATTAAATTATATGTATTTTTTAAACAGTATATTAAGAACAAGAACAGCTGCTTCACGAGATTATATTTTAAACTGATAGGAAATGGCTATTTTGAATTATTCTCTCTGCTTTTGTTCAGGTTAGTTATTATAAAATATTACATTGCTAGAATTCAGAGTGCTTAGTAGGAGAATAAGGGTAATGTTTGAACTCAGATAACTCAAAACAATTACCATAACTCAAAATACATAACGTGTATACCTAAAGACCAGTTTAATCTAAATTTTTCACATCATAACCATTTGCACTTTACATAGCTTTATAAAACAAAAGTGATAATGGCAGGTTAGATTTATGACAGAACTTACATACTCTCATTAAAGACACAAACACTCTTAGGAAATAAACACTCTGTAGAAATGTCACATCTCTTGTGAATTTAACTCACTGCAAATCACTGTTTATTAAAACAGTCCATACTTAATATCTCTGTATTTCTGTTGTTTATTTGCATGAAAAGTACTACATCTGAGGTTGGGTTCATGTTCTCTTTTGGTGCTCATACTTGGACTCAGCACTGAATACTGAATGTCACCATATTTTATAGTGCCCATAGCTTATTTTTCTAAAGAAACTGGATATTTATCAAAGACAAAATACTAAAAAACACCTAAGGCGTGCATACAGATGTTTCAAATCTACGGTTCCATCTTACATTTTCATACCTTTGCCGATAGAAAAACCCCACAAAAATACAACTTGACTTTTTGAATGCAGTAAAACTTCCTCTACAAATCTCTTTTAGAATCCATAAATAGACCTGTCTGCATTCGGGGATTTAATATTTCATAACACCGAGAAATATTTTATACAATCAAAGGAAATACATTTGATTTTTTTTTTTACTTAATCCAGTATGGACTAGGGAAGTAGTCGGTACAGTCCCTATAGCAATATCGGCACTGATTTATATTCAAACCAAGCAGGAACCACAAACAAGAAGAATCTCTCCGTTGAGCAGTCTGAAGTTTAACAAGAATAGTCAAGGGCTCAAGTGAACCTTTGTCCCATGCCAATCAACAGGATTTTTGCCACCCATTCGGGAAGGTTTTTTAGCTCTGGGTTATTTAGGCTGGCTTCTGAACTCCTGGGTCTGGTCCCATGGTTTACAAGAAAGAAACTGTTCAGCTTTTTTTTGACACAACTTCAGCGCTAATCAAGAAAACTAACATCAATACACCCTGATACCTCTCCTTTTGTTACTTGTTCAGACTTGATTCTTTAAGTTGTGGAACAAAGCAGCTTCATACACAATCAAGAAAAAGAGATGTTTTTACAGGAAAGGCTCACCCTCAACCTGATATGCTCAGTCCAATTATTTTAAGAGGGACTACAATATTAGGAAATCCTATTTTTTGTATATACTCTACATAGAATTTGTTTTTTAAGAGAAGAAATTATAGGTAACTACTGCACAATTCTGCAATACACAGAAATGGTCTATAGCTTTATTGGAATATGTGCCAAATTGCAGAAATAACAAAGGGAAAAAGGAATGCCAAAAAACAAGTGGTTTTATTTATGTTTTCTTTCACTGGGATTACACTTGGAAGGATTATGCTTTGCAGTCTTTTTCTATTGTCATCTCAGCTCCATAAAGTACAAAATAACCACAATATCCAACAGTTTAGAAACAGAACTGAGTATTCTGCATATAATACTGTTGGCTCAAAATCAGCAGTGCCTTTCTCAAACGCTATATAAACAATAAGAAACAAAGACACAATTAAGAATAAGGAAATGTTGGTAAATTTTGAATAATGAATCATGACAAGACACATCCATGGATTGTACATTGGATTGTACCTGAAAAAAACTCAGGAACTCCATGAGGAGTTTCTGGGTTTTTTTTGGGTTTTTTTTTTCTGTGACTCAGATTGTAGGAAACAAAGGCAAGAATCACACCTTCATCGCTCCTAGCAGTTTTATCTACACAATGTTTTGGGGATAAAGTGTGACTCAGTATAAAATGCACTCTGCTCATAATAAAAAAAAGTGCTGAGAGCATTCAGACAAACTTGCACACAGTGATGTCTTGAGGAAGTTTACACAAAACAAACGAAGACCCACAAGCATGCACAAACCCTAAAAAGCAATGCTAAATAGACCTCTGGACCTGAGAGAAGCTTCAATGGGGTCCAATTGCTATGGAAATCCTAAAAGGATAATGTTAGAACAGAAATAATTTCACATCCTAAGGGAAAGGAGTGAGGAAATACCATCATGATCTAGAATGGAGCTTATTTTAAGATTGCTAAATGCCATGCTAACATTAATAGCATACGCTCAGTGAAGTTGCTTTCCTGTGTCTAAAACAATAGCCTCAGAAAGGTAAAGATGCAAGATAATTCTTTTTTTTCCCTCACACATTATTTTCAGTCAGTCCTTTCATGCATCTCTCACAAATTTTCTATTGTAGAATTCTAACTTCAGCTTACACTGATTAAATAAAAGTCTCCATTTGAAGTGAACTTGAGTTGGCACCACGCAGAAGTAATATATCTTCATAAACGATTGTTGTGATATGTAGAAGTTAACTTGCTCTGTTTGGATTATTGCTCATGAACACCAACACACTTTTTAGTATGCGCAATAATTTACTTCTAGGAACAAACAGTTTCATGACTTTTAAAATACTCCTCCAAGATACTAATAAATACGAAGCACTTGCTTTGGACAGTGTTTAAAACATGCAGCCAGCCCTCCATTGTCAGACTCCACCCAGAGCCACGATAGCACCACAATACGCTGCCACACTAACTGAGCAAAATACAACATACACCAGGATTCTGCATGCCTTTGGAAGGATTTCCTTTATGAAGACATATGCTCAAAAGGAATATCCAGGTATTTTTATATGATTGGAAATAACACAGGAGGGTTTGAAAAAAAGCCAGCACTTATTTGTTAATGTCAAGAAATTAACTCACTCAGAAGTTAAAGATGGAGATCATTACAACAAAATGATGAAGAAAGTTTAATACAGACAACATTTGCTTTCATATTCCAACATCTCTCTTTTTTCAGTCAGTAGAGATTTGATTTATGCTAATACTTACAAAGGCATCTCATAGAAACCGAGTACTCTAATACAGTTATAAATACAGTTATATTAAGGTTTATATATAACTATAGTATAGTTATATTACTGTTTACCAGCAATAGGAGGTTCCATGTTTGTTAAACTGCCCTGTGTGCATAAATCCATTTGTATGTATAGGAAAAAATAGCTGGCCCATTTTAACAGATGCATCAAATACATCAGAACAACCCTTGCCTTACAGTAACAATCACTTTGTGTTCGGGCAAAACAGGTGTTAAAAAAGAGGTCTGCTATTTTTCCTGGTTCACAGAAAAAAGGAGAGACAATGTTTTGACATTAACGATGGACTTTCTGTTTTCAAAACCATTTTAAAATACCTATACCCAAATCAACTCCAAATGAAGTAGAAATGTAGCAGGAGGGTTCTTTCCTTCTACTATGGTCTGTGCATATGCTCTTCCTTAGATAGCTGCAAATCCTGTTTGGTTCACTGTACTGTCACCTAATACAACACAGAGCACAATTTTAATCGGCAAACTTCTACATGGTAAAACGTTTTAGGAAAATGGAAACATATGTATTATAATAAATTTAGCAAATGACACTGGAGCATAGTCAAGCTACCTTTTGAAAAGTATTTTGCAAGCTAGCGGCTTTGCTACAAACTGTAGTGCTAGGAGGAAAATTGTTTCTCTGATTTTGGAGAAGGTCAGAAGCAGGACTGTGTCCCAGAGCATGAAGCCTACCATGGTGGTTCAGACTGGGCAAGAAGCTCATGAGCAATGTGATCCGTGCCGACTGCTGCAGCTGGCAGCCTGCATTCCCAAACAAAGGATCACAATGCACTTTGAAGGAAGAAGTCCAGGTTCTCCCATGCGCCCTCCATGGCTGGGCGGCAGAGGTACAATCTGGCTGCTGAAGGTTAACTAGTGAGCTGTTTTCCTTACCACCTTCTGCTTTACTCTCACATATCACTTTGGTGATAATCCGTGATATTTGCAGATTCAGTAGCTAGTTTAAAGTTGCCTGAGATACTAAGACAGCTTTGAATACGTAAATATATTATTATATCTACTGATAAAATTATCTCTATGATTTTTTTCCTCTTAAGAAAACTTCAGATACCTCACATAGTCCCACTACAGTTATACTGCTCTGTTGACAGGTATCCTCTACGAAACAGTTTCTTAGAACAAAGGGTAACAAAGTTATGAAAATAATTACAGGGGAAACACTGCAGTTAATTTAAGTGTCAGCCAATTTATTCAAGTCTGGAAACATCAGTAGCAAACAAACGGAGATGGAGTAAAGGACAATTTTCCAGGAGACATCTAGTTAACAATCCATTGACCGCACTGGATTTCTCATTAGTGTCAAGCTAAATCCTATGATAGTTCATTCTCCCCACGAGAACAGTATTTACACATTACCAATTAACTATTCTTCAGTGAAAGAGAGCTTTTCAGCATTACATGGGGACACATGTGGGCTCTGTAAAAACATAAGATGTGTAACCCGTGGTAAACAGAAAGTAATGATCTTAAACAGGCCAAACCCTTGAATTCGTCACTAATAAATGTCCCCATGCATTCAGCAGTCCAGGCTGCCGGGAGCCTGTTTTCTTCAAATACTTCAAACACTAAAATCCAGGAACATTTATTATTTTAATCCATTACAGGCAGGGCTTGATTTAACTTTATTGGTTGTGGTGGTGTAGTAGTTATAGTGGGGGTAAAGCTATGTTCTTTTACACATCATTTCAAAAGGGCTTAATTATATTTTATGGCTCAGGCCAGGAATCCTGCTTGTTTTGTGTCTAACAAGGTTCAAATGGAGTTCAGGTCAGTGATGAATAAGAAGAGAAGTCAAAGATGGTTATCTATTTGAAGTGAGCTCATCTTCCTTAAAGAATAACTGGGCAGGTACATCATATTCACTGCATACTAAATAGCTGAAAAATCTCAATTCACTTGTTGATTTGCTAATTTTGGATTTTATGATGCCTGAGGGCCTGTTAAAGTTAACATATAAAGGGATTTTAATTTCTGGCCAAGGCTGTATTTAGTATAAAATAATTTAGAATATATTTGTAAAGCTCTATATTTCATTATCTAATTCTGATTAAGTGGAAAAAAATGCAAATTGGAAAACAACAAAAACAGTGTTCAATTTGCATCCCTGTTTCCAGCTTTCAAAATTAAGTGCTATACTGACATAATACATGGCTCTTGAATCACAAAAATACTATTTTTATATGTCAAAAGTCTTCATAAAATTCACTAAACCACCTTACTCCAGCTTTATCAACAGACACAGAGAGGCTTACTCAATTTAAAAAAATCAATGTATTTTCTCATCTTAATTTTAGGCAGTTGGTGAAAATTTTGGTTTCTTTTCAGAAGGTAGCTGGTACCTACAACTGCTACTGATTTATAAAGTTGTAGATAATTACTATGACTAAAAAAACAAACACTGAATGGTTGCACAGTAAATGAAGCATTACAAAATAGTTGATGCCACTTAAATGTAGCCCTATACAAATGCCACAAGGCTGAATCAGAATTATAGCTTTGGTGTTTGCTCCTCTGCTCTACACTTTATTCACTGAATTTCAACTGCTTTAATAAACTAAACAGTACATGAATTAAAGGGTACCTTTTCTTCAAAAGTAAACCACCTTGGCAGCATCTGAGCTGTTTGAGCCTTTATAATCCAGTGAATTATGTTTGTGGAAGTATAAGGCTTGACAGATATTCCCAAACCACACACACTGAACAGGTTTTGCTGCACCCTTGGGATGCAATTCCCCAAGACTAAGCCTAATCCCGGTCCAGGGTTCTATGTTCTAATCGTCTCCCTTTGATCTTTCCTCTTCTCTGAATTCTCTTTTCTGCCAGTAGGGTCATTAAACTGTACCGTCCAGTGAGCCATCTGAAGAAGACAATCTTGACGGAAACTTTTCTTCCCTCCTGGGTTAGTTTTCAGACAGCTCAGTATCCTGACTCAACAGCTGCCTGAGTAACAGAGCTAGCACAAGGCAGAGTGAGGAAATGTGCGGACACATTAACCCAGACTTCTTATGGAATCACATCTTTTGTTTGGATAGCAAGCTCATGATCTCATCCCATTAAAAAAAAAAATCTCATCCCATTCTTGTCTTAGAAAAAGAAGCAACGGGTTGCCAGTACATCAACAATTTAAACAACTTAAGGAGCTGATCCTTAAGATTTAGCAATAACACGTAATCTCTGTGTTCTGTACCTCACACTGCAAAATCTAGACTGAAATGGGAGGAAATGCACAGAGAGGATAAAATGTATAAAGAAAATATTCACCTTTCATGGTTATCTGTATTTCCTCATGAATGTAAATATTCTATCAAACTGAGTATCACAAAAATGCTGCATTCCCTACTCCTGCCAGAGATAGCACTGGGATCCATGCAACAAAAGAAATTCAGTCTCCAAAAAAAAAGTGATTACTTTAAAATTAAAAGCTGAAGAGTCTTCAAAAGCAACTATATTTGTTCTGAATCAAATTTCATTTGGAGTCTACTTTTTTAAAGTCAAGTTATTTCAACCGTAAATGCAGTTTTACAAAATTAGCTCACACAGAATTAGTGCACATAGTCTGGAATCAACAACCTACAAGTAATTATCTTTGGTCTTTTGGTTCTCACACCTACTCTAACCAGTTAAAGTGTGAGTTCATCAGTAGCAACTCTGAACCCTGTTCCAAAGTACCAGTAGGGGCTCTGACCAGGATTAATAGTAGTACTCAGTCCTGGGATTAGGTGGTGTCTCGTTTCATGGATTTCAGGCCATCTGTTCTTCCCTCCTACATTATACTCCTGCAGAACTATAAATGCACCTCCACCTCAGGGACTATAGAAAGGAATTAGAATTCTTCTGCTTTTCATTATCACAAGATTCAGTAACTCATTTCATTGTCAGGATAATCCCCTTTTACTCTTTCTTTTGCGCTTGCAGGGTATGCCAAGATGACAAATAAAATCCCAGATGTTAGAGACCTGATGAGGTCTCCCACCTTTCCTTGAGTGTTGGGTTTAAGCTACTTGGGACACGGTGTCAAATCTGACAGGATCCTGATGCCCACACCCAATATTCATTAAGGTTTGTTAGTGATTTGTATAGCTGTCTACAAGCTGCACTTCCACTTCAATCCTCAGCGGCCATTTAAATATTTATTTTGTCCTCTGGCTTTTACTGACAAAGAATTAATTTCCTATTGTTCAAGTGTTGGAAAGAGTTTATATGTCTTTCTAAAAGTAACTTAAGTCTTTTGGGTGTTGTAAATGGCTTGTTACTGCTGCATATTATTTTAGGTAGTCATATCTAATTTAATGTTTTATTTCCCCATGGGCTAACTTGCATATCTGCAGCATCCAAAGGCTACGACAACGCCTTAGCAGAGTTTTCTCGAGCGAGTCAGTTAACTCCAAAATGAAGCTCAGTCTTTGCTCTATGCCAGTTAATATCTGCATTTAATTTTTATATTTCTGTAATGTATCTTAAGTATGTAATTTCTTTCAGATTTAGGAAAAATACCTGCAATTATCACATGCTCAGCTAATGCTGATTTTTTTCCCTTATTCATCTCTGCATATAGGATGAAGGGCTGGGGAATTCTGTCTATGATCTTTGGAATATTGTATGTCCGTAACACTTTCGGCCACTAAACAGCAAGACTTCCCTCCTGTGTTCAGCTAGAGCAAAATAAGGCTCCACCGAGAGGCTACAGGCTTCTTGCTGTATTTCACCCTGGGGAGAGTATAGTCATCAACTCTTCTCACTTATCTGTTCTTTTGACAGGTAGATAGTGCTAATTTCAAGACCAAACATAAATTAACTGAAAGCCATGTGTTCAGAACTGCACTCTATTTCTTAGTATTTCTTAGTAAAAATTATTTCAATTTTAATGGCATGTGATTGTTATGGAATGAGCTACACAGTTTCACACATGGTATCAAACAATCTCAAAGCTGACTGCATACATGGTACTTGAGGCCTAGCCAGTGCAAGATGCCACACACTTCAGAGGACAAAAATCACTGAACCAAGTTTTTTTTCAGCAGTACAAATAAGCTGCCACAAATCAGCTAAATATTTATTATTTGTTTGTATGAAATGTGTACAAGTCTTAGCTTGTAACTCTAAGCCACAAAATATAAAATGATGACAGATTATTCTTTTATTTAACATCAGTATGACTTAAACTCCTGTCCTTAATGGTGTCAGAAAAACTACAGTGGTAGTCTCTTGTAAAGTAAAATTAATAATAACTTTTTTCTTGGAAAGGGATTTTGTCTTGTTTTGTTTTGGTTTTTTTTTTTTTTAATACACTGCATCATATTCTACAACAATATTACTTTACTAAAACCAAAATACTTGGGATTTCACAATAAGTAAAGAGGAGAACGTAAGTATTTTAACAGAAATAGTAACCATGTTGTTATAAGTAACTGTTGCATTAAAACATGAAAAATGCCCAAAAAATTAAGTCCCTCGATACACTAAGGGTTAGAGGTTGTGTAACAGTGTAGCAGGATACGTAGAAATGGAGGTGTTTTAATTTGATCCAACTGCAATGTGAGTGTTCAACACTTGCAATTTTTTTTTGTTTGAAGTGAAATAATTCAAGTAATTAGCCCCTCGGTTTTTCAGAAGGTACATCTTTTTATTTTCATAAGAAATTAAGAAGAAAAATTAAAACAGAACGCCTTTAGCTTCCCTGATGAAACCAGGAAAGTCTAGCAGGAAAACTAATAATTAAAAAATTTACATTGCAAGCTTCTTTCTTAATTTCAGCTAAAAAACCCAAAGTATTACACAAGGTCACACACTTTTGTTTTCCCTCTATAAGGGAGGAAAAATGCTGACAAAACATTCTCAGAAGGGTTTTTTTGCTAAGTAATTCCTAGCAAATAGGATTCCTTACAAACCAACTTCATCTCCTACATGAAACCTCATCTGGAAAAGGGGTCGTTTACACTGTTTATAAAACACTTTCATATAAAATGTGTAAAAAAACATATTTCACTAAAAATAGCTTGCGTAAGTAAGGGATTAGAGTAGTTTCTATTGCTATAATTTTTCCCTTGTAGTTTTTTCCATGATGTTTTTGAACAATGTTTTTAACTATGTTTATTGAAGTCAGCACATCGAAAAAGATCAAAGGGAAAGTTAGTGAGAACCAAAGAAACCCCAAGCGTATTGTGTTGTCTCACTGGGGAGATATGCAGATTCAAGTAAACAAGTGCAAATTGTTGAGGTTTTAATGAAAATTTTCTACAATTATTATATCTGAAGTCATTCTATATAATAACATCTGTACAGCAGATGGCCATACGGTACAAAAGGCAAGCAATGCTCCTTTTTCTTCCTCTGTTTTAAGAGTACATCTGAGATGACTACTTTGTCATTGTGCTTAGTTTCGTTCAGCAAATAATTCGTAAAATGCAGCTGCTACAGATGGTCACAATAGTTATTTGACTGTAAAATCAAAGACAGAGTGACGTATTTGCGTATTAGTTTCATTCTATAAAAAAAAGCCCTGATATTAACCCTGTTTATCTGTATATCTATAAAACTTTTCATAAAAGAAAAGCAGTGAAGAATAACTGACATATTTAAATACTGCTTGCTCCCAAGACAGCGCTACTACACTTTTTTAAAATTGAGTTAGTGTGCATAATTTTCCTTTCAATAATTTAACAGTTACTAGTGGTATTCTTCTAAATACCACAGTAACTGTGGTATTTTTCTAAACTATTTTCAACACAAGGTTATAATACCCGTTCCCCCCCCACTGAGTAATTTATCTTCTTTCCTGAAGTTATAATTTCCACTTTGGTTTTTACCTGCACTTTAATTTTAAATTAATAAGTACATAGCTAAACAATTTATTAAAAGGATTTTTGACAGTTTCGTGGAAGTGTGTCTTTCGCACTTCTTGAAACTTGAAACAATTTATTGCACTATCATGATAGCATGCAAAACTTCATGCATATGTTTCTTTCCTTTTTTTAAGGCAAAAATAGGCAACTTTAACTCAAAAAAGATGTAAAGAGTCTGTCAATGTCTATTTATTGTCTGGTTATGAAAATTCTTCATATGGAATAACTGATTTTCACTTTCACTAGAGTCAGCATCAGTATTGCTTTACTTAACAATGCTTGTCAGACTTTAAACATTCTGAAGATTCATGTATAGCTTGTGACATGAAAAATAAAGACTGGCTTCCTCAGACTGCTGGAAGAATTAAGAAATACTAATAAAACTTCGTAACAGAAATGTTTCTGAGGCTTAATGTGCAAGGTAAGGTACGTCCTCCTTCTGGGAAGATGAAAAATTTGAAGGGAAGTGATATACACTGCTCAGTTTGCCAAACTGCTTTACAGTACAGTGATGGAATGGGCTCGACTTTGAAATATTGAAGCTTGCTGTGGACACCATAATGTACCATGAGACGGATAATGTATAAATGCTAGAGAGGAAGTGACGGAAGGAAAGAGGATTATTATAGAGAAAGAAAACTAGAACTATTTAAAGGACATCAGAAAGGCTTTTTACTTATCTGCAGTGCTTTCTATGCTAGGGTTGCGATCTGATTGGAAAAGTGTGGGAACACAGGCACTGTTCTGCCTCTGCTGCTGTTTATTTATGGATAAATCAAGAATTTCAGGCTCCAGCACTTTCACAGGCTTTCAAGTCCTACGAACCTTAAATTTTTCATTTTTAGCTTTTGAACACTGAAACTTGCTGAACCGAGGAGAAATATTTCTAATGAAAAAGAAATAAATCACCACCTCACTTGGCCTACAACTTGTTCCTCTCAGCTACAAACCATTTCACCTCGCAAGGTACTCCGCCAACTACCTACATCTGGCTCATCTCCACATCATGTAAATGTATCATCTTATTAATCTTAATTATAAGACTAACAAAACAACTTATAAAGACACTCAAAATGTCTTGATTTTAAATGAGTCTCTGTTGTCCTGTTAATTGTACCCAAGGTGTAAAGTTTCCTCACAGCTCTACAGTAATGAGCGCCTGTTTTCCCTGGGTGACTCTCAGCTGCACAGAAGAAGCATGTAAAAATTTAAAACTTCATAAGCCTGCAGGAGAATAATGGTATGACCCAATATTTACATAGTAGCACACATCAGGCCTCCGAATTTTTGTATTTTTTTAAACCAAAATATAGGGTCCTAAGAAGAAAACATAGTTACAGACTGAAAACTGTTAGAATTTTGCCCTTCGAGGTATGTGCTGAATTATCGGAATACCAGAATAGTGGTTCGTGCAACCACTATTCCAGCCAGAATTCCATCAGTAAATTCATAATTAGAACCTAGGGGATACTAACTGCGAAATTAAGCACTCTTGGGAGCTGCCTCACTGAAAGGAAAAAACAGGTAATGGAGTCTATCAGGGATTTGCTGTTTTCTGCTGTGAATTTATTACGTTAGCTAAAGGAGTTGCCCTCAATGTCCCATGCTTACTAGACGACCACTTGAACAAAACAGTAGCATTTCGAACTTTCAAAAACTCTTACCTGCAGTTTTATGTCCACTTTTAATATTCAGGTTCCCACTGAGATTTGATAAAGAGACTAAAAAACAAGGTTTACTGGGATGTGGGATGGTTTCCATTGAAACAACTATTTGAACTGTGTGAATGGAAATCTTCTGGAAGCAGGAAAGGGCTTGCCACAAGTTTTCCAGTACTGAATCTTTTTGTGCAGCACTGATGTGAGGTGGAGGTAGCAATTCCTTTGTACAGGGATGTTTGGTTATTGATGTGACATCCTCACATGAAACAGCACCAACTGACGGCACAGGCTCCTTCTCCGGCTCATCACTTTTTATGGTTATGATTTTCTTCAAAAATTGGTTTATTTGATCAAGTCTGACAAAACTGAGATTTGCCTTCAAAGGTTTAGATATGTTCACATTTACGTCTGCTGTAGGAGAGAATTGGAGAAAACAATATGAGAAGTTACAGTAAAATTGTTCAAGCAATGTATTAATTAAATTAAAAATTAGACAGTTAGTGGAGATAACATATTTTCTACCAAACTTCAATAAGAGGACTGAATCAATAGTAAAATACAATGAAACCATATTATCAGAAATAAATCTGAATTAAAAAAATAAAGAAAAATACTCCAAGCAAATACAGTTTTAAAGGAAAAAAATGTAACGATGTTGATCTTACTTCCTTGTTTCTTCCCAGGGATCATACCACAGCTATCTGAGAGACACATTCGAGAGTGTAGAAGGGTAAATATATTAGTCCTTTTGTGTAAGAATGAAAATACACTTCACACTCTCTTGAGTTTTACATCCAGTAGAACGTTTTGACTAAACTCCAAAGCCAACAGCGAACGTTTTCAACACATTTAAATGAGTGAATAACATGTATATTCTGTTGTTTCTTACATGGCTAACAGGCAGTATTCATCAATGCATTTTCAAGACTAAATCTGAAATAAAAAGCAAATATAAAAACTGAGGTATGTTTATATTTCTTTGCTTTCCAGGCAGATTGGAATAACCTCATATCTTTTAAGTGTTCTTTGTCTCCTTAGTGAAGGATTTCTGTACTTCCCAGACTGCTCAAAGTCTCACAAAACTTTTAGAAATCACAACTAACATGAACAACATTATCAACAGATATTTTTAGTAGCTTAGATGTTGCAATTACCAAGACTATTTCACAGATGGAAAACTAGATTTTATGGTGATTGAAACTTATTTCTGTGCCTGCCTTTTTATCAGTCCATTACACTTCATTGTAGAAATCCAGCTTTAAGTTAGGTTTTAAAATTTTTCATTTTAAATTCAGCTTTCACTCAGTAACGAGCCAGCTACCCTGGGCTGGGTGAAAAGTTTGCTTTTCACCTTGCTGTTTGACTCCCACTGTCCCACCCCCAATGACCAAAAATTATTACAATTCTGTGCATATATCTAAGCTAGATTAAATGTTCAGAGAAAACAGCACTACTTAGCATCAAGTTTCATTACAAATATATATAGGAAACACCGTTGGTTCAAGTTTTTAAACAGATTAATGAATATTTCACCAAAATCAGGACCTAGTTTCAAGTTGTCCAAGATCACGGACTACTCAACGCTGATGCAAACTGATGAGCTTGATTCTCCCACTCTTTAGGTAAATTGGAAGTTTTTAACACAACAGTAAAGTGCTACAGGAGCAGAGCTTCAGAGCTGCTCTTCAGGACAGGTTTCTACTGACTTCAGAGAATCCCAGGTATACGGCAAAGCACTTTTCTAACCTTCAAAAGTATCTGGCAGTTCTAAATTTCAGTTAGATGCTTTAATATGTGAATAGATAAGTCTCTGAATTTTAAACTAGCTCTTTATTTTTACTAAGATAAGAGAAACTTGTTAATGGCCATGTAAGATTCTTTACAGCTGAATTAAAAAACCCAAAATAATCTTAGAAAAAAAGTTCGTAGAACTCCACAAGCCACAGCTAACTGAAATTTAAGACTGAAAACCTACTTTAATTGTAACTTAGCATTTTCAGAAAACCATTAATTAAACTCAGTTTGCTTGTTTTAAAGCCTTCTATGCTGAACTAGAAACAGTGGCCAAACACTAGCTAACATGTGGGCCTAGTAAAAAGGCAAGTATGATAGCTAGGAAGCTGGAGATTAGAAGACAGCAAGATTTTTAGGCATCCAAACCCACACATGATCAACTTGGAAGATTTTTCAAAATGCTTATGTACTGATATTTTTAATAAAAACCAAGGGAAGAAAAATTAACACTTCTGAAAATCTCTCCACCCTCTAGGCACTGAAAAATATCCCAATATTCGCCTGCATTTTTTTGACTGGTCCTCTCCTCCCTTTGAACTGAGAAAGGAGACTTATGAAGAAAGTAGAGACCATGTGACATTACAATATCAATTTACTTACAATACCTGAAAGAAGTTTTATTCTAATGGAAGGTTATTAAAAAAAAAAACCCCAAAAACTAAACAAACAAATGAGCAGCATTTTTAAAGTGACCCAATATTGAAATCTACTAGGATTTGGGTTTATGAACCATTCGGCACTTTCAAAACAAGCCTTATTGGACTTAATTTTTTCTACTAGTGATGTAGTAGTAAAGGAGTAAAATAGTGTTCTTGGTTTTGCCACATAATTAAGTTTATAACTTAGTAAATGAGGAAAGGACCCTTATTGCTTGGTGCAACTGCTTTCAGATCTGTTTTGTCAAAGGCACATTTTATTGCCAACACCTTCCTATGGTGGCATAGCCCAGAAGAGGAAAAAACAACAACAAAATGTCCTAAAACCCAAAAACTGCTTAGACGTAAGTTCATAAAATAGGTGTCAAGCTAAAGCCAGAGAGTAAACTGATTGAGAAAGATTTATAAGGAGATGAATATGAAAGCAAGAGTTCTCTCTTGGGCTTCCTGAGGCCAGGGTAAAGAAGACACAGGAGACTGGTGACCTCAGTGGTGGAACATGCATGGCACCTACGGTCCTGGGCCTGTGTTTCATCACTGCTGTTATTCACTTCTTCTCACAAGCACTGCGCTCATTCAAGAGAGCAATAAAAAAATGGACACGAGGGCACCAGAGAAATGCAAATGACTTCCCCATTCTCTGTCTGGAAACTGCACGTACCACACAGAAAAATGTCACGACTGATAACATGACAAAGGTTTGTATTATTATTAACCAGTGAATCCACCCCGAATGAAGGTGGTGGCAGCCAGAAGCATAATTGCTGAAAATGTAACTCTGGAACTTTCACTGCAAATATTTTAACTATCTCATAATGACATAGGTTATTTTTACAACTGGGGAAAGATTATGTAAGGAGATTCTTTGGCATTTTAAGTAAAATGTTCAGAAAACAAAAAAAACAATTGAGCAATCAACATGTTTCAGTCTTTGTCCCGTTTTATATGTTATACTTAGCACTGTAAAAGAAACTTTAACATTCCTTCTCAGAAAAACATATTTAAGCAATGGACAGAAACAGTGAAAACATGAAATATGTAGAACTACTTATAGCAGCTGATGAAGATAGATGTTCAGCAGCTTCTCCAACCACTCAAAATGGGCAAGAGATGTTATAACGTAAAGGGTCACCTAAATGTATGTGGTATAAAATTTCCAGGCTGCAAAATCCAAGGGTAACAGGTTTTTTTAGATGATTTTAAACACTTTGGGAAGCGCATTATATAACACTGTGCAGATTCAGTAGGAAAACACAGGTTACTATAATTCAAATGACTCTTTGAATTGTCCAAAATCACAACAGAATCAAGACAGGACAAAAGGTAGCTCAATGCCACCTTTAACCCTTCAATTACATCAGTCTCTCCTTTGCCTGTTAGTGACTGGCTACCACAATTGTACCCCAGTGCTTTCTTTAGATTTAAGACATAAAAGCAATAACTTTCTTTGCCAGGTTTTATCTATTTCCAGCAATTAAATACTAAAGAAATTACTGTGCTTGTAAAGAGACTGCATTCAAATAAGTCATTTTTGTTCATGTTCAAACTGGACTGAATTAGATGATATCGAAGTAATATTTTTATATTACAGAGTAGCATTTGAGTGTAGAATTTGAATTGTTCTTTCTCTCTCTCAATTTCTTCTCCACATCTCTTTAGATGAACCAGTAAATCCATGTCTGTCAATTATTATTTTCTAATTACCCTTCACAACTTTTTGAACAGCTACTAGGAAATAGAATGATGAAATAACTATTGAGTTAAAAGGAGATTAGATAAATATAAATAAATTACACTTATTATATGATCCCACCACACCAGGAGATGACTTAACAGCGAAAGGAAAAGAATCACATTGCAATAATGAAATCAGAGAGGGAATTCAGGTCCCAGAGGCGATTCTACAGAGTTTATGTTAATGTACACCTTGTGGGGGACCAAAAATCAACTGGAATAGTTTCCTGAAAACTGTTTCCAGCTATTTTCTCATTTAAAAAGTTCCAACTTCACTTGACCCATTAGTCATCGTATTACTTACATTTATTATGTATTTTGAAATCTATTACAAAAAACCCAATGGATTCAATATGGCCTGTTTGAACAAAATCATAACATCCATAAAAGAAAACGTATAAGCAGCACTCTGAAATTTCTGTCTGAAACAATTTCTTTCTTTGTCATTTTATTACTTAGAGCTTCAGATAAAAAATTTCAGGGTTATGAGTATTTTACCCTTGTTCTCCATAACATTCAGATTTGTACTACGAAGACATAATTCTGTGAACTTGGGATATTAATACTACTCAAAAGGACTACTTATTTGGTGGGCTAAGGATGAATAAGCAATACCGAAATAACAGAGCTCCTAGCAAGTTGCTTTATGTCAATCCCAGCTCTTACTGAAAACTGTGGGCTTATTCTAATAAAAGCCATAACTTAATGTACACCAGGTTACTACATTTATATGAATAATAAGGTATGAGAGGATTCTCTTACTCTGAAAAACTAGAAAGGAAACACCATGAAAATTACTTATAAGCTTTTATTTATAAGACTAAGATCTTTTCATAGATTATGAGCAATGTTGAACTGTGAGAGAGAAAAATAAGGCACTGTGCAAAAGTTTCTTCACTTCTCACACTCCTCATTCTGCAGCGCATCGTTTATTCCTCATAGCTAGTATAGAAAAGGCCAGGCCTTTCTTCCTCATGTTGGACATGGGTTTTGCTCTCCCCTACCCCAAGAAGGCTGCAAAATATTAAACTCAATAAATAGTACTGCCATAGAAGAAACTACTGTTTGCCCTAAACTCCTAGAAGGATTGAATTTCCTAGTCTTAAACAGGACAGGAGCAGACAACGGGCATGAAATATTTCACCACCAGTAATACTCTTTCTCTGGGAGGCATTCATCCTCATGTAGGGAGTTTAAACAGAGGAAATCTGAGGAATGTAAAGGTAATCTTGACCCCTGATTCTGATTTGGAGTCAGGGTGGCCCTTCAGTAACAGGGAAATGGCTGCATTGCAAAAATTAAATTTATAAAAATAGGAAAGAGAAAGACAGTTAAAGAAAAGACTGTTCTCAATTGTCCCTGGTCAAGCATCAAAAGAAAGACAAATTAAAAGAAACTGAAAAGCAAGAAGAATGCAAATGAATTGGTTTTATCCTCTAATTCATCATTACCAATTTGGATCAAGGGAAAAGAAGGAAGAAACTTGAGACAAGGCTTCAGAGGCCATCTGCAGTCCATCTTATATTCCGCTTCTGTTAGACAGATGCCAATTAGTGTGGAAGAGGCTGGTAGTCACTACTCAGTATTTCTACCTACTGCCATCTGTGTGCTACAGCCTCACAGAAGCAGCTCTCCCCAGTTGATACGGCAAAGTACAGCCTTTGGGGAGCTTAATCAACTTGAGCCACATGGGATGTTGCTCAGTGATAACTCCTATTTCCATGACCTACCATGCAACTGATATTATGCAAAAGTGACACTAAAATATTAACAGTTCTAGCTAGCCAGTGCCGGGCTCTGAGATCTCAGACAAGGCTCAAAGTGATGCAGTTCTCTTATTTTTCTTAAATTGTCGTGACTGAACCAAAATAAATTGTTGTAGGTTGAAAAGACCAAAGATAACATTAATAAAGGATAATAAAGGATGGAGGGTTACTGCTGTTCATAAGATACTGTCTGAAAGGAAGCAACTGTGCAACTAATAAATACATTACAGAAGTGCATCAAGGGTTGGGTGGTAAGGCCAAAAACTGTAATGTGGGCATTTGGAGGCACTACCATGAAAGGAAAATTCTACCTAAGGGAAGCATTAACTCTCTCAACAGAAAGTCAGGGAAGTTGAAACACAACACGGTGAGATTAAATAAATTGTTCCAGGTCATAGAGCAAGTCTGTGGAAAAGAAAAGAACCCATAACTACTAACTCTCTATTATCTGCTTTGGCTGTTGAATAATACATCTATATTAAGACATACATGAAGAAAGGAGAACAAAAAAAGAAAGAAATAATTTCAGAAAATGGAGCAAATGTTAAAAATAAGTTTTTAAAAGAATGCAAATACATTGAAAAAGACACAGAAAAATATTTTCAAACTTATCCACGTGGCTTCAATGGGCAGTCTTCGTTTTCAATATTTAAGCGCTTAAGAAACCACATTTCATTTAAGTGTTGCAAACATTACTTTTAGAAAGGTACTTTTATGAGTTTACACACCATTACACTGATACTACAGACAACAGATGTGTCAAAACCAAAGCAATACCTACAGGCTGGTACACCCGTTTGGAATATTTCTCTTTGCCCTCTTAATCAAATAAATATCATTTCATGGCTACAGTGTCAATGCTTTAAAAACTTGTTTGTAAAAGAGCAAAGGGGAAAAAACCTACTAGAAAGCTCAAAAGTTTTGCAAATGACTCAGAGTTAATTAGAAAAGTCTGCACCCTGGCCAGTTCTCCTTCTCACGTGTCAGCTCTCATTAAATCAAAAAATTCTCATTTCAAAGTTAACAAACACCATGGTTAACAAAACTGTTAAACTGGGATCAAGTGGGCACATTCCTAGGTTTATATATGATGTCATGCTAAGCAGCCCACAGCTGAACTTGCAACTAGTATGAATGATTTTTCAATATATTAAGTATCTGATCTAATGCTAATTTTCTCTCTATGGGCTAACTGTGCTGGGAACAGGTGGCCCTGCTTTCAATTATGGAGGGCTAACATGCCAGTGTGAGGCCTGGATTAGTTCACCTTCTCACAGGGAATTTGCCTCGGTTGGGAATGGATTTATTATGGCTTCACACATGGAACGGAGCTCATGTCAGCTGAGGGCAGTGATACATCATATGATTCAAATTAACCTGCTGTGGACTGTTCTGCAGGGTTGATACTGTGTATTAAAATGACGACATTTTTAAAACAGCTTGAAAGAAACCAGGATTGCTGAAGTGCAATGGTTCCAATTTGTTCCAACTAATCTATCACCTGCTGGAGATATTATTCTAGTGGGTTTCTGGTAGCTGCTATTTTCCAGGTTTCTTCAAACCACTGACCTTGCTAATGGATACAATTGTTGCCTTTGGAAACGGCGGGGGTGCCGGGTGGGGGCCGGAACAGGGAGGAGAGAGTACCCGGCTGCAGACCCAATGCTGTGCCCTTGTGGTGTTCAAACTGTGCCAGGGAGCAACCAGCAGGAAAAAGAAACCCCTCTCCAGGTCCCTCAGTTCTCAGTTAATCTTTCAGTGGGACGCAGCAGTTCTGAGTTCGCCTGGGTAGTTTCTTTTGTGGAAATTATTTTGAGAAGGGAAGCATCACAGACTACAGTTGTTTCACACCTAGCCTAAGGCCTTCACAAGAAACTGTTGAGGAAAGAGATCTTTGCCATAAGCCACCTGTATTTTGCGTTGTGTAAGTATTTTAAGGCAATCTGTATGAAGCTACACTTCATAAACCGGTTCTGTATCATTTACATGCAGAAAGAATACATCGAAAAGACAGCTTTTATAGCTTAAGAAAGCATAGCTGATCCAAAAAAAAAAAAAAAAGAAAAGTCTAGAAGATAGAGATAATAAATTTTCAAAAAATATTAAAACAGGATGATCATATTAGTTCCCCACCTAATGAATAATATCTAATGCTGAAGTAATAAATAGTTCACTTACATGTATTAGACAAGAATTAGATGTACAATCCAGCAATAGACTGAATATAAAAGAGAGGGACATGTAAACTGATGAAGAAGGAATTTAAAAACTTTTTAATAATTAGTTACTGTAGAAAGAGAAAGAACAGTCCTTCAATACATTGTGGGGTTAAAGTTGAGGTCTGTTCCCACAAGCCTGATGATGAATGCTTATTTCTCCTAGGATCCTATTACCTTAAATCTGGAAGAAATATAATTTTTCCTTAGTTGCCAAAAATGTACAAAATAATCAACTCATGTGGCAAGAAGTGCATTAACGTATACTGTTATTCTCATTTAATTAGTGGTTTCCAAGTTTAGCTACTTGCTGTAGTTTTTTGATCTCCAAGCTAATACAGACTGACAACCTGGTTTCCTGTGTGGTGAAACCATAAGATTTTTCTATGGAACACTATCTACTTATCTACTTCAGTGACAAACTATTTACAAGAAGTACCAGTTTTATCTAAAACAGTGAACCACTTGCAGATTTTTATCTTTTAACTGCCTGCATAGTAGTTTGCATCATAAAGCAAAGGCATGTTTGTTATATTTGAAATTTAACCTTAGCACAACAATTTTGTAAGAAAAATGACATCAAAATTAAACTGCTGAATTTTGAACACTTAAAATCTATACAGAAAACTGTAGAGTTATCCCAACTGCTACATCCAGGTTTTTGCCTGCATAGGCACTGCTTTTTGCGTTAGTTTTTCAGAACAACAGATCAGCTGTACCCAACAGGCAGCACCTACTACTGCATTAAATGCATTTGAATAATTTACTTACTGCAGTTATAAAATAAAGAGATATATAAATGAATACGAAGCCACACAGTATGTCCTTAGAAAATGCCAGATAGTAGGAGCATTATTTGCCAAATATTCACCAAAAATAAAAGAGTAGGCCTTAGAAGAGCTCTTGGGAATTTTGCTGAGGTTCTTGTCCTAAATGATCAACTGCCAGCTTAGTTAGGATCTGGTGATGCAGACACTTTCTCCAGGCCTGCTGACGGTCAAGCTACCTCACTCTGGAAGAAGTTGTGGTTAGAGGACTTTCCCCCCAGGAGAGTTGGTGACTTATTTTCCAGTAGCCTGCTGAGGCGCTGTCAAGTTTTCATAATTCTTTGCATGTGCTGTTCTGACGCAATCACATAAGGAAAGTGCCTTCCATTACTCATCCAACGAAACCTCCAGATCCCAAGGAACGTTTCTTGGTAAAGGTTAATTTATTTGAAGAGGAGCCCATAATGGCAACAGCTGAGGTTAGAAAAATCTGCACAGGAATACAAAGATGTTTTCTTATATTGCACTGGAAAAACACTTCATTAAAATTCGTAGTAATTACTGTTGAGTCATGTGTAATGATAGTTCCAATTAGCAGCAAAACGATGATTGAAAAAATGCCTTTTGGCTAAGAAGAGACCCTGAAGGAAATCTCTGAATTTTTACATATTTTACAAGAATAAATAGACTGAAGTTTATCATGCATTGATTTATGGTTTATCATTTCCCTATTTAGCCCAATACCATGGAAGGGGGAAATTCGGGATCTAAGTTGTTGAGAATGGGGTAGACAGACTACTTGTGAATATGTACTTTGCAAGCTGGTACCAACTTCCATGTTTGCTAGAAGAGAGAAAGTCAGGGAAATACCTTCAGGAGTGGAATAAATTAAAGGCTGCATCAGGAAACTACAGTGAGAACCTTGAGAAAAGGGAAATGCACAGATGAAAGGTCTGGGATATCGTAATCTGCCAAATGTGGGGAGACGGGACACAAAAATAATTGGCTGGGTAAGGGGAAAAAGATAAAAGAAAACCTATCTGTGACTAAAAGATCATAGCCTTGCGAGAGAATACATTTTCCTTTTGACTTTCCAATGGAACTAAAAAAACCTGACCCTCGATAATCTGCTTTCCTCAGCTATTAATAAAGCCCACTGATAGTGGGTGTCTCTTCCCTCTTCTGCTGGTCATGATAAGAATGAAATTCTACTATTACTATTCTTTACTTCAAATGGCAGTAGAACATGAAGCAGGTCTGAAGGTTCAAAGTCCTGTTAACGAAGGCAAATAGGGATCAATATAACATAAGCTCAGCATTGTGAGGTGGTTTTAAAATCTCCTCTAAAAATAATACTTTGAAGGCAGCACAGAAAACCAAAAACAGGACAAGGAGGAGGGTGTTCACATACTTTATTCTTTCCTTGTGATTTCTGCCTGCCTGTATGCAAAAAATGGATTTTCAAATTACTTAATCACAGTATTTATAGTCAGTGGGTAAATATGTGTGGTCTCATTCTCTGGTTTTTAAATATGATATCCTGATATGCAGAAGTGACTACTGCTTCACTCAAAGACAATATGAACTGTTTTCCAACATCTAAATGTCTATATTTTACGTAGTTGGAAAACTAAATTGTGTGTTTTAAACTGGTAACCTTAATCAGAAAACTTTTAACTTCCCTGTGCCTTAGTTGCCTTTCGTGAAATGCATCATTCCATCACCCATGGAATGGTTGTGCAGGTAAATTAATACTTCTGTAGTGCCCAAATCCTAAAGCAGTAAGTGACACAGAGGAAAAAAGTCATTCTGCTGTAAATCCAGGTTCAGATAGTGTGCTTTAAGACTGTATGAATAGGTAACCAAATGAATAAGAAACTCCAGTACTGACGAGTTTCTCACTAAATGACTAATAACAGCTCATTCTGTGTGGTGAGTGAATTAAAGACGTTCATGGGTAAAAAAACGTAAAACAATTCAACAAGTCATAATATATATGTAAAAGAGAAATTAACTATAATGGCATAGGTACATATAAATGCATTTTCTAATTTTTAATACAACCTCAGTTATACAGCAATATAGTTATAAATAGATAATTCACAAAATAGAGAGTGGATGATATACTTCAATTTGTAGGAGTTTGACAACCTACAAGTGAAACTTCAAGTCACATTATTTTAAGTAAATACTTATAAATGTATTTAAGTATATACTAGTAAACCACTTACATCTTTGTTAAAGAACCACAATATCATTATTTTTTATATTTTACAGTATCGACACTTTAGATGAGAGGAATTTGCAATGCCAGTTATCCAGATTCCAAAGAACCCAAGACAAGGCAGCTTTATACAAATCTTTAGAAACATTTTAAACATTAGCTTTTATAAACATAAGTGTAATAAAATTTCAGTTGTTCTAGGGCTTGAAGCAGGTAGGTTTCATTCTATTGGAAATCTGCCAGCCTTAGCTGTCTTGAGGAGTAAAATTCCTAAATTGCCTTTGGAAGACAATAAATAGTTAGACCTTAAACCTATGACTGACCATTACTCAACTTTGATTTTGACTCAGGGTAATTGCTGGAGGAAAATTTCACATTTTTCTGATGATCTAACGTGTATGCCTATGTGTACATATCTGCAAATAAATTACATTAGAAAATAGAAACTAAAGAGCAAACCTTACCTGGTCCATTAAGGAAGTCTTTAATTTGCACAGTGAGAAGAGGAGGTGGAATACCACTTTTTCCATCTACCTCTCCTGCTACTGTCTGCAACCAAATCTTGCAATAATCCAGAGGTTCTGGTAGAGTCTTCCCAGGATCTACAGGTGATAATGATCATAGTCGTTAATGGTATTCTAGGAAAATGATAAATAACAAAACGCTACATATAAAATTGATTAAATAAAATTTAAAAGTTTAAAATGTTGCACAGTAACCAATGTTATTAACACTACTGTTACACATAGCATTTGCACCCAGACAGAGGCATGTGTATAACAATGCATGCATACATAGGCAAGATGGCAATGCTGTAGTTATACAAAGTAGAAACCTTGAAAAAATGCCAAGACAATTACCACAAGATGACTTTAAATAGCACACAATTTTAGTTTTATTTATGACGGCACTTAAGCAGTCCTTACAAGAGAATCTGTGCTCAAAACCTGCTACTTTTTTCATTACATGGTAGAGAAAATAATAACGGAAAGACAAATGATAAAAGCTACAAGACCAGAAGACTACCAGATCTTAAGAAGAGAGCACAGTGACAATGTAGTTGTATCATTCTCTTTGGAGTCTCACTCAATAGCTAATCAGCAGCTATTCTTGCATACAACCTTGAATTGTATTCCTTTGATTAGTCTATATAATTAATTTCCTCCCAGTGCTATTCTTGTTTTCATTTTCTACATAGCACAAAATAGCAAAACCAGTACCGTGAAGAGGCTATCTAAACTTTAGCAACCCAAAACCTTTATTATAACAGAAAACAATTATACTTTATTATTAAGACTGTAATGTAAATAATTGAATGTCTGCCTCATCCTTAACAATTTAAGGATAATTTCCTGATGTTATTCTCTGCCATTTTCAGTCAACTAAAAACTTATAATTGCTTTATTTGAGTTTTACTGAAAGGGTTCCTTTCAAGAACAGTATTTACATACCCACTATTATAGCCAACATATGGTATCGTGGTATCGCAGTCATCTGTGGACTGGGTATATAAAGTCAGCTTTGGAATTTGTATTTCTTGACCTTATCATGTGATTCATATAAAACTTGGCACATATGAACCCTTATGTGATTTCAAAGAACCTACTGAAACCAATTGATCATGACTTTAGATCTATGTGGAAAAGATCAAAAGTTAGCACATTCTTCTGTTTTTATTTGATCAATTTTCAGGCAATGACTTTACAGCAGTATTTGGACTGCATGGCATATATGTTAAAGCCTTTCCTTCCCTTTATTCCCCCTATACATTTATAAAGTCAGCTCTCAACAGTTATTTAAGAGCTGTCACTGCATACAAGAGATTTGTATATTTTCTGTGTGAATTTCTATATTTTTATGGTCTTAGCCCTTTTCTTTAATTACACTAACCAGAATAATGTGGCACACTCCCTTTTGTACAGTAATCGCTTTAGGGAATATCTTGTTTCCTGTGTCTGGGCTATGCCTACTATACTGAAAATAACAATAGAAAATCTTTACCGCTAAAGTAAACATCTTTTCCAAAACAGAGTTTTGTAGTAAAGCATTGTAAAAAGTACTGAACATTGACATTGTACAATGAACATCACTGAATCAATTAAAATGATCTCTAAGTTATTGTTCCTTCAGAAGTAATATTACAAATATGCAGGTGTACCAATATGGGGTGAAATGTCGCAGTATGCCATTATTTTGTCTCATTTCTGAAACACATAATGTATAAAGCAACATAGATAATTCATTGACTTTTCAGAAAATCCAGTAAATTTAGTCAAATGTGTCTTCTGGAAGAATACATTTACAGGTATTCTTATTATCCTAGTGAATGTTTCTGAAATACCTAATAACAATTTCAAAGTTGTAGCTGTTTAAAGATGACAATATCTCTGACGAAAAGAACTTACACAGCAGAAAATCCATGGGTGACATAATACATTAGCTATACAAGCACTGCCCTCAGGCCACTGGGAATAGCAGCACGTTAAGCACAGAATCAAAACCAAAAAGGAACCATGGGGCTCTTGGAGGATTATTTTGATCTGTCATGTCTCCAAGGAGTGCAGCACCGTTACCTCTTCCCTACCTGGGGCACTGCAAGACTGAGTTGCATGAATAATAAGGACTACAGAACTTAAAGATCAAGAACACAACACAAAGAGACCTCAAAGTAAAAAAATAGCCAACAAAATATCTTACTCTTAATCCAGCACCAGCCTTACTGATTTCAAGCATTTTTCTTTGCTATTCAAGTGGAACTGCTATTCTGAAACTAATCTAGTACTGGAAGCAGGACAGTTGCACTGACATAGTTTTGCACTGGAGGAAATAATCCCAAAGGGCCATGCAAAGACAAGTTTGAGTGTTTCCAAGCCCGTGGCATATGGTTAATTTGGAATCTACATCCACATCTGCCAGATACAGATCAATAAATCAGTTTTTACATAACAATAAGAAAGAAAAAATCCAGAGGTTTCAAAACTGCCTATACTGGTATACATCTCAAAAACTTGAAGGGAGTTCCAAACAGGAGCTATAGAATGTATCTAGGTGGGACAAATTAATTGACATCAAAGGCCAAAAGACTGAAATATGTGTGTCTTGATTAAAATACCTTCTAAAGTAGAAAACATTTTCATAGGATTAAGAATCAGGAAAGGAAAAACACAATATCAATCAATTCCTATGCCAAAGGCACAGGAATCATCAGAGAAACAATTGAATGAAAAAGAGAAAATTTAGACTTAAAAGTGAGGTATTTCTGATTGAAAAGCTGTTAGAAAAAAGGATTCTTCTCTCTGAAGGAAATGATAGAAACATTCAGAATGTTTAAAAATACACTTGAGAGAACACTATAAAATATACAATAAGGAATAATTATGCACCAGCAGGGAACTGGTCTGAATAATGTATTATAATAGGTCATTTCCATTTCCATTTTTTATGATTCTCCCAAAAATCAACACTTAAATTTGCAGTTACTCGTATAAAGAAAATGCTGGAGAAAACCCAAGGGATGCATACATTAGTAAAAGGAGAGGCTAGAATTACTCCACAGCAAGTGGAGAGAAAAGAAAGGCTTGAGAAGGGAAGAGCAGTAAAGATGTCCAGAAATTCTATCCTCTACACCATGTGAAAAGTTTGTCTGTGGCAGCAAAAGAAAGATGATGAGAACACTATCACTGATTGTCAGTCAATACTATAATTTAAAAGACTGAGATGCTGTGAGGCCTTCAGTAGGTCCACATTCCATCCCTCCCCACTTCCCTCTTTTTTGAGAGAAAAATAATCTCTGGCTATTTTTGAATCCAACCAAACATCCAAAGCCGCTTTTAGTTTTGGTAAGGTCCAGACCTCACCTCCAAACTTCACAGTTGCTAAGTACCATCCTAAACTTAATTTGTATTTGCAAGCTTTTGATTTCACCTGTTAGCCCCTCATTCTCATGTTAATAACAGGGAGTAATCTCCAAAGGGGAATGAGGGGAAAGGCAAAATATGAAGGCAGGAGAAATTTCACAGCATGAAGATTTTCATTCTTCAAAATGTGGATTTTTTCTAGTTTGTACCTGACAGCCAAGACAGCCAGGACAGCTCACAGGGCACAGCCTGTGGCAGCTTTAGGAGCGGGGACTCAGTGATCCACAGCACCCCAGCAGCCACCAGGCAGGCGACAGGGCTACTCAGCGCCTGCTTGGGACAGCAACTTGGTCTGTTCAGCTGGAGCTCTACCCAAACCTAACGAGCTCTGAAACACACTTTTATTTCAATGGATGAATCATATTTTGGTCTGCAGTCAACTGTAAAAGCCAGGAGCATGCTGCAATCTTCTCTGCATTTCAAATTCTGAAGTGGAACATTTGGTCTTGTTTTAAAAATGGTTTCCATTGGAATTTAAAGAACAGAAGTGAGAAAGCATTTCTACTAGTGTACTCACAAGTGCTGTGTCAGGAATTTAAAAAATGAGCACTTACAGTAACCCGAGGAATGGACATAACCAGGCCAGCCTGTCTTTATGGGTGGGGGCTGCAACCCCCCGACCATAGATGCAGATATACTGGACAATAAATATACTCAGAGGGGAACAGGTGACACTCCAGCAGAACTCCCTTAATGCTGTGCTACAGAAGAGCCTTAAATCCTCTTTCTTCCTTGTAGGAAGCACAGGCTGACACAGAGGCAGTGAATCAGACTTCCTGCCAGAGCCAGCCTGTGTTCCTCTCCATGCAGCCTGGGCTTTCCATTAGATCAGAGGTTACATGTGGTCTTAGCTACTGCATCTGCTCTTCATGGACTCCCTGCCATCAAAGGCGTGGGTGTAAAAATACAATAAAACAATATAAAAATCAAGAATAATTCTGGATGGCCACACAATGCCTGCTTTTGCAAATGTTTCATTGGAGGAAGTTGAAGAAATTCCTGGCGTTACAGATATTTCTTGAGAAATTTCTCTCCCTTAAAACAACGAAAGCCCACAACCTCCTCTTTGAAAATAAACAAACAAACAAATAGAAAAAAGATTTTTCAGGAATGCCCAGAGCAGAACACTCAGGAAATGAGGCAATTTTGTATCTGGATTACATTACCTGAAACAAAGCAAATAAAGATTTAAAAAAATATTTATAAAAGTGGCTTATGAGATTACATTAAAAACAATTTCACCACTTTTTCTTAAGTGGAAATGGTCAATACTCAGTTTGCAAAAACTAACGGTTAGCAGATGTCTTTTTGTTGAATGCAGGATGAGCATTGAATAAAAAAGGTTGTTTTACAGTATCTTTCAGGATATTTATGCAGAATCTTACAAGTGAACTCAAGGAACAACTACTCCTTTTAATGGTGCTTATTAAGCAGTTAATATTTATTCCATTAATTTATTTACTTTGACTTGAAGTTTCTATACCTGGCAGTAGCATAACTGCAATCAAGCTGTGCAATTACAACAATAATTTAAAACACAAACAAAGCAGTTTCACACAACCATAACAAAATTGAGCTAACATTTCAATAACCTAATAAGTCTCCTCCTCCTACAGACTGACTTGGATAGAAGGACTAAGGAAATTTAAAGCACAACTATCATAAGGTCTTTAGCTCCAAGGCACGCAAAGGGTCTTGCATATAGACACTGGCCTGATGGAAATATGCCACTACTAACTGCTAATAACAATACTTTACCTTTAAATAGCCTTTCCCCCCCTATTTTATTCTTAAGTTTTTATTTCTTCCATGTTCCAGAAAGTAAGCAAAAAATTAACATGGCTACTGACAGAAGAGCTAATTTCTTTGGGTGAAGGTTAGGGTTTTGGCTGCTGTACAATGTTCTCTCACAAATAGTGATAGCTTATTATGCAAGATCCTGAATTTTAAGCTCTGTTAACTTGAATCTTTAAAAAAATAAGAACGAAAATAAGAACAAAACCTTTTTCCCAAATAAAATATACATGGCTTCATAACAGTATTAAAAACTTCTCTACACATTTTCAAAGCAGTACATCATCACAGTAAGTTTAATTTTGTCACCAGCCTTAAAGGATAATTTCCTTATTTTATTCAAAGCTTCATAAAAATACTCTCATCAAACTACCTGTTAGAAGCAGTTTAAAAATTCCTTTGTTGATTTGCAGCTAAACACTTAGAGATACAGTAATGGGAAGTAAGGGATGGAAAACATAAAGTAGTTCAAACTATTACCAGCTTTTGTTTACCCTAAAGTTTTTTTTTTGAAGTAACATCCATCAAAAAAAAAAAGAAGACATTCCCAATTTCACAATAGAATTATGTATTTGTCTTGCCCTGCAGGATTTGAGAATCATTTCAACACTCTAGATTTTTTCTTTTAGAAAAGCTATAAGAAATAGCACAGTATTTCACAAGGCCTGAATCTACTCCCACTGAACTAGCAGTAAACAAGTCCTCAGAATAACACAACATAATTGATTCAAAACATTTTTTCCAAATGCTTTAAAAACTTCCTAGAAATTTTTACATAGTGTATGTGGTGTTTTTGTGTATATGTATATATATATACATATACACAAACAAAGAATGATGATTTGAAATGGTAGAGTTTTAATCAGCATATTTTGCATCTAGTCTACCTATTTCATATATAGCTTAACTATGTAAGCTTAACCATACTAGTATAAGCAATGAAAAAACACCCCCACAGGAACATCAATAAAACATCTATTTTTGGTTTTGCTCGGACAAGACTCAGTTTTTCAAGTTGTGATTAAATTTGCTGCATTATAGGCTCAGACTTCTGAGCTGTTGCTTATCTCCATTATGCAATGTAATGCATGTTTTCATCAGGCCTGCCTGCCTAAGGGGGAATATGCTCCATCAGGTCTAAGCACCTAGTTAAAATCTATCTTTTATGTTTAGCTTGTGTCCTCTTCCCTCTTCTACCATAGCTAATGGAGAAATAGTTGCATGCATACATACAGACACAAGAAGTGCAGTCTTCAGAGCAGTCTGAAAATATTCTTCAGCAACATTCATTGTAAATTAAACATCATTTATGCCCTCTTCCCACCCTTCAGTCCTTGATATATAGAGAAATACAGGAATCAGTGCATACCTATTGTACAGAGGGAGAGAATCTAACATTTTTTTCAACAAACTTTATATTGTTCTTCATTTGGATGATACAACTCTTTCAGCAATAGTCACAACATCAAGAAGAACTGGTGTGACTCATGAAATTGACTGCAGCAGCACAGAAAATGCTATGCAAAGCTGGTGATGCTGTATTAGATGATATGCAACATATAGAGTGTGTATTGATGCACACACACACATATATAACACATAATTTATGGCTATTTTCCCTCAAATACATGTGCCAGAACTGAAAAATAGAAATTTCCATAACTAACGTGTTACTACAGTGGTATGACATTAATCCTGAACGATGCAATTTCAAGCACAGCAGGTCTTCCCGAACAAGAGGCAATAAAAAGTTTATACCACTTATTTTGCTATGTGAATTAGTGTGTGACTTGAAGTGTGGATTAGTTTTATTAACTTATTAATACATTTAGGATGGTGTTTTTAGGCACTAGAACTTTGGCATCCAGTTCTCAAACTCTTTTGAAAAGACCTCTAAAGTTTTCGAAGTGAGTGCGGGATTCTGTCTGATATTCAAGTAAGGTACTTACTACTGCCCACAAAGGCAGCAGGATGAGACCAAACTTCTGCCTTCACATAACGTCTGACTTCTACCTCTGTGCTCTTTTACCTTTGCCTGATATGGATACAAAAACCCAAACAAATGGGTAAGACCCTTGTAGGGCCAGTCTTCGGTCCTTCAAGAACAACTCTGTGCGTCTCACTGAACAGCTGCTGGTAATTGAGGAGCTCCCAGGCTGTATGTTCCTACTATCTTTATTATTTAAACTTCACGTCATGCTTCTGTGCTCTCTAATTCAATTTCAATTTGTAGGATGCATTTACTCCCACAGATATGAAGATGATGAAAGACTTCCGAAAGTAATTGTAGGAGCAGAATGGAGAGAACTTTCCCCATTTCATCAGTAACGTGGTGGCAGTTCACACAAGGACATTCTTGACTGCCTCAGATACGAGAAATTAAGAAGTCCTATTGCACCTTCCCATAACACCAAGTTAATGAGGAAACAGCTTTCCCTCAACTTCGTTTTTTAAAAATGATTTCTTAATTATTTTCGTATTAATTATTTTCGTATTAATTATTTTGTATTAATTATTACAATGACCACCTTTTATATAGTATTTAACAAATATACATGGGAATATAGAGTAATTTGACACAGCTGTGTTTCTTTCAAGACAGGACAGCAACAGTAGAGGCAGATGAAAATGGAAGAATGATAAAAAGAAAACATGGCGCATTGCAGAGAACAAAGCTTCTCTGTTTTCAGTATCTTCTTTCTAGCTGTCTGATCTTCCTCACTGCTTAATCCCTCTTAAAATTTCCACTATAATTCAGATTTATGAAAAAAGTTAAGATCTATTAAACCCAGAATTTTTTTTTTTTGCATAATCACAATATTTTAATGCAATTTTCAAAATACCATCTCATTCAGCTGCAGAAAAATCATATACTACTTTTCACAACTAGAGTGCTGCATGAACTCTAGCAACAAAAAACTAGCAATGCTTTTACCTACAGCTCTTATTCAGTGAAAACTTTAAAATCCCACACGTTTTTCCCTGCATGTGCAGCAGATCTCTGCATCCTCATCTACACATTTTTTGGCTAATATTCCGTAATGACGTATCTCATTAAATTCTTATACCTAGTATAAGGCTGTCAGACAAATGAATTGCAGTAATTTGATTTCTCTTTTCAGCAGTACAGATAGAACAGAAAAACAATTTTTCAGAATATTTTCTGCTGAGAAGTTAATCTGATATTTCTTATTAAAAGGGAGAAAAGAGAAGAGAAACTCATTAAGAGAAGGAAATTCTTGCAAAACCCTATTACTTGGCTGAATGAAAATTTAAAATACATGATATCATTAGATGTCATTTAAAAGATCATTATAATTTTCTTACAGTTTACGATCAAAACACCAGGTGCTTCTAAAATGTTTAACTTTTAATTTTATCAGTATGCTAATATAGGAAAAGGTTGTGATATTCAGTCACAAAAAAATGTTATGAAATCAACTATCGTAATCCAATCTGGTAACAAAAAAGTAATATCGAGGAACAGGAAGAACTGGCTGCTAAAAGGTTAGATCTTAATTAATTTCAAACATTTCGTACACTTAACTTGATTCAGTTGTGGAGTATAATCCTAAAAATATGTATATTTACTGTTTGATTTTTAAAGATGTCCTAGAAGTCGGTCTCAGTTCTTTTCCACTGTTCCAGTAATTTTGAGAAATGTAATTATTTTGGCAGTTTTAACACAAGTGAATGTTAAATGCTCTTACCTGTACACTTGTAATCTGGGGCTACTCCTTTAAGATCAGCGTCAAACACTGATACCTCTACCTTTTGCTTTCTGTGGTGGCAGCTCAGGAGCACAGAGGGTTGCGATACAACAAGGTAGAGAAATGGCTGTAGCTCTATGTCCCCAGTTCCCCGGCGACCGGGCTGCCGAACAATAGTTATACCCAGGGCTTGTCGAGCAGATGATCTCGTGGAAGCATGAAGACTTTCTAGTGACAAAAGACCCGTTTTTCTTCCAGTAGACAGAGGAACACTACTGTTCAAAAGATCATCTGCTGTGACGGAGGAAATACCAGGCTGACTAGGCTTCTTAGTGTCCTGGTTGCCACCAGAGCCCGTTTCTAGAAGGTTCAAGGAGCTTTTACTTATTTTCTCACCATCTTTCTGATCTTGCACTGATTTTGATTTAGGTAAGGCAGTGCATGAGTAAGTCATCAAGGAGATTCGACTTGCTGTAACAAAAATGTCAAAAGGAATGAAATTGAGATTCTTCACGATGGAAGACTGGTGGGAAGGACGGGCAATGCGGTACTGGCTGGTACCACTGTGCTGCTCGATCTGAACAATTCTGATCTTTACACTGTCGCTGCCAATTCCACTGTCCTGTGCCCCGCTATAACGGGAAGAAGTCTCAACTGTTCCTCCATCAGACACATCCATTTTTTTCTGCTCATGTTTGGAAACCTGCAAAGGAAAATATTATATTAACTTACAATATCCATTATCCCAACTATTTCTATTTCAGTGGCAGCAAACAATCGCTATATAAACATGATGTAAAAAAAAAAAAGGGAATTACAAAACAAATCCGCCAAGTTAACTTTAACAGAGTAATCACTCATGAAAACAGAGCAGCTGTCTGTTCCAATGAAATGATGACTCACAACAGATGAAGTGCCGAAAGAACATGTGAAGGAAAAAAAAAGCAGTAATGATTTCTAGGCCTAAATGACTAGGTATTTGGGTGTTTTTTAAGTTTTTTTTTTTTTTTTAAATTCAAACTCTTTCTTTAACCTTTAAAGAATCTACACAAAACTTATGGCTTAATATAAACCCATATCTCTATGAAATAAGTTTTGGGTAGTCATGCTCAAAAACTCCTCTTTGGCACTAAAATATTTTACTGTGATTAGAAATGGAATGCAATATTAATCTACTGCAAAAGCACAAAAAGACTAGATGAAAATTGTAAGTTGAAATGTATAAATATTACGTTGTATACAGAATCATTGAAATGATAGCTGCCTTACATTAAACACCAAAGTTGAAGGAAATGTCAGCACTATATAAACATTGTGATGGGGTATAATTTCTTAGCTCATCAAGGCTACATACGGTCTTAGCTGTGACATTCACAGGGTTTCACATGAGAAATCACTGCATACAGCAATATTTCAAAACAAAACCACACACCAATAAATACTATACTACATTTTCCTTCTATTTCAGGAAATGCAAGAGAAAAAAAGTTTCAAAGCTGTGTCCAGGGTACCAGGTCAAGAGACAGAGATATCCAAGACAAGGAAGGTGATTCAGGAAGAAAACACTTCCAATATTGCTCATGAAACAAGTGGACATAATACTACAAATAGCTTCAGGACAAGGTGGGGAGCATATTCTAAAATATTTGGAAGACAAAAAACCTGCAGAAATTAAATATAATAAAAGTAATGATATAATGCATGGCCAACTCCTGTTTCATATGGAGTTGAGAACCATGCATTCGCTCTGTATAGCTTCTGCAGCGTAACTAACACTTCCACCTGTGCTGACCATAACTAGTATTTCTGCTCTGCTCCATACAAGAACCAACATAAGAAATGCTCAGCTCAGTCAGATTTGTGACCCATCCAGCCTAGCACACTGTTTCTGAGAGCACTAGGAGGAGATTCTGTTGAGAGAGACCGTGGGCCCTGGCCACTTCTGCAATCTTTCTCTCCTATTCCCCAAACATCCATAGCTGTTGCATTTGAGATGCTAGTGGTATATGCCCATGTAGTTGTTTTAGTAACCATTTATGGACTTCTAGTCCAGAAATGTGTTCAGTTCCTTTTCAAACATACTGGCAGTGTCTGGCCTCCACAACCTTCTGGGGCAGTAAATTCCATTTCTTTTTTTTTTTTTTTTTTGTTTAAACAAATCTCCTACTGATGTCATTGCATTTCCCCAATCTTTTGAAGCACATGATTTGAACATTCAGGTCCATATAATTTATCATTGCTGCTGTGACTTTGTATACCTTGATCATAGCTGTCTTCAGCCTCCTTCTCTCTAGACAGGGAAATCCCAAGCTTTTTAGTCTCTTCTCACAAAGCAGATGCTCCAGCACCTTCAATAATTATAGCTTCCCTTCCCTACTTCTCTAACTCCACTATACACTTCTTGAAAATACAATATTCAAGAAGTGGGATCACTAGGGTTCTATATAGCAGTAAAATAACGCCTTCTGTCTTGTTCTTAGTTTCCGTTCTGATGACATCCAACATTTTGCTGGGTTTTTTTGCCACCACACATTGACATAACGATTTAATTTCTTTGTTCCAGGACCTACTTTAACAGTATTTTAGCTGCTCTACCCTAGCGAATCTTTGAAAAGGGAGATGCAAACTAGGGCAAACCATACTTTAACTTCCTCTTGAAACATACCATCATGAATTACAAATACTTACAAAATTTATCAGCAACTTAAATACAGGAATGAAGGGCAGTGAATTACTGCATTTCTTCAAACTTTGGTATTTAGGCAGTAATATTAATAGATTCGACATGTACTGCAGAAATTGCACTGTCAGGGAGTTAGAGAAAGGCAGGTTTTTTAAAGGTTCCTTTATACTGTGTTTTATGAAACAAAGGGAGCAACCCCCTCTCCTTTTCTTTAAAGGAATGAACATGCTAGAAAAAAAAAGTACTATAGAGGAAATCCTAAAACAGAACCATTAACTAGCTGAGAGTTTCTTTGAAAGCGTTTTTCCCAGCTCTGGTTACAATCTTTTCAAATTCACTCATGTACATATTTTTCAAATAACCAATAAAATTCCTTGTGGCTTATTTCTATGGCAGACTCATACCACTAACTTGTAAATGTGATATCACTTTTAATGCACCTTTGTAAAAATAACTAGAGACGATTTTAATTAATTACTACATTGTGAGCCAAGAAATCCTATTTCCTCCTGATAGCCTAGCAAAGTTAGGCTATTTACATCTCGGCCTTTCTGTCAGGTAAAGTGCTTTGCTCATATCCTGACTGATAGCACTTTCAGATAGGGTATAGATGGTTTTATCACTCATGTATGGAAGGCAAGCAGAAGACAGAAGGGATGGAGCTGTGAAGCAATCTTGCCATATCATTTCCTGGAAATGCTGCCTGAAATGAAGTAGAGGATATAGGCTGTTAAACTCAGAAAATTTTAATTGCTCCATAGCCATCAGCTCAACCTGATGAAAAATGTTTTTAGAAAGTATGGTTGTGTAGTGAATGATGGTCTCATTCTAAGGGGTATTCCCTTGTTCTCTTCTTTGGAGCAGAAATTTCTACAACTACCTGACATTCAGGTTATGTTTGACTTGGCTACAGAGACTGAAAATACAAAGTCATCCTACTAACCAGGGAGAAAAGCATTGCACATATACAAGCGAGTGGAAGGAGAAGGCATAGTACTTCTCGTTTCTGAATGGATCCTCTCCTCTCATACCTAAGCAGATTTGACTCAAAGCCTAGTTCTTTTCTTCTTTATTTTATTAAGTATTTAATAATGTGCTGGTCTGCGTAAAGCACCTCAAGGAAGGTAAGAAAGTAGCTCTGCCTCTATCCCCATTCAGACTATAGTTTCTCCGTGAAAACTACTGCATGGGTGTTAATTGGTCCCAACTGCTGAATTTCCTATTATGCAGACATTTGACTACAGAAACTTTACTGAGATCTCAAATCAATTCAGGCAGGTCACTGAACAGCTGTCAGATGGTAACTTCTGCTCAGTACTAAGCAGCATGGAATATGAACCAGTGCCTGAAAGGTGAAAGACACCATATCCTATTACAGTCTTCCATGCCACCCAGTTCCATAATGAAGCTTTGACTTACGTATGCTCTTACCATATATATTATAAAGGTTGGAACAAGTGAGCAATGATTTGCAAGACAGCTTTATGTAACACAACTGGTTACAAAATAAGGTGCAGAAGAACCACTGGAATGCCTTGCATCTATTTCAGCTCAGTAAGCATCAAACCGTCCAATCAAGTTTCACAGTTAACTGAAAATACACCTAGTAATAAACTTGGAAATCATTTAGGTATTCCTATAACAGGTTAAGGATATGAGAAGGAATGACTCTCGGTATAAAAATTCGAAAACATACTTCGCTTTATTATGGGATAAACGGGCCAATACTTTAAAGATGTCAAGAAGAGGAATATCAGCTTGCTGTTAGCAAATGTAATGGTAATGTTTATCATTGGGCTGTATTATATCAATTCTCTTACTCTTTACATAACCCATTTAAAACGAACAATAAAAGTTTTCTTTAATTAGCTACTGGTGTGCATTAACATGATCATGATTAAACCATAAAAAACAACTGTACATTACTCTGGTCCCCTATCCCATGTGTTTTAAATTATTTTAGTTGAAAATGTACTTTGAGTCCCTTTTAAAAGTTCGACCTTCTGCTTTCAGAGAATTAAATGCATATTACTGTAGTGGAGAAGATAATGTTTCAGACCTCCGGGCATATATTAAACACACTGGCAGCACATTAGACAAAATGCTTTACTTATTAGATACTTCCTATTCTAAACAGTGTCATCAAAGGCTAAAAACAAAATCCATATAAAAGCTGCACAATGCTTCCACACAGAACCCGTGCCAAAATCCCTGTACTTTCCAACTAATGAGGAAAGGATGTGTACTCTTAACATATGAATGTAAGATTTTCCAAGCATTCACTTTAGGAAACAGGACTATTGATTCCACATGGCTCACGTTAAGTAAAACTGTATTGGTAAAATAACCTTTAAGATATTTGGCATGATAAGTATAATTAAACAGTATTCAAAGGAATAAAACAAAAGGGAATTTGGTTCCACAATGGCTAATTAAAATGAAATGAAAAAACACCACATGTCATCTATCAAGATAAATTGTTATTGTTTAAGAACTATTTAAATACTGTTAAAATATACTTTTAGATAAAATCTGAAAGGACTGGAAAAATATTTGTGGCTTAAAAATGGATAGTTTGGCAAAGAAAAAAGTATAGGACGCTGAAATTTTATGCTGAGATAATAGCTTTAAAGCTTTGAGCACAACCAGATGGTACTTAAATCACAGGAATTCTACAATTTCACTGTCAGAATGAGTTGCAATATGGAAAGGTTTCCAATAGCTAGAAAAAACATGTCAAGATGATAGTTTACTTCTTAGATCACTTCAGTGCATTTTCTCCTCCTTTCACAGTTACACATCCTATTGATACGAGACACCATAGAAAGGTGTTGAAAGCTACACTAGTAGCTAGGGAACTGTGGCTAATTCTTCCTTTTCATGTGTTGAGATAGGTAACTTTACTAGCTTAACCCTTTGAGTTCAGTAGGGCATATGACACATATAACTATCTAGTGAAAGGGCAGGGGAATAGCACGTCCTGTACAACACACACAGAAGTATATTGGAAAATCAAGGGTAAATAAACATATTTCCTTTTCAAAATTGGCAAGCAGTCGCACCTGAAGTCACTTCGATCCTAACCAGGTAACTTATTTATTTTCCATTCTTGATGAAAGTATTTAGATGGTAGAGACATGCCTTCAAAGTTTTCATTCCATAAAGAGAAGCAATAAAACCATCAAGGTAAACACACAACCCAATACTTTAGTCAAATAATTAACATATTTTCAAAGAGAAGTGTTTTACAGCAACTGGCAGCATTTTTTCATTGTATTTTCACTTTCTTAATCTCTCAAGAGTTTTCAACAATAACAAATGTAAGCATGTGCAAATGGCACTATAAACATTTCTATCAACTTTATTTACTTTTACTGATACTGTACAGTATAATTCTTCAATCAAAAGTCTAATTGTAGGCAACTTAATCTTTGGAAGTGCAACTGCACTATAACAAAAGCATCTACATCTGCATAATTTTTCCAGTTTCTCATATTAATTAAAAAAATTCAAGCCTTCTGCATAGCTGTTCCTTAATTCTGATCAACACTCCTCAGTCAACCATGAGATCATTCTTCACATTGCATAAAAAGTCACTAGTGTGAAACCACAGATCCAAGTGCCAATCACATCTGCTCCATCACTGTAGCATGTGATCTCGTTTTATTTCTTTTGCTAAGAAGTGGCAGTATTTTAATGGAAATAAAAATCTTGCCTACTGCACAAATTGAGCTACAGAAATGGAATACGTTCCTTTGTTTTTTTTCCAGTTGTGCTTAAACTGGAATTAAGAAGAAAACACCTCATATTTTTTTCGAGCTTTGTTCTAAGTACTTGAGCTATTCCATCAGAGTCTGCAACAGTTCATAAATTTGACATCTGATTGCTATCTAAAGAACCTTCTTTTTGGTTAACCAAAGATTGCTACATTGTTCCACTGAATACTTCAACTAAAACAAATTTTTTTTTTTTGTTTTGCATACTAGTTAAGTGATTGACTTTAATTCTGACCATTATCAATATTATTTTGTAAATTGACATTAATTTCACATGAAAAATATAAGGAAAGAAACATGTATATTAGACTAATATTAGCATATCACAGTGCTAAATTACATCTTCTGATATAATAGTTTCTAAGTTTTCAATTAGAACTTCAGTCCTACAATTTAATCTAGATAGATTTGCTTCTATTTATCTATCCAATTGAAGAAAGATTTCTGTATAACATGAATCCAAAGCCATCCTCCAAAAAGAGAGCTATCAAATCAAGCCAAAACGAAGCAACAAAAATATCAGAAATGTTTGAAAAGTTTATTTCATGTAAGAGTCAAATGTAGAATTTTTTTCCACTAAGGAATTTTCTTTTTAACCAGAATTTGCTGAAAACAAAAAAATAAGCTAATTTTAAATAAATTATGTATATGAGCTCCTAGACCTACAGAAATAGTCCTGACAGGAATTCAACTGCAGCTTTCACAACTGCAGGAATTATGTGAAAGATGTGATGGCAAGGATCAATACAAACTCAGCTTCTTTGTACAATATTTTTGCAGCTCTTTGAAAGTAATGAGGCTATGTTCTGTTAAACACTGATCCAAATACTCATAAATCAAAGCTGTGCTATATAAAAGGTTAGGAAGAAACTTTTGTGGTCAATACATTTTTTTCTAAAGAAACACTTTCAATTTCAAAAGACTTGGCTAAAATCTGGCAGAATACTCTGTCCAACAGTAAATTTCATTAATATTTGTGTTAAAGTATTACATTTTTGTGTTATTTTTCAAACTTAATTTCAGAATTTTAAGTTAAAGTCTTTGCTTTTATATTAAAAAAGTCTGGATTAAACTAAATACACCTATTTATTTTAGAAAAGGGGATGGTTTATTTATTTTTGCACATTTTTTTCCCTTAAAGCCAAGAAACAGTTCATTTCCATGGGAGTCTGCTTGCATATTTCACTTGGACATTTTTAAAAAGAAGCAGTTTAAATTTCAGTTTGATTTTGCATGACACCATATTTCCATGCAGAAAGATATAATGAACTAAATGGTGGTTCAGTATTGATGTGATCTTATAGAAAGTAACTTTGTCTCAACAAAATAGCTGAGTCACAAATCTTTATTAATTTTCATCTAATGGTATGCCTAAGTACACTGAGGAAAAGAAAAGAACAAACCAATCAACATTCAAGGATTTAAAATTTTAAGTCATAAAGGCTGTGACTTCACAACAGAAAGCTTGCTCTCAAACACTAGAGACAGACCAACTACCCAATTCAGCACCCAGTATGGCTGCATAAACAAGTTTGCCACTGGAATTGGAATGTCACAGCCTGCGGTGGGATTATTTTAAGTGGTGTAGCCATTGACCAGCTCTGAGAAATCACAGAGCTACTCGGTGGCACCTATCACAATACCAGATTTAGGCACAAAAAATCCATGGGTCCTACACATTGAAATTTTCTTGACCAGGCGTTCAATCCTGGGCAAAAACTTTTTCATGTGATGAGTATGTTTAAAGTACGAATTCACGGAACAAATCTTAGCTATAAGAGTTTAAATAGTTTAATAATATTATATATGGAAATAACAGATGATTCACTGTTATGACATCTGGAGATGGGAAACTTAACAGTTATTTACTCCCATTGGAGTAAATCGGAATATTCTCCCATTGACTAATATTCAGTGTTCTGTAAAATAAATCGAAAGATGCAGAAGCAAATGCCAAATATCCTGGCAGTGATTCAAAGCAGGATTCAACAGAACCTCAGAACGGGAATTTAGGCACCATTTTGAAGAACAGGATGAATGAATGTATGAGCCATGAAAAGAGTCATTATTGTAACATTGTAGAGTAACTTGGTACTTACTTTCATAATACAGAATCTACCTGCAGTCTCTTAACTGAATAAGCATACAGTAAATAACCTATCACTCAAATCAAATGCAACAATCTCTTCCTTTATACTAGAGCCTTTATCTGTTTTGAGCATCTTACAGGCAATTAAATAACTAAATCCATAGCAGATTAGAAGATGTCATGTACAAATGTTGCCCAACTAAACAAATTTCCTCCTACATTATTTCCAGTAATGGAAGTCAGACTGAGTCAGACTACATGTCACAAGCAGAAAAATCCACATTACAGGAGTCTCCAGTAAGAAATGTCCAAATGCTGGCACATGATTGCTCACTGAAATGTGTGCTGGGATGTCGAGTGCCTCAGCTTTTAAAGCTTCCAGATGTCTGGAAAATTATCTTTTATGCCTTACTGCCCCTTTTTTTTTTTTTAAGGTTATTACATCTCACCTGTATCAAACCAAAGAATTGTGTATCTAGACTAATGTTTGATTAAACCATGCCCAGAGTATCTTATAAATAAGACTACATAAGGAAGTAAAGCACATTAAGTGGCATGTGAACTAAAGGCTACAAAATTAAGAACTACAAAATATGGTGTTTTTTGGTAACAAGGCCATCACAAAATATCCCCATTTTTAGCAAGTTGTTTGCCACAGCCTTGGTGTGCAATTCCATACCACACTGAATTTGTGTCTCATTTGTCCTTGTATGATTGTGTAAAGCAGCCGGTTCAGGGTCATAAAGCATTCAGAAAATAATCCCAGAAAAAAACCCCAACCAATTCAAAACCAAAACAACCAGAAAACCTGAGAAAAAGCATAATTTTTTCTTTTTGGCCTATTCCACTCCGTGCACTGGCTAATCGTATTTACTGCAAAATGGAGAAGGAAAAGGACATACTGTGGCAGCCCAGTTTGGATTTAATTAATGAGCCTCGATATTGCATCCTAAATTGTGCCCCCTGAACTAATTTAAAAATAATTAAAGACAAGACTCATGGTATCAGAGTGGGAACAACAGGTCAGGAACGAGACCTCTGAGAGCCTAGGACAGGAGCAGAGGACACATAGAGCTGCATCTTCAGGCTTTTCTGGCTCATCAAGACTGGCAGCCTTCCAGCTGCTTTAGCCTCTCAGTGCCAGGAGGCTGCTTCAAAGCACCCAGCACTCAACCCGTGCTGAGATATGACCTTATACCTTACTGGAAAATCAATGGAAAATTACTATGAAACACATCCTGCAGTAGTCAGCCATTTTCAAAGCTTCTAACTGCAGGGCTAATATTTAATCTAACTGTGGGTTGAAAATTACATTAAAGACAATTAAGAGAGTCTAGATACAGAGACAAGTTTTCTTCTTAATGAAAAACACTTATGGGATTATTACGGTGTAGTATATTAAAGATACAAAAAGATTGCAGATATTACTGAATATAATGTACATATCATTTTTTTCATTAAAAATAATGCTTTTACAACTTTGGGCCATGAAGTTCCTGCTGTTTCACTAAGAATTGCTGGTTTTCTTCTGCTTTTTTTCCTACTTTTTGTTGAATGTTATTAAAATACCTTCTTAAATATTATTATAATTATGCAACTACTGCAGTGGTCATGCAGAAAATAGGCACTGTTTTAACTGGAAATGCATACCGCATAAGCAGAATATGTCTGTGGTCCATACTTTTGAAATATTTGTACGGTATTGCCTCAAAGCTAGTGTTCCAAACAGCTTCTAATACAGAAATGGGCATAACTGCCTTATCTATTTAACACACAGTAAAACATGAAATTTAAAATGCAATTTGAAATGTTCATCCTTCAGCGTAATGTAATAGAATATTTTATCAAAAACAATGTTTGAGGAGGTATGTTAGCATTTTCTGTTTGTCTCTGAGGCCTTTTTAAGATCACAATCCTGCAGCACATACAGTCGTATGACACAGCAATAGACTATTTTTAATGATACCTTTAATGTATACTAAAATGAATGTTATGGAGAAGCATAAAATTAATGAATGGAACAGTTCTACCGTCTCAAACACAATAGACCAATGTTCTGCCTGAATTATTAAATAAATATGAACAAGCTTTAACTGTTTAGAGTGACAATAATTATGTATGCATATATATAATCATATATGCAAATATGTAGTATAAAAAAACCTTTTTTGTTTGTTTTAAATTAGTTTTAAGTTTTATAGCATCTACTGAAAAATTCCCCATTTTGTCAGAATGGAGCACATCAGAAACTTGGGAATTTGCTCCTGAACTCAGGTTCAGCTTGCTGAGAAATACATGAAGCTTTGTTCAAAACAGCCAAAATGTGCATCTTAGACAAGCTAACTTTCTGACTTTCATTATTTTGGTAGCTGGGCCATAACGATCCTTGGCATAAATCCATTTGCCATAGTGGGCTTCATCATGGACAAATTTGGACAAAGACCCAATGAGGCACTCAACCCAGACCAGCCTACTGAGAAATTAGTTTGTCTAAACACCAAGGATCTAATAGATAATATGGGTAAACCCTCCACATGTTTAGTGTGTAATAAACATTTATTGGGGGAAAATGCCTTATTGTGAGATAGAATGAATTTTACAAAAAACAGGGAGCTTTTCAAGCACATGTTGATCAGTTAGGTGCCCATCTCCCACTGAAAAATTGTTTGGCAGATAATTTATTTGTGATTCTGAATCTCTCCTACTGTCTTCTACCCCTGTTTCGGACAGCAAAGAATCAGCAAAAGAGGCTGATCTGTATCAACAAAATTTGGAGTGCACATGTTCTAGTGGGAAAGAAAAAAAGACATATATATTACTGCAAGAAGACAGGTGAACAAATGGAAACACATAGACCTAATTATCCCTGGAGCTACATGAAGCCTGAAATACTGTCTTAATTCACTGCTCTTTAGAGAATATTTCAAGAAACACCTCTAGGCAGGACCCTCACTCAGTAAGTTTTATGGATTCTCTTTTTTTAACTAACTTGATAATAATTCATTTGATAATAGTTCATTTCTGGGAATACTGAGTCACAATCACTCCTGTGCTTCAATGAAGAAAGCTAAAATTAGTGGAAATCTTACTTAGGAGGAGTAAAGAATGACGTTTTCAGTTTTAATTCATGCAATGAGTCACAGGTAGTTTGGAGGGAAGGTACAGATGAAAAAAGTTGGAAACACTGCGTAGAAAACATCACTGAGGAAAAAATGCTAATAAGCAAGGTTATTAAACAAAACCATTATCTAGCATTACAGAAACACCAAAGGTTCATACTATGTATAAACAACTGAGAGCTTTACAATGTCTTTTTGGGTAGATAGGCACTGGTACCAGTATAAGTAAGTTCAGAGTAATTGGAAATAGCTGCAAACCTGAATTTGATGCTGTAAATGTCATCAGTGTCACATGCATGACTCATATCAATATCTTACCAAATCATAAGCTATGATTTCAGTGTTTGATATAGCAACAAGTAATTCAACTAGACTGAAGCTAACTATAAAAATGGAAGTATTGCCTTGTTCTTTAATCTCCTCCGTATTAATCAGAAACTGAAACCTAAGTCAGTGTGACAGCTACCTCTGCTATCTAAATGGGAACATAAACAGTATTAGACTTTATCATACTTAGTGAAGACATAGAACCTATGCATGTACTTTGTAGGTCTTGTCACCAAAGGGTGACACTATACTACAATGTAGTTCACTGTAGGTCTACTACATTGGCTTTTGCGGTAGATGGTAGAACACATGAAACATATTAGAAATAAATGAAATACAGTCAGGCTTTTTATTGTCTTTCCACTCTGAACACTGTGTGTCAAGGAAGAAACATAATTACATTCTTTGTCCCATGCAACAACAGTCCAGTACAACATTCAAATGTTCAAGACAAGCAGAAAATTATTATTACTGAGACAAGTGAACTTCCCTGCCAAGCAGTGCATAGAACAAAAATTGTCGGGATTCAGGGAGGCTCAGAAGCCCACATAATCTCAGAAGTGAATGTTGCTGATCAGGGTGAAGATACTGATATCAGAGAATTATTGTCTACTTTTGGAAACCTCAATTGAAGTGTAAAGTTAAATCTATATTCTCCCACTCAAAATACCTAGTTCACATACAACCATCTCAAAAATTTCATGGTGTGACTGTGGATGCAACATGTGAAACATTGCAGGGCGATGAATGAAACTCTCCAAAGTAATTTAAAATATGTGAAAGAAACTGATTAGATTTGAAGCATAAAATTAAATTGTGCATTTCTACAAATTCCAGGTTGACATACAACTCAAAGCATTTGTCATGACAGTTTTTCACTGTGTGAAACCTTCATGCGTGCGTGCACATCCACATACATGCATATGTCCTTTTGAATAATCCTCACGTGTTTTGCCTTCATATCTGTAAAACAGACCCTTTCTCTTAAGGCTTCCTCTTTTAGTATGAATTTACTTCAGCCTCTCACCTCCTTTTTTGCTGTGTTTAAAAGTAAGATTTCTGCTTTGAAGAGTCTTCATAAAATCACAGCTATTTTCCCAGTACAAGAAATGAATCCAGCTTTCTACAAGAATGAAAATGTCTGCTCAGAGGAAGTATCAAAAAGTACTGCACAGCCCTTTGAAAAGATATCACTCTGCTGTTTTTGGCAACAAATGCAAATGACGAGACTAAGCCCCCTAACAATGGAAACACGGTACAGCGATGACTCAAGTTACTGGCAAGGACTTTATTTTGATAGTGTCCTTGAACTGACCAAAGATCACTTTATTTTCAGGAAAACATCCGACAAGTGGCTATGTGGGAATCCAAGCACTGGAGAAATACCATGAAAAGGATGCAAGTATTATTCAGCTATTCCAACCGAAGGTTTTTATTGGCACTCTCAAGAAGTTACACTTTTGGTGCTCTCTGACACTATCAAGCTACAAGTTTACCCTATATTTAAAACTGTATGAACAGAAAAGCCTAATGGTAAAATTACCAGACGACAATTTAATGTCATTTATATTTCTAAAGATTTAGCCATTCCACAAAAAAAACCCCTTACATATACTTTTAACAAAGATAGTAAAACATTTTCTTGCCTTCCCTGAAAAGTCCTCACTAAGTTTTTCTCAATTGAAATGGAAATCTATTTCAGATTCATCATAGTCAGAATCTCTCTTTATGCAGCAAGACCATTATTTACAGATTTTCAAGATTAGTTTCTCTTTGGCCTGTGACTTTCATTCAGGTGTGAATACTCTGTATGAGATACAGTTTCAGCATTGCTAGAATAGCATCCCACCTATACTATGAAACAGAATACTACTGTACTGCATGCTATTAGACTTCAGTAAACAAAGGTTAAATTTAACTTTTTGCTCAACATATTGCACTAAAAAATATTTTTTAAATACTTAAAAAATAATTATTTTTCTACTTCAAAGGAAAGAAAACATTTGTTAGGCATCAAGATACTTTATTAGAATCATCCTCATCATAAAAGATCTCATACAATTTAAAGGGTTAAATCTAGTAAGTCTGCTTTGTGTAGTGGGTAAGATTAATCTTTTGAACAACCTATACTAGGAGAATGAAGTTATACATTGTGTAAATTTTGTCGATAAATTCTGTGCGCATGGATATCTCAAATGTGCTGCATTTTTACCACATCTTTATGTCATTATGTACTTGGAAACACACAGACATCAAATTAATTCATATAGGTTGCATTCACGGTTCAAGGTTTCAGGTCTTTAACATGAACAGAAATAGGAAATGTATGTCATCTTACAATTAAATATTCACTCACTGTCTTATAAAGGTGCTGCAAAACAGATTTTCAGAAATAGATGAGACTGATGCAATTCTTTTACTAAGGTCTAATGCATAAAGAATTCTGACAACAGATTGTATTTTCTTTTTAGTTTAAAATTTCATGAAAATTATTAAACTATAATATGGCTACAGCTAATCCTGCTCAGCATAAAACTAGTTGTAAAGTGATAATATTGTGGCTGAACCTCAAGCAAATTCATTTGAGAGGAAACATTAAATGCCACTTAACTCTGTCCAATAAATAACCTGAACCTCTTGAACATCTCTGCATCCATTTGATTTTATATATATATAGAAGGCTATTCTCTTATGTTTAACCACCAATAAAAAGAAAATGTATTCAAAGGTATATTCTTGTCACACTTCAAACAGTATTAAAAGCTTTTGAATTTCTGCTAGAACAGGCACATGAGTTTTTGAGAAAATACTGATACTTGTTTCCTGCCAAAATCTCTGACATGAGTTACAGTATGTATCATTCTATTAGGCAGTCTCAGATGATGTAGCATTACCTGAATCTGAAAACACTCTACAGCTGGCCAGAACAACTTAAAAAGCAGCAAAATAGCTAATATGATTAACAGCAGTACACTCCGAAAAACGATGCCTCATTGCTTAAGAGTACTAGAGTGCAATTCTGTCTCAAAATGAGTACAAAACTAGGCAGCATATTTATCCCTAGTTGACCACCCAGTCCTTAAAGGCTACACAAGTGGCCAAAGAGTGTCAGCTGCCAGCTACTGAATAATCACTTTCTCTCAGTGGCAACTTCTGTTTTGGCTTCTCACCATCCATTTCCTGATTTTCACAAAACAGAAAAAAAAAGACTTCTAGTCTGTTTTTTAATTTGGCTTAGAACACAAAATATTACATATTATTTGAGGAAGACTGACATACAAAGTGATCGTATTAGCTTTATTTACTTCTAAGAATAGGTTAGAATGCATGAAAAAGACTATTTCTCATGAGAGAATGCCAGAAACAGGTGAGGTTGCTTCCTGCAAAGGAAACAGGGAAGTTCAAAATCAAAACTGCTCATGCTCACCATCTACAATTTCAATTAACTCTTTACTGACTTCAAATATAATTTCTCCTTTTATTCCTCAGCTTTCCCTTTTAAGAAAAGCCGTATTATTTTGCTTCAAAATGGAGAGAATTAAAGAATCCATGTGTTTGTAATTACTGTCAAGAATCAAGTTTTCCGCACTACCAAGAAGGTGATATTCCATACAGGGGAGAAACTGTAATCAGTGCTGTCTAAAAGTAATGCTGCCACAGCATCAAACCCTACTGTACACAAGCGTTCGATGACTCAAAAGAGAAGATTAGTCAAGATCAAAGAATGCAGAACTCTCAGTCATGCATCGTGTGACCCCACACTCAAACCTTCGTCTCCTCGTCAGACGATTAAGCAAATCATCACTATGACACGTTCAGTGTCCACAGTGTGAGAAAGTCCAAGCATGTATTCTCTCACACTTCTGTTTAGGGTGAGTTTAGCCACCGTGTTGTCTTTATTGATTTGGTCTGGCCTACATTTCAACAACCAACTATACTTATTATTTATGGCATAACTATGCTAATTGTTAAACAGTTTCTGTTTTTCTAATCATTTATTTGCGAAATGAATGAATATGATTTTTTGCATGTATTCTATAATTTAAAGAACAGTTTGAATTTTAGAATTATTTCATAACAATATAACAATTTTTTTATTGTCTCTTCAATGAGTACTTCAGATTTTTTGTTAATACATACATGTATAATGATTAGAAATGCCAACATTTTAACATTTTAAATTAACCTTACATACCATTTAATAACAAAAAGCATTTTATTTTTATAAGAAAGTACAATAATATTTAAGTTACTGATATTAAAAATAACGTCCAGGAGTTCTGTTCAAAATTGTAGTCGGCAGACTATATAATGAAGAGATTGGACAGAACATTTGTGTCTTTTAGACTATTCTACTAAACAGCAGTACTATGAGACAAAAGACATGATTCATAGACTAGATGCAAGAAAGTCTGGTGAACGTAATCAAGTACTGCATATTAAGGAACGAAAAAAGTGGACGCAACCTTAATCTGCACTTCAAACTTAAGTAAAAATTGTTCTATGCAATGAGACTCCATCTTGAAACACTTTGAAAAATGCCAAAAGGGAAAAGAAAAAAAAGCCCATACCCTAAGAGGTTAATTACTCTAAATGTCAATATAGAGGAAAATCAACACTTTGGGGTTTGTTTTTTTTTTTTGTTTCATATTTTAAGTTTTTTATTTCACTGTTAGAATTTATTTTTCCTATAAAATAACAGTCTTTAGGAGATACTATTCCATTAGCTATGTTCCAGCATGGCAATCATTAGACTTTAAGAAAGCAGGAATTCTTTAAAGGCTATGACAGGAAGCTTCACAATATTCTGATGAAACATTGTATTCTTCCTTCCATTAACAATATAAATATATCTTTTGATATTGAAGCAATATTCTATGGAAAGGAAGATTTGGAAGCATGCCTATAATTCACAAACATATTTATAGACTAGTGTTTTGGATAAATTCCTCCCCACCTACATTTTATGTGTAATCTTGATTTGCATTAACACCTTACCACCTTAATATAAGTTGTCATAGATAACATTAAGAAAATGTGAGAGAAATTGGTCCTGAATCACAGATGGTGTGTAAACAGCTATGGAATACAACTTCCTTCTTTTTTCCCCACATACTTTGTGTGCTTGTGGAGATTAAAAACTAGCAGGAAAAAATTAGTTTCTTCCAAGCAAAAAGGAAATAAACTTTGAAACTATAATTTCAAGTTTGGTTTTACTACATTAACAGTGTTTTACCTTGTAAGTCTAATATCTTATTTTATATGTTCATTGAACTTTCTGAACTACATAAGTAAAAATGTTTATAGAACAGACACTTCAATGTAAAATAAAAACATTCTTAGCTTTGTATCTCAAAAAGAGACCATAAATCCTATTTTTTCATTTTAATATTTGTGGAATCTAACCATGAAGATCAATGCGGCCATTTTGGTTGCAAGAATCAGTTTCAAACATTTGTTTTTCACTAGCAATTCTAGCGCAGAAGCTAAAGATCACAGATATTTATATCAAAACAGATCTTCTTTTGTTTCCTTGTTCTTAATTTTCCCTTTTCACATTCTAAGGACATAACTCAGATTGATATGAAATGCCATTTTCCTCCTTATTAAAACTTTGTGAGCTTTTAGGTTATGGAGGTGATTCCTTTTTTAAAAATTCATGTGGGGTTTACAAGGCACAGGCTGAAACTTAAAGCACACAGAAGTAGTTTCAATACACAGGAACAAAAGCATAAGACATCTCAACACTGGTTACACAAATCAGAGCTATGCTGGAGATCTAGTTGTGCTTTGGAACTACAAATTTATGCAATCCTCCTCATCTGAGAAAATGCTTCTCTGGAAATATTCTGTTACTTCAAAAGCCATAAAATAAACACAGTGAAAATAACCAAGATTAATTTTAAGGTAACCCTTGTCAAGGGGCTTGATAACACCTGTCAAATTGCTTCAAAACTAAACAATCCAAATTCTGTTACTTTCTCTTTACATTTCATAACCTAACTTGAAGTTTTAAAATGCCTCGTGCTTCTAAACACAGAATCATAAAAAAAAAAATGAAGCTACATTGACTGATTACTCATGCAGAATCGCATTCCATGCATCCCAGGTAACAAGACTGTTGCTAATAGTTCTATTAATAAATTAAACATATTAACCAGATACAATAAATTTGTGATTCTCCAGTTACTGTAGTGTTAACGCTACAGAAAGCATCTCCTAGCCCAGGATATGAAAAGTAAGGTACTACATAATGTGTGACCTATTATTTCCCAAAATGAAAATTCGAAGCTTTAAAACTTTGGGCAAAACTGAGCAAGATCTGATCAGTAATTGTGCAGACTACAAAAATAAGACAATTGTAATGTATTGGTTCACATTTCAATGCCTAATGTTTCTGGGTATTACTGTTACCATACATAAAAGTTCACTCTACTTCGAGCCATTGCAACAAATTTCAAATCCATAATAAAAAAAGTCTTTAAAGCCTCAGGAAGCTATCTTTACACAACATTACCTTTTTTTGCACGCCAACACACTTTCGGATATCAAGATACACCTAAATTAGTCTGATCTATATAAAATACAGAAACCAAGACTGTTTTAGCTCTCTAACACTGCTTACCTTAGACTTTAAAAATCAAAAGACAGAAGATACACAGCTTCTTCAAAAGAAACTTGTAAATGAGGATGCCAAATTCTCAAAGTTTCAACATACTAAAAATAATTTCAATTGCATAAGCTTTCCATAAAGATACCCATAAGGATACATAAGTTAACACAACATCTGTGCAACATCTGTCTCTGCCACTTCACACTTTGACTGTCTGGCTTCTTAAGTAGTATTATCTGGAACTTGTTTTACCAGTTTTCTGATTGTTATTATTTTTAAACGAAACACAAATGGAAACCAAAGTTATGTTTGTTTTCAACAAAAAATACTGTACTATTTAGGGTTTTCTCATTCTCCACAGAAGTAATACATTGACAATATTAACTAAAGTTTAATTACATTGCTCTTCACTCGAGAGCTTCCTCTGTTACAATACCATAGACAAGAAAGAATGCTATAAACTCCATTAGCTATCATTCCTTCAACTTTTATGTGTGATACTATTGTAATAACACTTTTGAACATACCTCATGCTGATCATGTTTTTTATTTTACAGCAAAGTTATAGCAACAACAGAAGGTTGATGAGATTACCACAAACAGAAATAAACTACAACAGAACATAAGAATGGTCCTACTGGGTCAGATCAAACGTTCTTTAAGCCTCCTGTTCTCTGGAAGCAGTCATAAGTGGATGTTTAGGGAAAAAGTATAAACAAAGCAAGCATAGAGAAATACTTGAGAATACCCTTCCAGATTTCCTGAGCCAGCATACTACAGAGTATTATAACTTACCACAAATACTTTTGTAAGCATTGTATGTGACGAAGAATGACTTTTATCTTCTGTAGATATTACTGCAATGTCTCTAATGCGACAATCCGTTACACAGTTTGATTCAACCAGGCCAGAAAGGAATCAGCTGCTACAGACGAGTTTTTGATGCCTTCTCCCTTTGGTAACCTCTCAGTTAACAATTAGTTTTCTATAACTAGTGTGTTGCCTATTGCTCACTGAAGCATTTACTGATTTTCTTTGGGTATCTGAGCAGACAGGAGCCGTACTGCCTCCAGCCATTCCCATTATTGAGATGATTACCAGTAACACTCTGCTTACTATGAAAAATTCAATCTTCACATTTGTTAGAATCCAAAAAGTAATTTTTGTGGTAAAAGAACAAAATATCAAAGTTGAAACAACTTTTGCTTTCCCCCCCCCCACCCAGTATTAATATCCTTTATTCAGGAAGCTACTGGGTTGTCTCTGCAATTTATCAGAACGTGTGAGTTCACCTTATGGAATATGTCACATCTGCTGGTGGAGTTGACTCAAAGTGACTGGCCAAGAGCCAGGTCTAGAAGCAAAATACCACCTGGCAGGCTGACAAACATTGCTGAGATCAGTGCTTGGGTAGTCTAAACAAGAATGCTCGAAAGTCATATACCTAGAAGCAGGTATTACAAAAGCAGAAAACATTACTTAGCAGGGTTGTGCCTTGAATTTTGAAAGAAAACAAAAGATCTGCCCACACAAGGTTTCTCCTCCTTTGTGCTCCGCATTGCCCCAGGTGAATGATAGTTTGTGCCCATTGGCTATTGGCTCTGACCGACTGCAAATTATACTCGAAATACACCAGTTGTGTATGAAAAAAGCCAACCAGATGCTTCAGTCCCAAGTCATACTTTGCGCAACCATTCATTTTAGCAGTGCATCTGAGTCCGTTCTTCACCAGCTCACTGTTTATATATAGTTTCTATTGAACTTTAACAAGATTTTTTTCGCGTGATTGCAAGGAAAAAAGTAATTTTTTAAATGCCTCAGATTTGTGCAGTTTCTATTGTATTCTAATGGCAACACAGAGGTACAATAACAGTAAACAGTCTGAAGAATTCTGGAAGCTTTGTTCATTGCTCAGGCAGAAATAACAGAATGCCAGAGTGTGGCAGGGGAAGTCTGAGAGGGACCCAAAACAGGGAAAATTTTTTGGTTTCTACTTCCAATGTGAGAAAATATTTCCATCTTTGCAACAACTGATTGTGGAGTGCTGCGTTTATCACTGCAATTAAAAATCATGAATAAGAAAAGAATGGAAGGAAAAGATGATAAATTTGCCTATGACTCTCCCAAGAAATAACTTATGCTGCTTTTTATTAGTATGTTAGCTACCTATCTGAATTTCGGATTGTATTGGATAGATATGGATTTGTAGCCTATGGAAGTGCATATTGGGTCTAAGAGAAAATAAACAAACAAGACTATGTAACCTGGCAAATAGGGATGGAGGGGATAGAGAGAAAGACAGGAGACAAAAAATGGGTGAAGGCTTTGGACAACATCCTCCGGAAAACGCTTCAGGTGTTTAACTTGCCTTGAATTTTAAAAGCAAACAAATATTTCTCAAAAAATCTACTCTTACACCAAAGCTTATGGAGTACTTTGTACAAAACATAGCTGGCAATGACTTCAATGTCCATGTTTGATTGAGTAGTATAAGGTTTACTGACTTGCAGTAAGATATGTTATCCATGCACGCCTATGTGGACAGCAGCAGACAAAGATGAGTGTTGGTTTGTATTTCATTTATTTTTTCAAAGAGGACTTCTTGTATTTTTTCACTTCTAAATGCTAGTATGACAAATAGGTGTTTCCTTGCCAAAAATCTCCAGGTGGTAAGCGATGGACACCAGGAAACGGATTTGCCAGACTAGGAAATAAACTCCTTGAGAACTCACCTGTTCTATCACTGATCAGCAGTAAAAATAGTTATCATTTACACTGGAAAGACTGTTAAAAGAATATTGAAAATTCTTTTAATAATGGAGAAATATGGTCATTTTATTAACATTGCACCTATAAACTTAGGTGCATCACCAAAGAAGATCAGGACAGTAACTGCACTTCACTCTTTAATTTCTATTTCTTTTCCTACCACTTCTGTTTCTGTTCTCCATGTACAGGTATTGTATCTTCTCCTTGCAAGAATTTGGCATATATTAATTCTAAATAAGTGAATAATAATTAAAAGGCAGCAACATTCTTTGCCCCTCAGGTAATTTATCAAACACCACATGTGTCCATACTTTAAACCTGTCAAGCAGATCAAAGCAATATTCTTTGCAATAACAGACCATACTTTATGAAGAAGTCAATACAATAGGTCTACTGTACATCAAAGTTGAATTTATAAAAGCATATAAAGCTCGGGCTTCTAATAAGCAAAAACACAGCACCGGAGACCTCGCATGAGACACTTTACAGAATAATAACACATTTAAAGAAAAAAAGAAAAAAGTTCTACCCATAAATTATTACTTCTTTATTATTTTTGTCTATACTAATCTTTACCAAATTGCCCTACAAACCACCAAATATAGTTCAGTTGGAAATCGCACCTTTAAAGTTTAAACAAGGGATTGCTACTCTGATCACTGTCCATATTTTTTTATGTAACCAAAGCATAAAACAGAGAACCACAAGGTATTTTGGGTTTGAGGCAGGAGACAATTATTTAATCCTTGTATTTACCAAGAACTTCCAGTGGAATCATGCTTCCAAACTAAGATTAATGATGTTTATAGTTCTTCAACAATCCTCAGGATCTGATCTAGTCAAATATTTGGAAGAGAGAGAAGTTTTTCACATCTTAAATGCTGCTTTTTTTCCAATGCCTCCACTCTTCTCCTTCAATACAAATGAAAAACATTTTTCCAATGACATTCAAAACCCAGTATAAATCCAGTGTAGTTTCTCTTTATTCTTCCAGCTTTAAAATACAGTTAGCTTTTTCAAATACGGTTTCCAGATAAATGGGAAAAGAGGTAACACAGACTGCCACCTATTCCCTGGCACTTGGGCATTAACAGCAATTACTGAATTTTTGAAGTTACGGACTGCCATTTTTAAAGAAGAAATAAGGTGCACTTTTTTAACTGGAAAATAATTACATATTGGGAAAGTTTTGAATGTCTGTAGTGGACTCAACTATTGAATAATTTTATTATTTTTAGAAAAATTATTTATGGAATAGACAATAATTAAAAAAAATCTCTAACTTAAAGATGAATCATTGAAGAAAATCGTACAGTCGGACATAATTCCAATCAAAGTGATCTCCACTGTCACTTTAACCACAGGTTCTATAAAACTCTGCATTATCAAAAGCCCTAATGACAGGAAACCTAGCACACCTGCCAGCTTTGCTTCCAATGTTAGACAACTTTCCAAAGGACATCCTCTTTATTTTTCCGTATCACTTCTAATGCCACTTCTTTCAGCCTTAACACTACTTACCTCATTCAGGCTGATCATATGGCTTATTTGTCTGAAATTACACTCTGATCTATTTTCCAATTAATACTTCTAATTTCATTCCAGCAATTTGTCTGTTTTTCGTTAGATCTAAGTTACTTAAGTTCATAAGTCAGTAAAAATTCCAGTCACTAATTCTGCCTTAAATAGTGACTAAAATCAAACAAATCCAGTATCAATTCCAATCCTTCAAAGCCCACTTGATGTCCCCATCAAAAGCACTGATGATTAGATAATCCTTTAATGAAGTCAGACTCACTGTGATAGATGAAACAGTGTCATTCAGTATACCCATGCTTGGAAAAAAATTAAAAGCAAGTGGATTAGCTTAAGTTATTGAATTAATTATTGGCTATTTATTGAATATGTGCCTGTTACGATTCAACACCATCCTAATCTGCAATACTAAACTGTTGAAAAGAAAAAGCTAAGAAAAGCTCTTGGCACTTGGAAGATCATAGAAGGCTAAATTAAAAAACTCTAACTCTTATTAATCTGCTTAGATAGTCACAATAAAGTATTCCAGAAATTCAGTAATGTCAGAACTTTGACTACTAAAGCAACTACATCTTACGACTACATTTTATCTTAATGTTCAAGTTACATGTAGAGAATTCTATTTCTAATTGTAATGTTCTGATAAAAACTAACAACCATCAGTATTATGTCTTTTAGCCTTACTATTCTAATTATTTTTTATATCAGTAGAATCAGAGATTAATCTAACTAGTTGAATTCACATCGAGAAGAAAAAATATCTCCTGAGAATTCATAGTCTTACAAGCTGAATTATTGCAGTGTACTGGATCAAGGTATGTCTGCGGGTTTTGAGACCTATATACAGATTGCTCACAATTATAAACATATTCAAAGGAAAACTGAGACATACCACAAAAGATACAATTCTAATTACTCAGAGAAGTTGGCAGCAAAAAGCCTGCTTTTATCTAAATACTTACAAACAGAGATGGAGTTTTATTTCCTGCACTATTAAATATCCTTTGTAACTCTTCATTAATTACACTTACTTTTAAAACTTTTCAGATGTCTTTGCAAAAAAACATACAATAAGCTCATGAGTACTGTCAAATCAAAAAGTGTTAAATTATTGTCTAGCTTTGTCAGATGATCAGAAGGCTGGAGCACCTCTGCCATGAGGACAGGTTGAGAGAGCTGGGCTTGTTTAGGCCTGAATAAGACAAGGCTCCAGGGAGACCTCATAGCAGCCTTCCAGTACCTGAAGGGGCTACAGGAAAGCTGTGGAGGGACTTTTTACAAGGCCATGTAGTGCTAGGACAAGGGAAAATGGCTTTAAACTGGAAGGGTTAGATTAGACATTAGGAAAAAATTCTTCATGCTGAGCATGGTGAGACACTGGCACAGGCTGCCCAGGGAAGCTGTGGATGCCCCCTCCCTGGAAATGTTCAATGCCAGGTTGGATGAGGCTTTGAGCGACCTGATCTAATGGAAGGTGTTCCTGTCCTTGGCAGGGGTGCTGGAACTGGATGATCTTTAAGGTCCCTTCCAACCCAGACCATTCAATGATTCTATGATAATGCAGAGCTAAGAAGTCCGAGAGCTGTTCCCTTTCAAGCCTAAATAACAAAATTATAAATTCAGTTTTCAAGACTGCCTTGAAGAACTGATTGCAATAGATTCCCCATAACAACAAAAGCAAAAAAAATAAAATGAAAAGACATAGAAGCATTTTAATTCCAGCCTCATTTGAGGGTCAATATTAATTTTATACACTGTAAAAACAGAGCTAAACTGAAAAGGAATGCAAGAGGAACCTAATGCCTAGCAGATACCCAGCAGCACCCACGTTTTTGAAAGCAGGAAAAAACAATATGATCACTTACACTAGAAAAGTTTTGCTGACTATAAAAATTTCAGTATGTGACTTCTGCTCTATTTTCATATTTCAGAGTTTTAAAAGAACAGGACCTATATTTTTACATTTGTGAAGTTATTGGTGGGAACATAAAGTTATTAAGCACAGAAAGACTTGTAATTTTCTGTTTGCATGCTTTTGTAGGGTAGAAAATGAATTTGTTGGTCCTGCTTTGCATCAAAGAGGATCTGCATTGGAAATATTAAGATAACAATATACAGTACTAGAATATAATTGCCCTAACTGGAGTGGTAATACAGCGAATTTCTCTTGTGATTTACTCCAAGTACCAATGCACTTGATCAAGAGTAAGATAAACCTCAGATAATCTACACTAGTAGCTTCTACTCATGTTTTCAAACTCTGAGAGGATATAGAAGTATCTATTATTAAAGACAGGTCCACTCTAAATTACAGATTTATACTAAATATCACAAAAGATTGTGAAATACTTAGAACGTACAAGGCATGTTTTATGTTACCTTGCACATATCACCAAGGATTAAAACAGTTAAATAATATCCAGAGTGAGATCCAGACAGCAACTGTTAAAAGTATTGTGTGCTGAAAACTTTTCCATTGTAATACTGATGATTCGTACTCATTCGCTATTTCAAGAATACAAGGAAAAAGCAACCATTGCATTGTTGTTGTTCTCTTTAGACAAAGAACATCACTGTTCACAGCCAGACATGTAATGACATTCCGTTAAGTTATTTATTCGTATAAATAATGAGTTGCACACATGCTTTCTGTGTTGTTGTCGGACTGAATGCTGAGTGGATTATTGCCTTTCCAACACTTGAATCTAAAGTTCTTCATTTCATTTGAAACCTAGATTTAGACCTTCATCTTGTAACAGGAGGCTGGAGCAGGAAAAGCATAAATACAAATTTCCTATTTGTCTAAACCCTAATACCCCACTACAATTCCTTCCCTTATTCCAAAAGCCGAATGTTTATTAACACATCAAAATAGGCAGCTGCAAACTCAAGGTATTTCCATTCTTAATTACTTGATTGTTTAAAACCCCATCCACAAGTTTATTATACTCAAGTATAGATACTATTATAATTTATGATCTGAAATTTAACACTTCAAATTCATGTATGTACATATCATATAACCCTGGGTTAAAGGCCAGGATCTAAAAAAAATTCATTTACTATAACCATGATATTTAAAAAAAAAATACTTGTATCTCATTAGATTATTGCTTGATTTTTACTACTAGCACATTTAGACAAAATTTATTATAAAGTTTTAAGATTTTTCAATTTGACTTAGAAACAGAAATTACTTCAGTTTTCAATGCAATCTCCACTATTAAATGAATCCAGACACTTGGAGAACCCTACATTTCTCTATAAAACATGAATTACACTGGCTGAACAACAGAGATGAGTGTGCATTTATATAAAATTCATATAAGAACACCAGTTCTATTTTCAGTGTGAGACACATGTAACAACCACAGTACATAATACTAAACATCAAATGAAAAAAATGTTTGCCTTCGAGTGACTAATGTCAAGCAGGTCATATCCCTTTATGGTACTAAACATCTGTTGGGTGTGAATTAATTTCAGTGGCATTGGCTTCTTAGCGAGCGATGTGCCAAAATTGTGATACGACATTGACAGCCTCCTGCTTTCCATCTATTGAAATCCAGTCCTTTGGAAAACTTTCTATGTCTATCCTCAGTATATTCTCACTTGCACATTAAAAAAGGCAAATGAAATATAATTATACAATCATGAGAATTCAACTTATATTATGGACAGAAATATTCAGGTAAATCACTGCATTTTTATGAAAACTAAACTTGCTTGCCTAAGAGATACTTCATGGTTTTTCCTTTGAAAATAAAGAACAAAATAAAAAAATAATAAGAGGCACACATGGCTGTTCAACTCGGCCAGTAGAAGATTCTTTCCAACAAAACAGGTTAAATACTTAAGGAAAAGCTCTCTAGGCATGAGCCTCAGTCAGGTGCAACAGAGAGAGGAAGTGCTGAGAAACCTAACAGTTCTCTGAAGTTTGTTTACAGCTGAGGCCTCAAAGACCAATGAATAATGTATCAGTAGTAGGTTCTCTTCCTACACGTAATTATATTACTGACAAGTAATTATATTACCTGTGAGAAGTGATTACAAGTCAACTGTAATTGTGAGAAATATTATAAGATAATTCATTAACTATTGATAATTTCTTACTCTTTATCCAGGGTAAAATGAACTCAAAAACATAGAAAGCAAACCCATGTTTGTAAGTTACAGTGAAAATGTTTAAAATTTCACTCAAACCTGCAAAGTTTGCAAGTAACAAAAAAGCGATGAGCAAATCTAAAAAAAACCAAAAAACCAACACCCTGAAAATTCATGATGGAAACAGGAATGGCTGTTTCAGAAGGGAAAGGAAGAAAGGAGGAATAGCTATATTGGCAGCTAACTGAGCTGAACTGAAATTTTAAAATGTTCAATATTTTAAATTCCGACTGATTTGGACAGTCACCTAAGAGCAAGATGAGAAAAAACAGAACTGTATCAGGCAACAAGCTCACTACAGATAAGTTTGTCTCTGATTCCAAACCTCCTCCCCATTTTGACGGGTTTTCTCATCAGACTTGGAATACTGTATACAGAGAGTACACTGTAAGATTGTCACTTTAGGTAATTGAAAGAGAAGTCTGTTCTGCAGATAAATGATTCCCACTGTTGATAACCAATATGCTAGCAGGAACAAGAGCTCAATTCAGTGCTTGTGTCAGAGCCAGGGTTCTGTGGGATAAAGAAGGTCCTCACCTAGATAAATAATTGATCAATTAGTCTAGATGAATCAGCTAGAAGTAGGAATACAAGGCCAGTTTAATGATTCATGTTTATCAGTTATTCATGCTGGGGCTGATCACATTCAATATATTCATAAATGGAAAAAGGAATGAAGAGCAAGGGGAAAAATTTTTCTAAGTATATTAACTCATTCAGGAGTCAACTGTGAAGAACTGAAGACTCCAGAATGCTGAATGACAGCAATGAAACAGCACATTAAATACAAAATAGGTAAATGTAAACTGAAGCAAGCAGGAAAAGAAACCCCCCCATGAATGAATGTAAAAACATGGCCCTCGAGTCAACGGTTGGCACCTAAAGCCTAGTTCTTAACTTATTCTATACAGTGCTATGAAAGGGTCAGGTAGAAGAAAAAAATGAAAAGATCAGTAGCAGACAGAAAACCTCAATTAGCTTCTCAAAAACTTCAGGAAATGGAGATGGAACAATGCAGACAACATCACTATCAACATATAAATCCATGTGTGCTTGTCTACATCTTGAATACTGGATACAGTTCAAGTCTGGAGGTTCAATTCTGGTCTGGACCATGCCCCACCTACTCTTCAAAACATTAGACATTGTAAAACTGGAAAAGAGTCAGAACAGGTTACCAAAAAATAACTAATGGCATGGAACAGTTTGTAGGGAACAATCCTAGTTGAAAAAAAGCACTAGGATTCTTCAACCTAGGAAAAAAACAACACTGAAAACATGGTATGATCCAAGCATGTAAGATAAAATGGCCCAGAGATGGTGAATAAGAAATATTTTTTCCCTTAAGATAATAATAACTTGATGCAAGATAAGTAAAAAGACATTAAGACCACTGAGTCCAACTTTATCTAGCAACGGGTTTGAAATCTTTGTATTAATTCCTTCCTACAATCCGTGCAGTAAGCTCAAAATCATTGATTTGTCACAGGAAGTATTTGTGAAAATTTAGGGTATTTACATAAATAAAAAGACTAAGCTAGAAACTTATAATGGTGCTTTTGAGACTTAACAAAAGAAACAAAACCCCCTGGAGAATATGGCATGAAAGGCATAAGTATGCCATCTGTTCCAAAAGGTGATCCCAGAAAAACGAAATAGATTTTGAAGAAATGCAAATCTGCCAGTGAAACTATGAAGCATCAATGAAAATCTTCAGACGTATTTCTTTCCTATTGCCTTCTAAGTGGAGAAAAAAAGCGTGCAAAAGTCATGATACTCTGAATAATTTTTCTTCCTATGTGAGAAACAGGACAAGTCTTCAGATCATTTCAGAAGACACAAAGCCATATTTATCCTTGCCTTTATTACTTAATTTCTAAACCAGCAACTCTGCACAATGATAACCTGGGGAACTGCATAAGAACATCACGAGTGAGTCATCTAAAGACTACTGCAAGATAAGACACCTACGTGTGGATTTCTGGAACAAAAGTAGACTGTATGAGACCAAAAAGAATGAGCAGAGTCAAGAGACTGGAAGAAGGAAAGAATGTTATATTAGCTTTATGACTTAAGGGTATGTTTCTTTCTGTGGGATATTGGGCAGAATATATACATAGATCAAAGAGTCTCCCCATCTCTGGCTTTCTTAATGATGTGGTTCATCCCTGCCCCCTTAAAATATGTTTTTTATTTTGTTAAAAGTATGAATATTTAACTTGCTTGAAAATATTGGTTTCAAAAATAGTCATGTGTTATTCTTTATCCATGGTTGCTTTTAAAGTAGACTTAGTATGTTGATTACTTGATATTAATGAATAACAAAACTAATAGCAAAACTATTGGGAAATCCACATGCTCCAGGCAGACTCAATACACTGAAGTTCTTTATATAATAAAGACATTTACCTGCTTAATTTGTAGGTTTCAGAATATGCAATTCTCTTTTTTTTTTCCATTTTAACCACAAGTGGCTTAAATGTTGAAATCCAGGGTAGATAAATAGAATTTACTGGACTCAAAATCACATAAATTAAAATTTGATATGAGGCTGTTATGACCAGTTAGAGATTATACCATTAGAACCAGTTCAATCATAAAACCACAGCAGGCAGTCTTCTGATATGAAAAATCAGTGAAATGACCCAAGATCTACATCTTTTTGCTATTTCTCTTGGCAGTATTCTACAACAAATCTACAAAGATTTTTCGTAATGTCCAAACTTGAATGTTTCCTTTAATTTTTAATTATATAAGTCCTTTTATACCTCTATAATTCTTTATACAGCTCTCAAAGATTCTACTTCAGCCTTGACATTTGCACTTCCAAATATTTGTGGCTTCACAGCTCTCAAATATTCATCTTACAGCCAAAGTCTGCGTATTTGACTCTTATGATACAACCCCTGCCCCATAAATCATACTCAGAATGCCCAAATATATTGTTGTCTTTCTTTGAAATACTGGTTAGCTTCAAAGGGTTGCTTTCTGGAAGAGCTGTCATCAGCCCACACAGTTGTCACCCTTGAGTGCTCACCTTGTTGGAGAAAGAATCAGTAGGAAGCCTACAGAAAGAGAGCCAGAGAGAAGCAGAAAGAGACAAGCTTTGTATATTCATAGTTTCCACTTGGACATTTACTGTAAGCAGTAGAAGTGACAGCTAAGTGACAAAGTAAAAATGAACAAAGCAAACTTTCTAACTGACATGGTTTGCTCTTCCTCAGAATCCACAAAGCAGATAATCTATTAGATTACCTGATTACCTTCTGTGATAAAACGACTGGATCTGTGGGCAAGCTTGGAGCAGAAGATATCATTTACCTCAGCTTTAGCAAGGCTTTTTTAACAATCCCACAATATCCTTGTATCCAAGTTTGGACATTGCAGTCTGTATGGGTTAACCACCAGAGGGATAAAAAATAGTTGAATGATGGAGTTCAGAGGGTATTGATTAATGGAAAGCACCGAATACATGCAAGGGCAGGGCTGCTACACACAAAGATATAGACAGGGCAGATGACTGAGCCAAAAATGAACTGTAGGATGTTAAACAAGGATAAATATGTAGTCCTGTACCTGGGAAGAAAGAACCTCAGCAATGGCAGAAGCAGGCTGCACAGCAGTCCTGGTGGACATCAGCCAGTAACCTGTCTGGGCAGCAAAAATGGCGAGCAGTATCTTGGACTGCATTGGCAGAAGCATGGTCAGTAGACTGAGGGAAGTGATTACTGCCCTTTACTCAGCACTTGTAAGATCACATCAGGAATATTGTGTTCAGTTTTGGTCCTCACAGTACAAGAAAAATATCAACTGAGTTCAACAGATAGCAACCAAGATGGTTGCAAAATCAAGATAGCAACATCAGAAGATGACAGAAAGTTTAATCAGATGGCATCCATGGGCATGTGTACACCTACTTGATTGTAGTCCATAGAGCAGATGGTGCTAGACTGTTCTCAGAGATGCCTCGTGACAGGAGGAGAAGCAATGGACACATGCTCCTGTAGTGTTGAAGGCTAAGCACTTACTGAGCAGCATTAACAGCAGCATAGGCAGCACGTCAAAGGTGAGATTATCTCCTTTTAGCAGATATTTGTGAGGCCATATCTGGAGTATTGTCTCCAGCTTTGAGCTCAAAAACAGAAGAAAAAAGACTTACAAACTTGAGTGGGCAGAGGATCATCAAGAGGATTAACTATTTAAAGCACAGGATTTATGAGGAGAGGGTGAGAGGTAGGTTTGTTCAGATGGAACAGAAGGTTAAGAATGGTGGTGGGGTATCAAAACAATGTTTCTAATTACCTAAATCAGGGTTATGAAGAAATGAAGTCAGACTGTTCTCGGAGAGGTATAGTGAAAGGTCGAGAGGCAGTAGTTAAAAGTTGTATCAAGCAAAATTCTGATATGATATGACAAAAACTTGCCAGACTGAGCATGGTTAAGCACAGAACAATCACCCAGAGGGACTTGGAGATAAAAGTTTGACTAAACTATGTGTTAAAAAGCCTGATCTAGCTTTTGTTCTTTTGAGTAAAAGAATGGTCTCCAGAAGCCTCTATCAATCTAAAGCATGTTTCGATTCTTGCAATGAAATAATTAGCAGGTATGATGTATGAATAGCTATGTGCAGGCTGCAGAGTTTATTCACTGAGATGAAAACAGCAGCATACAATGTTTATTATGTTTCTTTCTGCTGACTAAAGGAGAAATACAAGGATAATAATAGAGAGCATATTAGAGGGTGAGGTGGCTTCATATAGGCATATGAGACTACAGAACACTGAAGAAAGAACTGGACAAAAACTATGGGATTTTACATTTTCAGTATAGTGAATCAAGACACAGTTCTACAACTTGTTAAAAAGAAGACAACTGCCACTTTATATCAGAAATATTCCCATTACTCATTACAGGAGATCTCAATAACACATGGGAGATACTAATGAAGAATAAATAGGTATCTTGGGAAGCAGTCAACAAGAATCTTGCTGAAATTGAAGTAAATTGCTTTTAAATTTGTAGTTCACACCAGCCACACAGCACTTCTGCACAGAGCCAACTAAAAATTAAAATTCCTGGCATCCATTCAAATACTCTGATTCTATCCATTCCACTGACAATGAGAAAACAGTGCTCCAAAAATTATTTATTGAAGATATTCCTAGAGAGCCCTGTGTCTGCAAAGTATCCAGGGAAAAGAAAGATACACTCTGCTTCTTTTCTGCATCTCTCATGTTTCAATATGGTAATGAAACAACGCCCTTTATTTCCTTCTGTCCTTAGCAAGGGATAAAGAAGGGGATGATGATGTGATGCATAGAATCATAGAATCTTCTGGCTGGAAAAGACCTTTGAGATCATTGAGTCCAACCACACCCATCAACCACTAAACCATGTCCCTCAAAAACTCACCTGCCTGTTTTTTAAACACTCCAGGGATGGTGACTCAACCACCTCCCTGGGCAGTCTGTTAGATTAGCAGGATACAAACAACTTCTGAGGCTTTGACAAGGTAAGGAGACATGAATATAAGTAGTCCGGCTGCCCTAGAGCACTCCCTGTTCCCACCCAGACTCACACGCTTGCTGAATCTGAGAGATTCAATAAAGGAAGGAGCAAAGATTCTTCAAGGCTTCCCATGATTTTTGGAAAGGAAGAGTTGATTGTTTCTTGTTCCTTAACTCTCTCCCTGATTCTTGTTCTCATTTAAGAAGATTTCTTTATGAATCCAACAATGATTCCAGTGCAATTAGTGCTTTGTCACATATTAACTTCTGCTGTCTTTAAAAGATGCTGTCAGCCTCACTAGATTCTTGGTTTTCAAGATAAGAAATATATATTTTTTCACTTCCTTTTCTCCTATCTTTTTTTTTTGTATCAGCCCAGAAGTTTAATAATTTGAATTTACAAGTCTGTCACAGGTAGCGAGTGGCCTTTAACACAAATTGAGATATCAACTTTAGGAAATAAAGAATGGCACATTCAAGAGAGTTGCCGAACACTATAAAATTCAAGGAAAAAGGACAGATTAACTGTTCAGAAGATGAAGGACTTCGTGATGTACCCATCATCATTCTTACTGAAGAAGTATAAGAATATTCTGGCTTTAGTGAATTACACAGTGTAGTTAGTGAACGTGTAAGAAGATGTCAAAGCTTCAACAAAAGTTAAAATTAAACACCAAACAATCTCAAACCCCATTTTTTGAGGATTTCTTCATTGTTTACATAAATACAGTACTCTGGAAACAACATCTGCAAACTAGGGAAAAAAACATACCTCAGTGGTGCTGCTGGAAGCTTCCGCTCCAACCATATTGGATTGTACCAGCTGTTGAAGAAGTTGTACTTGAGCAACATTAAGGAAGAAATCAAGGTTTGTTGTCACATTCACCTCCAAAGAATGACCACACACCAGAACTTCCTGTGGAGGAATTAGGGGAAAATACTAGATAACAGCTACTGGCGAAAAAAATTTAGCTTCTACGTAACTGTATTGTGAGTCTCCACTGTTGTCGATGCTTGAACATTGCATATAATTTTAATCAGTTCTTTTCAGGAGAAAGTGGGGTCTCAGAATTCTAGACAGGGATGCAGCTAATTCTTTCCTTTGCTTTCAAAAGCATAACTATTAATACAAAATTCGCAAGAAAACCATTTCATGTGTGAGGCCTTGTTTCCATGTCTTGGTAGTATCAAACAGTAGCTTGTCAGATTTTGGGTTTTTTTACTTCCTGGTAGTGACTACAATTCTCCTTTCCTTCCAAGAAAAGGATGCACTTTAAAAAAAACCCATAAAAACCAACATGATTTATAATGAAAACATGTATTGGAAATCCCTGATAACCAGCCTAATTGATTTCTCTTTTTTTTATTATAATTCAATAATTTCTATGGATCATGGCCACCCTCTAAGCCTTCCATTTCTATTTTACGTTAAATAGTTTTCCATCTGCCCTGCTTTACACAAAATCCAAAGCTGTGATTCTTTTTCTCTCCTTATCTATTATTTTCCAACAATGTACAGCTATTGCATGTTGCAATGTACACCTAATAGCCTTTACACTCCTGCATCACCTTTTTTCTTCCCAGGAGGCAGTTGTTATGAGAAATACTGCTTCTGAGCTGAGAAGAACTGTCCGATTTTCTCCTACCTAAAATATTTTAAGTTCTTGAGCTACAAATGAATACCAAAAAGGGGGTCAATACCTTTTGTTTGTAAAATTCTTCACCAACTAATCATTAACAAACTGCCCCACAGACTGGTAAAAGTGACTGTAAAATCGGGAATAACTTGAAGTATCCACAGTAACGGTTGGGGAGCAGATGCTTTGTGGAAATTTGCTAGAAAATCTGGATGAAAGAACTTGGCTCAACTTTCTTCTTAGAGATTGCATTTTCAGCCTTCTTTACGAGAAGCTTGTGAATACAATGTTTTGAGGTACTGCACTATAGCAGCTCTTAACACCTTTACATCACAAATCTTTTAAAAATATTGCTTGAAATCGTTAAAGGATTCCCATTTTCTGAATTGCAAATAGGCTTATCTACCTCTGGACAGGCTGCCTTTAATAATCAATACTATACACAAATTCTTCAACCAGAGAAGAACATTTCAGCTAGTGATGAGGATTTTTTTTTTTTTTTCAGTTGGAGATGTCTCCATTTGAAAACACATTGACTCTTAGAATGGTGGAACAGTAAAATATCAGGATTATCCACATATTAAAAGTCATGTTAATTCTGTTCACATTTAGTACTAACCTCTGGGTGTAAATTCTCTGCAGCATCAATTTTTGTAAAAATAATTGCGGGAGCTGCAGTTATTCGAACTGTGAAATCTGTTAAAATGGGAGTTAAAATTGCTCTCCTCTCCTGATGCCGCCTTATGCTAAGGAAAAAAAACACAAAACAAAAAAGAAAAGATTAAATCATGTTATAAATCATTGAGAGGCAAAACCTCAAATTCTTCTTTATATTCAGCATGTAGCACAAAACACTTCAATACCAGTTCGACATTTGATTGCTACCTCAATAAGCATTAAGTATCATCATTATAAATAATGTTCATTCCAATCCTAAAGGTAGACTTCTACTTTCATTTCACAGAAAAAGTATGCCTAATCATTTGACTCTTCAATCCATCCCTATGTAGACATGTCTGACATTTGACATTGCTTCTTGTATTGTTTAACAAACTCTACAAAATCATTTGAATAAAAGCCACAACTTCATTATTAGTATTTCTCTAATTCGCCCGATGCATAATGTTCGAATTCATGCATTAAAACTCTGCGTTGAAAAACTTCTGCACACAACAACATGAATGACACAAAAATCAATGACATAAAAAATAAACTAGCAAACCTTATGAAACTCTAGTGCTCGCATACTAAATTTGTAATTATTAATGCCCAATATGTTTAAAAATCCCTGAAAATGGAAGGATGCCAGTCTTCCCCCACTGCTTCTGCCACTGGTTGCTCTTAGTTGGTACCTTTTCATTTACATATCAACGTTTGCTTGCCAAGAACATTTGTGCCATTAAATGTAATTACCTTTGTTTTCCAACTGGGTGTTTACTTTTTTCCCCTTTAACGAAATACTAAGCCCAAAAGCACAACCTCGTTATAGCTGGATCCCTAAAAGCTTATGACAACACATTCCAAATAGCCAGAATCTTCTGGGTCAGGTCAAATAAACTATTGCCACAAAATGCTATCGGAGAGCCTCTGATCAGGGGAAAAAATGTAATGAGATCAAGATGGTGCTCAGCCCCTAGAAGAGGATACAGTTCAGCTTCCTCGGAGAACCCTCCATCAAGATATTTTTTGACAATCTTTTCATTTATCATCATTTATAGAAAAGTTACATACCTAAAGAACTCTAAAATTCATCAAAAAAGTTATTGGTTCAAGGTAAGCCTTCCTATGCTTACAAAACAGAAAATTACAAACTGTGAAAAAACACAAGCTGAAACTACACACTTAATTATGCAACTATCTATAACAATATGGAAGAAAAGACTGAAGCACACTGCCATACAGAAGAGGAGAACAGGTCTATGGAAGACTCAACAGATATACCTGCATGTTAGTTATCTTTATTCTTGCCATATCCAGTGACTATGACACAGCAGTTTAGACATCAGAATAAATTGCACATGTGAGCCAGATACATGAACTACTACTATCCATGTCAATGCCATTAAATAACGTGGTTCTATGCTTTTTATGCAAAAAACTCTTGACTGTATGTGGAATAAGTAATTAAATGTCTTGATTAAGAACAAGTATTGATACATATAAGTCTAGTGAAGGTAATGTATCTGAAATGGATTCTGTTGAAAAGCACACAATCTCAGGTGCTGATGTGTAGGCAAAGAGTTAGGCCAAAAAGAAAATAAATAGATATCATAACTTGACTGTAATTCAGACAGGTTGAAAAGATTCAAAATTCTTAGATGACAATTTACTGCTTGGACTATTTTGATTTTCATGCTTCAAATTCTACTAACAATTTGCTCGTGTCCTCAAAACATGTACAAAAGCATGGTGACGTATGAGGGAATATAAACTGTTAGATGTGGGTGTGGTGTCCTTACAGCTTTCACATGTAGGACAACAGTTACAGAAATTAACAGCAGATGCTACAGAGCACAGAGCCAGGATTCCCGAACACAAGTCTAAAACTTTTGCTTCAAATCACCTTAACAGACATGGCTGAGCAGGTTGCAGGCTACTCTAAGTAGTACACAGTACAGTTAAGAGAAAGTCAATCAGTGAGTGTGAGAAAACTACTGTCTTACATTTTGGTCAGTTGTAGTTCTGCTGGTCTGTAACAATGATTTTTAAAGAAAGATTAGTCTAATTAGATCCCAAAATTAGAAAGCAGACCTGTTAGTGGCTACTGTAAATCTTCAGCTAAGGAAAGGATCTTAGATTTTGCCAGTTCTACAACTGCTTCTCTCCTTGCTGTCACCTTAATTTTAAATTTAAACCACAGGTCTTTCTACCCAATTCCTATTTCTCCTTTACATTAGGATGAGAAAGAAATCCTTTGTTTTTTGACGAAAATAAAAAAGTTAAGTAGTAGAACAATACTATGAAAGAACACAGCTATGCATTAGAAGAACTCATCTTGAAGGGGCATAAAACTGCTAGTAGGTAAGATTTCAATATATGAAACAGATCTATAAAAGCAAGATATTTGTTGAACCCCAAATCCACAACTGGTTTTCTTCAATCATCGTTCAAATTATTTTTTAGCTCATACATATTCCCATTTCTTATTTTTCAAATGTCACTCTAGCAGATAATCAACGTGCTACATCTTATAGGACTTTTTTGGTAATACAGACTGATAGCTTATTTTTAAATTCTATTTTGAAATCATCCTTAAGTGGTATTTCCTGCCCTGCTCTATTTACTACTTTCTGCTTTCTAGGTAGTATTAGCAAAATAACTGTAAGTACAAACAGAAGGTAAACAGAGCACAGTAAGTAATGAAGAGGGAGGATATGAGACAGAGGACGAAAGGAACAAAGAAACAAATTCCACTTTGAATTATTAAGTCTTCCACACTGCACCTAAGTGCACCGATAACTTAACACAGGTGTACGCCATATGAGCTTATGAAAAAACTTGATTGTGAAGAGCGTAATGATGGCTCTATGTCTGCAGCACATTCATTCCATGGTTCATTTATGCATCTGTTATATATTTGTCTTAGAAAAAGAGGAAAAGTCAGTTCTTTTAGAGACGTTAAAGCAGTTGATTGTCTACACTTAAAAGTACAGTACATTTGAAAGATCATATGCTAATGCAAAACAACAGGCAGCAAAGCATTTGTGATAAGGCCTGGAGGTGCCTTTTACTCAGTACCGAATTTGTGCGATATATGCACTATAACATGAACTCTGGTCATGGACCACAGATACACCATGTAAAAGCACAGGACAAAAATGGATTCTCTGGTCAAATGCTTAAAGTTTAAGAAAAAACACACAAGCAGACAGGGAAGTAAAAGGGAACAACTAACAGTGCCATAGGTAATGTGGAAAGCTGAAAGCTGTCTTACACGTTTTTATATAACAATATAATAGAAATGAAATTTTTTTTAAGATTTGGAAGAGGACATTGCAATAACTCTGTGAATGTTCACAGGAAATGCCTTTATAACATATAGGTTAGCCAAGGAAAGAATAAGAAAGTGTTTCTTAGAAAATGAAATGCTGCAGCCGTGTAGCTGATACGATGAGATCTGATGAGCAGTGAGAGTAGATGTGCCAAAGCAAATGAAAGAAGACACATGGGAGGAAAGGGATAGACAGAGAAGTCTAGGAGTTCCTCAATGATGAACAAAAGTACACCATCTAGCTGTAAAGAAAGACTGCTGTCATATAATTACGCCTCAGTAAAGCTAATTCTAATCTTATTAAGAATGCCATGCAACATCTCTTTGCTATGGATTAATAAAGAAAATAACATACTCCATCTTATTGAGTAACTCTTTGTACAGTGTGACTACAAGCACGACTTCAGGTACAATAAACACAACAACTGAAATGCAGGTCTGAATACAAATGTACTGTGTCTTATTCCAGAAGATTCACAGGGAATGTCCCTACTTTCCTACACATGGACCCAGTGATCACTCTTTTGTGGTCTTTCTTGCTAGAACCTGGCAAGCTGCAATTCAGCTTTCTGAAAAAGCACAAAAAATCTGCAGGAAACCTTTCTGAGGATCCCCTTGCAAAGCAAGAGTAGTGTTTTGTTCAGTTTTGTACAACAGATCATTGGCTCCCTGACCTCCTCAATGAGAGTTGAAGAGAACTTTTCCAGATGGTGGTATGTCAAGGACAAAACTGTAACACAGTATATTGCCACACTCCATTCATTACACACAGAGACGTAATGCTTTTAAGCTCAATTATTATATTTTTTTTTTTAAACAGAGTTTATTCAGGCTGCAGGAAGTAGAAGGTGCTGCTTGGAGCTGTAGAAGGATTGCACAGGGACGGGGGCGAGGCCTCAAGAGAGGATATATTTCTTTACATCCTTCAGGGCTGTTGTTTTTTCCATTGAGAGGAGGGAGAGGAAGGAGGAGATCTGCAAGCTGAAAAAGCAGTTTTCAATCAAGAAAACTTCTTTTGGTTAAGTACTCCCAGCTCCCCACATGCTGTTAGGTAAAGGGAATAAATGTGGACAGTTTTCATTTGTAAATAACCCTATTAGAACTGTCTGACTGTTTCCAGTATTTTTTTTATATATTACACCATTAGGGAGCTTTTTGTAACATCTACATTGAAGTATAAACATTTCATAATGGGAAGAATTATTATCTCTGATACTAAGTAGTGCACATCATTGTGACGTTTTCTTCTGAGAGTGGGCATCCACCCTACCAGAAGGCTCCAGTTCCCCAATTTGTCTAGGGGATACCTGTGAAGGCACAGCAAGCACCACAGCAGCACTTCACAACAGCCACTCTTGAAGAATTTTACACCTTGAAAAATTTAACACAGTCTCAAAGCTTGCTTTCCAAATTACAATGTAAAAGTTTTTTTAAAAAATCAAACTCATGAGAGATTAAGTAGAATATTGAACTCCAGAAAAGTGGTGGAAAAATTGAAGGACTTACTTTCTGTGTAAATATTATAAAAATATGTAAACGATAAATTATGTCAAAAGCTTTCAAATATTTGTATGATATACATAGATCTTATATTTAGAATGATTTTGTTTTCAGAAGTTTTAAAACTTTTTAATTTATTCTAAAAAATACAGTAATGCTTTTAGAAATGGGAATAGAAAACATATAGCTAGTATCTATGCTGATGTCTTCTGTAAACTAACTGTATGAAATACATGGACATAGGTTGCATTCTATACTACACCACATAGCACCTCAGAATTAAAAAGGGGGAAAAGGATCTCAAAAAAGAATCTCAAAACACAGTGAACCTACTAAAGCAGAACACTGGGTCTAAACGGTAAGTAAAAACACACAGAAGTATATTAAAACCAAACACTGAAACGAACCCTAAAATAGCTCAGTAAAAATAATTCATTATGTTCCAGGTTAAACATGTCTAAGAAATGTAAAGAATTAAAAAAGAAAACAGTATCACAAACAGGTCAAAGAATAAGCTTCTGTGGTAGGTGGAGGAAATCTTAAGATAAACTTCACCCTGAAAACACTAAGGACCATGTAAAACACCATGCAGTCACCCTCTTGAAATATATCAGTGGACAGCAGACTTCAATGCAGGTTCTTCCAGTTCTCAGCACACCACTTCCACGATCATAAAATAAACCCAGATGCAGCAAAACTGACTGCCAACTAAAAAGTAAAAATGTGAACATACTGAAAAATAACTATAGTAAATATGTAAAATTTCAATCCAAAAGGACAAGAAAGCATCATACCAACTTTCTCTTTAAACACATCCAAGTTGGGTTCACTACAGTGCATGCCAGAAAGGAAAAGCTAATGTATTTAATTACAACTGATCTAAATTAAAATCCAAGTAGAGGATTCATTCAAAAGCAATTTCAAAACAAAAGTACTTATTTGTCAAATACATTCTAATAAAACTTTATTTTGGAAGTCTGCTGAGAAAAAGAAGAATGTACGAGCAGTTTTTTTTTTTAAAAAAAAAACAAACCTAAACAACTCAGATAATCTGTAATAGCTGCTTCCCTTATTATCTTAATAGCTTTTCAGGAATCCTACCAAATTTATAACCATAAAGTTCAGACCAAACTATGCTGGCAATATGACTTTAGTCACCAATGGGAAGGAAAAGAAAAGCCAGTTCCTCAGTGGCTGGTTTTGCTACATTAGCTTAACTTGCAAATTGGCCAGAAGTCCTTTGGAGACAGTATACTGTCATCTTATCTTTCAAGAAATGTCAGTGGCCCTGACACTGTTTTATGATAAAGAACTTCATGGGCAACTGGCCCAACATCAAGGTCCAACTTGAAAGTCATACACATTTTTACAAGGCTAAGAATTCAACAGAAAAATTATCTATGGAATTTTATCAGTTAAAATAACCCAAAATGTTAAAAGACAAGGTGATCTTATAAGTGAAGAACAGATACTATTTAAGTACTAAGTGTTTAAATTTTCATCTGTACACCCGTCATTCCTTGTGCTTTTATCATTACTTTGGTTAGACCAGCTTTTCCTGCCTCTCCTCTTCAACGATAAACTGGAATTTATTCTTGATCACATATTTTTCCTGCATTCACTCCTCCAGAGTCAGCTTATTTGTTCTCTTGGTCTTTCATCAATTCTTCACTTAGAAAGCTTAGTCTGAATGCCATCCTCGTATAGCTTTTTTTGCTACAGCTTGCCTCAATTTCAAAAAAAACTCCAGGAGTCCTCCTATCTCCCCTCTTTTTCTTAAAATTAAAGTACAATAATTCAAGTTTTGTCTTTCCTTATGATTCTGCCTGGTTTTCTGTATCACTCAATTCAGGTAAGAATCTTATCTTAGGAATGATAAAACTATGCTTGCATTTCATAAAAATTGGACTTGTTTTAAGTTAATTAGTTATCAAGGACTTTTAAAAGAAAATAAATAAATAGATAAATGCGTGGGCAAACAGGCATCCTCTAGCAGAAATGTCTAAATCGACAAAATGACTTTTGCAAGCTTGCTCGTGGCCATCAGACCTTATTGTTGTCACTTTGAAAAGAGAACTCTGACTGATACACAGCCTATAAAATTTTAGTTTTAAGCCATCTGTATGAATTTAAGTATACAAAGTATATAAAAACTAAAATAAAAATTTAGAATTTTCACAAACTACCATTTTAATGGCCTCTTTCATATTGGAAAACTTTATAGTACTACGGAAGTATATGCATGCTTTATCTTTCAGCCCTGTTTAACTCGATGGTAGAGCTTTCTGTGCACATATCGTACGATACACAGAAAGGGAGACTGAGTTGAAATATCTCATTTTCAAAATTCATCTGGTTTTAGTTACAGAAGTGCAAGAAACAATTTAGAACCAATAGGAAATGTTCTACTTTATCCTCCTCTAACTTAGAAATGTCTAAGCTGGTCTTACTCAAGCTTTGGAAAAACATAAACAAAAGAAGGTTTTTTTTTTAAAAAACAAACCAACCAAAAAAAAACCCAAAAATCCAAACCTTTTGTTGCTTGTAGAGCAAGAATCTGAAGTCTGAGTCTGAGCCCTGGAGTTATTTTTACGGACATACAGTAAGCCATTCAGAAAAGAACTTATAATGGAACCAAAGGCACAAAATAAGTAGACAATAACTACAGCATAACAATAACAGTAATAAGCATTTCAAATTAATATTCCAAAACTCCAAGGAAATATGGTTGTAATACAAAGCAAAAACAATACAGAATTATTTGATTCAGATACACTGTGAATGATATCTGCAATATTTGTGCTACGTAATTCTAGAAATGACTAAGTTAAAAAAAAAGGCTCCTACCTACTGGCCATGTTCCATTCAAGCGCTGGATTTTGAGAATTTCTTTCATTCTCTGTCAAAACTCCTTTTCCATTTTCCTTCTCTGGTTTCAGCTGATTCCAATGAGCAGTACCAATGTTTATAGATTGAAGATCTATTTGATATTGTCTGTCTTCAACCTCTGACCCAGGGTCTCGAAGTATTCCTAGATTAAGTGCTCTCCTGTAATGGCAAGGCGGGAGGAGACGGGAGGGGGGTGGGGGGAGGAAAAAAAAAATCAGCAACAAAGGCAAAAATCAGATATTCATGAAGAAACACATTTAGGAAAATTAAGGTATCAATTTTGCCATTCATGACTACATCTAAGCATTATTTTAAAACCTGACCTTCAGAAGTATACCAGCTGTCTCTTCCGTAGAGCACTGAATGTGAAATATGCAAATAAATATCTACCAAAATTCAGTCAGTTCCACCAGAGTCAATACAAGATCTATCCATTGTCTTCTACTCATTTTCACTCAGGCTTATATGAGCAGTCTTATGGGGAAGCAGGACTAACTCCTATCTAGTAGATAGACAAAGGATGTCACATTCAACTCCTCAAAATGAACAGCTACAAATTAGTATTACAAACAACTTTACTGTGAGACGACTTTCCACCATTCAAACTTATCACAGAAAAAAAATTAAAACTAACATTCCAAGATGATGGAAAAAAAGTCATTGTTTTAATGGATTTTCAGTACAGTGCTTTGATACTAAAATTCTTCTGACAACTGAGAAAAAATATTTTTGAATGAATCACAATACTTGTGGATTCTGCTAAATTCTATTACATTAGATTTTACGAAACATTTCAGTCTTGAGCTGAACTTGGGAAACAGTCACACCCAACTTCACCAAAATGTTCAAGAGCTATTGGACGAGCAGATGGTGCTGAGACCATTCAGATATACCCATGCGCAGCATCAGAGAAGCCTCCGATTGTCATTTGTCCTCTGCTAACAAGCACTAATAAATCTTCAAAAATTATCTTGCCCTTTCTACACTAGGAACAATATACCTTTAAGTGCAAGCTTATTTCATACTATAATAAAAATGCATCATTGAACTTAACGCTGTTTTTCAAAACAAGCAAGTAAACGGAACAACTTGATCTCAATTTTGTTTGCTTTGAGTCTATGATCATGTCAAATTGCAGTCTATATTGATTTCATACATCTGAGTAGAAGCTTAAGCTTCTTATTTGCATGTCATGCAATCTATCGATCCATTCTAGGTTGTTGTCTTATGCCAGAATTGTTATTCAGTATATAACTGCTGTCTCCACAGAGAACTTAATAATTCTTCAATTTGTTCATCATTAATGCTAACAATCTAAAAATACATCCAAAACATGATGCACACACTGCATTCAATCTCTAAGCATAGGTAATGAAACCTATAGGCACGTAGCCTATTTCAAAGTGCAGTCTCAATACTGCCCAAATCCAAGCACAGCTGAAACTGCTAATACCATTGTCATTGTCACCACCAGAGTATGCTAGCAATTAAGAAAAATAAGTAATTAATTATAGCATCAACAGAGGCTTGTGAATGACAGGAAAGCTGTTTTCATCAAGTAATTCCTGGTGAGGCAGTGTGATGGCACTGTTCAGTAGCCCTATAACTTCCTTAAAAGTTTAGCAGAAATATACTGAAAATCTGTTATGTCAGTAGTGGTATTTCAAAATTAAATGTGGTTTCTTACAGCTCAAGAATGTGTTTGTCAACTTTCCACATAGACAGATCTAACCACAACAACTGTGTCTTTTGCTGTCCTTTCTAGGCATTATTTAATCAATATGAATCCAGTTCTGCTGGGTTTTGTTCTGTTTTGTTTTTTTAAAAAAACACAGTAGATTACTGTATGACCCAATGTCTATTTAGACACTTTGTGTAATGCAAGTAAAGACTGGAACGTGTGTTTTGTGAGCTATTACTGAAAATAAAGCACAAACCCATGTATTCTATGAAATCTGCCCAAATATATAAAATACAGAATATGATACTAATTTCACCTGCATAGTGAATTCTTCTCTCCTGTACTTCACAGTAATGAAAATTTTTCATTTGTTCTTTTATGAGTAGCTTGAAAACTTGCACTAAGCTGCACCAAGCATTATATTTTTAGGCTCATTCAGCATAACCACAACCTTGTGAACCAAATTCCTAAAGCAAAATGTGGCCGTATGCACCAACCTGAAACTCCCCATTGTGACAATGGCTTTCTTTGCTTCAAAAATTTATTTATTTTAATACAGCCCACAAGGAAAACACTCTATGGCATGTATTTTTAGGTGCAGCAAAATATACAGTGGTACTATTCAGACACAAGGTACTAGTGCATTGCATTGGTGGTATAAAATTTGTCCATTGGATCTTTATTTGATTCAACTAATTTTGTGAAATCTTAAGGACTGGATGATGTTTGTACTGCTTTGGGATATCACAGCCTAATACTTTCATGCTGACACAAAAACTGCATTTTAATTCTGTTCCTACTATTTACAATCTCCAAAACACAATACAAAAACTCTTGCTCTGATCCTTTAGATAGACCTTGGAAATGAAAGCAAAAAACCTATGTTCCTATAGATTACCCATTGCAAGAAACACATACTTTACACATACGTATAAAATACTGGGATACCAAAGCCTTGATGTTTCAACTAAGCTGGTTCTTGCTACATGCCCCCCCAGTTTTATACAAGGATCAAAATATAGCCTTTCCCCAAATAAATTATATACATTCAGGCATTTACATAAACACTCATTTCTGGTTTTCCTTATCAAGTATTTCCCTAAATAAGCCCACAATTTATTAGTTATTCTCATCTTTTTAGGAAGTGTACAAGTTAAACGGCAGCAGAATCGGCCTAATTTTAAGCATACGTGCTATATACGAACTCTGCAGCCTCTTTGATTCTACAGTTTTCAAAATCCTTGTAGCAAATAAAATTAGAGAAACCAAGTAAGCCAAATTCATGACTTCTCTACCCCTAGCATAAACAGTTTTACCAGCTGAAATGTACTGTAGGGGTTATGATTTTAATTGCTTCCCCCTTCTGAAAACAACTTCACTATCCGATCAGAACCTTTGGCAGGTGGTGTAGAACACACCAGTTAGTCAATAATACAGTAAGACCATAAGCAACCAAAGATGACCATAAGCATGTAACAGGAAAAACAGCTTTAATGTTTTTCTTTTTAAAATTGATTTAGTCTGGGTCATGCTTTTTGTATATTTATATAAGGAATAGCTCATGTTGAAGCAGTTACTACATGCTGCTGAATAGGCATCATTCTGGGACCCACTGTAAAGATGTTAAATGTATTCACTCATAGCTCATCTGAGACCTACAAAAAGCTAAACAAGCCAGGAAAATGGGTTGGAAAAGCTATATATTATGTAATGATACAGGTAATTTTTGTTAGCATTTACTAGATCTCTGTGTGCACTGATTTCCCCTTCCAGGTACAGAGATGACAAACTCATCTATCTAAATTTCAGTTATTAAAGGTTTTGTCTTGTGATAAATTTATCCTATTCTAATTGTTAATGGAAATAGACAGCTAGGCTGGATCAATATATACCCTCTACTTTACAGGGGTAAAACCAGTGGCACCTTGTTGGATAAAACGCTGAGCAAGAGGATAATTTCCTCATATCCTTAACTTGTGGAGTCCCAGCCCAAATGTTGTCTCAAAGCCCAGACAACATTGAACTAGTGTAGAAATCAGTGATATTTGTCACTGACCTAATGCTCCTTAACTGCCTTTTTCACAATTCAATTCAATATACTTTCCTAACATTCTTGACAAGGCCATCAAATGTGTTATATCAAACAGGGGAAAACAAAACAATTGTTTCTTAGGGAAGCAATGGTCCACAACTCCATTTGGAGTGGGAAACTATAGATGTTAAGACGGGCACAGAAAAAAACTTGGTCAACTTAAGAGCATCTATGGTAACAGAGTTGGCCTTTGAAAATACTGACATTCTATTAGGAAAACCCCAGACAGGAAACAACTTTCCAAAGCAAGGCAACTATTATTTTTTCTTTTTTCCTTTTTTTTTCCCCTTAATGATATCAAGTAGTTGTCACAGGCAAAGGAGCTAACAGCTGAGCCACTGGGAGAAAACCAGAACTTCCCAATGTGACAGAACACATGTAGGTATGATCTTAAAATAGGATTAAAAGAAATCCTGTAGCATGACAGTTTATGATGGAAGACTAGGATTTGCCTAAGTTTGGAGAGATTAGAAAACATATTTGTGAGGAAGACCTAAAGCAGAAAGAGAAGCTCAGGAGAAAAAAAAGAGGGCACAAGAGTGGGCAAGAGGGAGAAGAAAGATGGGATCTGGGCACTAATGCTGAAATTAAAGAAAAGTAGCATTTAAAAAAATTCTATTACTGCAAGAAGAGAGAGGAGACTTCCTTAGGCAAGAGGGAAAGTCCTGACAAATCTCTAAAATTTTGTACATGATCCTGGGTTCGCATTCTGCCATACTAAGCGAGCTCTGTATCTTCCCCAAAGGGTAACATCAGCTTTGCTTCCCCACCCTGCCATCTGTCCATGGGAAGCTGGTTTAACAAACATAATGTTTTATGATTGCTAGGGTGCTGTAAACAGTTTATTTTAGTCTGGGTGAGTATAGCAGCCTCTCACATGCCGTCAGCGGTAAACTGCAGTTCTCTCTGTTTTTGTCTCTCTTCCCCAGGAATTATGCCACATATGACTGGCTTTGTTGGCAGCTGCTCCCTCTCTCCTCTCTAGCTCAGCCTTAGAAGAACTTAGCTACTGCCCCATTTCCACACTTGCTAGCAGTATACTCTGGACTGGATACCAGCAATTTTTTATTAAATACAAATACTCTTACAAACTGAGTACAGTAAGACTCCTTTGTTTAATGTTCTACTGATTAGCAAATGATATTACTTTGTTCCACGTCTTTACTTATGTCACTTTTCATTTTAACATTACATTTAATTTTTACAGGAACCTGTTTAAAAATAAAAACTACATTCCCCTCATTAGCTCTGGTGTTGTGCTCTGTACAGCCAGATACATCAGCATTATCTCCAAAGGTACTACAGGGTGGGTGTCCTGTAAGTCAAAGTGCTTAAGGTACGTGGGCTCATCTTCCTATACGGAAGACCCCTATAAAAAGAAAACATCAGTGCTAGCTCTGTAAGCAAAATAAAAATGACTGGCTGCTTCTAAAAATTCACATAGTGGATAAATAAATTATTTTACTAACACAAAGGAAGAAGTTATTAATTTAATTTTAACTGAATATGTTCTGTAGTCACCAACGGCCACAGTTCTAACTCCATAATGATTTGCAGTGTTTGTTAATAGAGATAAATCAACCTAGAGGTAGATGACTTGTGCAATTGGTATACTTAAAGTTATACAGTGCCTGAAGCACAAAAAAAAAATCATTCTGATTTGCATAAACTGCTTCAAACAATTGATATAATGAAGCAAAAGTACAACGGGATATTTTTCTGCATTATACACAAATGTTGGATAAATATCTGACTTGTTTTTCTTGGACACTGGTCCCTTCTTCGTTCTATATACCTGCAGAAGAATATCATGGTGAAGAGAGAAACTGGCATGAGTGTAAAAAAACCTAAAGAGGAGGATAACAGAACAAGGAGTTATAAAGATCTTCAGCTAACACAAGGATAAGTACATTGGTGGAATTACAGAACTTGGTACTTTCAAGTCATCAAAAAAAAAAAGATGATTCAACTATGGATTAGCACACACTAAGACATCATTCAAAATGTGAATGTCAAAGTGCCTGGTGGAAAAAAAAAAAGACAATTTGACGTATAGAACAAATCATCTACGCCCACACTCATTCAGAACAGATCATATAAAAGAGTACTAAGATTCAGTGGAGCGTCATTATGTGTCTTTTAGTCTCCTCAGTATCAGTCTGGAACACATAAAGACATACAGGTTTAGAAAATTCAGCCTTGAAAAGAGCTTGAAGTCTACTGATATTTCAAGACAATGACATTGTAGACACTTTACACACAGCACAGAATCTACCACTAGGAAAATCTCAGTTCTTGGCAAGCAGAAAATGACATTAACAGAAAGTATTCAACATCTTCAGCAAAGCCATCATGCTACTCTACCTACAACTGTTTCTCTTAAGTATTGCCATGCCTGGTATTAAAGTCACATTTGAAACAAATGTAGATGGGACAGAAACACAGACTTAACCTCTCTCTCTGCTTCTAGAATTCCCTTAACTAACCTTTTCTAAAATATATTACAGAAATATGCTATTTTCCTTTGATTAATACTTTTTAGCACAGCTGTTTCTTGCCAAGCTGAAGTAAACAGGACTTCTTGTACAATTACTTTGTAAGCTTTTCCTTAAAAATAGACAATGCAGACAAAAATTTCAGTTCTTAAACAAACTGCTCAAAGATTAATATTACTCTTCTTTTGGGTAACTCCTTTGTGTCCTTTACTTGACCAGTTTCATGAACTACAATTATTGAATCAACATATATTTACTTCCATTAAAAACCCTTTTTAAAAAGGCCTGATTTTCACTGAGCTATCATAACGTAAGAGAGATTTAGTTTTGAGTATGTAGAAGAAGAAATCTGGAGAACTGAATCCAATGATTTGTGCCTATTTCGCATGTGTGGCTGATACTCTTTCAAAAGTAATAGAAGATGCAGTCTCAGTTAGAGCTGGAGGTGACAAACCTAACTGGACGCATGGAAATGTAAAAGAGCTAAGTCTGCTAGGTCTTCACACGTTGTGCACAAGAGAGTTTGGGACTAGGGAGACTGCTTCGGCAGGCCTTCTTTGGGCTTGCATGACATGTTTCCCTCTCCACAAGGCTAGAACATGTCAAAGGAAAAATAGGCAAAGCAGATTTCATTCCTATGCTCTCTAAACTCACTTATTATGCAACTCCAAACAATAAAATTAACCTCATCAACAGTTAACTTGTGTATATTGTGTGCATACTTGTATATATTGTGTGCATAATGCCAAAATAATACCGTAAATATAATTAATTGCATAGAAAACATTTGCAGGTCATCTGATATCCAGTGCTATAAGAATGCACTATAAAAATAGATAAAAATTAACTGTTACAATTTTTTATCATGATACTGCTTAGGTATACTATTTATTTAACTACTTAAATATTTTTGTTTTGTAATCCAGTGGATACATACTCAGAGGAAAAAAATAAAAACACCCCCTTGCACCCATTAATTACAGTAGTGGTGCCCAACGGGTGCTACTGTAATTTGATATCCATTTAGGAAGGTCAGATTTTTGTGATCTGTACCACACCAAGGTCAGGATTGGTAGCAATGCACTGATTAGACAAAAGCTACAAAACACATGAAAGGAATCACAGCAGATCACACATCAAACGTTTTGGCCCTGTGTATCCTTCCTCTAGTCCTACGGGCAGGAAATGCTCTACATATCCTGTAAGGTGACCAGACATTTAAAAGTAGCTGCTTGTTCCAAAGGCTTTGGTACAGAGCAAAAAAAGAACCTGAAGAACATTTGCAGTGTCACTGACTTCTAGAGGTGGATCTGGAACACAGTATGAATGATCCTACGACGATAAGGTACGTCATGGGGCACTACAAAGAAATTTCAGTCCCTTAAAAAAAAGTGTAAAACAATGCTAAAATTTGCAGCTATGTATTTAGATGTCGTTGTTTAATTACTTTTGTAATTTTATTGTTTTAAATTCTCCAGCAAAAACAGCAGCATGAACAAGTCTGAACTCTTCAAGATCAATTTTTCATTTTTACATTGTTTAATATTCAGAGAGTTTCAGGCATCTCCTTATAGATTTGAAGCATTCACCAAAATTCAGGGAGCACAGGATAAACACACAGTTGACAGACTGTATAGATGGTAAGTACGCACAATTCCAAGGGAAGATCTGTATGATATTTTTGGATGCCAAATGTTTCTAGAAAAAGCAAGTGGAATAGAGTTTCTCTAAATAAAGTCAGTGAGGCAAGAGCTTATAAACTTTAAGTAGGTGGAGTGGAAATTTGGGGTGGGGGTTAGCAAAAAAGCTAAAATACAATATAACCCAAAGAATTTAATGCTTTTATTTCATAGTAGAAATAATTTTATTTCAAAAACTAATGCTTTTTGGCACTAAAAAGATCTTTGATATTTAATATTTAATGCATACTTGGTTTGCCACAAAGCTAAGCTAAATAATCTTGTGACCTTTCCATTGCCTTCATCCTGTATTTTACTTTGTTTTAGTTGATTCACCTAGTTTAGTGGCACGATACCTCAGTCTTTTCAGATGTTCTGTAAATTCACCTGGAAATACTGAGGTCCAGTTTCACTGAACAGAGTCTTCATATTTGATGCACAGAATGTCTTTAAATGGTACAGTACAATCCAGTAGAATGGTACAAGCTAGAAGTCATATTGTCCCCAGTGTGTTTGATAAGCTGACATAGGCCAGGATTTCTTTTCCCTGTTGTGTCAGTATATCGAACGCATACCAGGACATCAATCAAATTCTATACAAAGAAGTACAGAACCTTTGAAATAAATCAGTACCTTTTATGTTAAACAATGTGTACTAATATATATAGTGTATATTGTGATAGACAATGTTTAAAGCCTAGATAATACTACAAGAAACCACACTAAAACACTGAGACTTAAATTTCCAAGTCAATACACACATCTCCAGCTCTGATTAAATTAGTTTCTCAAGATGCCACTTGTATTTTCTTTTCTTTTCACAGAATCATTGTATTCATAATGGCAAGCTGGTAATACTTTTCAAGTAGTGTATATGATAGCATATGTTGATACTTAGCATCAAAAGTAAGATTCAATTTGCCTCAAAAATGTACCAAGCCAGGCTAGATAGAAAAACGGTCCTTCAATCCTGAACAGAGGGGCAAGCTCAGACTGCTGAAATGATCCTGTTGCAGCAAATAATGGAAAATGAAGAGATGTCAAGACAACTTTAGAAAAGGAATTAAAAAACACCTAAACATAAGAAAAAAGAAGTGACTGACGGATTGCCCAACTGAGCAGTTTATAAATTTGCTGTTGGAAACATGATTAGCTTGAGAAATCCAGAATTGCCTGAATGTTGAATTTTTTTAATGAGAAACAGAGTGGTTTTCATTCTTTTCCCACTTTCCTCTTAATTTACGTTGTAAATCAACTGGTTTCTCCAGATATTGATGCATATGTGAATACCAGTTTTCTTTGATAACTGCCACAGTATCCTTTTCAGATATGATCCATGTCTGCGTAATCACTGCATCTAATGTATTGTATTTTCAGGCAAGAAACTGGGTGTACTCCCACTCTTCCCAGTCCTTCCTCTTTTAAAAAGGTATTATACCTCCCTAAAATTAATTTTCCTGATAGTGCATCTTGCATCTTTGTACCTGTAAGTCTGAACTTCTTTTGTGATTTTAATACAATTTTACTTCTTTTCTTCAGCTATGTCCTATACAACCAATATGTCTTGAGTTCAGAGAGGTAAATGCAAAATCATCAGTGTCCACAAAGTATCAACATCATTTACAGTTTCCTGAGAGAATTACAGCTTTGAGTTCACATGCCTGTGGGCAGTAACTCTTGTTACACAGACAGAAGCTAACAAGCAGCTCAGATCTCAGTTACACAGAAAATGATTCTTCCACTTCCACACTTAGATCTTTCTAGAGAAAATTTAGTATCAACTGCATGCTGATAAGCATTTCCAGTTCACTTAGTGTAAAGCAGGCAAGGTCATTTTAACTCTTACAGGAATGAAAAGCTGAGAGTTGGACTAGATGACCTGTAAAGGTCCCTTCCAATCCAAAGCATTCTATGAGTCTATGAAAGGCATTTCTCCAAACTGGTGTTTTTCCTGTCTTATTTGGACAAAACAGTAGGACTTGAACAATCAAGGTGGTGTTATCGAAACACAAGACAATACGCAATTCATCTGGTAATTCTATCTTTACTTAGGGAATTCTTCATGAACATAATACAAAGTTCACTCAAACTTCTTTGTCTTGCATTATGCTTTATCAGATTTTTAGAAGTTTCTTGTCAACTGCGTGATAACCAGAAAAAGTATAGTCCCAAAATCTTTGAGCTTTCCAAAGATCTATTATAGGGTTATTTCCTCCCAAAAACCCCCTTTTGAACATCTATCTCTTCCATTATGAAAGTAAAATATCCTTGTGAACAAACTACTTCCCAGTCAGCACTTTCCAGTTTGTTTTTGCTCTGCGGGAGGACTGAAGCACTACAGCGTACTTAGATTGTGGAATTATGATATACTTTTTGACGGCATTTCACCAGTTCTTTCAGGGTCAAGTTTTTAGGCATATTACTACTCGAGACCTTTTCTCCTCTTTACCACATAATTTCTATTCTTTCTCAAAGTATGACTAACAATCACACCTAAAAGTCAAGCACATTCTCCTTAATTTACAACCTTTAGAGGAAGTTTTCAATAACAACTTTGCCAAAGGGTGTAAACTTCCACTGACAAATGCAGAAAAGTTCCTTAAAAGAAACAAAAGGCTAAAGCTATTGAGAATTATTTTGTACAACACTCAAAGGACTAACTTTTTTCCATACTTTCATTAATTAATATATAGATTCTTGTCTTAAACTCTGTAATAAAGCTATGACTATAAGACACATATTGAATCCCATTCTTAGTCAATTTTAAACCCACTAATTCCTCCATGTTATTAAATACCATTACTGCAGCTTAATTAGAAATAGTTATTTCAGATTGAAGTGACTGTAGCTTTTTGTTTCTTCTATAATGAAAAATAAATTGGTAGCTTCTGTTTTAAAAGCATACTACTGCTGAAACTTACTGTGATATCAATACATCAAATTTCTTGAAAATAAGCTTTTATACACGCCCCCACACTTCAAACAGTTTATTTATGTAAAGGTTTATTTAACATAATAAATGCTTTGAAAGGTTAAAACAAGAACAAACAAAACCTATCAGGAAACTGAGTTCAAAACTCATCTTTAGGAGAAAAATCTAAGAACTATAAAAATCTTTGAGAATCAGAGAGGGAAAGATCATGACAAAATCAAGAAGAGCCCAGACTCAAGAGGATTCTCATTTATCATAAACTGTTGCTAAGGTAGCTTTTGGCACAGGAGACAAGATACTCTTAGAAACCTACATCCTGCAACAGAAAGTCACAGAATACACCATTACTTTTGTAAACATTAAATATAAAGCCTTCACACTAAATTGGTTAAAGCCTACCATTCAGCATGTACACAAAGCTTGTCAGAGACTTTTTTTAATGGAGGTTTTAAGGAAGCTTAGAGGGTAACAACAAGAAAGAGCAATTCTCTACTTAAAATATCCCCAAGTATGCCCAACATTCACCATAAAGACATCTGATTCCAGTTTCAGGTAGTTCAGCCTATTCCTGGAACACAGAAATGGTGGTGGTTATGAAGAAAACTCATAATTTTATTTTCTGCCCGGAGTTAAAAGAAAAATTCAAGGACATTACAAGGATACAAACGCACACGCACAAATACCCAGCTTATTATACTTGCCTGTTTGGGAAACTGCAAATTCTATCATCTGTAGTTAGTGTGAGTCCAGTTTAGCAAATACGTTGCTCAAATTTTTTATGAGCTGCAACGTGTGAAGAACACTATATATATATATATATATATATATTTTAAATTAGTTGTAGAAAGCAACTTCTACAGCACTTGCAGTTACATAATATATCAGGCAGGGTTTTTTTACTATGCCAAGAACATGGAAAATCAACCATTGCAAGCTGTCTGAAGAACAAGGTATATCAAAAGAGAGTCTGAACCAACACATACCAGAGAATTACACTCTAAATTTTTCTTGAATATATATACACACACAGATGCACATCTAGCTTTAAATCAGGAAACAGAAAACTTTCAGATGTGTTTTTTGCAGCTGGATTTGCTAATCTGCAAGATTATTTAATATTATTCAATAGTTAAATAACTTGTTATCAGGAAGTGTTCAAAGCTGTTCTGCTCCTATCCTGCAAGTACAGGATATATCTATGTATAGATACTCCTACGTTCTATTTGTAATATCTCCACAACTGTTTATTTTTCATTCCTGGAGAACACACAATCAAGCCAGAAAAAGAGTATCTTTGATTTATGCCAATCACTGACATTGAACTCAATGGAGATGCCTGATACTATATCTGTATTTTATTACTCCCAACATGTACTTGTGTTAGTCACTGCCTTCTCACAGGAAAAAAAAAACCAAACCCTAACAACCGAAAGCATTAGAGGGCATGAAAAATGTTTTGGGACTGAAGAATGCTTGTGTTTGTGTCCTACAACTAATAAGCCCCATTAAAATATGAAACAGTTCTTAAAAAAAGAAAATACGATGGATTCATATATTTAAGGACAAAAAAAAGAGCTCTGAAATGCAACAAAACCACTGCATATAACTTTCATATCAGTTTTTTTGCTGCAGCAAAATCAGGTTTAATAGCAATAACGTGAGATAAAGCAGTGTGCACATTACAAGTTTAAATATAAGAAACACTAAACATGACTTCTGACAGTATTTAAGGTGGTAAGCACTAAGCTATGTTGGAAAATCTGTAAGGGAGAGGAACCATACTGACTTAAACAACATAATTTGAGTTGTTGAGCATAACAGTAACAGGGATATAATTTTTCCATGGGAGCTTTGAAACGTACTCCATTGAGAAATATTCTCAAATACCATGCAATCATTTCTGATAATCCTTTCTGTTAAATAATTGAAAACCAAAGTAGAAAAACTGAAAAACATTAAATGGAAAAGAAAGACATTGGCAAACGGGTTTGCAAAAGAAAAAAATCTTCTATCCAAAAAGTAGTTTAAGAACTGTGGTATGAATTTGTCATAGATAAAACCCTGTGAGGGATATCAGAGAATCCACAAATATTTATGGAATGAACCGCAATCCGTATAGAGAAGTTAATGAATGCCTCATTACAAATGGGATATGGTTTTCCCAGTTACAGAAGCACACAACTTGCATTATATTTAACTTGAGATCTGCTATAATTAAAAATGCTACAAAGAAAAAAGTCTGCTTTATATATTACTGGAAAGTACTTTTCAACAAACAATGCATTGGTTGAAACTAAATCTCATTGAAATGATATTTACGCACAAACAGTTAAGAAAAAAACCTGTACCAAATGATAACTTTTTAAAGGCATTCGTGAATTATTTTAGAAATTATTTAACACAGTCAAGACTTTTGGATGCTAATTTTCATTATACAATACAGAAGAGTGACCTTGATATGTGGACTCAAGACTCAGGAAAGGAAATCCAGGGACAGAACTCTAAGGAGTTTTTGTAAAATAAGTAACTGAACTTTACTGAACTAACTTGTACATGGGGACCACTCCAGCTCTTAAAAAGGCATTAATTCCTAAGGACCAACTAATTATTTAATCCTATATTAACAGAAACTCAAACACTTCTCAATCCCCCCAGTATTTTACAATAATAAAAATATACGGCAAAGCTACTTGGTTAGAAAGATTAAAGGCAGGTAACTTGAAAAAAGAAATGAAATGTAAAAAACTTCAATAATATTGCTCTATAACATAACACATGCAACACAACCCACATAAAACATAACTCTAGCTTTCAGGTTTCCTTTATTTTCCAGTTTTACAGCTTATCTGCCAAATTTTTCATTGCATTCAAGTTGCTCAGTATGTAAAACCGTGAACGGTATCCTCAGATTTTTTAGATGGTAATTAATGTGTTCTTTCTTTGTCTCTGTGCCTTTTTTTGTTTACCTTTTTAAATTGTTACGGTATGTATAATAATGTTAATACTGAGTCTGAAAATTTTATTAAAAGCCTTAGTTCACAACATCAGATTCTGTGCTGTGTTTCAAAAGCCTGAATCATTATTAAGCTGACCCAAGCCCAGGCTCCTGCAATGCTGCCTTTCTGCTAGGGCTAATACTTGTGTGCCTATCCAATAAATAAATAGGCTCAGGGCAATGACCTGACTGAAAAAACTGTCTGATGCCCTCAAAAGTTTCTGAGCTCTTTAGCTCGCTCCGGCAATACTCTATACACAAGTACAACCAGCGACACCACGGAGTTGTGAGGAGAAGCAGGTCTTAGACCAGTTCAAGTTTAGGTTTGCAGCCTTGGTGGGCACAAAACTCATTGCCTAAAGACAACTGTGGTTCAAGTAATGTTAAAAATCAACAGCGCATTCACCTCACTCTGGGCTGCCCCAGGAAGCCTAGGGCCATGCTAGACTCCTTCAGCCCCATCACTGGGCATGGTCTGTCTGCACATCACTTGCTTCAGTGGGAGGGTGAAAGACTTCTCTACTAAAAGAGCTCTTCAACTATCTGACAAGTTTTCAAGTTTTCTCTCCACTGTAGTAAATCAAGAATTAACCTGAACACTTAAAAGTTTGAAAAATATTTTCAAGAGGGAGGAAAGGCCTTTATTAGAGTCAGTGACCATAAACATACTACTTTCAAAACTGAAGTGGTATGAACGTTACATGCCAAGCTCCATACACACAACAAATATTAATTAACTGTGTTAACAGTACTTTAGACAGCAAGAAATATCAGAAGACCAAGGAAGCTCTGAGTTTAGACTGCTAGGTATCTTTAACTCAACCTTGATTTTGCAGAACATACAGTACTTAAGATCACCGACAGCTGAGAAACCTCTATATAGAACAAAGTGTAGCACACTGGCACGACGGCGAAAGCAATTCCCTTGTGGAAGTTTTACTTTACAATTACTTCTGACCTTAAGTTACTAAATAATGGCATCTTAATTAAACAGTCAAAGAAATAGAGTACATTCTACAATAAATTATATAAAATATGGTATTGAATACTTTGGATAATTCCTTTTTGAATAGATGCTTCTCTCATGCCTGTTCCCCAAGTTCACAGCTAAACTGCTTGACCTGAAAATTTCACCATCTGCTGAAACCACAGGCCAGTGCCAACTGAGTCTGAAAACCTATCCGCAGTTCAGTTCAAAATCACACACAGGTGTTAAGTGAGAGTGAGCTATAACTGAAAAACGAAACAACCACAACCACATTGTAAGCTCAAAAGCTTTACCACAAAAACTAACTGTAGTTGCCCTAAACACTAAAACTGAGATCTTGACTCAACTGCAATTCCTTCACTGCTTAGCAAATGGATTAGAGTGAGGCAAACATCGAAAACAAGGCTTGAATATGGAGCATGAAGTTATTATCATATTTGCCTGCTGAAGTGTGTGCAAGCTGGTCATAGCTAGAATGGCTTTGATCTGGAACTGGTATGCGACGGCGGGGAGACTACAAGGTGCCCAAGCTCACAGTGGTTCTCCTCACCACGCCTTTCCACTGGAGTCCCTCCCAAATACACAAGCAAGTTCCCGTGATTTTTCCAGGCCAAACTTGGAAGAAATTCAAGGTAACTATTTATGAAGATGCTCTATGAAATCTCTGACTGGCTCTAGAGCAGGACACTTGGGCTTAAACCCATCCCTGTGAATCTCCATAAAATCAATTTCATTCCCCCTAGTCATGAAAGGCTGGTATGCTGCTAGGCTAAAGAACACATCTGTGCAAATACCTCAGCCAAGTCAGAAGCTGTGAGCCCAATGGAAAAGGAAGAACTTTGCAGACAGAACGCACACTGAGTTCTCAAAACAAAAGTGAAAGTAACAATAAAACATTGAGGAGGGCCATTATGTCCAATACCAAAATATTTTTTGAGAGTTACTAGGAGACTTCAATAAATAACTTTAACATTTTTACAGATTTCAGTTTTGCTCTGTTTGAACAGACTGGTTATTCTTTTGAATTCCTTCTTTATTGACATTTACTTGATTTTTTTTTTGTCCTGACATATTTAATAAGATTTCCAAAAGAGCTGCCCTGATTAACAAAAAATGGATGCTTAAATGACACAAAAATGGCAGTGAACTTTGATAGGAATATTTCTATAAAGCATATTTCAATTTGTTTTCCATAAGGAAGTGCACAAAGAAACTAAAAATTACTTCAAAAATCAGATTAAAAACGCCAGTGCTACTAACTAAGATAGAAATTATAAAGCCCGGATGTGTTGATAACACAGTGATTAAACTGATTAATTAAAGTTAAAAATAAAGTTGTAGAAATGGTTTTCTTATTGTGAAATTTATTTTGATTATCTCATTATAAGGAAATGTATTTTTAAATACATGTATTTAGGTACATTCGTGATGTATTACGGCAGATTCCAGTAACATTCACAATTAAATAAATTTCAAGTAAAAATACGATACTTAAAACTGAACATTTTAAAAGTTGCATTCCAAATATAAATTTAGCTTTGAATAGCTTTTGATATTAGATAATTAACAAGCTACATTTCTGAAACCTACTGGGCGGTTCCAGCTGTTATTTTACAATTACTTTCCACTGAGGGTTTTAAATTAATAACTGCTGCAATAGCCTCAAACATGCCAATGTTAATTAGGAGTGGTGTTTCAATGTAATGCTATCCATATACATGAACATTTCACTGGGCCAAAGGTCTAAGCAGACTTTTTTTTTCCTCTCTACTAAAGATAGAAGAGGAGAGAAATGTAAAGCAGGAAAAGACTTTACTTCCAAGCCCTGTTCCAGAGAGAGATACAGGATTCTTACAGAAGATAGTTGCAAACTGAATTAAATGTATAGAAAGCCTTGTTAAACACCATCCTCCCCTCCTCCAATTCCCCCCCCCCCCCCGTATCTTGAGGAATAAATACATCCTGGTCTGAAATAAAAAAAATGAAAAAAAAAAGAAAATAAATTAGAGGAATAAGTTTAAAATAGTAATTTCTGCATTTTTTTTGCCTTAACATAGGAAGAAAAGAACTGAAAATGGTGTTAAAATGACCCTGTTTCACAACTTCTATACAATAAAAGAATTACCTTGCCGTGAAATACAATGACTTTTTTCCACCTATGTTATTTTTCTACATAACATTTCCTTTGCAGTTTTAAACATTTTTAAATTAAATAAAAACTGCAATAGAGTTTTTATGATGTACCATAGTTTTTGCTTTTTCTAATTCCCTATGGTACATATTCACATTTTAATAAGCTGCTCACACTTCCATGTATGCATACATTTTTCCCCTGATTATCCTTGTTTGCGTTTACTTAAAAGAAAAAAAAAGAGAAACTCAAGTCAATGTTAACTAATTCCTACCAAACAAGCTTCAACGAGGTATAAAAAAAAATTCAGTAAAATGGAAAAAAATTTAATGGAACCTTTATAAAATAATCAATTTTTAACAGGAAATAATTCATATTAGGTGCGTAGTCTGGGAAACAGTTATCTGAATACTAAACTTCGATGCAAAAAAAAAATCTTTTTAATTGTTAATTGGTTTGAAAAGGAAAACCTTTTTGTTCATACTGCAGTAATAGAAAATCCAGGGTTTTTGTAATAATAATTTAAAGGTATTTTTTAATATAAATATGTCAAACAGCAATTTAATATTAAACAAAAAAATATTTCTAAAGAGAAGATGCTTATAGATGTGGGTGCTGTTGAAATATTTTGAAAAGCATCTGATTTACCAAGCCACATTCAAAAGAAAAAACAGATTTCCACACAGATTGCTGGCTATGTATGTGCCTCCTGCATAAACTCCTTCCCTCATTCTTTCCTTCCACTCACTCCAGCACTATCAGCACAGACACACATAACTGTTCATTAGTCCTTTTTTTTAAACTGAAGGATTTTTGTTAACCAATTATAGGCACTATGTGATTAGTACAAGCATGTTCTACAGAAATATCCTTGAAATCAAAATAAATAACAGCTATTTTAAAAGTGTTTTGTTATGTGTAGAAGTTTGAGAGTTAAAAAACAGTAGAAAATAGTAAACTAGAAAAATGAAAAACACAGCAGATTAGATGCATTTACAATAAAAAAAAAAAGACTGGCATAGATAAAATTTTTAAGAAAAATACAAAATAATTTGCAGCTACTCCAGAATTAAACATGTAATTTTTTTGGGGGTGGTGGTGCTGTTTAAAGAATTTCCATTTACATTCACAAATTGAAAACAGTCTATGAACAGCTTTATGCTTTGATCTATGAAAGATCTACACATGAAAATGACCACTGAACATTCAGACCTGGACTATTAAGGTTTGATATATTACATGAATTGAAATCCTTGGATCTCAAAAATGATGAATACAGAGCGTGGACAATAATTAGTTTCTTTATTGGCCAAGTTGTGGAAAGCTTGTGATTCTGTTCACCTAAACTTCCAGAACTTGATAGCTGAGTAATATTTATTCTGGCTTAATAAGCAAGACCTTTTCACAACAACTTCCAGACAGCCTGCATTATCTGTGCTTTGTCAGCCATTTCATTTTTATATTAACTATACTTTACCTCAGAATATTTTCACTCTTATCTCTTCATGGATACTGCCTAAAATCCTCTTAATGTCTCATATCAGACGCTAAAAACAATCACATGGGGATGGATTGGCAATTCTCTATATAATGAAGCAGGAAATTTGCACGGTATTAGGTATAATGCCCTTATCACAATACAGAAGTAAAATTAAACATCATCTTGATTTCAGCTCTGTGGTGCTCCATATTTAAGCAGAGCCGTGCATCTATTTCCCCTTTATTTTTCAGAGAAACATAACTGCTGGGTCTTGTGATGAAGTTCTCAGCCATCTTCCTATTGATACTGCCTGGTTCTGGGGGTAGCTTAGCACAACAAGTGTTATTTGTTGTTACAAACCCCCAACACATACACTTCTTTTTAATTCAGGCTTTTTATGACATCTTTCCACTAACAAAGAGTGTTAAAGGATTCCAGCTATGTTCAGCTTAATTGCACTAAGCAACTGTTTGCATAAACAGGAAAATAATGTAACCTAAAGAAGTGACAAAATTATCTCACAGAACGTGAAATAATAGGGCAGAAAACTAGTTGATTACAGACATATTTTATTCGTTCCACCTCTTTAAAGCATTATAATTTATTCATGCTGATACTCTACATTAGACACTTTCATCAAAAGAGAAAGAAATAAAGAAGTTACAAAAGGGAAAACACATGAAGATGCATAAAGAAGAAAATGTGGCTTTTCAAGCTACCCTAGAAGCTGCTACTCTGCTGTAGCCATCTCCATCCCTGGAAAATGATCTTCTGGCCTGGTGCCCTTTGGATTGCTTAAAATCCATCAAAAGTCTGCTCTTTTGACAAGTGATTATCAAACAGGTTTAAACAATCTGCTAGGTTTGTTGGATGGAGAAAGACTTGAGCAACTCTATCTAAATTGCTTTGAGCAGGAGGCTGGACTAAATGAACTACAGAAGTCCTTTCCAACTAAAATTATTCCATGATTCTATGCTTCCTTTGGATTTTTGTAACAGAATCAGAAACATAACTGCTTTTAGTGCTTTCCCCATAAACACATATATTTTAAGTTTTTAAAGAAATGCTCACTGCTCACAGGAAATCTTAAGTTATGTTCTCCAAAGCTAACAAAGCATTTCTACAGACACCACAACTGCTAAAAGTCTTTGTGTAGCTGGCATACAGTTAAGTTTGTAATTACATTATGCTAACACTGTAGCAGAAGTGTACCTTTGATATTACAGACCAAAGAATGCATAGATATGAGAGTTTTACGAAGACTTTGAGGAAAAAAAACTTCAGTCGGAATTTTTGTCTTACTAGAACCAGTGAACCAAACAAGAGGGTGCCCAGGACTGAGAAATGCAGGTTTTTTGCCTCCGGAGAAATGCTTTTTTTCCCTGTAATTAAAGCATTTATAAAATTTCCCTTCGGTGAGATTTCTCTAACATTCACTAACAGGAAGCTGGCAGCCCGTGGCTTAGATGGGAGCACTCTGTGCTGGGTTAGGAATTGGCTGGATGACCGAGCCCAGAGAGTGGTGGTCAATGGTGTTTCATCCAGTTGGCGGCCGGTCACCAGTGGTGTCCCCCAGGGATCGGTATTGGGTCCAGTCCTGTTTAATATCTTTATTGATGATCTGGATGAGGGGATTGAGTCCATCATCAGCAAGTTTGCTGATGATACCAAGCTGGGAGGAAGGGTTGATCTGTTAGAGGGTAGGATGGCCCTACAGAGGGACCTGGACGGATTGGAGAGATGGGCTGATTCTAATGGGATGATGTTTAATAAGTCCAAATGTCGGGTACTTCATTTTGGACACAACAATCCCATGCAGAGCTATAGACTGGGGACAGAGTGGCTGGAGAGTAGTCAGGCAGAAAAGGACCTGGGAGTGCTGGTTGACAGGAAGCTCAACATGAGCCAGCAGTGTGCCCAGGTGGCCAAGGCGGCCAATGGCATTCTGGCCTGCATCAGGAATAGTGTAGTGAGCAGGACCAGAGATGTTATTGTCCCCCTGTACTCGGCACTGGTCAGGCCTCATCTTGAATATTGTGTCCAGTTCTGGGCCCCCCAGTTTGGGAAAGATGTTAGGATACTGGAATGTGTTCAGAGGAAGGCAACAAAGATGGTGAGGGGGCTGGAGCACAAGCCCTATGAGGAGCGACTGAGGGAGTTGGGGCTGTTTAGTCTGGAGAAGAGGAGGCTCAGGGGAGACCTCATTGCTCTCTACAACTACCTAAAAGGAGGTTGTAGTCGGGCAGGGATTGGTCTCTTCTCTCAGGTGACCAGTGGCAGAACTAGAGGGCATGGACTTAAGCTTCATCAGGGAAAGTTTAGGCTTGATGTGAGGAAAAAGTTCTTCACTGAAAGGATGATTGGCCATTGAAATGCGCTGCCCAGGGAGGTGGTGGAGTCGCCGACCCTGGAGGTGTTTAAGGGGAGACTGGATGAGGCACTGAGTGCCATGGTTTAGATGATGGGTTGGTGTTAGTGTTGGTGTTAGTGTAGGGTTATAGGTTGGACTTGATGATCTCAGAGGTCCTTTCCAACCTTGTAATACTGTGATACTGTGATACTGTAACAGGCTGACTTTCACTCCATCAGGGCATTAAAATGATTTCCATACCAAATGCTAGACCTTACTCTGTTTTGTCAAGTGTATTCAACCATTCATTTGGCTGTTCCAAAAGTTTTAACATACATAGCATCATCATAGAAACCAAGAAATGACCACATCATCTTGTTTTTCTGCAGCCTCCTGAGTTGTCTCCAAGCAGAAGGCAACACACTCAATCCCAAGTTTAATAGCATCAGGTAGTTAAAACCCATAAAAACGTGGTACTCTTCTTCACTGCTTAACAGAAACTTCATTTACTCTGTCTGACTCCTCCACAGTTTTAATTAATTGCTCTTCCCTCTCTCTAGCTAGGCTAGGCAGCTGCCTCACTTGCATACTGATTCAAAATCTCCTTATATTGTTCCCTGTCCCAAGGCCTTCTGGTCTGCAAGAGTTCTGCTTTACAGAACTGAGTTTCTTCAAGGGGACTTAAAATTCTTGTCGTATTTGTTGAAGACAAACACACCTTACCTGGTGTTTAAGAATTGGAAATTTATGAGAAACCATTAAAACAAATAAACTTCTAGGATTCAGTAAGGAAAATAAAAAAAAAACTGAAAAAGATAAATCATCCCTTACTGCGACCAGCTAAAACCATGTCACCGTGCTTCTTTCAGGAGCCCTCCCTATATTTACTGTTATGGTACATGCATCTTTGCTTACTATGTGCATTAATGGTCTAAACTAAAGCAGTCCATTTTCTACTGGAGGAAAAAGTTATTTTTAGACTAATTTTTACATGGTATAAAAAACTGAAGTTACTATGTTGGTACATTTCTTTCCAACTTCCAATAATCACCTGAAAAAATATTTGTGCATAAAATTTTGGGGCACGTGATTTTTTCAACATTCTATTTTCAGTTTAGCTCTCTCTCAAAGTTAAGCAAGTAAGATATTTTTCCTAAGACACAGATGGAGTTACTTCAGCTTACAGACCAGAAGTGGACCGATTTATTTAGTATGACCTGCAGCCATACCAGATTTACATTTCACACATTTGCATTCTATTAATGATATATGAGCACATCAGTTTTTCACATATGAATTTATGGGACAAATCAAAAAGATATTTGGAAATTCTATTCAGTCTTTGGCCATGGAAAAGTTTCTCAGCTTTTTCTAAAAGAATAGTTTTTAAATGAGAAGCAAAAATTCTTCTTTCTCATGAAACACTACAAAAGTGACATTAATTGCATGTGGTTGTAGTTTAGACCTAAACAGAAGACTGTTTAAACCAAAGTGACACCGCAAATCAAGTTTGTATCCCCACTCCAGAAACACTGTAAAGACAGTGGTTCAGACAATGATTTATTTTCCTCTATTCTATTAAAAGCAGCAGTGACAAATTAGAGGAGAAGAGAGGTTGGAAAAAGACAGAAGACAAGTTGGGATTATTAGAATCCTGTAGCAGCTAATTCTTCAGTTATCAACAGGCTGCTGTAATTTTTTTAGTCTTTTGAAGTGGATGCTGTACTACCTGTACCTCTGTTGATATTTACTAAGAAATCTTTCACCAAAATACATTAATTAAATATTGTGTGGGTTTGCTCATTTTACTACTTCATTTTTAAGTATTCTGTATGGCTCCAAAACACATTTTTAATACTAGTACCTTCCACCATGGGCAGGTTAAAACAATCAAACACTCTGTACATTAAAAAATCTCATATTTGGAGAAACAAATACTAACATCAGGCCTATGTGTCAAAAATAGTCCACTACTGGTTATTTTTCCTTTAATACAGACTGCGTCCCCTGACCTAACAATATAAAAACTTTGGTGTTATCTTACTTTCCTAAGAAAAACTGGTAAACAGTGAAATCAAATCCACTCACAGCTCCTCTGGTCTAACACCAATGCCTTGCTATCTTCAACCATGCTTCAATAACTACAGTATGTTCTCAATGATCAAAGAATATGTAATCAGAAAATGCATCTACTTTGACTGAAAACTGAAATCTTAATATTTTTAATTAAAAAAAATATTAATTTATATTGCTCAAAAGTGTTGAAGCTTGCTTAAAAAGATCAAAACAGTAACCCTCTTCCCGAAACCAAAAGACCACCCAGTACCAACTTCAATATAGTCCCGTAAAACTCTGCAAAGTAACTTGACACACCGCTCCAACCTATTTAAAAAATACTAAAGCTAGGATAATTGGATGATTAAAGGAACAAAGACAAGACCGAATCACATGACAGCTGCTGAGAAATTAGAAGAATGGTCACCAAAGCAGTCAGAGGAAATTACTGAAAATGGCAGACATTTCTCAGAAAAAGACACAGGAAGCATGACGTTGTGAGACTGGTCACAAAGCAGCCAGTAATGGTCAGATGAGAGATGCCTGTGGCCCAGGGTTTATTTCTACCTTACCCGTTCGGTGTCTTGATTCTAGAGGACAACTGGAGTATATCGTAACTGTATCAAAGTGTGAAAACCAAATAAACACTGCACAAACTAGTCTGGAACATTTCTGTATGTAAGAGCTAGAGATCCATAATCACAGAACCATAGAATCGCCCTGGAAAAGACCTTAGAGAGAGTCCAAGTGTACCTGTCCACTACTAAACCATCTCCCTGAGCAACTCATCCACCAGCCTTTTAAACACCTCCAGGGGTGGTGACTCAACCACTTCCTTGGGCAGCTGTGCCAGTGTCTGACTGCCCTTTCAGTGAAGAAATTTTTCCTGATGTCTAATCTGAACCTCCCCTGGTGCAACTTATGGCCATTTCCTCTCATCCTATCATTTGTCACTTGAGAGAAGAGATCAACACCCACCTCGCTACAACCTCCTTTCAGGTAGTTGTAGACAGTGATGAGATCTCCCCTCAGCCTCCTGTTCTCCAAGCTAAACAATCCCAGTTTCCTCAGCTGCTCCTTGTAGGACTTTTTCTCCAGACCTTTCACCAGCCTCGTTGCCCTTCTCTGGACACGCTCAAACACCTCAATGTCCTTCTTGGAGTGAGGGGCCCAGAAGTGAACACAGTACTCAAGATGCGGCCTCACCAGTGCCGAGTACAGGGGCACAATCACTTTCCTTGTCCTGCTGGCCATGCTGTTTCTGATACAAGACAAGATGCCATTAGTCTTCTTAATTGCCTGGGCATACTGCTGGCTCATATTCAGCTGGTTAGCAGCCAACACTCCCAGATCCTTCTCTTCCAGGCAGCTCTCCAGCCATTCTTCCCCAAGCCTATAACTCTGCACAGGGTTGTTTTGTCCCAAGTGTAGGACCCAGCACTTGGCCTTGTTAAACCTCATCCTATCGGTTTCAGCTCATTGATCCAGCCTGTTCAGATCCATCTGCTGAGCCTCCCTACCCTTAAGCAGATCAACAATTTCACCCAGTTTAGTGTGATCTGCAAACTTACTAAGGGTGCATTCAATCCCCTCACCCAGGTCATCCTAAAGATATTGAATAGGACTGGAACCAGCACTGAGCCCACTTGTAACCTGCCTCCAACTGGTTTTAACTCCATTTACGGTGACATTTTGGGTCTGGCCACCCAGCCAGTTTTTTAACCAGCAGAGGGTGTGCCTGTTCAGGCCTATGACAGACAGTTTCTCAAGCCGAATGCTGTGAGAAACGGTGTCAAAGGCTTTACCAAAGTCCAAGTAATAATACAACAGGGTATCAGAACCGTTAAGGAATTGAGTGACTGAAAAGCATGGAATTTCTGCATTTCTGGTAAAGCCACAGATGCAAAGATATCAGACTTAAAAACATAAATTGGCACAGCTTCATTGATTTTAAATGTTAATCAGATCCCTCTTGTTACTCACTGATTTGTTAACGTGCACACAAGGAACGCTGCACAGTTTCACTGAGTGATAGACACAACCTTATGGAAGCTGGAACTTGCAGACTCCATTTTACAACAGCAGATTTTTCTGATAAAGAAAGAAGAATGGAACCTAACCCTCAAAGGAGATACAAGATAGGATTCTCCTTGGACAGAGGTGGCAGAAGCAGGAAGAGCCCCTACAAATGTGGAAAAGATCTCTTCTGTCTGTAGGTACATAAAAACTTGGATCAGGCCCAGCCACCCAAAGCTGCTGGTGGTGCCAGGCTATAATATTTCTTCCATGAAAGCTCCACAATACAATGGATACAATGCTCATTAAAAACAAAAGCAAAACAACCAAAACTGACAATAACTAAACATACAAGCAAAAAGCTAATTTAAATATTTCCACATGGAAATATGAAGAAAAATATTCTTACAACTTTGAAGCGATCAGAAGAGAAACTGGAGATATTTCATGGTCTCCTAAAAATACTAGTCTTGATAAAAAGTAAAACTTGATGTCATTTTCTAGGCAGTAAATGTTTTACTGCTGGGAAAAGATTTTGATGTTTGTAATTTCTATTGAAAAGCACTACGGAGTAGTTAAAAATATTGCCACATCTGAACCACAGACCAATGGGAAGTATAAGACACTTGTTCATCTGTATTTCTGTGACTTTTCTCACTTGATATTATTTGCAACCATACTTTCATGTCTGGCAAGAGTGCCAACTCTACTAAGGATCATACATTACTTTTATCATGTTGATTACATATGTTCACCAGTTTTGCTGCCTATGCATGATTAGTGTGGTTTGCACATACTTAAGTGACACAATCCAGAGCATGACATTTTCACAGAAAATGTCCTTACTGGGAAAGAGCTCCTTAGAAGTTTGCGTTCCTTTCAGCTTTGATCTACATGACATCAAGAATCCTACAGTCTGCATATATGTTTACCATTTGTATCATAAGATCCATCTCCTTCACACTATATGGCTACTGAGCACTTTGGTAGTCACAAAAAATTTCCTTTTCTCTTATGTGAACTTAGTAGTAGCTGAATAAAAGAAAGCTTCTTAAGATGTTCTCATCTGTGGGCTTAAGCTTTGTAATGACGTTTAAATTCTGTTATTCATCAGTACTTCACAGAAGAACTTGATTTTCTAAACGGATTTGAAAGCCCACAAGTGAAGAAAATCAGAAAAACCTGGTTTTGAATATCAAAAGATCGTATGAGAAAAGTATTTTTACAGGCTGCACGTACCCGTTTTATTGATCAATTAACTTCTCCCAAAATGAGTTTTTTCATAGACCATACATGGAAACCCATCCCCCTCCCCCGACACTTACTGATAAATGTCTTTTCTGAGCACAGCTCTGCTAAGAGGGTTGTCAGCCTGAGGAGCCATAGAAACAGATCCAACCTTGAGAACCAAAGTGTCTTCTTTAACTGCTGGATTAGCTGTAGATAAGAGAAAATGTGTGTTTGATTAAAAGACACCCGCACACAGCAGAGACACTGAAAAATAATTTCTTAAAAAAATAATAAATAAGAACTCCAGCTAAGGATTCAGTTCTACTCAGAAGTAACAAGTTGCAAGAAAAAAACATAAAACTGCCACAAAATAGCACTGCTGTGGTACATGAAAGACAAAACTATTGTCATTTAAATTCCCCACAGAGTTTTATCACACAATTAAATCCTGGTCTGTGAATTCTCATTTTCTCTGATGCTTTTTTATTTCAAATTTATTTTTGTCCAAAATTATGTTGACCCCACAGATTTGTTTGTGCTCTGTCTGTTGCTCTAATAATAATCCGCTGAAAAAACAGCATGTAAAGCACTTTGAATCATACACCGTTTTTAGTATGAGTCTAGGTCCTTCAGACCTAAAATATTGCAGGATATTACAGTGTAACTATCCTAGCAGTATTTGGTATGGGTTGCAACACACATGAGAAGTTCAAACACAAGGAGTGAAACAAGAGAATCTGAAAACTCATGCATATACAAGGAAAAAGACGCAGTATTGGACAGTAAATTCCACATCAATAACAAAATTACTCCAAGAAAAAAATAATCTGCTTTCCACTTAATTTCCATAATATTCAAATTTCAGCCACATGTAGAAATTCTTAGCTTTAAAAGTATATTAGACTGAAAACCAAAACCCTGCCCATAATAAAATAGCATCACATTTCTTGGAGTAAAACTGTGAAGTTTCCTTACAGGAAAAGACCGAACATTGACTGCATCTCCTCCTTAGTGGATATAGACAACACAAAGCATTTAGATAAGATTCTGCTTAGAAGTTATAGTAACTAGTATGCTCCTTAGAACATGCAATGCAAGCTCAAAGGGTTCATCTGAAGTGAAATGGTTCGCTTCAACACCACTATGTTGAAGAAGGACAGAACGACATCACAACTGCTCCTATCTCCAAAGAAAGACTTTCATATATGACTTCTGAACCAGCAAAATTGATAAGCTTAAAAAATTACTTCTCCAGACTTTGGTGACTCATGTCTTTGGTGAATAAGACACCACCATGCTTTGTGGCTATATATAGCCATACGCATGTATTTAAACAGATATAAGAAATCACAGAATTGTCAGAAATTATAATACTATTTTTAGAAACAATTGTAGGAAATGCAGGCAGCACAGTGGTGACACAACTAAATCAGAACACAAGAGGATTACTTAAAAATATCTCACGTTAAAAAAGCGGTCAAATCCTTTATTCCCCAAAGCAGAACAAAACCATATACAGATGGTTTCATTGCCAGAACTAAGGTAGAAGAAAGTTAAGCTGACAAAATCCTGTTTGTGACTAAATCAGAAACCATATTTTGAACTTTTAGATCAAAAAATTGGTAACTCACTGTAGTCAGTATTAGCATTCCTGCCTCTGTACACCTAATGTGCTGGATTTTTTTTTCCCTGATATACAAATAAGAAAAAAGGAGTAAAGGTATTATATACTTCAGATTGTAATTGCAACTTAACTAGGTGGCAAATGATTATTCTGAGAAGTGGTTCTTAATAGATTAAGCTAAGAAATCTAATTTGTCTCTGACACTTAGCAAAGCAAAATAAACACAAGACTACTCATCAGGGCCTCCTAATACGTAAGCGCATCAGGAATTTTTCAAGGCTGGGCACGGTTCTTTTGTGTACAGCTTCCTGTAGGGTCAAGGAATTACATCACTCTTAAAACAGAAATAATTACAGGCATTAATATTTTCAGCTGGTTTCTAATTAGTAGTAATCTGAGTCATGACTTTGGATGATGAATTCTCATCTCCACTCACTGATTCATGAACACACGTGACCAGCTTTCAAAATTTGGGAATAATGTAGTAAGTAATGACAATCACAATAAATATTTAACAAAATATTTAACAAAATCTATGCTATACAAGATAAGCACAATCTAGGAAAACCTTACAGACTCCAGTGTAATAATGCTGTTCACAATCTTACTTGGTTTTATCCACTCATCTCAGTCTTCTTTCTGGGTCTTTAATACCTACTCATAAGGCTTTTTCTCCAGCACTTGATTAACATTTGTGGTGCTTTTCAGCACCCTCAACAGTTTTATCAATTACCACGTTTATAACAGAAAGCAAATTGGACATGATACTCCATCATCTGCTATAAGCAGAAGTACAGCTATTACCCTTATTTCTTTCACTGAGTCCACTGTGACCCTTAAGCTGCTTTCAACCACTTTTTCCCAGGACAGTCTATCCAGTCTTAAAGATATAGTTTGCACAACTTTTTTCCTTGATATAGAACTTTAGCTTTAGAAGATTACACTGCTTGAGATACATGGCCATTTTTAATTCATGTAACATTTCCACAGATATCATATTGCGATGTATCTTAATTAAAATACCATGAGACACAACGGCAAACCACTTATGAAAGCCTAAGCATATCAAATCTTTGCAAACATCAAATTAGAATTGTAGCCATAATGAAGAATGGAAATCAGATGTGTTTAACAAGACTAATTTTTCCATAAAATTGTATTTATTATCACAGTATGATAGTATCACAAGGTTGGAAAGGACCTCTGAGATCATCAAGTCCAACCTATAACCCTACACTAACACCAACACTAACACCAACCCATCATCTAAACCATGGCACTCAGTGCCTCATCCAGTCTCCCCTTAAACACCTCCAGGGTCGGCGACTCCACCACCTCCCTGGGCAGCGCATTTCAATGACCAATCATCCTTTCAGTGAAGAACTTTTTCCTCACATCAAGCCTAAACTTTCCCTGATGAAGCTTAAGTCCATGCCCTCTAGTTCTGCCACTGGTCACCTGAGAGAAGAGACCAATCCCTGCTCGACTACAACCTCCTTTTAGGTAGTTGTAGAGAGCAATGAGGTCTCCCCTGAGCCTCCTCTTCTCCAGACTAAACAGCCCCAACTCCCTCAGTCGCTCCTCATAGGGCTTGTGATCCAGCCCCCTCACCATCTTTGTTGCCTTCCTCTGAACACATTCCAGTATCCTAACATCTTTCCCAAACTGGGGGGCCCAGAACTGGACACAATATTCAAGATGAGGCCTGACCAGTGCCGAGTACAGGGGGACGATAACATCTCTGGTCCTGCTTACTACACTATTCCTGATGCAGGCCAGAATGCCATTGGCCGCCTTGGCCACCTGGGCACACTGCTGGCTCATGTTGAGCTTCCTGTCAACCAGCACTCCCAGGTCCTTTTCTGCCTGACTACTCTCCAGCCACTCTGTCCCCAGTCTATAGCTCTGCATGGGACTGTTGTGTCCAAAATGAAGTACCCGACATTTGGACTTATTAAACATCATCCCATTAGAATCAGCCCATCTCTCCAATCTGTCCAGGTCCCTCTGTAGGGCCATCCTACCCTCTAACAGATCAACCCTTCCTCCCAGCTTGGTATCATCTGCAAACTTGCTGATGATGGACTCAATCCCCTCATCCAGATCATCAATAAAGATATTAAACAGGACGGGACCCAACACCGATCCCTGGGGGACACCACTGGTGACCGGTCGCCAACTGGATGAGACACCATTGACCAACACTCTCTGGGCTCGGCCATCCAGCCAATTCCTAACCCAGCACAGAGTGCTCCCATCTAAGCCACAGGCTGCCAGCTTCCCTGGGAGTCTATTGTGGGAGACAGTGTCAAAGGCCTTGCTAAAGTCCAGCTATACCACATCCACAGCCTTCATTACCATGAAACATATGTAATTCTTTATTAACCGAACCCTGTAATACACTTTTTTCCTTTACATCCTCTGATGGAGAGTAATAAAATTACCTGTCTTAACTTTATTTTAACATCACACTATTGATTTTACTAGGTAAGCCTTCAGCTGTCTAAAACCTGCTCTTCCGAGGTGTGTTAAAAATTACCCTCAGAAGACTGAAGATCTCTGAGCGCAAGCTTCTCAGTCTGACTGATTTGAAAGCATTTAACAGTAAGCAAGGAGGATATAACAGACCATGTGTTATGACAGACTTCAAAGTAGGGAGTCATGCTCATGTGACAAGAATATATCACTTCTACAAATGCAAGACAAGTTTATTCATTATGCCGCCTTTTCTTTTTCATTATTAACAAATTTATCATGTCCTTTCTAGTGATTCCTGATATTTTGCTCCTAGTACACCTTAAAAAAAGTTCCTCTTGTCCTCAAAGCAGCCAGATGTAGATTTTCCCTGGGTCCACTTATCATTTTTCTAATTTACAATTTTTATTTATAGTGTTATGCTATGCACTATTTCCTATTTCTTCCTTCTATTTATTAAATATTGCTTTTCCTTACTTCATTGCGAAGTAAGCAAGGGATGCTTACTTAGTAATCTAAGAGCATGACCAGAACATGAAACACCATTTGATGTATTAACAAATAAAACTTTGAAGGAAATCATCATTGCTTATAGGCTGGGATAGAATGCTGCCCTCGAGTCCATCGCAAAAATAATGTTCTTCTGGTGCTGCTGAAAAACCCACGAAACTAAATTGTTACAAAATTGTGTGGGTGTATTGATGTTTGTGCGTATGTAAATTCCTCAGGAGAAAAATTATAATTTTGATTATTTCATAGCGTTTGCGTACCACAGTTCATAGTGCAAGTTTGGTTTTGCACTGCACGAATAAAGAACAGATTTGCTATTTTTTAACTCTATATGTGAAGTCACAATTTCTATTTTTTTGCAGGGAGGACAGTTTTAGTAGGTGTCACTAGGTACAAGGTATGAGCAGAAGATGATTTACTAGAAGAGGAACGAAGGTCATTGGTTTTCTACTGTTACTGCAGTGATCACAACTTGAAACACACATCTTATTGGGTTAAAAATCAGCAATAAATGATGGATGAAGTCTTATATCTCCACAATATATAACACTTTTCTGACCTAGCACACCAGTAATATGGGTCATATTCAACTCTTACTCTTCACTATTGTTTCTAATTGCTATTGTTCTTGAAGACAATGAGCAGTAGAAGAGAGAAGCAATTTATTTTACATTCAAACAGACAACAGTTTGGGAAACGTGGCGTGAAAGAAGAAATGAGAGGAGAACGGTGCTGATTCTCATAGTGATGATATTTCAGAATTTTCCAGTGGAAGGGGCTAGCTGGCTTTCTTATTAATTTAGTAAAGCTCATCTTTATCATTATTCTTTAAAAGTATGCGTAGTTTTTCGTCCTACATCCATATTTAATCATGTCAAATCTGTTCTTTGCATGCATTTTCAAACAAGGAATAGCAGCAAGACAAAGACCTTTTTAATGAAGGATACAGCTACAGAGCTAAAAACTCATACTTTTAAAAAGAGATTTCCTTGATAGCATGCCCTAGAACTCCCTCCCAACAAGAATCATAATTCTTTCTTGCCATCACAGCCTGTCTAATTTTATCTTCCTGTGTTTTCAGAATTCCCAGTTGGAAAATTATAGAGGATGCTGGCAAAAAAATGATCTATGTAAATACTCACTGTCTGCACTTCTTGCAATTCTGTTACGAGAAACATTTAAAGACTATACTCTCAGGATTATATTGTGTGCTATCGTATATAATGGTAAAAATACCCTCATACCTATAGGACTTAAGTAAATACTTCATGATACCAGTAAAACAATTTTTTTCTTTTTTGTTTTAAATCTCTGAAAGAATCGTTGGTAATGGAAGTGATCACATTCCCACTAGCTGTTACAAAGTGTAATTTTGACGTCAGTATCTACTCATTTATATACAAGATTGTAATAAGGATGAAAATATATTTTATGTATGAAGGTAAAACAATTTCTTACAGAAAAAAATATACTTCATAGATCAAATGGCTACTTACTGTTGTTTGAAAGAATGCTACCCACACCTCTGTAAACACCCAGAATCTCTTAAATAAGGGAGTCTGAATAGCTTCAACTAAGATTACTAAATAAACTATACCATCTGTTTGGCATCAGTCACAAGGTAAATTTGAATAACTTCCTTCAACCTGTATTCTGAATCTACCTGCTTCACTACTGCATAGTTTTCTAGGTGCCAATTTCCACAAGAGCTAAGGCTCCCTCCTTAACCTCCACTACTGGAAAAGGTGCCTATAGAAGACTGAACTGGTATCAGTGTAGCAAGAGCTGACACCACTGGATTAAGTTCTTGACTATTTTTTTAAATAATCACATTTTAAATGCAAACCCTTTAGGTCCTGGGAAAGCAAAGATCAATTAAATTACTAAAAAAAGCTTTCCAGCAAATCTGCAGAGAAGCACAAATATTAGATGTTTCCTAACTCTGACATTTAAACCTGAAGGCCCTAGCAATGGTCAGCAATATAACTAAGTTATATTATTTGTTTAGAATACTGAACAGCAAAAAATGTCTAAGACAACACCGTACCTTCTGCAGTATGACGATCTTCCTCATTTTTGGGAAAGAACACTCTTATTACACCAGTGTTGATATAAATCAGAGGCAAGTTGCGGGAAGTTAGAGCATGAGTCCTCATAGGTTGGCCTGGCGATTTTCTTTTTTCCTTTTGACTCTTTGGCAACCTGGCTTGAAAAATGCTTGCAATTGCATTAAGCAAAGGAAAACAGAGGACCACATCAAAGGCCTGAGCAGAGAGAAGGATCTCATGAAGAAAGTGAGGAGAACCATCGCTGTGACCTTCTGATAGCTTATGGAAGGTTCTTCGCTCATTTCTTGATATGAGTTTATGCCGGACATTTTTTGTCACAGCTTTGGTATAAGTGAGAGAAAGAAATCCGTGTTGTTGGTGTGAGCCATCCAAAAGTTTTGCAGTTGTCTGTTTCAAGGAAGAAAGAACAAATGAACTGCTGCAAAAATGCTCACATAAAAGATCCATCAATTACCATATTCTCTGTTAGTTAGGATGTTTAGGATTCTATATTATCTAATAGATTTCCACTACTCTGAATAATAAAAAAGAACTTTCATTTTTTTGAATGGACAATGGCATTTTTTTGAATGGCATGTCCATACTTCACTGTATTGCGTCAGCTAAAACTATGAATCATTGAACAATTTTTTCTTTTCTGATTTTTTGTTGTGTGAAATTCAAATCCAATCAGCCAAAAAAACCCCATCTAAGTAAGAGCCTAAATTTACCAAATTTTCTCATAATTTTTCACAGTTATGTTTTAATTTCTCCTTCATTTTAGACATTTTAGAAGTAGACCTTGCTGCCTTGCACTGTTCTTTCTGTACTTGCAAACACTATAGGTTTTAAAACAATGCTTGGGTGCTGAGGTAGCCTCACTCCATCTAAACATGGGTGTAAAAACCACCCCATAGTCAACTAAATACTCTTAAGAATTTAGCTGATTTTGCCCTCATCCGCTCCAAATATTTAAAGAGAACAGCTGTACCATGTGCTAAAGCACAACACTTAAAGATACACTCAAGAAATTGCAGATTCCTTCACTTAGGACAGATTTCCTAGCTAAAGATGACAATTAGATGCTTAGTTCCCAGACGTATAGTACAGTTTCCATATTACCTTTGGAAGCCTTTCAGTCATACGTTGTTAGTAACCAGGAAAATAATTATGTTAATAGTGTAATAAACATTTTAGAATTATATGATCGTTTAAATATTAGCTTTAATTACGTGAGCACAAATGAAAGCAACTATGTTTTGCAATTAGTAGCTTCTTTCAGCATCAAATTTGATTACAATCTAATGTAACTTAAACCTTGTTAACAGAAGACCATTTCTTTCTTAAACAGAACACATAGCTTAAATGCCGAAAAACTGGAGCTTCTATGATTAAGTGAATTAAAACAAATCAGTAAGTTAATTTCCAATAAGAATTGAAAAAACAGAATAAAAGTATTAGCAATCAATATTCATGAAGAAAATAAATCAAATCACACAGAACTTCCACTAAAATAAAGATGCTACACACTTATACATTTGTGAAGATAAAGAGCCCAATGTCAGAACATACAAAGTCTTTCAAAGATAAACAGGCAAGAAAAAAGGGCTTAACTATCTTGCACTCAGATATTCCAAATCAGCAAGTAATATTTGAAGCATTCAAAAAAAAAGACTCAGCTACAAAATTTTTAATTGTTGCATTATTGTAAGAAGTAGTTTTAAAAAGTACTTAAATTCCTAAGTAGGTATCAGAATTAAAAGAACAAAATGCAACATTCAGTACTAGCTTTTACAAATATGGTCTCCAAACACTACTGTATATGTTAACTTTTAAAACAGATGAATCTCATTGACTTCAGTGGTTTGCTGTTATGCACCAGGTCATGAACAATAAATGCTCTTCCCATATATACTAAGAAGTGACTGACAGCTGTCACTAAAGGACCACAGGGAATTAATACAATTAATATAATCAACATAAGCAATAAATACATTCAGTAAAAAATAAATTAGATTACAAACTAAAACCATCTGAGTTTTCTGTTGTTTTTTTTGTTATTTTTTTTTTTAACCCCAACTGACACTTATTAGTGGAAGTTCTGTAGTAAAAACTTCATAAAAGATTCTTACAGAGGGAAAGAAGCCAGAGAAATTACTGAAGGGGTCCTGCTTGCTGATGGGTCGAACCAACAAGGTACGTCTGTTCAGCTTGTCAGTACAGGAAAGGAACACTCCTCCACATTGCCCCAGAGACCAAGAATCTTCCTCAAGGCTTGAGGCAATGAACGAGGCATGGAATAGTGGAAGACAAAAGCAAAAATAAAAACTTTGCAATAAGCAAAAAAAAAAATTACATTAAACTTGCACATTTCTATCACCGCAAGATAAAGCCTATGCCATACGTTTTTCTAAAAAGCTGAAATTCAATCAGATCAAGCAAAAAATTGGTAAAAAAAACCCCGAACTTTGTAAAAATCTGTGAAAGGACAACCTATTGCAAGAGGTCAAGAAACATGAGAATAATCTTGCATACAGGACTCACCCCAGATTTTCAGCAGAGAGCTTTAGTAGAATATTGAGGAGAATGACTATAAGAACTAAGAAACTATGAATAAAAAGCTGTACTCATAGATATCACAAAATCATAGTATTACTTAGATAAAAATGAGCCGTTAAGAATTAAAATGTACTTTCCATTATAGTTCTTGTAATCATTCTTTTTAACATGTATAAGAACAAAGAAAAATATGTTGTTTAAAAGATATTCAGGTAAGCACCTTAGTTTACAAAAGAAATCTCACCAAAAGCTTTTCTCTGAATTGTAGAAACATTCCTTCAATAAGTCCTGACTCCCAGTCTCCCCCTGGCCTGGAAGACAGAATGTTCACCTTATCTATTCTCTGCTTTTGGTTTTAGTCCACAGAGATTTAAAGATATAAAAAAGTACCCTGAAGAGACTATGAAATATAAATTAGAATATTAACAATTTTGTCAAGTGGAGTGTTTTGGGTTTTCTGTTGGTTGGGGGACTTTGGGGATTTTTTGGTGCTTTTTTGTTGTTTATGTTTTTTTAAAAGCATCAATATAACTCCAGCAAACAAGAACACACAGTCGGAAACATTTCTGATGGAGCACTAGGCTCCTGAGAGTGAGGTACCTTCTTTTTTCAAGCTTTCCATTGAATCTGTGGACAAAGAAGCTTGTTAAGAGCACCTAGCTGCAGGGATTCCAAAGCGTTTTAAAGCATCATGACTTGATTTAAAAAAAAGAATAAAAAAAACAAGGTAAAAATTTTGATAACCAAACATTACAATATGTATAAACAATAACTGCACTTGTAATATAGGCAAAAAAAACAGTAATTACAATTTTTTTTTTTAGATAGCTATCAGAGAAAAAGTCTTAGAAATGTTGGTAACTTCATTAAGTTGATAGTAAATCTCCTTCCTATTGTACACTGGGAACAAAAAGTATCCAATACAACTTTGCAGACCTTGATTCCTAAGTCAAAAAGATTTTAGTCATTTTAGTGCCAAAAACTGCTCTGAAGATTTTAACTATTTTTTACCTCTCATGGAGTAACATAACAATTATATTTTCTCTTCTGTCTCCTATAATGGAATCCCTTGATCTGTTCAGAAATACTAACCTGGCTGACCAAAGACTACATAGGCTGTCTCTTATCTTGTCAAGACCACTGTGTCCATGGCCAATACAAGCTAGAACGTGGCACACGCAATCTCTCTACAGAACCATGCATCTGGGTGCCACAGGAAAGCAGTCACATGGTGCTACCAACAGGTCAACTAACAAGACTTGCTAAATTGCAAGACATAGGGTAGACCTAACTACCTACTCTAGATGTACATAATATTGATGATAAACTGGTTGACAGGAATTACTGAAATTTTACTCAGGTGTGTCTGCAAAACACTATGTTGTGTCACACAGATGCAGAGAATCAGCTACTTTCCCTGCATTATGGTGTTGCTAAGCCACAGCAAAAGAAACAGCAGCATTTTTTTTGGAAACTTCTTCTCAATATTTAAGAGTATGGTACCATAAATCATTAAATACTGGCACTTGCTAACAAATAATGAAGCAATATTTAAGGAATTTCCCATTCCAACTTTCAGCTAAAATGAATGCTTTTTCTCTAATGGACCAACAGAACAGTAACTTTGAAAAAATGCTCTTCTGATTTGTTATGATTTATATGTATTTTTATGGAATTAGATACAATACTGAGAAAATATGATTCTAATTTTTATTACTTAAAAGGTCAATATCATTTCACTGAAAATGAGCACTTACCTTAAATTCAAGTTAAGAATTAAGAAAAACACTACCTGTTACCTTCTTTCAGTCCGCAATTAAAGCAGAATAACTCCCAGGAATTACCTGTTTCTGTAATGGTCAATATTGAAGCTTTCTATTTTACATTTGATTTTGGTATAAACATCCTGCATATCCACAGAGGCACTGAGATCTTCTAATTCGCTGACAACACAAACTTCTGCAAAAAATCAAAAATACAAATTAATAGTTATTAATCTAGAACTTGCAAGTTTTTAAGCAGGAAATACACCTGAGATACTTTGTAAATAGATTGATGCTATTTTTAGCATTTTTTAAAGTCAAAGTTTCAAGTACATCTCTCCGAAAATTAGCTTTAGTCATTAGTCCTTATTTTTTCTCATTTCTATGAGCAACAATGTTAATTGTAACACAGCTGTGTTTCCTAATAAAAAAAAATATTTGAAGTCCTGCAGTACATTTACAGAACCTGAGTTCCTTTCAAACAATTACGGCCCGGATGATAATGAAACTTTAATGTCAAAGGAAAAAAGAGAAGCTTTGTACCACACATATTTGTCTTATCAACACAGAAGCTGAAACTTCTATGTTGAACGTCACATTAAACTTTCTATGACTTTGAGGATTACAATGTGATGATTACGTTAAATTTGTTTGAAATTATCAATACAGAACTACGTGTCTACACACATATATACATAAAAAACATACTACTAAATAATATCAAAAAGAAACATGATTGCCTTTAAGGCAATAAATGCAGGAGTCTATTAAGTAAAATAACTTGACTTATTTCCAATTTAATACAATCACCTTTCCAACATGGAGGGGGAAGTTTATCCCAAAGAGCAAAACTGAATTCTGATTCATGTACTAACCTAACTACAGCTTGTCGCTCTGGTTTAAAATACAGATCCAACTCATTGTTTCTACATTACAGTGTTTAATATTGTCAACAAATGCTCTAAAGCGCTAATACCGTGCTGTAAAATAATATATGGAATTTTAAGTAGTATATTAGAAGAAAAAATGCTGAATACCTGTGCCATTATTTCTAGGATCAGGAGCAAACAATTTTACAGTAATTTTTGGCAACATCCACTGCATCCATAGGCTGACACGTCCACTGGAGACTCCGATATTACTTGTTGTTTGCTCCAGTGTAATAGAGTCTGAGAATGGAGAATCATCACCACCTTGAAGAGAATCACCCTGTGAAACATATCAAATAGCTGAGGAAAAGTAGCACTGCTTTTCACTGCTTCTCATTTTTTCTGTCTAGACTGATGTAGATGCCCAAACTGTATAAAGATTCACTGTTAGCATATTTGAATTAAGCCATTTTTTAACATCAGGGGAAAAAAAACCAAAACAAAATATATTCCCCTTTTCTTAGGTAGAGATAATAGACTTCGGCAAAGATTATATGGCAAAACTCTAAGGTTCTATGACTTAATTCTACTTGGCATAGCGAGTGAGCTTTCCTCATTAACTCTGTGCTAATGACATACTATGATCAATCAAAAAAACCACAGGCTAACAGGGATATTCTGAGATGGAACGGGAAGGGGGTTAAGCAGGCTTGTGCATATCTGAAAGGCAAAGGCATAAAGAGTTGTTGTTTGTGTCAAATAAGAGCCACCTACTATGGCCATAACTCTTCTACACTACTTACACACTGGCAGTGTTAGCAGCTTGGGTTTTTTTCTCCCCTTCCTCTATGTGCTTCCCTGTAACTGCTTGGAGAAATGATTTCACAAAATAATAGCTTTTTGTAAGAATTTGAAACATTTTAGTTGCTACTTTTTACATATTTCTGCTGTTTAAAAAAGATGATTGTCACCTGTAATATTCTTAAATACATAATATGGTGACAAATGAGCTTGTAGAAGCTACTGTGCCATCATTACTAATCATCAGTGGTTGGAAAACAGCAGATAAAAATTCCTGCTTCTTGCAAAAGAGTTCATGATGAAGAAAACATTGCCTATGAGAAATGACTCATTAGTGTACAGAAAGCATGTGCTGTTATAATTGGGAAGATTTCCTTAAATATTAGTGATAGCCTGCCAATGAACCATGGATATGGAATTAGACAGCAGCGTACAAGCTGGACTAAAAAAAGATGTTACTCATTAGATTTGTGAATTCAATGTAGAAATGAGATCAGAAACCATGAATGGAAGGCAATGGAGAGTTACAACCCACAGGAAAAACATGTAGTTCACCTTCAAGAGAAGTAACAAAAGGGTAGGGTAAACGTAATATTGACAGCATTAACCTCTGAAAAGGTGCAATCTATGCTAGCATCTTAAACATGAAAAGGTAAACCTGGTAATTAATTGCAATGCATATTCTGTATTCATTGTCCTATGATGGGTTTTGTCTGCAGTATCTTTGTTCCACATAAATGTTCTAGATGTCTGCTATAAAATGCTTGATGACTTATTAATGGTGTGAGAGAGAGATAATATAAAGGAATGAATGATCAAAGACAGAACTGGATGTACCAAAGACCTTCAGAAAAAAAAATGAACAAAACTAACACCTACGCCTTGGTTTGAATGAAGTCCTTGCTCTGCAAAAAAAAACCAAAACAGTACTTCTAGGCCTATCAATTAAATGTGTGGACCTTATGGAGTCCACAAAGGCAGGGGAACTGCAATTAGCCCAGAAACTAAGACAAGAGAAACACTGCTCTCTCTATATGAGACAGACATGTACAGAGTGGTCTGAAGGAGCTGGACAAGGACCAGAAGGTTATAAGTAAGTTTAACCAAAAGGGAGAAAGAACACTTGCCTGTGTATGCATATATTTATTGGAATGTGTGGCGGAAAGAGCAAGGAGCTGTAATAATGGGAGCTGAGGAAATTAATTTGGGAAAGAAGATTTTAAACATACTTACAGAAGACAAGTTACAGAAATAAGCAATGAATGGATGAATGCATTGGAGAGAGAGCTGATAACATATCACAGCAGAGAAAAAGTAGACAGCCAGAGTTAAAGAAGAAGGATATTCAACTGGTTCCCTTCAAGCAGACCTGCCAGATGGAAACTTCCCTATACCATTTTATCAACTCATTCTTACAACACTTTCTCTCTTCTAGAATCCTTTCTTCCCTGAAAGGTTCTTAACTGTCACCAGGTTGATAGTCTATTTAAATCAGTAACAAGTAGCTTATAAACAAAATGGGGGAAAGGACTTTTCAAGGCTACTTTTTTTGATTTTAAACTTCAGCAACACACTACGCCACCTCTCTCTTCCCTCTTCCCTCACTGTCCTTCCTCTTTTGAGTGTTTCTTCTCCATTGTAGTCTCATTGAGCAAAATTCCTTACACAAAACCACCTCAGATCCCTCTCCCAAGCCATGGACTTAACATGACCTTTTATAATTTGTTTACTCTTCCTTCTTCCATTTTTCTCTTATACTGTCTGCAAATTTCGATTGTTCAATGTAGCAGAGCCTGGCTCCTGCTGTGTATCTAACGATATTCAATGTCTACCACAGTAGACACCTAACAGGAGAAAACTCATATCATTTCAATAAGATGCATGCAACTGCAAAGTGAGTGTGGCACAGTGGAAGTATGACACCCAACAAGATGAATAATAAAGAGGAGGTAGAATCTGCTAAGTAACACATTCAGAACAAAGGTTAACTCCTTTCTGCCACACTGTGACTCTCATTTCCTATTTGTTTCTCCTCAAAATCCTTCCTCCCACTTGCCAGACTTTTTTGCCCAAAGACGTCGATCTCTGAGTACTGTTCCCTAACCATGTCTTTGCATAATGTTTCCTTCTGTCCTCACAAAGAGCACTACTCTCTTTCATACAACTTCATCGTCCTACAAGGCAGCACTGACAGCAACACAGAAGTAGGTTTCAGCACTGTTAGCAAAACTGAGTTTTGTTTCTTCAAGGATGCCAGCACCCATCCTCGGAATGGAAAAGTATGGGGAAGGAATGACAATTTGGAAACAGATTGGGAAAAGGTCAGGCCTGGAAGTACCCTATCATCTAAAAGGATGTAGGTAGAGCAGCCACTTCTCCAGTACTACCAATGTTAGTGCTTACTGTTTTTCCTGAAACAGCAGGCTTCACTGATAGGACAGTGGCCTAAGCCAGGTGGCAACAACAACCCAGCCATTTTGCCATCCTCTGACTATCTCTGTCCACCCCCATCCTCTTCAAACACTCTGCCTTCCAATAACTTCCCACATCCTCATAATATGCCTTTGAATGGTACCCTTAAAAGATGATGCTTCTGTGTGGGAGTTCCATTGTATTTGAGATGATTGCTCTCATCAGTTCTTACATGCTCTACAGACACTGGAGTCAATGGTACCTTGGAGCAGGGGGTTCCCTTCAGCAGTGGAACTGTGAAGGAAGGAGACAGCCAAGGATAATTTCCCTTAGCTGAGATCCTCAGATGGATTTCATAGGGTATCAAGAAATGGAAGCCAATTAAAGATTTAGGAAAGAGAGAAACAATACTCACTTAAAGCTAATACTATATTTATTTGCAGTTCAAGTCGATGTTCAAGTCAATGTTCATTTCTGTGTATTGATCTGCTCCTCTCTATTATTTTCATTCTATAAAATGAATTTTTTTAAGAGCTGGAGCATTTTTTGAAGTTCTTTTTCTACTGTAGGCACAGCTAATTTACCAAACTGTGACTTACAAACTGAGATGGAGGGAGTGGGAATGAGAGACAGTCTCCTCCTCGTCCTCCATGCACTCACTTTCCCACTGGACATGTTCCAAAATGCTTTCTGTATGAAAATCAATTTTGTTCTAAAATTTTGGCAAGTCTCTACATTTGTGACAGTTAAAAAAGAAGAAAACAATAGTAAATTAAATTTAAAGGAATATAGTTAAGAGCAAATACATACTGCAACCATTTTATAATGGGGCTCTTATCTTCATAATTTAATGTGATGAGATGTTTCATGCAATTTGTTAACCCCCTTTTTTCCACAGAAAGCTGTTGTTATTTAGTGGTTTGAGTATACAGATAACTTTGTTCTGTAGAAAACTTAGGCTATCATTTCCCAGACTTTTCCTTAAGCTAATCTTTCTGAACATATTACATGACGTACTATTACGCTACTCAAGAGAATGGGCCAGTTGATAATTTTTGGGTAAGGTTACTTGCAACATTATTTGTGACATGCTTGAAGAACTCCATTTATCTAGCATAACTCCAGACATACCTGAAAAGCAAATTAAACCAGGAAAAGTACAATCAAGCTTAAAAGCAGGAAATCCTAAATATTAGGCAACATGGCCACTATGAACTTCCAAGCCTCTTATCTCTGCAGTTTACAAAAAAAAGAGTTGCAGGTGCAGGTTCAGATGTATCATTAGAAACTAAACCTAAATACATAATGGAGCTGAAGGTTAGATATGCTATAACAAAAAAAATACACAGGTGAGGAAAACACACTACAGTGCTCACAGTTTCCATTACTATTCCTGCAACTAAGCTTTCACTGGCATCATTCCTAAGTTATTTGTGCTTGTGCTTGTCTGATTTGCAGATGTTTCTCAGACTTTAACTTCTGTAGCATGTGAGGTGGTGTTATTAAATCCTATTCAAATTGTGTAGCACAGAATTGCGAGGCAGTAAAAGAATCTTCATTTACACAAATACAAAATGCCAATGTATAATGATTTATCAGTAATTACTGATAACATAATAAAATTACTGATAACTTAATAAAGGAATTGCGAACCTCTGGACACAGCTAGAGGCAGAGCATACTGGGAGTCAGACATGTGGACCTGCAACTGCCAGTGGTTTGGAACTTGTTCAACTCAATTGTGCTTAGCTTTGTCCTGCAATTTAGTACTCGGGTTACTGAGTTCCCATCCAGTGCTCCCTGTCACTTGTGCGTATGACTGCTTGGACCAGCTCACTTGATGCTATAGCTAAAACTGCGTTAAGCTGAGGCTTTCAGCAAAATCCTCTGCTGCTTGCAGCTACATCAGCTGCAGAGCTTATCAATAGACATCCTCAGCTGCTCAGCGCCATGTCCTTATCAGAGGTTACTGGGTTACTGACTTTGCACATTCCCTACATCAACAGTTCAACGTGAACATACAATCTATTTTTTTTTCTGCCATTCCAACATACATAACAGTTGAACTGGCTCATTCTCTTTCTCAGTGGAAGCAGCACTGCAGATGCTCCTCTGAAGGCAGATGTTGTTATATGGCTATCCTTTGGGAGATGAAAAATGAAGAGACTGCATTTCTTCTCAGACTTCTCTTAATGGCACTGTAACCAGAACCATTGGGCAGAGACACAGGGACTGAAAAACTGATGGTCTTGCAGTAGTTGTCTTTTTTTTTTTTAATTAAGCTCAAATTCTTAGAAATATTTTGCAGTGAAAAACTAAGAAACTGAAGTGAAAAGAAAGACTGAGCTCTAGTTTCTCATGCCATTTCAATTTGCATTTTGGATTTTCAGCACCCAGCATGGTATGGTTAAATATGTTTATGCATTAATTTTCTGCTCTGTTTCCAGACCTACAGAAAAATCAAGCCAGAGTGAGAAACCCTGAACTATTTTCCCACAGCTCTCATGCCAAGTCCTAAAATATACAATTTAATTCTTTTACCAATTGTTGCAAATTGACCAATATACTGAGTTTATTTTCTTAGCAGAATTTATCTTTGTTCATCAGGAAGAACCAAACATATGAGGCCTTCATCCTTGGCCTGCCTAAAGCTCAGGGATGATCAGAGTTTGGCCACACTACTGCTATGCCTTATCAAAATAACTTCTGCGTTCTTGCTCAATCACTGATTTTCCCCAAGGACTAAACACTTCTACCAGTGTTAGTACTTAAGTAAACAGTAACAAGTGGCCTGTTGTAGTCTGTACTACCTTTGCTTTTGCTGTTCCAAAGGAGGGATGGTAAAAATGATTAACTGTTTCCAGCCCTCCAGCACTTAAGCCACTCACTCATGTTTCCCTGGCTTACCACCACTCAGACTAAAATTCAGGAAGCTAGGTAGCTTTATCCACATTGGACTGTGGTGCTCACTATCAACTTGTCAGCACAAAAAGAATTACATGCAGCTTAAAATACAAATCATGCACAGATCACATAAACAAATTACTTTTGCTGTTTAACATAAACAGTTGTGAGAGCTTGCGTTCTTCCGATTCATTTATAGCAAGTCCGCTTCAGCTGAAAGAAGCTTTAAAAATAATCATTCATCTCCAACAGAACAAAATAACACATTAACAGTAAAGTCTCTAAACTTTAAAATTTGTACCTATTGCAGCAAATTTTTTTTTCAACAGACTTCAATTTTGCAAGATTTAAAAATACAGGAATATATAAGCAAACCCTGATAAACCACAAAATTCTGGAATATCTCCTGAAGTCAAACGTGTAGAAATAAATACTACTGTTTAATTATTCTATATACTTCATTGCTGCTTACCAGCAACAGTGGCTATAAAATACACAACTGCAAGATGAAACTGTGGCTGATGCACTCCGTTTTTATATATTATTTCCTCCACTACCTTCATTAAAAACTTTACTGCTACAATAGTCTGAAAACAAGCTGTAATTTACAAATATGGGATGGTATTTTCCAAATCCAACGACATGGACCTAGACTTGCTCCCAGTGGCTTCTTTGCAAGTAACTTTAGGCCAATATTAAGCACCTTCTAATTTCTGAAGACCAAAATACGCATCTGTAGGTAATCAATACTAGCATTTTAGAGAATGTAAAGATGTTAAGCACACAGTGTTTAAAGAGACTCAAATAAAAGCATTTTTCTATTTCTCCGAGTATTTGCAAGTTGCTTTCAGACCTGCTGGTATCAAGTCAGAAATCAAGCAAGGTTTTGGTGGTATTACAACTGGCCAGTGAATGCCTCACTGCAACTGCTTCATCTGCTTTTATTGCTCCTTTGATGGAATTCAGATTCTGTGGAAAGGGAAAGGAGTGGTCCTGTTCCACCCAGCACCAAAACCACAGACAAGGATAAATCAGACCCAGTAAAACAGTGGAATGCTGCTCCAATCTTCTCAGCTGCCTCACCAAATTTGCCTCCACCTTTTCCCTTTCCCCTCTACCATTGACTGCAGGCCTTTTTCGGTCACCTTCCTCTTCCATGCAGTATCATTTGTTATCATCTGGTTAACTTTCCTGACATCCCAGTTCCTACAATCATCATTTCTGTTAGGTGTAAAGATAACATTTGCCTTCCTGTCTCCAAACACCACTAATCCCTCCCCATGGCTGAGATTTTCTATACCAGTCTCTGAAGAGTACTTGAAGAATAACACGGCATATGAACCTGACAAGCATTATGTTACTCTGATATTCCCTGCCCCACTTCTACACTTCTGAAATTAAAATTACTTCTTGAGAAGGTAGATGGAAAAATATTCAGCCCCTAATTGTACTTTACTGTAAGACAATGCAGTTAGGCTTTAAAATGCTTGTTTAGATTTCACTTGTTAGGTTCATGTGAACAAACCGGGTCTCCAGATAAAAAGTCTTATATCCAACACTGATGTCACAACAGTCCATACTTGGATAGATGGTGAAGAACTCTGTCTACATCCAGAAGAAAAACTTTGCCTCAGTATGCTTTTCTCCCTGTGCATCTATATATCTATCCCTTGTGTTGGCTCTTTCTTCTGAACTGCCTTCCTACTCCAGCCACCAACAGAACACTTTGGGCCGACAGCTCTGAATGGAGATGATGAACAGGACTTGTATGAGGTATTCCTCACTCTTTCAGTCATGTGAACTATGGCTTCACGTAAACATTTTCTCCTATTTGTACTTCTCTTTCCTCTTCCATATCAAATTCTAATATTGTCCTAATTCAACAAACTTCATTTAGATTAGGAGAAAAATAATTGAGCTAGTGCATAACATTTGTTGAGAATAGGAAGAAAACTAAATAAATTATGAACATCTTGCAAAGGGGTGAGATATGACACCAAACTTGGACCCATTTAACCAAATAATCTTGGTAACATACCAATTAAAACGATTACAGAATCAGCTTCAAGTAATGCTCCAAGTACAGTATGTGCTCCAAATAGTACTGTCTATATAAAGGGTCAAACTCATATAATTATTTATAAAGGTAGTGGTTTCCAATTTTAAGGAGAAAGCGATTTGGTGTGAATATGTGAAAAAATACCATTTTTCTGACTATATTGTTTTCTCACTATTATTGCTTACCTTTAATTCTGTATCTGTGATAAAATTTTTCTGAACACACACACATAGAAACACCAAAACAAAGGCTATTTAAATAATGTAGAAACCCTTTAGTGAAAATACTTAAGAACTGAAACTCTAGCTCAAACACCTTTTAATAAACAGATACCTCTGCATATGTGTGTTTGATGCCTGTAAAAAGTAAGTACTAACACTCACCGTTTAATTTTCTCCAAATCTGTGAACTAATATAAACATACATACTGCTAAAGTATTCCCTGTCAAATGTTGCTATATATGTAATTTTACTCATTCAAACTGCATGTGTTTGTCTGTGTTCCAGAAGTGTTCTATGAGGTGCTCCCAAAATTGCTGTGATCATGCCGAGAATGAAACCAAGTTTATCAGAACAGTCTCCCGCATTCTAATAGCTTTATGTAAGAATGAAGCATTGCGTATGTATGATATCACTGGTATACCTTCAACTCATCCTATGCATTTTTGTCTCTCTCCTGGAACACAGTCAAGGCCAACTCATTATTCTAATTAGTTAAGTCTGACAGGGCACAAAGAAAATCACAAATACTAGGCCTACTCAGTTGCATAACCTCCTGTGTGATCACCCACTCCACTGTGTAAGCAACCTGGTGACTCATCGAAATATATTCATGGACGAAGTTTAACAGTGCATTCATGCTGACAAAAGAATTAGCTGCCTTTCCTCAGTATGGCAGAGAAGCAGAAATCATTCCCATGCCTCAAAATGATGTTTTACAGTGTTAAGCACACACAGAGATTAAGATCAGGTACCATCAGATTGCATCAGGCAGTTATGCAGTGCTGTAAGTTAAGGAATCACAAATACATAAACCAAGTGGCCAATTTTCCATATATTTGTAGTTGCATACACAAATCAACTGTCTGAGTTACGAAAGCACTCCTGCAGTATGGGACAACTGGCAGAATGGAAGGAACTGAGCTCCAGTAGTAACTCACAGATGGAGAATAAGAATGGTGGACAGACCTGGGGTGAACGTACAGCTGAGTGATGTGCCATGTCATCCTTGGGAGCCTTGACTGCCCCTGTACCTCTCCTGGTTGCTAATACAGTCTACACAGAGGAACTCTCCACTGACCTAGGCATCCTAGTGACTAACTTCAACATGACCAGCTCATTTCTGAAGCTACTTGGAATGATTCACAAGCAGTACAGGTATCACTGGTACATCCACAGTATCAGTTACTCTTCCAGTAATTCTGGACTAGAAAAATGCCATATGCTCTTGACCTGAAAACACTAACCATAACTTTCTGACAAGAATTAATGTTCATTCACTTCAAAGAGAAACAATCCAGACAAATAACAAAAATAGAAGCACGACAGCATTTTTCTTCTCTTTCATCTTGTTCCACAAAACAGTAATGAAGTATTCTTCATTAGCTTATCAGGGCAAAGCTACTTTCCATATGGATATTACTGCTCTTTCTGATGGTTCTGATTCTTACTCAACTGCGCACCACAACTTGCAAGTCAGAACTCACATGACACTTGCTTTTTTTAAGAAAGCTTACCTCTGTGGTGGTCCCAACGTCAGCCGATGGGCTGTATGTGCTGGTGTCTGGTGGAGCAGTACCAATGCTACTTTTAACAGGAGAGCTAGGAGGAGCAGGTCCTGTCATGGTTTCAGTATAGACAGAAGACTGATACAGAATTCCTTTCCTTTGAATTTTATTCCAAACTTTACTTGTGATCTCAGCTAGTTCATACAGAAGCTGCACCTAAAAGAAAAAAACAGAAACAACTTTAAGATGAAGTTCTCGTTAATGAGGTGAAGGAAAAATCAAAGTCCTCCACCGAGATTTAGAATGTAGTAGAACTGAACTTCTCACCTTATAATAATGTCTTATAATGTTCTGATAAGCAACTACAGTGCAAATAAAATAATTAACACCAGTTACAGTAGAGTGATTTTGATAAAAATAATCTGTGCTTTGTCTAAACATATGGTACATAGCTAATGAAAACATAAAGAATAACATCATCTTGTAAAACTTCTACTAATGTAAACGTTAACAATTAAAGGTAATTTACAGTAAATTTCATTTGTGTAGATACTGTCTCTAGAAAAAGCAAACATACAAATTTTATGAAATATTAACAATGCAAAAAATATCCATTTAAATCATCTTAAATAATGATCCCACACAGCACATTAAGCTGTTCTGTTTTAGGAAGAGTATCTACCATTGAACTCACTAGTATCCAGGCATATGTCATTCCAATACTCAGAAACACACTGTTTAACTTGCACATGTTTGACTCAGTTCTAAGATATTTACACAAGTTTTTGTAAATAAGCATTAATCACAGAATTTGTATGACAACATACTGCAACATACTGTATAAAACAAGCTCTCAGAAAACTGCAAACAGTATATAAGCAGATCCACAGCTGGACACCATACCCGCTTGCCACTATAAAAAATGGAAATTCTCATATTTATAAGAACTTTAAGCCTCAGGACACATCTACTCTATGAAGCTGGCTTCTTATGTGGGCAGAACAGATGCAGAAAAACACTGTTGTCAATCTACATTTGATATAAAACAGTACTTGATTTCGTGCGTGAGAGTGTGTGATGAAGTCTCAAAGTACATACTACAGTCTTTTCTTAAGAGGTGAAGTGCTGGAATTTTATAAAGACCTTCTTAATTCGTCTTGGATTTTCTTTTGAAGTTTCAAGGCTTACACTGAGCAGGTCAGTGTAAAAAAAATCTTTTGACAGATTTTTTTCCTTAAAGGAGGTGAACTTCTCCAGACTTTTTTGTCTTCATATACAGAGCAATCTACAGACAAACAATAACTGTGGGAAAAAGGTCTTTTAGCCTACACTTTAAAATATTTTCTGCCTGTAGCACTCAGATATGCACTGGTCATCTTCAAATTACTAATTGCAGATTTCTAAGTTGTTCTGAGTCTTTTCCACGTAACATAGGAAGAACAACTAATAATGTCCATCTGATTGATTGAGCAATACAACATTAACTGGTGTTGACACTTTTCTGGCAAGAGAGTCTCTAGAAAAAATAATAGGATTCAGGCACATATCCAAATCATACAAGCTTGCAACCTCCTCTCCCTCAAAACATTTTTTCACCAAGGAACCAAAGAATAATTCAAGCTATTCTTAGCCTAACAAAGCAGGACTTTCAGAAATTTAATTATGCTACCATTCATAAAGGCGCAAAATTATGCAAAAGAAGGAATGATGCAACTTCTGTGTTTACATAAATGCTCATTCCACTGGTTGTTACTCAAAAAAGGAAGTATTTCTGCTTCTCTTGTTGGTTTCAATTTTCCAAGTGAGTAATCTTAACGTTTTGAAAATCCATTTCTGATTACATTGGGAGAGCTAATGTAAGTGCAAGGCCTCTCTCCTGTATAAGTATTTTTGAGCACAACAGTTAATACATAATAATTATTTTTAGCAAATTCTGTTCAAGAGAAGAAAAATGGTATGACAAAAATAGGAATAGCATTTATTAAGAAAAGTTTCCCTCTTTCATTGCTTCCACTCCTTCCCCAGCAAAACCACACATAACTCAATTAGACCCCACTGACCACTTGGCAATATTGTAAAGTTCAAGATGTTGCAGCATTGTATACTTAAAAATAATACATTACCTCAAAATTGAGAACTACAACAAAAGGCAAGATTTTGACAATTCTGCATAATGGAAGCATCTATTCACTTTAAAGGGATTCAACCATCAGAGCAAGGTTTCATATTAAATCATAATAGGCATAGACTAAAATACTTCACCTTCACTACCATTCAACGATTTCACTAAGTATCCCCTACTACTTTAAGGCTGTCATTTACAGACAAATTTCTCAAGAATCAAATTTCATATTTGCTTTACTGTGAATTTATAACTATTAAATGCTGTTTATGTAACAGTATTTTTCATCTTCCGTTCTTGAACATCTGGTTAAAGAAAACTGATGGCTTTATTTCCCCTTTTGCATAAGAAAAGTAGAAAGGACGAGTAAGGCAGATGTGAGGGAGAAAGGACAGCCAAAGTAACTTCACTGAACTCAAATATTTTGTCCACATCACTTTGGTCATTATAAAACTTGAGTAAATTAATAACATCACAATATACAAGGATATCCTTTAAGACAATGATATTTGGTTTGATACTCCATTCTACAACTTCATTTTAACATTTCACTATACTTACAATATAATTTACATGGAGCTTACAATTTTAATTTTTTAGTGTGAATATTTTCTTACAGTTTGCAGAAGAAATTATTTGATCATACTTTGGTTTCAAAATATGCTTTAGTTACTCCATTTTTCTTTTTAATTTGCAACTCAAATTTAGATAAGGCTTCCACATATAAAAATGTCATTCTGTTTATAAATTAATACTATTAATGTATTATAGATATTAATCACAAGTAATATATTTGGTAGTTTAAAAAAAATCAGAGTTGGTTAGACTGGAATTTCAGAATCAGCCCAATTCAAATATAGTGAAGTACTTTGACACATGAACAACTCCAACTATTTATCAATTCTCTGAATAGCTGCAAGATCAAGACGAATTTTGTACAGTTTTATGAAAATTAATACAGAATAAAGCAAGTTTCCATATGCTATGAAATTACTGCATATAAATTAATTAAATGCTATGGAAATACCACAAAGTTCCAAATTAAAGCTTTCAGAAGTCTTTAAATATAAAAAGTAAAGTTTTCAGTAAAATCATAATTTTGTCCTTTCCTACTTATACATTTAAAACAGTGAACAACTCTTTATGCGTGCAAACACACTTGTAATACAACACTACATGTCTGAGTAGACCTTGTTGAGGCTGCTCAAGTTTAAATTTCAATTTGTCATGTCCAGTGCACAATCTTACTCTATCAACCCTATTCCTACTGAATGTGAGCCCATCCAATACAAAAGACAAAGGCATACAGCAAATGAGTCGGAAATAACTTAGATGGAAGGCAGTGAATGGGGCAGGAGACCACACATCAAGGACAAAATAAATACAGAGTTTAAAACACTTGTTTCATTCATAGAACATGAAACGAGGCAAAGGAAAAATTGCATGTTACTGAAAAATGTATTGTAATGAATACACAAAAGGGATAACATTAAAATTACACCAGTCAGCTTTAATATTTGCAGACTTAGGCCATAGGTCCTTAAATCCTTAAAAAAAGCTATGCACAATCACATCAGAATGACAATTCTTTCTGTTCCTTCCGTCTTCCTATTATATGAAGCAATAAACAGCCCATTTTGTCCACAATATCCTTTGAAAAATCTTACGTATGGCTAAAACTCCAGAGCAGACATCATATGACTGCAGAACCCTATTCAGACACCAACAGATTTGCATTTCCCAAGAACAAGAGTGTTCTCTCCAGCACCACTGGAAATGTTGCAACTGTGAGGAAATTGTAACTAAAGTTGCAGTAGAGGTTACTCAAACTTTCCCATAGAAAACCTTTTCTATTCTGACCTACAGCAAACCTGATCCAGGTCAGAAAAATACAGAGGGCACTTTCTGAAAATCCAGCAACATCTTTGTCTTTTAATAAAGGTAAATGAGGTGCTATCTTTTTCTTTGCACACATTCATCTGTTTCGTTTCGGTTTTTTTTTCTTTACTAGAAGACATGATTGCCTAAAAACATTTTATGTTGGAAGAAACAATAATTCTATGAAAATATGGTAAAAAAGTTACATTAAACCACTTCAACATATGAATCCACAGTGACAGCAAAACAGTGCTATAGCATTTAATAGTACATCTGCAATTCATTTCACTCCATCAGCCAAAAGACGCATTTATACTGTAGCTATTACATTTTGAGAAGAGTTTAAGTTACAAAACTGGAGAGAGCTTCAAAGCCAATCTTAGTCTACGCTCCTTGACCTTGATAGCGCCATTAAAAAAAAATTAAGATAGAGGAGACCCTCTTCAACAAAATGCAGAACAATTGTACTTAAATTGAGTGATTTTAAATTTCCTTTAATAAATCAATTAAATATACCAACCTGGGGGTTGGAGCATTTTATTTCAAGGGACTCAAGGTCGACATGGAGGCAGACAACAAATGAGTGTCTGGATTCTGGCCCCGAAGCAAGCAGTTTCTGTGAAGTAACAGCTAAAGTAGAAGTACAGCCCATTGGTTCCACTAAAGTAAGTGTCATCTGTTGTCCAAGAAGAGTATAGATACTGAAATGATGCAGACTAATAGTCCATGGAAAAGCATCACCTATTGATTAAAAAGAAGGCAAAACAGTTAAATAACTGCATAATAAAACCCAGGCTATTTTCTCAAAAATCACTAAGTCCTTATCCTAAACCCCCTCACGCATCAGTGAGTGCAATCAACAACTAAAGCCCAAACTCTCACAAACAAAATTCAACCATCAATTCCATACCTTGAAATCTTAACAATAGCATTAAATTTTTTACAACCTTTATAAATTTGAAATCCACTGGGACTTTTATCCCCACATTGTACGCAAACATGTACAACACAGTCTTTAAAGAAGTCTTTTTTTAAATAATTTTTCTCAAGCTGAGGAGTATCCTGAAACCACTTCCCGCTTAATTTAACATACGGATAGCAGACCCAGTTCCTTACATTTTATACATATACATGTTTACAAGTTATAATAATACAAAGCATCTAAGTGCTCCGGCACGGGGTTTTCCACAGGTTGCAGGTGGATATCTGCTTCGCTGGGGACCATGACGGGCTACAGAGGGACAGACTGCCTCACCATGGTCCTCACCACAGGCTGCTAGGTGCTCCACCACACATAGGTGCTCCAGCACCTGGAGCACCACCTCCTCCCTCCTTCTTCGCTGACCTTGGTGTCCACAGAATTGTTTCTCTCATATTCTCACCCCTCTCCCCCAGCTACTGCAGCCCAGCAGTTTTTTTCCCCTTCTTAAATACATTATCACAGAGATAATACCAACACCACTAATCGGCTCAGCCTTGGCCAGTGGCAGGTACGTCTTGGAGCCAGCTGGAACTGGCTCTGCCAGACATGAGGGAAGCTTCTGGTGTCTTCTCACAGAAGCCACCCCTGCAGTCCTTCCAGCTATCAAAACCTTGCAACATAAATTCAACACAATCCCACGTATAACTGGGTATCAGAGAAAGAATTTGGCTCTGCAAGAGAATTGAACCAAAACCCAAAGAATGCTGAAGCAAGGAAAATAAAATAATGAAAGATATGTGAGCAATTATCATTTTACATGGTGGTTTGTTTTTTTTTTTTGCTCTTTAGAAGTACAAGACCATAACAGGTATTTCAATTTTGGGGTTTTCTTCCCTTTAAAGAAAGCCTTCATTCCATTTATCAGATTTTCTGTTGAGGAAGTTGAGTCTTTTTCTTTTTTCCCTGCCCACTTGAACAATGACGTTTCTGTGCCCAGCCTGTAAATTTTCAACCCATCAAAAGAAACTGCGTGTCCTAATTCACAGAATACAAAAGTGGCTGGATACAATCTCAGATCAAAACACAGCAGGCTGGTGAGCATCCACAAACCTCATCCTGGGCCAAAAGAATCTTCATCTTTGTATAAAGCACATTCCTTTGAAGGAAGAGAAGGAGAAAAGTTCTCCTTCCTGTATCAAAATTCAGATTATTTAGTATGAGGTTTTGATTTTTCAAGATTTGGGCCTGGAGTCATGGTTAAGAAGAGTTCAAGTTAATCTAATATACTAGAAGTACGGGAGCCAGTCTTGAGAATCAGAACAGAATAGGGCAGACAGACACAAATGTACACTGGGATGGGCCCTTGGAGTATCACAGGGCAATAAAGAATTCAAACTAGTGTATTCAAACAACATATGGAGAATGCGTTTGTGGCTGGTGTGGCCTATGGTCAACACTCCCCTACTGAGAAATTACAATACTAAGAAATAATACAAATGAAGTGTTAACTGTGGTTATGTAAAATAAAATTTAGAAAAGTTTTGAAATTAAAATAAAGCTGGAATCTAGCATTATTTTAATAAGAGTTCTATTTTTTTCTTCCACAAGTGGCAATAAATCTATGCAGTCAGGAGTATATTTCAGGAGAGTCTGTGTGACTCATCCTAAGAAAGAACCAAAACCTTCAGGACTTTATTTTGAAGCTATTGCATACTAAAGATTTCGGTTCAGCTGAAGTAACTTGAAAATATTTTGGAAAGGTTTCAGATTAGAAATTTCAAAATAAGTTAGCAATCTGTATTGTTTCCAAGTTCAGTCAGGCAAGAAATACAAAATATTAATTGTAATAGATGAAAAAATTTCAAATGCAAAATGAACTCTAATGACATGTTTCTAATTATTGCATATGAATTTTGCTTTTCTCTGTGACCACCACAGTAAATTAACACTGTCTGTATTTCATGGATTAGAAAGAATCTAAATAAAAAGACTGAATATTACTATGTTGCCTACATCATCTACCTTAAACGGAAAACATTTATCAAATGTGCACTCGCACAGGTTTCTCAGAAGTTGGAAGCCCCATCCCTGGAGGTTTCAAGGTCAGGCTGGATGAGCCTTTGAGCAACCTGATCCAGTGGGAGATGTTCCTGCCCATAGCAGGGGGTTTAGAACTGGACGATCTTTAAGGTCCCTACCCATTCAAACCACTATGATTCTATGATATCATCTAGGATCTATTTCTAGGTTTGCTAAAGGTATGCTTTGCAACCTTCAAAAAGCATGCTGACCACTACACCCTCTTTTGCCTTTCAGTACCAACATTGCACGGTCTTTACATGGATTTCCAAGGTACTGATATTTTCAAGCAACATGCAATGTTTAAAAAAAAATATTGCAATCATTCCGTGTTAGGTCACTGTTGTACTTCTTCCCAGTCATAAAACAGGGAAGCAGTTGTATGCCTGCATAATGTTAGATGCATCCAGTTGATAGCCTTGAGGGCTATGTCCAAGTCCAGAGCTCACTTTCAACAAATGAGATTTAGTTCCACAGACTTCAGATGTAAGCACACAGGCTTCTTTAACTTAAACCCAGCTACTAGACAGCTCTAAAAGCTGACCATAACATTAACAAGTTATTCATGCAGAACTTCATTGTTATTCAGATACTGAAGAACATTATTAAAATGTGAGAACTGATTTTATAAGGCCATTAACCATAACAGGTAAGTTGAATACAATATTTACCATATTTTACAGATGGTAACATTGAACATAAAGTCAAACAGCACACTATTTCAATGTCAAATATTCACCTTAAAGAAATTATTTTTCAGTTATTATATTAAAGTTGAGCATTTTTTAAAATCTATGGCAAAATGATAACTTCTAAGAATGTCAACATAATACCATTCTACTTTAAACATTTAACTGACTTTTTTGGGTTGAAATCTATATGCTTTGATTCTAATGTAATTGTTTGTGACCAATAAATTTCATTATAATTAATTCATTAATTACTTCATGGATATATCTGATTGATTCAAACTATAAAGATAACAATGTATTTTAACATCCATTTATGAATTTATTGAATTGTATTTGTTATTCAATGCAAGTTCAACACAATATCTTCTTTACATAGATAAATCCACTTCTATGCAAATATTAGTATGACTAAGTTACATTTCTGAGTCCAATAACTATACTTAAAATGCTCTTTTATGTATTCCTACAAACTACAGTTACCATAGAAATGTATCAGAACTCTGAAAATGAATGAAAATATCTGATTGTGGGATATTGCCTAAGCTGTTTTTACAGTATGTTGACATGTTGGGATCAATAAGTCTCTCTGAGTAGGCTGCAATATCCCCAAATGACAGCATGACTATACTCCCTTTTCTTCCTCTTTTAATTTTTCATGTAATAAGAAAAACATATGAGTGAGTACACAGTTTTCTTAAAAGTAACAATGCATCCTTGTAAACAAGACTCTTACTTACATTCCCTTCATAAAAGAAGGAATGATTCAACAAATAGTTCCCAGGAAAAGCAAGGCTGAACAAAAAATTTCAGAGATACGGTAAATTGTCTTAAGAATGACAGTGTGTCCCTGTAGTCTTGTTCAAAGACAGAATGCAAAATAGGAGACTCTCCCAATAGAAGTCCATAAAAATTATTTACCTCTATATGGAAAAAAAAAATCAAAGAAGGTAAGTTAAAGCATTGAAAAGACTTTTAATAGTCCATTTAAGGGAGAGTTTTGGCATGGGAGAAAGCAACAGCTCCATTAGAGAATAAAAAAAAATATCGAGATTGTGAGAACTTCTGTTTGGCATTATTCCCAGAGCACAAAGCCACACACAAATAAATTCCTTACCATAGGCTTTATCCCAACCAGGGGGATTCTTTTCTCTCACTAGGATCTTTCTTTCAAATCTGGGTTTGACAAAATTCAAATGACTTCTTACTTTCATAAATGGTTTAAATTACATCATCAGTTTAAAACTAACAAAAGACTTTGGTTAAATTTATTTATCTTTTATCTGACACTATAATTAGCAAATTAAATCATGACTACTGAAAGTTACTAGGAAAAACACATATACCTTTCCTTATTTCCCTCTTCTTTTTTCTTTCATATTCATTCGGCTGCATTTCTAATATGACTTCCAGTACTAAAACCTAGAGTCTTATTTTTGTTGCTATCAACAAAGATAAAATATAGGAAGGAAGAGAAGGGTACAATGTAAGTGTCAGAACAAAGGGAGTCAGAAAACACAAATCCAAATGAATTTCAGATGGCAGAAGCAGGAGAAGCTCTTGAATGTGCTTTTGACTTAATTTTTTCATAGCATACCTTTTATAACTGTTTATGTCTCAGCAATAAGTATGCAGAAAACAGTAATTTTCCCAGAAAATGCTGTCACAAAAGCAATGGAACAATTGCTGCTTCTCCCTCTCTTCATCTTAGAATGAATACACAAAACAGCAACAGTTCTTTTCAATAATGTACTTCAAGAATACAATAATGAACTAACTATACAATAGCACACTGGTTTTGGCTAGGATAGACTTCATTTTCTTCACAGTAGCTGGTATGGGGCTATGTTTTGGATTTGTGATGAAAACTGTTGATGGCATGGGGATGTTTTAATTATTGCTGAACAATCCTTGCACAGTGTTAAGGTGTTTTCTGCTTCTCATCCTGCCCCACCAGCAAGTAGACTGGGGGTATACAAGAAGTTAGGAGGAGACACAGCTGGGACAGCCAACCTCAGCTCACTAAAGAGATATCCCATACCACATGATACTGCGCTCAGCAATAAAAGCTCAGGGAAGTAGGAAGTGGAAGGACATTCGGAGTAATAGCATTTGCCTTCCCAAGGAACCATTATATGTGATGGAGCCCAGCATTCCCAGAAATGGCTGAACACTTGCCTTCTGATGGGAAGTAGTGAATTAATTCCTTACTTGGCTTTGCCAGCACATGCACCTGTGGTTTACCTATTAAACTGTGTTCACCTCAACCCATACACTTTCTCACTTCTATTTTTCTGATTCTTTCCCCATCCTGGTAAGTTAAAGTGAGGAGGGGGCTGTGTGGGGCTGAGCTGCCTACAGGGGTTAAGCTACAACAGCTGGTGCCTCCATGAAATTCTGAACTTGGTTATGAGGCTAGATTTCACAGATGCCATTAAAATAAACCCAAACCGCAAGATCATTAAGTATGTTTGTCTCACTTATTTCCAATACATAATTTTTCATATGAATATCTGTAGATTTTTACATAGGTATTCCTTCAGAATATTTCTGTAAATCCATTTATTATTTACTTTGATAGTTTCTAAGAGCCCTATTTTAAAAAAAAAATGTACTGAACCTAAGCAGCTTGATTTCACTTGCTGGATCCTCTACAGCTTATTCCCTCCTTTGATTTCACAATCAGTAGCAGAATTTTTAAAGCTGATTTTTCACTCAAGTTAGGCTACAACTCAAACCTCTATCAAATATTTGCTTTTCAAATAACATACTGAGGCTATGCACAAGAACATCCCCCTATAAACATTCGTACAGACCTTCTCAATTTTTTTTCTTCAGACCTCTACAAACACCTTGCTACGATCCCTGTAGACACAAAATAATACACAATTGCTACCTATCATGATGATCAACAGTTTTATTCTTTTCTTTTGATAGTCTGCTATATATATGAATTTCTTTTCTCATTTTACATGAATCACAGATTATCCCAACTTGGAAGGGATCCATAAGGATTACAGAGTCTGGCGTACAAGAAAGCAGGGGAGGGACTTCTTACAAAGGTCTGTAGTGATAGGATGAGGTGGAACAGCTTTAAATTGGAGGGGGGAAGATTTAGATTAGACATTAGGAAGAAATTCTTCACAATGAGGGTACTGAGACACTGACACAGGCTGCACAGGGAGGCTGTGGATGCCCAATCCCTGGAAGGGAGGCCAGGTTAGATGGGCCCTTGAGCAGCCTGGTCTGGTGCGAGGTGTCCCTGCCCATGACAGGGGGTTTGGAACTGGATGATTTTTAAGGTCCCCTCCAACCAAAACCATGCTATGATTCTATGTTTCCTTGCAGGACTACCTGAAAGTAAAACATATGACTAAGAGAATTATCCAGACACTCCTTGAACTCTGACAGAGTTGACGTGTGACCACTTCCCTGTGGAGCCTGTTCCAGTGACTGACCACACTCCCAGCAAATAGCCTTCTCCCAATGCCCAGTATGAATGTTAGATCCCAGACTTATCTCTCTCTCTTTCTGTTGTTTTTCCCTCCTCCCTCCATTTTGTCCTGGAATTCACAACTCACTGCTCCCTCCTCTTGTGTCAAACCAACTGTTTTTGGCTCTATGGGTAAACCTTGTAATTAGTGTTTCTAACCATCAATAATACGTAACATACCGCTAAAAAGCAGCACATCATCAGAGGTTTTCAAATTAAAATTAAGGTAATTTTTGAAACAGTAAAAAAATGGAAATTAAAGAGTAAGCTTTATCGATTTTATCAGACTACCTTCTTCCAGGATGGGTCTCAGCACAACAAATGGTATTTCTTGCAGTGGTTCCATGTGTTTGTGTCCTGCACTCATAATCTTTATCTGGGGCAAGCAGACGACGAGTGTGCCAGGCATACTGGCCTGCCCATGGTACCAGCTTCGCACAGTCCCAGGAATGTCACCTGACACAATAGTACTTGGGGAAGGCAGGCTATCATTCGGAAGGAACATACAACAAGACTGGATTTCAAGCTGAAAAGAGAAAGATAAGAAAAATTTTCAGAAACAGATAACCATTTTTCCCTGCCAACGTGGAGTATTCACCTTGGTACAAAATCTAAAGTTACTCATCCATCACTGTTGAAAGTAATCCTCTTAATTCAACAAAAAACTATGAAAGTTGACAAAATGTGCAAAAATAATATATTCTTGTAAATTATGATGATGTGAAGGAAGGTAAGAAGAAATATGATTTTGGTCTGTAAATCTGATCAGAAAGGTGTTGCTATATAAACTGAACATACATCTTGCGACATTTCAACACCTTTTACAAGAAACGTAATTGAGTCAGAAAATGTTCTACCAATAAAGCTCAGAAAGCCCTCCTTTTTTTGCAGTTCATTAGCTTTTGCCAGCAATAGCTAAGCCTCTAGAACTAACCAACATTTTACATGCTCTTACTTTCTATAGAGCTTTATAAAGACCTATTTCAGGGAAAATTCTGTCTTTACTATGCAGTCAACAGTAATGAGCATGTACAAAAAGGTTAATCATCAGATAAACTAGAAAAAATATAAACTCTAGTGAAAAGCTGACTTTAAAACAAATGGATAGGGGCATATATACAAAAAGAGAAAGACAAACGAATGAAGTTCACAAATTTTATTCAACTTTTGTCCTCTTTTCAGAAGACATATTTCTATTTCAGAAATAATGCACATAGTTTCATACAAAATGGCGTTTTTGTTCTTCATTTTCAAGCAATGCTGTTACCCTGAAACAGTTCTGACCATTCTGCCATCTCCTTACGGGTTTCTAGCAAAGCTGAGTGAGCCCAAACCAAGAACTGAACTCATCACAGCTTGTTAACTCAGAGGTGGTGTAAGCTGCAGACTGTTAGTCTTCCTTGGCTCTCACAAGTAATGTTCTGCACCTGGATATCAAATAGCCCTAACAGCCTGTACCCTTGAATGCTTTGTTAAGCAAGTACAAGCTATCATTCAGATAATTTCTTCACATTGTTTGGAAAAGTCTGGTGTACAAAATGTTGGACACAAGTCATTATTTGTAGATGGGATAAAAGAGCATTTGTTTGCTGTAAACTTATATAACAGAATCTTTCAATTTGACATCATTAAAGACTTCACAGTTAAAACTGACAAACAAGCTTTGTACTCTAGACACTTCTCCTGAAGGCGAATGGTGCCTCAAGATTGCAACATAGCTGGAATTAACAGCACCATGATCATTTTGCCGGCCTAGTGAGGAGAACACAGATATTCATCTTCATTTCAGTCTTTTTGTGCCCTTTTGCTTAGACAAACTTTCAAGAATTCACTGCAGAAAAATGTAAGTAGAATTTTGCAAAAATAAATACATTGTTACATGAAGTCTATGTTTGTTTCTGGTTTTAGAACTGTTTGAGTTGTAAAATGAGGTTAATTACATCTTTGATAAGTAGTTTATTGATCCAAGATTGCAGAGTATACTTTATTTATACAGGATGAAAAGCAACGGTGTATTGTTACAGATGTAATAGATTTGGATTTTTTTTTAACCTGTAAATTAGTCATTGTGTCAACTCACAGAGATTTTTACAGCGACACATTAGATCATTTTCTGGTCTATTAGTAATAGGCTGCAGGTCAAGCCATTGTGGGATAATGATAAATAGATGACAAAAGAACTTATGATCAGTATAACTTTTGTTTTATCAGTGCATTTGCTGAGTAAACAGTTTATAAAAAATCATCCATTCTTCATATATACATATCCATGATGATTAACATCAAATGCTGCCTGGATATACAAACCATGTGGTAATAATAACCCAAAAATTCCGCCAACTTGGAGAGATACTGTACTTCATCACAATACCAGCAGCAGGATCTACATATGTTTTACAAAGTACTGTTGAGAAGAGATCTCAATACTCAGTAAAGTTTTTACACTTAATTAACAGTTCAGTACTTCTTTGTACTGAAGTCAAGTTCTTCAGATCACTTCTGTTTTACTTTGCTGTATCAAGAATATTGAAGTCCAATTAGAACAGTTTCACTGCTGTAAAAGCCTGAGAGAAAGTCTTCTTTACATAGGCAAGTACTTTGCTGTTCATTTCCAAACAACTGAATGGCAGTTGGACCATGAATTCTGGTGGGTTTTACACGATAGCAACAGACCTTCCATATGCAATATTACAGATCTGCATAATGATACGGTTTGCTTACTTGTGTTTCATCTAAAATTTTGTAAGAATAAATGAATTTTGCAAAACATTACTGCAGGATTTCAAAGGCCAACACCCTGACAACACCTTGAACATAGGGCTATATTCCACATTTTCAGACAAATCATGCAATTAGTACAATTACATAAGGAATTGTCAACCTGGATGCACAAGGGTCCAGTAAGTATAAAATTCAATCGTAACTGTTGAACTCTCAGAGACAGATTCCGCTTACGCACAACTATCAACTTGAACAGAATTTGCGTACACTTATCTGACAGAGCATGGATATCTGTCGAAAACAAGTTCCAGGAAAGAAACAGAAGAGTGCACCTAAAATGATGGAATTATACATTGCACAAAAGTGAGAACGTGTGCTACAAATTGCTTCCCCAATCAGAAAGTGCTTTAAAATGTATGTAATCCAAATTCTTAAAATTAAACTACATAAATAGCACATATTACAGCTATCATATAAATCTTTTTGCACTTTTTAAATAACTGTTAAACTGTGTGTCTAAAAATCTGAATTTAATGTAAAATGTGACTGATTCATGTAACTGAATATAAATCTGCAGCAGTTAATCTTGCATTAATGTAAGGATCTGACAATTCAAGGGAAAGAAAATGAAGTAATCTGCCAGTAAGAAGTCCTCAAGCTGGGGGTCAGATCTTGTTCATGGAAACCATCTGGTTGGGACCCTCTAAGCCACACCAAACACAAATGATCTTTTAAAAAAATATCCTATTCATTAATGCTTCGCAGCTGCACTGAGTGTTACTTCATTCTTTCCATGGCAACATCATTTCTGTTTCAAGGATCTTATTTCAGTTTTGGTAGCAACGTGTTCTTTCGCCAATACTGAACACATTCATGTGTTAAAGAGAAGGAATCATCACAAATTCTTGATAGAACCACCCCCTACTTTCATTTCTATTATGCAAGGCCTATACATACTAAGTAATGTACGCTAATGATAAACCAATGAAGTAAACAGTATTTCCCCTTCTACTTTTTAAAAGTTCTGTAAAGCATACTGCTCTAAGCTTTTACTATTATATAAGCCTAAAAAAAAGCAATGACTTTAAGACACTTGTACAAAAAGGAAGGTATTAAGCTACTGGAATAAATGTATTTTTAATTCATATTTTATAAAAAGAGATTGTTGCTCAATAGGGAAAACAGTGAAATATGTACTGCAGAAGAATCAGATCTTCCTAACTGAGGAAGTTGGATGGGAGTGAAACAAAATAAACAACATACCATAGTTATCCTGCACAAGTGCAACGAAGGGGAACAGGTTGTACAAGCGTCTTTACAGCCTTCCGTGACAGTGATACTATACGGAGGTTCCCTTCCCTACATTTTATAGCTGTATAAACCAATCAGAGGCATTGATGTCGACCTACAGGGTGACACACACATAAAGGTGTCTCCTGGAAAGTGAGCTCTCTCCGCATTAATCATCACCCAGCACATGCTCTCAGCAGAAAGGCTTGTTTTGTTTTTTTTTTCTGGGAGTTTCAGGTAAAGAATATAATCTAGCAATAACTCCCAAAACTGCCAAGAATCATCATTAGACATTTCATGCAGGATTTCTAGTGCATTCATTATTATAAGACCATACCTCAGTCTCTAACATCCCCATTAGCTCTCCCCAAATACACCATCTGCAGTTGAGCCAGACAGGCACTGTCTGTTAGAATTTAAAAGACTGGCCAGAAATTCATTTTCTGAAGTTAGACAAAAAGTAAAAATGACATTATATGAATAGAAAGCAGAGCACGTAAATAAGAGAACTAAGAAAAGGCTACTTGTGCTGACAAATGAGTAGAATAAGGATCAGCCGCATTTTCCTTGACCACTAAAAACATAATGTCTTAGCACTACACCGTATTCCTATTCTTTCCAAAGAAAGTTTCATTTGAAAATATTTATTTATTAATTTATGTAGAATATTAATTTTGTTGGTTTGTAACTACCTTAACCAACTTAAGAAATCACTCTACCTCATAACTACTGATAGCTGTAACTGCTAAGCTACAAGTCACAATCCCCTCCTGAACCATGAATAAAAACCACTGTTAAAAGAACATGAACTCTAGTTAATCTTACCCTGACACTGCCGTTCTTTCAACACATATTCCACTTCGACCAAAATTTTGTACAGGTTATATGATATAAAGAAAATATTATTTTCAATAATTTCAGGAAATAGACTAATTTTCTTCAAACAATTTCAGGGATATTTAAGGCATGTGGAATATCTGGCTAGTGGTAAACTTGGCAGTGTTAGGTTTACATTTGGAGTCAATAATCTTAAAGGTCTTCTTCAATCTAAATGATTCTGTGATTCTGCAATAATTACACATTTATTTAGTTGGCATTCATTGCAACATTACTCATTAATTAGCTTTTAATAAAAATCTTTCATGTTTTCACTGGAATTCAGGATTAACAATCAATTAAAAATATGTTTATACTGCTTCATAATTTTAGCAACAATTAGTAGGAAGAACACATGAAAGTAAGTATTACCCTCCTACACAGTATAAGTGCCAAAAAGACTTCAAGGCCTATAAAATGCTATAACAACTAAATAACAAAATTAACTTTTTTCTACTTAAGTTTGAAGGTCTTTTCATTTAAATACTAATAGTTCACAACTACTTCAATTCACAAAATCTTCATGCAATATTCTATCATGACCAAGCCAGGGCTAGGGCTAAGCAAGTACCAGCTTTGAATCCAAAATAAAATTTCCAGTTACTTTGGTTCCAAACACTTTTCCATACTCAAACTTCCTCTAAAAGAATGACTTTTTTTCTGATTTTCAGTTATGAGGCTTTTTTTTATCTGTTGACAAATACAGACTTTTCTGTTCTACAGTTGTGCTACTAAAAGAACCAGAAACACGAAAACAGCTTTAGAAAAAAAAACTTAGAGTGTAAGCGCTCCAGCATTTAACAAGGCAAAATATTCTAGAAATTTCCCTTTTTCATTCTAACTGATAATAAAGGCATAAAATCTTTATGAATTTAAAATGTAAATATATTTACGTGTTCAATAAATTGTACATTATGTTTAATTAAATATACGATACTCGAACTGAAAGATGGTGTCATAACCCTCATCATCTTATCTTCTAAACTTTTCCTGCCTTGCACAAATTTTAGTTTTCCCATTTAGGCTGATATTAAAGGAAAAACTGTATATAGATGCATGTGTGTCTGAAAAACATATTTAAATAAGCAGACGCAGGGACTACTAGCAATATAAAAAGAACAGAAAGCACATCTATAAACCTTTCATATTTCACTTAGGACTACCGCATATTTGTTTGGAAGCACATTCTTGGACTTTTTGTGGGGTTTCCTTGGAGTCTGTTGAAATTTTTCACTAGTAACATGTAATATCCTTCTGGCAAGATATTGGTATGCACTTCAAGTATGATCAAAGCATAAGAACAAAACACATGAGAAGCTTGTAAGCTGCTGTATGAATTCATAGGGCCACTTAATTTCAACACAGAGAAAACACAAGAATATGATTTCATATTAATAAAGATGAAAATGGGAAGCATGAGCAACTTATCAAAAGAATCTGAAAAGAGTAAATTAACCTCAAACACCATACAGATTATCTAATACGAAAAAAATCTTCTGCCAGTATTTGCTCTAATACTGTATATTATGTCAGAGCAGTGATATATTCACAAATTTTTCTTGGAGAATACACATCTATCACTGTCATCAGCTTTAATCTCCACAAAAAAAAATTCGTCTGAACACAACATATTTTCTTTTTTTATATGGTAACAGGAAAACAACTTTTAGCTGGTCAGTACATTAACCACTCTTTGAAACAAATTTACATGGCTGGTTGTTCACGTAACAAAGTGTACCTTGAAAAATATACAAGCAGAACATCTTAGTCCTGGTTCAAAATTCCCCATTAATAAAGGATCCAGTTACTCATCATCTTCATTATTATACTATTCTTTTTATTATGACTCAAACTGTAAGCCTCATTTATACAGTCTTATTGTGTTAGGTAAGAAGACCCAGACGCATAAGAAAAATACACTGCTTCCTTTAAAAACAGCTTACAAATTCTGTCTTAACTCCCCTTATCTGGCCGTTCTCATCTCCAGTGGTGAAAACATTAAGAAATAAAGGAAAACAAGCAAAATACTCATGAAACAATGAAGGAAGAGCTGGCTGAAAACTAAATAGAGTTAATAGAAAGCATCTCCTCAACTCCAGTACGTTCTCCAATCAAGTCACAAGTCTGATATTCTTGCTTAGGCAAAACTTAAACTTTCAAACATTAATATGCTGAACCACAAGTACTCTCTGCATGAAAGAGGAGTAAAACAGACACAGGTTCCGGGATGAGCCTGCATATAGAATAAATATTTTTCTCGGTAGGAAGAAGGAAAATGAATTCAACAATTAACTTCTGTCAGGAATATGGTGAATTTGTATTATTTTATTTTGACACAAAAACACACTATCTACTACTATATGCTGATGTACCATAAAATACTAATCTCATACAATATACTGTTCAAAAGGTACAAAGCATGCAGGCACTTGATACATACTTGGTAGAACAGAATCCTAATTCTAGCACTTCTAAGCCATCTCGTATTTTACCACTCAATCTTAACACTGGACTTAGAGCACATCCCTTTTTTTTTGCGTATTGCATGCATATACACTGCTACATGAAAACTCTGCTTTTACTGATAAGCCATAGCAATCTAAAGCAGTCTATGATAAAATGGTTCAATTCAAGTGGTCAGCTGTTTGCCCTTTGTGAAAGGGTAAACAAGTAAGTAGCTAAGCCATGACTGCGTATCATCATATTGTATCACACACCCCAAAAAGGTATGTATCATCCATGCCTTCCTCAAACATTTAGAAAGGAAGGTATTCTGCAAATATAATTATGGATAAAAAGGTGTATAGCTACGTTTATAATACAGAAAAGTGCGACAACCATTTTTTCTTCATATAATTTTTTACAGATCTTCCCATTAGATATAAAGTGTTTCAAAAACTAATACTCTCAAACCAAAGCATTCTTTGCTTAAGTTACTAAAATCCATATTTTATTTTTCATTCTCTTAAGACTTTGAAACTACTGAAATATGACTATAAAACTTGGGAGCTCCTTTAAAACCCCTCTAATAAAAAGCACTAGGATGCATAAAAAGTATCATAAAGATTGAATAGACATAGTTTTTTTTCACTTCCTTTTCAATTTACCTGAAGTGTAAGGCGCTTAACTGCATTCCACACTATTCCAATAAACTCCTTCATTCTTTCTTCAGGACTTCTGCAGCTTTCAGATGGGTTCAGTATGGTTTTCACAGGAAATGACAAAGGACGAGATTCTAATGCAAACAACAAAACACAGTTACACTAAGTAATATACTCACCGGTAGCAAAGAAAAAGATTACTTATTTTACATTCTAAAAGAGATTTTTTCTTACTATGTATCTCATTACATATGCAATAATGGTGTGACTATTGTTAGCTTTAAACATGTCAATAAAACTGTATCTATTAAGCCGAGTGATAAATTTAATGAAATCAAATGCTGAAACTTTCTTAGCGTAAACTGCTTAGAAAATATTATGAAGAATGCTTGACCTAAGCAAATTATGACCATTTTCAAAGTGTAATAAACTATTTCTCGGCAGAATAGCAATCCAAGAAGTTTTCACTTATGTTGCCGTCAATGCAACCTAAAACACATTATAGTATTCTAAATCTCTAAATCTGTTACAAGAAACTGAGACAGCCCATATTGAATTACAGCCTTTGATTTGTTTTCTTTAAAAAAGTTATTTAAAAACTTGAGTATCTTTCCAAAAATGGCATAAAAATTAAACCATTTGTTTATTATGCCAAGCTTAAAGGCACGAAAGCATGAAATATTTCAGCAAAATTCAATGTTCACTAGTAAAAAGTTAATTTTCTTTAAATTGTTAGTTATTTAATAATATGAATATGAAAAGATTTTAGACAACAGAAGCATTTCATTGAATATGAGCATAGTAGAACCTCAGAAGAGAACTAGTGAGGAGACCAAGTAGTAAATAAAAATTCATTAAAGACTGTACGAGTGGTTCTTCCTGTCATCTCTAACAGAATATACTCCTCCTAACGTTTTGGGATATTCACCAAATTATTGTCAGCTTCTTTAACATTTCCAGTTTTGGACTACACATGTTGTTGAGCTGAGAAAACTGCAGGAATAAATTATGAAGTCTTCATGACTTCATTTTAAACTAAATTGGAATCAGTGCAAGTGTGACAATTTATGTCTCCCAATTACACAGCTACGAAAAATGTGGCATACAAACTACAGAAAAAAATCTTAAAACCAAATTATGGTATCATCTGAGCAAAAGTATATGCCCCTTGATGCATCACAGGGTCTTCAGTCAGTTTTGGTCATGCAAAGAATTAAAAATTAAATATTTAAGAGGTGAATTTCTGACAAAATCAAGGCTAGAAAAGACAGAGTGGAGTAGTATTCTAGACAAAGATCCTTCCACAAACAGTATTTTTAATGATCTGAAAAGAAAGATAAGTATTAACTTTATTAAACTGATGGGGAATCAAAAATTCAAAAAGAGGTGATCAAAAGAGTGAAAGAGAATTTCTATGGCTGCAGTATAATTAGTTCTTTCAGATATTCCCGGTTCCAATTATGGATCTAGTAGGATATATAATGAAAATTGCATCATGAGAATGTAAAAAGTGTGACATTTCAGGATTGTTTGTTGTCAGCTGTGCTGGCGAGACAAACAAATAAATTGTTCATATGGAGAAGTGTGGAGTAGCTATTTCATATTTTCTCATGTGGACACTTTTATGCCACGCAGTGAGTACTCCATCCACATTATGTTTGGGTTATGTTAAAATAAAGACATTCAGCAAGGAACAGCTGTTCTGCTTTAACTTCTTACCCTACCTCAGTTCACACAGTTTTCTTTGTGTAGTCAGGCCCTACACTACACACATTACAAAGAAAGAATTAGGAACAGCTTGAGTATCACAAAATACTACTGGAGCATAGAATTCCAGTATAAAGATGTGGGTAAGGGTGAGAATGGTATACAAAGTCACTAATACTCTGGATATTTAACAGGCAGAGATGCTTCAGGTAAGGATAAACAGATAAATACAAATATAACTACACAGCACGATCAGCAGGGAACATCAACATCCTACATCACTGAACAAGTGCATTCCTTCTAAGTGGGATCTGAAGCTAGGTTTTGTTCCAGTCTCCCATGTTTTCTTTGCTAGGAAACACACACTCTGCTAATTCTCTCTCAATTAGGGGAGACAACTTTAAAATGTCAGAAACTACATGAGAATTAAGAATAAAATTAGCTGGCCAAAGAATCACTTGTTTCTCCCCATGTATGTGTGATTCAAATTCCAGGAATATTCATGACAGACAACAGTTTAACTACAATACCCCATACTCAACCAAAAGACCAAAAAAACCCAAAGCCTCAAAACCCAACAAAAACATAAGGAACAATTCAACCAGAAATCATGGAAAACATAAAAGTAATAAGAGTTTCAGAGTGGAAAGAAGAAACAAGCACAGAAGTAACTCCTAAAATGAGAAGAAGTAGATCTCTGTTCATTTCCCTCCTGCACTGGTCCAGTTTTGTCTGAAGGGATGCTGGTACAGAACAATGTCTTAATTCCCCATCAGGTGAGGCCATCAGCATACAGCAGGTGCTAAAGATTGTATAAGTCTGGTGTGGCTATCGTGTGTTTGGCTCTTCCTCTACAGTAGCCATGTAGACTGGATCAGCTCCATCTGTCTCAGTATGAAGGTTAATCTCCTTAAAGATTATGGAACTCAGCTATTAATGAACTGAAAACCTAAGAACATTTCCTGGCACTGGAATCAGCCTTGTGTCGAAACCAGGAGCTGGCCAGCAACAGTTAGATAGAAAATGTGCTTTGTATGAAACTCAAACTGATAAGGCAAAAAAAAGAGGGGGTGGGAGGCTGCTTCAGGTTGAATGAGTTGAATTTTCAAGAAAATCAGTGCATAGGAACATAAAATGTCCCTACTCTCATCTTCTTGTCCCATGCTGAATTGGCGTTTTTCTAAAAACATATTTCAATCACTCAGAGGCTGCCCCACACACCAATTAGAACACACACTGGTAATGAACAGGCTTTTCAAAAAGGATTGATCAGATCAATCAGGATTGAGCTACCAGAAGCAGCAGTTTTCATCATTCATTTCAAAATTTATGGTTTATTAAGAATAGACTATGATGATCTACATTTAAAAAAGCTTGCATTCCAAGTAGCAATCCTGCAAAATTAATCATAAATGTACTCTCTTTTTAGATGCCACTAAGCATTCTAGATAGATATATCTTTCTTAAATAGACGTATGCCTCCTTTTTTGTGTTTTCAATCTACTGAAAACCGGTTGCTTTAAGAAGTCTTATCCATAAAAATATTTAAAAGTTTGAAAAATAAAAGTATCTTTGAGGAAAATGGTGCTATTTTGTGCTATTAATATTCAGTGACCTAAGGAACATGAAAGGGAAAATAAAACTTACGAAGTATAAAGATTTGGGGTAAATCAACATGTTCTCAAATAAATCAAAGCGGAACAGACCACAGATCTGAGATTTTCCTCTACTTGGTTGAGAACTACTGATGGTCTGTACCCACAAAGATGACTCATTTCTCCTGGCCTGCTGTGTGCCTCAGACACCTCATCCATTAGGAGGGCATCAGTTTCTTTTTTGGCTAGAAAAGGTTCATAGAATCACAGGATCATTTAAGCTGGAAACAACCTTTAAGATCATTTAGTCCAACACTCCCAACTCCACTACTAAACTGTGTCCCTAATTGGGGCAAGAACTTCCCATGTTTGCACATCACTTGTCAGACACAATCCTCCAGTAGTAACGCCCAGAAGCATGGCTGTGAAAGAATTTCTGTGCTGTGAATAGGAAAAATGTAGAAATTTTGCCATTTTGACTGCAAATAAACTTGTATTTGCACAGTATTACTCTTATTTGCACTATGTGGGCAAGCCCCAGGTTCACTCACTCCCAGGTTCAGTGGGACTTTTTCCAGCGCCTGGCTACTGTATGTTTTTCTGCAACTGGCAAATGTGTCACTACTTTTTACTGCCTAACGCTGTCAAAGAGATTCATTCATTCTTACTTGATTTCCCCTTACCTTCAGGTATGAGGGACAACTCTTCTCTTATAGTGATCTTGCTCAACAACATGATACCTGCTGTCTAGTTATCCTGTTGCAGGCACACCTGAACTTTCAGTAATCCCTAAAAGCTCAAGGTTCCTAGACAGACACCCATGCAGCAACAGCCTGTACTACAACAGTCTCTCCATCACCCCATCACATGACTCTACTCAAAATGCATCTGTCAGACGACCTGAAAAAGCTGGGCAAGCTTTCCTTCCCACATCATATCATCTGTCACACAGCTTCTCACACATCAGAACTGAGTTAAGATGAGAAAAACGCTATTGCAAATTAATCATAGTTACTAAGAGGCCATGACAGCAAAACACATGAACAGTAACAGTGTTTAAAAGAAGAAATAAAAGGAAAATACACTGTTAATACATAGTTTATCCTGGACAAATTTTTTTTCTATTAAAATAAGAAGTGGTCTCTATAGTGTCAAAGGACTCATTGGGATTTCTTAACTTCTATTTACATTTTCATGCATTAGATATAGCTTTTTATCTGAAATAAAAAAAAAATAGCAAGGTGTTTGCGATAAATGCAAGCCATTAGTAAACTGATCAAGGGGTCTAAAGGATTAAAAAGAGATTAAAATGCCGTGAAGGAGAAAATTCAAGCTTCAAATAACTATGAAAAAAATCTACATTTTTTTTCTGTGAAAGATAGATTTCTTCATATTTAAAACAAAACAAAGCCTGGCACCTCTCGACCCCCAAAATTTCCACTACCTACTAAACCAGCAGGTTTTGGTTCCTAAGCACATTGTGCAAAAGTAAAAATCCAGTGAACTCTGTTATATAAAAGCTTGTATTGTCCTTAGGTTTGCACTTCAATTCTCCTTGTCATTCTACATGTTCTTGTATTTGCAACAGAACCGAACTAAAGAGATATGTCTATAGATAGACACACATGAAGGTATTATTCACAATTTTGTGCATGTATATGATGGACAAAGAACAAACTCGATTCTCAATCAAATGCATTTACATATAATAATTTTGTTCCATGATTTAATATTAAAACATTACACATATGCAAAAATGGCAAAACCACAGAGGAATAATTTGTTAAAATTATTTCATATTTTAGTATACCATTTTTTCCACAATCTAATTTAAAACCAAAAAGATCATCTAAGAAGCAGGCACACTGAAACCACTAGGTGAAGCTCAAAGTTGTGTTTACCAACATTTTCTGAACTGTCAGTATCCATCACAAGTATTTCAGAAATATTCACATTTTATTTTTACAGTATCATAAGAGAAGTTATTCCCTGTGCCACATTCCTGGATGACTGATATTTGAATTATGCATATAACTGAGATTTTCTTTATTAAGAATAGACTATGATGATCTACATTTAAAAAAGCTTCCACTCTTAATCGGGATGCTTGTGGATAAAAGCAGTACTTAACTAAAGCTGACATAACCAAACATTCTTCACATAATCAGTTCCTTTACTGGGCTTCAAGCTTATTTTGCATTCTACTTTACTAACGGTGCAGATAATTTACAACTTTTCTCAACCAAGATGATAGTTGAGCCACACAGTCACTGATAAATAGCCAGAGCAAGTCCTTCATATTCAGAAAATCGACAGCAGAGAGGTATAGTGTCTAAACCAGAATGGTCATTAAATGAGTTAGGAGCAGAATAAATGTCAAAATTCAGAGACTTTTGACTTTTCACCCAACATGCCTTTTCCAGAGTAAACATATGCCAGTAAACAAAATCAAATGTGATATTAACACAGTTGTGCAAGCAAAAAGGATCTTTGTGTGAAAGTGGGGGCTGGCTAAGGAATGGCTATGGTCAGCATTTTCTCCCACCAAATTCTTAAAAATTGCTGCACTATTTCTGGTAAAAAATATGTATTTATCTTTGGGAATAAAAAAAAAAAGAAAGGACACTTCTGTACAACTCAATAACAGCCTTTTGCAGGCGAAACTAAGTTACTATATTAGTAATTACAAAAATGTGTTGTATGTGTGTTCATATCTGAAGTCCATGCCTGAGTTTATCTCAATGTCACTTACCATTCCAAATAAATTTATTACTATGAAGTAAGAATTGCAGCCTTGGGATTTTTAAGAACTCTTCTGGTAAAGGCAGGAGGAATTTTGCATATTTTTTTCTGCCTTTTCAAAAATACACTGAAAGTTCCTTAGCCTTTTAAATATAATTTAAAAATAAACACACATCCTTTCATTCTCAATTTTGAATTTCCCCATATGCAAAGTGCGTTTGATATACCACACTGACTTTGTTTGACTAATGTTTGAAATCCACACACTGAACTGAAGAAATCACGCCTTCATAACAGAGCAGTCAAACATTTTACCAGCTATGAAAACTCACAATAACTAATTTTCAATATAGGTATGTGTCTGTCCAGCCATTTAAAAGTTACTATAAATCATCAGTGCCTGGAGACCTTCCTTTTAAATAATCCTTCCAAGAACTAAAACCCATTTATAAAAACATAAAAAAACTAGTATTTTCAGGCACCCTAGGTAAATGTGTGTCAGATCTAAATTCCTATATTTTACATAGCCTATTTAGCATCTATTTAATTTCATTAATCTTCCCAAATAAATCACCAGTCATACATATCATAGCAGGCATGAATAAACGATAATCGTTCAGTTCATTGAGCAGAAATAGTGACCTACTAATTCAATTACTTCAGAGAATTCATTGATTTCTCACCAGCCAGACTTCCCTCACATTTGCCAGTTTTGAATACCAACAGCTCATTTGAGCAGGAATCTAGTTCAGGATTCTGGTTGTACTTAGGGGAAAAAAAAACCAATCTGTAACCGCATCCAGTTTTGCCAAGTACAGGTTATGTTCCGACACAGTGCACTCAATAGAAAGTTTCATAAGGTGAAACTTCAAGTAAAAAAACTAACATAGAATCAGTTGGTCTAAATAAAAGAGAGATGTGTCTACATTTAAAGCTTCTTATTTTCTCCACTTCAATGAGGAAGTATTTAAGAGTGGTTCAGAAATACCTTGCGTACATACTTACAAGGAATTTTAATTACTTGATTAAAGATTTCAAAATTGAATTACTAACACTACCCCATAACAACCAAGAAGTTCTAAATATAGTATTATCTAATGATTGACTTAAAAGACAATATGAAATGTTAGGAACTGATTGAAAGGAAAGGTGGGGAATATTTCCTTGCCTGTTTTCCTATAGAAAGAAGGCTTACAAAACCCTATACTCTATGGATATGCGTGCTTGTCCTCCGATTCCATTTGCATTTGCTAATTAATATAAATGAAATTTGACAGGCTATTTACAGATACTACGTTTCTACCAGTTCTGGGAAAATAATTAAGCAGGGTAAAGAAGGTAGAAACTGGCAACAGAAGCTCTGTCCTTATTACAAATCAGATAAAATATACAGGACAGAGAATAGGAAGTCCATTTGGTAATTTGTAATGACACCATCCTCCATCTGCTTAAAATACAAGCAAATAGTATACTAGGTGTAACTTAGCATTTATGAAACTTAAAAATTCTTCAATTATTTCTCAGTAAGAATAACAGTGCCACAGAATAAAATACCGATGTTCCAGAATATTAAGAGATTTTTCCAAACTGAAATTATTTCATGTCTTATCTTTTTCTCTATATGCACACACTCCTACAGTTCACATATACAGTTCCTGTAGAAACAAACAACGCTGGATCCTCTTCTCAGCTTTGAACTTGGGACCGATACTCTATGGTAATACTAAAATTGTAGTGGAATTAAATGATCGGTGCATTCTCTGACCTGTAGACCTGGTTAAACTGGCCTATAGAAAAAAGCTGCCAAAAGCCCACTGTGTTTTTTTAATTTGCTTTTGCAAATGCCCATACAATCTGTCCACCAGACAACAAAATGGAGCAAACTCTGGTCACAGGCACTGTATCTAGTGATGTTTTCATTTAATATATCGGGTTGCATTCTAGCAGATTTCAAGGCAGTGACCGCTGAGATCATGCTAGACTTGAAAAGGGTAAATTCCAATTCACCACCTGAATAGCATGATTTTAAGATACAAATTCTTCCAATCTGCAAAGACTATGCATACGTGCTTGGTATCAATGTAGGCATATAAGGCTTACAAGGATCCTTGCCCCTTTCACGTAGAATGCTTTTCTAGCATAAGTACAAATAGCATTAAAGGTCCTAGACCTATCATCAGTGTGGTATTCCTGCTTTAAAAAGCTGAGGCAAATAATGAAAGAAAAATCAGACAGAAAGCAGCTGAAATTAAAAGAAATGAAATAAACTGAAAAAATGTGGGAGAGAGGGCCCAGAAAAATCAGAAAGGAAAAGAATCACAGGCACTCTTGTTTTTACTTTAATGAACTATTCACGCATTCAGCATATTCCAGCACGTTATATAGCTATAAATAAATTAATTGAGAAAGAAATGATCCACTGAAACTTGGAGAGATATTTTTTTTGTGACATGATGTCTGTGTTAGTTTTTAATGTCCCATGAATCTTTCAGTGCAAACCAATTCTGACAAAGAGGGCACAAGATGAATACTGCAGGAAAAGCTTCAAGCTCCACATGAAGTTTCAAGAGGCTGCAGAGAGAACAAGCCCGCATGGCACTGCAGTGTGACATGACTCCTCTCTTTAATGAAGGGAAATTTGTGTGGTGTACTGAGGCAGACAGATACTATCCCTTTAAATAATTTCAATAGTATACAAGGATTTTGTTCTTGGCATCCATTTTATTTTGCTATGACCCATTTTTTGCAAATAAACCTCAAATACTTCAGGTATATTACATATGGCATTTTATTTCCAGCTTATAACAAATAAGCAGACAATTTAAAACACAGGCCAGCCTTCGAATCAGCAGCGTTAAGTCCTCACTTAAATATTAGCTTTTTTCAATAATTTTTAACAGTTGAGAACCAATGAAACTAAATCTAGTGACATCTTCTTTAAAAGACTGCTTCTGATTCAAAAAAGAAAACGCTTAGTCAATGTTATCTCTTCAGAAAATTAGTACATTCACACTTCATTGATTAGTATCAAACTCTATGCCACAAAATTGTTTTATGGAGAAGGAAAAATCGGCTTAATCACAAAAAAGCCTAGCATTTAAGCTAAATCTATTCGATAAACTGAATGTGTAAAGTTAGCGGTAGTTAACATAACTGAAACCTAAAAAAGAAGTTTTTATTTTGCGGCAGCAAAATGTGTTGTATTGTAATGGATGTGTTGTATTAAGTAATGGAAAACACATTTTGATATTGACTTCAAATTAAAAAGTGGAAGAAGCTGAGATGCACAAAAATCCTTCTTTTGCTTTTAAGACATTATTTGTAGTTTATCATTTTGTTTTATCGTTTCTGCACTCACACACACAACCCCCTCAAAAAAAACAGAACTGACATTCATGACATCTCTAGAGTCTGAATATTTTCTTTTAGCAGGTTATTCTGGGGTGATCATTACTGCAGAAAATACATTACTCAAGGTGAAGAATAACAAAGGCTGAAGATCAAAACCAACTACCAAGCTGGACATGTCCCAGACTGGGACACTAATTACCAAAACTTAAGTACAAAGCTACTTCCACAAACTACATACTTACCTTTCAAAATTGATAATTATCACAAACTAATTAATTCTCTTCATGCAAATAGGTGGTTTTGAATGTCATATATTCAAAACTATAAAAGTTTCTCTCATGGACTACACCTTTGCACTTTGTTGACAGGCAAAGGTAGAATTAACTTCAAAATGAAACAAATCACATCATTTATGATACTGATACAGCAGCACAGATGATATAGTTAAAAGAATACAATTAGTAGAGTCATTTTATTACAGGCAAAAAAAGGAAATTTATAAATGAATGGTCAAAAAAGGATAAAATGTAAAAATAAAGGCTGTTCATAAACGAAATAGAAAGAAGTCTTTTAAATTAATCTATAATATTTTTTACTAGCAATGATAACATGGCAACCCACATAATATTCAGAAAACAGATTTTCTAGTTTTAGTCCTTTTTAATCTCAAAATAACAATTAACCCTACCCCCAATGGACAAGATTGTAATCTCAGTTTCAGCAGTCAACATCTTGAATTAATTAATTATTATCTAGAAATAAATACCAACACAAAGGAAAAGAGAATTTTTTCAGTGTATTTCAGAAGGATTACTAAAAGTCTCAGCTGGATAGTCACTTTTTCTGGATGATCTCCTACTTTACTACTTGCAAACAGCACTAGATGAATAAATAGCCAAGAAAATCCCAGAAAGCCATACCATCTTCATTAGTGATAACAAAGTTCAAATTTAGCACTGTTAAGGGACCAGAAAATATTCCTCACCTTAATAATTTCTTGAACTCCGGAAACAGAAGTGCCAAAAATGCATTTTCTATGGGGGACTGATTTTGAAAACAGTGAATTTTAACTGTTTATGCACAAATCTTGACTTGCTTAAAGTCTGGTATGTATGAAATGTCAATAGACTGACTGAAATCAAAGAGATAATCACAGTGTATGATGCTTGATAAAATCATGGAGTAAAATATTACATACCACTGGACATAATGAATATTCTATGAAAAGCACATATCCTTTATCTCATTTTAGAAAATGCATTACATGAAAATATCAGGCCTCTAAGTATCTAAAACAAAATGAGAAGAAAATTAAACTTGTATTTCTAAATTGCAAGTTTCATTATTTTTAATTTAAATAGTTGTAATTTTCTGGGAGAATATTTCTTTGAAACTGAAAGTTGTCCCACAGTATTTGCACAGCTGATGCTGTTCAATCATGGGCACGTTAGCAATGGAGGCTGCAAAGGCAGAATGGCTACTTTCAATTAAGTGATCATACCTGTTACTGTTTTTGTTTTGACAGGACTGCTGGCATACTCAGATGCTTGATTTGATTGCTGCCTCACCAAAGGTGCACTTCCAACTGATGCTTCATCCTCTTTTTTCCGAGTTACTGACACACCAAGCGGAACAGTTCCTACAGACTGCTAGAAAAAGAAGTGCCTTGTGAACCACTCAAAACCAAACCACATTAATATTGAATGAGAATATGTCATGAGAAGCATGTCTTACAACTACTTATTTTGAAATGTACAGAAGACAACTTGAAACAGTGATTGAAGTGCACATATTTTTAAAAAAGCTTGTAGAACAATGAATTCAGGCTGGCACTTGTAATTAATTTAGTCCTTTTAGCCTAAAGAAAAGCTCTATAATACAAAATATGAAATAGATCTTTTTAACTTAAAATACTATGCTTGTTAGTCAATCAAAATACACATGAATAAACCTGCATGATGACCAAAGCAAAATAATTATCTGAATGCTTAATGGAAACTGGAAAGCATTAGCCAGATACGAAGATCTTAAAGTTTTGCAAAGAAATTTATTGTTTCATTATACTTTTAAAGAAAAGATACATTGTTATTTATACATTATTATATTTGCTCCTCACACATTAAATATAGAATTTAATTCTGACCACTACTGATTATGAATTGTTTTGTCTTTCAAGCACATCAATAAATGACAAACTGCTCAAAATACGACACTGTTAAACAAAACTAAAGGCACTGAAATCTAGTTTGAAGAACTTCATTCTTGTTTAAAAAATCAGAAGAGCGAGGTATATTAATCTACATGGGTTTTGTAACTGGAGGCCCTCAAATCAGTAGTCTCTTGACTTTGTTGTTACTTTTTTTACTTACGTGAGCTAGAATGCCAAAAATCATTAAAAAAAATTGGATCCTCAATTTTGCTGTACAGTTGGCTGTTAACGGCTAATGCTGTAGCAAAATGTTATGTAAATTGCGGATGTATCAGAGGTGACAAAAGCAGAAGATTTCTACTGTTGATTTGACACAGGGTTATCATTTAAAGCTGACAAAAGTTTTTTTCTAAAGATCAGACATTAGGACTACATGCATCTTAATAATTTTTTGTGTAATTTAATTTTGTTGGTATTGGAGCGAAAATGTAATCCATATAGTCGGGAAATAAGAAACCTCACACGTTGCATTAGGAATCTCTGTGGGAAACAAATTCGTGTGAGGCAGGCAATGTGCTTGTAAATTTTCTCCAATAGAAAACAGATCACTGAATCACGCAGTGTGCAAGACGTGCATGCACACAAAACCCCAAAACAAACAGAAAAAAATTATTTAATTGAGGAGAATTATTTCCAAACGCCTTCAACATTTTCCACTATAAAAGTAAACCAAAATAAGAAAGACAATTAAATATTTAATCCTACTCCAGTGAAAATAATCAACTTAAATATACAGTGGTATGCAAAGTTAATAGGAAAATACAAATGTCAATGACAAACAGAACTCATCTCTTCTTCTGAAGGTAGTCATCAGCTTTGTCTCCAAAAGCACTGAAAAGTCATTCTGGAACACAATAACATTACGCTTTGCTGTACTCTAGCCGTAACAACAACAGAACTGAAAACCCACTAGCTTTGAAAAGAAAACGTTTACACCACAGAAATACTTCCCACATGCATACAGAGAGTCTGAAATTTTGTAAACTTTCGTCAGACACATTACCTCACTTGTCTTCAAAATTTAGCAGTTTATCTGATACAACCTTTCATAAGCCAAAGCCATCTGCAGCTTTCCCATGATGGCAACTGTTTGAGCCATCATTTGGCAATTCTGAATGTAACATTGCAACATTGACTTGCCAAAGCAAAGCAAGAGTTCCTGAAGAACGAACACAGAAAATACAAGAAAGCACAAAAGACAATAGGATGGAAATAGCATTTGAAGAAGCTGTATCTATTTCTGAACCACTGAAAAAAAGGATCAGCAAAATACAATAATAAGTTACACTACTAGTCATACAGTGAAAAACATCAAGGCTATCATGGCTAGACAAAGCTGGAAAAAATTATGAGTTGCTTGAGTGCTGATCTGGACAATGAAACAGCTGTTTCATCTTTGCTCACTGAAATCAAGCCTGATGTTGCTGTTGATGACACCCAGTACAATCTTGTCAGGTTTTTGGCAAAAGTTTTCTGGTTAAAAAAATGCAGAAGATGAAAGATCAATGTTGAACTAGATGGAAAAGGATCATCAAGATTTGGGTTTTAGCCACAAACTGATGAGGAAATTGTGGCTTGGGAAATAGCAGATGACAAAAGCCCCACAGCTGCATGAGAAGATGAATCTGATGGGAAAGGAGACATTGCAGGCAAGTGTTATCACAAGCATTTCATCACAAGAATCCAAATAGCTATCTATAAACTAATATGTAGTAAGGTTTAACACACCTGCTTGGTATGTAAGTTTTATGGTTGCTGATTCGCAGTGCTTAATAAAGAAGATAAAGAACATCAAATAAAGTTATGGAACTACGGCAACATTTACGAGGTTGTGTTGATACAAAGTCAAAATCAGATCCTGTTCTAGAATATTGATTGTGGTTTTATAAATGCAATAAGGTTTAGTGGCGATTATACACTAAATACTAGATTAATAATAATTCATGATAGACAAACAGTTCATAACTTTTCCAGTATAATTATTATAACCAACTTTTTAAACAGTAGCTAAAAACTATACGAATACTATACTTTTCCAAATTTAAATTCTATTGACACAAATAACTTAACACATTACAGACCATGTTAAGTATGTGTACATAAAACACACACATACATATGCGCTATTTATGCATGTCAATGGATCAATAGAAATAGATTATATTTTTAATTTCACATCATACTATGCAGTCAACATGACCTTGGAAATTCTAAAGATCTAAAATGAGACAAAGGCACAGAACAATAACAGCCAGAAACCAACCTGTCAAAAATACCAGGCCCCAAGTATTTCCTGATTTATGTGGAGATATGCCAACTAACTAAAGCCGAAATATCCTGTAAAGAGGGCTAGTGGGAATTTGCCCCAGGTAGAATAAATCAATATTTTATTTTACTTGAGATTTTAGCAATTAAATATTTTATTTCTGAATTATAACTTCCTATGAGTGCAAGGCTGAGGAGCATGCAGACAGATCTGGGAACACAGAAATACTTTTGAAGAAAATTTGACCAACTGAGCAGACAAGTAACTTCCAGTTTAGGGAGGCTTACACAGTCAAAACTGATAACAAACCAAAGGCAAAAAAATTTTCCAAGAAAAGAGTTATTATATTATTACTAAAGGAAAAAAATGAAGCACTGGCTTGTGAAATATTGAATTCATAAGCCTCAGACCACACAGGGGTTGCCATCTTTGAAATGATACCAAACCCAGCTATCTCACACACTGGGTGCTGTGTGTACATATGCAGTAGCTTGCGAACAGGAAGAAAAGATAACGAAATCTTTGGAATGGGGACAGATGGCAGTTCTATTCAAGACATGGTGTTTTGTGAACATCTGAGATCACTGTCATGCAATCACTATTTGCCTCAGAGGAGGCTACTTCCCATGCAGCAACACTATCCAAGAATGTGCCAAAATGAGCTGCAACAGCAAGGGATCTACCTTGCCCAACTTGCAACAAGTTCCAATATCATGAAATTACAATTGCTGCTTGACTACATAGTTACATTTTATTGTTTTGATTTCTGAGATTAAAAGTGAAAGCACACACCTAAATTGCTTCAGAGCACTCAAACAAAACTAGGCATTAGGACCAGTTTCCAATTAAAATGAAGTAAAATTAAGCTAATGACAAGTAAAGTAATTCCGAAATAAAAAGATTAGGCATACCTAATTCTTGGGGAAACAAAAGTACCTTCCTTCCTGGCAAATAAAATTACTAATTCAAATTAAATTCTGTAACTGTTCCAGTTAGAAATTGTAGGTATGCTCAGAGAAGTGCTCTGCTGGGATAAAAGACCAATCACTGATTAGCTGCAATCTTCCCAGGCTTAGGTGGTGAACTGACGTCAGCCAAGAACCCCTACATTTTCACTAACTGATGGAAACTTTCTATGAGCAATTTCAAGTGGCCTCTGAAAGTAGAAGATACAAGGCTCAAGTTCCATGTAGCCTTTGTTCCTTAAGTAAGCAGTAACTTCATTCCTGCATCCTTCAGAAACTTAATTGGGTTCCTTGAGGTAAAAAGCAGCAGTCCTCATACACACAGTGCTTTTGGCCTGCAAGCAAGATCAAAAATCAAAACCTGTTATAACTTGAGAAATCTTTGCACACCAAGATGATAATTATGTCTACTATAGAAACATGCTTGTTTTATCAAAGCCTTTTCTGCTATTTATCAAGGCAGAACAGAAAAGCTGTAACTTAAGGGAAACACAGCACTACCCTCAACAGCCAACTTTGCCACTACATGGAAAAATCTTAAATTTGAATACTGAAACTTCCCCTTACACTGTGCCATTCATTCATTGCCATTCACTATCAGAAGTGTTTGGCTCTTAAATACACAAAGATCTGCAATAATCCAAAAGTCATTTTAAACCAAATAAAATTAGAGGAACTACTTGTTCTACATGAGTGTACTGACCAAGTCATGATGATAAAACTATTTCATCTTAGGCAGATATTCCAGAGAGACCTCTGGTGCAGGTCTCTGAATACAGAATTGCCCAAAGCATACCATCAAGAGTTGCTAATATCCTCAGCTCACACTGAATTTTCCATAAAGTTAAAGGATTTTATAGCACAATAACATCACCAAGATAATAGTAGAGAAAAGATAAGATGAGAAGAGAAACAAGTTGAAGAAAAGAAATGGATTAAATGGAATTGCTAACAACCCTACCTAGCTGATGAAAAAAACGGATTTTGAACTGGGATACACAATACGCCATGGTGTGGATGTTCATGAGAAAAAGGGAGAAATCTGGATTCTGGAATCATACAGGTGTATTACATTCCAGTGCTTTAAAATATAATGAATCAGAAATAATGCAATTTCTTACAATTGTTCCTGTATATGACTAATCATCTACTCCACTACTGAAATATTCATTAAATTAGGTAGTAACATACACATACGGAACAGGTAAAGAAAATGACAGAAATAAGAAGGAATACACACTTACATTACATATCTAAATAAATGTCTAGGTCTTCACCAAAATTTGTCATTTTATCTCATAAATGTCTTTGCCAAAATTAGTCATCTTATCTCATAAAAATGAGTAATGTAATAAAAGTATTAACATGCCATGAAAGTTTAACAATAATGCACATTTAAAGAAAGATGTTTACATGCAATCTTTTACATATTCACTGCAAAAAGTATCACAGAGCTGACTGTGTCATATCAAAGCATAGCTAAGGCTTCTTTTTCAAGGAAAATGGTCTTTAAATATTTATCTGTGTAAAACTATATATGGGTTTTTATAATACAGTAAATAAATGAAAAACACCACTGGAGAACAAATTGAAGCAAGAGCCACATTTGAAAAAAATCTTAAAAAAAAAATAGTCAAAATAAAATATTAAATTACTGGAAACAAGACCTCTAAATGTAGCTTTGTTCTGCTTTTTAACAGGGAGGCAATGTTAACAAGGAATAAACAGTATACATACAAGAAGTCACTCTCCCAAATTCTGTTCAAATTAACTTTCCCTAAAGCACTAAAGAGCATATCTTTTCAACATGATTTTCAGACTAAAGAAACACAAGTGGTTTAAGCATGTATTCTAGATATGCTGAGTGAAAGACCTGTTAAACAGCAGCAATTAAGCAACTGGTGCACACTCTAAACTAACACATGTACTGCTGCTGTATATACAGCTCAGCCTTATGAAAAGAATTCATACAAACTGCAGTATTCAAAAAAAATTAATATCAATTTTGGCTGAAACAAGGATTTTTTAAAAAATATCAACTCAAAACTCTGTGCCAGTTTAAACCCTGCTTAAAATGTAGAAGACGTTCATCAGTCATGAAGCAGGGTATATAAGATGTCCTTTGAATTTGCTGCTCCAACTTCAGGGATTATTACCAGTTACTGAAAAAAACTGTGGCAAATAACGTATTTCATAGAAGTCTAACAAATTCAGGGAACGAAAAACGTGATTATTTTTATAACCTAGAAAACATAAAATATCATATAATTACAGAATGGTTTGGGTTGGAAGGGACTTTAAAGATCATCTCATTCCAACATTTCTGCCATGCCCAGGGACACCTTTCACTAGCCTCATCCAACCTGGCATTGAACACTTTTCTACACTCAAATACCATGTCTACGGTGATGACTCAGAGGCCTGCATCCCTACTCTGTGCTCTCCTCCTCCTGTTCAAATTCATATCTCAGAGGAGTTCTCTGACATCCCGTGAATTTCTCATCAGCCGCTCAAGCACAACATGGTAAAATCTGAGCTTTTAACCTCTCCTTCGCAGCTCAGTGCTTCCTTAAGCTCAGCAACACCAGGATGCTGCTCCTCTGCCAGAAACTGAGTGCTATCTTCATATCATAGCCACCTCAAGGCCTTGCGTAACCTTGCTAAGACTTTCCTAAAGCTAAAACTCCCTGCTCTTTCATCACATCCCCCTCTGCTGCAATATCTTTTTTTGGCCTCATACTCACACAGGCCAACTTGCATCCAATTGGATGCTGCTTCAGGCATAGCCTTTCCCATCATATGCAATTTTGGTTTGGAACATACGAATGGAGTGGAACTTATCTGGCTCATACTGATTTTCCTTGCAGTAGTCATGTGGACTGTATTTAAAGCAGAACACGCTAAGTCGGTTAAGTTGGCTAATGTGATGCCCATCCACAAGAAGGGCCGTAGAGACGATCCAGGTAATTACAGACCTGTGAGTCTGACCTTGGTTTCAGGTAAAATTACGGAGCAGATAATCTTGGGAGTTATGACTGAGAGATCAGGCCCAGCCAGCATGGATCTAGGAGGGGTAGGTCCTGCCTGACCAACCTGATCTCCTTTTACGACCATCTGACTCGGCTGGTGGACAAGAGGAAGGCATTTGACACTATCTCCCATAGTGGACTCCTGGAGAAGCTGGAAGCCTGTGGCTTAGACAGGAGTGCTCTGTGCTGGGTTAGGAATTGGTTGGATGGCCGAGCCCAGAGAGTGATAGTAAATGGTGTCTCATTCAGTTGGTGGCTGGTCACCAGTGGTGTCCCCCAGGTGTCAGTGTTGGGCCCGGTCCTGTTCAATATCTTTGTTGATAATCTGGATGAGGGGATTGAGTGCATCATTAGCAAGTTCGCAGACGATACCAAGCTGGGAGGAAGTGTCGATCTGCTGGAGGGTAGGAGGGTCCTACAGAGGAACCTTGACAGACTGGAGAGATGGGCTGATTCCAGTGGGATGAAGTTTAACAAGTCCAAGTACCAGGTTCTATGCTTTGGACACAACAACCCCATGCAGTGCTATGGGTTGGGGACAGAGTGGCTGGAGAGTAGTCAAGTGGAAAGGGACCTGGGAGCGATGGTGGACAGGAAACTCAACATGAGCCAGCAGTGTGCCCAAGTGGCCAACAGGGCCAATGGTATCCTGGTCTGCATCAGGAATGGTGTGGCCAGCAGAACCAGAGAAGTTATCATCCTCTTATACTCAGCGCTGGTCAGGCCACACCTTGAGTACTGTGTCCAGTTCTGGGCCCCTCAGTTTAAGAGAGACATTGAGATGCTGGAGTGTATCCAGAGGAGAGCAACGAAGATGGTGAAGGGGCTGGAGCGCAAGCCCTAGGAAGAGTGACTGAGGGAGCTGGGGCTGTTTAGCCTGGAGAAGAGAAGGCTCAGGGGAGACCTCACTGCTCTCTACAACTACCTAAAAGGAGGTTGTAAGTAGGCAGGAGTTGGTCTCTTCTCCCAGGCAACCAGTGATAGAACAAGAGGACATGGTCTCAAGCTTTGTCAGGGGAGGTTTAGGCTTGATATTAGGAAAAAATGTTTCACTGAAAGGGTGATTGGTCATTGTAATGGGCTGCCCAGGGAGGTGGTGGAGTCATTGTCCCTGGAGGTGTTTAAAAACAGATTGGATGAGGCGCTTAGATCCATGGTTTAAACGACAACGACAGGTGTTGGTGTTGGGTCATAGGTTGGACTAGATGATCGCAGAGGTCTTTTCCAACCTTGTGATACTGTAACAACTGCATTTTTGTCAGATTTCTTCTTAATGCATTACTTCTTAAAATACAGAGCTGAAAGTAAGCATTTACCCATGTGTCCAACATAATATTTTTTAAAAATATTGATATCTTCAAACACTTTTTAATATTTCCACTTCAAAAGGTATAACATATCAAACATAAGTACAAAAAAATTACCATTTAATCACTTTCTCCAGAATGCTTTTCACGTATTCTTCAGGTTTTGAAATAAATGAGAGTAAAATCAAAAAGTATATTTTAAAATTTATTCTTGCCATATTCAGTGCTAAAAAGTTGAGAATCAATCCACTAACTATTAGAACTATCACAGAATAGGTTAATAACAGGGTGGCATTACAGATTCACTCTTTTTTAACATATATATTAAGTAGCAAGTTTTGCTTGCTGCATTTTATCTTTTTAACTAACAATTTACTGTAATTACCTAAGAGGCATAATGTACAGAAGGTACTGGATTAAAACATATCTAAAAAGTCTCTAGCTTAAAAGTAAAAAAAACCTGAGGATTTTGAAAACAAGTTTTGAACTTTAAGTTACTGTACCTTGACTTATTATGTTTATTCATTGCTCTGCTCCAAGACTCAACTTATTTCAGCTCACTATTATCAAAGAATAAACTAAAATAACTTAAAATCTTTCCCAACAATTGCTACTACTTGAACATATATTGTGTCTAAGGTGTTCTGGGCTTTTCGGCTTTTAATCCATTAGTTGGCAAAGGTTTCTGGTGCACATTGTACTCACAGCACAGCGCTCCAAATAGGAAAGGTGATCTACCAATAGTGTCTTTTTTCTAGACAAAGCAGCATGTAATAATTGCTACACTGATTATCTGGAAGGATCATCAGCTGATGATGAGGTGAAAACACTCATGATAATAAATACATTTTCCTTACCTCTTCCTATCCCAGTTCCCAATCTGTTTTTGACGGGGGGAGGGGGGAAGGGAAGGGGGTGTGTGTGTCCCCCTTTTCTGACATGAAATGACTATATTTTCTTCTGTTTGTACATTATGCAGAACTCTTAGATATGAAATCAATATAAAACATTTTTGAAAAATGTGTATAAATTGTATAAATATTATGGAATCTTAATTAACTTCTTGTGTTCACTTGAGTTAAGAAAAGGAAAGGAGCAAATCAGGAAATATCAAATCAGGAAACTCATGAACTTCTTTTCCCACTGGAGAAGTCTGGGATACAGACTGCCTTCTTCACTTCAGACTTGACTAGCAAGACCAGTCTTGAATCCCACCTCCCAGAAGAAAAGGATGGAGCTAGGAAGATGTACTCTTGGTGAAACAGGATCATGTCAGGGAATACTTAGCAAACTAGACGTATGTAAGTCCATGGGCACTGATGGAATGCAGCCGTGCTGGCAGATGTCATCACAAGATCACTTTCAATGTTCTTCGAACAAACATGGTGAATAGGAGAGGTGTCTGAGGACTGGAAGAAAGCAAATGTCACTTCTATCTTCAAGAAGGGCAAGAAGAAAGACTCAGGGAACTATGTGCCAGTCAGTCTCACCTCAGTCGTTTGGAAGGTGATGGAAAGACAAATCCTGGAATCCACTTCCAGGCATATGAAGGACAAGAAGATGGCTGGGTTTAATCAGCATAGTATCACCAAGTTGAGGTAATACTTGACCAATCTGATAACACTTTATGATGAAATGACTGGCATGGTAGATGATGGGATATGGTCTACCTTTACTTTAGGAAGGCTTTTGACACTGCCTCCCAAACGATCTTCACAGACAAGCTCAAAGTATGGGCTGGATGAATAGAAAGTGAAGTGGACTGAAAACTGGCTGAATGGCTTGGCCCAGAGGTGGTGACCAGTGGCACAAAATTTAGTTAGGCTTGAGTAAGTAGTAATGAATTGCAGGGATCAACAATGAGTCCAATCCTGTTCAGTATCTTCATTAACAGGAGGAGCAGCTGATATGCCAAAGGGTTGCGCTACCATCCAGAGGGACCATAACCAGGTAGAGAATGGTATGAACATTCTGAAGTTTAACAACGAGAAGTGCAAAGTCTTGTAGTTGTGGAAGAATAATCTCATGCACCAGTATATGCTGGGAGCTTCCCAGCTGGAAAGCAGCTTTGCAGAAAAGGTCCTGGTGGACACCAGGTTGAACACAAGCTAGAACAGTGCCTTTGGTTGCAAAGAAGCTGAATGGTATCCTGGGCTGCACTAGGCAAGTATTGCCAACAAGTCAAGTTTGTCCCTAACTCAATGCTGGGTCTAGTTCTGGCCTCCCCAGTACAAGAGGGACATGAAGATGCTGGATAGAGTCCAGCAAAGAGTCACAAAGATGATTATAGGAAATTACAAGATTATGAGGAAAGGCTGAGAGAGCTGAGATTGTTTGGCCTGGAAAAGAGAAGACTCACAGGCTTTTCTCGGTAATGCCCAGTGACAGGACCAGAGGCAATGGGCGTGCACAGAAACACAGGAGGTTCCCGCTGAACTTGAAGAAACATGTTTTTACTGTGAAGGTGACTAAGCATTGGGACAGTTTCTATAAAGCAAGACCTTGTACAACTTACTGTAATAACTAGTAGTATTTTGTAGATTTCACAGGTAAGAAAACTAAAGACTTTGCCTTGAGTTCAGTTCAGAGACAGACATTAATTCTAATCCCAACTAATAGAAACATAAGCAGTATTTGCTTTACTATTTCACCTTCTGAAGAAAAAGCTGTGCATCATACCAACAATATAAAAACAGACAGCAAAACTTGTTGCACAAACTGTTTCAGTAGTTTCCTCTATTGTTACTGAGAAAAATTCTAAATTATGAACTTGCAACATACTAAAATAAGGACATCAAAAGCATGCAACAACAGTGCTGTGGTTTTGGTTTGTATTGTAGTGGATTGACCATGGAAGTATTCTATATCTTCCTTTAACGTAACCTGACATATAAATAGGGTGTAGATAAGAGAGTAAGCGCCCTTCTTCTTCCAGCAAGGCTGGGGAGCAGAAGGTCCCTGCGTTGGTCGTGTCTGCTGCCAAGCCTGTAGAAAATTTTTTAACGGGTCGGATTTGGCCGTCCAGCTCTCCATGGGGAGGTGTTGTGGTACTTTGTTACTTACTGGGTGTTATAGTTATATAGACCCTTTTTGTCCTTTTGTCCTTTTTCCCATTTCCCTTCCCCTCTTCCCTTGCTCCTTTGCATATCCTTGTGGTGTAGTTGTTTGTATTTAGACAAATGCAGAAATATATATATTTAGTGTGATTTTGGTTTCTTCCGTAGTTTTTTTTCTTTGAAAGAGGGGAAGTTTTGGGAAAGAGGTAGACTGAGGGGTTGGAGAGCTTGGGAAAGCTAGCTCAAAACCAGCTCAGTGTACACAGAGTTATTTCCTTTCTGCCAAACTAAATTTTATAAGAAGCATTACTACTCATTATTAAAATCAAAATGGCATTGTATCAACCTATGTCCAATATCACCAATTAGAGAAAAGATGATAAAGGACAAGACTAGTTGGATCAATTATGACAAATTTAAGCTTTGAATATTCTACTGGTCTGCCAAACAACAGTTAAAAATAAGTTAAAAATCAGACAAAATCTCTGTTCTTTTGAGGTCAAGAGTATGGGGTATGAAAATTAAGGTCAAGAATATATCGAAGAAAATACTGTGCCACATAGACCCACAGCGATAACTTCCTGTACCTTTTCCGAGCACTTCATACACAAATATGTGTTTTGATGTTATATACAGAATTCGTTACAGCATTACCTTATGTAAAGTTATAAATTGTACGTCTCATATCCTATTAAAATGGGGTTTAATAAAAGCAGTGATTTTATAACAAATTATGCAATTATTTGATAGACCATTCCAAATGGTTAGAACACCACTTAACTATTCAGGCTTATGAGGCTTATGAGTTTTAACAGTTAAAATTAGTCAAAATATGGATCCTAAACATTGACCATCAAAAAACATTCTGTCTATGGTTTTAGTTAAACACGATAAATGAAAACATTGTAGAATGAAAATTTCATATGCAAAACAACATTTTTAATAATTCAAAATAAGATTAACAGTATCTGCAGCAAACTACACAAAGTAGCTTGACAGAAAACAAATACAGGCAGCAAAAACACAGCTCTGGCACACATGGAAAAGAAAATTTCCCCTTTCCCCACTCCTTTCCCTCCAAAATTACATACCTGCTGAATGTGTCTACTGGCTCGTCTCTGAGGCTGGTAAGTAAGCCAAGCATACAGGACTGGATCAACATTAATTGCTAATCCTTGTATGCTAGACAAGAGTACTGCACCTATACACCGCAGAAAAGAAAGGAAAATGTAAACTATCTGCTAAAGAATTTCCATATACATATTCATTTTTCTTGCACACAACTCTTCGATGCAGACTTTTGGTTGGATTGGACTTACATATACATTTATTTTAAATTCCAATCAAGAGTAATAATTAAAACAAAATTCAATAACTTCTTGAAAGTGAGAAACTCAGCAGCACTGCCAGTGTTAGAGACACATCAAAAAACCCAGAGAATTGCATTTTGATTTTGCTTATTAAAATTTTTTGTCAAGTAAAATGCTTGTTTTCATAACTTTGTGTGTGTAACTGAACACACAGAACACCTTTCCTCAGATTCTCAGCCAAAAATAACAAGCAAGAAATGAGCCAATGAGAGCCTTGACAGAAAGTTAATGTAATGCATGACCTCCCCCCCAGCCTCAATAAAGAAAATGGGTTCTTTTAATAAAGACAGATCTAGTTTAAGTTAGTATTCTGCCCAAAGCTGCTCATGACAAACTGTTTTCATGTAAATGAATATTCTTTAGTGGACTAGTTCGGTAAAATGAGGCAAATTTTTGAACTCTACTAATGTTGGCAGTCTTGGTACTATGAGTTCCTAGGACTCTATCCTAAGTTTTACAATAATCTGATTTTCTTTAAATCTCACTTTTGAAGTTGTAGAATTACAAGATAAGTCTACTACATCTTCATTTATTAAAAGTAAATTTATAATTTTCTTATGCTTGTGAAGGAAAATTTACTTGGGAAACACTGAAGTTTAAACTAGGAGAAAAGCTTTTCTTAGAATCCAGAAATCAGCATATACTTCAAGCACACAGTATTTCTGTTAAACTTGCATTAAAAATCTAATCATGTGTTTAGTGAAGATTTTGTTTTAAGAGTAGAGATAAAGTATCTATTGCAGCAGAACCCGATTACAGAGCTGTATAATTCATCAGCAAATGGATTAACAGAAACAAAAGCATCAATTACATTGAAAAGTGTGGCAACTAATAACAGGCAGTTATCTAGTCATTTAAGTTTTGCAATTTTATAACAAATAAATAAATGAAATAAATTCAAAACACAAATATTGGTCAATGGAAGTTCCTAGAACCAAGTTCTAGAGAATGACAGTAGTTCTATAACTATGTATAAGAATCATAGTTCCTAAAAGCAATATATACAATGATATTTACACTGTAGTACACTATATAATTATCAGCAATCTGAACTCAAATTTAAATAAATTTATAAATCTTGCCATTCAATTTACTTTCAAAAAGCCAGCAAAAAGATAAACCTGAAAACACATAATACATCATCAAAACCATAAGCAAATAAAAAAAATGTTTCAAGTTTATTGTACACAACAAAATTTTAAAACCAGCTGAATTCCAAATGGCAGAAGACCCACCAACCTAAGGCGACACAAGCATAGCCTGACAAGCACAATGGGAAAATGGCAGTCAAGAAATACACAAAGATAAATCATCTGCCTAGCACCAGCTTGGAGTTGGAACACACACTGTGAGGAACTTACAGACTACTCTATGTGATCTGATGGTTTTAAATGTCAGTAATAAACCTTAGAAATAAATCTTCTATTTAAGGGAAAGCTGATGTTGAGCATAAAGTAAAGCGATAATGTGCAATAAGAAGAGCAATGAATGTGCCTTGCAGCAGGATCTAGAGGAGACTAGAAAAAGGAAGAAGTAGTTAACAGAGGATTGATAAATTATACACTACAATTGTTAGCTTTTATAAGATACTTAGATACCAAAATAAAAGAATCCTGTATCTTTAAGAGATACTGCCTGTTGTCAGCAATACTTAATGAAAGGTCTAATGTATATGTGATATGACAAGTGGAAGTCAGAGACCTCCCAAAGAGTGAGGAATAAAGTCAGCCTAGAGGTAAAGCCAACAAAAAAATCCCACATTTACAACAGCCTCCTGAAAAGAAAAAAAAAAGTGTTAACTGTAACACATGATGCTAGTTCCTGCATTTTGTTTCTTGTTTACTGCAAAAAAAGTAGCTAAAAGTAAGAAGTTCAACTCAATCGGGTCATGCTTCGCACTAAACCTATCTTTGCACTTCAATGAAGTCACAGTAGCACAATCCCATAAAACTCTAAAGTAAAGCAGAACAGAGAGCTAAACAGTTTATTTTTCCAGTTGTCTTTTGTCATTGATACCTGGGAGAAAACAAAAAAAACCCTACAAAACAAAACAAAAAAAACCCCTACAAAACAAAACAAAAAAAAAGCCAGTACAAGCAGTCAGATAAGCAATTCCATCATTTGCCTTTCAATTTGATTCAGATGTAACTTAGGCCTCCTACCAAGCCACTTGTGTCACACTGAATTACTCAAACTTGCCATATTTGCTACTCAGTCACTATATTCAAAGAGCAGTTTAATCACCTGTGCAAAATTTTGTCTATAACAGCTGTCTTCAGAATAAGTAACTGTAGTTGAAGAAAAAGTGCTTCGATGTGCCTCCTTCCACCACCCTCTCTCCCCCCCCCCAAAAAAACCCAAAACTTCTTAAACTTGTGTTTTCATGGAAAGAAATAAGAGCCCTCCCAAGTTCTCAAATAAGATCTCAGTGACATGAGGACCAAGCTGTAAGTTGGCAGCAGGCTCCTTACATGTCTAAGAAAAATTAATTGCTACATTGTCTCTATCAAAATACAATGCTCAAGTTTCCTGGATTTTGTTAAGGCTGTGGTGAACTTTTTCTCCCCTCCTCTTTTCTCCTTTTAACTAAATTTAAAATCCAAAAACACCCCAGACCTTAGTCTCATACCATACTACGCTTCCTTTCCAGATCCCAGTCCTTTAGAGTTATGCATTGTATCAAGCTAGTAAACAATTTGAAAAATAGGAATTGAATGTAACACCATGAAATCTTTCAACATTTGAGAATGTCCTCAAAGCCATGGTGTTATTTGCCAGGCGCAGTTTGGGCAAATAATTTCTCTCCTTTTCAGCTGTTGGCTCTCTCCTGTGCTTGGGTTGGCTCTGCCAACACCTCCTCCCACCCTGAGTGCTGAGCAAAGGTTGCTGGAGGAGCAGGAAGAAAGAGAAGTCTGGAGCTCCACCCTACCCTCTCCTTCCAAAGTGAAATTCAGGGATATTGTAAGTGGGACAAAAAGGGAATATGAGGCACTCCTGGTAAGGTGGAAAACGACAACTGGGGGACGCAGCAGTAGAGAAGAGAGGCCAGAGGTATAGGCAGGATAGGTGAAACAGAGCAGAGTTGAGTAGCAGAGTGGTGGTGCTGAGGGAAGCTCAGTGGTGACGAAGGAATGGGAAAGTGCTTCAAATACCACAGAGACAGAAGAAAAGGATGAAGGCGGGAGGATGATGAATGAGCACTTGGGGAAGAAGGCAGGTGGCAACACTTGGCAAAACAGGCTATCTTTCTGGAGATGAAGGAACCTTGCGGAAGAGTAAACTGCATTACGGAATCATTTCCAATATTTTGGTGAAAAAAATGTACTCGTAAGAGTAAATGATAATTGTTCAGTCACAAATTTAATTACTAAAAGTCTACATTTAATACAACAATAACATACTGCAATGCACTAAACACTGAGAAGAAGCCCTGCCATTATTGTGCAGAAAAATGCAATTTATCTTTTCAACAATAAAGTATCACCTTGGCAGAATTCTTTCTAAATTCTGCTCTGTATGTATGCAGTATCCAAACACATCTATATTGCTGTTCCCAGTAAAAACTTTCAGCAAAGCATTTTTGATGTTCCCCTACAAAATGAACTGAAAAAGCCTTTACAGGAAACTAAAGTTTACATTATAGTTAATGTACACTTTATCGGGGAGGGATTACAGTTATGAACAAAGGGAATGATCTACAATAAAAAGTAATTCTGAAAGTTTTATTTATTTTAAATAACTACATAACTAAAGAAAACATTGCACCATCTTGCTATATGAACTGCACCACAAATTATTTTAGCATTGAGCTCATGACTCCTAGATGTCTCAGAACACATGAATGACAGCAAGTGTTGATACAGGTTGTGTTACCATAATGAATTTAGTATCCAATTATTTTACAGGATAACAAAAAATAATCTTTTCACTTATTATCTGACTGTTTTGAAGGGCATTTCCACTAAGGCTTACTATAAAAATACAGATCTGCATATTACACCCAAATGAAGACGTCTTTTATATAGAAGTATATAGGTAATTAGTTCTTTCTGCTCATTGACTCAGAACAGATGCATTGTAAATCACTAAATGTGGAAATACCTAACTCTGTTTAATTTTAGCCTGGAAGTTAACTAAGGAAAAAAAGAGTGCTCTTTACTGCCTTGTTTACTGCCAAAATCGCTCGTTTACCCACATTCCAAACAGGCTTTACCAATTAGCTATCCCATGGCAGCACAGCCATTTGCAGTCACATCCCAAGGTGAAGAATGAGAGCTGCACTAGGAGTTATAGACTGCAGTTACACTACATGAAAATTAAATGTGCAACTTTTTTGTCCACTTTGGAATACCAATCACAAGCCAACACGATTGTTCTGCAAAATAATCAGCTTATCTAAGAGACGGAGTCCTGCATTTCATCCTGAATTGCCAAGTGAGACAGGGAAAGAAATATTTCAATGTACATCAAAGTTTGTATGACTGTTACAAATTATTTTTACATTTTAACATCTACAGTAAGTTAATAAATTTTGTCTAACTACTGAAATATATGTCTGCATGTCTCCCTTTTCAAGGTTGCCTTGAATGATTACAGATGACCTTTTATGTAAACATCATCCCAATTTTATCTCAGAGAAAAATCTCCAAGCCTACTGTACTCTCATAGTTTCACCAAGTGCTTAAAATAACTTCAAGATCAATTATTTTAGATGCTTAGATCAATATTAGAATATCTCATTAAAACAGAACTAATGCCATAACATTTTCCCATAAACTAAGGCACTTTGGTCTGTAATATCAAACAGTTCTTCATACAACACTTATTCTTTGCTCAAGCATACACACACCATAACTTTTTCTTTTAAAGGAATAGTGTTAAAAAGAGAAAACCTTTTGATCTTAGGTAACATCCAATAAGAATTTACTTCTGCTCTCAGAACCTTGTAACTCTCCTACTAAGGTTTATAGCAGAAAAACATTAAGAGCTGAACCAAAAAACATCAGCATCATTATTTTTATTTCAAAAATAGAGAAAGTGAGGCAGAGAATTAAGGTTATTAAATCACACAGCAGGACAGCAGGACCCAAGTATACAATTTAAATATTAAAATTACGTGCTACAGCTAAGTATGTACCGTAACTAGTAGCAGAAATAAATGTAGGGGTTTGACTTGTCATAAACACTCCTAAATCACAAGAGCCTAATTTAAATTGAGTGTTCTGAAAAGCCATCATTAGGGTTAAAGAAACATCCTATCTCCATCAATATACACATCCAAATACTCATAAATGTCAGATTAGTGAACTATAGTAAATGACATAATATAATGAGGCAAAACACAAAACTCCTCAATACACTTGTTAGCAAAAAGGGCTGTATGTCAGGTACCATTTTTCTAAAGTATGAAGAGCCACATTTCTGCAAATCAATCTGAATCAAGGTACATCCAATCAAGGCGTAGAGAACAACCCTCAGCTATTTCATGTCATTCCTGCCCTTTCGAAGAATGGAATTGAGGCCACTTAGTATTTTGTCTTTCTTACTGAAGAAAAATATTACGATATGCTGAGATGCAGGTTTTCACAAAAAAAATGCTATAATATTCATATTCAACTACTTTGCTATACATTTTTTTAAAAAAGTATCTTGAAAGACTGTTCTGTTTTCCAAAAATTCATTTAAACAAACACTTGATTTTTTTTTAGAGAATATGGCGATATGGGTTCAGGGGAACATTTTAACAGGCAGTAATAAGCAAGAAAAATAGGAAATTTGCAGGCAGTTGTGTGTAGGAACTGTCAGCTGTATTTGGGTGATTATTGAATTGTCTACGAAAACATAGCAGCAATCTTTCTATGCTGGGCTACATAGCACCTCTTCTTCAAGGTCTAAGCTTTTTAATGCAAGAATATCTCATCCAAGGATTATTTCCTCATGTTCACTTTTAGGTTCTGTTTATATATTTAACTATCATACTTACTAGTCAGTAAATATAAGGAGAATGAGGAGCTCTACATTCAAATGACAGAAAGCACTATACAGACAAGAAGGCAAGGGTACATTATAACAACTTCAAAACCATGCAGTTAGTGAGTGAATAATTGATATGAACATTTTTACAAACTATGAAGAACACTTGGTTTGTTTTATTCATCAAAAAGAAATGGGGAGAAGTACAATATTCAAGTTGCCCAGAGAGTTACACTCCACTCAGAAAATGCAGGGTGGTCCAAACTGACTCCAAGCAGAGGCTGTTACTGCTAACAGTGCTATGCAAGCAGGTGTTCAGAAACCCAGAAGTGCTTACAACTAATTACACTGGTTTACAAAGGTACTTACCAAAGTCTGGTCCCTTTGTCTTTTTTTCCCCACCCTGAAGTCCCCCTATAAAGCTATCTAATATTTGATATTAAATATCTGATCAATCTGACCCTAAGTCCTTACATTGTGTTTATTATACAACGTCATGTATAAGATCTGCTCTGCTAGCATTGCAATACTTTCACGCATAAAAGAGTCAGCTCTCAGGCTACCAACAGTTCTGCCTCTATATCTGATACCACTGAACTACAGGTATTACAAAGAATAATTAGACCTCTAACTAATGTCATAAACTATGTTAACTTGATCATAGCTGACCAGGTTTTCAAAATTGTTAACAAAGGCTTTAAAATTTTAGCTTGTTTAGCTCTGCAACAAAAGAACTCAAATACATGCTGTAATGTAAAGGCTGTCCCTTTACTTCTTCCACACGGAACTAGTACAACTCAGTTACTCTTATGGATCAAAAGACTGTACATTCCATTAAAATAAAAAGTTGCTCTCTGAAGGGACTATGAGGCAACTTTCCTAATTTTTTGTTTGCTCTACTTGGCTGAGAACTCAATCCTAATGGAAAGGCTGTGTGGCTATTTGTCAGATTACAAGGACTTTTAGGTTCACTTGTAAAATGCCATAACTCCATGGAATGGATTTCTGATAATCTACTGGAAACAGATGTCTTCTCAAGCTGAGTAGAAAGAAAAAGTTTATATGGATATTTTTGTTTAACAAGAATTTTGCTAATTCCTGGACTTAATGGACTGAGATTAGATATGAGAGGAGTGAGGCAGTAAATCCCTTCTTTCATTTAATTCCAGGAGTCTAGTACTACTTTTGGATCATATTCTATTCTGCAACAAGAATGTGAACAAAAGTATTATGAAGTAACAAATACTACAGCTGAAACCTAGTCTTCTCCTAAGGAATCAACAAGCATTTGGACCAAGCAGATTTAGTTACGTAGCATATTGGAATTCCCTAGACAAATTCCACAAGGCATTTTATCAAAAGCTTTTAAAGAAACTATGCTACCTATAAGGGATAAGAGAGGAAGTTAAACAATTTGAGATTGAATAAATTATTTAGGAAAAAGAAACAGTCATAGGAAAAATGGTAATTTTCACTATCAAAGATGGTAGAGCCCTGCATGTACCTGCGCTGCCCAAGGCAATCCAGGAGATGAGTGACCAACCCTGCTGAGCTATCCAGAGTAACCAAGAACAGGGCTGACCAAAGAAGTCCCAAAGTATCCCACTTAATTCAAGACACATAAACATACTTTTCCTACTCGTATCACAGCCTCATATCTTAACTCTACATGTAAAATGATAACTGAGCTGATTGCTTTGACTCAGTAAACAAGATTTCTGCTTATTCTAGAAAAGCATTTGCTCATTTTTCAGTAGGAAATAGGTAATAAAACAAATAATATAATGTATACCACTACATAAATCCATTGAGTACACTGATACTGAGAACACTGCATGCAGTTCCAGTCAGTCAAAAGGGTCAGTTTTAAGCATTCAAACCTGGAAACTTCTGTTTCACAACACTATTCATTCAGTATTTATGCTCCCTGATTCATTCTATGCTCCATGCCAAAAGCATTATACATTCTCCAAACCCTAGAGAAGAGTACAGAAATAAAAATGTATACACACATGTATCTTGAATTTCACTTACTGGTTAAGTAATTTTCTGCTCTTCATTTTTAAGTGATTGACTATTTACTGCAATTAACTCCAAAGCAAATGGGTTTTGAACAACATCAGGGCCAAACCACCTGGATGTGGACCTCAGAGCCTTAGACAAACTGTAACAGCAGAACCTCTTTTCCAAATGCAATATTATTTCTAGATTTTTAAGAATGCATTGATCTTAGTAATCAGATATACAAATAAGTTAGTACCACGAGACACTGCACTTCACATACTGATTACACAGACATTAACTGATGAATCAGAGTCTCCAGGTATACAACAAATGAGTTCTAATCTGCGATCAATCCCTCAGCACAGTTAGATTTTAAAAAAACCCTCCAAATTCCACACAGAACTTCTGCACAGAGAACTTCAGCTGAAGGCCAAGGGGTCATGGGGAGGCAAGTCATTGAGAAAACACGTCAATGAACAAAGACTTCTCGCAAGTAAGTGAGGAGAATAATGTTTTGATAGAGTGATTCCTGAGTAAAATGTTGCAGTTGTTTATGGAGGAGCTTCGTCCAAGAACTTCTACTTGCACATGTGTATTTTCAATCCTCTTTGAAGGAATGCTAGCTATCAGGAATACCATTTTCTTGGAAAGAGAAAGCCTAAAACTGCCTATTTTACTAAATGAACTTGTTATTCCTTGCAGAACAACAGGAATGCATGAACAGTGAGAATCAAAGAACTCTGCATCAGACAGGAATAAGACTGAAAATTAAACTCAAGCACCTTGATGGACAAATGACTGATCTTCACAATCGAAAACACAGGCTGAATGATCCACCTGAAAGTTCACATAACAGTAAGTTGACTTGGATAAGCAATCTATCATGTGATCTTTCTTGCTGTGAATGAGGTCGTTTACAATAAGTGATAGGCAAGGTTGCATAACAATATGGTCTATTATAAGAACAGAGCACAGAAGTCTCAAAGCTATCTTAAACAGGCTTGAGTTTAGAAGGACTAGTCATACAGAACCATTCCTAGTCCTGTGAACACCTGTGAAGTCAGAGATACAACAGGAGGACATCAGAAAGGAAGCCCAGAATTACCTTTGTCTTTAAAGGTCAGACCTCTATAACTTAACAAAAAGAGATCTATACTGCATAATTCTCAGCCCAAAAAAACAGGCATGAAGATGACATTAGAATTATCAATACCTCAGTAGCTTAAAAAAGCAGGAAAAAATCTCAGGTATGCTCCAAGGCTCTGAAATCATGGGAAATAATCTTTGCTGCAATACTTGATTTCATCCATGTCCCAGGAGTGAATAGAGGACCACATAGTATCATCTCTCACAATGCAGAGAATAATATCAGTCCTGATCCAAACATATTACCCTTAACTAAGCCATCAGAATACCTAATCAGATCTCTCAAATTTTCTAGTACAAAAAAAAAAAAGCAGGGCTAAGCTCTACTATAATCATTTTACAAACCACAATTTCTACAATCTTTAGGCAGTTAACAGAGTCTCCCAATATACATTCGTACCAGGGTTACATCCTCCCTTTCTCTATGACTGGATTTCTCTTCTATTAAGACATAATATTACAGGAAGGTTGTAAACTAATGATACAGTTAAAATGAGAAATGTCTCAATATATCACCTTCTAAGTGATTTTCAATACAACCTCGAGACATCCTTGTTACTTTTATAGTACAGGTTTTAAACTAAAACAAGCAAATGCTCTCAAAACTGCCAAAGAGCTTCTTAACACAGTTCAGCTTCTGTATTTATAAACACCTCGCTATTGTCTGCCAAAACGCTATTTCTCAATTTCTTACAGCAGTATTACTCTGGGAATTGCAACAAGATTATTCTCCAACAGGGAAGGGCAACAGGTCACCAAGCGAGCTATTTTCATTCCTCCTTCAGCAGCTGAACATTTGTTGTGTTGTGACTATGGATACCAAGTGGTCTTGCAATTTAAGTTATAAAATTGAAATCTTATCAGCAGTAGATGTTTCATGTACCTTCTCTTAAAAGTAATTTGAATAATATACAGCTGTAGTTTGTTTCCTTTTTTCTTAAATATTAACGCTTCTCAGAGGCAACGCAAAAAACACAGAAGGTTTTGTGTAAGGTTTCAAAGAATACATTCCCAAACACAGAGGCTGAGGTATAAGACAGTAATTTAAGAAGGGAAACAAGATTTACAGTGGAAATTCCACATAAGGTAATGCATTTCTATAGCAGAAAGTTAAGAAGAGGAACAACGGAAAACTATTTATCTTCTAAAAAGAAAATACTAATTAATTCACATATTCCTTTATATTGCTTAAGATGACTTCATACTCTACACCAGTAATTCAAGGATGCAATAAAAAGCAAGAGATTCGAGAAAGAACATTTTAAATTAACTACATTGCATACTGGAAGACTTATTCAAGACACACAGTACTACCTGAAAAATTCTCACACAACATAAATACCAAGGAGAACTGCCCAGTTGCTGCATAATGTGAAATTGCCTAATATTCTGATTGAATTTACATATCAGCATATAGGCTCATACAGTGCAATCAGGCTTCTTGCCTGCAGTTTTGTCTCTTCTCTAACTTTCATTTGAGATTCTAGTTCACTCAGCAGAGCAAAAAGCTTTCCTTCACATAATCTTGTAAATATACATAAAACTTAGAAATAAAAATATTACTCTATTAATCACATATTTAGCCATCTTTAAATGACATGTAAAATTGCAGCTTTACTGGTACCAATTTTATCCTCTTCTGGTATACTATATACAGGTTAAAGAGGAATTGATATGACATCATCTAATTATTTGGTGATTTCCAACACTAACATTTATGCTCCTAGAAATATACAGGAACTCAGAATCTGCAGACAACGGTGATGGTCACTATGATTGTTACAGATACAGATTAAAGAAGAATCTTAGGTGGGCAAAGGAAAACTCACAGTTCTTCTATAGAGATGAAGCAATTCATGTGAAAAATGCCAGAAAAGACAGGATCCAACAGAAAGCACAAACATAACTAACACAGAAGAAGACTATTCATTGTCCTGCCTTTACAACTCAGGGCAATTTTTAAAGTATTTTTAAAGCTGAAATAATCTTCCAGTCCACAGAGATAAAGGTTCCCAGATAAATTTAACAAAAATCCTGAATTAACAAAATAACTTTTCTCAAAAATATAGTAAAATTTACAATGATCACCAATAAACAAATAATAAAAAAACTCTTCGTGGGTTATATACAGAGAATAAAATCAAAGGATTAAGTTAAACATAGTGTTTAAATCTTCATGCCACAGTACAGGCTAAACTTCAAAAAGTATTATAAAGAAATCAATGAAAGATACTCTTCAGAATACCTTTAAAGATATCCAAATTGCCAAATTAGTTTATTATAAAAGTTGTTCTATTCTTCTGAAATACAAAGCTGTGAACCTCCAAGGCAGCAAGCAGGAAAAGAAACTGTTAGCCTTTTCACATCAGAAATTAATGCACAAAACTTCAAACAAAGCCAAAGTCCACAGAGTTCATTTCCACCTGCAGTGAACAAGGAGATAGTAATTCAATGTTTACTAGTTGTTCAAAAATTACTGCATGATTTACTTGATGTAAAAGTACCAGCATGTTTATAACTTTCAAACATACAATTAAGGTCAGCCGTTAAGATAAAAGATTCTAAAGACTCAGAAGACCTAGACATGATGCATGCAAAAAACTGAAATACCTAATAAAGTAATTCATAAACTAATAAGTAAACTGTCTTTAGACTGAAATATGCATTCTTAAACAGTGGCAAGACTTGTGAATGATATCTTCTCACTCATGGGGATCTAGCCAAGAACTTGAGGGAAAAACTTGCTAAATCTCGTAATTAATATTTCTGATTATAGGAATAGGTTAATTGTGCTTAATATATATTAAAGCATTAATTATACTGTTATGTAAACAAATCTATTTTCAAATCTGTTTTTAACCTCTTCCATCACTGCTAACCTTTTTTTAAAAAAATGAAACAAGGTAAAATTTAATTGCTTTTATATATATGACTAATAAATAAAAACAGTGTTTAGTTCAGTCAGTCTTTTAAATTACTTCCCAGCTAAACTGGGAGCAGGAAATCTACTTTCACTTTTGGGCTTAAGTTCTCTTCATTAAAAATATCAACAACAGTGTCTATTATATATTATATATATATTATATATTATTATTGGCTATTATATACAAAAAAAATATTTATTAATTATTATTCTTTAAAAGCACATAAAACTTCAATACGAGCATTGGAAAAATCACAGTTGAGGTAAATTACAAAACTTCATCTCAACTAGTAGAAGTGCAGGAAGTGCTGTCATACATTCAGGCCACAGTGGGAGTTCTTAAATATGTTCCCTGGAAAAACTGATTTTTAAGTGAAATCAGCTTTCATGTTTTTACAGTGTCTTCTGAGAGACATGTTAGAAATAAACAAAAATATGTAACCTTTGTTATTTTGGTAGTAAGCTGAACACTGTACCTTTATGATTTTACAAACCTCATTTAAGATTTTCAGAAAAAGTATTTAGTAAACTGTATAAAACATCTGCACGAGCGTTTTAAGAACACAGAACTTATTTACAAAGCAAATAGCTCTGCAGATGGCTAACGATATATCATGATGTCCTCAGAATACTGATTCTCTGAGTAGATCTTTTGGGGGTGTGTTCTTGCATTATACTTTACAGATCAGCAAAAAGCATACCTGTTACAAAGTACATAGATGAAGTCTTCCCACATTTGTTAGTGCATACATCAGACTTAAAATTACAATTAAGAAAAAATCCAATCAGGTAAAAACAATAAGAAAATAATCAAAGAGTGTTCTGAGCAATCAATTAAAAGGAATGTTTACTTGTAACCACGCTTTAGATACTCCATGCAATTTTAAACGTTCTCCCTGACAGCATGCGTTGCTGGCCCTGTATGGTCCCTGCCATGAAACTATGGCACAAGCTAAACAAATTGTTTGCTGATCCAGATATCTCAGAGCTGTATTTCTGTGCTGGGGCTGGAGAGATGTTAATTCCAAAACCAAGAGGTGAACAATACAGCCACCATACCATGTAATTTCTGTACCTGTAAAAGGAAAAATGCTAGAAGATTTTACCTCATCTTCATTTTCTTGATACTAAGGGAAGAAATTCTGACCAGCTTCTTCTTCCCCAGCTCATTAACGTCATAGTCCTCGACCATAACACTACATGTAGAAACCAGATTTCTGGAATCAAATGCAGCTCTTTATAAAGTCTTGTGCCTGTTTATAGCTTATTGTTTTGTGATTCTAAGTGGATACTTAGTCCTTTGGGTTGGGCTTTTCTGGGGGGTGTTAAATGGTAAGAATATTTTAACATTGTTTAAAAAGTGACTGTCACTCTAACAAAAATCCGCCTTGGATCATGGACTAAGTAATTTAAAAGTTTCATTAAGTCATGGGTTTAAGAGAAAAACAATTGATGTATATTGTTAACAAAAGGAGTAGTACCAGATGTGCTGTTTCACTTGCTTCCCGTGCCTTACCACATCATTTCTTTTACATGGATAAAGCTTATCTTATCTGTTACTCCATAGCTGGCTTCTCCTTTTATGTAAGTTTATATCAAGTCCAAAGGTTATTAAAATCATATTCATTTTCTGTAAATATTAATATATGCTCAGCTATCTCAAGAGTGACAAGATGGATGCTAAACAGTGTCCAGCTGAAGAATAAGATAGTTCAAAATAACTCTGTTTACTTAGCTGTTTTCAATCCAAGGCAAAAGCAGATGAGTAGTTATTATGACTGCCTTGGATATTTTCAAATTCATGTTCTTAAACGGGTGGATGAGTTTTTGAAGGACACGGTTTAGCAGAGGATGGGTACGGTTGGACTTGATCTCAAAGGTCTTTTCCAACTGGAAGATTCCATGATTCTTACTTTACTTACTTACTTTAGATGTGATGAAAATAATCTCTCTCTTTATGTAATATCCAAAGAATTATCCTTAAAATTATTTCACATCATCAATAGCTAGGAATATCCAAGCTGGTTTTGCACAGTAACTAACCTGAATACCTCCTATTTTAAGGAAAATAAATTTAATTCAGATCAACCCAGTTGTGTTTGCAGTGTGTCTCAGAAAAACAAACAGGGGTGTTCACAGAAGCAGTCTGCTATTAGTCATGGACATATTAGAAGAATGTTATTTAACAGAATCTGCTCTAAGTTCTTCTACACCCAGTCAGAAAGCTCCTCCGTGTATTGCTATAAAAATAGCAAGGTACATTGATTAAGCAGTCACCTTATCATGCTACTTGTACTGCCTGCTGGTTACGAGACCATTAATGTCTGGATCTGCCAAATCTCAGATGATCTTACAGGACACCAAAATATTTCATTAAATGCAATTGCCCCTAGTACCCTTACATCCTCATTGTAACTCAGATGATTATAGTTGAATTCTACCTTAATGCTCTTCACAGTAAAAAACAAGGAAAAAAAAAAGAATTCATAGACATGCAAGATGAGCATTTTTAATAAAGAACCTATTGTACACCTCTTTATTAGATAAGACTTTCTTATGTAAGCAGAATTAAATAAATTAATGAATATATAATCTGTGGATCTAATCCGAATTTTTGTAGCTGTGCTCATATTTTATACTCTCCAGCTATAGTGACTACTAAAGCAGCTACAGGCCCTGAAAAATGATAGTATTTTATAGATAAAATTTTGGACATCATGTATTGGATGTACAACATATTTTAAATGGTGAAACATTATTATTATTATTATTATTATCATCATTATCATTATCATTATTATTATCATTATTATTATTAGGAGAACACTATGGGGCTAATCCATATGGTATTCACAAGCAAATAACCATTTACTGATAGAAATCCACAAATTAATTCAGTCCTGTATTATTCTACAGAACAACCATTATGTTTCTTTCCGATATGAGAAAACCACTCAGCATTAATTCCTCTAATACATTCTACAGAGTTTTAATGTAAGTTATCATTGTTACTGTAACACCTAGAAAAACTGAGATATACAATTTTATAATCTTATTTACAACTGAAGAGACCACATTCTATTTAAAACACTCCTCAAAAACTATACACCTTACTTATTCTTAGCTTCACAAGATACGCAGAGACTGACTGCTCCAGCCCTAGCAAAGACTTCAGTCATGAAAGACCACCACATTCATGAACCGGATGAGAATCCTTCACAGATGCCAACTGAAATGACCTACATACAACTTCCAGGTTCTTTCAAGCAGAACTTGCCCATCTTCCAAGACAGTCTGGCTATGTCCCTGACTCACAAGCCCTCAGCTGTGGTGGGGCACGCTGGTAAACACTAATTCTCCACAAGTATCAGCAACAATCTCATGCTATAATAAACACATAACAGATACACTGTTTGTGAAGTGCCTACGGCAGATGACACGAAAAGCAACATTACCTGCAGGTAGGTGGGTGAAGTAAAACTATCAAAGTAACTTTCACAGTATATATGAGGTTTCTATCACATTAGATACCTCACTGGAAAAAAAAGATAAATTAATTTATTCTAGCCACAAAATTAAAAACAAGCTTTCTCAAGCTTTGGTGTAGCATGAGTCAAATAATAAAGCTCAAATGTAAAGTAATTAATTGGTACATGAAAATTTAACTTCCTGTCACTGCTGCAACACTCAGAAGCAACCTACAGTTCTGAACATCTTTTAAGTGTTATAGAATCATAGAATCATAAGGTTGGAAGAGACCTCTGAGTTCACCGAGTCCAACCATGGCTGTCTCCCTACAAACCATATCCCTAAGAAACTCATCAACTTGTCTTTTAAACACCTCCAGGGATGGAGAATCCACCACCTCCCTGGGCAATCTGTTCCAATCCCTGACCACTCTCTCAATGAAGAAATTCTTCCTAATGTCCAGTCTAAACCTGCCCTGGCGCAACTTGTGGCCGTTCCCTCTTGTCCTGTCGCTTGTCACTTGCGACAATAGAGCAGCACCCACCCCGTCACAACCTCCTTTCAGATAGCTGTAAACAGTGATGAGGTCTCCCCCTCAGCCTCCTCTTCTCTAAGCTAAACAGCCTCAGTTTCCTCAAGTTTCTCCTTGTAGGGCTTATTTTCCAGCCCCCTCACCAGCCTCATTGTCCTTCTTTGCACACACTCCAGCACCTCAATGTCTTGTAGTGAGGGGCCAAAAACTGAAGACAGCACTCGAAGCGTGGCCTCACAAGTGCTGACACAATAACCTCTGAGCTGGTTTGAGCTAGATTTCCCAAGCTCTCCAACCACTCAGTCTGCCTCTCTCCCAAAACTTCCCCCCTTTCAAAGAAAAAAAAACTATGGAAGAAACCAAAATCACACTAAACATATATATATTTCTGTATTTTTCTAAATACGAACAACTACACTGCAAGGATATGCAAAGGAGCAAGGGAAGACAGGCCTGTAGCTCCCCGGATCTTCCCTCCAACCCTTCTTGTAAACGGGAGTTATATTTGCCAGCTTCCAGTTGAGCGGCACTTCCCCAGTCAGCCAGGACTGCTGGTAAATGTGGGAAAGGGGTTTAGCAAGGACCTCTGCCAGTTTCCTTAATACCCTCGGATGGATCCCATATGGCCCCATGGATTTGTGTATGTCTAATTGGCCAAGCAGGTCTCTAACCAAGTCCTCTCAAACAACTGGAGCTTCATTCCCATTATCTTCTGGCTGAGGGGGCTGAGTATCCCTAGGGCATTCCTCCTTGGCGTTAAAGACTGAGGCAAAGAAGGCGTTGAGCACCTCTGCCTTGTCCTCATCCCTCGTCGCCACTGTCCCTTCTGCACCCAGCAAGGGAGTGAGAGTCTCCTTTGTCCTCCTGTTGCTGCTGACATATTTAAATTTCTTTTTATTTTCTTTGACCGAATTGACCAGTTGAAGTCCTAGTTGGGCTTTAGCCCTTCTGATCTTTTTCCCTACACGATCTCACTTCACCCTTGTAGTCCTCCTGGGATGCCTGCCCCCTCTTCCAAAGCTCATAAATTTTCTTCATTTCCTGAGATCGCTACGAAGTTCCCTACGCAGCCATCCTGGTTTTCTTCCCTGACGACTTGTTTTACGGCATACGGGGATGGCTTGCTCTTGTGCTGCCAGGATTTCCTTCTTGAGGAGCGTCCAGCCCTCTTGCACCCCTTTGTCCATTAGAGTCACCTCCCAGTGAACTTTATCAAGCAGCCTTCTGAAGAGTTCAAAGTCTGCCCTTTGGAAATCCAGGGTGGCAGTTCTGCTGACCCCTCTCCTCACTGCCCCAAGAAGGGAGAATTGTATCATCTCGTGATCGCTGTGCCCCAGGCATCCTCCAACCGTCACCTCTCCCACGAGGCCGGCGCTGTTCACAAACAGCTGGGCACCCTTTCTAGTCGGTTCACTTAACAGTTGTGTAGGAAGTTATCATCCACGCACTCTACGAACCTTCTAGACCGCTTCCTTTCTGCTGTGTTGTACTTCCAGCAGACATCCGGGAGATTGAAATCACCCACGAGAATGATGGGATGCGATCGCGAGACTTCTCCTAGGTGTTTATAGAAGAACTCATCAGTCTCTTCATCCTGGTTGGGTGGCCGATAGCAAACTTCCACCACAATATCTGGGTTACCACTCAAACCACTGAGTGTAACCCACAAACACTCCACCTTATCATCGCTCTTATTGAGTTCCATACAGTCAAAACACTCTTTGATGTATACAGCAACACCATCACCTCTCTTTCCTGGTCTGTCTCGCCTAAATAGCTTATAGCCATCCATGGTAGCGCTCCAGTCGTGTGAGTTGTCCCACCATGTTTCTGTGATGGCGACTATATCATGATTGTCCTGCCTTGCCATAGCTTCCAACTCATCCTGTTTGTTTTCCATGCTGCGTGCATTACTCTAAATGCACTTCAGATGAGCTGTTGTCACCCCTTCTTTTGCTGATCCTAGCTGGGGATCCCAGGCTGTCGGGCCCCTCGGGTCCTGGGGTGTTGTTCCCATATTTAATTCTATTAGCATGGCAGATGTTATCATTAATTCAAAATGTTAGTAAGAATGCACTAAGTTGAAAACTCACATAGTCTTGTGTGAAGAAACCTTTCCTCATCCTTCTTTCACTACAAAGTGAGTATACAGTGTAAAATACTGTTAGATAAAAAAATATTAAAAGAAGCTATAATGTCTCTTCACTGAGATATTATTTATTCACAGGCAAGTCCATTTTTGTATTGTCCAATAGATGCACTGAGTTGCCACACAGAAGTTCAAGTTTTCATTGATTAACAAGAAACCCTGGATCCTAAATGTCAGCCCATGAATCATATCTTAAGTGCCGGAAGTAGGAATACATGAGTAGGTTTCCATGTCAGAGGGAAGGGATGGACGCGGTGAACCACACCAAAACACAGGAAACGCATCTTCTATAATTTTCTTTCCAGTACACTTATTGGATCAAGAAGGTAAAAAGACACTATCAGAAGAAAACTTATGAAAAAAATCTAGCTTCCTCTATAGTTATCAGCTTATCTCCCAAGCATCAACTAACACTACAGCCCCCTAAAGAGACCCAGCAGTGCCCTCTGGTGATGCAGGTAAAATTCAGCTGTGTAACATGGGCAGAAAAATGGACCAGCACACCTACAGAAGCTCCAGACAAAGCAGGTGCATTCTGTCCGCTCAGTTGGGGAATTACAAAGGAGCACATTCAATTTTCACATATTTGTACTGTTTTGTGATATTTCTGCTATAAAATTTACTTTGTTGGAATTAATAAAAATTATGTCTGCATTTGAGGACAAAAAGGCACCAATATGCATTGTGTCCAACATATTTGTTTCAAGTTGTCGGTCCTTCGCTAACACTGAAGATGACAGTGGTAGGTAGAGCAGTTTTTTAGAGGACAGAACAATAAAGGCAGTATTTGTTTGCTTGATTGATTTGTTTTTGTGAAATATGTAAGACATTCCCACAAGAATATGGTAGGCTAATATGAATTAAATCAACTAAGTGCAGCAGACTGGCATTATCTTTCAGTCCTTTGATAAGTTTGGGAGAAACAGTGGAAAATGGTAGCATGGGAAATTCTATTGTCTCAGAGGAAACCCGGTGTTCAAAAGCCAACCAATATATTTATCTTTATGGCAATACCTACCAGACTGGATTCCCAAAAGAAAAGCCTAAAACATTTTTTAAAGTATAATTAAGTTCTTAATATATCAACGTCATTAATCACATTTTATATCTTATTATCTCATCTCCAACTACAGTTACTCTTTTGTTCAGTTCTATCACTCCTCTGTCCATTTGGTTATCCAACAGCTTCCTTCCATCTGTCTCATCTTCGTCCTAGTTTCAGCTGGGCTAGAGTTATTTTTTTTCCCAGTAGCTGCTACAGTGCTAGTGATTTAGGGTGAGAATAATGTTGATAACAAACTGATGTTTTAGTTCTTGCTGAGTTAGTACTTCCACTAAGTCAGGCGCTTTTCAGCTCCTCATACTGCTCTGCCAGCGAGGAGGCTGGTGGTGCACAAGAAACTGGCTGGGAGCGGACACAGCCAGGACAGCTGACCCCACTGGCAAAAGGGATATTCCATATCATATGGCATTGTGCTCAGTATATAAATCAGGGAGAAAGTGGGCGGAGGGCCACTGCTCAGGGACTGGCTGGGCATCAGTCAGCAGACTGTGAACAAGTGCATCATTTGTTTTGTACATCCTTATACAATTATTATTTTCCTTTTCTGTCCTATTAAGATGCCTTTATCTCAACCCTTTTTTCCAATTCTCTCCCCCATCCCACTAGGGGAAAGTAAGAGAACATCTGTGTGGTATTGAGTGAACCCACAACAATCTTTTTCAAGTCTCATATTATATTACTCCCAGCACACTAAATATCTTTTATCAGCATATTTCTTTATTTCTTAAATCCCTGGAACATTCAATTCACTTTCTACCCATCAGCATATTACATGCTCTTATAGACATATTGTCCTATACCTACCCGTTTGGTTTTGTTTAACTATGCTGAGTTTTCTGAACCTGTAATAGACATTATTTTTGAATGTACAATTTAGTTTTACAGTGTGACAAATAATTTGCTGTAATGTGATTTGAAACTCCATTTCAGTAACTGAAGTTGTATGACGATCATTATATATAGGTCTCATATAGCAAATAATTATAAGGTTCCTACTAAGCTTGTTTTATTTCTATTTGAAATTTAAACCAAAATAATCAAGAAAGATTGGCTGCCTTGCATACATTTCAATGCTTTAAGCCAAACCTGAAAATAGCCTTTCAAATTTATTCTTCAGCTGAACTGATTCAACTAGAAGATAAACTAATAGTAACACAAATTCAGAAACAATGAAAGCGAGTAAAACTTTAAGAAAGTATTTTGCTGTTCTTTAAATGAAAGTTATGGTAACAGGACAAGAAACTTCTACATATTTTAGATTCTTCATAGAGATTCACTGGAATAGTGTTGCAAAGTAATTAGTTAATTTGGACCACATGGATCTCAAGTTATTTCTCTTAACGCAAATAAGGAACAAGACAAGAAGCATGTTAGTCAGCACCACTTCAACAGATGTTCTTCCACTCCTTTCTGTGTCACACATTTTTCTGTGTAGTCATTTTACTGCTCTCCTGTGCAACTGGCTTTTGCATATGCCCTAAAATGGCACAGAAGACCAGGAGAATGATTATCATCGAGCGTGACATTAATTCTTATCTGGCTACACAGTGGGTTCAGACAAAAAAAAAATTCTTTTAATTTAATTCCTTTCCTAAAATACTATCACCCTTGCTAATTCATATTATATCTTAAGTATCAATAGGGACACGACTAACATCTTGCCAAGTTACTGTTTCTTTTTCCGTAGTTCAAAATATTTCCATTCCTTTTCCCTTCATCACAGTAAAAACCACTGTCAGGCACTTGATTTGCTGATCTGTGCCATTTTGCAGCACTGCCTGTTTGGAAGGCAAATCACTAGAAATTACAACATAGAATGAACACTTTTTTTTATTAATCAGGCAGAGCTTGCTATCCTTACAATAAAGACACAGTTGTAATTTATTTTTTCATTTTATCTTTATTTATTTCGTGTCAGTTTAATCCCAGTATTACAAATGAAAGCCTCACTCTTAAGATAAATCTGAAAAGTAAATGAGTTACTGAAAAGATAACTTACTAGTATTTACAAAGGTTTACTGTAGATATGAAAGTTGTTTTAAATACCTACATATCCCCCATTCCTTCTCCTACAATTAAAAATCACTACTGCCTATTTTCCAAAATAAATTCACACTTCAGAGAGAGGATAATGCCTTTGCATTTGTAAAATTAGTTTTATCAAATTAGACACATGATGAACATAAAATAAAGCATTCCATGCAGCTGAAGAGGACTAAAAATTTCCTAGATACCAAACAAGGAAAAAAAATTGCTGTATGCAGTAAATATTGCTGTTTGGTACCATTTTAATGGCATCAAAATACAGAAGAAAACAAAAATAGTACTTTCAGAAAAAAAAGTCATTACTGACTACATTTAATAGATTAGAAATTGTTGTCACTCAGAGAAGAACAAATTTCATGTTGCAAATGGTAACACATATCAGTGTGTTTAAAACAAACTGGAGTTAAGCAAGCATATAGTGTAAGTTTAACACTGACTTTGTACTTGTAAACATCCTTTCCACACAGATCCCTTTGGGACTCTCAAAGAATTTACTGAATGAGCTACTTGGAAGAAATAAAGAACACTCGGCTTGGCCTGTAACACTAACTGATTAAAAAGAAGTTTTAACTGTTTCCCTAGTTGCCTGGAAATCGCCATTAAAAATGCTGCTGTGGTAACAGTAAATCCTTATTAATTCCTCATTTTTTCATTGTTCCTAAATGGGGTTTGCTAAACATAATTTTTCAATCCAATCAGTTCAGGACTAAACATTTAGTACGATACAATATAGTGAACCACACAGAAGTATTGAAAAGATGTTACTTTTAAAAAAAAATATTCACAGAAACCAGTTAATTCTGGCAGTAAAATAAGCTTAAATTATAGTTACCTAATCTAAATGACAGGGTGCATTTCTTCCAGTTTATTACCACACTTAGCTTTATCAAAAATCACCTTTAGTTCAGTTACATGGACCAGCTACATGATTGTTCTGAAGTTGTTAGAGATGACCTATCACGTTTAATTTTAATAATCTTGAAATGGATTTCAAAAGTTGGCAGGTACTTACTAAAATTCATTTACAAAGAGTCTCTAAGTGCTTAAATGTCCATCTAGCAGCAAGTTGATTTTCTAGAAAACTAGTGGGCTACAGGTGCATTTGCAAAATTATCAGTTATAATTACTTTAAAAGCATATTTCTTTTAAAGTTATCTGTTTGAGAGCATTAGCACCTACCTTGTCATATTGTTTTGTTTGAATACCAAGCAAATAACCAAGACGAAATCTAAGAGCTCAGAGCTGACAAAGCAAATATTTTAAAAATTGCTATATATACAAAATGCCTTCCCTATATCTACTGTATGTTCTGACTATATCCATATGGGGGCAGTAATGTTAAAGAAAATAAAACACCCTAAAGCAGTCATCTTAATTAATTTGTTCACAGACAGTTTCTAAACACAAGATTCTTAATACGATAATAATAATAAAAAAAAAATGCAGGCTACTGCTCCAGAGAGCTCTGTTTAAAGAACTACCACAGAGTAATCACTCTTTTCACCTTCCAGAGCCCAGATCTATCTAACGGCATATTTAATTGTCCCTGTGAATGATCTACCATTATTTTTGCATTGTACTTACCAAATCTAAAATAATACCTACAATGCCACTCTGTCCTCAGACAGGTAGCAGATGGAGAGGAAGTCAATTGTCCACTGTGTCTGAAGAACCAAAGTGCTGAAACAGCTATTAGATTGTCACCAGTGTAACACTTCCTGGATTAGAACAACTTTATCTCAATCTAAATTATTCTTTCAGGTCAACTACCTTTCCCTTCAATGGAGTGTCTGGAATCTCAGAAGGATAATCTCTGCCTGGACATTCAGAGCACCAGCCTCTCCCTCGAATTGAAGCTGGCCTGAATCAACAGCCCTGTCAGACTCACAAATGAATGTTCTTTCAGCCTTCATCCTGTACCCTTCAGGCGCATTTTCCCAAACCAGCTGCAAAAAAGCCAGTTCTTCCACAACCTTTCCACAAACTAGATGATCAAATCACCATAGGTAACTCAATGCTTCCTGGTAGTCTATAGAGAAGTCATCACTTACCATTAGGTGAAACGCTCTCCAATTTAGTAGAAGAGACAGACCAGGAATGTGAGCTATGGAAGCACAGATGTTTGCAATGTTTTACAGAAAACCCCCCAACAAAAATCAAAAACAAGAAAGTATGCCAAATTCAGTGATTATTACACTGATCTCTTCACCAAAACTTACCATTACTACTCCCTAATTAACCTTCTGACTTTCCTAGCACAAGAGTTTTCAGCCTTTTGTGGTAAAAGGGTGTGCTCATGCTAAAACATGCCCTCTAAGAAGCAGTCTTTGTACCACTCAGAAGTCTGAAAACCCACTAGTTTAACAGAAATTGCAATGTACTGTAACGTCACAAACCAATCACCTTTTGTGCTCAAGATTCAATGGCCATTACTTAAAAACCTATGTGGAAAAAGAAAAAAAAATCATTCAGAAGTGGACTTAATCATATCAGCAGAACTCCAAACCACTTCTATAGCTGTGCTACTTGAAGATGTCAATTATACAAGATTATCTTCTAAAATGATACAACGCTCAATTTGCTTTAAATACTATCAAACTAGGTGATAAAAGACCTTGAGCCTAATTAATGAGAATCATATGATTGCCCTAAGAATCAAAATATCCTAAAATCTACATATGGCATTTGTATCTAATTTAGAAAAACTGAGCGAATGAAAACAGCCATTCTCGTTACCTTCCAATGAAGATAAACCTATTTCTCCCTCACTCTGCATTTCCCAAGGACAACTGTCTTGTCTCTTCTTCATGCAGTTTCCTCCATCCCCTCCTGAAGCACATCCAGCTGCTATTCATAAGCATCTCCCAACCACTTGTTCAGTTATTCACAAAATTTCTTCTATTTATTCTCACAAAATAAAAGAGCAGAGGGAAATAGGAAAGAAACTGGAACTAAGACTACTCTGAACTGTAAACAAAAAAAAAAACCAATAACTTCGTTCTCTATACAAGGAGGGAGACTGGATGAGGCACTGAGTGCCATGGTTTAGACGATGGTGTTACTGTTGTGTTATAGGTTGGACTCGATGATCTCAGAGGTCCTTTCCAACCTTATGATACTGCGATACTGTGATACAAGAATACAGAAATCAAAGTTTAAAACTTAAGATTTGAAAAAATTCTACTGAAGTCTGCAAGATGACATGCAATACAACACTATTAGAGGTAATTCAATCCTAATAGAAAATAAATTTATATTTGTTGAGAGTTTATCACGGTATCACAAGGTTGGAAAAGACCTCTGAGATCATGTAATCCAACCTATAACCCATTAAATCTATTAAAACTTAGAGGAAAATGAGCAGAAGATTTTTTAATATCTTACTATACTACACAAATAACTATGATCGGCAACGTTTTCTAATGATTGTGATGCATAACTGTTTTGAGAGTTTGAAAGAATGAAGGATAACAGGTTGGGAGAAGTCTTTGAACATAATTATAAATACATGGGAGCCACCTAGTCATTTTGCAGGTGCAATGGTCTGACGTCCCTTCTAAAGCAACCAGTCAAATGAAAAGCTTTACTTGCATTTTTCAAAACAGCAGTGATGAGCTCTGCTACTTTTAAGACTGTATTAGGACTAAACAGCATGCTTACTTAGAGGAAAATGACAATCCTGAAGTAGATTTCCGGGGCGAGGAAAGGAAAGCCTTATTATCTGTGTCTGATCATTAGCTCACAGAACAGACACTTTCTTATACAAAGGGCAGGAAAGGGTCAGAGCCACAGAGCATGCCTAGTGATTATGTTGATAGCTATCATGCCAGCCGACAGCTGGGGGAATTGTGGGGTGCATTACACATGGAGTTCACTTTATGCCTGCGAAGATATCGGCTTTCTTCATAATTTGGAACTAACAGGGAGTTTCCTCTTAAGGCAGATGGATTTTTTTCTGGCTATTTGAGAAGGATCTTGGTTGTTAATGCTAAGAACCTGTACAAAGAGAGAAAATGCTAACAACTGCCTTAATTGCACTTCTGCCCAGAATATGCACAGAGATCTAGACTAGCAGAGCTACTGTAACAGATAAAATTCTTTCCTCAGGCATTTGTTTGTCCTATGCAAATAGGATTTCTCAGATAAAACATTTTTCATTTGGTGCTAGCAATTTTAATTTTGCTTACAAAAGACGTGCTGAAAAGTTTTGGTTCTGAAAAGGAAACATGAAACATCCCTGGTGCATAAGTTCATAATGAAAGAAAGAATTCTTACTATATATAAATCCTTGTGTGTGTATGTATGGGGTTCCTCATAAAGATTTAGGGGTGCTAACTTGTCCACCCTAAATCAAGAAGACTGCATTCTCTAAGTAACAGAGCAATGGGACAACAGGTTCCAGGCACAATTCTTTGAGTTTCTGTTGGTAACTGTCACCTGATAGAAAATAAAAACAAAAAAAAAAAAGGGAAAAGAAAATGGAAAAGATCAAAAAGGAAAAAAAGACAGAAAGAAGGAAAAATACTTTGGCATATGTACTTTTTAGTCACAGAAGCTAGTTCCCTTACCACAAATAAACAAAACACATAATCCAGTTTTACCTCCTGGTTGAAAAACTTGCTGTTATCTAAAAGACAGGATATCATAAAATCTACTGCCCAAGTTGATCGGAATCTAGAGTGATTTTTTGCCTCTGATCCTTGTCAGACATTCCTGTTTGTTTCAGACATAGAAGGTTCTCAAACTATCAGATATCTTTAATTTTGTTAATTATCCAATCAGGCCACACATGCATTTCAGCCAGTCTCAGACTGCTCTCATACTAACAGCAGGATCTAACCAACCTGTGTGCTCCTAACCACAGCATCTACAATGTTTGAAGAGTGATTAGAGCATCACCCTTTCACTGACAACTAAACTATGCGATTTGATACTAAATGACCTACCTAGTCTCTTAAAATGAAGTGTCTGAAAGGATCAAGAGAAAAGAGCATTTGTATATACATATATATACCTACACATGCATTCTTATATACATGCTTACATGTGTGTATATATGTACTTGGTCAAACTTTGTCTCCACTATTCCCTCATTGTTCCCTTTAAATCAGTGTAGTATCCATCTTTTTTTAAATTCGTAGCTAAACAATTATATAAATCCCAAAAGACATGAAAATATTTCACCTACACTAAACTACCAGTTGAGATTGCACTACCATAGCACAGAGCCTTTACAGGATGACAGAATGATGAAATCCATTACTCATGCGAGATAATTATGCACCATATCATTTCAGTATTTAGGCTTGATTTCTTTCTAGGCACCTCAGATTGCCTTCTCCCTCCTTTCAGCCAGGGTGGCTATCAGTTTAAGTCTCAAGCAGCTGTAAGACATTGTTCTAGCCTACTCAGATACCACACATGCACAAGAAGCTTTCCAGCCTTACAAACAGAAGCATACACATGCAAATGTTCTTACTATCGGCATTATTTCACATATCTCAGATTCAGTATTAAACCCAAAGCTTTACTCATAATATGATGTTTGAAATATATACTCTGGTTACATGAGCCAGATCTATTAGCATTCAGCAGAAAATATAGGTAACTGTTGGTCTTTAATTTGGATATCAGAGGAAACTAAAAAACATTCCTCCCATCTTTGCTGATCTCTCCTCACTTCATCAGCAGCATCTCTTGCTTCTGTGCTAACCGATAACACCAAAGAGGAGTTTTGGAGGAGGAATTTCAATTGAGATAGAGAAACGCAATGACAACATAAGAATAAAGAAACTAAGGAAAACAAAAGGCACTTGGGAGATTGGTAAATTTTTGTCATTTCAAAGAAAACTAACTTTTTTGCCATTTGAGCATCTTTTCAGCAGTAGGTGAAACAAATGTTTTACCATTATATAATTTCCATACTGCAAAAGAAAACTTTTATATAATATTACCATTAAAGTAGAATTGACTATTTGCAATCTCATGGAACATTTATTGACTGAAAAATATGTATGGATTTACACATATATAGTTCATAATTGTTATATTTTCCATCATCACAATTAACTTTCAGAGCAATAAACTACAACTAAGGATCTATTAGTAACTGAAAAAATGGTAAGTGTGAAATCACTTTGCAGGTTGTAACAGTGTTTTCTAGTAATACTATTATAACTAAGAATCTGCCATCATTGCTACTTTAGACAAAGCATTGTGAGAGTTTATACTTTCAGACATAAAAATCAAAGCTATTTTCCAAGAACTAAGTTGTGTTCAGTATCTCAACTCTCTTCCAGTAAAAGTTGTGGTTAGGAAAAGAAGCCTGTTGCATTCATGTAATCATGTTTGTATCTCATCTTATAAATCGAATAAACAGAAGCATATAAATAATTATGCTCGTATCATCATTTCCCAGTATTGCAAAAACACTGGAAAGGAGCCTGCCCGGCAGTCTACAATTCTAGCACACACAGAAATTTCATGAGTGGAATCACAACCAGATATTTTTTCTTTTCTCCCCCCAAAAATGTGATTTTGAACTATACAAATAAGTCTTCCTTATCACAGTAAGACTATTAGTAGAGAACTTCCCTTGTTTTTAGATCATTCTCCTCTTCCCTCTGTTTTCTTTACCACTTCTACTACGGTTCTATCACAGTCCTGTAAGAGTACAAGCAGTCAAAACAAATAAATGCACAAATTAACCAGCTAAAAAAATCTTGAGGAGACCTGTCAAGGCAATAATGCCTAGTGCTGTCCCTATGAGGGTGCAACTGCTTTCTATTTTTGGCAAGACATGGCAAACTTCTCACTCTCCTAATAAAGCCAAAATCACTCTCGTGCCACTAATTGAAAGCACTGCGCTAACCCTCCTCATACTATCACTGCAGCTACGTTACACCCCTCACAGCAGCAGAAAGTCTATTACTTTCTCCTTAGCAGACTTCACAGAAGAGGAAACAAAAAATAAGCAGCAGAGAAAAAAAAGCTTGATAAGAAAGGTGTTAACAAAAGAGGCTGCTGTCAAGGAGCTGTGCCACAGACAAATCTATAAATTAGCTGCATAATCCAATGAGACTACAAGGACAGCTCTAAAGTCCTAACGCCTGGGCTTTATCAGGCGAAGACAGAACTAGGTCTTTGACATTTTAATGAAACAGAATTATTACTGATTTGGGTTGTCAAACCAAGAAGCCAGAAAAAGTCAATCAACCAGCAGCTAGCTGATCTTTTCAGCAACAGCCACTTAATAGTAAGAGAGATAATGGATTTACAGAATCCAACTCTTTCTACTTGTTTAATACTTGAAATATGGGATTGTGGTAGAAAAGTACTCTCTATCTCAAGAGACATTTAGGTTCTTTCTAATAAAAACAAGGAAAAAAAAAAGAACCTACAAATCTGTACATGAGTTCTATGCTTTAACCTGAAATCTACTATACATGAAGTGAATAAGAGTGTCCCTGAAATCTGACATTCTAAAAAAAAAAATTGTTATAGTTCAGTTTCCTACATCTTATTCTCTTGCAGTGTGTTTAAAAAAAGCAAAGGAAACAAATTTTATAGAATCTCCGTCTCACTAAAAGGATAAAGAAAAACAGCTGAACAATTTTTTAATCCACATGTGAAGACTAAATATTTATGGCAGAATAATAATTTTGCTCCTACAGTATCACAGTCATAGTTTATGATATTAAGCATTAAATGCCTTCTAGAAATTCATGCTCTCTTAAACAAAATACTGGAGCAGATATGTGTAAATAACCTAAATACATTAAACATTTGAAATGTCAGTCACAATAAAAGTATTTGTCACAACTTTAACTCCCCAAGCCTAAGTAATCAGATGATTAAATTTAGGCATTTGCTTCCTACATTTGAGGAGCAATATAACTTCACAGCTTCTGCACATTTCTTAGTAGCCCTTGACTTCTGTTTTTAAGACCCTCCAGTGCACTTATTTTCTTTTTAAAAGGTCTATGTGATAGTCATGAGGTAAAAATACAGCAATCACTGGGCTTAAAGGAGCAGAAAGAGACAGCACAGTAGAAAGAGGTAAAGGAAATACATTAAAAACATTCCTTTTATGAGGTTCTTTGCATTCCATGCAGATTAATCCTGGCTTTTGTTGGGGTAGCTTTCCAACTTCTATGTTCTCTTCTGGCCCCAAATCTCACTAGGTTCTTAACCTTTTCAGCAAACAAATATAAGTTTTACTAGTATTGGCATAAAAAAAAAACCCTGTTGAAAAGCTAAAAAGGATTAAAGAAAGGCTCTTGCTATGAATAGCTGAAGAACTATCTTTAGTTTCTCAGAAAATAACTCATTCTTGAGCCTTGGGGGCACAGATGTAGGGACCAACACTACAGTGGGGTTATCCCCAACTGTTAGTGCTCACAATAAGATGTGAGCTCTAAGATTTCTAAAAGGTCCCTAAGACTATGGTGAGGGCGAAACACACACTCACTCATGCCAATGGGGCTTGTGAACTCAAGAATCCTAAGCTTGACAGATGGAATGGAAATACTGTAACACTGCTTAAGAAAAAAATGATATGCACAACTATTTTTTTTTCAGTTTCCATATTGAAGAGATCTATACAAAGCTTCTTCACAAATAATTCAACACCACTTAAATCACCTATTGCAAAGAAAACGTTTTCCTTAACTCTTTGAAGATTTACCGATAAAGTGGATCTATTGGTAAATACCATGCTTTCAAGTGAATTAAATGTGGCTAGAGACTGGGCAATAATACACTTTTGGCCCACTTCTGGTTTCAGGCTCCTACTCTCCAACAAGCTCTATCAACCAGTTTTAAATCAAACTACACAATCACCAATCCTGGACAGACATATTAGCTGAAGTTTTATATGTTTCATAGCTAAAACCAATGCTACTTCCTTCATTCTTCTAAAACAGTAGTAAATAAATAAGTACATATTGTCTGCTTGTGTCTTCTTCATGCGATGTCTTACATTCTAACTAAGATTCTATTTGGAAATAACAATAGTTTATAAACTGAAATACCATTGATCCTTTGGTAAAAGACTTAAGGTATGTAATTCATCTTGTTCTTATGTTTTCTCATTATCCAATCAATAAATATAACTTTTAAAAGAGAAATATGAAGCACAACCTCTAACACTTTTACCTGTAATCACCATTCTTCGTGTATGGAGTAGCGTGAAGAACAGTGACAAAATATATTATCCAGCTCTTCTTACTCCATTCTTAACTGTCATTTAAGAATAATTAGCTAACATTTTACTTTAAATCTATAAATTGTGCTTAGTAATAAAAAAACTCTAATTAAGCAGCAGATCTTGCAAATTAAGAGCCTCAACAAAAACTTGATGCACTACTATACTGAAAGTTAAAGTAACCTAAAAAAACAGTTCAGTGCCCCACATTTTACAATCATGATGCAGAAGTGAACATTTGATTAAAGACTCATTCCCATGCCTCAATGACTGAGAAGCTGTTTATATTGAAATACAAACTTAAGTACATAAGTATGTAAACAAAAAGGAAATAAACTAAGAGAGATCTGGAAAAAAAACCAACAAAAGAACACTATCTGATTCTTGTCTTATGATTCTAAGACCTGATTTTACAATATTTGGAGTTGCCATTACACACTGGATAGTCTGAGACTCTAACACTCAGCAAAGTTGCCTCATTAAGCCCATTTACTGTTTTAGGTGGAGGAAAAACCAAAACCTAGCCCACTTTGGCTTGATGAGCACTTTTTGTGATTCAAGAATTAATACTGCTTATACTCCTTCAAAGAATAATGAGACTTTCAGGGGTTCCTAAAGTATTTCTCTCAAACCATGGCCTCATCTTTATCTGGCTTTCAGCCAGCTTGCTCTCTTCCAACTCTTGTATTTTCATTTGGCCCTGACAGAGGACAGGATCCAAAGGGGACAAATGCAGCTGGGTGCCATCACTGCAATGCAACTAACTCTGTTCCACAGAACAATATACAACATAATCAACAGGTTGTTAAAATGCCAATATTACAAGCCTGCATCTAAAACCAAAACTTTTAATTTTTGCTATCCAACAGGAGAAAAAAAACAACAAGCCTAAACTTTTGAAGTAATCTGAATGACCCAAAACAAGCATCAATGATCTGACACACTTTATTGCATCTTATTGAGAGCACATCTTATTGAGCCTACAGGAGTGTGGCCAGCTGCAATCTCAATCCTCACTGTATATTTTCCTTGTATTTACTACATCAAAAGCAGTGTCCAAGACAATTACTGAAGTTTTTTCCACATATATTTTTGATTTCTAAAATTCGAGGAAGAACAACGACTGCAGAATTCTACAGCTCTAGAATTGAGGAAAAGGGTTCCGAGGAAGACTAGTAATGGCTCTATATTTGCCAACTTACAAGCTAGACTTTGATTATTATAGAAATTCTATCAGTACCATGCACCAAGTGAGAGACAGCAGTAAGTCAAGATCAATCCACCTTATTAATTCTACTGAAAAGCATGTGGCAGAACTTCCCTGAAATTGCCTTCAAACGTACAGCTGTACTTGAACACATATTCTGGAAAAGATTTTAACATTTCCAGTAATAGACAATATATTGTTTGTCCTTCATAAATTACCATAATCATTACTTTCGTCAAAATACCCACCTCTGAGTCTAAATTGTTTTCAAATCACTATTCATTCAAGCTTTTTATATTCTGAAAAGCTTCAAAAATCTGTTGCTTACCAATATCATGGATTATAAAGATATCGCTCAGTTACCTCTTTAATAATCTTAAAAAACTAAGACACTTCATTATTTTAAACAACTGCATTAAACAAGCTCACATATATACATCAACACTGCAATGCGTTATTTATTGTGCTACTGTTAATTTTAACATTTCATAGAATCATAGAATCATAAGGTTGAAGAGACCTCTGAGATCGAGTCCAACCACGCAATTTGGCTGATAGAAGTAAGCATTTCACATTCCACTTTCCCTCATGATCATTATACGCATATTCCATAATATATCTAGAACTAGTATCAGCACTACCAAGGTTATTCTGTCTCTCTTCAAACCTGTCCTCTGACCCCTACATCCAACCCAACACCTGTACTGTTCCAGTGCTATAAAGTTATTTTCTTGAAAACTTGGAAAGCAAGAGAGTTACTGATTCTCACTCCATTCTTCCATTTGTTTTAGATGCAAAGGTATAAACACAAATGCCAGTAAACTGGCAAATTCGAGTTTGTCCACATCTTGCCCTTGCCCCTGTCTAGTATCACAGCTAAGACTATCTACTTTTAAAATTAGTTAGTAAGCACTTCTCCTAATATTTAGTTTATCACACCACCGTTTAGTGCTCATTTCTTTTTGCTTAAATCTGAACCAGTATTTTTTCCCAAAACAAGCACAACCCTTTCTCTGTAGTATCACTACTTGTCATTCCATATCATGAAACCTTATTCTAATGCAACTGCTTGTTTGACTTCAGCAAGAAATACAAAAATCTTCTATCTTGTAGAAAAAAAGACATTCCCACTCCAAAACAAGGATTATCTGTTTAAAATCACAATTATCCATCCCTTCTTCCTATCATGTACCTAATAACATTACAAGGAGAGGTTAAAGCCCTTCATGTTACCCTTCTGATGGAGCAGAGCTTGAACACCAAGCAGCAAAAGAATGAAGTGACTAAGTCATTAAGGAGGTGGGATCTGACCCAACCCCTCAGACTGATAGTTACGGGTGGGCTTTACAGTACCTCAAATAAATATACCTGCTTCACCAGATGTCATCTGGGCACTCAACTAACAAACGTTTCAATATTCGGTTTCTTTGGAACTATGAATTACTGAATATATTTTTCCCAGAAAAGCAATTACAAATTCAAGGAATTTAAATTAGTTTAGTTCAATGTTTTCCAAAGCACTACTTTTGAAAATTAAGTAAAAGTATGACACAAGCAATTTTCCTCTTAAAAGAAAATCTCATACTATTACACAACTAAAAAGAACATAATTATTAAGAAAGTCTGAAATATCATTTAAAAAATTATGTTAAAATTAAGTGGATGACCTTCACCAAGGCCAAATTAAAATAAATGTATGTAGCTTAATTTTTAATTACTTTCTTACATTCATACCACCACTAAACTTCAAAGCCCATATTCAAGCAAAGACATCCAACTGTTAGATTAAAAAAAAAAAAATCCCAGTGCTTTTATCTGTTAGCTACTGTCTGCAAAGATCTATTCCAAAACCCCCGAGTAAGGACTTCATGCATGCTCAAATCTTACATCCCATCCTGCATTCATTACTTCACCCCATTAACATTCCATGCAGAGAGCCCTTTGCTGGTTTTATGAGGCGAAACCACAGAATGTCAGGTTAACAAAGTGCTGCCGAGAACATTCCCCTCAGTAAAACTGCTCATCGGGAGTCTGTTTACATAGATTTGCAATGAATTATTAGCATTATGGAGCTGGAAGAAAATTAGAAAGGTTAGTAATAAAAATAAACAACTTATCTCCATACTTAAAAGCTATGCTGACTTTTTTCATCATTGATATTATTTAATCATAATTATTTTTAAAAGAAAAACATAATTAGTATACTCTATACTACTTCATCTCAGGCCCGTTTTTCTTTTTCTTTTTTACTTAGTTTGTTACAAGGAGGCAAAACTGAAATGCTTTATGGCTTGTAGGACATGTGGAACTGTTCTCACTTAAAATTATTGTTACGTTGGTACTTTTAATTCGTTTCATAATGTGGATGACCCAAGTCTATATTCTTATACTCCATATACATAAAATAATAATTAAAAAAAACAGGCTGGGTCTTTTATTCTGGATCTGCCTCATCAATATTTGTCATAATTAAAAGAAGAAAGTAGTAGATGTGAAACTTATGCATGAATAATAGAAATTTGATAGTTAAACTATTATTAATGCAAAGATCAAAATTAGTGTATACACATATCCACAATACACAGTCAGAACATTCAGGCGTATACATTGTACCCCATCAGTACTCCCTCCACACCACCCACATCATCTGCCCTGTCTGTTTCTTGCAGCTTTAGAAGCACCTTAGGTGCTTACAGGGCTTTAATTTAAGTCTTTAATAAAGTGTCTTCCTGTTCTGCAGGGCCATAAGAACGCTTGTATTCATTTTAGATTGAATAAAACTGACTGAATATAAAACTATGAAAAGTACACAGATTTGTATTTATAAAATAAATTTCAATCTTCTAGCCCCAATGACATTAATTAATTCACCAGTGCTCTGCTCAGCTTGCAAAAAGGGAGATATCAGATAGTACCTTTATTTCACTTTTAAGAAAGAGGAAAAAGAAGTTAAAAAATAGATGTAAAATAAAAGCTGTAACGGGAAAAGAATACTTAAGAAATATCGCAATGGGCTTTGGTAAAATTTTGTGTAATGCGCCGCTGTTTGCTTTTAAATATTTTCTGTAGCTACTGAAATATGAAGGTTACAGAAATATAAGATTTTACTGAGACAAGATGGAGGGATTCTGAAGCCAAATAACAGATAATGTAGTAGAAGGTATAACCTCTCAAACCTTCTTATATCTTCACATTGTCATCATTACAGTAACACTATTGCTACAAAAGCACGTACATAAAAATGTTGGTTTGGGTTGGTGAAGTTACAGAAGTTACACTTTATCTAACAAATTTTAAAAAAGAACAGAATGGGAAACCATCGTAAAGCGACAGCTGCCACAGGAATGTCAGTCAGCAATGCGTCTGGGTGGCCAAGAAGGCCCACAGCATCCTGGCTTACATCAGAAATAGTGTGGCCAGCTGGAGTAGGGAAGTGATCATCCTCCTATACTCGACACTGGGGAGGCAATACCTCGAAACTTGTGTTCAGTTTTGGGACTACTCACTACAATAGGTACACTGAGGTGTTGGAGGGTGTCCAAAGAAGGGCAAAGCTGGTGAAGCGTCTGGGTCCACGAGTCTTACAAGAAGCAGCTGAGCAAACTGGGAGTGTTTAGCCTGGAGAAGAGGAGGCTGAGGGGATATCTTATCGCTGTCTACAACTGCCAGAAAGGTGGTCATAGCCAGGTGAATGTTGATCTCTTCTCCCAAGTAACAAGTGACAAGACAACAGGAAATGGCATCAAGTTGCACCAAGGGTGGTTTAAGCAAGATATAGGAAATATTACTTCACCGTAAGGAAGCATGTCAAGCACTGGAACAGACAGTTCAGGGAAGTGGTGGAGTCACCATCCCTGGAGATATTTAAAAGTAAAAAAATTAGTGGTGGACTTGGCAGTTAGGTTTACAGTTGGACGAGATGATCTTAAAGGTCTTTTCCAACCTAAATTGTTCTGTGATTTTGTAATTCAAGGGAATTTTGCTATATTTTAATCAAGGAAAATAGTCACACAGCTCACATGCATCACTTCACTGGGGTTTTAAGGACAAAAACTGTTACTTTCAATATTTCCAAAGAAAGTATTTTCTACATTTTCCAAACGCCATTTAAGCTTGGAAACAGAGCTATTCTAATGCATTTATACATGAGTGTTTTCGATTTGTTTCTAACTGTAAATCCTAAAAGCAGCATTGATCACATATCCACCATTCAAAAATCTCATTTACATGTGACACTAAGCAGACTCTGTAATAATATCTCTGCACATTGCTAAAACACTAATTTTTCTTTTGCCCTAAAAAGAGAAAAAAATTGTAAGGTGAAGGTCACCAGTAAGTTAAGGAAGGCCATTTTCACAGGGATACTGCTTATCCAGTGTGAACTTAGAATAAGGACCACCTCCAGTAGACAGCCAACTACATTAAGAAGTCACTACCAAATATTTCCAAGGTCTGCAATACAAGTTCTCTGACCTCTAGTAAAAGGCCACCTCTTTCAGGCAATTGCCTGTTGTTGGTCCCTTGGGTGGTCCAAGACCTGGGTGGTCTTGTGATTTTAGCTTGGACAGTTTATTTCAGTTTTTACTATATCTGTCTCACATTTTTTACTTCTGGAGAAAGAATTCAAACTTCACTAAAACAAGAAACAGTCTCTTACTTAAATCTTTCGTGACCATTAATACAAGTCCTATGAGAAAACTGTATCACAAAACCAATACAAACAAACAAAAATCTTTTATGCTACATCATTCCAAAATGAGATGAAGGACCCTACAGACCCAAAGCAATCCTGGATACATCATACATCCACACAGTAGTTAGAAAGCTTTAATGCAAAGGCTATTATTAATGTCCTCACACTACAATTTCTAGCATATCCACCTTGCAGAACTGTTGTATTAGTTCATTCTTATTAGTGTGGGATGTAAGAAAGAAGAGAGGGAATCAGTTCAGGTGAGGTTTCTACCACCATGGTTGGCTACAATGCTTCTGGCACCTGGCTGAGCTCTGTGCTGACTTCCACTGTATGCACTTCACAGCCAAGCTGTTGTGGCAAACTGATTCTTAAGACATATTAGTATCTAGAAGAACAACAGCAAAACCACAAACGCACTAATTACTGAAACCTAACATTTTTCAATGTAACAGAGAATGAGGACCATGCCTCCTGATGCAGTTCACCATACTGTAGCTTTTCACTACTTCTTGAAAAGTACTGTCCAAATAGCTTTTGCTGGGGCCTACTGCAACTTCAGGTTTGTCTTTTATTTATCCCATCATACTGGTGTTGCATTTCTCCCTCTCCACTTTCTCATTCGTTAAACATATTGGACATGAAAAAAATAGAATAATCGAATTGTCTTAGCTATCAAAATACATAAAATTTTGCAGTAGACAGTTCAGCTGTTCCACGCAATAATATAAACTAACCCTAGAAAAAAGCTTGAATTTTTTATATTTTAATGTATTTTAATAGCTTGAACAAGCAAAAGCAATCTTTACTGTGAAAAGTGAAGAACCACCAAACAGACAAAATTCCTTCTTTGACCCAAAGACAAACTCCAAACACCTTGTGAGAAATGTCACTGTGGGATTGAAGCAGCATTTGAAACAGCAAGAAAATTTTCTTTTAAATATACCTATGTCTCAAGCAATAAAAACATTTTAAAACCTTCAGTTATAGAATTCTGCTATATTAGTGATTTTCACATGGAAAATGTATGAGCAGCATATGTAAAGCTGCTCAAATCATTTCGCTGTTAAACAAACAAGCACATGCCTAGAGGGGACAGAATAAAGTAACTGGTCTCCTTATGATGAATAGCATTAACTTGCTTTGGCTTGCCAAGTCAGTAAGCGGTGTGAATTTAATGGCAATTAGCCGAGATCAAAGTTGAAGTACCATGAAGAAAGTAGGCAGAACCGACAATATCAAAGAAGGGAAGTAGACCATGGGTGACTGAAAAAAATTACTTAGATTTATTTAGAATGTTTGGAATTGTTAATAGAAAAGGACAGATCCGTACACAATGTTTATTTTCAAAACAGTATTACTGATTAAGCAGATTTCTAAGAGACTGCTTTCATGGGTAAACTGGCCAAAAAACTGATAGTGAAGTAAACTATTCTTTAATAGCTCTCATCATAGACACACTACTCAATGATATTTTCTCAAGAAATTAAACCCTGAGCCCAAGTCAAGCACTTTCCCTCCTACCTGCCAATTCAAAGCAACAGAAAAAGTTCACAGGCATCAGAAGAAGACAAAAAAGGGAGAGTTTGTGTGGTTTACATGTAGTAGGCTTTAGGGACCATTAGTAAGAGTAAAAATATTCCTCTAATTAAATCTACATGTTTTAATCAAGACCAGTACTAAAAATATTATGAATTTGAATTATACACTATTATTCTGGCAAAAACAGCTTTGGGGGTTTTTCAGTGCATTTTCAGTGCTCCACTTACACATAATATTATAAAGAATTAAATTCCTATCTCAAATAGTAGCTGCTTAAAAAGCCTACAGCATGCTCACTAATATATCATCTATCAACTCCTACCACTATAAAATTTCAGGCTTCATGTAATACCTACCAAACAAGAGTCTAAAACCTTTTTTTTACAGTAATTCCCAGAACACTTTGCATGGATAGCAACTATATTTCTTACAGATGAACTGATATACAGAGAAGTTAAATAATTAGCCAGAATGAGTAAGTTAATAGAAGAAAAAGGTATTAACACAAAGCCAGAATGAGTAAGTTAATAGCAGAAAAAGGTATTAACACAAGGTAGCCTCTTTCTACTGTAATCACTAGGCTCTTCTTTTAATACAGGTAAAATAATAAACATAAGCAAGTTGCAATGGTGTTTGAATTAAACATGTTAAATCTAGACAAATAAATGGTCCAACATAACAAACAGCAATATATTTTTCACCTTAACTTTAAGGGTAAAGGCCCAGCAGTTCTTCAGCAATTAGTCAGTGAGGTCTATGAGAGATTCGCTTGAGGAAGGGCTAAGTTTCTCAGAAGATCAAATATAAATGGTGTTACGCTCTGCCCTAACCAGACCCAGATTCACACTTTCCATTACTTATTTACATTGATCTTATGACTATTTTATAGATCCATTAGAATAAGTGTGCTTTTACTTTTTACTAATATTTGTTTAATTAAGTTAATTAATTACAGCTTAACTGAAATATAGTACAAAAGACCTCACGCAGCTTTCAAAGTGTAGGCTGAATCCTAATCCTTTTATTTTTTCTTTTAACTAGCAGTAAGGATGAAGTCAATAAATTGTCAATTAATAACATACTTGCTTTGATGGCTCTTCAGTAGTTTACTTTCATACCACTTCATAAATTTCTTAGGAAAACTTTCGGGATCGCTGATACAGTACCCCTGCCATGGGAAAACATGGTTTAAATCTGCTCTGCTGCCAATAAACCAATAAATCTAACTGGCTGATAATCCTCCCACACTACAATGTTTAGGTACATGCACTCAACCAGCGAAAGTTTAATTTGTTCCGCTAATGGTACAGAAAACTACTCAAACTTATTCACCATATAAATTTGAACTTCAGACTGCTACTTCTTCTTATTCCTTAGGAAGAAAATTCAAGCTTATTGAATACTTTGTAATGCAGACTATTTTATCTTTTCTTTGATCCAAAGCATAACAATAATAATGGACGCTATCAGTAACTTAATATTCATAGAATCATAAGGTTGGAAGAGACCTCTGAGATCATCTCGAGTGCAGCCATGCCTGTCTCCCTACTAAACCATAACCCTAAGAAACTCATCAACCCGTCTTTTAAACACCTCCAGGGATGGAGAATCCACCACCTCCCTGGGCAATCTGTTCCAATCCCTGGCCACTCTCTCAATGAAGAAATTCTTCCTAATGTCCAGTCTAAACCTGCCCTGGTGCAACTTGCAGCCGTTCCCTCTCATCCTGTCACTCGTCACTTGTGAGAAGAGAGCAGCACCCACCCTGTCACAACCTCCTTTCGGGTAGCTGTAAACAGTGATGAGGTCGCCTCTCAGCCTCCTCTTCTCTAAGCTAAATAACCCCAATTCCCTCAGTCTCTTCTCATTGGGCTTATTTTCCAGCCCCCTCACCAGGCTCGTTGCCCTTCTTTGCACATGCTCCAGCACCTCAACTGCACTTCACAGAAGAAACATTAAAAAGCCTTAGTAAAGTCTGAATATTATTTGCACTGGCACACTGACACGCAAGACATTTTAGAATTCTAAGTAATTGTAACATTATTCTTAAACTCCTCCCCTAAAACCAGTGTTGCTCACCAATTTTACATATTTCAAACTGTCAATAGCTTTTGTCTAGGATTTCTGATGGGATAACATCTTTATTAAGTATAGCCTATTTATTTAGAAGATAATTTAATTTATAAGAGCACTCAAAAATTTTAGTAAAGAAGCTTCAAAAACTTCAACAAACTGATTTTCTCTAAAAATTGTGTTGATAGAGTTGATACAGGTTTTACATAAAACTGAAACATCTACTATGTATAAGGTAACGTGTCATGCTTCATTCCATATTGCAGGTGTCATTTATGACATGTCCAGGTCAGGTGAGGTCACAACACTTCCTAGAACAACTATTATGTCATAAGATACTTTTATAATTATTCTATCTAAGAAACAAATAAACTACTATTAGAAAAATTCAATCAATTACCACTCTCTTTTCTAACCCACCATACACAAGGAGAGTTTGTCTGTATTTCGTCAGCTGCACTGCGCTGGTACTGACAGAAACTAGGCAGGATCTGTCAAAATCCCCTAAATGTTTGGCTGGTATTCTTCCTGGGGCATGAAGAATCAACTGGAGATTTTCCAAAGGGACTGAGTTATGGATAAAGAAATTAAAGAGACCAGCCTCCTGCTCCGCTTGTAATCCTCTGGGAAACGAGAGCATCTATTGCTAAAAAAACTTATATTTTCTCTCAGATGTAGCTCTGATACATTTACGGGGTTAGGCGGACTACAACATCACTTTTCTAACCTTTCCTCCCAAATCTCAACAATACTTCGAACATTGTATTCACAGATACAAGGAGAGGAGATATCTTGTTCTCTCCTTACACTTATACATATTAATATACATATACAGGTACAGCTAAACATGAAAACACTTAAGAAAATTACTACAGTTGTCTTGCAAGAAGCAATTAGGCATTCTGCCCCACCCCCCCCTTTTTTTTTCTTTTCAACTGTAATTAAGAAATCAACTCTGATAATTCTGAATTCTTATTTTGGCACTCCAGTTTAAGAAATGAACGTTAGGAAGAGGGCTTTATCTCTTTAAGAAAACAAATAAAACTCTCTGGAAAAAGAAAAGGAGTAGGACTGTAAGCTGAGTTAGCACCACAGTTTTACTGTTAAATTTTTTTTTTTTTAACACTGATTATACTTCTCTAAAACAGCAGCAGTAGGAAGACTTCTATATTCTAATACTGTTGGGAGTCGTGGCCCTGCAAGGTGTGAACCTCAAAACAACTATCCACAAAGGCTAGATCAAATGCTTGGGATCACACACAGCAGTGCTACATGCTGGCTGCTCTGAGCCTCCCCTAGAAAGAGCATAAAGAAAAAAGAACAGACAGATATCTGTATAAGACAGAAGTGGCAAACTTTGCTTGTTTCATGTCAGAAAGCATTGCAGGAACTTACACATTGCTTTATCCCTCAAAGCCAGGATCAAAATGCTGCTGCAACTGATCCTGAGTTGTAATGGTTCCCAATATAACAGCATTCACATGCAAGCATTTCACTATGGGACCTGACAGAAAATGAATCAAAACTATCTTGTTCCCTTAGCATTACCTCCTGCTACTTTCATACAAGTATGCTTCTTTAATTACTCATTTCTATGCTCTTAAAACCAAATGTTCTGGAGTCACTTGCTTGAGTATATTCACACCTCAATATACAAAATCCATTTACTAGAGCCTGCTGAGTTGCTGCCACTTGAGAATAGGCGACAAACTGTGGTAGCTAAAGCCAAATTGAGCCAAGCCACAGTAAAAACTGTAAGGGTTAGCGAAATATCCTTCCATCATACTCTTGGAGCAGACCACTAGAATACCTCAGTGAAGAGCTATGCAAAACATTCCAAAACGCTCCACTTTAACCATGTAAGATAACAACTGTTTTCCCTGGCTATATCTCCAATACCTCTAGTACTGCTGCCTTAGACAAATATTAGTTAAGACTTTAACCACCATACTTCTACCTTTAAGGTGGATTATTCTTGACTCTCAGTTTTCCCATTAACAGGAAGGCAGGGATGATCTCTTGAGTTTGTGCCTTAATTTGCTGCTATGGTATGGAAAACACTTGCTCCTTCCATAACGATTTTGAGATAGTGAAGCTTCACAGCTACCTGTGAAGACAAGGAACCTGGCAATACACTCATCTGCAAGAGATTGCTGCAAGCTACAAAATCCAAGCAAACATGCATCCTTTCAATACATGGTTTTTATGAGCTATCATACTCCTACGTCCTTAGTGAGCATGCAGGTAGCATTTTTTAAATTGCAACCCATATATGTGCTTTATTTTCATATTTTACAAGTCTACAGGATTACTACTCCCTCATTACAAACATAATGAAAGGTAGAGAAAAATATATGTATTATAAAAAAAAAATAAGGTCTTAAAATAAATTTGGAATAATTTGTGCATTAGAAGTGTGCAAAAGTCAGATAAATATTCCTATTCTTAGGTCCTAAATGTTCACATGGCTTTTGAAATCAAAGTCTTGAACTGAGGACCCGATGATTAAGACAATACTAACCTTGGTTATCAATTAAATGATTACATCACCTACAGACTAAAAATGTAGACAACAGCTAGTAGCTGACATTTCACTTTAACATTTTACAGCTGCTTTAAAGCAAAGTCTTTAGACATTTGAATGCATGCATGCATGCATCTTATTTTCCCAGGATTTCAAAGTCCATGTCCAGGCTGCTGCTCAGCCATTATAAATGAGTAATTCAAGCAGGGCATGACTGCTTCTTGTATTAACTTGATAAAGATGTTTCACTCAAAGTGCATCAACAGTTGTGATAAGTCACCCCTTTCACAGGCTTATACTTATTCTGTATTATGCTACCAGTGAAGAAATAAAAAAGTGTAATAGGCTTGAAATTATTATAAAAGTTTTTACCCTACATATAATTAGTATTAGGAAGATTAGGATTATATTTTTATTAAACCAGTTTTCAAAGTACAAAATACAATCAAATTTACCTTAATTATCTGGTTTTTAAAAACAACTTTATCAACTGATCGCAATCTGCACTAACATCTCATTTCATTAGTTTAGACATGCAACTGCTTAAAAAATCAAGTGTGCATTTCAGAATACACACATCTGTTTTCAGAAAAAAATACTTTGCAGTAATTTTAATGCCTGAAAAATATTAATTCAGGGCTTGGACAAAAATATCTTTCACACACTAAGACATATTGAACATCTTTCATTTTTTTGTATGAATTTTCAGATCACAACCTAGAGAGACTTGCTTAATACCAAATTCCTTTTTCTCTTAACACAGCAGGGACATGATAAGAGAGCTCAAAATCAGAGAGAGAAGAGAATTCATATTCTCCATTCAGTAATTTATTTCCATTAAATAGATAATCAAATATGAACAGTTACACTAAGTAGAAAAATTATAATGTACATACAATTTATTCAAAGTCCAGTGAGGAAAAGATGTCCAGTTTATTTAAAAGACAATGAATTACATCTGACTGATTACACTCTATGCCATGGAAAAATACAGAATACTATCCAGAGGTGATGATCCATCACATGCACTCCTTAATTCTGCTCATTAACATTGAGCAAAACATTGCATTTATCACATCACTAAAGTTAATAAATCTTCTCTTATTTTCCCAATAAGAAATGTTTCTATTTACAGAATTTCCATTATTTCCTGCATTTTGGGTGAAGAGTTCTAATATTATACTATATGCACATCTACGTGTTTAAACAATGTTTCTGTATGGTTTAATTCATTTTATTCCAGAAAAAAAAACAAGAGTAGGCACTTTTGAGGTTGGGAGGAAATGGGAAGAGGCAGTCAGCCTCTGATATATTCAGATTATTATTCCAATATCTAAAATTAATCATCAGTTTATTCTCTTCTTACATTCATGGTTTGTATCCTATTACTAGAACATGGTCTTTTTTCCCCTCTGGCATGACAGTTATCAACAAACTCAGAGGGTCTTACTTTTCAAGTGCACCTTCCCACAGGCATTGGGCTATTTTTCCAAGATTTCTGGACACAAAGCAAGATATCCAAAGCTACTTCTCCAAGCTGACACTGATCCCACGCAAATGGCCCAAGAAGCTGTGCAGTGGCAGATGATGCTCACAGGCTAAAAGCAGAAGAGTTGGCAGATGCAAACTCTTGCTGTGCCAATTGTACAAGCTGATGTCTTGGTTTGGGACTCCCTATCCCTTCAGTTCTCAATGTCGGGGCACCCATTCCTCTGTGTATAACCATGTGACGTTCTCATTACATTCAGGTAGTACAGCTCCAGAATATGTTGCTACTTTGAGTAAAGACATAAAGAAGCAATTCTCTAAATCTCTTAGGGAAATCCATCTACTTCATCTTGAAAGTGAATCAGGAAAACACCTTGGAAAACCAGACTCTGCATTAATTTGCTATACTCTAAGCAGTATTCAGTATCAATAATTAGCAGTAGAAGAGTGTCTAAATGGAAACTGAGGACTCATGTCAGCAAATTACTTTGCTCTCCAGCAAATATTTTTGTCTGAACTGAACTAGCTGAAAGACTAGTGCACCATAGAGTATTTTCTCTTTCAGTCACAACTTCAGAATAACAAAATGTTTTTTTCCCTTTCAAAATGTCTTTTCCTCTATTGAAGAGTGTAAATCACATTAAGATCAAGAATTAAAAATATTCATCTACTTAATTGAACTATATACCCACTATAATCCTATCACTGCATTTCTCAAATAGATTTAGTACTACACATGATACTCAGAACATCAAGATATCCCAAATACATGTTATTTGTGTTCGAAGTTGCTGTACTTAAAAATATGTTACATTATATAAGCAGGTTAATTTTAACTATTAAATCGAACTGAAAAGTCATACAGTGCATCATTTTCCTCATACCATTTTAAAGTATTTCTGCCACCTCAGGCAACATTACTTCCACAAGTATCTTGCATATATTAGTCATATTTCAGTGCACCGGTAAAAGGAAAATTAAATCAGCTCATACATCACAGAAGTAATTAAATGGTCTAAAGGTTAAAAGTGACTAACGGTTCCTACAGTACTAAATTCTGTACAGTTTGGAGATTTTTGAAGAAAATAAGAGAATGATTTTCAGTAGCTTCCCAGTACATGAAGAAAATGAAACTAATTTAAATGGTACCAAAGCTGGACAACTTAAAGATAATCTGTCTAGAACCATTTTCAGTTTGGTCAACTACAACAAGAGGTCTTAGCTTGGGGCTCATCATTGGTATTACCTACTACAGAGCTGAACCTTGAAAATTACTGAGAAAAAAGACTTAGATTTAGAAACAAACATATCTGCATATCATAACTTCTGCATTAAAAATAATGGACATACTTTATTTAGTGCTGGTTTTATTTAAGTGTGATCTATTTCTGTTTAGAAACATGATAATTAATCACCTGTTACTAAAATTTAAAACCAAAAATTGATCTGGCCAAAAGGCATTTATATTTTACAACCAGAAGACTACTGATTTTCAGTGATACGTATTCTGCATTTCATAATAAAAGCAGCCATGTTATATGAATCATTTAGATCATCAAAGCAGTAGTGAGAGCAATATAATTCAATTATAAAAACTGGAAACAGTTTAAATACCATTTGAAAGTAAACAGTTACAATCCCTTATGCCCATGTCTGGGAAGCATCCAAATGGAAGTTAAGGGAGGGAGAAATTGCATTACTACAAAACGCTTCTGCCCCTAAGTTCTGTTACTTGGAAGACTTCTCAATCTAGCCTTGAAGTTCAAGCATTTGAACTGCTATTTTTAATCCAATTTTGAAAACTACAAGAAATTTCTAGAAAAATTCTTCCAAAAATGTATACTTATCTGAATTTAAATTCCCCCTACTCTAACGCGAGACTACATGAATATTGCGTTTTCAGTATCTTATACTATCAGCATTCAGACTTTTCCAAGGCAAAAATATGAGCATAAGCCAGATTTTAAAAGCAATTAAAAAGATATAAATGTTGTGCACTGCAAGAGCACAGTTCTCAAAAGACCAGAGTCCTGGCAACTATCATAATCCTTTTGAAATTGCTCATATTGAGATTAAAGATCACTTTGTTCCTCTATTCCCACAACTAGTTGGTATGGTAAAAAGATCAGTCCCCTAGTTTTATATGTAACATCTTTAACATTTGCTCTCCTTTCTGTGCATGTGATTAAATGTAACATTTTGAAATCCCAAAGTTCTGAGAAAAACATAAATCCTTGTCCACAGCTGCTGTTTGACTCTGGAAACACATGCATTTTCTTTTCAAGCATCTACCATCAAAAAATCCCAAAGGACTTGAACTGGAGAACACCTGCATCTCTTCATTTAGTTCCAATAACAGAGTCTAAAATTCGAAATTACGAAAATAGATGCTATGTTCAGCTGCAGTTACATTCTGCCCCTAATTCCCGTGAACAAAAATGCTAAGAGCATGAAATCATTCAGGCAAGCTCTGTCATCGAGAGGATAAGATTTTTTGCACCAGAAGCCCAGTGGGAACTTGAGAGAAAACTGGCAACAATTACAGATAAAGTACATAGCAAAATCCTCAGGGAGAGAAAAGGAAATGTAATAAGATAGATGCGTATAATTTTTACACATTTATGCCCAAACCACAAATGCGAATTGTCTTAATTACTCCAATATATAAAGCATTTTTACTCATTCATGGTGTCAAATCTTTCCAAAATCCTTCAGATTTTTTTATGAATAGTGTTTTGCAAGGTTGGGGGGTCTTTTATTTACTAGCACAAGCAATCTCTTAAATTCGAATTGAGAACTTAAATGTAATTGTTCCAAACATAATTGTTCCAGATTTTAAAAACAGACTTTGCAGTATCCTCAGTCTAAGAAGTCATAACTAACTAAAAAAAAAATGCCACTAATAGGCTTTTTTATCTGCAAGAAAGACATAGTTGGGGCATATATAGTTGTGTATGTATAAAACCAAACGTATGTAAAACCTCTTACCCCCTTTCAAATAAGCTCTAACAGATAAAAATCCGTTGGTTTATTATAGGAAAAAATCATGTTCCTGTTGGTACATCCATGGCACTTTTTTATGTTTGAAGATATGATTTCTTTAGTCTTAAAAGTATTTTCAACTTACAATTTATTTTCTCCTTTTTTTAGGGGGTGGGATGATCTTATCTAAACTTATAAAACTCCATAAATCTGGAATTTTAAGAAAAGTATCACTTAAATTAGAAATTACGAACTTCAACAAGTTTGAATGTTTGCTCTTCAGCCTCCATGCAGCTTTCATAAACTAGAGAAGCCCTCTGACTCCTGCTTTGCTTCACTGGGTGTATCAATTTACCACATGCAAGCCTGATATTAATACAGGTACTTTTGTTTACTTCTTTATTTCACTGCTACATTACTACATATTTAAGCTGATATCAAAGAAATCTTTATTAATCATATTTTTTAATTTTAGTTCCTCTTCTTTTATACATAATAAAGCTCTCCATACACCAGCTGTGCATGCACTTCCAATTATTCAATATGGCAAATCAAACAGAGCTTAATCAGCTCACCTCATCTATTCAACAGCTGCTCATAATTAAATACTAACACCAGCATTCATTTTGAAATCTCCCCATTTCTCTCACAGGCCAGGTGAAACAAACAAGGTCTGCAGCTTGCTCCCAGGGTTAATAAAGCCAGGGTTATTTCAGAGAAGCAGTAAGAAGATCTTCCCAAGCCCAGGAGTAATGGCATAATCTCCTCTTTTGTACTTATTTTATATGCTGCAATTTAGATAAAGACTGCAGACCATATCCACTGATTTTTACACCTATGCACAGAGATACTTGGGTCAACTTTTCATATAACAGAAGTATCCAAAATTAAAAGCACCAGCATGCAGACTGGTATTTTAAGGAGTAAACAAAATCATATTCACATGTCATAGGTGAATTAGTTTTCCTTTGTGGTAATGACACTTTATGCACCAAAGATGAAAACACTCCCAGCATCGGCATATGCACTTGTTATATGTAATACTACTTTTGCCTGTATATGCTCGACATCACACACATTAATGCTGCGCTTTTTGGAATTACATTTTATAGACATTTTTCTTTTGCTGGTTATACTCCACGAAGTACAGTGCTACTAGAACCATATTTTTTTCCTCTTCCTTTTCAGCAGAAACAAGTGAAATAAAGAAATAAGATGCTTTATCACTCAAAATTTCAACAGACCCTCAGTCTTTGCATGGCCACCTACAGACAAGCAGTCAAAGGAAGCTGCACAACCATCCTGGTCACCTGGGATCATATAACTCCAGAATGCAGAAACAACAGACAAGTGCTGACTCAACAAGGAAAGAAGGAAGAAAGGTCCCCTAACTGCTTTCCAGGTAAACATGCCCTGATTTATTCAAGAATCTCATACCATTTGCACAATCTCCTCCTTGACATTTTATATCTAAACTACTCCTTTATCTTAGACTAAATGGTTTTCCATTCAGCTTCACAGTTGCATAACGAACTGATGAGTTGATCTTACTCCACTGATTTTCACATAAACAAAAAATTTGAAAAAGTCACTTGCATAGGCTTTGTATTGTATTCCAAGATTCTACCATAGTACTCAGGAATTTCCACTGCACGGTGTGACCAGCAGCTACACTGACACCAAGTGTGCAAAATTTTCTGAATCCTGGCATGTAGAGAGAAGTGAATGGAGTGTATCCGAGTGCTGCGTGACAACTTACCCAGTCACACCAAACTGTAACTGCCGTCCCCCCTAACTCTTTTGAGAAATCATGTGGGAATTTTCAGAGCACGAGCTGTACAGCTATTTGTATAGGTACTTTCTAGAGTCATCAGACTTGACCAACCCTGGCCTTATCTCCAGCAATCTGATAACACTGAACAACTGTAGATTATTTCTCATCTCTCCTGGATAACTTTTAATTCTTTCTACAAGCAGATTGCACTACTCCCTTCACTCTTCTCTGTCGTTCAAATTCCTGTTCCAGAACATCATACCTAACATTCTTGAGACAAACTGCTCAAACAGCACAAGTTCTGTACTGCAGAATCACCTCAAACAGTACAGCTTTAAATAACTTTTATTCCCGAGGTACAAGTTAAATTTGCTGTCAAATAATCCAGTACAGTTTTCTTAATTCCCAGAAGTGACTGCAACTGACAGCAAACGCATTTTCGTGGTCTCAAAATACTTCATGTTTTCTCTGCATGTACTTTTCACAGTGGTAATGAGGATAGCCATATCTCCTGTATTAAACTGACTCAGCTCCTTCAGCAAGTATCTGAAAGTAAAGGCTTTAATTAACTCTCTCATTCTTGGTATAGAATGTAAGACTACTTAATGTTTCCCACTGGAACCTATAGCAAAAAAACCAAATCATTTGTAGAACACTATTCTTCATATTCACTGGGACCAAAGCATTAACACATCAACTTTTCCTTCTCACAGGTGCCATCTTACAGATGCAGAGAAGCAGAGCTTCTTCAGAGCCTGAGCATGCAAGCTAGCAATTACAATTAGTAAGCAGAATCAATACAACTTCCCTGAGACAATGAGGGGGTGGGTAAAGTATCCAGTACATTTTCAATTCTAAAAGCTTAGCATTTTAAATATATCTCCATTCATCTGCAAAACAGGTACCACGGATACTTGACTTATAAACTGATTTTCTCCTTTTCAAAGTCCTTGCATGAGTCTAGCCAGCACTTCATTTGTCAGTGCCTTAATTCTCATAGGCATCTCCTGTCAAAACTTATCAACTATTCTGTTCTATCTAATTGGACTACCCATGATACTGATGAGCTAAAATGCATGTGGTCACTGGCACCTGAAACAAAAGCAATAATTCTATAGTATAGGTAAGCATGCACAACACCTTTAAAATGTAATTAATATCCTAAGACAAAAATCAGAAAATTAAACTGAAAATATACTCAAAAAAGCAGGAAATTCAATTATCACTGACATTATTAAATATTATTATGAATACCTAAAAGCTTCTTAAGTGACACAACAGGTGCAACATATTTTTACTTTTTTTAAAATCCTGATCAGAGCTGATTGAATCACAAACCGCTTTTCAGCAATGTTTTGGGGGCAGGAACTTATAAACACACATTTCCAACATGATACTCTTCAAGAAATATACAAGTACAGCTACTGATAAAATAATCTAACAGCTGCTGGAGTATACAGCACTTAAAAATATTTACTTAGTGTAAGAATGAAATGTGGCTTACATATGCACATAAAAACTACAAATATAATAATGAATTCACATTTACTTTTCAGACTAATGCCATTCAACAACCATTACACGAGTTTACTTTTGTTTTCCATAATATTGAGATATCATACCGACAGCAAAATCTAGATCCCTGTGTATTTCACAAACTATCTTACAATTATACTAGATACATTTCAAAATTGTCAGTATTGCTTAAATAGACCAATGTTTTGTTTGAAGCTCACAGAAACTATAGGAATGTTAGGTAAGTATTTATGCTTAAAGTTATCCAAGCAACCCTCTGATAATAACAGCTTGTTTCTCATATGCACCACAGCACCAAGTTTGATGATATCCAATGTGTATTTCACAGCATTTTAAAAATTATCTTATTGTAAACAAATTTTATGATAAAAAGTTCTTAATTATAAATTATGCTGGCCATTTATATGAACCACTTTGAATTCAGTATGTTAGCTTCCCTATAAGAAGCTCAACCTGACAGATAAAGGGAAGAAAGAAAGAAAATAATAATTTCAACATAGATCCTACCCCCCCAAAAAAGTTAACAAAGAGCTCTTTCTAAATAATTTTAAATGACAACCAAAGTCAATGAAGCATTCCTTATTGAAGACATACATCAAATTTCTGCTTCTAGTTTTTGCATCTCAAAAGGAGGTAAAGTTATAATGTGTGCAGTATGTGAAAAAGATACTTTGGCATTTGACACTTTTATATCAAGCCTCTCTTTCAAAAATTACACTGAATAGGAAAAACGTAATGTGATACCAGCTTAACAAGAGTTTTGCACTTACCAGAATTATGGCAGTAGTCTATATACTGTGGAATTTGGATTGTAAAGGCTACCAAATCTGGAGCTAAGAGTGATTCAGGCTTTCTACTCTCATTGAGCCATTTGCTGCTGTGTAAGTCTCTGGTGTCAGAAGGGCCTTGAATTAAAGGAATCAGCTTTTCTTTTCCACCATCACCTATGATAAAAATTAAGATTTCTTACAGCTTTTATTGTAAAAACAAATTTTCAACACATGAACATTCATTATTCCAAAGAGAACAGCTATTAACATTTTAAGTACAGAATTAAAAGAGAAATAGAAAAAGCATTTCATATAAACTATTAAACAACTTCCTTAATGTTATTGTGTAAATGTCTTTACATCCAGAAGGATTTCAAATAATTAATTCTCTTTAAAATAGTAATTTTCATACCAACTTCATAAAATATTTTAAAATCACCATGAACTCATGAACGCTAGATTTGTATTATTCTTGACATTAGCTGCATTTGTATGTTAAGTTATCATAAACATTGGTAAGAAAAAATCCTAAATGCCCTTCAAGAAAAATTCTATTAAAGAAATTCAAGAACTATTTATCACAGAGCCATCAGCAAAATACATACTTGTGGCATTAATGGAAAATGAGACATTATACAATACAGGATGCATCAAAATTATGCTACAAATAAAGCAAAATGCAGATACTCAGTGCAATATGAAAATGCTGAGTTATTCCACTTTATTCAGTGCTTTTAGATGAATATTTGTGTCAGTAGAAAAAAAAAATACTTTTTTTATTCAGTGTTAAAACTGACTATACTGGGGCCAGATTGGATCATCCTGGTACACTTAAAAATAATAATAACAAAAAAAACCAAACCAGAATACTCCTCTCTGATTCATAGGAACAATGAGTAAATTCTTGTTTCAGTAACTCTCCTTGTAAAAAGCAAGGCCAATTCTTCTATACAGGCAATAAAGTTTTACATGGTCCAGCTGCACATACCTGGGGCTTTGGCACAAATTTTTATTGATCCCATGGTCCCAGAGGCACATTTGACCAACGATGTGCCGCAGTACTTCAATTCAACATTCTGGATTGAGCCCTCAAGAGTTGGCAGGGGATTCTTAGATTTCACACCTAATAAAAGAAAACTGCAAATGTACTAGCCTGTTGAATTTAAATATTTTTATATTCCTTCACTGAGGCATTTAAACTTAATTATGCTTTAATTATCTACCTTAGATGTTCTTATAGCATTTCTGTTGTTATTCCCAGTTTTTAAATGGAAGTGAGAGAATGCTGCATATTGGCATTGTAATACAAACAGCTATGTATTATATAGAGATACTGTGAGGAAAACAAGGTCACTTAAGAATTGCAACATAAGTATCTATACATACACACATACATCTGTTTTTACAAGTGCCACCTCAACTATTCTCTTTCATTCGTTTATTATTTTCATTTCAGGATGTTAAAATTACTAAGTGTTTTCAGCTTACATTTAGACAACATTTTACTTAGTATCAACGTAAAGCACTAAATCCATGCAGCTGAACGGCACAGAAGGCCAACAGCACACTTGCCATTTTTCAACGGAAACAGGAGTTCAAACTTTGCCTTAGGTCACAAGTGGAACGAAGTTCTGGTGGTCTTTGCTCAGCCCCCATTTGTACACACCAGAAAACTACTGCACCGGTTAAAGGAATCAGTGCTATTGGCAGCTCCTTCTGAAGAGCTGCCTAGAACCACAGCGGCAGCACTGGGGGATCTTACAAGTCAGGGCTGAGATATGCTGGCAGAGCTTGAGAGCAGCCCTAAAACAGCACCAGAAAACAGCAGGAGGAAGCCAGCCCTCCTATTCTGTACAGCACTGCCCATTAGAAAAAAATACATAAATTTATTTGCAAATTAGAAAGAAATAGTTTCAACACCTGTAAGAAGTATGAAAGGAAAAACCAACAGAAGTTCCTATTTTTTATGGGATTTTTCCCCCCTCATACAAAAGTGACTTGGAATTTGTCAGCTAAAATTGGCAAGCAACTTGTTAATTATGCAAACATTAGTATAATTATGGAACCATTTCCTCACATATGTAACATAGAATTTGTTCCAAAATCCATAATTATGCAAGGAAAGTATTATGAAATATCAGGTTAAAAAAATTTAAAAGCATTTTGAAATGTATGTAAAGATAGTTACACACATTAAAGAAACTTAATATATTCTCTACGGAATGAACTCATTAGTTTTCTGCACAATCTATTAAAGACTTTACCCAACGAACAACCTTTAATTTATATTAACAAATAAGGAAAAAATCCTAAAAAAATGACAGGAAACAGCAGATTTAGGATTAAACATAGTAATTATGCTTTGTTCACCCTCTATTCCAGTTCCTAAATACTTAAGTGTATTTTGTAGAGCATATAAAATCATTTGGTAAAGCAGACATCTTAACATGTTCTGGTAAGACGATAAAATAATTTTAAATAGAAAGTACTTTCCAAGATAGGAACAGAGAAGAAGCATACAAAGGGGCACATGACATTCTGTAAACCAGACTGACATGTGAAAGAAGGTTCCACATTCTATGCATATTTTCTTATGAAAATTTAACCTGTCCTCTGTGTTTTGAGGCATGCCTTGCTTTTTCCTAATTTGTGATTCAAGAAGGCTTCCATCTCAAAGAATGCTCACTGCAACCCACTGTGTTCCTGCCATTAAAAGACCCCATTGGTTCTCAAGTCTGAAAAGTCAACTTCCAGTGGCTCTCAGTCTGAAAGATTAGCTACCAGTTTCAGTCTCATGAATACACCCTCATTCCCAGTCGTGCCCAGGGCAAGCCTCTTTTAAAGCTGAAAATCCCCTTTGATCTAAGGTGTGGAATCAGACACAATGCATGAATTTGTCAAAAGCAGTTAGGATATCTGTAGGCACTTCCCAGTCTTGGCTCTGCCTCCTCACACATCCTACAAATTTGTGCAAATAAAGACCTTAGCGCTGAGGGGGAAAAAAAAGAAAGGGGAAAAAATACGGTTTTGCCTGTCTTCTGCATATTCCAAAACAATGATTATAAAAACCTGTTAGTAGTAGCCAATATCAAAGCCAGAGTAAAACAAATAGGAATTCATAGTTTGATCTCCATCTTTCAATCCTTCTCAAAACTGGTAAGCTTCTTGCTGTTTTCATCTTTCAGCAATTCTTTTGTGTCTCAAAATACAAGCTGTGATGTCTGATACATTTCTCTCACTTCAGTATGGAAGATTAAGTACTTCTAAAACTAAATATTTTCCATCGTGGAGTCCACTTCTAGATGCATTATCCTTAACCTCTCTGCATTATGACTAAAACTTTTTATGGAACTCAAATCTCAGTTTAATATCATATTTGAAAACAAGGAACAAAGTTTCACATGATCACACTTTCTGTTTGTTTCTGTTCACTCCTATTCCCTCACCAAATAACTCAACTTGTTGAATTTTAGCAAGATACGGCAGCATTACCACAGACATTTACTTCATACAATCTTCCTGAAAACGTGGGTATATTTGTCCTATTACCTGACAAGTCAGCACATGCTTGACAGTCAGCAAAGCACAGTTCAAAGTAGTTGGAGCCAGCAGGCAGGGATCGTGATAAGAAGTTAGGAAAGCTGAATGGTTTGTCCTTGAAGAAACTCACAGATCCTCATTACATATCATATAATTAACAATTATATTTCAATGAATATGAAGCAGTAACTGATGGACGTAATAAGCTATTTTTTTGTGGAACACTTGTCAGAGGGATAGGATGAACACTTTCTTTGTTTTCAACTACTTGAAAATGCAATAGATAAATATAAGGAAAATGGAGCATAATCATTCTCTTCCTTCAGTACATTACTTTGACATCAAATAGCAACACCACCCTACTCTGTTTTAACATGCGACAACCACAGCAGATCACATTAACCAAGAAGTTGAAAGAAGTAATTCCGTTCAGGTTTCACAATTCTGGACTGAGAGATCTCAGAAAACCCATTTACTCAATATTAAAATCCTGTACAGAACCTACAGTAAGGAATATGGAACTTAGAATGTCTAACTAGATTTTCATCATGAAGACAATGATAAGCTGAATGTAAGAGGATCCCCCTTGCCCGGTTACAAGTCTCTTTTTGAAAGAAATGAACAAGCTTAATACAGGGAAACAGCACATTCTTTTTAGTCTCTGAAAATTTTTTGAAATTATTAACCATCCCTCATAAATTTGTCAAATTGGTAATCTGCTCCATAAAGAAGAAAGAAGCCTTGTTTCCTATGTATGCCTCTGACTATCTGTAATTTCCACCCCTGTAGCTATAGTTCTTACCAAATATTCTACCTTATTATCTCCTTCATCATGACAATATTAGAAAATCAAAGTCCCAATGGTTGTACACATAGCTACAATAAATATTTAAGCAAACAAATGTTGAAGCAACTGAAGAGTGGGGATTCCTTCACTCCCCTCAACATTTAAAAACTTTAGAAGTAGTGTCCTCAAGGGACTGATTGAACAGGAAGATGCTAAAACTTCTGGATGAGAAACGCTCCATGCCTCCAAATACAAACTTAAATTTAGAATGGGGAGAAACGCTCCACAAGATTTTAATTGAGACATTGAGCATGAACACAAAGAGGAACCAGGGAAACCAAATCGATCGATGCCAACAGCAACTCTACCAAAATTCAATGTCCTACAAATGAAGCATGAGAAAGACTTAGTTCCATGGAGCAAGACAAAGAAGAATTTTTGCTGTACTCACTCTGGAATCACACTTTGAAAAGCAGCACTGTGATTTGCTTGACTTTGTTGCTCAGTGCAGTCAGAATCGGAAAACAGATCAACCACGTTTATTTTTCAGTATACATTTTCTTCAGTTATTTTAGATTTTCACCAGGAATATGGTAATCAAAGACTGTATGCCTTCATCAAAAACACGTACAATCTACAGCTGCCTCCAGATAAAAAAGACAATTGTAGAACTTGCCCGTTGTAGAACTATTCGCACAAAGAATCAAGAGTTTCCTTCATGATATGTAACCATGTTTACACTTGATGATCAAACACAGTCTGTTTTAGCTGAATCAGACTATCACACACAAAATATAACACATCACTGAAGATCTAAAAAGCTGTTCTTTACATACTGCAGAACCCAAGAAAGTCAGAAAGGTTGTCTAGCTTAAAATCTGTTATGCCTTCACAATTTACACCTTTCATACACTAACTCACTTTAATTTTAACTCCAAGATAAAGAACCATCCTGTTCTAGAAACAAAGAAGTATTACACCGTCAAGGAAGCTTCTCACAATTTAAAGCAGGGGTTCATGTCCTTCCCTTAACTCTTCTGGTCTTAGCTTGGGTCCTCTCTACATATGTAATTCAACTACAGTGCTTGCCCCAAATCCCTCCATTCAGTGACATTCTCTGTGCAAGCGGGAGGGAATCAAGTACCTAAAGGCAGGTCACAATTCTGACTTCATAGATCAGACCAGGATTTCTGCTAACCAGCCTATTAATGCCGAACAATCTTTTAACTTAAGACTTGTTAAAAAAAGGTACCTAATTAGTGATTTTACCAACGGCCTACACATTTTTAACCAATCCATTCCTAATAAGGTGAATTTGCAGTGATTAATGGAGAACCAAGAAACAAAACCTAAAGTGATCAATAGAAAAGACAGGAAACCAGCAAAACAGTTATGTTACTGATTCTGGGGATGAAAGGACTGTGTGCTGCCAAATCCCTGAAATACAATAAATAAGTCTTTAGAAAGATTATAAAAGGGAGAACTGCAAAATACGAAATAGGAAATGAATAAGGCATGACTAAAACTTCCAGAAGCAGCTCCGCATGAATTCTCCTCATACTTTGGTTACAGCCTCAGAAGGAAAAATTTCAATATTTAAAGCATTAAGTACCAAGAAAGTATGGTCTGGTAATATGATATAGAAAAAGATTGTCACATACATGTCAAAACTGTTTCAAACTCAGTGAAAGGATCAATCTATGAATCAAAGCAAGGGGATATTAACCAAATCAAATAACATTTAGGCTTAAGTCTTACTGAAACAAGAAAAAGAGTCCAATTACTTCCACAGAAACTGATATTTAAATTTCACATCACTAACACAGTAAAGCTAGTAAACAAACCTCATTTGTTTCATGACAGATACTCATTGTGTTCAGTCCCTGCTTAAGCATCGTCATCAGGGAGAACTCCTGAAAGTCTGTACTGAACTTGGTTAGAGGGATGGCACCTCTGAGGAACCTGAAGCTAAAACTAAATTCCTGCCTCCCTGAAGTCCAAACATAATAGGAGCCACAAGGACCAGCTCTACCTGGCATCAATGTATCTCATGTTCAAAGTATTGGGGAAACATCAGCTTTCACGTTCTTCAATTAAGTACAACAGCCACATAGGAATTTCAACATTTCTTCAGATCACTGCACTGCCTCACACACAACAATTGAAAAGGAAACACTGGGGGTTTGCATTTGGGTTTTTTTCCACCATTTTGTTTTGTGTTTTGGGTTGTTTTTTTTTTTGTTTGTTTGGGTTTTTTAAACAGAAAAACAGAAAAAGAGATTTTCTAAAATGTAGAAGCCAGGTGATAAATACTTTCTCAGGTTTTCATTCTGTAGTAAAATTAAACCTTTGGAATAAGCTCCCCAAACATCTTTACTGTGTTTACAATTTCACATTTATCTGTCACCATAGTCTGCAGACAACATTTTGCAGCCCTAACAGAGACACAAGCTATTCTTCTTTCTTCTTCAAAGTAGTAATTCAGGCAGCTTATTTCAAGGTAGTGTCAAGGGACAGGCCTGTTTTTTTCCTAACTCAACTATACTTAGCATTACTATTGCTATCCTGATTATCAAAACTATTTATTTTCCTGTACCTATGTCAACCAGTTTTCAGTCTATATACCACTATTCTAAGAAATTCTTATTTCATCCCCACCCACTCCCAAGACTGAACAGGTCAGTAACAACAGGATTATGGCAGTCTGTCTTGCCTCTAATGCAAGGGTGTCAAACCTACAGCTTCCACTACTCTCCTGCTCCTGCAGCATAATGGGTGTCACACTCTGCACACGTGACCAGCACTGGAAAGAGCACAGGGGCAAGGAGCTCGGCACTGCCGCTGAGTAGAAACAAGGTGCTGGGCTGGATAAAACAAGGTGGAGGGCTGAATTTAGCCCGTGGGCTGTGATTTTGATACCCCTGCTCTGATGCATGGAGAGCTCAACAGATTTTCTATTGCTGTGAATTTCTTGTCACACAGTTCCACACATAAAAGAAATGTGTCCTAGAAAATAGCTCTGCTTTCATTTTCTCTTCAACCACAGTACTCAAAGGGAAAGTAAATGCACGGAAGGGTGAAAACAGCTAGTGACATACTGAAATACCCTCTAATAAAGGTCAAGCTACTTTCTTCTTGGGCAACAATGACAAAGTATTTATCAATGTAAGTATCTATTTTTCTCTTCATCAGAAAATAAGCTGCAAAACCACATGTATGCATCCACATAAAAGTTAGCCTCCTCATGTATTTTCAAAGACAGATATTAGGGCCAAGCACACATACACTGGTCTTCACCTTGAAGATCAATATCATAATCTTTGTAAATAACCACTGTAATCTTTAAACTGTCTGTAAATTAAGGCTTTTCCATTTCTCAAACAATAAACCAGACATATGACTAACTTAGCAACACAGACCTACATATTGCAAAAAAACCCTCAACTTGCTAAAGAAAACAGCATTTCACCTACAGGGAAAGTCACTTAGATGTAGCAAATCCCTATTGCTACATTCTAGTTTCACAGTATCACAGCATCACAGCGTCATAAGGTTGGAAAGGACCTCTGAGATCAAGTCCAACCTATAACCCAACACTAACACCAACACCCACATTAACACCAACCATCATCTAAATCATGGCACTCAGTGCCTCATCCAGTCTCCCCTTAAACACCTCCAGGGTCGGCGACTCCACCACCTCCCTGGGCAGCGCATTCCAATGACCAATCACCCTTTCAGTGAAGAACTTTTTCCTCACATCAAGCCTAAACTTTCCCTGACGAAGCTTGAGTCCATGCCCTCTAGTTCTGTCACTGGTCACCTGAGAGAAGAGACCAACCCCTGCCTGACTACAACCTCCTTTTAGGAAGTTGTAGACAGCAATGAGGTCTCCCCTGAGCCTCCTCTTCTCCAGACTAAACAGCCCCAACTCCCTCAGTTGCTCCTCATAGGACTTGTGCTCCAGCCCCCTCACCATCTTTGTTGCCCTACTCTGAACACATTCCAGTATCCTAACATCTTTCCCAAACTGGGGGGCCCAGAACTGGACACAGTATTCAAGGTGAGGCCTGACCAGTGCTGAGTACAGGGGGACAATAACATCTCTGGTCCTGCTCACTACACTATTCCTGATACAGGCCAGGATGCCATTGGCCTTCTTGGCCACCTGGGCACACTGCTGGCTCATGTTGAGCTTCCTGTCAACCAGCACTCCCAGGTCCTTTTCTGCCTGACTACTCTCCAGCCACTCTGTCCCCAGTCTGTAGCTCTGCATGGGATTGTTGTGTCCAAAATGAAGTACCCGACATTTGGACTTATTAAACATCATCCCATTAGAATCAGCCCATCTCCCCAGTCTGTCCAGGTCCCTCTGCAGGGCCATCCTACCCTCTAGCAGATCAACCCTTCCTCCCAGCTTGGTATCATCTGCAAACTTGCTGATGATGGACTCAATCCCCTCATCCAGATCATCAATAAAGATATTAAACAGGACGGGACCCAACACCGATCCCTGGGGGACACCACTGGTGACCGGCCGCCAACTGGATGAGGCATCATTGACCAACACTCTCTGGGCTCGGCCATCCAGCCAATTCCTAACCCAGCACAAAGTGCTCCCATCTAAGCCACGGGGCTGCCAGCTTCCCTAGGAGTCTACTGTGGGAGACAGTGTCAAAGGCCTTGCTAAAGTCCAGGTATACCACATCCACAGCCTTCCTCTCATCCACCAGGCGAGTCACATGGTCATAAAAGGAGATCAGGTTGTTCAGGCAGGACCTACCCCTCCTAAACCCATGCTGGCTGGGCCTGATCTCTTGGCCGTTCTGCAGGTGGCACATGATTTCACCCAGGATTATCTTCTCCATGATTTTACCTGGGACCGAGGTCAGGCTGACAGGTCTGTAATTACCTGGATCAGCCTTACAGCCCTTCTTGTGGATGGGCGTCACATTGGCCAACTTCCAGTCTTCCGGGACCTCTCCAGTGAGCCAGGACTGCTGAAAGATGATGGAGAGCGGCTTAGCAAGCTCATCCACCAGCTCTCTCATCACCCTAGGATGGATCCCATCCGGCCCCACAGACTTATGAGGGTCCAAGTGGCTTAGCAGGTCTCTAACTTCCTCCTCATGGATTGCAGGAGGGCCATATTTCACCCTGCCCCCATCAACCACTTCAGAGGGCCAACTGTCAAGCCAGCTGACATCCTTGCTGTTGAAAACTGAGGCAAAGAGGGCATTAAGTACCTCAGCCTTCTCTGCATCTTTGGTTACTATATTTCCCTCCACATCCAACAAGGAGTGGAGGTCGCTGCCGCCCTTCTTTCTACCATTGATATATTTATAAAAACTCTTCTTATTATTCTTAACAGAAGTGGCCAATTTGAGCTCCAGCTGGGCTTTTGCTTCCCTGATTTTCCTCCTACACAACTTAACAACATCTTTGAACATGACGTGGCTTACGTCCCCTTCTTTCCAACGACGATACATCCTCTTTTTCTTACTTAGTTCCTTCAGAAGCTCCCTACTCATCCAGGCCGGCCGTCTGCCCCTACGACTCTTCTTACAACACATGGGGACAGCCCGCTCCTGCGCCTTCAAGATTTCATTCTTGAAGTGCATCCAGCCTTCCTGGACCTCTTTGCCACTAAGAACTATTTCCCAGGGTACTTTCCTGACCAGTTCCTTAAATAATCCAAAATCCCGCCGAAAGTCCAGCATCGATGTTGTGTTCCTGGCTTTTCTTGTTACATTGTTTAGAGAGAACTCAATTATCTCATGATCACTACAACATGACACAACAGCCTTCATACAAGTCCCCATCTGCCTTAATCCAAAAACTTCCTGATTTTTCCAAGCTCCTGCTTCAAATGGAGCCTTAAATGAGAAGGCTGTGATTCAAAGACTGAAAACCAACATCAAAGAAATCATAGAACATTTGGAATAATACGTTTAAGGCATTCTAGGTCAGAAGTACCCTTTATTGTATATTTTATATTTACCCTATATTTTATATTTATACCTTTATTGATAATCTGTTTTAAGTGATTATCCAGTCATATAAAGGAATGCTTTAATTTTGAATGCTCATAGAAGAACTAAGCAGTTACCACTGAAAATTTTTTTTCTGGAAATACAAAAGAGCTGAGAAATTTTTCAAAATCCCTTTTACACACTGTACTAAGGCCAACCAGCAAACTTTCACAGACTAAATGCCACAACATATCAACGTCAGAACCATCCTGACACATTCTCAGTGTACGCTACAGAAACAAAATCACGCATAGTCTGACTGCTGTTCCTTTTGATCTAAATAGCCAATATTTAGTGTACGAATACCACCTTACAAAATAGATCTAAAACTTTGCTGAGAAAAGTGCAGTTTGGGGCAATGTGTTATTGTTAACCACATTATTGCTAAAATTTAGGCTACCTAGGCACCACCAATCAATTTTAAGCATACCTAAATGAAACTAGTATTTCAAGTTTGGCAATATGACAGTGGTCAGGAAAGGATTAAAGTTGCTTTAGTGGCACTATTCCTGCTGCTGTAAAAAGTGGTTCAAGAACAAGGAAAGCACTGATTTTCCTTTCTGCACAATTCAACAGCTGCATTTCAGATACTGCTGTAACATTTGAAACAAATGTTAGAAGCCCAAGTTAATGCATTAAAATAACTTCTGTCTTCAAGGAAACAAAGAGAAACTACCAGAATCAGTATTTCTAAGTCTCAAAATGCATCTCCTATCAATACTCATATCTATACATTGTGAGTAGATAAATGCTAAAAATGACAGATACAAACACTTCCAGGATACAAACAAATAAGAACTCGAGGAACTCACACCATAAAGTATCTGCACCGAGATCCTGAAAAAGACAAACAGATGAGCAAAAGAAAGAGCTTATAGTTTTCACCTCAAGTAATACACCTGTTGGTTGGAAGCATTCAGTCACAAACAGTGGGTTCCGTATTAGTCACATAAGCCTTCTATCTCATTCAAATAGAGCAGTTTTGCTTTATTTGAAGATAAGTTCAACAGCTCATGCAAAATTTCAAAGTACTTTTTCTCATTAATATATGGTAATGTGATCATAAAAAGCCAAATTGCATTTTCTTTCCTGAGTTTCTCTTCAGTCTATTTCAAGTTCAATTCAGCACCAGTTCAAATGCCTTATCTTCAAGTACACTAAGCATAAGTTACAATATATCTGGCTCTGGAATTAAGCCTGCATTTCTACAGTTCTTTTTTTTCAGTCAAACAGTGTGCAGCAACTAGAGGAAAAAAAATGTAGAGCTCTCTAGGACAGCAAAATGCAGGATGAATGAATAAAGTCACAGAGGAACCAGAACTCCTCTGAGATCATATCATCTTGTTTCAACCGTGGAGCTCATTTCTCCTAAGACACATCTATTTAAATAAGCTACTCATCAACTATGAAACTAATAAAGCCTGCCTTCCTGTAAGTCTGTATTTCTTTGCCCATAAAAAGCCTCATTCACCAGAGCAGATGCAAGCCTACAAGCGCTATGTAGCATACCTGCTATGCAAGGGACAAGAAATGCTGGATCTCACCTGGACCTACACAGGTTTGTGAACTTTCCTGTATCAGATATGACACCTGGCCATCCGCTTGCTGCCAAACAAGAGACACTGACTGAAATCTATTACAAGCTCCATTTAAGATGGAGCATGTGGGAAAGAACAGTTACTGATCAGTAAAAAGGTCAACATAGAGGATGGGCACAGTAATTCTTTTATTAGTAAAGAAATTGTAAAGAAATTAAAAAATTCAAATTAAAGCCAGATGTGTTCAGTAACCATATTATCAAAAAATAATAAAGAACTAACATCTAAGGTGTAATTATTAACAGTTTGATTTCCTGAGTTGTGGGGGATGGTGGGGGAAGCAGAAGAGAATACGAACAGCTTTCAGCCAGGAGGTGAAGAAAGGTGGCAGTCACATGGTTAAAAGATAGACAGAGATTGCTGCTGGGGACACTGACTGTAAATGAGTAGGAAATGGCCGGAAGACAATGAGACAGGGTGGGTAGGGAAAACATGGTAGAGATTACATGGAAAAAGATAAGGCAGTGTATTAGAATAATCTTGAACACCCTCCCCATGATTTCCTTTCTCAGATTGCATATGCTGCTTTAAAAAACAAAGAATTGAGGCCAGCCCTTCACCTGTAGTGTTCCACACACATAACTAACAAGATTTCACTTTCTTTAAAGGTACATCAGTTTTCTGTATCATACTGCATTTCTTTATGGCATCACTGTGCTCCTCCCAGCAATTTAAATACATCTTTAGGATATCAAACTTAAAAACACAATGCTCTGAGTTTAGCCAAAATGTTTATATTTTCTTTTAAATACTCTACGCAACTACTGGGGACTTAAAGAGAAACAGTACACAGTGTCTGGAATGGCAGTTTCTTACATCAGAAGGATATTAACCTTTAATCCTTGAAATCATTAAAGAAACGTTTGTAGAAATATTTTTAGCCTCTTTATCTGGTCAAAGTACTGGAAGTTAAGTCGTGTCTGTACAAACCAATCATTTCACCAACAGTTTTATATTTCTTTAAAGCCTCATATAAAAAGCACCTGCTTAAAGTGAGTAATGGAGTTTTATATTCATTGCACTTAGGAACAGTGTATGTAACCTATTCCGTTTTCCTCCCTTGTGGAATATATTTCAGCTTATATTGCACAGCACATTACCGATGTGTATAAAGACTCTCTGATCAGCAATTTGGACTGCAGACAGTAACCTGTATGAGTACACTTTTTTCCCCTCCTTAAATACAGTATCCACTTGATTCACCAACACAAATTAAAACCATCCTTTAAAGATGATGATCTCACCTTAACAGTGAATGCATGAAGCCCATACACGCTAACAACACAACAATATCAGGCTACAATCCACAGCATATACCCTGCACAACCAACAAGCAATACATATGCTGTCAGCATTATGAAAAAAGAAGCTAATATATAATCTTCCTTGGCCAAAGAACAGAACATTTCCATCAGCACGATGAATTTCTGAGAGGTTAAAAATTGTACAGCTATTAAGCTACAAAACGAAGAAAATCCAAAGGCAAGGAAACTCCTGCAACAAAGCATGTATTAAGGCCACAATTTAATCTTGCAATTACCATTTTACCAAAAAATGCATGGAAAAGTGTACTTCCATACTATATGTTATTAAAGCACATACTTGTGACACATTACTTTATAGTTGAGAAATTTAAAGGATTCTTCAACTCAACTGCAGAGTAAGATTTCCCTGCAGAATTATTTAATATTCTATTTTGATAAAAGTGTAAGGCTGCAATAGCCTAAGAATAGTGTTCTTCAATTATGACAACATTCATACTGGAACCAAGTATGCCATATAGGCATGGTCACATAACAGAAAGTGCGTGCTACTTTTAAAAAAGTTCCTGTTTTTCATTTAAAAAACAACAGTGAATTTTGACGGGACAGTTCAAAAATTTTGGAAACACTTTTGCAGTGAAATTAGCCAGAAGCATACAATCTTATTCATTAATGGTAATATGTATTACTATATTATGCACAGAAAGCACATAGATTTCAATGTATCTCAAGCAGTGTGCTTCACAGAATGATTTATCCTTTATGCACAGAATCGTATCTATACAAAACCAGATGCTACCTTAGAGCAGTTAATCTCTGCATCCTCTTTCATCCATATCTATACGTTGATAATTTTTAAATATCATGGAAAACAAATTTGCCAGAAAAACTTAAACTAAGCATAGAATTACCCGTCAATATTATTGCACCTAAGTACTTACTCACTGTACTACACAGGAAAGAAGGGCTATATTACATTAGCTTGATTAGTACCTCATGGAACACTGCAGAAGTAGTTTTTGAGGTCAAGGCAAGTTTACAGAGCCCATGAGAAGTGGAAGGAAAGATATTCTACAGTCACACATTTGAAGGTGTAATCTCTGTGACTGGAGAAGTACATGTTTTCTAACTTATTGCTATTAGGTTAGCATTACAGAAAGCTTGTTTGCTACAAATTTTAACTCTGATATACTTAGCACAGTGAATCTTGATAAATCTACTCAATATTAAAATATCTGAGAAAGTACAGGACTTCAAAGTTAAAATGAAAGCATGATAAATCTTCACAGTATCTTAAAATGATATCCAAAGGAGAATTTGAAGAGAGGAAAAAAGTTAACTTTATAACACAGAGGAACCTGTGAACTTACTGTTTTCACAGTGTTGTTTCTTTTGCCAATTAGACATCCTTACCATAATTTCAAATATGTACCGAATGACCTTATAGGTATTAAACCTCAGCTTAGTTTATAAAAGGAGGCCTGTATGAATGCCAGTTGTATGCTTTTCAACAGAAGGACAAACTTCTTCAGCAATCTGTTTTTCTCTTTCATCTTATCTCTAGTTTCGGTGTAGATTTATAATGCTCATTGTTTCCAATTTTAACAAATCACCTAATGGCAGAAAGGAAAATATGTTAACCTTGGAATTATTTGCAGTTGTAGAAATCCCTTTTGTCTGGCTCATGCAAGGCCTGCAATCTGTTTTAAACACAGATTGTCTGTCTTTTGTCTGACAGCCACCAAGCTGCACAAATTACTTTCTGCCTGTTCACCTGTTTGCAGCTGTGTCTGTAAGCTAAGGATTCTGTAGTTTGACTCAAGCAACCAACTCCAGGATTGATGACATGTGCTGCTGATAAACTGAGCAATTTGAAGAAATTACTGGCTAAACTTATTGAACAACATCTGTGCATGAGCTGAGAACTAGAAGCCTTCAATTGTGTGTTTGCAACCTGCAGTGGCGGCAAGCTGTTTGAAGTGATATCCTACTATAAGAGAGCTGGCCCCAACACAAAATAACTAAGCCATCTTTGCAACATATTTCCTCACAGACCAACAGAATTGTGCTCTTTTGGTCTTAAGTATACCTCACTTCCTAAATAGAAGACATAACAATTAAGCTTCCTATACTCGTATGGCAGAAGTAACTTCTTTTGAAGCGTTTCCATTTTTCACTCAGGTTTGGCATTCTGTGCTGTTTTCCGGCCTTCTCTGTTATATAGACCAGTTATCAGCAGTTAACAGTGGTACAAGCATCTCACAGGCACATTTACTCTTTTATGCTAGCCAAGAGGACGTCTCTTTGCAGTATTATGGGGATACAGCTCAACTCTTCCTTCCACATGCAGCACCTCATTACCTCAGTAATATTAACTCCTAAAATTCTGCTCTAAAAGTTACTTACAAAGAAATTTAACTTATGAATCTTGCAAGTTTGGATAATGTTTAAGCTTCGGGGGGGTATTTGCAGATGTTAATTTGAAGCTCAGGGAGCCCAAAAATGCTATCGCAGGGAAAGTGTGTGCTTGCACATGAGTATGTATGAAATTCTTTAGGTTTAAAAATGCACCAGACTGGTAAGCTGTGTTATGACCAGTCATTTCTAAGGTGTACATGACATTTAGCAAAATAAATTCTTGAGTCCTTTGGGACAGACTCTATAATGATAGACTTCAATGTTGTTCTCATTTTCTTTTTTCTTACACATTATAGCATAAATGTGTTTCAAGTATACATTGTGACAGAGGAAGCCAAAGCAGAATTCTACACAACTTCAAATGTTTTAGTAGCCCAGAAAAAAATAACAAATTAAAAACAGCACTAAAATTGTTTGATACAGTAATGAGAAGAAAAAATAGAAATGTAATTGAAGAGAAAGTGGAGAAAGTATGCTAAGCCTAAAAATGTAACTGTTTAAGGAACTTACAAAGCCTGTAACTGGAAGCACAGAAACTGCCCACTTCTGTCCACATCTGCACATTAACTCCCTCCCCCCCAAGGTTCCTTTTATGCATTTAAAAATGATTAAGTACACAATACTCAAGTATATGCAGTAAACCATCAAAATATAAACCATTTATTTCAACTTGTCTTTGCAACTAGTTCATACTGAAAGTCAAGGTGCTGATTAAGATGATCAGAAAATCAAGACTGATATCTGCGCTATTCGTTCATTTTAGCAAATAAAATCAGTGCTTCCACTTTAATTTCTCAAATATTGCAAAACAAACTAGTACCTTTAAAAACATCATCACAAACAAGGATAACAGTGATAATTCTCAAAATACTTATATTTGATGAAAAATTATCACTGTGTTTAAACACATTTGAAAATAGAAAAGCAAAGCTTTTAAGTTAAGTAGCTATATAAACTGAGCTTTCACATTTTAGAAACCATAAACCGGATTCAACACAGAGCTGAAGTGACCTCCTGGAAAAAAAGATATATAGTATAGCATATACACATACAATAAATCAAGTCCTGATTATGTGCAGCTAATAACTAAACATCACTAATAATAAAACCCTTAAGATACTGTGCTATAGCAGATATCAAAGTAAACACAGTACATTTTTATCTTTACCCTCTATGCATGTTGTGAGTTTGAGCATTCTGAATGTCAGCTTTTATTTTAAAAGGGCTAACTCGTGAGAACATTCTTATGTACCACTTCATAACTCTGACACCAAGTATGTATAAAAAGATTAGCCTTTATTTGGTATAAAATCAGTTGGCAGTTTTACATCTGTGCAATACAACATAAATACCCCAGCTGGCATCTCAAGCTCACACACATATGGACTTCAAAACAGAAACTTCCTTATTTGCAGCCCTGCCAGGGTAATTTTGTATACTCTGCATACTGCAGCTATTTGTCAGGCCTCTGCAGGTGTGCACTGCACATAAACACACAGCTGTAGTCTAGCAAGCCAAGTGTTCCATCAAACACATAAAGGGAGACCTCAGCAGCTGGATTAGTCATCCCTGCAACAGGTCCAGGGAGAACAATATGGGTTAGTATTTTTGGAAAAGCATGGATGGTAAATTTATGATTATGCTGGCCTTACCAAATAACTGCTGGATTGTGTCATTTTTATGCAATGTCTACTTATTAAAGTTTTTGTTAGAATGGCTGGAACAGACTGAATATTTTTTAGTTTTTAATATAAACAATAAGGTAGTTTATGTATAAAATAGTTTATTAAGTGCAAAATGTTAAAAGGTTTTCATGCTCGTGGTTGGTTTTTGACAGATGTTACAATTATTTGCATTGGCTTTAACAGACAAATCACTGGAATCAATTATAGTTAGTATATCATAAAGTTTCTTACTAGTTATATATTACACTGTCACATTTACTATAACTACATACCATTTTTCTATCTCTGTTTTCTACTCTAACTGCTTAGATCACAGGTGAATTCCTAAAAACACTTAATAAAAAGAAGGGCAGAATAAAACACTACTGTCATTAATGTGCTTGCTTTTTTTAAAGAATTATTTTAATGTTTTTTTAAAAAAAACACAAAAATCACTCTCACTCAGAACTGTTTGGAAGACACCAGCATTCACAGAATTTCATGGTGATTATGCAGATGTTAAAAATATATTAATCAACCACAAAAAGCAGAAAGCCTAAATTTTGTGCAAGTCTCCTTCAAGAAATTTCATATGTCAAAGCAAAAGTGAAAGAAATCAATAAGAAAATGAAGAAAGCTTTATAAACAATTTGCCACCTATTTATCCAGCATGTTCAGTGTACGGTACGTATTTTAGCATTTTAAAATTACCTCAGAAAAAACATGAAAACATGAATGCTATCAGGACAAATCTTAAATGTATTACATCCATTAAGCTGAGTCCAAATAATATCCAGACGTGAGTGCTTGCTTCTCTTTGGTGTTAGTTTAGAATCACAAAAACTTACCAGGTCTTACCCTTCACTGTCTTTCTGAAGTTGACACATTTACACACTCACAATACCTCTTTCAAATCTGATGTGCTGGGAGGAAGATGTCAACTCAACACATCAGTAGGCTGGACATCAACCAGCACTGAGAACATTACCATGTTTTCCCTGTGTAGAGCAGTACTTGGTAGCACCTGGGAACTCTGCGCACAGGAATCTATTCCCAACTCTCCTTCCTTCATTAATTTAATTGCATAATTTAAAGGAAGAAGAGAAAGGGCTTCCTAAACGTTACTTTCTTAAACATGAACTAATGACATTTCAAGACAATGTATCTTTCATCCACCAGGAATATCAGTATTGGAGGCTCAGTAATATACATAAAAGTTATGTTAACATTATGGTAAGATAAGTTCTAATCACTAAAATTGCTGACAGGTAACTAACAGTCACACTGATTTCCTCATGTGGTATAAAGGTAGCTGTTCTTTTGAGCCCAACACTTTGTAGGAAATGTTGAAAAGGCACACATGGTACTAAAGACAGAGATAAACAATACTCTGCCACACTCTGTATGAGATCCACTAAAACATGCATAACAAAATCAAATAAACACTTTAAAACAAAAATGGGTATTTAGAACACAGGGAAAACTGAAAAAGTTACTTATTTCTTTTATGAAAACAACTATCAAAACAGAGAACCTACAATTTCAGGGATACATATTTTGCTTCCATCTTGGATCTACAATAGAAAACACCTGTAAAGTTTTAACCATTAAATTGTTCTTTTCTGGTAAACTGAAGACATGAGTTCGTATCAAAGATATAAGAACGCATGGAACAAGGTGAAACATACAAACAGTTTGAGGGCAAAGTTAAAGATTTAATAGCATATTATACCACCGACAAATCACATTCAAAAGAAAAAGATAATTGTTTTATTACAATGATCTGTGGTTATATATGAGCTCTTGAGAAATCAGTAGGTCCTACTTCAGAAAAAACAACACCATCTTTCTTGAAAAACAACTAAAGACACACAATATAGAGCAAAATAATGTGATGTCTAAAGTAAAACTATCTTTACAAACTACTCGCCTTTTTGGGAAAAAAACTGAATTTTCAGGCAATCTTATTAAAGTGTCTGTGAGCATTAAAAGAAAAAATTAAGAGGGGAATTACTGGTCACAAGTGTTACTCAACACTATGCAGTGAACTATAAGAGAACAAAAAGGAGAGAGAGGGAAGAGAGAGCAAGGAGAAGGGTGAGAGGCATTCATTTTCCCTAGAGGTTCACAGAGATACAATGGATTATACGTGGACCTATCAATCAGAAATTTGTGTTCTAATCCTGGTTTTGGCAGGTATTTCCTGCACGACCTCAAGAAAAATATTCAACTTCAGGGCATTACAAGGTATACAGTGGTATTTATTTATTAGCTAAGCGAGGATTCATGTTTGGTAATAGTTTTATTAATATTATACAAAGTAATCACTACACAATTAGCACAGAAGTATTAAAGTGTTGCTGTTATACACGCAGATCTACAAGTTTTCTACTTGTATACAGAAATAATTTTAACTTTGCTTAAGGACAGTCTTCTGGATTAACTGAATTACAGGACAATATTCTGGATTAACTGAACACCACAATAATTGCTGTTATAAATTAGCCCCACTGCTGTCAAGTCTCTCGGGTTCAGCCTTTCAGAATCAAAACTCCTATCACCTATGAAAATGATGGACCAGATCACACGTTCTACTAAGAGTACAATCATATTTTGGTATTATAAATTCATGGTATTCAAGAGTTTATTACTGGGGATGGGGTATGGAACACCCTAGTAAGAGACAGAAGAAAAGGAAAGAGAGCCCTGAACACTCCCGTAATAGTAGGGCTCCACAAAAGGGAAAGTCCTGCAAAAGCCAGCAGAAAACCTGGGCCTACTTCCCTGAGCAGACTAAAGATGGAACTTGGCTTGGCCTTGTTGTATGGATGGATCTCAGTCTGGCCTGAGCTCTCAGAGACAACCCTTTTTGATTTAAAAAAGAAAAGAAAAAAAAAAAATCTAGGCACATGACGATGTGAGTTGCCATTAGCCCATTCCCATATCCACAGACCTTCTTTTCTATCTGAAGAGCTCCGGTAAATGAAGTACTTACAACAAAAGGTCCTGCCCAGAAAGAAAAATGAACTTATTTGAGCTAAGTTATGGGTAAAGACAGGTCTTATTCTAATGTTGAAGGATGTATCTACACAGCTAGATGGCAGGGATGAGTGCATTTTTCCACCTACACAAGTCAAAGTATTTAGAATTTCTTCACAATCAGGTCATCTATGGTTTTGTTTTCTTTTAATTTAAAACTCAGTTCAACAATTTGTCTGCCTTAGCTGGCTGGGATTTTAGACACAGTTATACTACGTATATCTTAATCAGATCCTGCCTAAGACTGTATCAAACCCTTCTGGAATAAATCAAATAAGAAATCTAGGAGAATAAAGACCATGCTGAAGTTCCACATTCTCTGCTACAGACAGCACACTTTTTTTTTTTTTTAACAACTTAAAAATGTTAAAGAATAAGACCTCCACTTGTGAACATCTCAAGAATACTGATGAACAAGTGCACTGCTGAAAAGGAGCATTTCATGTCTCCAAAACTTTGTTCATTCATTGTGGCCTAACACTTAAGACACTCCTGCACAACATCAAGCCAACACACCTTAATAATTTGGTGAAGTATATACATCTGGCCTACCACAGAAAAAATACAAGCTATCGCTGAAATTAAAAAAGTGTCTTGCAGTTAAGCTAATGCATTGATATAACAGATTACAGAAGATAATCCATTCAAAGTTACTGGAAGCGTGCAATGGTTTCCTGAAGTAAAGCAAAGTTTGAGTCTCAACAGTGACTTCTAAATTTTAGAACACACCATCCCTAACATATTTAATGTTCTGTAACAATCAAAAGAAATACAATCCTGTTCCAAGAGCCTACCAACTGAAAAATGGGCACTACCAAGGTGGGATATGCAGAGATACGTTCCATTTACAGAAACTGATATAAAGATCTTGTAGTACAGAGAAATGGAGGAAAGAACTGCAAAACATTCTGTAATTTTGGTCTTCATTCTACTTAAAACTTATCCTGGCAAACATGACAATTAAAAAGCCACTCAACAACTTAAAACACTTGCGAAATGTATATTGACTACAATTCCACAACAGTTTAAAAACCTGATAAAACTTAAATTGATAAAGAACTTACTATATTGAGAACTACACTGTTGCCCAAACAGCTGAAGCAACATTATCAAACTGTAACCAATTCCAGACCCCTCTGGGCATCACACAGACCATGCTTACTTCTCTCTTCATTCCTACCCCCACTTTTTTCCCATTTTTCTTAAAATACAAGCTATTTTACAGGGTGACTGTAATATGATACTATGATCATTGCTGATTGCAGTTAGAAACAGACCCTTCTAATCCAGCTGCTCTCCACTTCAACAAATGCCATTAAAAAGCTACTTCATAAAAACATTATTGCTTCATACTTAAAAGACATTAAGTCAAGATTTTGGAAATTCCATTCACTTGATTATATCAGCAAGTGCACTATATGTTAGATTTATCATTAAAGCAAAATCCATGAGAACTGTTTTCCAGACTTCAGTTAATGCTCTTATGACACATTTGGCCAATGAAAAGGGATGAAAAACAGTAGTGCTTTGAAGCAATAGCCAGTAAATGCTGCTGCGGTTTACCAAGAGTGGGATGCACAACATATTAGACCACAGTTAATGAAATTAAACTATTTATTATGTTTTTTAAATGTGTCCTGTATTACTTGCCTGGAAACTACACAACTGCTTCACCTGTGAAATTTTACTTTTTTCTGTAGTAAATTGTATCTTACATCTACTGGTAATTAAAGCAGCAAGCAGCTACCACTGCTTTGTGTTTTATAATAATACTTAAGTTAAAATAACTCAATAAATAAACTGCATGTTTCTTTTTTTGTTTCCACATAAAAATGAAAATCTAACTTTATGTTCCTTATTCAAAGATATCGAGAAAACAGGATAAAGCATTTGCATACTATCTTCTTGTATGAGATGTGAATTGGTAAGTAGTTTCCTTCTATAACAGCCCCAAGAAACGTGGATTTAATATAATGCTTTCTTTACACAATTTGACAGAAAAAAGTATCCTGGCAGATATTTTGGTGCAGTAGATTTTTAAAGCTTTAACTTCAGTCTTAATGTACAACTTCTCCAATAAAGAAATGAAGTGGCTTATTTACTAAAATAAAACACTGTTTTGTCCTCTACTGTTCTGAAATCTTGAAAAAAACAAATAGATAATTAATCTTCAAAACCCATTTTCTTCTCTAGCATTTTTAAGTATGTACATATTAATCATAAATCTAAGGCTAAAACTTAGCTATATTAAATTCTTAAATAAATCTATGGCTAAAGCCTAGCTATATTAAATCCTTAAAGAAGACTACATGCTTTGATTATATAGCAATATACAGTATATTCTCCTATTTGCATTAATATATCTATGAAATACATACATTCTCTCCGAATTCAAGACAGAGCTCACAGACGAAAATGAATTTCTTTTTAGCAGTCCAACCAGCTGTTGTCTTGAACTAAAAACTCAAGTCTATAAAGTTCTTCAGGCTTTCCAAATGAAGTTCCTCACACACATAGTATTTTAACAAGTTAATTTATGACTAAGCAATGTTAACTAATAAACTATCAATTATCACAATCAGTTAACAGGAAACTGAGGGACAGTCAATAGTTAGGTTATTTTTACAGAGTGTCATGGTAAGAAGCTACTACGATTCTTCTCCAGGGACTATCAAGTCACAATTTTGCTAGTTATAGTAATCAGCAAAATGACAGATTTAGACATGAGTGACCAATCGTAAAATGGCATCAAGACAAATCTGTAATAGAAAAGGCAAATGGCAAAAGCCCTTCTACTACCTCCAAACCAGAAGAGCTACTGCCTTCAGTTTGCTACTTAGAAATGTTTTACTAAATATTTGGAAAAAGTGATATAAAAATTAAAACTCTGATGCATGGACATGGGGTGTGAATATACTGGCATCTTTTGACTAACAGAAGTTATTTTCAGACAAATCACTTTTCCAGATAAAAGCATTAGAAAGCAAACTGTGCAGCTCTCAATGCAACTTCGAATACTTAGACGATTTCTGTATATATTAAACCAGAAGCCTCCTAAAGAGAAATAAAATAATTATTGCACTTAACAGAAAACCGTCCTTAGTAGCAGAAGTTTTGAATAACATGGTCTTTAACACAAGTTACACTGCACACCAAAGTGGCAGTGAGGCTTAGATCACATACCCTCATTTCCATAATCATTTTTGCATGTCTAGAATGCATTAAATACAGTACCATCTTAAAAATGAAAAGCAGCCATTCCTTTGAAAATTAATTCAATATTAAGCATGTCACGCTCAGCGAAGACCTCCTCCTTCAATAATGCAGAAAAATTGAAACATAATAAATAACTATAAGGATGTTTAATATTTCATTTGCCTTAATTTTGTCCTCTAGGCACAAGGATACAATACAGTTGTGGAAAGATGGCATGCATGTCTAGAATACTGTATTCTAACAATGTAAGCCATAAGCCTTCCTTTGAAAATAAACATACAGAAACCAAAAAAAAAAACCCATCCCAAAACATGGAACCCTCTTTACCACGCATTTCCACTTACCTCACATTAACTATTCCTGCTGACACACTTTGATTTCAATAGTCTCCAGTCTCTTGCCAGAAAGAAACAAATGCACACATCACAGAACATTTCTTCTTACCAGATTCTTTCCCCACAAACAAGTTTAAGCCTACACCATGTACCTACATATCTTGAATCCACAAATGCTAGCAGTTGGAGCTAAGGGGTCCATGTAAGAATGCTGATTAGGAACTGTTCTGAATATTGCTTCTCTTTATGCTGACTTCTGAAAATGATCAAAAATCTTCCCTGTAGTTTGTATCTGCGTTATCCACACTCTAGTTAATTTTCATGTTAACTTAGCTCTGACAGCAATTTCTTATGGAACAAAATTAAAATTACTGTATCTATACAGCACTATTGTTCATTTATAATTATTTTTTCTAGAGGCAAGCCTGTGGTTGTTCTCACTATGGCAAATTGAGCTTGACTATTAAGCACTTCACTGTTAAGAACCTGATTCCTGTTCTGGATAAACAAGATAACTGGTGAAAATTCACTTAAGAATTAGTAACAGGCAAGCAGAGCTGAGTGACATTCTCCCTGAAGATCACACTACAAGATATGTTAACTTAAGATTTAACTTGCATCTTTATTTCAGGACTTCTCATTATGTTACTGCAACAAATTCAGAAGTTTCGCATATGGAAATCAAAATTAATTTTGCAGTCCTAAATGGATAACCAACCACAATAATGATATTCTTCAAATTACACCCATGCTTTGAAGAACTTGTATACAAGCAGGGGAGCAAGGGAGAAGTCCTCTTTAAGTTAAATTATATGACAGAACAAATAAAATATTCTAACATCAAACTTCTCCATTTACATCACATTGCTGGAAACAATGTTGTGGAAACACAACATAGAAGAGTGTAGTTCAAGACTTCAGGAAATGTCAATAAATACAAATTTTCTCAACACACCAACCGGAATGCATAATTACCAATAAGACATTTGTTTCAAATCAATTCCCAGAGGAAATAGTTAGCTAATAACTTACTCAGAGAATACACAGAAGCAACATGTAGAGCGGCTATATGAAATAGCAACTGATGTTAAACACACTAAGTTTCAATAGACTTCATCCTATCACGGGGAACAACACATCTGCCAATACATTCAAAGGTGGAAAGACCTGGGTTGCTATCTTGACAAGCCAAAGTATTTCACTGCAACAGAAGACAGTACACAAAAGACAGATCATACAAAAGGCTTGAAATATTTACAACAGCAAATTAAGGAAAGAGAAGACGATAGCTGAAATTTACCTCATAACAATGACCCAAATAAAAAATGTTAAGATTTCTTACACTGGCGGCAAAGCTAAAACAGACATATTACCTTAATCCTTAAAATTCAAATGCTTTTGAAAGAAGAAAATATGCCCATACTGATACAGATATGCATAAATGCAAAGCGCAAAATGAAAGAAAACAAGATCTCATTTCTTATATAAGGAATGCATACTTTTATTTATTTCCTCTGTTAAGTACGTCATCACTGTAAAGTAAGACCAAAAATACCCAGATGTTTTAATCACAAAGATTAAGAATAATCTTGCTGCTGATCATATTTTGGTTTTCCAGAAGATTGTTGTTAATCTTGAAAATGCAGGCTGCTGGCAGTTTTAGAAACCTACTCATTTAAATTAACTCCAACAATTTCCTGACAGATAATGCATTTGTTACCTTTTTTTTTAAGAAGGAAATACAGCAGTTTTACAATTCATTAAGCTGCTTTTCAGCCACACATAAGCTGACAATGCTCAGTTACATTCCCTAAAGAGTTGACAAACTCTAAAATATTTCTGCTGCAATAGTATAAACCGAGTAATTTGAGGGGGTGGGGGGAAAGTAATGGTAAGTATCTTAGAGTGCCACCTACAGAAATTTCATCTATATGGTTGAGTAGTGACTCTGCTACTATAAAAAATACCACACCTATACAAACACATGACATACTCAAGGGAAATGTAAAGAAACAAAGATGAAAACAAAGGAAAACACTAATATTCCAGCTGCACTCAGTGATCACAAAACAGGTAGACCATTTATGTATTTAAGCAAGTGAAGAAAAGGCCAGCGTTCCTTAGGAAATAAAAATCCCAAAGGAAATGAAAGTGGAAATGCAATGAAAGGAAAAGGCATTTGGCTCTAGACCCTAAAAACTGCCTACAGCAGTGTATTAGAGAGGTCCCAGGAGTCCGGCTGAGCTCCAACAGCAGCAGCATTACACCATAAGCACTGGGTCATCAGTGGCACAGTTGGCTGATAATGAGATGAGGTAATACATTTACCTTAGTAAGAAACTGGACAAAATACAAGCACACAGCCTGATGCACAGATATCAAATAACGCAAAACACTGAAACCAATCATTTAATTAGAAAGAAATAAGTGACAGACATCAAGGAGATTACATCTTATGTATTTGCACAGACCACAAAGCAACCAAATTAACCCAGCCACCAACCCTAAAAAAAAAATAAAAAAATAAAAAAAAAAAAAAATCACCAACAGAATAAATTCAAATTTGTTCCAATAATACCACACAAGAAGGACTTCTCATGTTAACCAGGAATCATCTATAGGCCAGGTGTGGTAACTCTTACAAAAAACTTTGTAATTGGTTCTATGATTCTATACCACAGACAATATTGAGGATTAGAACAGTTTTGGATGCAAATGGTAGTTTTCTTTGCACAGCATACCCAGGCATCTGTACAGAGGTTTGCTTCAGAAGTCTTTAAAACTGCAAGATCCCTTTGCTAACACCACCTTCATATACACTTTCCTACAATCAAAAATTTCTGTTGTCTTCACTGCTACTTTAGACTTCTCCTCCTAGATCTCCAAACCTGTTAAGATGTCAAGACTTCAATGTTGACATTTCCCCCCCCCTTCTTTAATGCAAGAATAAATCAGTTGATTATGTTTTTATGGTACTGTATCTGCAGAAATATCACCATATGAAACTGGTTGTGTAGTGACAACTTCTGAAATTACCTCCAAATACTAGCAGTATATAAAAGAAACTATACTTTGCAGAAAGTTGCTTGCCACTTCAAAAACTGAGTGCAGATATCTGCCATGTGGATTTTCAGTGTAGGAACCTTACTAAAAGAAATTTCAGCTGCTGCTTTACCTCTCAAGGGTAATGCACAAAGTATTTTCGGCACAATGCTGCATGTTACAGTGTAGCGTAATGTAAAATTTCACCAACTTGAACATCCTTTTCATTGAGGCAGTATGGACTTCAACAATAATAGAAGAGTCATAAATAATCCTATGCAATTTACATTAAGTCCAGTCTAAAAGATAAGTAGGTATCAATAAATATTTTAAACACACAAAATGTGTAAATAATCTTCACCTTCAGATTGTGCATCTTTCAGAAAGTGAAAGAAAATAAATGATGCATTACAATAAGAGCCTGAGATTGCTGCAGAGCATGATACCAAGATCAGCCTACAAATTCATTCAGTGCCCAGATCACAATGCAATCATCCCTCTCTGCCTTGAGATGCCTAAAGTGCCATGTGGGCACATTATAAGCCAGATAAATGGCCAAGCTGACTGAATAATAACCCTCAGAAAGAGCAGCTGGATCTGCAAGCTGAACTAACTGCTAACATACCTGCCTGATTATTAGAAGGCATGGGCAAGCTGCTGTCAGGAGTGGAGGGAGGACCACCCCTTTATACTGTAGTATGACTCTACACCAGATTAAAAAAAGAAGAAATCACATCCTTTGCAGAACAGCACAGACGAGGTTTTGAAATCCTCCCATCCTTATTAAAAATGCCTGCAACCGAAATCTGGCACCAAAACACTTCAGTAGTGCATACAAGAATAAACAAGTGCCAAAAGTTTCAAAAAGACCATGTTTTTGTAAGAACCAGATCCAAGTTAACGTGTTTATTCCTTGAACCCTTAAAGCCTTCCATTAGAGCTATGATGAGGCTAAAAAAGTAGCTTTAAAAAAATCTGGCTCAAACACTGTAATCATGGGGATGGGGAATAAAGCAAAACTCTGAATCCATTACGAATGAGATATGTTAATTACAAAGAACACAAACCATTGCTTTGTTTCTGGGTAATGTACTTAAAACACTTCCTTGAGAGGTAAATTTTTTTTGAACTACTGCTTAGAGACCTCCAGCATCAAGGCACTGTTGTGTTAGATTAATGATTCTGAAAAGCAGCGATGAACAGCCCACTATATCAATAAACTTACATGTTAAACTCCACTATGAATTCACCATCATATATAAAAATCACATCCATAAAATACTATAAACACATTACTAAAGGATCTCTTGAATTTCAAGAGCCTAATTAGGGGTCTGAAATCAGGAAAATCAGGTGAGAGATGTGTGGACAGGACTGACAAAGAGGATTTGCAGTTTCTGTCTCACATCCTTCCATATAAATTAACTAGAAAAATATCACCAATTAGTGTTCATAAATTTTTGATTTTTTTCCCATAGAACTACTAAATTTAATAATATGTATTTCTTCCACAGGGTCCCTCTAAGTAAACAAGATTACATACACTCAAAAGCTCAGATGCTTTGTATTCTCAATGGTAGGAACAAAACAGAAAATAACAGATTGTCAAACAGTAAACAAAGAGGAAGAGAATACGGAAGTTTATGACCAGCCCCTGTAGAGCGAAGCAAAGAAAAAGACAAGACAGTAAAGGTAAACAAACTGTACAGAATAATGTCCCTCTATATAACCATTAAGAACACAAAGATAGAACTAATAGGCTCAGTGACACAGCCTTTGAGTAAAACCAGCATTTGAATATGTCCTTCATTTTCTCATAACACACCTAAACATGTGTAACAGTGCTGCTCATGTAAATCAATACATATATAGGGAATGTGTTCTAGAGACAGCGAGAGATCACTTCTTCCTATAACACGATCCAGCAAAGATTATCCTCAGTATCAGGCAGCCAAGACAGTCACCTGTCCCAATGCCGAGTTACACAAGACTATAGAGAATAAAATATTTACAACCTGCTGAAAGTAAGTTTCCTATTAAAAGCCACTACTATGTAAAAAGTCATTACTAACTTTCTTAGAATTTCATTGGGCATTACAAAGGAAATACTCATTAAGGAAGAAATGAGGGGAGAAGGTTCCTTGTACTTGATAGTTTAAATTTCTGTTAAAAACTATTATTATGCAAGATATTTGCTGTATGCTATTTTAGACTAACATCTGAATTTTCAGTTCAGTTAAGACAAAAATATTTCCTTCACAGAAACAGTTTGCACTCAAAATATCACTGAAGAATGTAAAAGTTAAACCAAATGTCCACCTAGACCAAAATCTGACCCAGAACGAATGCTGAATTCCTAAGAAACAGCACCAGAACAGGGAAAGTTAGAATATTTCCTAGATAATCTTCCAGCTATTAACAACGTAAGACTCTACTATGAAGTGAAAGGGATGTGTTTGTTTCAATAGCCTTTCCATCACTTTGTTCTCTTCTCGCATTCATCCGGTTTGTTTGTTTAACATAAACCAACACTACATAGTCTTGTAACAGGGTGTTTTACCATGTGACTACTTCCTATGTGGAAAACACTCCTTTTGCTTGGCATCCTTTGGAACTTGGAATCTACTGGGTTTGTCTGACAACACCTAACTCGTACTGGAGAAAGCAATTATTCCGTAAGTCATAAAATTTTCTCGTGGTAGTATGTTCTAAACGTAACCATCCTCACTACTGGAAATCTACTATTCACTTGAAAGCACTTAGGAGGCACAATTCAGTAATTTTTCAAATCTCAGAACAAAGATGCTTTTGGGTTTTTTTACTTATTTCAATTGAAGGCATCTTTCTCCAATTCTCTTACGAGCTTTACAAACCTCCTATGTGTCCTTTTCTAGTTTTCAATTTTCTTTTTAAGCTACAAAAAACTGAACATAAGCATTATCTTCTGCCTTATAAACATCACAAATGCAACGTGTGTTTACATATTCATATTTTTACTTATCACACACAAAATTCTTACTAGCTCCTACTGGAATAGCACGACACAGAGTCCTTGTTAAGTTGCAGGCTGTTGTGATTCCTGCACATATTCATCATCTATGCTTTTGAAAAACCAAGATCATCTTTGTATAAATCCCGTCTACATTTTTTGTTCAAAGGTACAGAATTCAGGATTTTATTTCAGTAGATCCCAATAACTACACAATTCAAATCCTACTGTGCAACTACCCTATTAGTAACATTTGTCATTCTTCCTAAATAATGTATTTTGCAATGCATAACGCTAACTTTTTTTCTAAAAGTTCTGTGAAAAGGAGTATTTCACCTTTGAAATGATGAAAAGTACTAGAATAAGAAAACAGAAAAGTGTATTTACTTTGGTTTTAAACAAAATATTCATAACATTATACAAAAGTCACTAAACCAAACAGATGCATAGGCAGTCTTTGTTCATGCTAATGTCGTTTACCTGAATCATCATAAAAAATGCGTAAGGAGTAAGAAGCCTGTTTAATGAAAAAACATAGAAATGTTTCCATATGTTTTATGAAGTATTCTTTACCCTTTAAATGAGCACATTCAGATTTAGCCACTGGCTTTGTTTCAGAGAAATCCCATCTGTACACTACATCGCTTACAGGCACATCTCAGTCATGCAATAGCTATGTTACAGCTCATATATCAAATAAAAATCACATCCAAGGCCACACAACCTTATATACTCAAAGTCTTCCATTCTATTTAAAGTAATCCTAAGAGAGCTCTTATGGCACCTCACTGCTGATGTCACATGACTTTTGTTGGGAAACAGAGTCCTACAATCGAAATATCAAACAGTTCTTAAAACAGATGAGAATGATCTAAAGGACAACTCTATTGTACTCTCACATTCTGGAAGTCTTTTTCCTTTTAACGAAGAAACAGGTGTGGAAATGAAAGTATAAAAATAGTAGCACTGCACAACATTATGTTATGCTGTGAAAAGCAGGATAAGACACAGGCAACTAACAGTAGGCTTAAGGAATTCATCTGACACAGTTAGATTCCAAGGGTAATAAACTCGATTGGGCACATCAAGGACAAAGTGAAGAAGCTTTCCCAACAACAAAGGAAACAGATGACTCAGTATGGAACAGAACATGCTTATTGCTTTGTTGTTTTTTTTTATTTGAAAGATTATACTGATGAATGACATGGCAGTCATTGGGAAATTACATTACACTTATTTAACTTCCATCAGTTTCATGAGGTTTACCATTTAATAACCTGTACTTAAAACAATTAGTTTTAAATAAAGCAAAGGAGAGATGAGTCAACTTCTACAACATATCACAGCCAGCAAGCTTTGTAAACTTCTCTTATGACTTGGTATTGTAAGCCTGGATACTTGTAATGTCATTTTTCAACCACTAACTACAGATAAATCAATTTGGTTAATATGCAATAGAATGAACAGAAACCTCATATAAAGAAAACATATACATAAGAAGATGAAAATTCAATATAAATCAAGAGCAAAATATACAACTTCAGCTAGAACCGAAAAACAAGCAGCTGGTTCAACTACATTAGACACAGCCTAATCAAGAGGCTACTTCAGGAATCAGCTGGCTCCAGTTACAGATCTGGGGGAAACACTATTTCAAACAGAAAGTAAGTTGTGAAGCACAAAGTAACAAAGAATGAAAATGAAAAGGGGAAAGTCTTGCAATCATCCAGCTTCAATTCATTTACAATACAGGCCACAGGATTCCCTCCTGTATTTAAACAGCATCATGAACCTAACAAATCTTTCAGTAAGCTATTGCAAGTCATTATCTACTGTTAACATAAAAAAAGCATCTTCTAAATGGAATTTGTTTTGGCTACTGGAAATAGTTACATCTCAACTTCCTAGCCAGAAAAGTTAAATTTTGAATACATGATGCTGCTGCATCAAATACCAGTAGATTTTCCTCTTACAAAGCAAAGCAGCTCCTCCAAATGGAGGAGCTCCAAGTGGGAGTTTCAACTCCCACTCCAAATCTCACAAGAAACTTAAGAAAACAGTGATTTCTTGAATGTCAAAATACTAACTTGAACAGCACTCGGAAATCAAGGTGTTCAAGGCTTCTGGAAGGACAAGCCAATGAACAGTGCTACTGTGATGCAGGAAAATCGTGAAGCCCTTTATCACTGTTCTGCTCTTTTTCTTTATAAGCTTAAGATCAGTGAAAGCGAAGACAAAAATGGAGATATTCCCCACTTCAATACAAAGACGTGGCCAAAAGGGTATATATGTATTCAATACAACTAAAAAAAGTGAATTACAGAAATTGTATTTTAACTGTTTAGTTTAAGTAATGACTCAATGAATCACAAAAAGATGAAAGAATCCAGGTATTATGGCCAGCACATTTCTGAGCTCCAGCTGATATGCTCTGACAAAAAAGCGAAACACCCATAAGGGTATTCTGGCTCTGAAAGTGATTTTAAGTGCAAGTGCACTCAGTCATTTTCTAGTTGGCTAAATCAATAAAGCTCTCTATTACCTTAATGAGACAGAACATGACTCTTAAGTACAGAAGAAAACTGAAGTGAGTTTTACAGAAATTAAAAGCATATCTTTTCCCTTTAGATTATGAGATGCTAGAAAGACCTCTAATGAGTATGACTTATTTAACAATATATTACTAACGAAAATAGTTTCAAAACAGCAGGGCAGTCAGACTTGCTTAAAAAAATTTGCCCTATAGTTCATGGCCCTATTTTCTGTATTGTATCTACTCATTTTTCACTATCATTTTAGGCAGCAATTTCAAGTCATATGGCAGGATAGAAATAGAAGAAAAAGTGAGCCTTGAAGAGGAGTTGCTTAAAAGACTATTCCTCAAATTTCAGGAAGGTTAATAAATTAATTGTATCTCTGACCTTTTCGATACAACATCTTAAACCAAAATATGATGAAATCTGACACAATCACCATTTCATCATGGTTTCAAAGAGCATGTCCCTCTAGTTTAGAAGAGCCAATATTCATTCCCACATGTAGGTCACCAGCCACCTCAGATTCATCTTTGACCTTTGCTTCTACCATCATAATCAAATTTAAGATTCTTAGCTCCAAGAGGAATAGCAGTGTGAGGGTGGTGAGGCAATAGCACAGGTTGCTCAGAAAAGCCATTCCTGGAGGTGCTCAAGGCCAGTTTCAATGAGGCTTTGAGCAACCTGATCCAGTGGAAGGCGTCCCTGCCCACAGCAGGTGGGTTCAAACTAGATGATTGTTAAGATCCCTTCCAAACCAAACCATTCTATGATTCAGACAAATCATTCAAATGAAGGTAACAAAGGAACTGGGAGGACATGAGACGGGACAACTGAGATCGTAACAGTTTGGTCCAGTATTACTCCTTTTCAGCTTTTTTTTTTTCCTGTATTTATGGAATATTCTATACATGTAAAGAGAGTTTTTCAAGCCTTCATACAAATTTAGAGTAGGCAATTTTTATGAATTAAAGCAGTTGTTCTTATTGCTGAAAGTGGCAGAGGTACGGTCTTGGTAACCAGCACAAATCTGCTGGCAAGCTGTGTTTCATTGATAACACATGGGGTATTGCAACATATGATTAAACAGCAGTATAAAAGTGATCCCACTGGGAAAGTAGCCTGGACATGAAGTACACATCAAAGTAAGTTTTATAAAAAGCTTTCTTGAAAGACAGAAGATCAAGTGCTTAGCACTATGGTAATCACAACCACCTCATCTACGCCCAATGGATGGAATACAGAGTTAACTGATGAAACCAGGAGCTACAAGAGCTATACCGAAATGCAATCATATGAGCTTTCAACAGAACTGCAAGTGCTATTATGTCAGTGCCTCAAAGCCTTCCTTTAAAGCTTACAGCCTAAAAAAGAGCAAGCATATCTGTGGACTCCTAATGCCTCTGAAGTGATCTGGTTTGCTGGCACAAACAGTGTATTCTCAGATGCAATTTGTTAAAACCATGCCCAGATTAGTGCAGCTCCTCCTTTATTATAACACAATTTCACAGCACTTACAAAGCTGTTGAATACACAGAGAAATTAAGTTCTTTAGAAACTAAGTGGAAATCTAAAAGAATCTGCAAAAAGATTAACAGATACCTGACAGGCATTTTACACTGTGTACCCTACAATTCTAATATTCAATTCTTGCCAAACATTTACTGCCAAGAGTGTACCAAGCACACAGATATAACTAGTTGTAACATTGTCAAGCACTTAAATAAATGTAATCAAATCCTGGGAACATTGAAAGGCAGTACAAAAAAAAGGCAGAAAAACATCCTCTCAGTTACTGAATCTTTATAACAGATCGTAATTAAAAAAAAACAACTTTTGCTATGCTGCACTTGGATTGAAGGGAAAATGAGACAGCAAATCACACTCATGACTTTCAAAACATCTCTGAAATACACGTATTTTATTCCTAAATGTAATCATCCTTTGGAAGTGGAAAAGTTTGAAACTTTCTCTTTTTTCAAGCAAAAAAAGTAAAGCAGGTTCTTACTCATCACTTTTTAAGACAAATCTGAAGGTACTCAGAAAAATATATAATTGTGATCCCAGAATTTAACTGGAGTCTGGATTTCTGAAATGGCATGTTGGTATGTATGTTAAACAGGAGCACTGGAATTTAACATAGTCCTTCAACAGTCAAAATATCAGGAAACACAAAGTCAGAAAGTTGAATAGGCCCAGCTATCAACCACATTTGGATGATGCGTTTTTGCTATCTAAACTGAAAGCAAAAGATGATAGATAGCTTCTGAGTACAACTCACTGAGATCATATTAAACAGATACCAGAGAAGGAATTTTTCAGGAAATATTTTCTTTGAGAAGACAGCTAAAAGACAAGAAAAACATTCCCGTAGACAGGTGCAAATGGAAATCTCAAGGACTTTGACTTCCTGAAATTGAGGCAGTACTTAAAATCAGCAGAGAAACTCCTCCTGGTCAGCCTGTAGTAAGGCACATGACCAGTTTCCTAGTATTTTTACTTGCTATTACTTGTCTTCAGATACTTTTCTCCATTAATTCCCATTATTAAAATTGTAATCTTAACCTAAAAGTTTAAGATGACTTGCCCACATCACACATCTGGGATTAAATATAAGAGAATGAAAAACGCTAACTAATACAAAAATAGAGTAGTTGGCATAACCATATTGCTGTATCCAGATGTGGTATGTCCTGTAAGCCAAGTAAAAACAAGATCTAACATAAGGAGAAAACTCAAAGCCTCCATAGAGGTGCAAGGATATATCACTAGCTTCTCTGACATGGGGATTCTTGCATCTTCCTGCAAATCATTCAATATTCACTCATTTTGGAACAGACAGAGCCAGCTACAACATACTCTCACTAAGGTTGCAATTCATATGAAAAAGAACTAAATGTAGTTTCTTATCAAGATCAGAGCCCTTAGAGCAGAAAGGCTTTTCTTCCAACAGCAGGCTGAGGAAAACACATTAATATCTTAAATTGAAAAACCTGAAAATTTACTGGACTACTTGAAAAAAGCACTTCGTATCAGTCTAGGTTTAAAACTTTTCTACAACACTACCTAGGAGCTGCACTTCTTCTTAATTTCTTTATTTTCTACATAATCACTGCCCTTGCCCTGCAATAACTGAGAAAAAGAGAAAAATATACCCTTCCATGTCTAACTGATCAGATTCCCTGCTGAAAAGCAGAAAAAGAGGCAAACAAGAATAAGAAAGGATAGAGATGCAAACAAAGATATACAATTAAGAAGACAAGGGTCGAATATCCCAAAATCCAACAAAAAAAAAAAAAAAACACAGTAAAAGGAGGAAGAGATCATGAATGAGATGCAGCAACTAAGCCAGGGTATAAAGACATGAGAAATCAGTATAAGAAGGTGTAGTTTCTGGATTTATTTCTCATTACATCCTCAAAAGAGAAAAATAAAACAAAAAAAATGAGAGTGAAAAGAAGTAAAAATGAAATAAACAAGTTTGATCTGTATCCGTACCAAACTTATGACGTAATTGTAACAGAAAGAAAATTAGCTCAGACTGGGGACTAGATGACCTTCAATAAAACAAATGTGTTTCTGGAAATAGCTCTGATTACCTTATTTGAATTAATTGACAAAAGCCATGGTTCCAAAGTAAGTTTTCAAGAATGTTAAGCACACGTATGAGCTCTTAGTTTGCACAAGACAAAGCTCTCAAAATTCAGGAGCTGTGGTTACATATAGAACTCTGATACCTCCTTAGAATCCAAGCTTTTGATTAACATACCACACAGCATGATATGTATTAATATTCATTAAAAAGAACATCGACAACAATACCACAAAATAAAAGATACTTTCCTCTAATAGTACACTTCAAAGCAAGATCAAAGCAGTTATATCTGCTGCACCATATTTAATTTTCCTCTTTTGATTCACACAAGCAGAAGGGACGTTCGCTGGGTACTGTTGAATAACATGAACAGAATACCATCCTTTCTTCATTTATTCCTCAGTTATTCCTCTCTAAAAGTTAAGTCAAAACTGTAAAATGTTAAATTTCAAAAACTCCTTGCTTACTATAGTTTCCTGGGAACCTAACATTTCACTATCTTGGTCTGCCATATTGTAACTACCTTTTAAAGTTACTGTGTATTTCTAGCACTGTTAGAATTTTTCTCCAAAAGAACTGCCCTCCTTTAAAGGTGTAATACTAACCTAAACAACTTATCAAAGCACTGCTCTAATTCTAGGTTAGTATTTTCCAGTAAAAATACACTTTCTGTCCTTGCTAATACCTTGTTACAAGCACCTTGCACTAATTTCATCCTACAACTATTAAGTGGACTAGACATAGAGGAAAAGCATTATGCTTTACTGTAAGGGTCACAATAATCACTCCTCATACAGGCTACATTTCAACAGCTTAGCAGATCTTCAACAAGATATACTCCTGGAGAATAATATCTTTTTCTTGAAAATCCAGACAATTACAAATCGGGATTTGGATCTATAATCTCTATGTTTAAAATAATCACAACATGTTAAACATAGGTTTAAAATAATCATAACTTTATTTAATATAATAACAAATTATGTAGGGCTTCAGACTGGCAACTGCTATCGCAGTACGTAATACTCTGGTCTCTTTCTATGTCAAGAATACCATTGGTATATATCATCTTACCTTGTCACAAGAACTAAAATGTTCCCAACAAGTGGAAAGTAATTTTCCATGTCACTCACTAGGTCATTTATATAAATTCATTTCATAGCATATTTGTACTTTGTAAACTATTAGTATTGCAGGTACTGTTAAAAGTTTTAAGCAGCAGTCCAATATTTGGAATCTGTCATGATTTCAATTTAGCGCAACTTTAAATTGATCAAGATTATACACATTATGTCATCTCACTACTCAAGATCAGCCTTCAATATTACACTTGTAAACAAAAAACATGCTTCTACCGTGTTTAAAAGTTTATAAAAGTGCTTATTCTTAAAACTATCTACTTCTGATTACACCTTTTTTTTTCTAAAGTAAAGACTACAGCAAACATTTTCACTACAAAAAGTTTTTCACGGAACTTCTTCAACTCTATATTTACTATTTTTTCATTCCATTCACAATCCCTAATGTGTTCTACTCAAAATTTCACATGCAGCTGACAAAACGTGTGGAAGGTTCCCACACTTTTCAACCATGTCCAGTTTTAATACTTCTATTTACCCAGATACAGAAAAAAATGAAGACATGGATGTATTATGGAGAAATGAATTGCATAGAAAGAGACTCATACTAAACTGTAACTTGATGCTAAAATTTAATAGCTGACATTTTAATGCACACACAGAGCATTCACTTGAACAGTATGGAATTATTAGAAGGGGGAAGACTGTGTGTATGAATCTAAGGTAAGGATCTCCTATTATGTATTTACTGGGGGTGGTATTTGTTTTATGTTCCCTCCAACAGCGGCATTATGAAACAGCACTACAGAACATGATAACACAGCTTTAAGATTTTTAAACAGCAACTAGTGAAGCCCAAAAATGAAACCTGTGAACAAGACCCTGCAACAGACAGTTTTAGTAGCCCACAAGTTTTGTTTACAATTTAAGATGAAAGGAGGTTCCATGGAGCCATAAACAGTACAGATTATACAATCCATAGACATAAATTATTGATCATTTGTGTTGTATCACCTGTATGCATTTTGTTTTCCGTTCAAGAATATCTCCCTATATAAACCGTTCCAATATCCTACAAAGCCTCCCTTTAATCTGAAAGGAAGAGGAGAGATACTGACTTTTAAAATTTCCACAGTTGTCAAGTTACCAGAGAGTGATGGTCCGAGCTGGAAGTATTTGATGTCATACACTTGTATGCTTATTAATCAAACAGTGCAACTGATAGCATCGAGGCTCACGTTATATCTAGTCAGTATGACAATTAGAACAGGAAACAAGACTCCAGAGGCACCACTGCTGAGTTTTAGCACCAGCTAGGACTACTCAGCTATGGTTGGCTTTAAAAAGGTGAAAAAAAACAGTAATACATTTGACATATTAGCAGCCTTCCAGAATGTACTAGGAGGCTGTGATGAAGACTCAGCTAGGCTCTTTGCAGCAGTGCACAGCAGAAGTAAGAAAGACACGGGTCACATATTGAAACAAATAAGGTTCTGCCAGATAGGAGGGAAAGGTTTCTTGCCATAAGAACAGTAAGTAATGGTGTACAGATTGCACAGTGAGGCAGGACATTCTTAACCTTGGAGATTTTTCAAGGTCTGACTGGATGAAGCCCAAAGGAACTAGGTATGATTCCATAACCAATCGATTGCAGCTAAAGATTGGACTAGAGACTTCCTACAGTCCTTTCCAACTTGAATTTTCTGACATCCCTTCTATTCCTTGCTGGGAGCAAAGAAATAGTTTCCTTTTGCTCTTTTGAAAAGCACTGTTCAGCACATGGTAGCATGACTGTGGCCAATACCTCTGCACGTTATTTTTTCCTAAAACACAGGCACCAAAAACCACCGTGGCCTTCTCGCATCAGCACCCACTGGTGGCTTCCTGGTTGACTCTTAAATTTGATAACTTCTCTGGATCTTCTACAAAAAAAGAATTCTTCCTTCTTTTATCTCTGAAGTTTTTTCCTGTCTGCTCTGCGTTTTTCTCAGAAATTTTCCAGTTCCTACTATGCAGTAAATTCATCAACTTACGTTCTTCCCAGTCTTCTTGTCTTAACACTGAATTCCAATTAGCTTAGTCTCAACACGCTCTACTGCTCTTAGAAAAGAAGCCATCACCCCAACCTTCCTGTAGAGTTTTTCACCTGATGCAGTATATGGCAGCTAAAACAAGGCAAAGAGGTAGCCTAACTCCCTTCTGTCCAAACACACCTTTCTTTGTAGAACAAGAAACAGCATAAAGCTAACAGCTGAACAAACAAAACAGGTGCTCTCAGTCACAGTTTCCACTGCTTTTTCTGCAAATAAACAGACCCTGGAGGAAGGACACTATTTATAGCTCTAAGCATAGGTGTCTTGTTTTTGGTAGCACACAAACATACCCAACAAGAGTTCACTGTTGTAATTTCAACATACACATTGAACTGAAATCTCCTGCAATTCTGAAAAGAAATTCAACTTAAGAAGCTTACCTATATTCATATGTATCTATAAATTTCATGTATATATGTTTTTCTTTCACATTTTCTCCTTGATTGTGCTGTTGACACTACATATACATCCACTTTCACCTCAACAGACATTTTAAGTCTCAAGGAGATTAAGTACACTAGAATCTTCAGCATGGCGTTACAGATCAGACTTAAGTTTTCACAAATGCCTTAAGTATGACTACCACTATTCTTTCATCAGAAACCTGCATTTTTCAGTTTCAAAGCTTAGTGTGTATTAAATTAGATGGGAAAAAAAAAGAAAATTATAATTACTGGTTTACACACATACTTCATGTTAGTTCTTCATTTTAGGCCACTACAGAACCACTGCTTCAGGCAGAGAATTTTAAAAGACAACACAAACCCCACTCATTATGTATTAAAGTGATAAAATGCCCCATATATCACACGTTTAGTGCAAGCAAGTTCATGACTTCAGAATATGATTGAAAACATCTACAATAAGAGGAAATAAAATATTATACACAACTATATTAAGCTCAAACCATTAAGACAAAGAACAAATGTTGCTTAGGTTGCTTATTCACCCTCTGTTTCTATCTATCTATCAACTAGAGTTGATAATCTACAAGACTTTCACAGAAAGGTACAATATATAAAAATAATATTTACACATTGCATTCAGAAGCCAACATGAAGGATAAGGACACATACGGGTTCAATCACCCATGCAAGATAGTTAACTGTTGCATAGGATTCACACAGTTACCACTCCCAAGCAAGTACATTAGAGAATACACTCTTAAACTTTCTGTTTAAAATCAAAGTGTAAGTCATACGCCTCAAAATGAATGCCAACACTGGCCATGTTATGTGGAACAAATAGAGATTAAATGCCAGTATGGTGCAAGGAAGTGATTAGAGCTCAACAACATACATTACCATTAAACTATTGTGGTGTTCTGTGTTTTGGGGTTTGATGGCAGGGGTGCAGGTAAGAGGAAAAACGTAGTTTTAAAAACAGGGGTATTAGAAAGGCAAGTTCCCAATTTCAGTCTTTTTCCTAAGTGGTTAAAAGAACCATGGAACTGCTCTTTTTTATAAGTACACCTGGGAAGAATACTGAATCCTGTTACTTTCCTCACTGTTACCCTGATGTGGTTTAGACCAGATGTTTAAATGTTACAGTATGTACATTTTCTTCTCTTCTTCCAAGGCAAAAGCAAAATAAGAGGAATATTTGACTTCACTCCACAAGAGACCTATTTAATAGTTTGGCGGTTATGTAAGTAAAGGTAGCTTGGCTAAGTCAATGTTGACGACATACAGAACGACATGATCCTAATGAGTTGGAAAATATTGGCTCCCCTGAGATTCAACCAGATGCTACTGCGCTGAGAAAGCTACTGTATTATTGAATTTCATTTTTATGAGGTAAAATTTATTATTCAACCATTAAGGTATCCCACATGAAATCTTGCATAAAATAGTTTTACAGTTACTTTCTGGAAAGTAAATTTTATTTTAACTTTAAGACATCATTTACATGAGGGATTCAAATGTCTATTTGATCACCTTCAATAGAGTAATGTAAGGTCTGCAAGCAATTTTCCCAAAAATACCAGATTAATGGAACCGAACTGTCAACAAAATAAGGAACTACCTGAATAGGACAAGGAAAAAGTGGTAGCAAGTTCCAGTTTTCCAGAGTAAACTAAAGCCATGTGTGACTGTGTATATGTTTTCTTGGCATGCTGAAATGATTAGAAACAGAGTGCTTCAGGTACCTACTAATAAATAATGAAAAAGTAAACAGTAAAATAACTTCATGGGATTAGTAATGCTCAAAATTTGAAAGGTCTCAACTGGCATTACTTTTCAAAAATTTGGGTATTTTGTATACTTATTTTTGTAAAAAAACATTGTTTAATAATGACTGTAAAAGAATTAACTTCAATACATCCACTTGCTGAAATGCAGGAAGCATGATGCATTTCAGATCCATGTTTGTTTCCATATTTATAGTGGATGAAATGCAAAATTAGGATGTTTTACAAGCATGTGAAAGCGTAAGAACTAACATATTATTTAACTTACACATAACATAATGTTGTGCTTGTATACCAAAATGATTGTAAAATAAAACAAAACCACAAGCATAAATCTCCAAAGAGCTATGTGTGCGTTAAATTTGCTTTTGTTCTTTTTTCTATTGCAGATGTAATGCATTATCAATAAGTTCATAATGCCTTTTTCTTTACCCATGAAAAAGAGCAAACAGTTGTTTGCAGCTGTTTTATTTCTCCACTTATTTTGTTTCGTCACTTTGTATTCCATTCTACTATTTCAAATTTTCTATTCTTTCTGTTCTTTTTTAGGCAGTATGAAACTTTCTTGTACTTTTTAATGGCAAAACCTTTTCACTCAAGTGATAAGATTCATTGGTTATTTATCTCAATTTTAACTGTACTGGTTTCTTTGAACCCTAAAAACACCAGTCGACATTGGCAAAGAATTTTTGCCAAGTAGGCATTTAAAACTATGAATTACAATAGTGCTGAGGCATTGCTGCAATGAAGGGAGTTTGGTCCTGTCAAAAAACCCCATTTAGCCATTAAATCATAAATTATAAGTTATAACTTAGAATCTGTTCTTAGCAGAATTAAACAGTCTCAAGTTAAGACATAATATTTAAACATATTTACAATAAATACCCAGTGTAAAAACCACATATTCTTCTTGAAATACTCATTTTACCTGTCATCCACAAGTTCAGAGCTCAATTAGCTGGAGAGGTGGGGAAGGAATGTAGGTAGGTAGATAGGGGACGTAAGAGTGTTAATCTTCAAGCAATCTTCCCTTCCTAGTATTCCATGAATATTCCCAACAAGAATTTGTACAGGAAAAAGCCTGAGATTTGTTCTGAATCCCTACAGCACCTTCAGCCTAAATTAGTTTTGAAAGTAGTTTTGGAGCAGATAAACATTTCCGCTCCAGATGAAACTATAGGACAGAACCCCAGATACTAATTATAAATTCTGTTCCTGTGTTCGTGGAAATACACAGTGCAGAGCTCCCTTCTTAAACTACATCCAGACAAAGTCTTTAAGCAGTTATCAAGCTCACAGGTTCCCAAAAAGGCCTTCACACCTTGTGAGACTCTCTGCAGCATGTCAAAGGGGACAGTCATGTGTTCTTCTCTGATGAGCAACTCCTCTTCCTGCAACTCCTGTACCTGTACTTGTCTTCCTCCTAAATGCTGGCTTTCTTAATTTTTACTGCTTTTCACTCTTTGTACCTGCTTCTCCTTTCTTTGTCTTCTCCTGTATCTCTACTCCCTTTTCATTACCTGTGCCTCTTTCTCCCTTCTTACTTTTTCTTTCTTTTTCCGCTTAATGTATCTGTTCCTTCCATACAGCTTATCTTAGCCTCTATTTTAAACAGTTTCAGTAACACCATTTTAAAACTGGAAGAGATGGCTATGTTGGGAAAAAATATACAACCAGGGTAATAATTCCTACTAAAAAAAAAAATCTGTGCTGAGAGGATACAAAGGCCTGTGGTATCACTTGTGAGCTCAAGTAATACTGAATCAATACATTAGAAGCACATTACCCACAAAAAGCACCTGGCACAAAGTCTCAATGAAGACATTAAGGAGCTCAACAACAACAGTTTCAGCCCAATAACTCTCTTCAATCACCACACGAAAAGTGGAAATACACAAGGGAGCTGAGAAAGATGTAGGCTATGTAAACAAATGGTAAACACATTTGAGACTATCTATATGCAAGCAGTAAACCATGGAAGAAAAACTGGAAGTCTAAATATATTTTCAGAATTGCCAGAACTGATCTGGAAGAGTAAAGCATAACCACAACATTTCTACCAGAGGGTATAGTTTGTTCACAAAGGACAAAAACAGCAGTGTTGTACTGCTTATCAAGAATGTGTAAACTACAGTGATCGAGACTGCAGGCAGGCAGATTTACTGGAAATCACTGGATAACAGCAGAGTATTAAAAACTGAAAGACAAACTGCATAAGCCCTCTCTTTTTTTTTGAGAATACTATCAGGTTTAGGCAGGGTTTTTTTGTTTATTTCTAACAGGGAGATAAAGGAATCTAGACAGAGTCATAGCTGTTTGTCCTTCTGTATTTCTAACTACTTAGAAAGATTTGCATCATTTGTATAAAATTTATCAAAGAAACAATTAGCCCACAACATCACAAGGATGGAAAGCTGTTTTATTGAGGTTGATTCGCAGTACTTCTGTAAAAACTAAAAATGCGCTGTGACCAGATGGAAAACACAAAACCATTGACAAAAAGGGTGTTATTTCCATGAGATGCTAGGTTAAACAATAAAAGCTGATCTATACACCCACTGAGATGCTCAGGGAGACAATGGCAGGAGGGAGAGCCCAAATAACACCCAGTTAGGCTACTCTCAGGCCCACCACAGGCATCAGCCCATCAAACGCTGATTCACACAAGCCCAGAGGTATGAAACAGCAGGCAGGAACTCAAATCAAGGACTCCCAAGGAAAATTCATGAGCTGTTTCATGGTGGAGAAATTAAGCTGAACATTAGTAAAAGAATATCAGTGATCAACAAATGTGCCTTGTTTACTGACAAGTCGCTTATTGACTACATGAAACTTATAGTTACTTCACTGTGAGGGGGACAAGGCAACAAAAAAAGGGGGAGAGTGGACGAAAAAAGATTAAATTCCCTGTGCAATTACAGTCAGTTGGCTTTTTTTTTCAGAAGATTACACATGCACACGTTACAGTTAAATTACATGGAAGCTAACACTAAGCACAAAGATGATTTTCAACAAGGCATGACAATAAGTCTCACACAAAGGTATTCCAACAAAAGGTAGCAAACTTACAACCAAGCCAAGAATTAGGGCAAAAGGGTAGACAGAAACCATTTCAGAGCCTTGAACTCAAAGCTGCCTTCATCTAGTTACTGCAAGTAAAACTACGGAAGTATAAAATTTACCATGTCAAGTGCTAAGCCACAAACAAGAGAAGATCAAGTGTACTCTACTGTTACTTACTTTAAGTACTTAAAATGTGTGCTCCTGACTTCTATTTCTATTCTGCAGATATATTGTTAACACAGGTGTATCACAGTTCATTTAACTGAAGGACTGAAACATGTTAAATAATGGAACAGGTTGGTTTGGAATGATGCAAACCCTAAGATTATTTGACGTATCAAATGACCGTATTATCACATTTCTGAGGTGCAGATTGCAAACCCGTTACCTTCAGAAGCACCATTACTTGAGAATAAAACCTCACAATCTCATCCTTAGCTGACCCACACAGAATCAAGGGATGAAGCGAATCAGTGACATTTGGGAAAGAAGGAAAAGCCAAGCATTAAAACCAGTTATTCCACAGGTTACACACCTCAAAATACAACTATTCTTTTGCACTACCAGATTAACACAGTAAAAAAATAGGACTAAAAAAGACAGGACTGATAAAGACTACCAAGTAACCGATTTTATTATTTACACCATCATCACTGAGACTTGTGTATCTTCAGCAGTTTCACAACAGTAACATTTATTTATGAAACCAAATGAGAAAAGTTTGCAGCTTTTAAAAAAACTTCAACTTATCCCATTGATTAATAAAGCCCTTAATGAGCCAGTATTTTCTATTTCCTCCAACAGTTTCACCTCTGAATGATCTTAAGGTACAACACTGCACCATGTAAGGTAGCAAGGGTGGATGTTTCAGATGAGGGAAGCATGGAAAAATTATCCTGTATGGGAAAATTAAATGCATCCAGAAATTGTTGCCAAGGAGTGAAGCCTGGTGGCTTAGCTTACATCCTGGATTTTAAGCATAAGCTATAAATACCCACAAACACACAAAACCCATTCTGTCTTAACTACTGCAAGTAAAACCCTGGATTTAAAGGATACAGTTGTATGCATATTCACTAGCAGTGCCCGGTACTACAGTAAATACTTAACCAATAGCATCACATATTTACCTGAAGTCTGGAAAACTTCATTCAGTAAAGCTTCATTTACCACCACCGGACTGGTATTTCCAAGAGGATGACACCAGCTCTGATAAATAGTTTGAAGCAGCAGGGTTTGAGCTCTAGTTGCTTGAACTGTCAGATTAGGAAGCTCAAATATGCATTCTGTTAGTGGGACTTGAGCTCGCTTAGACCTGTTTAAAATATTGAGAAATGGGAAAAAAGGAAAATCATTACTTTGCTGCATAAAAATAACAAATTAAAAAACTTACTCATGGAATACCAAACTATAGAGCAGTTAGCAAGATGGGAGCCATGTGCCTGTTAATTTTCTTCTTATAAGAACTGATTCTCCTTATGCTGAAATTTGCCCTAAATGGGACTCCTGTCAGATGATGTAACTTTTTCCCTCCCTCTAAAACATCATATTTTTATCTTATTATCTCTCAGGTTTAAAATAGTTAATAAAAGCAAGTCCTCCCATTAAAATAAGAGCTACTCATAAAATTCTGTAATTATTAAAAACATGGAAAAAAAACGTCGTAAAAATATTTTTTTCTGAAAAATTTTTACTTAAAACCTTACAGTCAATCACTAAATGAGATGTTTGGTGATCCAAAAAAAATACACACAACATCCATACAACAAATTACAAACAAAGAAGCCTACATTCCATATTTCTCCTCATATTCCACATTTGGCTGATCTAGAGCTCACTAAGTGATTCCAGTATTTTACAATGCCTTTTACCTTATAACTGGGGAGAAGGAAACAGGCAGGGACAGACATTGGGAAGGTGGTGCAAGGTAAAGGACATTCTGTTTGGAAATAAATTCTTCTGTAACAACATAGTCCACCATCAACAAGAAAGGTCTACCACAACTATATTGAATATATTTAAGTCTGTAAGTTACTTTTTCTTTCTGCTATACACACTATTACCTGAAACTAAGCAAAAGATTGATTTGCCACATCCAGCAAAAACTGAAAAGGTTATTTTAATATTCCCATTTTGGAGCCTTTTCCTGCAGAAATGTTTACAACATTATTACTTTTGCCCTAATGACCTCCTGTTCCATCACTGAAACGTGTTTTTTGTGCCATTCCACATTTTTTTCTCCAGTGACCCCAGAATCTCATTCATGACTTCAGAAACAGGCCACTCCTGATGCTCAACCTCTAAAATCTGTAGCAGTATGAAGTGGCACAATATTCTAGCAGTAACTATTGGCCTTCCTTGCATATTCTGCACCTAATTGGAGGAGGGGCCCTTCACCAAGAAAGCTAAAGAAAAAAGCACATCAGCACTTCAGACCCATTATCATTACTGTTCAGATGAAAAATAGCAAAGTATTCTGCTGCTAACACTTCTGGCCTACACACTGCAGATAAGGTCTGCATGACATAAGAAACATGGTTTAGAAACAAGCATTCTGAACATTAGAAGACATGTATCAACTACCTCAATGACACGTTGGTACAGTTGAAGGTAATGCTATCACTTTAAATTGGGACTTGCACATACAAGCATCCACCTTAAGTCACAACTAGATTTCCTCCCTCAGTTCCTTGTCCATACCAGGGAAGAGCTAAGTGTAAACCATTAACTCCTCTTGTTACAGAAAAAAATCTTATCAAGTGCTAGATACCTACAGCGTAAACAAACATCCATTTCAAAGATGGCTGTAGAGACGCTTTTAAAGTAAAAGGGAAAGAAAATAGCACTAGTATATGTAACAGACATCCACCAATTCTAGGTCTGAGGACTAAGTGAACTGCTTTCTGCATGTCACTATTACTTCCCACTGTGTATACAGGGAAATTATATTTATCTCAGCTGAAGATATCTATACCATAGATCAAAGATTCACAGGTAAAGTTCATCCATAAAAGCCAATTCCATTTCTCCTCACTGAAAACAAAAATAAGAATAAAAGAAAAACTAATTCCTGTGAAAGAAGTTACTCATGAAGGATTCTAGAAAATGGATGTGAACGCAGATGGAAGACAAACAAAAAGATGCTGTAACCTTCTGTAATAAGTGATCAGTGTTCTTGAGACCAAGTTTTCAACCACAAAGGTTGCAATAAGGATTACTAGTCTCAAAAATATTACGAAGAAAGGGAATAAATCACGAAGAAGATTGCACCAAGTTGCAACTCATTTGAAGCTAATGACTTAAACATTCTACAACCTTTAAATTCTACTTGTAGAAGAAACATGGATGAAAGAGAAATATTTTATGATTATATGGGAGATCCAGCCTTGTGTCTGAAGAGACAGAGTAGTAATTTCCCTTAGAATAAAAATTTTTTAAAAAGCAGTCTACTGTTTGAACAGAACTATCAGTCTTCAAAATTTGAAACTACCATATTTTGGATCTGTACAGCCTCGGTTGCTAGAAAAATCAAATCTCATTAGGAGCTTTTACAGAAAATATCTCGCATCAGCCTTGTTTGTTTGTTTATAGATAAGTCATTGACAACAGTGAGTTAGAACAAGAAAAATGACAATGCCTGCCTTTTCTGCCAACAGCCTTGTAACGATCTTTCTAGCATACATGAGCAGACCACATGCCAGCCTCGCTGCCCAAGATCACTGCTCTCTCAACTGCAGCACAGCAGGTGACCAAAGGAGTAAGAAATCTCCGTACAAAACTCATGAAGCTCTTGCTGTCTTTCAGTTTGAAGTTCAAACATACCACACACCCTTCCTGAAAATGTCCTTCTTCCAAAAAGAACAAACACCATGCGTGGCCATCTGAGAAAGGAATGCATCCAAACACATTTGAGATCTGTTGATACAGGAAAATCACTTTTGTCTACACTTAAAAAAATCAGCCAGTTAGACAATCAGAACTACTTCAAGGAAAGATAAAACAGAAATTGAAACATCTCTAGTATTGTGTCCAGCAAACAGAGAAAGATGCTGCCTGGTTAAAAAACACCTAAAGACACTGGGTCTCAGATGCAGTCAAAAGGAACTAACAGCCTGGAACATATTCTGACAAACTCTACCATACAACATACCGAACAGGACACATGAAAATCTCTCTCTTGTGGACACAATCAGATAAAACATATCTCCCATGCAGCTCCTTAGATTTGCAAATATTTCTGTGTAAATGTGCATATATCCATATAGTTACCAGAGAAAAGCTCTGGGTTCCATAAAAGCACAGGTGGAAATGGCAACACTGTGACCTTTTCTAATGCTGGTCCCATGTTGGATTTTGAACTTGCTTTCCCAGAAATCCCTAGGGTGTAAGTCCAAGCTCTGTAATTTATAAATTTAAGCAGAAATGGTGTGCAAGAGTAAAGGAATATACAGGATGATACTGTAGCTTGGAAAATCCATCCCTGTAAAACAAAATGCTATATACACAATAATTTATTTTAAAACTCATCATTAAACAGATGGCACAAGCTGCTTTTATGTAGAATTAAAATTGGAAAGAAGATGCATGTTAGCAAAGTTTTGCAGGCATTAAATACAAAGAAATGTAACACATGGTGACATCAATCAATGTTTCCTAGTATTCCTTTTTTTCAAGCCATATACTCTGATCTTTTATTATTTATCTCATTGCATAAGTGCACTGAAACCTTTTTCCCTTTCTATTCTTTTTGCTTTTTTTATCCTTTCAACATAAGAGGAAACAGTAGAAAATACATTTCTGAATATTATTTTGCACAATTAAAAATAAATATTTCAGAAAAAATTGTCCAAATATTTCAAAAAACCAGTTCCCTCATGTAAAATTCGGTAGGAAGAAAGAAGGTAGAAAACCTTTTTCAGCAAAATTCAGGACAAGCATGACTCCACAATAATTCCACTTAAACTAACATATTTGCATTAACAAATTCAGGTACTTTGAAGGGTGGGGTCTGTGAAGAGCTGTGACAATCTCAGCATACAATATGACAGTGGAAAAGATTTGGCTTTTAAAGTTTGACTATTTAAAACATATTATAGCTACTACACTGAACTATGCTAAATTTAAAGCTTAAAAGCTTCACATAAAATAGTCCCTTACGAGTAATAAGTGTACAATTTTTTTAACAATATGCAAATTCTACACTTATTGTACTTTAGCAATCCCATAGGAATAAAGTCTACCGGTCCTTGTCAGATAACTTCGGAGGAATGGGAAGTTGCAGAAAATAAAACCTTTTTAAGGGGTGGGGGGTGGGGGAAAGGAAGGTGGGGGAAGTATTGTACCATGTGTGCAGCAAATGCTGCTTAAAGGAAATTTTAACTAGACCTGGCTAGTGATGAAAGTTCATTTATAATTCAGGATTTACTATAATAGTTTTGAAACACAGATAATGCATTTAAAAGAACTTAAAATACGTTTGCTACCAAACTGCACCTGTTAATACAGAAAATCCATCATTAATAAGAAACTGAGATATATTTAATGAAGTTTTATGACCCAAGAGATGTATTCCAGCAATAAGCGAAAATACAAATAATATTTTCAGTAACCAAGCCAGATCTGTGTTTCTATTTTGTATCATTAAATTTGTATTAAGCAACTGAATGTGACTTCATATCAAAACTCATCACCATATTAAAACAGTTACGGCACATAGTTGAAGTGTAAAACCACTGTTTTAACTGCGCTTTAGAACTGCAACAACAACAGAAATAATTATTTATCAAATCTTTACAGTCAAGAGTTAAGATGCAATTCTGAACATATGTTCATTTAACTGAACAGGTTAAAAACCTACCAATTCAAACACTCTTCTCTAGGGGAAAATAAATCCTAATGTAACTAGCAGGATAGGCTACTCATTAAAGCCTGACTTGGACAAGTTCCAGAATAAATTTAAGGAAATATGAACAAGCAAGTCTTGCTGTGTAGTGGCATGGAGTGAAAATGAATCTGTCCTAATTAAATGATTTTTAAATACACTCTGGTTGTACCCAGTTTGCTGACAAACTGTAATACAGACTTGCTGAAATATTTGGATAAATCTGGTGTGCCATTAAATAAAATGCTTTCTTCACTGTTTCTGAATGAAAACATGAATTGGTCCTTTTTATACACCGTGCACAGGCACCAATATTACCAATCCATGTAAGTTCACAGGCCTGCTATGAAATATTTTCAGTTTGCAGACTTCAGGAATAGCAAGTCATTCTTTTAAAATCAACACCTCTGAGTGACTGAAAGAAAATAATGGTGAACAGCTGGCTCCAGAGGTTTATATAGAGTCCCCAGCTGCAAAGCTGGAACCTGCAAAATGTTTCCAAAAATTTAATTTTTGTTATTACTCATATCCTGCACAGTAAAATAAGATTAGTTCATTTTTTCCAAAATAACAAAACCAGTAACCCGCTACTAGAACCCAGCAACTGTGCCTTACAAAAATCGTAATGTAACTGAAATGCCTAAATATTCTCAGTCATCATTTGTACACAAACAGAAAACATACGTCCATTTTACATTTGACATGAACAAAGGCTTTGTCTACATGCCTACAAATTTATATTTTTACTTAATCTGATCTTTCAGATCAGACTTGAAGAACTTGAAGAAAAAGACAATATTGATCCTTTTTCTTAAAATTTGAGCAACTATCACTGGAAACAATGTCTAGCTACTTAATGACAAATATCAAAACTCAGAAGAAACGGAAAGGAAGTTAACCTCAATAACCCTACAATTCTACTTTTTAGAAATGTAGGACTTAAGTTGCTACCACTCACAATAAAAAACAGTTATACCACATATCTGCATATGCTAATACAATTTTTAGTCTTCAGACAGCAAGATACAGTTATGTACGCTGGAGGACCAATTTAATTATTATCAAAAAGTCATAATTAAACCTGCTTTGGAACACTTCATTCCAAAAACTTCTAAGACATGCCTTCAAAACGTTTTCTGCTCTTCTATAGGCTTCACAAAGGCTTCCTGATATGTTATGTCATCTCTTACACAGGTGAATATTCAGAATTAGTAACTGCCTTTGCCTCTTATTTCTAGGAAACATTGCTAATCATATAATTTGTTACAAAGAAGAAAACAAGGAACTTCAAGATGTACCAACCTTTTTCTTCTTTTCAATGAATGAACAAAATAACTTTTTCTTTCTGAAAATTGTAGATTTCTACAACCCTTTTTTTCTAATAACACCTACAACCTTCTTTTCCTAATCACAAGTTAATACTTGTTTCCAAAAAGAATCACTAAAGTGGTATGAGCAACATTCCACATTCTCGACTCTGAGGGGATTCCAGCACCAGCCCTCAGTCTTTTTTATGTCCTTTATACAGTTAGTTTTACAAATGTCATCAACCAACTGAATCTTATGCATAAAGTCTTATATTGGAAGAACTGCATCTTCAGAGCTCTACAAAGTGTGTGCGGGAAGTCATAACTGAAGGGATAAGGAACTCTCCTTGTCCTAAATTGGCATTAATCGCATTCGACATTTTATCTTAGATACGTTTTAAACATCTATTCTTTAGTTTCTATGAGAAGGTCTAACTTTTTTACATGAATCTAGGAATCTTCTTGTTGTTGACTGCGGATATTACAGGGGACATGTGAAGCGATGTGACTTTTAGCTGCATTATGTCCTGCAAGATCCAAATAAGGATCACGAGATATATCAGTACTCATTACCGTAAGCAAAGATCAAAATATATTAAAAAATACAAAAACATACCAAAAAAACCCCAAACAGAACGAAGTCCGAAAAGAAGGACACACTTTCTATAATGAAGCACTGGCTTGATGAAGGCAGCATAGAGGGAATCATACTGGAAGGAGAGTACTTTTACATGTACTCTGAGTCATCTTGTATATTTGCAGAACTAGCTCCTACTCAGAAAAGCAGCAAAGGCAAAATAAATATAAACATTATCATCTATCTCCCGGCAAATAGTTTCTCTGTCAGGGGGTGGGAGAGGGGCTGGGGAAGTTAGTAATCAGGTTCAACTTTGAGAAGCTGTAACTAAATAGGTAAAGATGACCAAGGCCATGAGAAGTAATCAGGTAAAAGTTGCTAGTGTCCATAAACCTCCAAACAGCAAAGATCGTGCTTATTAAAAAAGAGAAAGAGTTAGTAGTTTTTGTAAATCTAGTATCACTGCTTCAGATATCACAATATAATTCAACCTTAGGTAGCCACAGGAGTGAAACAGGGTTTGGGTAACTGCCCTACCACAGAGCAGCTTGCTTGATTGTCCTGAGAAGCATCCTCTCCTTTTTCATCTCCTCCTTCCCCTTTCACACACACACAGAAGCAGCAGCCACAGCCATTAAATCACTTCTCTACATCTGCCACATAAAGCCATTTGGTTGCCATTAGCAGGTAAAACAGGGAGCCAGGACAGCTCAGAAACGTGCTGGTGCTCAGTGAAGAAAACTGCATGGACAAACTCAGTCACCTGCTAAACACAATGCCACAAAAACAGCAACAGGATACTAAGGCTGATGCTATTTGGCAAGGAGATCCACACTTAACCTAATACTATCAGGGGAGCAAGAGTCATGACTGTAACATCCCTGAGAAGAGCAACTGCTTCCATCATCCTTTCATGCTGTCAGAAGCAAGAGCAGCAGCTCTCAGAAACCATCCCTTCAACTGAGGGCAATTCACACAATCAATAATTAGCAAACAATACATTAAATTACAAGGTATTTTTGTAGGATATAGGATATGATTTTGTAGGACAGATTTTGTTGAATTACTAGGAGCACAAATAAGGATTTTTTTAATAGAGATTTGTATTCAATATGATCTTTCAAAATTACACTCGTTACTTTGGTTTTGTTACTTTCAAATTACTTATTCCCAGCAGAACTGCAAAATTCGACATCTTAAATTCAAATTAGCTGTCATGCACCCCAAACGCCAGTTCTAATATCCTTTAAGATAAAATTCAAAGCATCAAAAGGAAGTTGCTGGAAGGGGAGAAGAGTGTTTTGTTTAACCCAAAACAAGAAAAGGTTCTAGTATAGCGAAGTATGGATACAGGGCATCATCAACAGCAAGGACATGAATGGACAAGGTGGGCTTAATTCACATGTATGCATTGTGTAACAGCAGCAGAACTATAAAGGCTGATAAATTATCATCGTCACCTCATTATTTAGCAACCTCAAAATAATTTTAAAGGATTTCAGAAACTATTTAAACCAAAACATTAAATGTCAGTAAATGCACGCTATTTTTTGCTTCAAAGACTATAATTATTATCAAACCTAAATTTACTATCTTCAGCACTGATTCTGGCACTGACTTTACATCATTTTTTTCTCAAAAATAGTACAAGCTTTGAAGCAGATTCTAAGGATAGGTTTTGTGTTTAGTTTGGGTCTTTTCACTATGTCTATTTCATTAAAAACTCCATAAGCTCAAGGGATTCTTTAAGACCGTAAAAATTATCACACAAGCACAGAAGATAGCGTCAGTAAGACACATCAGAAAAACATTTTGTTGCTGTACACCGGCAAATCTGATACGTATGCAAAATGCAAGTTAGAGTATAACAAACACATGTATCTTCCAAGCAAGAAAGTAAGCCAGTGATAATATTATAACAATTTCATTTCCATTTTGCCTTCTCTTCAAATTTACAAATGCAAAAATCAGATTCGTAACTCTGTCATTCTGCGTGTACATGCATATTTCTTAAGTACCAAAGGAATACTTTAAAAATGGTTACCAAATATACTTCTTTCTTTTCAACTGCTTTTGAATCAGTCATTAAGCTCTAAGGAAATTCCAGTTAAACATCAAAGCAAAGTAATTAAAAAATTACTTGAAAATCGTCTAGCCTCCTGTTTTAAAAACCATACATATAAAAGATAAAAATTCTGATTAATTGAAAAATTAACCCATGATTCTTGCATTAGTGTCTTAACCAAGATAATCCTTTCCATTTCTTCCATCAATATCAGAAGGCACCTGAACAGGTATAAGTGGTTTCCAAACCTGTTCTGATAAACAGTAAACCATGAAAATAAAATTTTCTGTTTAAGAGCCTCAACCTACATCAGCCTGACTTCACTTGTTCTCTTTTTCTTCATTTTTTGTTCAAACAGTCCTGTAACATTCTCATCCAAAACACATTACACTAAAAATCTAGTTCAGCAATTGAGCTGATACTCTTCAGAAAATTAAAACTTAATGGAAATCAGTCAATGCCCATTGAATATACAGGTCCAGTGGAGGTCCAAACATTAGCATGTGTTCAATACAGTACCTGTCCCTCAAGATGTACAGCTTACAGGTTACTTTAACTTGCATTTGAAAAGCATTGAGAAAGAAATACTTGAAAAAACAACACACTTTGCTTTGTTTTAGTCACCTTTTATCATAGTTATGAAATTCAACTCTCACATTAACAATGTCTTATTTAGTAGTACAGATTCCATTTTATTTCTTTGTGATTTACAGATACACTTAAAGGGAAAGCCACCAAATGGCAGGTAAAATTCTATAGAAATAAAGGACAAATACTGCGTGAAAAATTGCCACCAGAGGATTTTTCTGGCCAAAGTTTACATGGGTAAAGCCACGTAAACTGAAAATATCCCTGAAAATGCTAAACAGATATTTTCTACAGATAGTGGTAACACTAAAAAAGAGAAACAATTTCTAAATATATCTAATGCAAAATGCATACATAATAGGGATTCAAATTTTCTTTAGTATTTATACTATATAACAGCACTTCAGCTTTAAAACAATAAGTTTCTTCATAACTTACACCAGTCTCAAAAAAAATACACATGAAAATACTACACATTTTTAACTAAACACTTGTTCCTAGTACAAATGCCAGCAAATACTAATGGCAACAGTTAGCACAGACAAGATAAAGTACTCACCACGTGCAATCGCTTTTCCTGGACAGATATTAGTTAATAGGCTTAATTTACTTTCACTGAAGAGCCTTGACAATCAATTAGTCTAAATAACTACACTGGAAACACTACAGATGACCACCCTTTACTGCCAACTCTGCTGAACTTCCTCCTCATAGACAATACCAAAAAAAATACAACTGCTTTCAATTTACATTGATTAAAATGCACTTTAACAGACTTGCTGAATGCTGCCTACCACATCTGCTCAGAAGTAGTAACATTAGATCTGGACCTGATTTTAAAAAAATTAAACTAGAAGTTTGCAACTGAAGCAAATTTGTAGCCACACTAATCAAGCTGCAAGTCATGCACTCAGAATGCAAAATCCCCCCTGGACAGAGGATCCTTCTCGGTAACGGACAACAGCTCCTTCCAGAAAAATGCAGTCGTAAAGTGTTCCAAAACATTCATGTCGAAACTTGATATGTTAGTAATATTGCAGATTAGAAAACATTCCAGATAGGTTCCTTAAGGATCTTCATCCTTATACACAAGCAAGGCCTACTTTGAATTTCACAAGGCAAGATACGTTAAACGATATTATCAATGAAAAAATGATTCTCCTGTTATTTCCAAGTGTTAAATCACCCTATATTACTGTTCACAATTTGATATATCGACATTCCTAATCTTCAAAGAAACACAATGATGCACAATAATGTGAACTTTTGAAAGTGTCAAGTTCATTGCTCACAAAGCCACACCAAAACCAGCTACCAATCAATTAAAAAAAAAGTGACATAATATTATGTTCTTTTTTGGATTTTCTAAGCAATGGCAGTGAAGTACACAATGCTGATGCAATCCAGCATACTGCCTAGGCTGATTGTTCACATGTGAGGCAATTCTACACAGCCATCTCTGCAGAACTGAAGAGAATGACTGCTTCTGTCTGGTTTTGCATTGCCCATGTCACTGGCAAATCTCAATAGTTCAAACAGGGTTCTACACGTGCTAGCTCTAACTCACATGATGCCCATGTGGCTGAAACTCTCTCCTGTCCCATACAGTGATGGCATCTGTTCAGGCATGCAGTCTTAGATCTTTACTGTTTTGAAGGATACCCTGAATTTTCATCTGGCAGCTATATCCAATTACTGACATTAATAGTCACAACTGAATGCTACAAAATGACTTTCATGTGTTTTCAACCTGTTTCTGCTTCTGACCCAGCAACTAAGCATGCCCCTCAACTGCCCATGTGAAACACAATCTACATTCAAGCTAAATTGACATTACTCTTGATTTACTATGACTAGTGAATAAAACAGGCTGCCAAAATCAAGACCCAAGTGTCAATTTATCGGAAAACTTCCTAGATTTATAATCTAATGTTCACAGTCTGTGGGTATGTGGCTCTACGTTTCCTGCCAGCAGGGTCCGCTTGTCTCTTACTAGCATGAACTGCATGATGGCTACGTCTTGTGACTCTCAACCTCACAAATATACTGTGATTTCTAGTTCTATGCATCATTAACTCCACTAGACATGCCCTGCAAAGATGTTTCAATCAAAAAAGCAACAAAGGCAGATAGTTCACCTAATCCCTTGTTACACACTTTCAATCCTTCCTTCAGTAAGCAGCAAATCCTAAAATCTCCCACTGTCACCACAGCAGTACCTTGTTGGTAAAGGCTCTGTCAGCAGGAGCCAACATCCTTGCTAAAGGAGCCAGATCTTAACCTAGCACAATGCTTATGGATCAACATTCATTGGTCTCTCACTAATTCACTGTGATACCAGCAAAAGCGAACAGGATTTTCAAGATGACCCATAAAGCAGACATGAGCAGGTGCATATCCTGACTCACACTGGAGCTTATTATGACCTTATTAGATTGTGTACGGAGTCTTAACAATTCTGTCAATAAGAATACAGTTGCATGGCATCCCTCTATACAGCTATAAGTGAGAGGGATGTTTGCCTTGTAAGGGATACACGACGGAAGAAATTGGACGTAAAGCTGTATGAAAACACAAACATATTTACAGTAACAAAGGTTTGAGCAGAAACTTAAACAATAACACAAGGTCTTTAGAATCCTCAGGTTTTCTAAACACAAAAGATAGGAATTAAAAAGTTAAACTAAATTATGTGTACAAAGCAACCATTTGGCAATTACATGGCAATAGAGTCAAAATAAAAGGTAGGAAGTCAGGCAAGAAACCAAAAATGCTGATGTTGAGGTTGCTGGCAAAGTATATTTCTCAATATCACTGTAAAATAGTTAGCCAAAAGGAGGTCAATTTAATGTAAATTTAACAGATTCTAGAGACATAGTAAATATTTACCTTTACAGTTAAGCTGTGTTGAAATAGTAAGAACACCTATACCATATTAATGCTCTTAAGGGTTCAAAAAACAAATCCTAAAGAAAATGCACATATATATTCCACATGAGAATACATATATCTAGATTTCTGTAATGTTCTTTCAGTACTACAAGAGCATGTATTAATAAAACAACTACATCAGGACTGTAATGCACAGCCTTCACAAGCAAAACCAGTGACATGATACCTCTGGGCAGCTCACATGCCCAACATCTCATGTGACTTCCTTTATACAGCAGAGAAAATTTTTAACTTTTATCAGTTTTTGCCAGTAATAGAAAGCTCCTCAATGGAAATAACGAAGGAAAGAGACAACAAGATAAATCAAATCTCATGTTGTCAAGAATCCTTCCTCATCAGAAACTACTTGACTAAGAACAGCATATTGCCAACGTTTAAGCTGAAATTTATTTCCTAAGACAGTATCTACAGAAAATAGTTCAAAACAATCTTTACAGAAATTATATTCATTTAGTCTGTCAGATGATTTTTTTTTTTATTATTTACCAGTAACCTAGATCCACTTACAAGTTTTTATTCCAGAGTTTTGTTCTGATAGTAACAATTCAAGTGGAATCAATTAACTGCTCTGAACTCTGTAATTGAAGTGCAGCCCATGGAATCCTAGATAATAACTCATCTTGCTCCCAGCAGGTTCTTTCACACACTCAAATTTAACATGACCAGTTATTAGTCAAGTTTATACTGAAGCTTCCTTGCCGACAGAAAACCAGCAGCTATTGCTCTGGTCTCACAAAGAGAAAGAAGAGACTCAGTATTAAGGAAACAGACGTTTTGAAAATAGACCACCAGATCAGAAGCTGAATAAAAAGGATGCAGGGATAGATCACATCATACTCATTTATAACATCATTCTACCCGTGTTTAGAGTCTCAGAAGTTGTTAAATGTGGAGACAATGAATATGTTCTCACCGACCTGATCAATGAAAATGAGTCTAAACCATCTGTCACAGGAAGGGAATTTAGAGAAGACAGGTTAAGAAAAGCAGAGTAATAAAGTACCACACATAACTGGAACGATATCTAGCTCAAAACATGGAGATGACACTTCACTATCAATTCAGACATCAGAAAAATAAAGGAAGGTTATTGAGATTTTATACTCTTCAATATTTCTTCAACATTCTTCAAAAGTACAATAAAGTTATACAGCATAAGAGACAGATGGCTAACACTAACATCTTACACTGCATTCCCTCATCTGTTACCACATGCATTGTAGACAAAAGAAAAAAAATAAAACCAAGATTTCTGTATGGCAATAAACATTCTCGTCATTCATTCTAGGTTCTTAGTCATATTCTACTAATGCTCAGTTGGTTTTAGACATCCTCCTGAAAGCTTTGAAAGCTGCTTTACAATATGGCATGCAACACTACATAAAGCAGTTGTAAAATATTGACATTAACATTGTATTTTGCATCTTGTTATGCTTGACAAAACAAAAGACCAGATGTTTTTACTTTAAGATAAAAACAGAAGAGCTATATGATTTAAAATGTGTTGAAGACTTTGTTAACTAATGAGCTTGAGAGCATTCCTTTTAAAAGAAGAAAGAGTATTAACTGAAATTAAAATAGGCATCAATCCAGTAGGTAAGCGAAAGAGCACTTTTCTAATGTGTACGGTTATTTACTGGAGTTTACTGTGCTGATGTTGCTTAAATTCTGTTAAAACATGATACCAATATTTATCAACTAGTTTTAAAAAATAAATATTACTACAGTATTTAATACACTAAATACATTTTGAGATTATTGTAATGAAACTAGAAATGAAAGCTATTCTACTGATTTATGTCAGAAATAAAGTTGAGATTTTCACTGCTAACTCAAAACATACTACCTGAGGGATTCCATAACAGTCCATAAAATGTCTTTGGTTTTAAAAGGTATGGTCTGTGGTATATATTTTCTACGAAGAAGTTGAAGAACACATGTAGCATCAGATGCATGTGCTTTAAGAAACTCTGGAATGTGAAATCCAAAAATCCAAATAAAGCAGGTGGCATAATTTGGGGGGTGGGGGGAGATGACTGAATTTAAGTTTAATGACATTACCAGGTTATCCTACCAGACTAATTCTCACTCACTGCATGACTTCAATGAAGCTTTCAGTTCTCATGCTGATTTCGATTTAGTTCAAGTGCTATTTGATGCGTTTCATCTGGAGTTTTATTCACTTCAAACTACACTTCATTTAACCAGGCTGCTGCTGTACTCATTTGTTTTTCTACTTTATTACCTGCAAATTAGTGTTGCTTAGTTTCGATAAATTATTGGAATAAGTTAATTTTGCATTATTATTTCACACTGTTAATAAACAAGCTTTAGAAAATTATTGTGCCACAGATAAAAGTGAAAACTATTAAAATTATTTTAAAATGCATCAGACTGCAAGTGTTGGTCTAAAAGGTCTACAAATAAATGCTGATAGGTGATTTGCTATTTTAAGGCAGGACCATTCCCCTGATTCCATTCCCTAAAACTACTGCTTGTTTTTATTTTTTTGCTATTTTAGTCTACCATACTCTATTTTCCAGATGGGTATGCATCATAATGCAATGTATTTTTAAAAGAAAAGTAGAAAGAAAGTGAACAAGAAAGCATGAAAGACAACGCATGGGAGAGAACGCAAGCAGGGGCGCATGTGGAGAAGCACGAGAAACCAAGCGTAAGGAAGCAAGATATCAAACACAACGAACAAGCATGCACTTATGAGAAAACACTAGCACCCGAATACCATGAATTTGTCAGATGACAGATTTTTCAGCTATTTCTTATCTATAATTTTCTTTTTACTCTGCACAACTAACCATGGATTATATAACTTACAAAATAAATTTAAGTTTACTGTTAAACACTAATTTATGTCTACAGTTTACTAACAGGGATCACTAATCAGAGCTTAGTGTTAAAATGTTAGGTCATGTCATGAAAGGCTGTCAATCCTATCAGAGTACTGAAGTACTCTGCTTAGTGCTGATTATGGGTTATCCCGCTAACATGTACAGTTTTTTTAGGAAACTGCTGCAACAGAACACTACTTCATTTGAAATGGTTACTACCTTTGTTAACTATTGATGGAAACTATGAGAAAGTCAATTAGGCTACCACCATCTGGTGGTGTGCTGATTATGCTAAAAACGTCTTATATTTAATAGCAGACAGCTTGCGAGAGAAACCAGTATATTCTTCATGTAGCACTATGAACATCCATACATTTAGTCTTTTCTTTAGAATCCATTTAACTTTCACAAACAATTACCAACAACTTCACAAACTACAACTTACCTGTACAAAACAACGCCTGAAGCCAAGGTATTTAACACATTAACTTGTTTTCCTGTTATCCTGTCATTTTATGCAAGGCTTCATACGGATTTAATCATACAGTAGCACTATAGACAGTTACCACCCAATATGAGCGATAGAAAACTGACATTCTGTCCAAAGTATTGCTAAAACACATATTTACAAAAACTATTTGAGAATAATTTATTAATAAAATATTACATACTGAAATTTATGATCACAAGATTTCACCTGTCAAGCCACATTTAAATACTGAATTTCCATGGAATTAAAGCTAAAAAAAACTATATAGTTCATTTCATAAAGCACAGAATTGTTTTCAGTGTTTGCACTTAAAATCTGAACTACTACAAATAGCTTAGTATCTGATCACAATGTTAAAACACTTCCAACTGTAAGGAGTAACAGAAATAAAAGTCTATTGGAAACTATCTTCCTGTGGGGTTGAAGTGTTTCCGTGGCTTGTCTCCCTCCTCAATTATTGTTTTTTATTTTGTCGCGTTTAAAACAGAAAGAGCTGATCTGTTTGGTTAAACACATCAAGCTTGCAATCAGCATATAACTTCAGGTTTTGTATCCACTCTAAGAATGAAAACTGGTTCACAGAATTCTACAGTGTCTAAAAGAAAGTAATTTACTATCGGGTTTGTGTAGCCTCTTCTCTCAGCCAAACAAGGGTCTAAAACGTTTAGTAACAGCTATCCTCACAGAATTATTAATAGTAACAGACTTTATAGTAGAATATGATAGAAGAGAGAGACGTTTAGGGATATATATGGAAAGGATTTATTTTGAAATTTTGAAAGGATTTATTAGAAACAAAAGTAATCAAGAACATTACTTAAATACACTTTACATGCTTAATGCTCACCAATATTTGGGAAACTTGATCAGCTTGCCATAAACAGCAGTACTGAACGAGGGGATAACTGGAACAGGGAAGCAATATAATCCTTTACTGTCCAAGGAAGTCAGTGCTGCTTGAAAACCAAATAGCTGAAACAAATTAAGTTTGTCAAAGTGTATATTAACCCATGATTACATCATGTTTCAAGTTACTTCTATAATATACACATTAAGTATAATCAATAAATATGAAACAAATTGTGTATTATCTTTAGATAATTCCTTTTCCCTAAAACACAAAAATAAATAGAAAAATTTACCTAAAATAATGTCCCAATAGGAATATAGAGAACAATATTTTCTTAACTCAAAAGTTAGTGTTAACTATACTGAATTTTTTTAACAGTATGAGTTACAATTTATCTATTAAAATACATTGTTCTATATACTTTAAATCAGACTGCACATCACCATTCACATAATAGGACTTTTTGTATTTATCGTTACATTGGCCTAAAAGAAGTGGTATTTAAGGAACTGAGAACCTTCCCTTCCAATCTTTTTTTCATAATAAGACCATCTAAACTAAGGTTCATTACAACTATTCCTTATGATTTTTCCCTGTTCTATAGGGAAAACAAATGGCTGAAGAGTTGTTTTAACACGCTGTACCACCATTCCCATAAAAACAATTCAGTATATATTACTGCTAGCAAATAAACCCTATAAAGATCAAAATTGAAGCCCACATTTTGCAAACATTAATCAAATAGCTGCTAAAAATTTTCTGAACAGAAAAAAATCAACTCAAACTGAAAACCACGCAGATGACTTCAAATATTGACATCCGAATAATATTAATATATCTCACACAATGGATCTTTAAATGTGAATAATCAGAGGTTTACCCTCTTATAATTAAAAAAAAAATGAAATCGTTTGGCAACAATTTTGATTGCATGCCTTTGTTATCATGGTTTTCCTCTATCAATTCCATTAGAAGGAACGGGTTTTCCTCATAATATCCTGTTAAATTTTTTAACTCACTCTAAGGCACACATTCTATGAGCATTATCCTAAAAAAGGGGAAAGGTTTCTTCCCAAATTATTTTAACTCAATGTTGCCACAAAGACCTTAAAGCTTTGCATAATTTCCTCACTTGAAGTTCTTGGTTTATGATACAAAATGTTCGGCTCAGGCCAGAAGCAGCAATCCCAAACAAGGAAATTCTGTGAAACCTGTTTACTCTGTGTCCTTTTAGATAAGCTGAAAACTTTCTCCCAAGAAACCTGCCAACACTTAGGATTATGTATACTTATTTTAATGGATCTCAACCCTTCTTTTACCTTCAGATAGCAGTGCGAGTAACAGTAATGGAGCAGGTTGTCAGACGGCTGGCTGAGGCTGCTGACCATGTGCACCAGTTGCTCAGCATACATCGGCACTGAGTGCTCCAGGTTAACCTTATCCACCAAAATTCGGATGGAAGGTAAAGGCCGCAGAGGCTGGAAGCTTGCAGTATTAAACAGTCCACCTATGTTCTGCGGGAGGGGGATAAAAAACATGAAATTATTACTCTACAGATATATTATCTACCATATTTACATGTTCTTACCTCCTCCCACACACAACAATCTATATGGAATAAACGGTTTGCAGATACCACAGCCTTACGGTCATTGAAATAAGAATCCTTAAAACCTTTTCAAAATTTCTTCAAAGTTTATGATTTGTGTCAATTTTTTATCCAGAATTGTCTTGGGTGTCTGTGTCCAGGTGCTGGCAGTGGGGGAGTGCAGGAGCAGCCTGTGTGAGCGGAGATCAACAGCTGCCCCAGTGCCAGCGAGTGCTGCAGCAGCCCCATCACAGGGCACAGCATAGCCCATCAGCCAAACAAGTGGCACCTCTGTGGAAACATTGAAGAAACAACAAAAATGCCAGGCTGAGAGGACCGAGAGAAAAAAAATTATAAACAGCAATATGAACAGCAAGATCAAAATAGAAGGAACGGGAGGAGGTGATGCTCCAGGCACCAGAGCAGATGTTCCCCTGCAGCCCGCAGAGGAGATGATGGTGGAGCACTATTTCCCTGCAGCCACACCAGAGCAGATATCCACATTGCAGTCTGTGGAAGAGCCCACAGAACAGGTGGATATGCTTTGAAGAAGACTGCAACCATGTTTGTGGAGAGCCCACACTGGAGCAGATTTTCCCTTAAGGACTGCAGCCTGTGTGAAGGACTCACAAAGGATCAGAGTAAAAGTGTGAGGGAAAAGGGAGTAGCAGAGATGAAGTTACAGACTGATCACAACCTCCCATTCCCCATCTCCCTGGTGTTGTGTGGTGAGAAGAAGAGGGAACAAAGGAGGGAAACTGAGCCTGGGAAAAAACGGGGATGAGGAAAGCTGTTATTTTGATTCTTGTCTTGGTTCCTCACTATCCAAATATAACTGTATCGGCAATAAATTAAATTCCTTTTCCTCAGTCACATCTGCTTTGCTCATAATAGTAATTGCTAAAGGATCTCCCTTTCTTTTATCCTATTCTCTCCCTCTTGTCCTATTGAGCAGGGGGACAGAGCGTGGCCGGGTGAGCATCTGGCAGCTACGCAAGGTCAACCCACTACAAGAATAGGCAAAGTAGAGATATTTTGTCCTATAAAATATTTGCTTACCTTTTTATCACTCTGAAGTACTCTTATCATACTAAACTCATTCTGATCTAACCTTTACATTGTCATATAGTATTATGTATTCACAGTCATACAGACATCTCAGCAAAAAAAGATTCCATTCTAAATAAATACATCAATTTCACACATCCAACTAGGTTTTTCATAGTATCCATTAAGTGTCGTACTATATCCAGTACAAGACAGACATGGACACACCAAAAAAGTTTGTTAAGAGCTATCAAAGTGGCAGAGTGAGCACATAAACTCACTCTCAGGACAAACTGAAACAACTGGAGTCATTAAGCCTAGAGAACGCCAAAGGGAGAGCCTGTCGCTGTCTACAGCTACTTACTGGAAGGATACAAAGGGAGCTAGGCTCTCGTCAAACGTGAAGGGATGAGTGGCAATGGACACAAGCTGAAACACAGGCAATTCCAAGCAGGTCTATGGCAAAGGTTTTTAGGGAATCTCTGTCTTCGGATCTAATTCAGCATTTGACTGGACCACCTCTGAAGCAAGCTACTCCACTTGGGCTTGCTTTGAGCAAGATGTTGGACTCCTGGAGATCACCTCCAGACCTCTCTTCCAATCCAAATTACTCTATTAATCTAAAAACTGCATTCAACTTGTATCAAAATAGGATAGTAAGCGGATGTATGCGTGACTTACAATCTAAAAGTCATCATTATTACTATCTTAAAAAGGGCTGCCTTCACTCACTGAATGTAAATTTTCTAACATTAGAATCTTCTGAATGTATTCTAATACCTCAAGAGATAAAAGATCTCACCAATTCGCTCACTCCACCCAGCTTAACTGAAAAGCTAAGAAGTCTAAATTTAAGAAAAAGATACATACTCCTCAAACACACCCAACAAATAGCATATACTTTTATATATGTTGCAGCCTAGAGACTTCACATGAAGTATTAACATATATGTTGTGTGTATTTCACTTCACCAATTAAAAGTTATACAAGGCCGCTATAAGAAACGCCATAAATCACAACTTCATGTACTCTGCCCTCTTGTGCATATACATACAATCTTAAACCACATAAACATGCAGTAAGTAAGCACATTCTATAAGAAAATACAAATTAGACAGTGCTCCCCTAGTCATCAGGTATCTATTACATGACCTATTATAACTGAATGTCATTGTGGCTTCCATCATGTAATAGTACTCAAATCCATCTCTAAACAATAAAAGTAATAAGCTTGTTCAAACTGCTTTCATCTTTCTTACATATAAAATGCTTTGCAAATACTTATAAGATTACTTTCAGTGTGCCTTCAGAATATACAACTATAACACTATCATTAATGCAAGTCAGTCACAAAAAGAATTCACTAATTTTAGAAGTCAGTTTGAATGCCAATCTTTGAATGTTTAGCACAGCAAAGTGCTTCACAAATAAAATCCTAATTCCTACTGCTTCAATTGGAACCACTGACACTGCGGAACTTCGCATGCCACTAAAAGCACTCATTCTCAATTAAAAGCAACACGTATTCGGTGACTGACTCAGTGTCCGATTCTGAAAAATCACACCTGAAATGTTTAATAGCAGATGAAAACTCCTAGAAATTAAACTTGTTCAAGAACTGATGTTTTTCCCCTCTTTTTCCTATGCTTTCCCTTAACCATAAAACACCTTCCAGCCCCTGCTGCAAGCGGCCAACCCACTGCAAGACCTCACCACAAAACATTGATTCATACCTAGTACCTCAGTTTTGTGTACTAAGGAAGGAGACCTGCAGGCATAAAAGCAGGATTCTTTAGCTAGACTTATCCCGCATACATCCAGAAGATAAAACTAATTAAGGATATTGGGAATTTTCATTGCTGGCTTTCTGCTCACTCAGTAGTTAAATGCTCAGTAACAGACACAGCCCTATTGGCATCCTGGTTGGAAATAGTACACAGAGTGGGCTGGTAACATCTATGAAGTCTCCACTGAGCCTATGTATTCAAAGATTTCACACATAATTGAGTTTGGGAACACCTGGCGAAATGACAACAGGTACTCTTCTGATCAAAAGGTTTCCATAAAATTCTTCAAGTCAGAACTACTCCTTTTTAATCTGCTTGATGATATGAAATCTTTTTCTTTCAAATTCCTTTATCCTACCCGTACATAGCAGCTTCCGTTTACAAGTCCAGCCAGTCACTGCACACACCTCTCCTCTCATGAAAAGCTCAAGTGGAACTCAGCATATGGAATGGCAGCCCACTGATAAAATTTATATGAAATAGCATATGCGGATATAAACAACTGAATAAATATCTGTGCATACATACCTTCTCACCCTTTATTATGGGCATCAGGTGGTCTAGTAAATTGAATTCTGCCACAGGGATTATAACTGTACACTTAAGAATAGTGAAGGTTGTAAGTCGAGTGGGAATGTATTCCTCCAATAACGCTACTTCTTCTGAGCTTGGCACAGGTCTATTTCCATCCATAATATCTACAATAAATCAAGGTAACACACATTTTTACTAAAATACATAAAATAGCTCCTACAGTTGCTGTTTTAGAAATAGTTAATGAATGGCAAAAAAGGAAATTATTTCCTCCCCCTCCCTTTATAGTTAATAATCTTATTCCACACCAGTTCTACCTAAGGCTAAACACAATCGTAACTTATTTTCCCTACTTTGAAATCTGTATACCACTCTCAGAAACTTCTCTTTAATGTTACTATAACTTGTTTCCATGCTTTTTCATCCCATAAGTATTACTTCAAACTAATAAATTCATACCAACAGGGACACTTTCTGCTTTAAAGCTCTAAAATTAAGCTAGAGTTGTCAATGAAATAAGCTCTCCTTATTCAACCAAGAGGCTGGCGATTGAAACAAGAGGTAGATCCAACACTAATAGGGATATTGCGATTCAATTTGTTGTTATTTTAAATTTTGCACTCAAAATCCCCTGGCAGATTTGAAGCTGCACTTTCAAGAGTACTGAACTCAATCTAGTTTAATTTGATATATTTGCATATATGCAAGAGGAGCAAACCTGGCTTAGTTCTGCTGTATGGTTCATATTCGTGTTCCAGAGCACAAACTATCATTTTCATTATCCGGTGTACCGCACTGCTATCCAATCGAAGATTGAGTGGGCCCACAATAAGGCTTTTTGTAGACATCTCCTGAACATTTCCAAAATCTTCACTCTTAACTGAAGAAAGGTCTTGCTGATTTCCAGAAACTACAAGAAGGTTCATAAATAACAAATTACACCAAACAACTGGACATCATAGAAATTTTTACCAGCTACTTTTGTTTCAAATCCTGTGATCAGACTTCTAAATATACAGAAAAATACAGCAATGCAAATGGAACACTTAAATATACTATGACTAGTTTAACATCTTTATTCTTGTTTATTGTAAAGCAAACGGGACAAGATCCTGTGCTTCTCCTAGCACAGTGCAACTTGAAAACTTTTCCATTAACTTTGTATCTCTCAAGCTTGGGATTCTTTGAGGGTGTCTGAACTATCTCCAGATTTTGTGGTACCTTAACCCCAGGTGCCAGTAAATTCGCAAAATTCCACTCATTTTTTTCTAATAAATCACCATTTTCAGTGCCTTCATTGCTTTGACACAAGCACTGAACATCAAATATTTTGCTAACCTTTACACATGTGAACAGTCTTGACAAAATCAACATCTAGATAAAATGGATTCTGAAACCACTTAACCTATAAAAATGAAGAAGCTGAGATTAAATCACAGGATGACAGTCTAATTTGGTGAATCTGGATAGTGAACACTCCTTGGATAGCACGGTAATTCATTATACTCGTGGTCAACGCTGTGGCCAGCAGGACAAGGGAAGTGACTGTCTGTACTCGGCAGTGGCGAGGCCACACCTCGAGTACTGTGTTCAGTTTTAGGATCCCAGGGGGAGCTTTAGACTAAACATTAGGAAAAATTTCTTCACTGAAAATGTGGGTCAGGCATCGCAACAGCTGCCCAGTGAGGTTTTTGGGTCACCATCCCTGGAGGTGTTTAAAAGGCGGGCAGATGAGTTTCTTAGAGACATGGTTTAGTAAGGGGACAGGTACGGTTGGACTCGATCTCACAGGTCTTTTCCAATCAGATGATTCTATGATTCTAAATAGGAAAGCTAGGAAATGCACAGCCACAATGTTTCCACAAGTTTAACCTATCTGCAATTGAATAGCTGTCCATCAGCTACATTCTCCTTGTACTCGTGATCAAGCCAACACAGACTTTGGCTTTGGTGGTATAAGTGGTGGACTGACTTCTTCCATGATAATCCTTCTCAATAGTAATATTTTTCATGTGCTTTCCAAGCTCCTATCCAATGTGGATCTTTTACACCTGCTCAGTGCAAGACAGATCCCATCACTTCCTCTTGCATCTGGACAGGTGGGTGAAAAATCAATCTATTCCCTTGCATACACCTAGTAACCTCCCATCTTTCTGTTACAGTAACAAACTACACATACCTGTAGAGAATTATGAACAAAAAGCATACAAAAATCTGACAACTCCAAACTCTTGTTATACCATCTTCCTCACTGACTCAATCTGTCTGTAGTAACATAAGCACTAAGACAGAGGAGGCTGCAGTTGCTGCAGACAGTTGGCCCATCTTGTCAAAAACAAGTAAAATCTGTCAGCTTCTGAGTAACTGAGGCTTTGTGGTTAAGCATCCTGGCATAGTATGCTTCAAAACTTCAGTGCAAATCTTACTTTTAAACCAACTGGAAGAAAGAATGTTTTATTTCTGGTTGCCCAAGAGGAATCTAGTTGTCTCCTCCTCCGCGCTAACACTCCCTTTTCCCTCCCTCCTTTTACTGCATTCATTCAAACCCGTCTTTTTAATGGGGGAAGTGAGCCTTGGGGAAAAGGAAGGAAAGACGAGGGTTTCTTCCCTAATGTTTAAATCATACTCTATAAAATCTTGCTTCTAAGCACTGGTGAGGAAAATATCCCTGAACAAACTGAGGCCATGCTAATTTGACAGAGAGCAGGCTTAATGCTCTGCAGGCCTTTACAGCCCTATATACTCTTAACTTTGTCCCTAATGACCCAACAGAAGCTGCTGCTGAGAGCACTTACAGCCTCTGCTTCCCTTGGTACCTTGTTTACTATTTCTGAGAGAAAAAAAGGGGGGGAAACAAAACAAAAAAGGACAGAAAGCTCTTATCCAAGTGTCTTATAAACCCAAACTTCAGATGGAACTGAAGTTACAACCTTTAATACATCCTGAAAAAGTCTTTTTTTAAAATCCAGCATGCAGCCTCCCGTCAGGGTCTGCATTACTTAATAAGTAATTAACATGCATTTTTGTCCTTACAATTCTACACAGTATCAGATGAACACAAGTGTAAAAAACTTAACCTTACATAAAAATATCAATGCCAAAAGCCTTTAGAAATAATAACAGCCTACCTTTTCAAAAACAAAAAAAACCCAACCTTTTGTATATATTGTACGTGTATGAATAATACACTGAAGTGACAACATTTATACAAATGACTTTCTGAAATAGCTCCATTTAATTCTAAGTGCAAAGAGAGTGTAATAGAAAAAAATATTGGTTCTACAGAAGTAGGTGATCCACAGGTTGCTTTTGAAACATCACAGATGCATAAAGGTGAATTATTTCTGATCACTGAGTATTCAGCTCTCCGTCTCTGACAAAAGAATCACCTTAAAATGAGAGTGCTGCAAAATGCAGTCACCATCAAGAAAGGAAGATACACAGCATAAACAAAACAAATTCAGAAGTACACCCCATTAGGTCTGTAGGTCATGCAAATCAGCGATCGGGAAACTGATAGGCTACATACTTCAGGGAAATTATATTTTATATTGAAATGCAAAACAAATAAATAGAAAAATAAAGTTGGAAGCGAAGAACAGGCAGAACTTTGAAACAAGACTACTGTGCATGACTATCTGTCTTGTTTTCATACAAAATACCAGAAGTGAATAATGCATTTCCATAAATGACATGAAACTCCTGAGGTTAATGTTATCCACGAGGCACATGCAGTTTAATCAGTAATCATATACTTCAGGAAAGGTTAAAGGGCAAAGAAGGTGTCAAAGTAAAATTGCCTTGACAGATAAAAATCTTACAATCACAGTAACTGCCTCCTATAACTTCAGTTGGATTAGGCTTTTAGGGGATGGTGGTGTGCACTGATAGTAAATAAAAATACAGTTAATGTCAAAACAAGAAATAGTAAAATCTAAACTTTTACAGAAATACTTTCATATAAACACCACATTTTAAAAATATAGTAAGATTTATACTGTTTTAAAAATCTTCAAGTATTTTTATGTTAATTTCATTTGAAGTCATTTACACCTCACACTTGTCTTAGATTTAGAATTGACAGGAATCTCAAAAACCATTCAGAATTACCCAGTAATCTACATGTGCGTGGCTTAGGCTAATATGTGCTCACAGAATTGTTCAGATATATATTTAAAGATTAATTCCCCACACTGTGTCACATCCTTGCATTTTTCTTCATAGGAGAAAATGACAGCCCTTCTCAAACTTCTGCACCAAGTAGTTGACCAACCTCATTCTTCAACCACAGTTTCTCACAAGACTTCTTTTCCCCCCCATAGTCAAAATACATCGTGTTTTATCAACTTTGCCATTCCTAAAAGAAGAACTATTTTCAGTTTAGCAACTGACTATGAAAGAGAAAACTGTGATTGCTTATGCAGGAAAGAAAAGAACCAACAACAATCAAAAGCTAACCAGAACGGCTAACTTCAAACAAATCAATGAAGATGTAACCATTTTAATGATGAACCTGATGGTAACTCTAAGGTAAATTAGAGGACAGCTGGTCAAGGACCAGAGACACATGAAAAGTCTTTGTTTCTATTATTTAACAGGGCAAACAAAGAAAAAAGGTACCTTTGGCACTGGTGCTTTCCATTGTGTACAAGTAATCCATGTAGAAAGCCCCAAACCTCTGCATTCCAGCTATCTCTGTGTACGTCTCCTACCAACAAAGTAAAGCAAACAAAGAAAACTTGTATAAGGAAAGAATCTTGAGATTACCAACTGATAGGCTGGTATGAGAGAGATACATTCATGTTTGGATTTGTGCATCAACACATGGAAAGGCTTATCAAAAGAAAGGACAAGGGTTATCCCAAAGAATTCACCTTGCCAATAGGTAATGTAACTTCTATTTGAGGCCACACAAAGGCACATCCATAATTCTAGTGGACGTGCTGACCAATTCATGAATAACATCTAGTTAATTAGTACCTTTAATGGAGTGAATATTCTTCACTTGACCTCTTGCATCTAACAGATTTGCCTAATTAAACACACTGAAAACTTCAGCTCATTATTCCGGCTTTTTTATTTAAGGAATATTGCGGTTTTATCTTTACACAGTAGGAAACTTAAGACTTCATACCATCATTGGGATTTATATATAATGTAATCTGTTCTTAAACAGTAAGTTTGTTTTCCATCTTTCAAAAAAAATAGGGAAATCATAAAAGCCTTGAAGACAGGCCAAGAAAAAAAGTAAAGCTTAAAACTAAAATACACTATTGGAAATGTTTAAATATGTATAGATACTTGTGATTTCACTAACTGATTTAATTTTTTTATAGGATTCTTAAGGTTATGATTCATCAGTGGTACTAAAGTGTGAAAAAAAAGATTGAATTTCAACAAAATAATATCTATTCAAAACTGTAATTGGCTTACCTACACAGTAATAGAGCATAAAACTCCACCTATGCACACACCTGGAGGGGACCTCAGTCATCACATCCAGTCTGCACCATTTACAGAGTGCTGGTGATTAAAAATTTGCCTCTACCAAAAGCAGAATTAGCAAGACTTCATCTAAGTCTACAAGTACAGCACACAGAGAGTAAAATTAACATTGCCCCAGATCTGGTTTTCAAGAGAGCAATTCTTAGTTTGAAGACCATGAACTACTTATTGGTCGGGTTTAAAGAAGTATGTCCTGGTAAAGCTTGACCTTTTGCTAGCATATCTGTTTCACTTGGTAGGTGTCCTGTAGTTAGTGCTTTTGGAAACCATGGCATTAATTCAAGCTTTTGGGGCTGGAGGGAAGTTAGAGGGAGGTTTGGACATATCTGTATTTCAATAGAGAGTAACAAAACTAGGCTTACTCTTTTTTGGCCATCTGCAAAGTAAGATTCAGTTAAACGTGACAAAGTAAAGACAGTCAGTCCTCTAACAACGCACAGATCTTAATCATTATTAGAAAACCATTAGAGAGCATTAGAAATTTTATTCTAAGAAAAATTTAATTCTCTGACCTTATGATGAGCTGCATCCAATATAAACTCTGCACGAATGCCATTGTTTTCTGGACTTCTGTAGTCAAATAGTGAATTTGTAAGGTATGTCATCCCCTTCGTACTCAAGTTTTCTCCGCAGTTAAAGAAGTAGGCCTCCTTCATGAGGTACTGGAAAGCAATAATAAGGTAAGGGAGAAAAAATAGTCAAATTAACAGAGCAGCTTCAGTTCTTTAATGTACTAATGATGTGGTTGAATCCCTCAAGAGCATATTCCGTTATAAATTAAGATAATTAAAATAACCTTATTTCAGTAACAGTGAAGTTCCTGTCCACTCCCTCCCTATTAAATTAATAAAAAAGCCTGAGCTTGTAAATAGTACGAAACCCATGAAAAAACATACTAGCTTCATTTTAACTGCAAATAAACCCAGGTCATTGTTCCTCTGAGTTCTGTTCCATGCTCTTATTAACTATATACGATCTTGTCACTACATGCTCCATTTCTCTGACTGACCAATGCCTTTCAGATAGTCATCTACCATCCTCATGATAAGCAGTTATATCAACATACAACCTACTTGCTACCTTATTGCTCTTTACTCATCCAGATTTTTACATACCTCTCCATATCCCAAAAACCTCCATCCTTATGAAATCAACACAACTTTTTCTTCAAGAGTTATTCTTCCAAAAAGGTCATTTATACAAAATGGATTTTTTTCCATTTATTCTCAATCACATACAACAGAACTGAAACTGTTATAAAGAGTCCCCATTAAGCAGTACACAAAAAACAGGTGAGAGTATCAAAATCACCATAACCATCACAAAAGTAGATATTTTATTAGAAAAAGAGCAAAAGCCCAAATGATCCTTATGAACTAACCTACTGGAAACTTGCTAACCCACCCACCCCAAACCAAAATCCACTTCTCTCAATTTTATACCTCCCAGTCTCATAGTTGCTGTAGACAAGGCTGCCATCCACCCTCATATCCCCCACCACATCTCCCTTGTGTCCACCAAGTCCAGTAGAGCATCTTTTACAGCTGGCTCATGTTTGCCTCCTCAGCCTGTCTTTCTGAAAAAGCCTATGTCTATACATTGTCCCACCACACCTCTATAATCCGAGTAATGCCATATTCTACACATGTGTAAGGATATCTAGTTGTTCCTGTTTTCTGTGCTACATGCATTTGTATATAAATGCTTAAGACAGATGCCAAGCCATGCTGTTCTCACTGGGGAAGTGTAAGAGCCCGTCCCATCATACCTATTGAAGTACAGTATACAATAATTTTTCAAATAAAGAGACACTTGACAGTAACACACAGTCACTTCATAACTTCTTCCACATTCTTAATCTTTCTCCTCAAAATACTTTAACACTTCAGTTTTTACTTAAACACAGATAACAGTTACTGTTTTCTGGTTATTTAGGGCATTATTCTATATATAGTTCAACCAAAAATGCTCATTACTGTATTTAGAATTCCATGCACCACTTGAATAAATATTTCAAGAGCAGTTCATATGGATAGCTGATTTTGTCTTATGAAGTAATTCAAGCCTTCCTTCTATTTAAAATACAGAAATTAAGAGCCTATTTATTATAAAATATAGTAATTAATAATACTATTAATTTCTATATTGAGTAAAGTATAGAAGTTAATAGCCTTTTACTCCTTCACTTGATTCATTGGATGATAAAATTCCCCATCAATTTTACTGAGGAAAGAAGCTAAACACTCATTCAATATATCAGCCACACCTCTATTATTTTTAAGAGTACAGTGTTCTCATTTCTTCCCTTCCGATCTTTTGTTGATTTAAGTATTTTCAACTGTGTTTCAACTGTGTTTTAACTTGTTATACAAGATCAAAGTATGCAGACATACATAATGAGAGGGGGTAGTAGGGTAGCAAAAAACAAAAAGCCTTATGTTTTGCAGCTTCTCACTCCTAGATATTTGTCTTTCCAACTGTAAAGAATAGAGGAGTTTTATGTTCCAGAGACACATTAAGAAAACTCAAATCACAACTGGAAACAGCAGCCTTTCTAAATTCTTGCAATTAAATGTTTTAATTAAATACATTGGCCTTCTGCAGTGGAGTAACTAAATCAGCAGACAAGGGAAAATCTACGGATATCATCTACCAGGATTTGTGCAAGGCCTTTGACACAGTTCCCCAAAACATCCTTCTCTCTAAATGGGAGAAATATGGATTTAGGGATGGATTATTCAGTGGACAAGAAACTGACAATAAGTGGTGTCCCTCGGGGGTCTGTTTTGGGACCAGGACTGTTTAATAACGTCATCAATGACATAGTGAGACTGAGTCTATCCTCAGCAAGTCCGAAGATGGCACCAAGCTGAGTGGTGTGGTTGACATGCCTGAAGCACAGGATACCATCCAGAGGGACCTGAATAACTTTGAGAAGTGGGCCCATGTGAACTTCATGAGGTTCAACAAGGCTAAGTGCAAGTTCCTGCCCATGAGCTGGGGCAACTGATCAAGAGGTATCCCCTGCAGGCTGGGGAATGAAAGGATTGACAGGAGCCTTGCTGAGGACTTAGCTGTCCTGGTGGATGAAAAGCTTGACATGAGCTGGCAATGTACTCCCCCAGCTCATAAAGCCAACCATGTCATGGGCTGCATCAAAAGAAGCGCTGCCAACAGGTTGAGGGAGGTGATTCTGCCTCCCTACTCTGCTCTAGTGAGACCTCACCTAGAATACTGCATCCAGCTCCAGGGCCCTTAGCACAGGAAGGATATGGACCTGTTGGAGCAGGCCTAGGAGTGCCACAAAAATGATCAGAGGCCTGGAATACCTCTCCTGTAAACAAAGGCTTAGAGGCATTCAGCCTGGAGAAGAGAAGGCTCTGGGGAGACCTTACACCAGCCTTTCAATACTTAAAGAGGGGTTATAAGAAACATGGGAACAAAATTTTTAGCAGAGCCTGTCAAAACAGGAGAAGGGATAATGGTTTTAAATTAAAAGAGGGTAGCTTAGATATAAAGAAAAAAAAATTTATGACGAGGGTGGTGCAACACTGGAAGAGGTTGCCCAGAGATGTGATAGATGGCCCATCCCTGGAAACATTCAGGGTCAGGTTGGATGGGACTCTGATCAACCCGGTCTAGTTGAATATGTCCCTGGCTCACTGCAGGTGGGGTTGGAGTAGATGACCTTTAGAGATACCCTCCAAACCAAACTATTCTAGTACTATTCTAAAGTGTACCAGAATTGCATTCAGGTAGTCAACTGATACTCCAATATACTCACATCATCACTCCTATTCATGTTCTCTTCAAAGTCTTTAATTCCCATGATTCCTTTAAGGCATATAGCTTGGCAACCCACAAAACCTATTTGGCAATCAAAGAAAACTTCACCTTTCATAAGAACCTAGTGAGGAAAAAAAAATGATATTTTGAAGAATTCTACTGTATGAGAAATAGAAAAGATGGAGAAAAAAAGAACTGAAATATGTTTAGATTTTTATATTTAGAGCTTTAATAAACTGCAAGTTTATCAAACAGTGCACTTAGACAAAAGTGATTACTTCAGAGTCTAATTACTACAGCACTAGAAATTTAGAGAATTTCTTTCCCTCTACGTGACTATCATAATAAACACAACCAATATAGCAGAATATGAACAATCCATAATAAAATAATTACAAAATTCTATTTTCTACAGTATTCACATGAACCAAGAAAAAAAAAAATCTTGTCAATGGAAAATTACCTCAACTGTGGTTCCTTCTTGTTCCCAGCATATAACTTCTTTGGATTTTACCTTCTGAGGGCTGTAATAACTACTTTCAGCTTGCATTTCAGTGAGCTATGAAACAGAATAAACACCTTATATGACTCAATATTACTATTAAGCAGCAGTAATGTCATTAATATATAGAACTGATGAACTCAAATTAAATAATGGGCTAAAATTTATTAACAATCAGGAAACAGGTGCAGCTTAACAGCTGTAACACATTAACCATATTAGAGCTTCTCATGTTCAACTTCTGGTTGAAGCATGCCACAACAGCAAGTTTTAAATCCACTATAGTATTTTTACTCTGCTTATCTAAAGAGAAACTATGTGAAAAGATGAAATAGACACACAGCTGCATAAGTATCAAATTAGCTTATAATTTGCTGTAAGAATCCATAAATGCATTATTTATTCTTCCCAGCAAATAATTAAAGAGCATGATAATACTAAGTAAACATTTCATATTATAACTACGCTCATTTTTGTTTCTTGTCATGGCAATTGACAGCAACATGCATTTATATTTCTTGCGTGACTGCAATATAAAAAATTTCAAGTGGTGGAACACATACAGTCAGGTTAAAACAAAAAACGTGCAGCTAAGAAAAAGGATGAGAAGCACAAAATAATGGTGTTGTGTTTTGCATTAAAAAATACCTAGAGTTTATGTTGAACAGCTTCAATAGTTCAAATTCTAATTTTTTATATCAAAATATCTACAAGTTGCCACTATTTTAAAGATCAGCTACACATGGATGTTATTTTAAATGAAAACTTTGCAATCCAAATGTCCAAGAAAATTGGATTAAAAAAAGCCACTGATCACCCTTCAGCTGTGTGCAATTACTGTAGAGGAAAAGCAATTAATTGATTAAAAGAACTCAGACATTATGAGAATCATTTTCACCATTATTAGAAAATGCTACATTTAATTTGGCATGATTTTTAGCTGGAATTGTATCAACTGTTCAGAATGCTAATGCAGAAACTTGACCTTATTCTTTTAACCAAAATATGAACCACAAATTAATTCCACTCATTCTTTGCATGCAAGCAGAACAATGAATACCGTTTTCCTAGTAACTGTCACCATATTAGATCACACATCACATTTAAAATTTATAGAATGTAAGATGTCACATTTAAAAGTTTTTATCACTTCCTGATATAAAATGTGTAAGGCTGCCACTGAAACATTAGGAAAGTCCAATTTAGTGAATCTTGTTCAAAAAAGACGTTAATATTTTTCATCAGTCTTCTCCCATGAGGAAAGAATGCACAAAATTACTACTGTATGACAAAGTGCAAAAGAAAAGATGTTGAGCCATGATAAATGAGAAATTTGAGGGTTAGTTGGTTGTTCAGGTTTAAGTGATTTCTCAGGGATTTAATCAAAGGAGGGAAAAAAGATTTACCACAATTTATTTTTAGCCTGTTTTTTGGTTGGCTGTTTTTGTCAGGGGGTTGTTTTGTTTTCAAATTAAGGCTAAAGCAGGCTGACACAAAAGAACATGACTGAACGTCTGTCAATGGTTTATGTCCTCAAATTTTGCCAAGAGACTGAAGGCTTGAAACATGAACCTCCCAACAGAATGCCTGCAGCAGAGTCACTCATTTCAATCCTGACAGTTGCTGAGCAGCCTAAATGCCCTACTGTGCCATCAAACAGAAATAGCTAAGAAAGTAGCCACAAAACTACTCAAAACATTGTCTTGTTCACAGGTGACAAACACGCATAAAGGGGACAGGGAGCTGCTGATGGTACTGAGTATATAATCAGGGACAAACATTACAGGAGCTATGAAAGTACGGCAGTTCATCTGAAAGGCTAAAAGTCATAAAAAATTAACCTTAGTTACGCTGCTGCTCATACTAATAGTATTATTTCCTGTTCCAAAGTAATTTTGGTCTTAATATATGTTTAATTGTAAAACCAAGAGCCAATTTCTAGTATGATTATGCACACAGAATTACTTGCACACAGGTTGGCATATGTAAAGAGTGTTTTGCTAATTCATAACCTCAATTTTTAACTTCTATCATTATGTCTCAATATCTTACTCAGACTATCCATATTCCTTTCTGCAAGCTTACAAAAGGAACAGAGAAAAGCCCAGCAACTATTGTGAGATCTGTTTACTCAAAGTACTCAAATCTTTCTCTACATCCATAGTTTATAGCTCACTATTTGTTTAATTTATCCTTAGTTTCTTTAATTCAGTTCCAAACCATGGAAAAGAAATTAAACATTATCAATTTAAATTCATTTTAGCACATATTAGTTTAAAAAAGAAAATTAATTCCTCCAATTCACGAGCTATATGAAGCTAAAGCTTTTTTATGTATATTTATATAAACATTACATGAATAGAATACTCTAAGGAAGATTCATATAAAACCTTTTAAGCTTTTTCTCTACAAAAACATTAATTTAAGTAAATGAAGTAGATTTGCTTTAAAATGAAAATGTTCAAACTCAAATTATACACCAAATAGCAAAGCCTGACCTTGCAGATGGGTACAAATTTTTCAGCAGGGCCTGTTGTGACAGGACAAGAGGTAATGGTTTTAAACTAAAAGAGGGTAGGCTAGATACAAGAAGGAGGGTTTTTATGATGGGGGTTATGCAACAATGGAACAGTTTGCCCAGAGATGTGGTAGATGCCCCACCCCTGGAAACATCCAAGGTCAGGTTGGATGAGGTTCTGAGCAACCTGATTTAGCTCCATGAAGATGTCCCTGCTCATTGCAGGGGGGCTGGACTGGACAAGCTCCACAGATCACTTTCAAACCAACCATTCTATGATTCTACGATGTGAGAGGAACTTTCAACATTCACATTTTCTGTTTTTCATTTATGTAATATTCTCTGCCTCTAATCAAGCAGCAAGCATCCACTCAGACAATCTTTACACAATTTCTTAACAAGCCAAATGAACCCTACACTACACAGAAATACTTACCTTGAAAGTCACTGTTGCCTTGGTACAGTAAAACCCAACTGAAATAATAGGGTCCTTGAGGGACTGAGATTTCTGCTGGTGTAGCATCATTCCATCATCAAATCCACTAGAATCATTCTCTTCATCATCATAACTAACAATAGCAGGAACAAAAGACCAAGCCCAAGAAACCCATCCTTGTTGCTGGTCATCATCTTGATGTAAATAATGATCTTGATTAATATATTGCGCTGGATATTGCATTACTGAGCTTGTTTCATCTTCCGTGCCTTACAAAACAAAAACTAAGTCAAATTTCAAATCAACCATTCCTGAAAATCCATTTACTATACTCAAAAGTATAATATGTAAAATTTATCTAGGATGATTTTCTGACTATTCATTGGTATTTGGTTTATAACTACAGAAAATAAGTGGGAATTTTAAATTTCTGAATGTAGTTTTCTAAACACCTGTTTTATTCATTAACATTTTATCCAAAAGTATTAATAATCTTTACAATAGCATTATTATCATACATCCTTCCAGCTTTTCAGGTATTCAAAGATACAAGTTTATCTACACTCAAAAAAGACAGAATGCCACCTGCGAGTCAAATAACCAAATGTTGGTCTTTTGCGAACAAATCATAAGAGAGTATACAGAAGAAATAAAGAATTTCTCCAAAGATACAAGTCTAAGATTCATAAACCACATGAGTAACACCGCACATGTAGAAACGGCACAATTAGCTTGGTCTATCTGGCTTCACCACCACTCTTCTGGGACTCCTGAGGAGTATTAACTGCTTGAGTTACCAGATGCAGAACTGTTCCCACAGCAAAACAACACCAAACATATTATTTAACCAAAAATCAAAATAAGCATATTGTATTTCTATTTTCTTACTTTTAAACTCTTAGGACTCAAAAGTTTTAAAGCTTTCAATCTTTATTCTAGTTAGTCTTCAGTCTTTACACACTCACACGATGGGAGAAAGCATGAGAAAAACACTCATGAGAATTCTCTGAACATGCTTGGAGGCAAGGACACCTCCTCCTTCAAGGGCAATGCAAGCTTCCTTCTCGTTCTCTTTACAAAAGAGTGTCTGAGATCATATTTCAAGCCAAATGTAAATCTTGGAACATAGGAAATACAGAAGAGGTGCACATAAAGTCTTTGAATGGCCAAGAGGCAGAACTGTCAGCTATAGAAGAAAAAAGAATGGATACAGAACATGACTCGAGTAGTTTAGCCTAGATTGCTGTTGGCAAGCACAGAAGACATGGTGGAAGGTCTGCCAAAAAAGAAAAAAGACCTGGAGGTGTAGGACCTGGGTCATGCATAACATTTGGTCTACATAGCCATGACATTCATATCTATACATTGTGAAAGATAGAAGAGGAAGATAAACCTATCTTCCATTACTAAATTAAAACCGCTACAACCATTATGTAATCAACAGTGTAACTTTGGAACACATGTACATCAGCCTAGCAGGCAACCCACAACATCCTCTAAACACTTCAAAGCATAAATATAACATGAACTCCTTTATAACAAGTAATGCATGAAGGGAAGTATGTACCTTGGAAACACGAAGCCTCTTTGGTTTTAACTAAATACATTATTAACTGCAGCAACTGCAAACACATAGGATAGTAAAATGTAATTATAAACCCCCTATATTTTACATAAGTGCGTTTGTTAAAGGAGTAATTGTTCCTACTCATCAGGTTTCTAAACCCACTCCTGCTACCTACCCACAGCTTGACATCACACTGGAACAATCCTGCTTCATAGTGTAGTGTGTTAATTCCAGTTATATACATTTTATATAAATTATAAGATTACAGTGTCCTGCATCTCACTGTTTCCAAGTACAAATCAAGTTTGTTATTCAGAAATTCACTATACTTTCTTTTAAACTACTTGAGACATTCCTCTCTAAGTCTGAAAACTGGTAAATCTCACCCTAAGTCTGGAACTAACCCAGTAAAAATTACTCTTTGTATTTATTTATTTCTCTGCCTTTATTAGTTTTCCTACAGATAAGGCTGATTTACCATAGCTTGTGGCTACATAAATACAAGAGCTGGCACTAGGGAAAGAGGAGGGAATGCATCATCGCCCCTGCTGGCAATATCACAAATTTTCACCTGGTTAAATCAAACACAACACTGTATAAATGAAACTAAGCACTTCAAGACATAGCTGTAGATATTCATTCTTGCATCACTAAATATTTTCGATATTAAAATTGATTTCCTCACCCATATTTTATCCCATATAAGCTGAAGAAGCTACTCCAAACTCACAGCTAAGAAAATATCATTAATTATGAATAAAAAACTTGTGGAACAAATCATATTAAAAAAGAAACTTGCAAGGAACAAGAGTTATCTGGCTGATAACAGTACTTTGGTGCTGACCTTGAGAATGCAGTAGCCCTGAAATTTCTCCTTGCAGCATGAACTGTCCTTGGTCAACTCAAGTGTAGTAAGTTTTCAGAATAATATTTTATGTATGACTTTCCTCTGCATGTATTCATTATACAAAGAATGCATAGAAATTACTAACATACAGAAAACAAAGTTCAATGTTTGTAAAAGTTTCTCCCCGATTTGTTTATACTATTTGGTGGTTGTGTCTCTGAATTGAATTTTATTTTAAAAAATACGTTCATTTTGGATCTATACCAAAAGACAGACAGTAGGCTGTCACATGATATCTCAAAATATTTAACATGCTACCAGCTTAAATTTTTCATGTTTTACATCACAATACATATTAAAAACTAGTGGCTCAAGATGTATTACAGATACACATTGGCACAGAAATATTGCTTAAGAAAAAGATTGCATATAAATGGATATAATACCCACACCATCAGAAACTAAAATCTTATTTACTAAACTCTAGTCTGAAAAGTATTCCATACCCCCTTTCAAAAGCAAATGCAGCCCAAACAATTCCTAGTTGAATATCTGATACCATCATAGTTGTAGCATGAATACAATATTACAACAGTCACATATTCAAGTGGCAGTGTACTTTTACACATTTAAGAGGCCTCATATGTATTTTGTACAAGACCACCCACTGCAGTGATTCAGGTAGCCAGAAATCAGTACTCCAAAACAGTAAGACAAAGATTTCTTCTTATTTCTGCATTGAGATCACTACCTTTTTTAAACTCAAACCTCCAGATCCTACTTAAATAGAACATGTTCCCACCTCACACGAACATAAATCAAGGAAACTTCTTTTCACTGCTGAGTTGCATAGACCATTGGCAATAGAAAGTGACTAACATACAAAGGCTTCAGGTTCAAGTCCAGAGAATCTGCTTTTTCATGTTTTCTATTAGATCTATTAAACTTCCCCGAGCTTCTACTTCTAGTCTACTTGTCTTGTCTTAATGTAAATTGAAACCACCCTGGTGAAGAACTGATGGATTAGGAGAGAAAGAATCACCTTCCAAATTTATTAAAAAAAAATCAAATAAAGAGTGACGCCTCTAGAATTCTGAAGTACTGAAATAACACCAATAATTATTCAAAAGTGCCCCCATAATGTTACTTGGGGTTGCTAATCGATTATTTTAAAATTCTGATGATTTAAACAATATCCTAATCTCAATAAAATTAGAAGCAGACGTATGAGTTAAAGGGTAAGCTACAAAACAAGTGGCAGTGACTTGAAAACACCAGATCCAGAACAAGATGTAGAAAATCTATTTTCTATTTTAATGGTAAAGAAGACTAAATAACATGAAATATCACAACGAAAGGCCCAGTGCTTCTAGGCTGAAGTACAAATCCCAGGACAACTAATCTCAAAGTGCAGATACCCAACAGGGAGAGAAAGGCGTCAGCAGTCTGACAATGGCAATCCAAAAAGTAGATTTGTTTCATATCCCACATACAAGTTCAAGTAGATAACTAGAAATACATTTTGTTCACTGGAATCATTAAAAAAAAAATTGCTTGCACACTGCCATCTATGTTAAACCATCTATAAAAAGCACCATTTATGCTTTTATGCAATAAGTAAAAACAAAAGGCCAAACTGACTCCTGCCTTTTAAAGATTTAATCAGACTTTTAGGGGTCTCTACTTAAAGGATATCAATGTTTTCCAAGAAAAAAGAAAATGGCAAACCAACATAAAATAGGTCTTAAAGGCATTCAGAAAAATAGTTCTCCACAGAAAGGTTATAGTTCCTAAAGCAATAAAAATACTTAAAATAAATAAATTTAATCTCTCCAAATTAGGAACCACACAATTTGGCAAGATTTAATCTTTACTCATTTTTTAATTAATTTTCTACTCATTTTAACTGCTGCTCAATTAACTGATATTAACAGATGCAAGCAATTTAAGGTGCCTGAACACGTATACCAAAGTAACGAAAACTGACCATCTGTATACAGATAGCCTGATACCATCCTCAGCCTATGGGATCTCTGCAATCTATTACAGTGCACTATTAGAGATGCCTCCAAAGTTACTCACAGTATCACAGTATCACAGCATCACAAGGTTGGAAAGGACCTCTGAGATCATCAAGTCCAACCTATAACCTAACACTAACACCAACACTAACACCAACCATCATCTAAACCATGGCACTCAGTGCCTCATCCAGTCTCCCCTTAAACACCTCCAGGGTCGGCGACTCCACCACCTCCCTGGGCAGCCCATTCCAATGGCCAATCACCCTTTCAGTGAAGAATTTTTTCCTCATATCAAGTCTAAACTTTCCCTGACGAAGCTTAAGTCCATGCCCTCTGGTTCTGCCACTGGTCACCTGAGAGAAGAGACCAATCCCTGCCCAACTACAACCTCCTTTTAGGTAGTTGTAGAGAGCAATGAGGTCTTCCCTGAGCCTCCTCTTCTCCAGACTAAACAGCCCCAACTCCCTCAGTCGCTCCTCATAGGGCTTGTGCTCCAGCCCCTTCACCATCTTCATTGCCCTCCTCTGAACACATTCCAGTATCCTAACATCCTTCCCAAATTGGGGGGCCCAGAACTGGACACAGTATTCAGGGTGAGGCCTGACCAGTGCTGAGTACAGGGGGACGATAACTTCTCTGGTCCTGCTTACTACACTATTCCTGATGCAGGCCAGGATGCCATTGGCCTTCTTGGCCACCTGGGCACACTGCTGGCTCATGTTGAGCTTCCTGTCCACCAGCACTCCCAGGTCCTTTTCTGCCTGACTACTCTCCAGCCACTTTGTCCGCAGTCTGTAGCTCTGCATGGGATTGTTGTGTCCAAAATGAAGTACCCGACATTTGGACTTATTAAACATCATCCCATTAGAATCAGCCCAGCTCTCCAATCTGTCCAGGTCCCTCTGTAGGGCCATCCTACCCTCTAACAGATCAACCCTTCCTCCCAGCTTGGTATCATCTGCAAACTTGCTGATGATGGACTCAATCCCCTCATCCAGATCATCAATAAAGATATTAAACAGGACGGGACCCAACACCGATCCCTGGGGGACACCACTGGTGACCGGCCGCCAACTGGATGAGACACCATTCACCACCATTCTTTGGGCTCGGCCATCCAGCCAATTCCTAACCCAGGACAGAGTGCTCCCATCTAGGCCACGGGCTGCCAGCTTCCCTAGGAGTCTACTGTGGGAGACAGTGTCAAAGGCCTTGCTGAAGTCCAGGTATACCACATCCACAGCCTTCCTCTCATCCACCAGGCGAGTCACATGGTCGTAAAAGGAGATCAGGTTGGTCAGGCAGGACCTACCCCTCCTAAATCCATGCTGGTTGGGCCTGATTTCTTGACCGTTCTGCAGGTGGCGCATAATTTCACCCAGGATTATCTGCTCCATGATTTTACCTGGGACCAAGGTCAGGCTGACAGGTCTGTAATTACCTGGATCATCCTTACGGCCCTTCTTATGAATGGGCGTCACATTGGCCAACTTTCAGTCTTCCGGGACCTCTCCAGTGAGCCAGGACTGCTGAAAGATGATGGAGAGCGGCTTAGCAAGCTCACCCGCCAGCTCTCTCAGCACCCTAGGATGGATCCCATCCGGCCCCATAGACTTATGAGGGTCCAAGCGGCTCAGCAGGTCTCTAACCTCCTCCTCATGGATTGCAGGAGGGCCATATTTCACCCTGCCCCCATCAACCACTTCAGAGGGCCAACTGTTAAGCGAGCTGACATCCTTGCTGTTAAAAACTGAGGCAAAGAAGGCATTAAGTACCTCAGCCTTCTCTGTATCTCTGGTTACTATATTTCCCTCCACATCCAACAAGGAGTGGAGGTTGCTGCCGCCCTTCTTTCTGCCATTGATGTATTTACAAAAACTCTTCTTATTGTCCTTAACAGAAGTGGCCAATTTGAGCTCCAGCTGGGCTTTTGCTTCCCTGATTTTCCTCCTACATGACTTAACAACATCCTTGAACATGATGTGGCTTACGTCCCCTTCTTTCCAATGACGATACATCCTCTTTTTCTTACTTAGTTCCTTCAGAAGCTCCCTACTCATCCAGGCCGGCCATCTGCCCCTACGACTCTTCTTACAACACACAGGGACAGCCCGCTCCTGCGCCTGCAAAATTTCATTCTTGAAGTGTATCCAAGCTTCCTGGACCCCCTTGCCACTAAGAGCTATTTCCCAGGGTACTTTCCTGACCAGTTCCTTAAATAATCCAAAATCTGCCCGCCGAAAGTCCAGCATCGATGTTCTGTTCCTGGCTTTTCTTATTACATTGTTCAGAGAGAACTCAATTATCTCATGATCACTACACCCCAGACAGCCTCCAACCACAACATCACCCACCAGCCCTTCTTTGTTTGTAAACAGCAAGTCAAGCAGAGCCTCACCTCTGGTGGGCTCACCCACCAGCTGTGACAAAAAGCAGTCCTCAATACACTCTAAGAACCTCCTGGACTGCCTCCTCTCAGCAGTGTTAAGTTTCCAGCAGATATCTGGAAGGTTAAAGTCTCCTAAAAGAACAAGGGCAGCCGATCTAGAGGCAGCCTCCAGCTGTTTAAACAATAGAAGATCCAAATCCTCCTCCTGGTCGGGCGGTCTGTAACACACTCCAACCAGGAGGTCAGACCTGACTGCCCCTCTGACCCTTACCCATAGACACTCAACCTGGTCATCACCGATCTTCACTTCAACAGTATCCAGGGTTTCTCTAGTGTAGAGGGACACCCCTCCACCCCTCTTCTCACGTCTGTCTCTCCTGAAGAGCCTGTAGCCTTCCATGGCAGCACTCCAGTTATGAGAGTCGTTCCACCACGTTTCCATGATAGCGACTATGTCATAGCTCTCCCGCTGGACCAGGACTTCTAGCTCCTCCTGCTTGTTTCCCATACTGCGTGCGTTTGTGTACATGCACTTCAGTTGGGTTACTGACATCACCCTTTGGGATGGCTTATCTTCCACGGGGACATCTTTGGTGAGCCTATTAACTCCCCCCTCCCCCGTCATGCCTAGTTTAAAGCCCTCTCAACAAGCCCTGCCAGCTCCTGAGCTAGAATCCTCTTACCCTTCGGAGTTAGACGAGACCCATCTGGGTCAAGCAGGCCGGGTGCTGTAAAGGTTTCCCCATGATCAAAGAACCCAAAGAACTCATTGTCACGCTGGCTGTTACTAGTGCACAGCACAGTGATCCCACAAGCCCTGGTCTCACAGGAACCTGCCTACGCTGCATCTTTACAGTCTGCTGAAATATGAATTGCAAGTATATTTACTGTTCCTTGGGAGGATACCAAAGCATATAGACATGGAAGGGGAAAAAATGCACAACTGTGGGGTTTGCTGCACAGGTTATGTACTCCACAAAACACATGAAAACATGAAGAGCTGAAATAATATTATGTGCCCTAGTACAAAGATCATATACATGATTTCCATCTCTTTAACCATCAAGGGAAGACAGACAAAGTACAGAGACAATAAAAGCACACAGGAAAGTAACGTGGTACATCCAACCTTTTATCCTTACATCTTTTCAGCCAAACTAGGGATCATTTTCTCACTCTTTAGGAAGAACTCTCCTCTCCCCAAACTCTTTGATACAGTGCACAGCTGCTTTTTCTCAGTCAAGTATAGGTAATTAAATCTATTCCAGGTCTCCAATTTTTATCCTAACAGAACAATGCAGAGTCAACTACAACAACCGGTGGTCACGTAGAATTTCTTGCTGTCACATTTGCACCTAGTTTTCTTAGTCACCTCATACTCAGCCCAAAGCAGGAAATATATTAAACTCATTCTCTTGATCTGTTTTGTTCCATTGGTACCCCCAAAAACCTCCACACTGGCCACCCAGTTCTCAATAAGGAGCACTTCAGCCCCTTAAAAGTTTGAGTTTTATAGGGTCTACACAATATTTTATTCTGTTCAGTGTTGTAAAAGCATTAACCACTTGCATTCACAAAGGCCTTTATTTTGATTTAGCTTTCTTAGAGTCAAGATCACCACAGGGTCAGTGATCTTTACAAATATTAGAAAAATTAAATATTCCTTTGGGATGGAAAGATACTGTTATTGTCATTTTAAACCTGGGAAACGTGCTTCACATGCTGGAATGGCATCTGCCATGAATTTCATTTCATAAAAGAAAAAAGAAAACTTTCATAATACAAGAAGTCTCAAGGCAATCATGCTAAGAAGGCCGCACCCTCCCTCACCCATGCAATCTTTCACTTTTAGTCCACTGTTCACATTTTTTTTTTCAGAAAATGCTAGACTTGGTCTGCTTGAGCTTTTTCTGTTCTTGAGACCTCTCAGATCATTCTTCATCCAGCTTTAGTATCTCAGACTTAGATCACCACCCTCAGCAACTCCAACCAACTAAATTCCAGATCTAGCTTGCATTCTGGCTTATCTTCCTTCACGCCTCAACCGTTTCCAATTAGCGGTTATATTAGCCGTTTTTTTGCCACTACAAACTAAAAGCTTATTCTCAAGTCCCACCCCCCACAACTACAACTGCTGGTTCTGCACAGGCTCTTGTCCAAATCCTTCTCACTTCTGTATCCCTTTGCACTTAAATCCATCCATTTCCTCCTTCACACTATCAGTACAGTCAGTCATTCAAGCCTGCAATACAGGCAGCCCTCAACCTCTCAGAAGCAAAAGCCCTGTCCAGCCCTGAACAGAAGCATGGTACAGTAAGCACACAGTACTAAGAATTTACATACCAAACTAAAGCAAATTTCTACCTATATTTCTATACTGTAGTTTTAACTCTGTATTTTGAAAGCTTTCAAGCTCGACAGAATCTGAGTAGATTTTACTCAGGTAGCAAAATATATGTTCCTGACGCAGGCTACTCCGCTGTCAGATCTCAAGGTCTTAGTGCTATATTTGCACATACAAGAACAAACTGCTGCTGCAATATTCTTAGATGTGCGTAAGTGATCAATTTTTATTACATCAACAACAATTTAAGAAAATTAAGTTACATCCAAAAGACTAAGAATTAGTGATAACTGAACAGAGCAAATACTTTAAACTGAAAGGCCGAGGCCTGCTTCCTAATAAATAATGGGTTAAACTTTTAATCAACCTTCAGAACCCTTTTAAAATGTTATAAAAATATTATCCATAGAAGAGGTATGTACATTATTAAACTGTAAAAAATTTAGGCACAATTCCAGTAGAACTACGTTTTGGATGTCAGGAAGAATTACTGTTAGCTTTATACAGAAAATAAATATTATATTTATAATATATATAATATATCTATATAATCTATAATGTATATATCTATATAAATATATATATTTATATATAATATATCTATAACATACTTAAGCAGATAATACGTATTTAATATTGTACTTGATTATACATTTTTCTAAAAATAGTAGCATGTTCAGTGTCCTCTGAAGCGTTCAAATCTCTGGTTGGAAATTTGGATGACAAATGCACCATGAAGTGCTAAGGAGGAAGTGGCATTTTTTTCCACCACTGACACAGATGTAATACAAAATCAGAAGGAAAAAAACCTCAAACTGATAGTATGGCTAACCTGGTTAATGTCAATTTGGTACTCCTACTTAACTGGAGTGAATGACAGAAAAAAATCATTAGATATTTAAAAAACTTACGTGTACATATGTGTGCACATGTGTGTACATTTGCCTACATATATATTAAATCCATGCAGGAAACAGCCAATAAAACTTTTAGCCTATGTGTGGCAAAATATTTTGCAGTGAATATAGAAATCGACTTCCAAAACTCTTCCTACAGCTCTGGCTTGCCCACCCAACAACTGCCATCTGTTATGTTCTGAAGCAGATAGCTCCATCAAATAGATATGATCATATAATTAAATACAATGACAACGTTTGAGCGCAGCATAATTGAACAAAAATTGCACAGGAAATTACAGATTTCCTCCTTTGCAGATCTTGTTATTGCAACCTTAGTCTAACCTCTGACCTTTCTTGACAACTCTTGTGTAAATCAGTATGAAGTTACATGATATAATTCCTTTCTTAGATGGCTGTTGTATGAGAAAGTAGGAAGTCACACACAGAACACAAACGAGTTTCATTGACAGCAATTGCAATTCAGACTTCCTGAGGACATACATTACAAATCAGGGTGTCAAAAGATGCATTGCCAGAGATTTTACTCATATTTGGAAATAAGAACCTCAAATGCCATCCCAGACACAGACAAGACTGCGTACTTGTAGACAGATGCCTTTTGTTTTAACCTTAATCTTCATTTAAACTGTTTTTCCATTTCACCTTCCATCTCATACCCTAACCAAAAAAAAAGCCAAACAGAACCCACAGAGTACTCCTATCCAACTTCCATCCTCTTCCAGTTACAGCTGTTCATCCAAGTCTTCTTATGCTGGGACCCAGCTAATCTTTGTCTCCAGTCCTCAGACCTCTACATCTGAAACTCACTGCCTACCCGTCCCAGCTGTTCCATGTTGATTCCTTCTTCTGTTCTTTCAATGTCTTTGTCCTACTCACCTTAATAGCTCCAAAATCAAGCTATAAAACTCAAGCAAACCTCAATACATCGTAATTCTATATGGCATGAAAACTTGGCCAAATTTGGTTGAAACTGGATGGGAACAAAAGAAAGATCACAAGTCCTACGAGGAGCAGCTGAGGGAACTGGGGTCATTCAGCCTGGAGAAAAGGAAGCTGAGGGGAGACCTCACTGTCTAAAACTGACTGAAAGGAGGTTGTAGCAAGGTGGATGCTGGTCTCTTCTCCCAAGTGACTTGCAACAGGACAAGAGGAAATGGACTCAAGTTGCACCAGGAGAGATTTAGATTGGATATTAGGAAGAATTTCTTCACTGAAAGAGTTGCCAAAACTGGAACAGGCTGCCCAGGGAAGTGGCTGAGTCACCATCCCTGAAAGTACTTAAAAGACAGGTAGATGTGGTGCTGAGGGCCATGGTATAGTGGTAAACTTGGCAGAGTTCAGTTTACAGTTGGACTTCATTATCTTAAGGTCTTTTCCAATCTTAACAATTATGTGATTTTAAAAAGATTAGAGCACTGCATACTTACCCAGCACAATGAACTGCCAGTAGCAAATTTCAGACTGTTGAGATACTTTGCAATAAGTAGCCTTAGCCATTCATATTTGTGAAAAGTGAATCAATTAATGTTTTTAACATTTCTTTCTAAAAAGTAAGAATAGTATTTACCTGTGATATTTCCATCTTTAGTGTGGGAAATCAAATCTTCGCTTTCCCCATCTTTGAAGTTGCCTATTTCTCCATAATAAAGAGCAATCCCAAGTTGCATTATACGTATAAACATAGGAAGCTGCTGATCAGATATTGAAAGTTTCAAACTTTCAACTAATGTGTGAATCTATAACATGAAAGAGAACAAAAGCATATAACAAAGCTCTGTCATCATTAAAGCTAACTTTTAAATCACACAACTCCATTTCACATGTGCATTCTAACTCCTAAAAACAAAAGCTGCAATGCAAGACAAGGGAAAGGGCTGCAAATGATGACTATCAAAAGCATCACTCTTTGGGCTGCTACACAGAGATCTTCAGGTTGAGAAGTCAGAAGAAATTATTTTGCATAATTTTTTTTTTACAGTTGTGGCTGAAGAAATTTCTAAAACATAAGTCACATTAGTGCAACTGAACTTCAATTTTCATTATAGAGTTTGATAAAAATCTCCATAAGGAGAACGAAGGTCGTTTCATTCTGATTCCTTCCCATTCCCAACTTTGTTTCAAGTTGACAAGTTACAGGGGAGGCAAAAGGATGATTTTAACTGAAGTGCAGAAAACAGGGCTCTCTGGAAACGTCAGTGCTGCCGCAAACAGAGGCGGCCAGGACTGACCACCTCAGTGCAAATCAACTCATCTGTCTCACGGCTGTCTCATCTCATGATGATTCTGACACAAAAGCAACAAAAAGCTTAAAATTAATCACTTTACCTGTGTTTTAACACCTCGCCCCATGTATAATATTTTAAAAATATGAACTTAGTGTTCACAAATGAAAAGCATATAAATATGCACTTGAGTATTTGAGAACTCTCGCCCTTTGAGAAGTCTAAATTTAAATTCATTAAGATTAGTTTGGCCAATACTTTGCAACACACAGATTATAAAAATATTCTAGTGCCTACAAAGAAACCAAAAGAGCATACGCTATTGAAAACATGGAAGTCACAGAAGCTTTCACTCCAGACTGAAAAACAGGTATATCCTTTACCAAGTGAGCAACACATAGTATGAAAGATTTCATTAGAAAAACTTTCAGATTTGGAGAAAAATATTGAAGTACTGCCAGCTTTTGTCTCTAGCTGGGAAACAAACCACTAGAAAACAAGCTGCTGGCATTTAGCAATCTACCCTTCAGAAACACTAAAGGTTCATTTGCAGTGGACTTTTTAGAAGTTTTGAGTGCCCTTGAATTAACCCCATTAACAAAACTGTTATATTTACTGATAACAGCTCCTTTTTACTTCAATTGTAAGGAAACACTGCTATTTCCATTCAAGTGCATTATTTCAAGACAGTCTTAAAAAAATGCATCCCGATGACCCACAGAGTATTTAGAGAAAAAATTATAAAATACATAGTTGAAGAAACTGAAATGCACCTTAAAAAAGTACAGGAGCAATAAAGAACCACCAAAGATAACCAGTAAAGTTTAATACAAGTTTAATTATAACACAACCACTTCAGTGCATTCTAGTATGTGTTTTATTTTAGTCCAGTATCCACTAAGAGTTGTAAGTCATAATACAATAATCATAACAATTTTTACAACAGCAGCATCATTTTCAACTATAAGGAAGATCGTGTCAGCGTTCCCATTAAACGGTACTTTCACATGCTTCTAATTTGGCCATAAATTTGGCTCTGCAAAACTGACACACAGGACTTCAGCCAGGTACAGACTACTTCCAAAATTTACATAACCATTTGGCTAATTTAAAAATTAGGCTTTTAACCATTAAGGTTTACTCTCTATATGCAGTAACCGTACTGTCACCACAGAGCACAAAGACCCTAACTGGTAAACTATATATGATTCCCTATTACTACTGAAGATAGTTTCTGAAGCCATAACGCACATGGGTAAAAGTCCTAATACCACTGAATATGTAACTTGTTTATAAATTTAATTTATTAAATTCATATCTACACATAAGAAAAGGAAATTTCTGCAAACATACATACAACCAGACATTTGCACGCAAGTACCCAACATTTTGTCACAATGCTTATCTGGGTAAAATACATGTTATTGTGGATATTACCACATCCACAGATCTTCAAATTTGCACAAAATCATGACAAGCACATAGGAGTACAGCACATAAAACAGAGGCATTTGAAAAACTGGACATAATTACTAATTAACTCCTAACCCTGAGTTCATAGCAGCTTAGAACTTCCTGAAGCATATCACAAGCAAAGTAGTACACTATCGCAACTGACAGAGTAACACTTCGAAACTATGTACTTGAGAAATATCCATCAGAATTTACTATTTTGCAGTGCATACACCTGAAGATTATTTTAAAGACTTGGGAAAGGCCTGGTATAAACCATGTCATAATTTAAAACTGTTCTCAATTAAGTAAATGGGCACCACTGGTATTTGCTGACAAAGGCAGGGAGAGGAGATGAAACTTACATGTTTGACTACTCCGAAGAGGAAAAAAAAAAAAAGGAGTGAAAGGTAGTTTAGCCTCTCTACCAACCCAGCATTTTGCTTCTGCACTGCAAAACGTATACATGTCGAGTAACACTGCACCCCTGCTCACTAGGAAATGAGCTTAGCTTGCTAATCCATTTCACATGGCTCACTACACAGCGTTAACACACTGAAGTTTCTTGTTATTTATGAGAGTTTGAGCTACATTGGAAACACCATACCAAAAAAACCTTTCCACCTCAGTGCAGGCACCTTAAAGCATGCAGCATGTTTTTTCTTTAACCGCTTATTTGTAGACATTTTTTCTTATAATGATTATATTATTAATTTAAAAAAAAATTCAGGGAAAATAGAAAATATTAGAGAGCATTACTTCCTTACCTACATACTATTACATAGACTAATTGCAACATATGAACAAAATCAAAATCCCTTCAGCAGGAAACAATAACATTAGCTTTAAGATTTTACTTTAAACTTCAAAGTATTTTTAGAAAAAACCTCAGAAGTTCACAAGTGAATAGGGAAAAAAAAGATATTTTGGATACCTACTTTAATAATAGATGGCATTTTGGAGTTGAGGTTGTCGTAAGTAAAATGGAGACGAGTCCTGAAGGAACATTTATACAGCAGGGGTTCTTGGTAAAATTCAATTTTACCACTAGCATTCCTCTTATCAAGACATACTGTGCAGTCAGAAAAGTTGATCATCTTTCTCAATACCAAATCTGTGGCTTTTAAAAGAAGTATAAGTTAAAAAAAATAGACTGTATAAGAAAAATAAGTTAGATAATGAAACAATACAAGATAGTTATGTAATTATTTACATCAGCTGCAAAGTATTTGCTTATTAACTTGTCACAGACTTGCAGCTGAATACTTAAAAACTGAGGACAAATTAGTTTCACTCAATTCAGTTCTTCATCCCTTCACTCTACCTTAGATCTGTTTATAAATGGAGTACTGCTTCATGAGCAAGCATATAACCAATAAACATTATTTTTGTTATTCTCCCAGAAAGAAACTCGTATATTTTCCCCAAAGTTTTCTTTTGAATCTTCCAAAGCAAACATCAGTCATTACAGGGAGCTTAACATGAAACATATTTTGAAATTTTGTTGGATTTTGCTGTAATAATTTTAACTAGAAAAAAAGAAATGGGTCCAGTGGACAGGAAGCCATTAACTAAATTTCCCATTTTACCAGACATGTTCTGCATGATCTTAAAATGCTCTTAAAATTCCATAGCTACCAATTGTCAGTAAAAAAACCTAGACTTACAGGTGAACACTGGTAATTCAAAAACTGAGACATTCAGATACTAAAAACCAAGATAAAGATCAAAAAGCTGGGGTTTTTTTCCTGCAAATGTTGATTAATATGAAGCACGTCTTTCATTTGACACACTACACTCTCTACAGTGTAGCGCATTTTCCTATCTCTGTAGCAAGGCTGTTCAGAGGAGTTTAAAATCATCACAAATAACTGCAATGGAACGCCTTAAGATACTACTGCTTGTTCACAAAAACAGAAACAGATTACCTAAGCATTCACTGCCAGCAGCAAGCACAAAAGAAAATGCAATAACATAAGGATGGCAAGTATGAGCAGAGAGAACTACAAAACATATTCTATCATTATCTGTGATCAAACAAGAATGTACTAAGAATGACTGTATTGTTGGCTCTTCAAAATAAAGAGCAAGTGAAAAAACTGGCAAGAAACTAGCACAGGCAGAAAGTATTTTTCTTCTGACACAGAGCTATTTTTATTAGACTTGCAATCTCCTACATGAATTTCAGAGTGCCTTCATTGTTAAAACCAAAAAGTATCTACTCACCAGAGATGTCCATAAACGCTCGATCCCAAAACTCGTCCACTGTATAGCATTCTGCAGAAGTAATATTGACTGAGAGAACAATATCATCCTCCACATATTTTAATATGAGATTGTTGATCACAATGTTGACGTTGTTTACGACACGCCTAATCAAACTCTGAACATAACCTAGAAAATAAAACAAATTCTTAGGAATCACAGGGAAGATGCAGCATCAAATTCATCTATTCCTAAAATCATTATTTCCAGTTTGTTTCTTTTTTAAAAAATGAAAATTAAAACTAAGTATCATTGTCCTTTATGAAAAATATCACAAGAGTTAACTGCATTGAATATTAAGAGTTGTACATCCATCAGCATACAGGAAATGTAATAAACTATAGAAAAACTACAAATATTAGGAATAAGATTAAGTTTTGGTGGCAAGAATCAACTTTCAAAATAATTAAGAAAACGACTGAATTACTGTACACAAAGAATTTTAATGATTGACTTTTTTACTTGAAAGGTATTTAGAAATGGATTTGGAAAAGTGAAAATTAGTTGCTAGGTTACTTTTCAAGTATGCATATATTACGCCCATTCTCCCCTTCACTTGTGTTTTGAGAGTTAACTAAACATTAATATGCCTAGAACTTTTTCCATTCTAAAAGCAAATATATCGACATCATGCTCACTAAGACCCCTATGAGGCATAACAAAAATCAATTTCTGTCAACAACCCAAATAGTAACCACCTGCACTGAAGTCTGTTGGGAAGCAATCCATTTAAAGTCTTTCAGACGTAATATGATTGGAAAAGTATGCAGTAAACACTCATTTTACCAATATGGTAAAGAAATTAAATACTACCCGTATTCACGTCTTTTATGGATACTGAACATAACAGAGCTAACTCATTAATGCTGGAAAAAAACACAATCCTTAAAATTTCTATGTTTTAAAATTTATAACATCACTCATTCTGTCTAAAAAACACATTTAATATATCCCATAGAGTTCCAGATTAGTAATTATGCTGGAAAAAAGCCAATTAATGACACTGGTTTAAAACCACAGACTTCAAGAATAGTTTTCTGGAATTTGCAAGAAATAAGACTCAATTAATTCACATAATACTTAAAATGAATATCAAAACCTTGTGAGATCAGGAGGAAGAGACTCAGTTTGCTAGCTCCATTCTACTTACTTTAACACTCAAATACTACTTTTCACCTTAGAACACATGGAACATGTTACCATTACATAAAGTATATTCTCTAGTTCCACACTTGCAAATTTACACAGTCAACAAAAGACATTCTTCCTTCTCCAGAATTCAGAGCCTCCAACCACCTCTTCCATTCAATGCAAAACATTCTTTCAGCTACTATCAACAGAATATCTTGGTACTGATCAGACACATTCTTACGTTTCAAAAGTATTTCAATATTAAAATCTTGCTTCATCCTTTACTATTTTTGAGTATATGTCACTTTGTGTAAAGCTGGTTCCAGCAGGACAGAAATTGCATGTTAAAATCTCCTGCCATCTTAATAGGATTGTAATTGTATTAAAACAAAGTCCAGAACATATTTTAGATCATTTTCTATTGAAATAGGAAATCCGGAAATGCAGTGAAAGTCAGAATTTATAGCTGACTGCTGCCAGATTCCTAATGTAATCTGAATTCTCCTTTCTAGCACATAGATTTCAAACAACCACCAAAAAATATGTGGAATAATTTGTTTAAAAATTTTCTCACTGACTTCGTAAAATGGTAACACATATTTAGGTTATATGAACTTAGAAAACCAGAGCTATTATTTCAGTATTTAAGGGTGATAAGACACCCATATTCATCATTGTAGTTGTGTAAATTGACATGTATATGAACAGTCGCCAGCACAAAGCATTCAATTGCTTTTCTAAAGTTTATCAAATAAATATTTTGTATACTGTATAATAAGCAACTATAATATTATCAGCAATTAAATTATGATTTTAAATCAACTATTAATGTCATTGAAAAAAGTGAAGCCGTCCTTCCAGCGGTCAAAAATTTTTTCAGTAGTTTGCTTTTCAAGGTCTTTCAAAGTCTATGCAACCTACATTTACCTGTAATGAATGACAAAAACATTACAAACCCAGCATCATAGCAGCAAACAAAAAACCCTTAAAGTTTCACTGAGTTTCCAGCAGAATTCAGGAAAAGAATCTGTGTGTCTTTTTGCCTCAATGCACAAAAAAGGGAGCAGAATTATATCTTCCAAATGATGCAGAGGTCACAGATTTGATAATAACTTCGTTGCACACTTCTACAAAGACATTCCAGACTAGTGGTGCAATATATATTGTTATAAGTACCATACAGGTACCAGAGTTCTGAAGTTTAGCTTCAAATATAACTAGAATCAGATACCCATAAGTAAATACCAGTCCTTTATGAATATGAATTCAAATTTTAATTTTAATTCTTACTACTCAAAGTCATAAAAACATCAGCAAATTCACACGTATTAGTGTTTAAAAAAAGAAGGTTGTTTTAAATACAAGTGGAAGAAAACAGGTGGAGGTTGCTTCTTTTTCCTGCAATTTAAAAAAAAAAAATACAACCTCCTTTGCCACTAAAATTCAGGTATTCTATGATGAAGTGACTAAAGGTACTACAAAAATCTGCAGGATTAAATTCTCTCGAGATGCCACACAAAATCCACATATATGCTTTTTCCAGATTCTCCAGAATCCAGCAGGCTGCACCATGCAGCAAGAGCTCCAAACACAGTTTTAGATCCAGCCCTCCAATTGTAGCAATACAGCCCAGAGTAGTGATTCAATAGAACTGATATCAAACTGGTCACATCTAAACATACTAAGTTTAGCAGTGTTTTATTATTACCAAAGCTATATTTTCAACTAAGCTCTGCCTAGCTCCATCTCTGAGAACATAGCAGAACTAAACCACAAATAAATCTTTCAACCAATTAAAACTAGAGTATGATACCTATAGCTTCCAAAAAACAAACTGAATCCAAGCCAATTACTCTGTAGATCCGGGATTTTAGTAAGATATTAAGTTTAGCAAAGCCATATCCCATACCACAAAGAATAAAATCTTCCTATAAGGAGGTCCCTACTTCTCACGGAGGCAACTACGTGTTATTTATGCATTAAAAACTAAAAATGGAAATGAATGTATTGAGAGAATTTTGCCACATGGAAAGTAACTTACAGTCAATTCAATTCAAGGCAAGATTTCTCTAATGCTCTCTAAATCATGAGACTTCACTATCAACATTCTCTAGGCAGCTAAGGAGGAATGAAAGAAGTGATAGTGTGCTGCAGTTTCACAGAAGCTAAATACATCTACAGAATATATCAAATAGTAACATCAGAAGGCAATATATCTGATCATTTGCTATAGTGATGCAAATATAATGTGAAATTCATACGCACTAATCATTAAAAGGCACAATATATTCATAAAAGATAACATGGAAACCAATTTTCAATATGCATGTTACACCTGGATCTGTGGAAATGCATTAGAATGTTTTAAATTCATCAGATGTCAACATTGTAACAAGTAGATCCCCAGCCCTCCACTCAGTCTACACCTTTCTGGGAGGTCCATAGATAACACTGAGGAGCCAAATCCTAAACTGTCACTGAAGACAATATAGTCATTCAATTCTTTGGCAAGCCTTTGATTCCTGTTGTTCACAGGTGAGACCCAAAGGTCCAACTGCCAAGGGAACTCCAGAGCTGAAGCGCTGTCCATGGTAGGAAATACAGGATGCCAAGAGGTCTGCAATTCCAAGTCATTAGATCTTAATGGATCTCAGACCTTTAAGAGAGCCTCAGGATCTGGCTCCTCAACTACACATTCCAAAGCAAGATGACTCTGTAGTACATAATATTCCACACAGTAAACTTCAAAATTCTCTTTTGATTTGAGGCAAGTATAAACTTTCTGTTAACATTAGACAGAAAAAAGACTAACACAAAACTTAACCAATCTAAAATTACATGCCCCAAGAAGGCAAACTGCAATTCATTTCAATACTCTCCAATTCCATTTTTCTGCACAAAACACCACACAAAACTCCAAATTTCTTTGCAAACTCAGAGGCAACAGTAATGAGACATACGGTTCTTAAGGCATTTTTACATCATAAATATCGCCAAGTTCAACTGAGTAGAATTCCATGTCAGGAAAAAAGTGAATATCTCTACCAGTAGATACAGGACTCAATAAGAAACATATCTCAATTACTCTCATAAGCAGAAAACCTTACCCTGAAAACTACTGTAAGAATCGGAAAACAAAATGTCTAAAAACATATAAGAAAAGAACTCAATGTGAACCACCAAGCAGTTAATGAGCAGTAGAAAAGAGTGATCAGGGACAGGAGAACCAGAGCAGAGGATGAAAACAAACACACTACCCCCTGCAGTAGCAGCATTTTTCACAGTAATTTATCTTGCTCTATCAATGAGTTCTGTAAATTTAAGGATTCAACAAAATAGAAGAAAAAGACACAAGGATTAACTACATTATACTGTAATTTGATTCTATTTTACAATACTCAAGTGTTTTAATCACATTTGTGATTTGTAGGTCAGAGATACATCTTAACACTGACACTGTGGGCACCTGAATGAAATTTACGTATTTTATATCACTCAAATACAATCCAACTTCTGAAATAACGGATTACCTGGAGGTAAATCAGGGTCAGGAGAAGTAGACTGCTGAACCCGTCGTGGTTTTGCTGCTGATTTCATGCTTTCCGTGGTACTGCGGTTTGTTGAACTGGAACCACAACTTTCATGGTCTTCCTGCTAGAGGAAAAGAAGGCAACTAAGTCAACCAAACAAAAAGAAAGTAAATGTGGGGAAAAAGACTTGGTAAGATGTGCTAAAACAAACTTCTGTTTCTGTTTTTCCATCAATTCAATCCTGTACAGGCATCTAGCTATAGAAATTAGTACAAATCTATCTTGTAAAAAAAGAATTGGCAATACTTTCACCAACTTTATTTTAAAAAAACTCAAGCATTTAGTTATTAATTTCCATTGAACACATTTCATCTAGCTGCATTTCTACTAAAACATCTTTCAAACAGAGAGAGAGCCCTGCAGACTAGCAAAACAAATATGAGAAACAACCGAATTTTGTAAGATTGCACTCCTACTCATGAAACCACCTCAGATGGTTCCAAGACGTCAAAGCCATGTCCTTCCTAACAGTTAACTGAAGCTGAATCACAAAGTAAAATATTTTTTCCAACCTCTAAAGTAGTAAAACATGACCCCAGAAAAGATACATTAATTGAGGGCACCTGCTCATCTTGAGCTTCTACATAGGTTATTGAACTTAAAAAAATCCAGAAGCAGGAAGCATGGCCTAAGAGAATAGGATAAGCATTACAAACTGAAACTAGACACATGAAAATCTTCATTAAGTGAATTTAGGGCTTTAAATATCCCTCCAGTATTTCCATTAAATTCCAAAATGACAATTTAACTACAAGACTCAAATGCAAGACAGCCAAGAAAAGTAATGCAAATGTTCTTGTAAGTGTATTAGATGACCAGGTTAGAGAAGCAAATTGATACAACTTTTGACCCAAACCAAATTATCTCTTTGACACATGTAGGAACTTGCAGAAAAAAAGCTAAACGCTCTCTGGGTCACAACACAACAGGATCACATGTGTTCACAAAAAGCAGGGTTTGGAGAACAAATGTCAAGTACTGCACTAAAAAGCTGAGTATTCTTAAGTCCTCTAGCCACCAAAAAGCAAACAGCTTAAACTGCACTGGTTTTTTTTGTACAGGATAGATCATGTGTTCCCCTGCATGCTGCCTGGCATGTTCAATAATCTCAGTGAAATTACAAAATGGAATATTGACATTACTTATTACTGCTTTTTGCATGAAAAATTAAATTAACACACAAAGATGCATTTTAAATAGAATTCTACAACTTCATAAGCAATTGAAGAGAGTTTCTTCCCTTCCACTCCATATTTAGAAAAACAGAACACAGAGGGAAATTCTCTGATAGAAGTGGAATTATCATTTAATTAAGAAAAAAAGACAAGCAATACAATCCTAGCCTGGAAAAAAAAAATAGAAGGCTGAACTTATTTAGAGACATTGCAGATGACAGACCTATTTATATTTAAGAAGGGTAGAAGATAGCTTCTAAAAGAAGGATAAGTTACCATAAAGGATTTTCCAGTCATTAATATAATATTAAAACAAACTGGTTTCTGTTTTTAGATTTATGGTTATTTGGCCATTTCAGTCACACAGGACTTCACCATTCTCATGCATGAAAAAATGAAATGGGTGTTTAGCATCAGCTGTTTGCTTTCTTATCTCTGACAACCTTGTTATGCTGTTCATCCAGGAACACAAGTTTTCAGGAGACTTTCAGAACTCCTAACCACAGTGCAATTTCATTAGAAAGCATGACTCTCCCCATGGCACACTTGAGCAATGACAAGCTGAAGCTCTTGCTTTATCACTAAACCTGGGGTGGCAGAAGCCTCTTCAAGAGCTACTACAGTTTACATTCAGAAAAGCTCACCTCTCCTTCATACATACGGCTTACTGAGAAAAATTAGATCGTAGACTTTTAAGCTAGAATTTTTGAAATAACTTTCAACCTCTTTCTTGGAAACTAATTGATACGGAGCATGAAAATATTTTTTCAGATAAGTCACCACATGGCTATTTATGTTTTGAACTTGCAAAACCCCGAAGATGTCAGAGTAACTAAACAGCTCAACTAGCACATTTCCTTCTTTCCTGAACTTGCTTATGGATTGTACAGGATGCTGTGGCATGACTACTTCATTATTTGATCTGATATGATCACATTACATTTGGCTTCTAATATTTATTTTGGCTACAAAAACAAAATGGGTGGGCCAAGGAGATGGGGATTCTATTTTTGACTGTATCAACCCTGATCACATTCAAGTCTAACTTTTCTATCTACATACTGACAGGACCGTGCTTCATAAATCTTCTCATAAATACATAAAAAACATACACATCTACGTGATGTTTTAATCATATAGGGTATTAAGAACACTTAAAGATTAAATAAGAGTGGTTTATCCTTTTACCATCTTCAGAGAGTTAGGAATACACAGTAGCAAACTGGGTTTTTTTAAGTTTTAAAGGAAAGGGGAAGAGAACCTTTATATTGCTTTAACTTTGGAAGAAAATTTCAAATATTAGCGTATAAAAAATTCAATACAATAAGCATTTTCTGTTTCCCTGGGCTACAAGTCTGCTGCAACCATTTAGAGCAAGTTGCACCTAAAAGTAATCAAAACAAAAATATCCATGTTCCAGGACAGTGCCAGAACGCAACACAAAAATTTATCTCAGAAATACACCTATGTGACTTAACCCACATGAAGTAACAGAGTATACCTAAGTTTAAAAATAATTCAACCTGACCAATCTGGGAAAACATCCATTCATTTCCCTACATCAGACAGACAATTGTCAAAAAGGCTTTAGAGCTGCATGGATTGGTTGTGGGTTTTGGGGGGGGGGGTTTGTTTGTTTTTTTGAATATGAACACACACCATTTTTCACAACAGCTACTGATACTTTATAAAGCAAGCATTGTATTTTTTAATTACTGGAAAATGATAACAGGGGACATGACCTTATAGGAACTACATTCCCATATGGACATATAACCAAAAGCTTTCCGTATCTGCACGTTTCTGCTCAATGTTAACTTTAAGAGCACACTACTAATTTTTCAAACATGTGGCTGTCTCATAAGCGCAGAAGTAAAACGTTCATTAAAAATACGGGAAAAAGTTCCAAGCAAAGCGCCAAAACTAGTATAATTATCAAACTATTTTAACACTGGAATAAAGTAGAGTCACCCGCTGTGTCTAGATCACAGTGATGTCATCAGAAACACCCAGCCAAAAGGTACTAAAACTTCTGCACTCCCATAAATACGCCTCACACCAGACAACAAGTATTTTGAAGTTAAATTCAAACTATACTGAGAGTGGGAAGAGAGTTACATTCCAGAAGTGCTAATAATTATAGTTATAGTATATTTGATAAATATTTGATAAATGCCAGTCCATTTAAGCATTAGCAAGAGCGACTCCAAACAACAGTCACAACAGTGGAAAACCAAAAATATTCATGATATATCTAGAGAGCTTATTTTTAAAGAAAATAACATTCATTTACAAAAACATCTTTTCCCACTGGATTGTATCATAACTAAAGCCTAGAAAACACGAAGAAAAAACTAACATGAGGTCCTGCTTATGAGAGTTGTTGTGCAAGTATACTTTGCAACAAGAGAAATAGAAGTTTGCATGATGAGGTTCCTTTTTGCCTTTTAGCAAATGTGTCAGACCTGGCTGCCACGCTTTTATACAGCATTACAAATATATCTAAAACCATGCAACCTAGGGGGAGGAGCTGATGCATTGATGGGCAGGGCTGCTATTGATAAGAGTCCTTGAGAGGCTGAAGAAATAAGCTGTCAGGAATTCTTCGAAGCCCAGATGCAAAAACTGAGTCCTGCTCCTCAGATGGAGGTATTCTGTGTGACTAGACAAAGAGTCATTGCTAGAAAGCAGCTTTGCAGAAAAGATACCGAAAGTCCCAAAGGACAGAAAGTTGAACATCAGCCAGCAGTTTGCCCTTACTGCAGAGGCAGCCAATTGTGTGCTGGGCTGTAATAGCAAGAGGGAAGCCAGGGACACAACACTTCTCTCTTTGGCATCTTGTGAGATATCATGTGAAACACTGCGTCCACTCTGGGGCTCTACAAGAACACACACATGCAAGAACTACAGCAGTAGAGGGCCCCTGTGGTAATTAGGAAGATGGATTACTTAAGGTCTCCCTCAGGAGAGACTGAAACAGCTGGGATTTTTCAGCCTGGAGAGAGGAGACCCTACTGCTGTCTACAGCTACCTACCGGGAGGGTACAGAAAAGAGGGAGCCAGACTATGTCCGTTGCCACTCATCCTCTAACAATACACCTTGGACAAATCTGAAACTTACTCAATTTCAATCAGGGCAAAAGCTTTTCAAGGAATGTAATGAAGTACAGGGTGCCCACAGAGGTGGTGGAGTCTCAATCCTAGGAGCTTTTCAGCACTTAGCTGGCCAAATCCTGTAGCAACCTGCTCTAACTGAATTTGGTTTGGGCACAAGGTTGGACTAGATCATCTTGAGAGATCATCCCAAACGGCTCTATGATTCCTCTCCAGGCAAAAATTAAACAAAAACTACTAATTTTTTTTATTTTATTTTTTTTTTCAAAATACACTAGAGGTTTTACTGAAATAGTAAGCACTACCAAGACCTTGCTTTCAGAAAGATATTTATTATGTGCCAATGCTATGCAACTATCCAATATGCATTACACATACACAGAAAGATAAATGGATTCATACCACACTTTTAACCTTGCAACACTTCTGCTGGCTAACACAGGTCAAGAAAGACTTACAAACAATTTATCAACTTGAATATGGCCTAAATAATTTCATTGCACTACTATTCCTGCAAAGAATATTTTACTGATAGTTAACAAATTGTAACACAGCAACAGAAAATTAATTTCACTATTTTTCTAATGAACAGCAAACTAGAAGCATAACACTGAAACAGAAAAAAATCAGTGACCTAAACCTGCAAAGTAACACTCTATGCTCCCTGTCTCAGCCCCAACAAGTAGACATGCTTGTGCGACAGAAAACTCCCCATCCTCTATTGGCTCAACTGAGGAGAGTGATTTAAGAAGTGGAGAAGAATGGCAGTGGGTTCCTACTTGTCACAGCCACTGTGTCTCCCCTGTTACAAACTTGGACCCGCACGTTCCTTGCGGAATAGATACAATGGTCTGCAACCCCAGTGTTGTCAATTCTCATAGCCGGGAAACGTTTCCCAGGTTAAGAAACCCAAAGCCATCAATTAAAATGGCTTCTGTAAAGAAGAAGAGGAGGATCGTAGTCATTGGGGACTGAATGGTCCAACATGCAGACTGGACCCATTACACAGGGAAGTCTGTTGCCTGCCTGGGGCCACAGTTAGCGATGTGACAAGACAACTTCCAAAACTTGTCAAGTCCACAGATTATTACCCACTGCTCATTTTCCAGGTGAGTAATAATGAAAAACCAACTAGAAACCTTAGAGTGATTAAAAAGGGCTTTAGGACCTTAGGTCGAATGGTAAAGGGATCAGATGCACAGGTAGTATTCTTTCCTCTCATGGAAAATGGAGAGGGAAGGAATGGGAGGAGCCAGGAATTTGATAACTGGCTCTGAACCTGGTGTGAAGAAAAGAACTTCAGGTTCTTTGACAAGGGGTTGACCTACATGCCAGGCCTGTTGGCAAACAATGGGGCACACCTGTCCTATAAGGGCATAAGGAACTCTCCAAGAAGTTAATAGGGCTAATTAAGAGTGCTTTAAACTAGATTGGAAGGGGGAGGGGGACATCACTGGGCTCAGTAGATTAGATTGTGGGAATGGCACCTCAGGCTCCGAGGGACGGTGTACTGGTGAGAGCCCCTGGTCTGCCACCTCAGTGGAAGTGGAGAATAGCACTTCAGGCGGCAGCCAGAACGCAAAGGTTATTGGTGGGTTACAATCCACCACTAGTAGACAATCAGGACTTGAACCTATTCCACTTAAGAAGTGGGCAGAAACAACAGCCCAACTGAAGTGCGTTTACGGTAATACACGCAGCATGGGCAACAAACAAGGGGAGCTGGAAGCCATTGCAAGGCTAGAAAACTATGACGTAACTGCCGTCACAGAAACGTGGTGGGATGACTCGCACAACTGGAGTGCTGCCATGGGTGGCTACGAACTCTTCAGGCGAGACAGGCTAGGAAAAAGAGGCGGTGGGGTTGCCCTCTATGTTAGAGAAGGCTTTGATGGCGCAAAACTGAATATTAGTAATGATACAGTTGAGTGCTTGTGGGTTAAAATCAGTGGAACCCACAGTAAGTCAGACATAGTGGTGGGAGTCTGTTATCAGCCACCCTGCCAGGACAAGAAAACCGATGAGCTCTTCTACAAGTAACTGGGAGAAGTCTCACGGTCCCCGGCCTTTGTTCTTGTGGGCAATTTCAACTTTCCAGCTGTCTGCTGGAAATATAACACAGCAGGTAGGAAGCAGTCTAGGAGGTTCATGGAATGTATGGAAGATAACTTCCTGACACAACCGGTGAGTGAACCAACTAAAGAAAGAGCCCTGCTGGATCTGCTGTTTGTTTGTGACCAGAGAAGGCCTTGTGGGAGACGTGACTGTTGGAGGACGCCTGAGGCTCAGTGATCACAAAATGATAGAATTCTCAGTTTTTGGGGGAGAAAGGAGGGAGGTCAGCAGAACTGTCACCTTGGACTTCCAGAGGGCAGACTTTGAACTGTTTAGAAGGCTGCTTGATAAAGTCCAGTGGTAGACAGTAGGCTCCTCATGACAAAGGAGTCCAGGAGGGCTGGATGTTCCTCAGGAAGGAAATTCTGGTGGCGCAAGAGCAGGCCATCCCTGTGTGCCGTAAAATGAGTCAGTGGGGAAGAAGGCCAGCTTGGCTTAACAGAAAGCTCTGCGTTGGTTTCGGGAAAAAGAGGAAAAGGTGAGCTTTGGAAGAGGGGGCAGGTGTCTCAGGAGGACTACAAGGAGCAGGTGAGATCATGTTGGTAAAAAATTAGAAGAGCTAAGCCGCAACTGGTACTCCAGTGAACCAGTTTGGTGAAAGACAATAAGAAATGTTTCTTCAAGTATATTGATAACAACAGGAGGACCAAGGAGAACCTCCCTCCTTTACTGGATGCAGGAAGTACAGTAGTGATGAGGGACGAGGTCAAGGCAGAGGTACTTAATGCCTTCTTTGCCTCGGTCTTTAATAGTATGGTAAGATGTTCTCTGGGCTCCAAGCCTCCTGAGCTAGAAGACTCTGAAGGTGAACCCTCAATGTTCCAAGAAGACTTGGTTGGAGACCTGCTTGGCCAGTTAGACATACACAAGTCTATGGGGCCTGATGGGATACACCCAAGGGTATTAAGGGAGCTGGCAGAGGTCCTCTCCAAATCCCTTTCCCTCATCTATCAACAGTCCTGGCTGTGACTGGGGAAGTGCCGCTCGACTGGAAACTGGCAAATGTAACTCCCATTTACAGGAAAGGTCGGATGGGGGATGCGGGGAATTATTGGCCTGTCAGCTTGACCTCTGTATCGGGGAAAGTCATGGAGCAGATCATACTGAATGCTATCGCACAGCACATGCAGGACAGTCGGGTTATCAGACCCAGTTTATGAAAGGCAGGTCCTGCCAGACCAACTCGATCTCCTTCTATGACAAGGTTACCCAGTTAATGGATGAGGGGAAGGCTGTGGATGTGGTGTACCTGACTTTTGTAAAGCCTTTGAAACCGTTTTTCGCAGTATTCTGCTTGAGAAACTGGCTGCCGTTGGCCTGGACAGGCACACCCTCTGCTGGGTTAAAAACTGGCTGGATGGTTGGGCCCAAAGAGTTGTGATAAATGAAGTCAAATCCAGTTGGAAACCAGTCATGAGTGGTGTTCCCCAGGGTTCAATATATTTATCAATGATCTGAATGCAGGGATTGAATGTACCCTTAGCAAGCCTGCAGATGAAGGAAGGGAGGCTCTGCAGAGGGATCTGGACAGGCTGGATCGATGGATTGAGAGCATCAGAATGAGGTTCAACAATGCCAAGTGCCGAGTCCTGCACTTGGAACACAACAACCCCATGCAACATTAGAGGCTTGGGGAAGACTGGCTAGAGAACAGCCTGGAGGAGAAGGACCTGGGAGTGTTGGTTGATAGCCAGCTGAATATGAGCCAGCAGCGTGCCCAGGTGGCCAAGAGGGCCAATGGCACCTTGTTTTGTCTCAGAAACAGTGTGGCCAGCAGGACCAGGGAGCTGATTGTGCCCCTGTACTGGGCACTAGTGAGACCGCACCTCGAGTACTGTGTTCAATTCTGGGCTCCTCAGTACAAGAAGGACATTGAGGTGCTGGTGCTCATCCAGAGAATAGCTATGAGGCTGGTGAAGGGTCTGGAGAACAAGTCCTATGAGGAGCGGATGAGGGAACTGGGTTTGTTTAGCTTGGAGAAGAGGAAGCTGAAGGGAGGCCTCATCATTGTCTACAACTGCCTGAAAGGAGGTTGTGGCCAGGGGGGTATTGGTCTTTTCTCCCAAGTGACAAGTGATAGGACGAGAGGAAATGGCATATAAGTTGCACAAGGGGAGGTTCAGATTAGACATCAGGAAATTTTCTTCACTGAAAGGGTGGTCAGGCACTGGAACAGCTGCCCAGGGAGGTGGCTGAGCCACCACCCCTGGACTTGTTTAAAAGCGGGTAGATGAGTTTAAGGACATGATTTAGTAAAGGGACAGGTACAGTTGGAGTTGATGATCTCAGAGGTCTTTTCCAACCAGATGATTCTATGATTCTGGTATCTGTAAATCTTCCAGAATGTGCTAGTTAGTAATCTAATGCACACTAACTTTAAAATTAGTTGTATTTTTTAAAATTATGACAGTATAAAATACTGAAAAGAAGATTTAGCCAAATCGGGCTGGGCTATTACTCTGTAGACTAATTAAGGAGTACTATATTACATATGGAAATTTATACCTTCAAATATCTATTCAAGTCAGTCCATTCTCTTTCACTGTTCGAAAGCCCAAACTGGCAAATGACATACTTCAGAGTGAATACTTGAGATTAAGCTCTGTCTTTCTCTACAGAAGATGAGAGCATGATGGCAGGTGTTTATTCTTCTACTTATTTTTTTTTTCAGTATTATTTCACATAGACATGTCAAAAATCAACGTACCAGACTAAGAAGAAGAATTACCAAGTGCAGAGGTGCCAGCAGCCACTCACCATGATGAGTGAGCGGAATGAACAAGGTTAACCTGGTGAAGTATAATAGATAAACTGGAGCAATCCAGAAATAATTTAGCAAGGTCTAAGTCTGCATTTGCATTGTGTTGTATCTGAATCTAATGTCACCTGAGATCAGAGAAATTCGCAGGAACAGCAACCAGAAAGGCACACTAAGATACCCCTACTAGATCAGGAGCTTACATCCATCTCTCAGTCTGTTATCAGACGAAATGTTCTGTTAATTCTATGTCAGGATAGCACAACATGCTCTGAAAGAGGTATGACTTAAAAACCCATGTGAAAACTGTGGACACGCTAAAACACTGCCACAGCAGAGCCAACAAAGTCAAGAAGCTTGTAGGAAGTCTGTTGAGCTGATACTGCACAAGGTGTGCTGTCTGCCTGTTGATTTCTGCACCATAATTTCCTGTGGTGTTGCTACTATTTTGATTAGTTGATTATCCAAGGCATTTGAGAGGAACATTCCTCTTTTTACACAAAAGGGAGCTGTCAGGAGTCTGAAAGCCTGTGGTGATAATGCAGTAGAGCCAAAGATAAATAAAATAGGCTATTTTCACTAAGTGCTTCTCAGAACTACATCCCAATTTCTCAACATCCAAGAAAGAGCGACAAATAAAATGACACTGCAAGTCTTTGAGAGAAGATAGTTGTACTAACATCTTTTTGTTTTGAAAAGAAAGTTTAAAATATATACTGTTAACTGACTACCTAGTAAAGTTTCTGATATATTTATTGTGTTTTAAAAAAATTATGAGGCCACCTACCATGATGTAAGTGCTTTTCAACAGAAATAAACATCTCAAAATGGCTTTTCAGCAATTTTTTCTAGGATTAGCTTTTTAAAGATTTCACTCTTCCTCATGTTACCAGAAGTTTACCCAGTGCTTTGGGGCGATACAGGTGGGGGCATGTTAATTCTGCAACATTTTTCTGTGTTTCATACCTAGTACAGTGGAGTCCTGATCCACAACTACTGTTCAAAACTACAAAGAAACTAAAACACAGTAAGAAATATGATGGTAGCAACTGGCAGCCATACTCAAGATTTGACATTACCATAGAAGGAAGGATGGAATGGATGAAGGCAATTCCCAAACATTCATTCCACAAACTAAAAGTGCACAGAACTCTCAGTAACTCACACACCAGGGTGGCCTGAAAGGAAGGGAGCTGGGAGGAGAAACATAGCAGAAAGACTAGCACTAGGTGAGCTCCTCCAGCAAAACTCATGATATGCTTGACATAGGATGGGTGCTTGATATAGGATGGATGTGGGTTAAAAAGAGATCTTCTGCCTCACATATTCTCTGTGCCTGCAAACAAGAAAGAGTGGCTCAACAAGTTTACCCTGAAGCACTGGGAGAAAGCAGTGACAAAAATACATTCAAGAGAAAAAAACGCAAACATGAGAAGAGACAAGAACCAACCTACAACATTTTTATTCTCTTTTCCAACTTTCATTCAGAAACAATCTACTAAACTTTAGACTGTTAAGAAAACTGATATCTACTAAAAATACGAGTTTCTCAAAAATTGACTCTGAACAAAACAGAATATGTATTTCAGTTTGAAATGAACCCCAGAACAGTTTGTTTGCCGTCATTCAGCCTAGTGTAAATGCAGGGTCTGTGACAGGACCCTCTCACCCGCAGACAGGTCCAGCCACTGCACTGGGCAGCACTACAACAAACAATTTTTCTTACACCACTGCATTTCTGCTGTGTTCAGTAACTGTATTTAAGCACACAGAAAGTGTAAACTGTCTGTCTTGGAAGACACTTTACTGAAGACTGGACTACCTCTAATCCTTGTTAGAAATCACTTGAGATATTGATTAAAAATAGCTGAGCACTATTTCTCTAGCATTTATCAAGTATGTTCTCCCATATACTGCAGGAAAATTGAAACACCATTGTGAGCAGGGCTTGCTCACATCACTGATTCATTACACAACATCTGGGAACCATTAGCAGAAACTTGGCCCATTCGGGTCACTCTTCCTATTGTAATCTGTTCCACCTGCTAGACTGCTAGTACTAGTCCCCAAACCCATTTCAACTGTCCCCAAAGTCTTCACCAAGACATTACTTTCCTTCATGGTGTCAGATTATTAAGGGTACTTGCTTCCCCCACTGTACTGGTGGGTTGTAGTTGCAAGTCCATTTCACACTTTCTTTAAGGGGTACTTTCCCCTAATACATTTCCTATTACAGTTTATTAGAAAGCCAGACCCCACGTGCAAGAATTCCCTCCACCACACACCTGCCAAGGATGTAGTAATAATTTTTATTACAACATAACTTTGCCACCCACTTCCTTCAGAGGAAGGTATAATACTGTCCAGACCAATTTTTCTCTTAATCCCAAACACTATTGAGCAGAATACCTACAGCAGAGCCACAGCAAGTTGAATAATCCTCAGCTCTCAAATTTCTAACATCAGGACAAACCTCTGACACATGACAGAAGGCAGCCTGAGGCACAAAGCTTTGTCAGGAGAACTTGCTATCCAAGCAAGCTCTTTCTCATTGCTGAGCATCATTTCAGCAGTGTTTGGCTTCTAGCAGCTGCTGAAGGTGGAAATAGAGGAAAGGACATAATGAAACGGCAATAGATTACACAAATCAGTGTTGGAAGGAGTAGTACACCCATTTAGGGTCTCTCCAGCTGCCACAAATATTTTATAAATTTATAGATTATTATCCTTAAAGTGAGTACTTCTCCATCAAAATTGTTTGAAACTAGTCAATAGGTTCAAAATTTAATGGAGCAGTACAAAAGAAACAAAAGACTGAAGGACAGACAAAAATCATACACATCTGGTTTCCTTAAGAAACTAAACAAAAAGATCAACACAACTGAAAAGCATTGGGATCAGATTTTAGCCTAGAAATCGTCTTCCTTATTTACTGTTTGAAATGGGGCCAAATTTGAGCTCGTGGCCCTTCTCCACAAAACATGCACCAGGGGAATTCTTCCCCCACTGGGAATGGTACTTCTCAGGATATTTTTGCTAATGCAGGGAGGCCCAGGTAGGAATGAGATTTCTCAGTGATGGGCACAGTAATATTGAAAGCATCTACAGCTTTCATGGCATTCTGCAAACTGAAAAACATTGAGAGTTTCATTTTTAAAGAAGTAAGATCTCAGCATAGAACACAATCTACGGTAGAGGACTGGAGCATTGACATGACACTAGTAAAAAATATTTTTTAGGAACTAGGCACAATCTTCAAAGAATATTAACTGCTTTTTAGTGCTATGTTAAGACAAAACAATTTCCTTATTTCTAAAAGTTCTTCTCATGCAGTATATTTTTGCTGCATTCTATCCACATACATGTAATAAAGGAATTCTATTATTAATGCTATATGTGAATATCTATGTTAGCTTTAACAAATTATAATCTATTTGATGAGTATAATCGTATGGTAAATTTCAGAGATTTCTATAAGCATTGCTGAAACATTATTTGTCCTAATTACATAGTTAAACTTTTCAGCTGATCAAATTCTAAACACATAAGTCAAGTTGGGGGGGGGGGTCAGCTATTTCCAGTTATTTATTGTAGAGGTCACAGCAAAACATCCATAAAAAACAGATGATAATTATATCAAAATGCTTGTATTTAAACTTTCAATTATATATCTGGTCAGGCCTCATCTTGAGTACTGTGTCCAGTTCTGGGCCCCCCAGTTTGGAAAGATGTTAAGATACTGGAATGTGTTCAGAGGAGGGCAACAAAGATGGTGAAGGGGCTGGAGCACAAGCCCTATGAGGAGCGACTGAGGGAGTTGGGGCTGTTTAGTCTAAAGAAGAGGAGGCTCATGGGAGACCTCATTGCTGTCTACAACTTCCTAAAAGGAGGTTGTAGTCAGGCAGGGGTTGGTCTCTTCTCTCAGGTGACCAGTGGCAGAACTAGAGGGCATGGACTCAAGCTTCGTCAGGGAAAGTTTAGGCTTGATGTGAGGAAAAAGTTCTTCACTGAAAGGGTGATTGGCCATTGGAATGGGCTGCCCAGGGAGGTGGTGGAGTCACTGACCCTGGAAGTGTTTAAGGGGAGACTGGATGAGGCACTGAGTGCCATGGTTTAGATGATGGTTGGTGTTAGTGTTGGTGTTGGGTTATAGGTTGGACTTGATGATTTCAGAGGTCCTTTCCAACCTTATGATACTGTGATACTGTGATCAGCAGCCCTACCATAACTGTAACTAAGTTTTGTATTTTATTTTTATTCTTTTTTTAGTTAACTTCAGATACCACTGTAGGGAAGAACAGATTTTCACTAAGTTTTATAAAAAAATTACATTCTATCTAAATAACATTAGTTAACAAAACTAATGGACTAAACTACAAACTGGGCTAAATGGCTGCAAAAACTCCCTGGTTCATCAACATAAAGTACACACAGGTGCAACTTATTATTAAGGAGTTTTTACCTATAATCAGTAATTTATTTTGCAATTGTCCATCTGTGACATGTACACCATTTGACCAATTTTATTATTATTTATAATGCACTTTTTTAAATAAGAAAACTTTTGAAGCATTACCTTAAACCTGAACAAACAATAATTTACCTTCTAAAATACCAATCTATCATACAAATCCATTAGAACACTAGATATGAAGAGAAGTGTGGCTGTCAATATAACTGTTGTGAAGTCTTACAAAAGTTATCTAATTACAAAATATAATTTATCACATTGGTTAGCTTAAAAATAAAACATTCGTCCTCTCAAGCAACAGGGACTTTTTATCAGGACGCAAATATTATTATGATGTCTACTGACCACCATGTGCATGCCACTTCCTCCGTTAAATAAATTTTGTCATTCCAAATTCTTCAAATGAATATTCTTTCCTTGGTACAAGCTAGTCAAAAGCATTTGGGTTTGGTTTGGTTGGTTGGTTTGTTTTTTAAAATACAAATTAAGAGCAAAAATCCTTCTCCAAAATCCATGCCAATCACTTGGAAGGGAAAATAATTGTTCTTTTACCCCTCGTCTAATTTGTAATTAAAGAATGAGTACATGTTTAAAATGAGAGGAAAGTGAGTGTGTCAGCCAGAAACAAAGCTTAGTGCCTCATGGAACAATACATACCAATATCCTGAAAGGAGTTTGGGGGATGGGGACAGGATTGTTACTGTTTGGTACTCAACTGTGTACTTTGGCCACATGCAAAACCAAGAGGTTAAAAACTGTACAACAGGATGGAGAAATAAGATTGAAAAGAACCTTGGGGGAAAAAAAAAAAGTGTGTAGGAAAGTTAAAAGCTTGGAAATATCTTCTAACCTCACAGAATGCCAAGCAGGAAAGCTAACAGATTTAGTGTGGAAGAAGAAAATATTATATAGTTTCAAATTAAAACATAGAACATCTTCTCTAACAAAGCTACTGAATAACATTGTCCAAGGAATGTACCTAAAGATAAAACTCACAAAAATAATCTCCCAAACTTACTATTCATCAGGAGTTCATGGTATAACCTATCACAAGGAGACAAGGCTCAGATGTCTTCTTACCCTCAGTCAGAAAGTGTCCATATGCAAGGGTGAACAACAAATTAAAAACACTTCATCTGTGAAGCAGCTTTAAGCTCATAGCATCACTGGGCTTGAGCACACATTTTAATCACTACACCTGGCTTCCTACAATTTCTACTTCTTCCCAAAGATTAAAAGTGCTCAAAGGAAGCCATTTTTTGTCAGTAGAAGATGTGACAGTAAAACCAACGGAGATCCTCAACAGCCTTTCCAAAAATGATCTGCATAACTGCTTTGAACCTTGGCAGCATCATATACAGCTGTGTGTCAACTCAGAAGGGAACTATCTGGAAGGTAACTGTAGTTCATTTTTCTAAGTTGTTAAATAAAATGAGTTACAGGCATAGTTTTGGGCTTTGTGTCAGATCTTGTAAACAAATACATTTTTTTAAACTATGTTTATTCAACATGAAGTATTGATATATACATATTGTTAAACTGCTCTGGGAGCCACTGTTGAGGGGAACAAGTTGGAGATCCATTGCACAATCAGATTAAGTATTTGTTTTACAGTTGATAAGAAAATAAACGCATCTAGTTTTCATACCACTGGTGGCACATCATTATTTCCAGATTTCCTGGTCAAGAAGCCAGGATGTGAAGAATCACACAACTCCACTTTATACAGTAAAAATATTGAACTGTACAGTGCTTAAATAGTCCTTTTATGTCTAGTGAGCCTCAAATCAGTTTCCAAGCTGTAAGACAAGGCTGAAATAGACAATACATTACCTAACAAGAAAGTTACCACAAGACACAATTATAGCATTATATCATACTGTTGTGAGTCTCTTAAGATAGTCACACAATGCTATTTAAACATTCATCTCTTTAAATATACTGAACTGTTGTTTCCTACATTGTGACTTCCTATATGACTTTTAGAAACATGATCTTTCAGTTAGATCTTCATCCTAATCCCGCTCCCTTTGTGGAAGTACACAGGCACACCTACATGCAGGTAAGCATTTGAGCCAAATGACAAACAGCATTTTTTTTATCTAGATGTATTTTTTAAACTATCTCACACCTTACAAGCATTAGGATAAATAAATATATTTTTAATAGAAAACACAATATAAGAATTATTCTAAAACATGATTAAAGAGCTACAGTTACAATGCAATGGTTAAAAATAAGAGAGACAATACTGGACATAAATAACCTGTGGGGTTTAGCAGTTTTTTTGAAAAGTAAAGTAGTAACAATATAGATGAAGAACAAAGCATCTATATTATATGAAGACAAAACTTCATGCCAAAACATGATACAGAATATTGGAAAGATACCAACTATATACTTTCATGATCTTCATAGATGACAAAACTAGCACTGGTCACAACCCTGTCATCTAAACTCCTTACAAATTTTTACATCACAAGTGTCAACACCAAACTTCTTCACAAATTTATGCATACTTATAGATAAACACAAGCAGCTTACTAAAAATTAACATGTTACATTCAAGACCTCAAACTGAGGATGCTTCTATTCTGCTCTTTTGTGCCTGGATTACAATCACATTATGTGTACGCTTGTTCATCACATGCCCTCTGCTCCTATGCATTAATGCACTGTATCACTGCCTTTACCTCCCAAGGAAGATTACTTCATTAAAGTATCTTGATAATGGTTATGAGTTTTCTATATACTAAACATATGAATATACTAATAAACTTATATGCAATTCAATATCAATGTGTGTATGCACACATACTATCCACTAGCTTAAAGTTGTCAGATATCTAATAGCATTATATATTATTTTACAACCACTTCCACAAACAAAAGGGTTGCATATATATATCTGTATGGACTTAGCTCACACTATTCAGGTTTACCCCTAGATTCAGTCTACAAAATAAATTTAAGAGAAGAAGCCAAGATGGTTCTAATACACAACAACATTTTCCACAACTAATCTGTGTTCCTGTACTCGGCTTTGCAAAACACTATATGGAAACATTTTCCGTGAGAAGCATCAAGCGAGGGAAATTAATCCGTGGTATTCACAATGTTATATTTTACTTGGAAAAAATCCTTGTATATAATTAAAAACTTCGCCTGCAGCGAAGAGAATATTTTTTTTGTCTGCTACTTTTGTAACAAATATCCATAACTACTCACAACTATCCCTGTAAATTAAAGATCTTTGCCTGGTTTGTTTTTCCTCCCCCACTCAGGTTTGCACTTCAAAATAAAACATTTTGCTGGCTGATCAATTTTTTAAAATGCATAGCAATCACAGACTTTTTTATTTTAGAACACAGTTATAAACAGGTTTTTTTAGTTTATAACACGGTGATACAAATACACATAGAAAATTACATTTAATTATTTATTACATAACAATATGTTTGATTTCCAAAACAAGGCATAAGCTTAGATTTTTCTTTGAAAATGCAAACCACGCTCACCATTACATCATTTCAGTTCAAATCACAACAGAAATAGTTACTTTAATGTATGTGGAACATTACATTTTTCTGATACCAGATTCAGGACTTCTTGAACTCCAAACATAACAAAACTCAAAAAAAAGTCACAAAACCTAACAGGCATGACATAAGACAATAGAAGACTTATCACATTTACCTTCTTTCTACATGGTAAGACTAAGCACAATTTGTTCTAGAATAAAAGCTTTGCACTGTAATTAGGTACTAAAGATAAGTCAGCATACTGAGACACTAGATTTCCACTTTCAGAGTTTTACCACTGATAAAGTTTTTATCACTGATAAAATCATATTTGTTACCTCTCATTGGCATGTTTCAATAAGGTGCACAGCACTGATTTTCAAGGAGTTGCATCAAGATATTTTTGGACAGTAACTACTTGGACTATTTACACATTTCTAAAAGCAGGAAAACACTTCAAGGCTGCCGAAGAATCACACGTACAAGAGCCTGGGAATTACCAAGTTTCAGGATACTATACCTTTTTAGTACTTCCTTATCAACTCTCATCTACAGCTGCAGAAGGCAACAAAATACATTAATTCTTCGCAGTAGCTTTGGGTTCTGCCCTGAAGGGCAAATGATCAAAGATGAGAGGAACATTTCTCTTATGCAGAACACTAGTATGTTCTAAGCTTTCTGAACAATATTAAATACTGACAAAAATATTTTAACCAACTCTAATCACAAATTCAAAAGTCTACAAAAGCACCACAAACTGACTGGAATTTTCGCCAACTGCTGCATCAGCAGCATGAAGGACAAAAAACTGCAAGAACGAAGCACAAACCACGAAAAGTAGCAGGGCTTTTCAGCTGAATTAAACAAAAAGAAAAGAGTCACTTATCCAAGCTAAAAACTGGGCATGGCCTACACGGTGCTGAGCAAACAAATATGCAGAAATACACAGTGCGTATCACATACCAGAGGAGTCACAGAGCACCAACTTACTCAGCACTTCTCTTCTGGTCCCCAGACACTTTTTTTGTCTCCCTCACTGCTCCTATGCAAATGCTACACTTGGCTCAATACGCTCCTTTATGGATAGATGGATGGGGTAAAGCATAGTCATGCAACCTAAAGTATCTTGAAGAAAGCATATGCCAGCCACAGACCCCTAGGCCAGTTGGGCTCTTTCCTATGTTTAATACTGTTAAAATTGTCAAATTACAGTGCCCCAACCTCTGTAACAAGCTCTGAACATGAAGTCCTCCTCATCTTCCCAGCGTCAGAAGGAAAAAGAGAGGAAGTAATCCATTTCTGCCTTCCACTCAAAACTCATGTTGTTCCCCTGCCACAAGTGCCATTAGCCCAGAGAACGAACTCAGGAGAGCACCAGTGCTGTGGTAGTATACATATCAGGGAGAATAATCAAATCGCCAAAGTTGGAGTTCTCTTGAACTTACAAGAGTGCAGTAACAAGGCCAGAGATAATCAGTTTTCTAGGGCTGCAAGCCCTGCAAACATCCTGATTAAGTTTCAGGAACTACACTAATTTTTTGGGTGCCATTTGTTAGCCCAAGGAAGAAAGCAGGGAAAACTAGTCCGACTTATAGACACCATTTAAGAAAATCAGGTTAGATAGCTAAAAAACTCCTGTTGGTCTTAAAAGCATATTCACCCAGGATGATAGGAAGCTTCTTCAATAATCACTTACTCCAATATTGACTACTGAATAGTGCCAAAAAAGGCTAGACTAGTAGATGATCAGAAATCGAGTATATAGGATGACAAAGATGCCGAAGGAAAAAAAAAAAAAAAGCAGTGTTCCTTAAAACCAGTATCTTTAACACACAGGAAATACAACCTTTACCAAAGACTGCAAGTCTTCACATGGCTAATCACTTCACGTAATCCAAGGAAAAAAAAACCTAGCAAATACAGTCTTTTTCTTTCATAGCTACATCCTTTGCTAAATAAACTCAAATGTGTGATTGTCCCTGTAAAGGCTTTAGAGGGATTAAAATTTACTAAATGGTTTATTAAATGTAAGATGTTAGTTTACCAAGAATTTGGAAGAAGTTATGAAAATGGCTCTCAGAACAACAGCCAAACCAACTAGCATGAGAAAATCCCCATAAGCATCTCACTGCAATACTTCAATAAACTACAACATATTAAATTCAACTACATATGGAGTGAAATCTTAGTTCTAGCATTATTAAATGGAAAAAGAATGTCACTCACATTTAACAATATATTTTAATTTGGCATCTGAATTCAAAAGTATGTTCAATAATTCTGATCATACAGAAACTACAACATCTACAGATATTACTAGATGTATATTAAATATTGCAAGATCAAGGTTACTGGAAACAGGTTTTTTCCCATTATAATACACAGTTGTTCATATGACTACCTTTTAAAACATCTGAATATCCCATGACAAAGTGTTCAAGAACTAGGGGCCAGTACCTGCTACAGATACATCCAGCTGCTCTTGATGTAAACCAGGAACATATAAGACAGAATACAGACAATGTTTCAAGCACCTCGGAACAGCAATGAAAGGAACATCTGTTACACTACATATCTGGCAAGGTTGGTGTTTTTCTTCCCCACTCTCTACTTACGGATTAAAGAGCCCTGTTTCTCAGGTGGAGGCAGCCTGAGTTTTCCAGTTACATTGTCGCAGAATTACCTTTCAAGCAAAGTTTGGGTCATTTTCCAGCTCAAGGCAGGGAGGTAGGAGGCAGCAAGCAGTGGGGGAAGTCACAATTCATTAAACCTTTTGCTGAAAACCATGCAGGTGGATTATTTCAGGTATATTACAAAATACCACCATGACTGTATAACAGCAGCTTGTTACAAGATACCAGTAAAATTCCTTATCGGATGAAAATACTGCAAAACCAGCTATAGGAAAGCTTGGCCCTCCAGAGTATCACAAAATTACCTGCTATTCACATAGTATTTTGTGCAGATGTCACTGCTAAAAGGAAAGTAAAATGGCTAGGTATTTTCAATTTAATCTTTGGGCAACCAAACTATTGACTTCAGAATTGCACTAATTAAGAGTAAGATGTATCACAGCAAGGAAACACACTGGGTAAAGCTACTGGACAACACGTGAGTTCTGATAAGTCACAAACCTGCTGAGCTACACACTAAGTGAAGGAAGGGCTGTGGATGGCAATGAATGGGATGGTCGGCCTTGGAGTTAGGGACTTCATATATTTTAGAGCAAACCTGCCAAGAAGTCTAACCAATCCTCTCTTTCAGAGTTAATCTTTGGGTTGGAAAAGACATTTGAGATCATCGAGTCCAACCACACCCATGCTCCGCTAAAACATGACTTTTAAAAACTCATGTACTCGTTTTTTAAACGCCTCCAAGGATGGTGATTCAACCCTGGCAAGTCCGTTCCAGTGCCTGACCACCCTTTCAGTAAATAAATTCTTTCTAATAACTACTCTGAACATCCCCTGGCGCGACTTATGGCCATTTCCTCTCATCCTCTCACCTGTCACTTGAGAGAAGAGATCAACACTCACTCTCCTACAGCGCCCTTTCAGGCAGTTGTAGACAATGATGAGGCCTCCCTTCAGCTTCCTCTTCTCCAAGCTAAACAAACCCAGTTCCCTCATCCGCTCCTCATAGGACTTGTTCTCCAGACCCTTCACCAGCCTCATAGCTATTCTCTGGATGAGCACCAGCACCTCAATGTCCTTCTTGTACTGAGGAGCCCAGAATTGAACACAGTACTCGAGGTGCGGTCTCACTAGTGCCCAGTACAGGGGCACAATCAGCTCCCTGGTCCTGCTGGCCACACTGTTTCTGAGACAAAACAAGGTGCCATTGGCCCTCTTGGCCACCTGGGCACGCTGCTGGCTCATATTCAGCTGGCTGTCAACCAACACTCCCAGGTCCTTCTCCTCCAGGCTGTTCTCTAGCCAGTCTTCCCCAAGCCTCTAATGTTGCATGGGGTTGTTGTGTTCCAAGTGCAGGACTCGGCACTTGGCCTTGTTGAACCTCATTCTGATGCTCTCAATCCATCGATCCAGCCTGTCCAGATCCCTCTGCAGAGCCTCCCTTCCTTCAAGCAGGTCGACACTTCCACCCAGCTTAGTGTCATCTGCAGGCTTGCTAAGGGTGCATTCAATCCCTGCATTCAGATCATTGATAAATATATTGAACCCTGGGGAACACCACTCATGACTGGTTTCCAACTGGATTTGACTTCATTTATCACAACTCTTTGGGCCCAACCATCCAGCCAGTTTTTAACCCAGCAGAGGGTGTGCCTGTCCAGGCCAACGGCAGCCAGTTTCTCAAGCAGAATACTGCGAAAAACGGTTTCAAAGGCTTTACAAAAGTCAGGTACACCACATCCACAGCCTTCCCCTCATCCATTAACTGGGTAACCTTGTCATAGAAGGAGATCGAGTTGGTCTGGCAGGACCTGCCTTTCATAAACTGGGTCTGATAACCCGACTGTCCTGCATGTGCTGTGCGATAGCATTCAGTATGATCTGCTCCATGACTTTCCCCGATACAGAGGTCAAGCTGACAGGCCAATAATTCCCCGCATCCCCCATCCGACCTTTCCTGTAAATGGGAGTTACATTTGCCAGTTTCCAGTCGAGCGGCACTTCCCCAGTCACAGCCAGGACTGTTGATAGATGAGGGAAAGGGATTTGGAGAGGACCTCTGCCAGCTCCCTTAATACCCTTGGGTGTATCCCATCAGGCCCCATAGACTTGTGTATGTCTAACTGGCCAAGCAGGTCTCCAACCAAGTCTTCTTGGAACATTGAGGGTTCACCTTCAGAGTCTTCTAGCTCAGGAGGCTTGGAGCCCAGAGAACATCTTACCATACTATTAAAGACCGAGGCAAAGAAGGCATTAAGTACCTCTGCCTTGACCTCGTCCCTCATCACTACTGTACTTCCTGCATCCAGTAAAGGAGGGAGGTTCTCCTTGGTCCTCCTGTTGTTATCAATATACTTGAAGAAACATTTCTTATTGTCTTTCACCAAACTGGTTCACTGGAGTACCAGTTGCGGCTTAGCTCTTCTAATTTTTTACCAACATGATCTCACCTGCTCCTTGTAGTCCTCCTGAGACACCTGCCCCCTCTTCCAAAGCTCACCTTTTCCTCTTTTTCCCGAAACCAACGCAGAGCTTTCTGTTAAGCCAAGCTGGCCTTCTTCCCCACTGACTCATTTTACGGCACACAGGGATGGCCTGCTCTTGCGCCACCAGAATTTCCTTCCTGAGGAACATCCAGCCCTCCTGGACTCCTTTGTCATGAGGAGCCTACTGTCTACCACTGGACTTTATCAAGCAGCCTTCTAAACAGTTCAAAGTCTGCCCTCTGGAAGTCCAAGGTGACAGTTCTGCTGACCTCCCTCCTTTCTCCCCCAAAAACTGAGAATTCTATCATTTTGTGATCACTGAGCCTCAGGCGTCCTCCAACAGTCACGTCTCCCACAAGGCCTTCTCTGGTCACAAACAAACAGCAGATCCAGCAGGGCTCTTTCTTTAGTTGGTTCACTCACCGGTTGTGTCAGGAAGTTATCTTCCATACATTCCATGAACCTCCTAGACTGCTTCCTACCTGCTGTGTTATATTTCCAGCAGACAGCTGGAAAGTTGAAATTGCCCACAAGAACAAAGGCCGGGGACCGTGAGACTTCTCCCAGTTACTTGTAGAAGAGCTCATCGGTTTTCTTGTCCTGGCAGGGTGGCTGATAACAGACTCCCACCACTATGTCTGACTTACTGTGGGTTCCACTGATTTTAACCCACAAGCACTCAACTGTATCATTACTAATATTCAGTTTTGCGCCATCAAAGCCTTCTCTAACATAGAGGGCAACCCCACCGCCTCTTTTTCCTAGCCTGTCTCGCCTGAAGAGTTCGTAGCCACCCATGGCAGCACTCCAGTTGTGCGAGTCATCCCACCACGTTTCTGTGACGGCAGTTACGTCATAGTTTTCTAGCCTTGCAATGGCTTCCAGCTCCCCTTGTTTGTTGCCCATGCTGCGTGTATTACCGTAAACGCACTTCAGTTGGGCTGTTGTTTCTGCCCACTTCTTAAGTGGAATAGGTTCAAGTCCTGATTGTCTACTAGTGGTGGATTGTAACCCACCAATAACCTTTGCGTTCTGGCTGCCGCCTGAAGTGCTATTCTCCACTTCCACTGAGGTGGCAGACCAGGGGCTCTCACCAGTACACCGTCCCTCGGAGCCTGAGGTGCCATTCCCACAATCTAATCTACTGAGCCCAGTGATGTCCCCCTCCCCCTTCCAATCTAGTTTAAAGCACTCTTAATTAGCCCTATCAACTTCTTGGAGAGTTCCTTATGCCCTTATAGGACAGGTGTGCCCCATTGTTTGCCAACAGGCCTGGCATGTAGGTCAACCCCTTGTCAAAGAACCTGAAGTTCTTTTCTTCACACCAGGTTCAGAGCCAGTTATCAAATTCCTGGCTCCTCCCATTCCTTCCCTCTCCATTTTCCATGAGAGGAAAGAATACTACCTGTGCATCTGATCCCTTTACCATTCGACCTAAGGTCCTAAAGCCCTTTTTAATCACTCTAAGGTTTCTAGTTGGTTTTTCATTATTACTCACCTGGAAAATGAGCAGTGGGTAATAATCTGTGGACTTGACAAGTTTTGGAAGTTGTCTTGTCACATCGCTAACTGTGGCCCCAGGCAGGCAACAGACTTCCCTGTGTAATGGGTCCAGTCTGCATGTTGGACCATTCAGTCCCCAATGACTACGATCCTCCTCTTCTTCTTTACAGAAGCCATTTTAATTGATGGCTTTGGGTTTCTTAACCTGGGAAACGTTTCCCGGCTATGAGAATTGACAACACTGGGGTTGCAGACCATTGTATCTATTCCGCAAGGAACGTGCGGGTCCAAGTTTGTAACAGGGGAGACACAGTGGCTGTGACAAGTAGGAACCCACTGCCATTCTTCTCCACTTCTTAAATCACTCTCCTCAGTTGAGCCAATAGAGGATGGGGAGTTTTCTGTCGCACAAGCATGTCTACTTGTTGGGGCTGAGACAGGGAGCATAGAGTGTTACTTTGCAGGTTTAGGTCACTGATTTTTTTCTGTTTCAGTGTTATGCTTCTAGTTTGCTGTTCATTAGAAAAACAGTGAAATTAATTTTCTGTTGCTGTGTTACAATTTGTTAACTATCAGTAAAATATTCTTTGCAGGAATAGTAGTGCAATGAAATTATTTAGGCCATATTCAAGTTGATAAATTGTTTGTAAGTCTTTCTTGACCTGTGTTAGCCAGCAGAAGTGTTGCAAGGTTAAAAGTGTGGTATGAATCCATTTATCTTTCTGTGTATGTGTAATGCATATTGGATAGTTGCATAGCATTGGCACATAATAAATATCTTTCTGAAAGCAAGGTCTTGGTAGTGCTTACTATTTCAGTAAAACCTCTAGTGTATTTTGAAAAAAAAATTAAAATAAAGAAGTGGACAAAGTGAACTTACCTTCAGCTTCTACTGAGTTACACATGGCCCCAGAGCCAGTTCAAGCCAGAAGACAAGGGACCTAGAACCAGCTGCTGACTTTAAAGGTAAGAAAAGAGATGGCCTGCCTAGAGACAAGGAAAAAACTCAATGCACAGAAAGATGATGCCAGCCCCTAAACACCACTGGACCAACAACCTGCATGGGCAGCATATCAAGAGTACACAGGGGGTGGTAACTTAGATTGTAAGGGTACAATTACCCAGGAATTCTGTTCTTTGGGGTTCCTCTCTGGAGAAACCGAGGTTGAGCCATGACCTGATACTGTACTATCAAGAAATTAGCCTGAAGTACTTAGTGTCAGAACTACAGACTGGGGACAGAGTGGCTGGAGAGTAGTCAGGCAGAAAAGGACCTGGGAGTGCTGGTGGACAGGAAGCTCAACATGAGCCAGCAGTGTGCCCAGGTGGCCAAGAAGGCCAATGGCATTCTGGCCTGCATCAGGAATAGTGTAGTGAGCTGAATCAGAGAAGTTATCGTCCCCCTGTACTCGGCCCTGGTCAGGCCTCATCTTGAATATTGTGTCCAGTTCTGGGCCCCCCAGTTTGAGAAAGATGTTAAGATACTGGAATGTGTTCAGAGGAGGGCAACAAAGATGGTGAAGGGGCTGGAGCACAAGCCCTATGAGGAGCGACTGAGGGAGTTGGGGCTGTTTAGTTTAAAGAAGAGGAGGCTCAGGGAAGACCTCATTGCTTTCTACAACTACCTAAAAGGAGGTTGTAGTCAGGCAGGGGTTGGTCTCTTCTCTCAGGTGACCAGTGGCAGAACTAGAGGGCATGGACTTAAGCTTCGTCAGGGAAAGTTTAGGCTTGATATGAGGAAAAAGTTCTTCACTGAAAGGGTGATTGGCCATTGGAATGCGCTGCCCAGGGAGGTGGTGGAGTCACTGACCCTGGAAGTGTTTAAGGGGAGACTGGATGAGGCACTGAGTGCCATGGTTTAGATGATGGTTGGCGTTAGCGTTGGGTTATAGGTTGGACTTGATGATCTCAGAGGTCCTTTCCAATCTTATGCCACTGTGATATTGTGATACTCTGCCTCAAGAAACTGGGGGTCAAGCCAACAGGAGAAACTCAGAGAAGGAAAGTGAGTGTGTGTGCATAAAAAAACAAAAGAGGCACCCATTGGTCAACTGGAGCCACACTCTGCATGTGGAACTTGATCCTAAGCAGTTTAAGTCTCAAGTGGAAAGAATGTGATTCTTCATGTGGCATGTATGCTCTAGCAAGTCTCTTCCCGAAACACATAATATACATAGACCTTGGCCCAAGCTAAAAAGAAAATTAGCTATTGACACAGTGAACACCAACAGGTGGCTACTTTCAATGTAATAGAGACTCATCCCCAGTGAGTATTGTCTCCAAATACATACATGCACTAGAGACTAGTTCTGAAGCTTGATAAACTCACAAGTTTAATTAGGGATTTTTTCCAACATCTTATGTGTTACTAGAACTTTACCACAGCTGCCACTACACAGGAGCAAGAGAACTGATTTACCAAGCAGATATGTAACTCCGAACATGTGGGTCTGCAAACTACTCACCAAAAAACCCAAACACCCATAACCACAGTGTGAATCCTCTTTCTGCCAAATCATAACGTGCTAATAAATTTTTCTCGTCTTAGACTACAGGGGAAAAAAAGATAACAGTGTAGGAAAGTGTTTGCATTTTATATAGTTAATTTAAATTTATATTTAAATGCACATTACATACCATTGTTCTGATATGCTAAATTAAGCATATAGCTAACTTCCCACAAAAGGACTGATTTTAATTAAAAAGTTGTAAAAACAATGACTCAATTAAGAAAACTGATCATAAGAGGAAAGACATTCCAGTGAAACTGAGTTCAGTCTTCAATAACACACTAGCAAAAAAAATTAAGTGGTTTTATAGGACCATAGAATTATATATATGAAGCTTTGGACAAAACAAATATTTAAATGGTTTATGGAATAACTTGTTTTTTCTTTTTTTAGAAATCAAGAGTTCCCTAAAGAACAAACAAAAAAAAGGGACAAGAGTAGCATTTCCAAGGTAAGGAAAAGACAATTTTTTCATTAAAAATTTTGCCAAGTAAGGCTTTAAACAGCTCTACTTATAAACAGAAGCGTGATGAAGACTATTACTATTTGCATTTTTACTGTCAGAAAAAAAAGGTAAAGCCTATATCAGAAAATGTATGCATGCTGCCTGTGCTTAATAAGCCAAATGAAAACACTTTTAAACTCCCACAAGAAACCATACAATTGTTCAATCTTCATTAAATAAATGTTTCCAAACACTGTAGGCATTGATGAAAAGTACCTTTGTCCTCTAATTAGTTGCTAATCCCATTTACAGCCCAATTTAGGTCAGAATTCTGAATAAAACATGTTTAAGGAAACAGGTACAGGACTGCAGGACAAGCTTCTAAAGCCTGGCTTTCTAACAGGTAATGTGCTTATACACTGCTCGTCTCCGAAATATATGCACCCTTTCCGAAACTCAGGTCTTGCACTCCTTTAATTAAGGCAAAGTAAGTTAAGCAACAGCACCAATAAATCTACATTAATATTTAAAATAAAGTAGCAATCGAAGCCCTATGGTTTTGTTAAGAAAGATATGGTTGAAACAAGGAAGGGAAGTTTGGAAAGAGAAAGTATAAGCTCAGGCATCAAAAAATAGCTCAGGTAGAAAGCAGTATTGTGCAGAATAGCAAGTAGCACAAGTGGTGAATCAAAGTACATGACAAGCAGAAACTATCTAGAAGTTGCACACAACAAAGCATCAGTTAGGCACAACTCAGTCTTGTGTAGTCCCAAAAATGTGAGGGTCCTGCTTTGACAAGCAGGAAAGTACTGCTGTCTTCTTCCAAATTCTGTATCTTGCTTCTTTTTTTCCTGAAGACAAAAAAAGAAAGGCTAAAAAAAATTGGCATTTCACTAGAACGGAAATATCACTTTGCATAAATAATGCTTTCATTAAAAATGCCAAAAGCAAAATGACTGAGCAGCCATAGCATGCTCTTTTTTTCAAATTAATTTGGGTTATATACACACAGATAGAAGTGAATCTCAGCTTTTCCAACTTCCATACGCAGTTTATTTGGTTTCACTTTACTGAAGACAGAAGTATCCAAACAACTAGTATATAGATAATCAACTGGAGTGTTCTAAGCCACATTTAAGAAAAGATGAGAGTCTCTTGACCTTTAGATAACAGTATTGAGGAGGGGAAGTTAAATGCAGAAGATTTATAATAAACTAGACAATTTCAGATGAAAAGAACTGTTGTGTACACATAAGTAAATTAAAAAAAGATGTCCACCATTAACTTCATGCCACATAATTTCTGGTTTTATATGGATACAACCATAGTTCATTTTTGTACAAGTCAAGCAAAGTAGAACATCCTTAACAGCAGGAAATGAAGTTTCATTTGCTGCACAAAGTAAATCAACCAAAATGCAATGTCTGTTGATGACAATGAAACCACTAGCATCTGCACTTGGGACTCTGATCTATTCTGTCCACCAGATGCTCCATCTTTGTGGAAGGCTGGTAAAAAGAATCAGAGAGTTCATTGTGGCTTAAGATTCTTCTTGTGCTATTTTTTTCTAAAGTTTTCCTGAAAAGTCTTAATACTCACCATGACTGTAAGCAAATATCTAGGATGAACAACCTACAGCCCACAAGCCATATGCAGTATGGCTGGACAAGTCATCTAGTTTGTTCCCTTTGGCCCCCTCTCCCAAGAGCCTCAACTGCACTGGATCAGGCAGCCTGCTCCCCATGACCATATTATCTAGGAGACTTGTAGCCTCTCTTCCATGATAAAATGAGCCTGTATTTAAACACATGCTGGGAAAAGGGTTTAAGAGCTTCCAGGATAGATGGCCACTTCTCACTGCCAAAACAATTCATTTACCCCACAACCCCATCACTGTCCACATCTGAGGAACATATGGGAAACACAACAGTCAGTAACAGGCTGAATGAATTGTGTGCAGTCAGCAGCCCCCTCTTATCTGTCCTCTTAAGTCTTCCATCAGGTCCTGCTGGGGAAAAACTGCAAGTCTGAAAGCTTAAACACCTGGAATCCAGTAGAGATGCAGGAAGGCAGAGACTTCCAGAAAGAAGCAGAACTGCACACATACACGAAGTCCAGATCATGTTCCCCTGCAGAAAGTGTCCCAGAAGCCATGAAATACAACACTCTTCTGCCACTGAGAATAAAAACAAACCTAAAAGCAGCCCACACACTAACCCAGAGGACCAAAACACAACTTCTCCCCACAGCAGACAGTGGAGCAGCATTGACTGCATTGACCAGGAGACCACTCAGCTCACAACACTGCGAAAACCACTGTCATTCTTTGAAAACTAGGCTCTAATTATTAAGATTTTAAAATATCAGGACTAAGGAGCTTTGAGCCTAACTCTAAGTAATTACGCACCAGTGTCACTGGAGCAGTCGTTAGCTCATTTCAGGGAATCCTACACTCATCTGGAATGCTGAATAATGCTAACGCAGGAAAGAAATGTGATTTGCTATCTAATGAAACCAAAATAAGTTTTCAACTTTAACTGAAAATACTTGCAAATTGAAGAACTCCAATCAATACAGCCCTTTATATGACAAAATCTTCCAGAAGAATTATTCATGCACCTGAAAAAAAAATCAGTAAAGCAGCTTTGCGTTGTTCATCCTGCAATTAGGTGCAACGCATAAGTACTTACATAGACAATGAGAGGCAACATCCTGGACTCTCTACGCTTTTGTGGTTTGACAGACAGCCCTGCTAAACACTACCTAGTCCAAAGCTGATGGGTGCCTGAGTAAAGGAAACCAAGTGAGGATCCTCAGTGAGCCAAGGTGATGGCCTCAGGATATGGATTCTTAGCAAGTCAAAGGCAGAACCACTAAACAAACACAGTGAGGAGACGAGAAAAAAGACAGAAAAAAAAATCGTATTTCTCAATAGAGGGATCAAGCTTGTTTCACTCTCTCTAGAGGCAAAGAAATATTTACAGTTAGAAGTTCATGCTTAACAGTTGGAGTTAAACTAAGAAGACTGAGACAACTGGATGATTCAGGATACTACCAGCAGCAGAGCACAATTCCCCTGGAATTCTATAGCCTGTAGAAAGGTAAGACAGTTATTTTTTTCCTTAGAAAATAAAGTGCACATTTAAAACCAAGCATTTCTCCTTTCTTCTGGAAAAAGGATGGAGTTCATTATTGCCCATAAGTGTTCACAATAGAAAACTATCTAGTTGTTCAAAGTTAGGTAGCGGGAAACTCTTGAAGTGCAGCTATTCTAAGATAAGTCACAAGCAGTAGGTGAACAAAAGGAGTTTTTCTGCTTATGTTCAATAACTGTACCTAATAAGTCGTAATTGAATCACACCCCTTCACAGAAAATACCACTCTTTCCAAAAGGAACAAGCAATAATTTCAGAGTACACTTTGCACCTGAAAGAAGAGTGTTTCATCTTTTGGAATTTTAAGATACTTTTACCAAAGGTGGATAAATTACAGGTGTTTTCCACTAGAAAATCTGTAATCATGTCCATTCTGAAATAGTAGGTTTTACTATAATGAGGAGCTAAAATACATTCCAACAAATCTAACTATGCTTTATTCTAACAGCAAATGAGGGAAAACTACTTCCCTCCAAGGGGATATTTTTAAATGCATTACCTCACTTCATTCAGCAATAAAGCCATACCAATCCAAGCTCTTCACCTGACTACATGAAACAAAGCTGGATTGTATGGTCCCAATTTGATGTCAGCTGGATTGGGACATATCTGGATTTACTCCAAAGTAAATCAGTTGTGGTATTCCAGACCTATGCCAGGGAAAGCTGAATCAAAATCTACCCGTAGACTTCCAGAAATTACGCCAAAGATGATATATAAATCCTTTCACCCTATAACTTGAAACAAAGACAATGACCATTGGCATTGTATTTCCTTCCAATAAATAGGTCAGAAAACAGATAAGTAAAATCAGTAAAAGCACAAGGATTAGTCTTACTCTTTCTACATTGTACACCTGTATCTACACAGAACAGTTCCTCTGTACTTTTTGAAGAGAAATACACCACATGTTAGAATATGCAGCCTTAGTAAACCTATAGACTATAATGTAAATCAATGAGGTTGTAGTATCTGAGTTTCAACTCAGATGCACTTGCCCATCTGTAAAATTAATAGATACTTCTGTTGGTTTTCACTTGCAGTAATCAGGTGTACAAAGAAGACAAAAATATCGCGGTTTTTCCCCCCCTATAAACTTGAAAAAAAAAACCCGCAGGTCTGCTCTGAAATGTGTTCCCATAGCAACAGTAATGTAGCAATCGCTGTTTGCCTCTGTTCCTTTCCAAAACTCAGAAATACATCCATGACATCACCGCCAATTACTAATTCATCAAATTAACCACAGCAAAAAAGAAGCCAATCAGTCTTTTCTAGCTGGTGCATCACCATGAACAGTGAAGATCACTGTGCTGTGACAACCTTGTTCTGAAAGCAGCTGGTGCAGGTTTGAACCCTGAACTGTCTAACAGCTCGTGCAACTTGGCCTTAAATTTGAATTTCAGTTTCATTAGTGACATACAAGCCAGATTCTGCTCTCCAAATGCCTTACTCTACACCATAGTGAAGGAAAGGGACAGTGACAGGGAGGAATGGGTCTGCTGGCTACATAACAGATCAATTTGGATAGTCACGCTTCCAGGACTATCCCGTGGTGCAGTTCCTCAAAGACATTAACTTTTCTATCATCCTCTTAGCCATCGCCATAGATAGTCTCCCAATACATAAAGTTACAGACACCGCATTTGTACTACGTTTCTAAGCATTGGCACTGAGGATACTTAAGCATTTTCAAAATCATTGCGTATTAACATACAAGTTACTGGCAACATGTTGCATCTTTGCTGCTAATTTTGATGTGATATAATTGGATCTACCTGTATGTGGCAGGCAGTATCAGAGAGATTAGTAAACTCAGAAGCATGTGTCGTGTCATTGTTCAAAATAGCCACTCTGAAGCAACTCCCAAACTGTGCAATTATTAATTTTTCTAAATTTATAAAAAAAAAATGCACTGCTTTGTTAAACTCCACTGTACCTCCATGCATAACGTGCCAAAGCAGTTGTGTTACTTTGCAGGTTGAAAGTCTTTGGAGTGCAAGATACTAAAAGCATGAGATACGGAGCCAAAGATTTATCTTCAGGAGGATCTACATCAGGAGCGAACTTCCAGAAGACTTGAACATCCAACAGCCCTGTTACCTTTTGGAGACACCACTAAGTTGCATGGTGTCTTCAATATGAACACCCAAAGTTGATTTTACAAAACTCGCATGCATAGAACACACACTCCCTTTGTATTCATACATAACCCACAAATAGTAAAATGTTTCAATTTAACACAGGTAGTCTTATCTGAAATATATAAGCATATGCAAATCCCTAGCACTAGTGGGAAATATTGATAGTCTTTCTATCGACTAACTTGTTTAAAAGCAGTTCTAGTGCATTCATATTCAAATCTATCACACCTTTTGAGACCCACAACATATTCTTAAGTTCTGAAACACCAGTTAAAATGCTCATTACTGTATTAGCTCCAATATTAAAGTTACTACATCATCCATTTCCTTACCAAGACATTAGTTCAACACACATAATTCCTTTAGCTCCCTAGCAGCAGAGTCACTTAAAGTATACTGGATACTATCCTAACTGATACAAACCAAAACCATTATTTATATTTCAACAATGCATTTTCTAACCAGTGCTTTGCCACAAGTTCAGCCTGACATTCAGTTTCCAAGTTCATTCTGCAGACTAGAAACCCTTTACATATCTTCCTCTTCTCTCCAGGCAGTAAATTCAGCTGATTTGATCTAGAAATATAAACAATCATAACATCCACTATATTAATGTGAACTTTCTACAATATAGCTGCACCATGTAGTGTACATACTCTGGCGTCTGTGGTTTTCTAGTGATTAGAGAACATGTGAAGATGGTCCATGAAAGAACTCTAGAAGAAAAAAATTATTTTGGTTTGTTTGACAGAAGAAAGGAAAGAAGTTAAATATACAGTGACTACCATTCAGCTGGGCATATGTGACAGTGCCTGCCCACACAGCCAGAAAACACCTCTTCAACGTTACCAGTCCTTACTAAAATGAGGAATAACAGTGAAATTATGACTTTGTAAAGCAATTGTTTACCTATATAACACATGCTATTTGTATCTTGTCCCAACTGTTCCTCCTCATCAAGCAATTAACAAAACTGCCAGACAGGAACCTGTCTTTAAAATGCGTATACATAAACACACATATATACACACAAGCATAGGTATAAAGAACCAGCTTTCTACACCAATACAACATCTAAGTAGGTCTGCTGCTTCCTCACCTCACCTCCTCAAAAAGGACTGGCTAGCATTCAGAAAGATCAATTCAGTTGGTCAGCCAATAACCACTCAATACATAATTTAGTGGAATGAGGATGATCAGATATGGATGCATTTAGACAACACAGCTAAGCAGAGCTGAGTCTTTCATACACTTGTCTTCTCCGTATGCTATCTCTGGCCCTCCCTGGATCACCCAGCAAGCTATTTCAACACACTAACTCAAAACAAAGAAATCCAACAACTTTATCACCTTTAGGGGCTAGTTCTGTTTTCTGCAAGATAAGCAAATTGCCTAATTTACCTTACAGTATGTCAGCAAATGGGAAGAAGTGCACTAAAGCTGGAAGCAAGATGAAATAAACAGTGAGCTCTATCAGCCAAGTAAGCTGAAGGAAAGATAACAACCAACACAACACACTCAGCCTGAGTAAAAACTGTTGAGATTTAATTTCACAAGTTTTTGTCAAACTTATGAACACTGACAAAGAAGAGACCTAATATGGAAGAGTGAAGAGGTTACAAAAAGAATGAATCAACTTCTACAGCCATACATAAAAACAGAATTCCAGCAAAGCACTTTAAGTAGAAAGGAGGAAAATAATTCAGAAATCAGTGCCTACTTTTTCAGTGTTTAAAAAACACAACACTTCAACATTAAAAAAATAAGAAAAAAGGGAATAAATAAAAATGAAGGGCGAAGTAAAAAGATTAATATAAAAGCATCTGTCCAAAAGCAAAAGTCTTTAAAGCACAAATCAGAAGCATACTGTATAAAGCACCGGTTTCTGTTGAAACATCACCTGATCCAGAAAAAAACAAGCCCCACATACACATCTATTTTAGAACAAACCCATGAAGTAACTGAGTTCTAGTAATCCGCTCTGAAGAAAAAACAGTAATAATTTTCAAAGCCTAGAAGAAAATTACAATATATTCAACTACTAAGACTTAAATATTATAGCAGATTCAAGAAATTCATCACTATGTAGGATTTCCACATGTACAAATCTTTTTGGAGAACTCTTCCATGTTCAAAATTAGTACATCTTTTCAAAATGCAGCACCATGACAGAGTTCCATTAAAAGAAATGAGATTTCTCAGCTAGTCAAGTGTTCCAAGGCAAATTAAATTGCTCATGTAAGCTTGCTATTCTCATCTGATTAAACACCTTATTAAGAATTACCTGTAAGCTATGAAAGCTTAAAGGATCACTCCCCATTACTCCAAGAAAAATAAACCCTCTCTCCTTCACGTTCATCAGGTGGCTTTAATCTCCTCTCACTAACCCCACTGCCTCATTTGGCCCCCCAGCCTTCCTCCATGTACTACTCATACCTGCAGTATCCTTTCCTCTTGCTACTTGAGACAGCTTTCCAGACGATGCATAAGACCAACTCACTCAAAGGCACACTCCAAATGTGCTCCTCACACTAAGTTACTAACATCCTAAGTGTGATATAAACTCCGAAGTGCCTACCTTTGTAAATATGCTTGAGAGTCTTCAGCAAGTCAGAGAAGACTGCATAAGAGCTCCTAGAAATGTACATAGCCTGCAACCATCCAGTTAACTCAAAGTGTACCTGCTGAAGGAAGAAAATTGGAGCTGCAGTTTCTACACTTTCAACAGCCTATAAAACTGTCACACAATAAGTGAGCTAAATAGCTAGCACCACACAAGAATTTGAGCATCCCACTTAAAATTAGGTTCATGTGACATTCATGCATATAACCCATACTCATACATAAACAATTATACTTCTGTCCTTCTGTAATGTAAAGGAAAATTAAACTGAGGGTTTTGGAAGGCAACAGGTTGCTCTAAACTAAAAAGCAAGGCTCTTTGGCAAGGCCATGCTTCCTAACACAGAGAAATCTTAAAAGGGCAATAAGCCTGTCTAAGCCAATATAGTCAAACAAATAATCCTTAATTCTAAATATTTTAATTTTAGGAAAAAAACACAATTTAGAATGGATCACAAAGAGCCTAGTCCAACGCACCTAAGACAAACTGATTGTATAAGTATATTCAAGTACTACCAAACCTAACAAGGCAACTAGGGAACCTGTAGTCTTAAAAAAAATAATAGCTGACAGGCATCATTATTTCTGGAATAAAATTGTTTTTAAACAATGGCCCTCCACAAGTATTAGCAGGTATATGTCCATCAGATTAGCTTTAAAGCTACCTGCATTGCATTATGCAGACACTGTCTTTCAAGCATTTTTTTTGCAAACTGTAAAGACCATCAGTTTAGAAAGAGTTAGCTCAGGGGACAGAAGGAACAAGACAACAGGAATTTCAGACCTAGACTTCTAAAATGTGAAAAGCAGAAACTTCTTGCTCTCTACCAGTATTGAACTAGGCTCCCACAGTACACTGGAGCCCAAAATAAACAGCAGCAACACTATGAAGTATCTACACATGGTCAGACCATACCTTGAGGCTTGTCAGTGTGAACGACAGAAGGACTTGACCTGTTTTTGCCCAAGAAAGAGAATTCATGATAACCATCTGAAGAGCAGCTGCACTGCTTAATTGTACCTGTGTCCACTACCTCCCTTGTTAATCACTTCATCCTCACATACCTAAAATTCTTCCATTTTATTCAGTCTTCTTGACAAATCATCTCATTCCAGAAGGTTCTACTGTTCATACAGAATTCAAGACACTGCTGGAAGCATGATATGAGTATTAATTTGCTGTCTCCTGCCCATGCCAGATACATAGCTATCAAGCATGAGTATTCATTTCCCTACAATACAGGACCTGCTTGACCACTGTTGATGGGGGATTTTAGTAAAATGTAAGAATTAAAATAGAAGCCTTTGTTTAGCCTGCTATTTAGTTAGCCTTGAGCATAGCTGTAAGTGGGGAAGGATTTTGCAGTGGAGTAGGTTTTGCGAACTTAGCAAGGTTATGTATGACGCTTTGCTTGATAAGGAGAAACTGTGTTGTGATAAGGAAGAACTTTCAAGTCTCTCGTCCAGCTCTGTAGTCTGGAAGGAGGCCAGGATCAACTATGCCTGCGTGCAAAGAGGGGGACACATGTTAGTGATTTTTCAGAACCGATAACACAACTCAGCCTAGTCTTGGGAATGTAATGAGTATGTATGTCTTAACAATAGATACTGACCTGTCCTTTGTTTGGGACACAGGGCTTTTGGAATTATCCACCCTGACATCCACCAGTGAATAAACACACCTTCTTTATAACTCTTCTCGAGTTAGAGTCTGATTCGGGATCTCCACACACCATCTTCCTTTTCTTCTAGTTTGAGAGAGATTACATTCTGAGAGAGCAACTACAGGATGTTTGCTATGTAAACCAATATAAAAACAGTGATATAAACCTATCTTTCTGGAAGCTTAGATTATGCTTTCTTACCATGTAAACTTCTTCCTGAACCGTTGGACAAGAGGAACATACATATTGCAGTCACAGAACGCATTAGACAGATGTGCTTTCATAAAAGAGAGGGGAAAATAAAAGAAACAGCTGTGCTTGCACCATGTCCGTAATTAGATGTTTCACAATATATCTACTGTCACAAAGGTGCTAACTATGAAAAGCAGAGAAGCAGGTATTAAATTTGGGTTAAACAGAGTTTTTGAACCTGGACAGCCAGAAAAACTTCTGAAAAAACTCAGTCTACTGGGATTCACCGTGTCCCCAATCCAAGACCACACCATGGCTGGTGACCACAGCACATCGATTCTGTTAATCCACTACACTCCCACAAGACAACTGTTCTGATTAATTTCAGCCAGCACCTAGATCACATGACTGTACTTCTAGCATTGACTTTTAGTTTCACCCAAAAAAGATCCAGCCATTAGCTCTGAAACCACCCCACCATGGAGGGCAAAGCACAGTAAGACTGGACAACCAAATTTCTTCAAAGGGAGCAACTTGATCTGAACTACACCAAAGAGGTACACAGAGAAAGTCTTGCTCAGAAGACAATAGGCAAGCTGAGAAAAGACAACATTTATTTACTACATACTATTGCTCCAGCTGCTAGAGGCACTGAAATGAAAATTAACTACGCACACAGCTCCTGACTACTTCTTCAACTTGCAACACCTACACCAACACAGACCCATTGTCTTGCCTTGCATTCTCTTCATTACACTTCAAATTTGCAAATTGCAACCATTTGAAAACAAAACTATTGAAAATCATTGGTGTTACTACAAAATGTATTGACACTGTATAACGACCAGGTTGATTTGACATTTCTCTTAAGATTAACTGCATTCAAAATCTGAGCTCGTTAGAAAGAATACAGCCCCAAATACATTTCTTACTGCTCTTCTGTTCCTGAATCTGTTACTACAGTGAACAGTCCTGAAACAATGTGCTTGGCTTCTCTTTTTAAAGATAGTCCTATAAATGTCAACATTGTCTAATTATTTCAAGGAATTAAACTATCAAGTTTTAAATATTTCTAATAAGCATTTAATTTCTAGCCAGTTGGAGAGAGCATTTAGAAGACAAGTTGGCAGAAAGGAAGGAAAAACATATCTTGTTTACATCTTTAATGGACATGTGTACCATCATGACAGAAAACCAGGAAATGTTACAACCACCAGAAAGTTCAGCTGCAATGGGAACTAGCCCAGACTTACCACTAGAATGAGGTCAGGACTGCCCTCCTTCTTTGCCTGTAGGCATCACACCAGCACTGGAAGGTCTTCTAGGGCTCAGGCATAAGCACAGAAGGAATCTAGTGGGACCACTCATACCTTCCACAGTAATTTGTTTCACACATTCAAAAACACCCTTACATAGCCTTGAAAAGGGCTTCAAAAAGAAATATGCTGACAAATCCACATGAAAAATATCCAAAATTACTAACATGGTAACGGGCATTTAGATAAGCAAACCAGCTATACACATTGAGGCAAATAATGGCAGTGGAAGGACTTCTACAGCTACAGTATTAAGAAATGTGCTCAGCGGCATCTTCAAGCAAATTCAAAGTACTTTCTTCTCTCACAAACAGAATTACTGAAATAAAAAGTGTCAGGTACTTTGCTTTAAAAGACTTCTCATATCAAAGTGCTTGGTAATAAAAAACAATAGGTAAGTCAGTCACTCTCACTTGCCCAGCTAAAACATATGAATATTAATCCAGCTTCAAGCAAAGCTGTTCAGTCACTCACTTTAAACCACTGGAAATACAAAGCCAAGGGACTGAACCAAATGCTGCAAGGTCTTTTCTAGCAGCTGTTGCAGACTGCCTTTTCTCTACTGTTTCCTCTATCAAAAAAATAAGTTTACCAAATGTTTTTGCAAGAGGTTTGAGAGACATGGTATTTCTCCCCTAGAGAGATAATATTAAAGAGATCCTCCTAACTGAAGCTTTTCTTTTCACATTATGTAACTCAGAAAATGTAAGGACTCTTCAGAGTGGAGTTCTTGGAACAAAATACCATAAAACCCCACCAAAGGCTGTCAAACCTTCCTGAACCTTTGGACAACTAGTATTAAACTGTACTCAAAGTGTGATTTACACAAATAAATTAGTTTTAATTAAAATACAAAAAAACTGCTCATTACTTACACTTACGCACACTCAGAATATTGGATAAAATCCCCCTTTGTTACATTCAGCCATTAAAACACAAACAAAAGGCAAATGAATTGGCACACAATTCCATATTTGTCATTAACTTGAGATTACAATTCAACAGCAGCTCATGACACAGCTGGCTTCCTGTAGGACAGCTCTCCATGTGATCTTCACCTTAAACTTTGTGCATAAAAATTAAAAATGGTTTTCAGGTTTACTGAACTAAAGATAATACTATTCAAATGAGTAAGTACCAAATAAAAGTTTTTGAAAAATAAAGACCTTGAGCTCCTACACAAGCAAAAGAACAGCAAAAATGTAGGACACTACAAACTGTTGGTCAGTACTCTGGCTCCAACTCTTAACAAGTTTTTGCCATCACTGAACAGCATACACACACTCAAATGGAACTGCCTGTCCTTACAACCACATACAACTGAACTACTTGGTACAAGCCAGGTGAGAGGGAGGGAAGAGAAAAGCACTGCTTTGGACCTGGCTAGCTTGGACATGGTACTGCTTTGGAGCAAGCTTTACCACTTAAGCAAACATTATATAACTATATCCTCAAACACAAGCCTTCTGTCTTTACTTTCAAAGTTCTTCTTAACCTTTCTGTGCAACCTATCTACCATTTCAATCATCTCCCACTCAATTTCTGCTTTCCGTGTTCTTTGATGACAGTCTCTACTGACTGCTAGATAGGAACACGCACCTGCTATTCTGACAGTCATGCTTGTGGGCTGCTCTCCACTGTTTCCACAAAGTTATTATATTTCTTCAAACCTTTCTTTGTAATGACTCATAAAAGGAACAGTTCTTAATTGTCTGTGTGGTGATCCAAACAACTACCTCGTTTCCCTGTGTCCCTATAAGCACTTCTATCCAACCACCTTCTCTGATGCCATAATTAGTTACTCTTCCAGTAGAGAGAGTTGTTAACTTTACATACATCAACATATTCCTGACCCACTGTGTCCTGATTAAAGGCAAGGACTCACAAGTAAAGCAGTAACACAAATAATATATTTCTCCTTGCATTTCCTTATCTGTATCACTTCCAAGACTAAAAGCCACAGAATTCAAGGTTAAACATTAAGAAGATTAGTACTGTGGTTAGTTATAATGTTAGGAAAGTGAAGCAAACAGACACAGGCTTACCACTCCCCATTTGCACAGACTGAATTTAAAGACTCTGGGTTTGGCACAGAGGGGGTTAGAGAAACGAGCAAAGAACTTCAAAGAGCTTTAAAAAAGTAAAATAAAATTAAAAAATGAAGTAGTTTGGTTAGAAAATAAAAAAGTTAAGTGTCCAACAGGACAAAAAAGGAGAAAAATTCTACAGGGAGAAACAGCATCAGATGCTTACTGAGAATTTAAATACCCCTGCCAAAAGTCTTGATATATAATATATAAAGGTAAGTAATACTGAAACTTAACCACTCTCTAAACTAACAGACTCATGAAAAACAGTCTACTGGGAAGCAATTGCCATAACTTAACATATACAAGTCAAGCAAATGTCAGAATCACATTTAAGTATAATACCACATTTCACATTGTACTTACCAACATATTTCTTGAACTTAATACCATTATAAATGGTCATACTTAAAACTCAGTGCTGCAGAAGATTACATTCCAGAGCAACAAAGATAACAGGCACAGTTGTGTTAAGCTGACAAACATCAAAAAGCAATGCAAAATGCCTCACACCCCATTTCTACTTCAACTACTGGCATTAACCAAATCCATAACCAAAAGAGCACATACAAAGTATGTTCCGTAGAACACTACGTTAATCACTGCAAAGTCCTGTCCCTGATGCATGTATTTCATTTTCTTATGAAGTAGTCGCATATATTTAATCTTCTGGTTTTAGAAGTGACAAAACCACCTTTAGCAAAGGAAAGGAAGAAAAATACAGAAGAGGGAAAAGAAAGGACCCAAATGTTCAATCTTCAAAATTCACTGAAAATACCACTAATTCTACACTGTGGATTTTGTATATCACTGAGTGAACTTACCATTTATACAACACTTCTACTTAGCAAAGGAGAACACCAGGATAAAACTAGAAGCTGAGACAATCCTACCCATTCCAGCCTTCTAGCCTAGCTGAGAAGATGCTGCAATAGCTTAACAGGATAACAACCAAACTAACACTGAAACTGAACTAACAATGACACAGCATCAGAGTAAAGCACAGATGTACAAAAGCATTCCCAAGGGGCTGATACACTTCTAAAATTTAAAGTGAGGGAGTGTTTGGTTCACAAAAATCTGTAGGGTCCACCAGACAACATTTTCAAACAATGCCATGTATTTTAATCCCTATACACCTTCAAAATAAACATGCTCTGAAATAGCCCCTTTCCAAAGAATACACATCACACTAAGTTGAGGTCAGAAACTATTTTTTGCTCAGGTGAAATTAAGCATTTGCTCATTAAAGGTCTCACCTGAGGAAGGAAATGAGTGATCAAGCCAATAAAATTGAGAACTAAATTAAACTTTCTTCCTGATTATGCTCTTTGCTGGTATGAAGTTCTTGGCAGAACAGTTCCAGTTGGAGCTAAAATTCACTGAAAGTTCATTTTACTACTATTTTCCACAGCAATATTTTATTTCATTAAGTTTTTTATTCACTGATTAAAGATTTTTGACAAGTGGCTTTAGTCAAGTATACTGTCGCACTGGAAGTTAGAACCCAAAACTTTGTCAAAACATTATTTTTATAAAACTTCTAAATAGTAATTTAAGAAAGCTGTCAACTTTTTAAACCATATCCTCTGAAAACAGTAAAAAAAGTTTTCATTTACATTCTTGTTAGTCAAAGATAATCTTTCTATGGCACAGACCCTGAGTGTACATACCACTGAATAATTTGTGCAAGTGTCAGTTGCAATTTTCAAAAATCTGGTTTGCCTCTGAATCTTAAACATCTGTTACAAATACTTATTTTGAGAGTGCTTTGCATTCGTGACACTTAACCTTTTGCTGTACACACCACAAAATTTAAGTTTCAAATGCCAGTCAAGCAGGAAATCTGATCATTCCACCAGTAGCCATCTGTATGGTCCAACACTGGGTATTAGTTCTGGGTTGCACAAAGTCATGGGCTACAAACCTTTTTTCTGCAACTTCTGTAAAGAGTTTTTACTTGCTACTTCTAAACTACAATTCTCATGGAACACCTGGCCCTGAAATATTACTTTACATTGAAAAAGTACTCAGCATTTGACTGTTGGGGGGGGAGGTGTGCGCGTATGACATCTTTTTGCTGCCTAATATCTAATTATTAATGTTAACTGTTAACAGCTCATCAAGCAGCCTACGAAACACCTTAGAGCTTTGCAGAAATCAGAATTCTTTTGCACGAGCCTTAAAACAACTGAATTCTATGTTGAAATTTAAACGTGAACAAGGCTAAAAAACCCAAAAAACAAAACAAAAAACCTCTCTAGAGGTCAACATAAACACACCCCTTTTGTTAACTAAGTTAAACATACAACAAGGTTGAGCCACTGCATATTTCAGCTCCATTGCATCAGAAGGCAATCTTTCCTGAGCCTGTGAAACAGCGTAATGGACTAATAATTGCAAGCAACTGAACAAAAAGCCCTTTGAGACCCTTATATGTAAGAAGTCTAAGTACACTCAAGCAGGTACTATAACGTCTGAAGAGGAAAAAGCATTCCACTCCAGGATCTTTAAAGCGCTTCTTCAACAATAAAAGCATCTTTTGAAAAGTGCCCAGAGGTGCCACACACAACTGTCTCCAGTAACAAGCTCTACTTCTTGGAAGGCAGAAGCTGGAAGCCTGCAGGATGCTAATATTGATCTTGAAATCCACATCACATCTAGGTCACAGAAAAATTCTGGTAGAGCACTATTAACATGCTTTTACATCTGCAATAATACAGTTACAGCTAATAAAGAATTAAAAATATGCATACAGGAAGATACTATCCATTACGAGAATAACAAAAAAACTCTCAAAAAGCCTCTCAGAAAACTAGGACCACAGCTTCACATGCCCAATTCTTCAGATAGCTTTAAACAAAGCAACCTACAGCAATTATTCTCACCAACCTACCAAAGTTAGAAAAGCTTTCATCACGTCTCTTACCTGAGCGCCATCCTTTAATTTCAAGATACATTCCATTGTATTTATGGTGATGACAACCGGTTCTGATCCCAATTTTGTCCATGGTACATGAATCCGAAGTTCATGAATTTGCCCACTTAAAAAAGTAAATGGTAGTTTCAGCTCCTAACAACAACAGAAAGAGTGGTGAATTAACTACAGAAACATATGAAAATTCAAGACACATTAGTAACTTAAAATAGTACACTAGCAGCACAAAATTTAAGTCAATTTATTCTCCCACCCCAAATCAGCAGCGTGCCTTGGAACTTAGCAACAAGTTTTATAATGGCTTGCACAATTACATCACAATTAGTCTGTTCAAAGGAGATATTTGGATTATGATGTCCTTGATAATAAAAGATAGTTTAAAACCACAACTCCCATGAACCTACTGCAAGATGTGTCACTACTCAAGGGATGAGTAGAAATGAACCAGGTGAAAGTAAATACTTAAAATGGGTATGCAACCTGAATTATTCCAAAGAACACAAATTTGGAATTAAACATTGACAAAGCCACTGCAAGGCAATTTCTTCCAAAATATTTTAGTACTTAGTTTTAAGAGCTCTGTGCTCCATTGCTGCCCCATTCACAAACTGCTCAGCAAATATAAAGTTATTAAATTCTTCATTAACTAAACCACATTCATCCTCACCAAGGCCTAATGTGGATATCCCACTGCTTGAAAAACTGGTGCAAGTCAGTCCAGAACACCAAACAAACACCTGGCACTCCACCCAGTCAATATATAGATCACATCTCTACAGGACAACCGCAATGAGGCAGCTGCTGCATGCAGCCAGTCAACAGGCAACAAGGTGCCAAGGTTTCAATGAATTCTTTGGATAAAAAGTGTTGAAATTTCCCCAGTGGCTTCAGGAGTTCTCCTGGGAAACATGAGCTTAGTGCTTATCAGACAAAATAATCGGGCTAGAGACCTGGTCGCAAGACTAGAAAACAAGATTTAAAGTAACCGAAATAAGGGATTACTTCAAAATAAAGAAATAATATTTGATATTGTATAAGAATTTTAAGTCAGCATTCTCAACACTGAATAGTCTAATCATGAGGCTTCAATGATGATTTATCTTCTTACATTACTGATCACCTATCCTGATGTCCTTGGCTATAAAGGTTTAGTTTTAATGGGGAAAAGAAAAACAATGGATGCCTTCACCTGGAGTTGGTTATAGCCTGGTGTTTGTGTCTTCATGCTGGGAACTACAGATGTGAAATTTGTCAGGTTGTGAAAGAAGTTAATCTAAGTCTCCTAAATGCTGGGGCAATCGTTTTGGCCATTACAACAGCATATTTTCAGTTAGAAGGGACTAAAACAATCTTCTAGTCCAACTGCCTGACCACTTCAGGGGTAACCACAAGTTTAAGTGTTTTGTTAAGGGCACTGTCCAAAAGCCTCAAACACTGGGGACTGACCACCTCTCTAGGAAGTCCGTGCCTCTGTTTCACCAGCCTCTCAGTAAAGAAATTGGCCCTAAACCTCCCCTGGTGCAGCTTAGAACCATTCCCATATGTTCCATCCCTGGATACAAGGGCAAAGAGATCAGCACCTCCTTCTCTACAGATTCCTGAGGAGGGAAAGTGGAGAGCAATGAGGTCACCCCTCAGTCTCCTTTTCTCCAAACTAGACAAGCCCAGAGTCTTTAGCTGCTCCTCAGAGTATATTCTTTCCAGTTCTTCCACCACCTGTCACCCTCCTCTGGACACATAAGTCCTTTAACACTCTTCTTAAATTGTGGGGCCCAAAATTGCATGCTGTACCCAAGGTGAGGCTGCACCAATGCTGAATAATCATCTCTTGAAAGACCGTTTGCCCAATTGGCTGACAAGAGATTGCTGACTCATGCTGAGCCTGCTGTGCACCAGCACCTCCAGGTTCTTAACTGTTGAGTTTCTTGGTAAACTCGGGAAGATAAAACTTTATTCATAGAATCTTCCAGTTGGAAAAGACCTTTGAGATGATCAAGTCCAACCATCTTCTGCTAAACCATGTCCTTCAAAAACTCATCTACCCATTCTCTAAATGCCTCCAGGGATGGTGACTCAACCACCTCCCCGGCCAGCCTGTTCCAGTGCCTGACTACCCTTTCAGTAAAGAAATTCTTCCTAATATCCAGTCTGAACCTCCCCTGGCGCAACTTATGGCCACTTCCCCTTGTCTTATCACCTGTCACTTGAGAGAAGAGATCAACACTCACTTTGCCACAGCCTCCTTCCACACAGCTGTAAACAGCGATGAGGTCTCCCCTCAGCCTCCTTTTCTCCAACCTAAACAAGCCCAGTTTCCTCAGTCATTCCGTGTAGGACTTGTTCTCCAGCCCCTTCACCAGCCTTGTCACCCTTCGGAACTTCCTAATTTCCCTGGCAGAAGCATCTTTGCACCTCAGCTCAGTTTAGGTAGCTGCGTATTTAGACTCAGCGCTGCTATGAAAATGTAGAAGTTAAATAGAGAAGGTCCATTAAACTGATGTCAACCAGGCAAGTTGCTGGGGAATTCCAGACAGACATCTAGAAGTCAATCTAGACAACTTGCTTTCCTGCACTGCTTGACCCTAGACCTGTTGCTGCTGTATAGAAGTTCTACATGAACGAAACTTCACAGTAAGTGGATTTTGCACTTAGTACTTGACATATAAAGTCTACCTACAGAATATTTCTGTGAAGCTAGTGTCATTATTCCCCTAACACCTTGAAACTGTAATCTAATATTAGTAATAGGTTTTGAAAGCCCACTAAAAAATTGATTTTTCTAAGTAGTCATCATGTATTAAGTTAAAAGTTGAAATAATCACTACCGCAACTGTGACAGGTTAACATTCCAAGACAGCCCCTAGTTAGTCAACCAGAGAAGTCAGCTACTCCTACACACAAATACCTAGCACCATCACAGCAACAACAGCTGTTAAAAGGAATGATTTTAAGGAACACTCTCCATTTGTCAGCTGATACCTCCCTCAGCCATTCTACTAGTACAACAGAAAAGTTCATCTTGCACTCAAGAGCTAATAGCAGATGAAGTATATTCTCTGCTGGCAAAATCTTAAGAGAAGACAACTACACAATATTATAGCTCTGGGGTTTATGTGAGGTACAGCTTTCAGTTTTCCAATTAGTTTGGCGGGTTTAATGAGCTTTCACTAATGAAGTTAAAAAAACCCACATCCACCTCACATTAGGGAAACTCTAGACTCCTACTGACACCATGCTTATACAAAGTCACATCTAATTTCAAGTCCAAAGATGACTATTACTAACTTTTTATAAAAAGAGTTTCAAGAAAATTATTGGTTTTGCATGTTATTTTCTTTACCTCATTCAATAATATACTGAAGGATTTTAGTTAAAAGCCTCTCTCAAAACTCAGCCTTAGGCTTACAATCAACTGAAATAACATTTTAATCCAGATAGTTTCAGTTAAGCCACTGAATAGCAAATGAAAAAGAATCTTATGTCCCATAGCTTGGGGGGGTGGGGAGGGAGAGGTGGGAGGGTTCACAAAATTAAATTATCAAAAATATGCAATCTGAAAATACATTACAACTTGAGAAAACGCTTTCATACATCAAAACAGCAAGTTATCAGTATTAACAGTAATAGAAACAAATACCCTTTCCAGACTGCAGATAAGCAATTTTCATGCCACTCATCAACAGTACAATGCCTATTTAAATCCTGACTTGTGTTCACTGGTCTAAATTATGAGTTTACTTTAAAAGTAATTCTAGATTAGATCTCTTGCCACTATTTGCTGGATGTATTCAACACATTCTCATTTTTTTTCTAATTAACTGCAATATACTTAAAGAAACTGAAGTAGGAATTCTTTCAAAATGAGATTATATAGCCCAATGCACAGCATATTTAGAAGACAGTTCTTTTTCAAAGGAATTTAAACACAAACACCATCTGGCATACCAATTGCACAAGCAAGCTTCCTTAAAGCAATGCAGAGAAGTCTGTTATGCTACTTCAGCAGACAACACAAAACAAGTGTGTGCCAAGTTTAGCAACTTCTTCATAATACAACACAAAGACCACTTTTATTCCTCCCCCTTTCCTATGCAAGCTTTCCCCTTCCACTGCATAGTGCATGGAATTCTTAATGTGACTTCTGTATTAAGACTGATTAGACTTTAGATTTCACATGGATGTCAAATCCTTAAAAAATATTGTATGGCTGAAAAACTCCTAGGCTTTACACATAAATAGCTGACCAACATCACACAAGACTGCGGACAAGATGATCATAATTCCCCTTGCCCTTAAATACTAGGCTCTCGTAAACTTTGGGATGACTGGCAAGTACCATTTCCTCCATATCAGTATTAACTCAAACACAGCCTTGAATGTGAAAAGGTATTTCACAAGTAACCCAGTGGCACATAACAGACACGGTAAGGATATTTTAATGCCTTCATTTCCTTAAAATTCTTTTAAGTACAATTTTTCATATTTCTTAATCCTTTTGGATAGGAAAAGGCCACACTACAATAAAGCTCAATAATGTTTAGAGAGTTCTCCTTTGTCTTCCAATCAAAGATCACAACTAACAAACTACTATGCCATGAAAATACACACAAGGAGCAAAGAGAACTCACCAAATATCTGATCTCTTTTTACTACTGCATCAAGAGAAATGTTGCACACAAGCTAGTTACCAAATTCATACACAGTTCTGTTACTCTGGTACCACAGTGACATCACATATAAGTTGCTAGAAGTGGTTAAAAGGCTATTCCACAAAACAATACTCTAATATTCAAGTTTAATTACAAAACACTTTATTGAAGTATTTTTTGTACAGCGTGCCAATTATACCTAGATGGAAAATTCTTTGCAATGCTTAGTCTTTTAGTAATTGAATCATCCAGGAAAAAAATAATATCAAAATTTTATTAGGTTTAATCGTCACCTAAAGGTAACTATTGTAAAATTAACTGGCTACTCAAAGACAGACAGAATTATATACAAAAGCTATGTTTTATGTAGAAGTTTGAACCCCAGTACTCATACTCAGGCTTCACGACAGAACATACCATAAAAAAATGAAGGGGGGGACAGCACGGAAAGGACAAATCCTAAGAGTTATAGCAGTAACATTCAGCTCAGTTTAATCAAAGCATATAAAACACACAAATATATGTAAAAACATGCAAAGTATTCTCAGGTACTTAAATGTTATTTGTCAGCAACTATATTACACCTGATTTCAAAAGGTATTGGTTCCAAACTGGACTCAAAAATAAATCAAGATCTTTCAGAAGACAGATAGCCATTTACACTCTGTTCTCATCAGTCTGGGATTCTGTCTGGTGGCCCCTAAAAGTGCAACATGACAGGGAATGCTAACATCAGCTGAAGAGCAAGGAGCAAGAGGAGAAAGCAGACTTGTTCCGAAATCTGTTACAAGGTGCCTTGACTGGCTGGTTTGGCACCTATGCTAGTGTTCCCTAATAATCATGTATAGTTGAACAAAAGCTGGAACTCTTTGAAAATCCAGACAGAGATACGCAGCGTATGTGCATTTGTATCCAAAGTTTAAAGCATGAAGTTAAGGCTGCATGCATGCCAGATAAAGAGCAAGGAACCAGGCTGGTGATAACAGCCCAGGACAGAAAATATGTTTGAACAGCATAAGGTAACTGAATTTGGCTATTATGAATCCATCCAGGTGGGAAACCCAAATAAAATATATACTGGTAATTTTTAGAGACTTCAGCTTTTCAAAACAGCGCCCTGCCAGCTGCAAGGGCTTGGGAATGTTGTGTTACCACATACTACACACTCAAAGGGTTTTGCTGAGCAGCCATAAAGCAGCATCACTTCTGCAAAAAAGAGAAAGACAACCTAAATAAATTCTGTGGGTGCAGGCAAGTTCCAAAGAATAACAGCCACATCAAGATCACTACATTTCACATAAAGATAGAGACAAATCTTGCACTCACTGCATACTTGGCTTGAATGATGGTGTGAGTGAGTCTCGAGTACAGGTGTACATGACAACATTCGTCTATACAAGAGCCATGACAGCAACAGACTGCACTGGGTATTTAGGTACCTAGCTGATACAGACACAGGCAAGGATGATGCCAATGATCACCTACCAGCAAAGTGCAACTATTTGAAAGGGAACATCATACATGTTAGCAAATTCCCAATAGCACCAAGTAATAGAACATGTTTGAGATATCCCTTCCAAGGCACCAACTGTTATCAGGACTAACTTTCTCCCTACGGAGTCTATCACTGAAACCGTTGACCTACAAAGGAGGTTTTCAAAATCAAGACAGGAGATTTCAAGATGCAACTGGAGAAAACCACAAGCTGATCTGACATAATGCTGGCAACAGCCCTGCTCAGAACAGGAGGTTGGACCAGATCACCTCCAGAAGTCCCTTCTGGTCAACCCTCCTTTAATTCCATAATATATCCATTCTAAAAGGCTTTGAACATTCACAGGAGGAACGCATGCTACAAAGTACAGTGTAGAATCCACATTAGTTGTACGGAGAAGTTGCTTCAAGAAAATGAGGAATTAAAAGGCAGTTGTCTTGAGAGAAAATCAGAGGCCACCAAATCCTTGAATGAAGGCAAATCAGGCTCTATATGGAAGTACAGAAAACAGGACAGAGTCTCTTGAAAACTATCTCCTCTTCCAGAATAGCAGATATTTAATTAACATAAAAGTTTATACTTCACATTTTAAAAGTCTCCCCTGACAGAGACCATGCAGTCTCCTCAGGCTACTCTAATGCCTCATAATCTAACTGAAGTATCAGAAAATTTTCCTTGATGTCCAATATAAGTCTTCCTGGGTGGAATTTATTCTATTATTTACTGTCTCGCCCACTGCTCTATCTTGTCTCACTTTATTCAGCCATATTGTCTAAACCTCCCATTATTTTCTGATGCATTTCTCTCAGTTACTTCAAATTGGACTACATCTGGAGACAGGACTCTAGCCAAGACTCACTACACCACGCACAACAGAACATTGCTTATCTATCTCCTACATTCAATTCCTTAAGTTGTTAACTCAAATAAGCATAGAAGGAAACTGTCCTCTGCTAAGACTTATCCAATTCATATTAACAGCAGGCTCAAACTAGGTCAACCCTTTCTTTTTAAGGCTAAGTTTTACAGAGCCTCTGATCTCATCCTCACAAACCAGCTGACCAAATCTGTCCCTCAACTACTTAAGTTTAGATACACTGGAATAACGAAAATTAGTGTCATAAAACAATACAGAGAACACAAGTCTGTGTTTAGTATACACATTTTCAGTTAGCTACTATATACAATTAGCTATAACTAGAAAAGCAACTTAATGTTTGTGCTGTACAACAATGGTTACTGAAAGAAGAAATACATCCACTAAAAAGCCTCTTTTCACACCCCATAACTTACAGAATATGCAAAGAATTACCATTCATTACTAAACAAATGGCATGGAATTAATGCAAGAATAACTGCGCAAAATGGAGAAAAAAGTGACTTGCATAATAAAACACTGAGTAATAATCAAACCATTATCTGCGCAGACCAACATAAATTATTTAGTCAGCTTCTTTTAAATCTATGACAGACACTAACTACTGTAAACACAACGTACCTGTTCAAGTACATCCAACTTTAACTCAAGTTTACTAAGTACAACATCTCCTCCCCAGAGTGACAACTGCAGATCCGAAGGCTTCAGGTTCTTTATGTAGCGATTCACATAACTCATCAAAATAGGAGTCACATAGGACTCCAGCATTCTGCAAAGTTCCTGTGTGACAGGTTAAGCACTAGGAAGAAAAAAAGACAACACAATGTAATATTGTTTACAAATCTGTCAGCCTAATTTTCAATAAAACAACATCCAGGCTGTTTGGACATAAGAAAACTTACACTTCAGATTCTGCTTTCCAAACACATATGTCTACATACTTATAGAGATACAGATACATATATACACTTGTATCTAAAGATGAAATACATTCTAAGATCAAAAGTACATCTATTTGCATTTACAAATTTGCTGCCCATATACATATATACACACATGTGAACTAATAACTGGCTTGCTCATTGTCAAAAGAAAAGCCAACCCAAACAAACCAAAAAACAGAGGATGTCAAGCAGTCTCCCATGCTCTCATGTACGATTTAAGCGACAGAAACCCTGTCACCGGTAACTGACACAAGCCCACGGTGAAACCCCCCGAGACAGATGAACATCTTCGACCTGATATCCCGAGTTCCCTGCCCACGCCAGAACCGCCACTGTCGTGCCGCCCTTCGCTCTAAACACCTCTAACGCACCTCGCTCTAAACGCCCTCTAGCACCTAGAGTCACGTTAACGCTTGCCCAACTTCTCCCCCTTCCACCCCCTCTCCCATCCCCGAGGAGACCCCTCCCCTCCCCTCTCCCCTCACCGTCGCAGCCTCTCCCGGGCACCCCGCGAAGCCGGGACCCCCCCGCCGTACGTTCATGACACTCTTCACACTCACACTCCCCTTCAAGATCCTGTTACCTGCTCCTCTGCACCCCCCGCCAGCCGCCGCCACCACCTGGCAGTTCCTGCCGCCCCGGTACTTCCGGGTTCGCCGGCGCGTGTGCTCTCCTCCAGCGTCCGCCGCCTCAACCGGAAGGATTTGGTGACAGCACCGAGGCAAGGGGCGGAAGCTAATTTTGAAGCCGGCAGAGATCACGTGCTCTGCCAGGATCTGCAGGGCGGGGCGGGGTGGCAGGGAGCAGCGCCGGGGAGGAGTTTGCTGCGGGTGGGGCGAGGGCCGTTGCTGGGAGTGGGCGGAGCTGGGCGGGCAAGGGCGGGGTCCCAGTGGGCGGGAAACGGAGAGGCGGCAGCGCGACCCACGGAGGGAATGCCCGCCAGCAGCTACTTTCTGCCACGGGGGTGCCGAGGTGTGTTGGTTGCGTGGATTCGGCTGAAGTCACTTGGTCTGTTCAGTATGGAGGAGACTGAGGGGGGACTCAAAGCCCTATCCAACATGGCCTTGAGCACTTCCAGGGAGGGGGCATCTACAGCTTCCCTCAGCAACCTGTGCCAGTGTCTCACCACCCTCAGTGTGAAGAATTTCTTCGTAATGTCTATGAACCCTGGCTCCGAAATTTGATTCATGTATCAATGAATGACCCTTTGGGGCAAACTTCGGTCATGACAAAAATATTGTTTGGTTTGGATGAGTTTAATAAAGATGGATGTTTTCCATTTCTGCTTTTGTGTGAAGTTCTGCCCAGGTTCTGAATCTCACCATTTTGAACATGGGAAGAAAGTTACAATTTTGGGCCCCTCAGTACAAAAAAGTCACTGAGCTGCTGGAGTGTGTCCAGAGAAGGGCCACGAAAGGTCCGGAGAACAAATGTTGCGAGGAGTGGCTGAGGGAGCTCAGGTAATTCAGCCAGTAGAAGAGGAAGCTGAGGGGACACCTTATTCCTACAATTACCTGAAACCAGGTTGTAGTGAGGTGGGTGCCGGTCTCTTCTCCCAAGTAACAAGTGATATGATGAAAGGAAATGACCTCAAAATGCACCAGGTGAGGTTTGGATTGGATATTAGAAAAAATCTATTTACCAAAAAAAATTTCTTCCCACTCAAGAAAGTGGTGGAGTCACTATCCCTGGAAGTGTTCCAAAACTACGTAAATGTGGCACTTCATGACATGGTTTAGTAGACGTGATGATGTTGGGCTAGCAGTTGGGTTTGATGATCTTAAAGGTCTTTTCCAACCTTAATGATTCTATGATTCTTCTCAGGAGTATTTTCTGCCTGCCCGAAGCTATTCCAAACATTACCCATAAAGAAAAGCCCTCCCTAGCAGCCCTCACTCATTTTGGCAGCAAACAAATGCCCAGTGCCCACATTTGAAGGAGCACAAGTTAATGTACTCCTCACAGGTTGTCATGTGGATGATTTGGAAAAGAGTGTAGGCCCTTTTTTTTCAGGGTGAAGTGCAGTAGGCAGCGCCTGTGGGCATGACTTTGATGTAGGTAATGAATAACATTTTACAGAGGCCTCTTGATTTGAATGAATTTTAAAGAAAAGCCTGGGATATGTCTGTGGAGTTACGTATTCCTCCTGGAAATTTGAAATCCTCTATGTCTTATCTGCATGGTATAGTTACATGACTGAAAACATAAAGTAAAGCAATATATGGCACTTGGGGTAGGCTTGTGTGAAGCAAGGCCCAAACAGTGGGGCCTTGGGTAGGAGTCTACCTCTTGTAGCAGGGCATATGTTGAAATCTGACTGAGCTAATCAAGGTCTGAAGGCGCCAGCTCCTGGTGGGTCACCGTCTACTCTGCCTCTGGTGTACACAAGCTGAATTAATTATTAATCTCCCCTGGTTTTACATACACCATCACCTTACTTGCTATGAATTTCTGCCCGTAAGACAGTATTCACCTCACAGAGTCACAGCATCTTGGACTGTGATTCTTGTTGCAATGAAGGTCACCACCCCCACAGCTCATACTCAAGCAGAGCATTTGACCATTCTTCAGCAGCTGTGGTGTGTTAACCTGTGGCTAAGAGGTGGTAAAAGGCAGGTGAGGGACAGAAACATTTTAACAGCTTCAGTGGTCTTTAATTAAAGACGTGGTTCTGGCTTGTAAACTCTCTAGTGCTAAGGTTCTTGAACCTTTACACGTTTCTGCTGGAATTGTGGGAGGGGTGAGTCTTACTGGTAAAACCTTTTGGGATTCTGCACTGCAGGCCAGCTCAGTGAAATAATCTGTGTTAATGGAAACAACATAATTTGTAGATGGCCTCCCTATAGAGTTGCATTGACACAACAGAGGGATGTGCCAACAGATAAGTGTAATGTTGAAACACACCCTAAGCACGCATCAAAAGCCCTCATTTCAACAGAAAAACATTCAACATTCCTCTGTTTCTTTGTCCATTGTGTGATTATTTTTGAATGACACATCCAATCAACACTGGAATGTTTTCTGAAAGTTGGGAATTGAAGAACAATACCCTTTTTTGGTGAAAATCAGTAAACTAGAAGAAGAGTAGAGGAGACGCATAGTGCTCCTGGCAGCTGCTTGGCAGACCTAGCATCTCAGAACAGCTCTGTAATTTTCCTGGCGGTTATTAGCATTTCATTATAACTACCTCCATCTCGGTTCCCGTTCAAGTATGCTGACGCCCTAAATAATTTATTTCCTACAAAAGAAAAAAAAAAATGGAAGGAAAGAGTCATGTAGGAATCAGTGTTTGACAGAAAGGAAACGAGTCGCATGAAATGGAAGTAGCTGGAGAAGTTTGCAAGAGTTTGCTCATATGATGCCCAAAGAGATGAGAGCCAAGTACATGGGGAACGGGCGGGTGACAGGCAGGTGGTGTGTAGTAATGAACCTGGGCATACTAAAGCAACAAGGGCATGTCTGCTGGAAACATCAGCTGCCTGAGCTAGTCTGATTTATTCAGTATTTCCACAATTCAGGAAATGTGCAGGACAGATAGAACCAAAAAGTGCAGATCTAGTAATACGCATATCTTGTTCATTCATATAACTTGAGTAATTCTGAATCCCTTAAAAACTAGTAAAAATAAATATAGTTCAGCCTGAAGACTGAAGAAGTGTACACAAGATGCTTGTGTAACTTTTGGCTGGAAGCAAAGAGGACAGGACTTCAGGGAAGTCCTTAGGAAATGTATCTACCTACAGAGGACTATGTCCTCATAAAAGGGACCGTAGGTGTGTTTCTAGCTTTAGTGTTGTTGCTGCTATGGGTGATTTTGCATTTTCAGGTACAGAAGTGGGATTTATGGAGTGCAAAATGGAGGGCAAAAACAGAGTTCATAAAAAAATGCAGAAAGATGAGGAAAAGTAGACAATCAAGTGACTATCTCGCAAGCAGAGGCTGCAGTAAAGGGGGGAAACAGAAATTAGACATTTAAATAGATTTTTAAATGGTTTGCCCAGGTTGTTTGCAGCAAATAAGAGAATCTAAGGTTACTGATAAGGAGGGTTATGAGACAACCTGTGAAAAATTCCTTTTCTTCACTGGAAAAATGTTTCCAGTCCTCTGAACTTCTTCACTATGTCCGTTAGCTATCACTGGGTATTGTAACCAAGTTAGCTTACAAACTGATGTCCATATATGTCCTGCTCTGATTCTGCCTGTCCTGCTCTGATGCCTACAAGTATAGCAGCATGGAGGCGGGCAGTTGGTCCCAGGAGCCCTGTCTGTCCACGTGGAAAAAGACTTTGCTATTTTGTGATTCTTTGTAGTCTACTGAGGTGGCCTAAAAACAACATGAAAGAGCTGGTGACCCTTAATAAGCAATACCAATGGAGATATTTTAGAAACACCTGCGAAGGAAGTAAAAAATTACACAGCCTTTTTCCTCCTCTCTTGTTCTAGGTGCTAAAACTTGAACTAATTAATTTGTAATGCTTCTTGGTCATTGCTTTTTCCTATTCTATACTATATATAAATATATTTAAGATGTATATAAAAATATATATTATATATCTTATGTATCATTCTGTGATATGTAAAATATATTATAAAGATACTAAGTTTTGCCCTCTGTTTTACTGGGAATTTCCTCAGCTCATGACTAAACTGACTAAGATTATTCATCTTCTAATATTTTTCAGACCTTTGAAAATTACATCAACAAAATGCACGTGGTATGGGGAATAAATAAGAGGAACTGGCAGAAGTTGATAAGCCCTTGCTTTGGGGACCCTTTGTCCACCCCAATCTAGCGCTTAGCTGCTGAGCAACCTGATCTAGTGGAAGATGTCCCCACCGTGGCAGGGAGGTTGGAACTAGATGATCTTTAAGGTCCCTTCCAACCCAAACCATTTTCTGATTCTATAAAAATAAGTAATATAAATCCATCTGTTTTACGATTACAATTATGTGTCTTATTAGTGATGTTATGTATCTAATTATCATATCATGTAGAGCCATCAAAAAGAGGGAAAAGAAAATTGCCATTCTGTTTTTAAGACTGTGGGGTTATATTCAAGTTCACCAAGATGCATACAGATTTGAAATTTGGAAAAACAAAACAAAATAAAAATATTGTTTTTAAAAGTTGCCCATACTTTCATTGTAATGTGACAGTTATTTTCTAGATTTAAAGATGTGAACAAATGTCTATCGTAAGCTTGCTTTGTTCTTCTGTTCCCTAAAATGTCCCTGAAAAATCATACTGGAAGAACTTTCAGCTGTAGGCTTGAGGTAGTATTTTTTTTTTCAAGAGTTAAGGAAAATAAACTGAATTGTAGCAGCTTCAAAATAGAAAATCCAGATTCAAAAAAGAAAAAAAAAAATTAGAATTTTTGGCTATGGTTGCCAGCAAGATTCTGTTGAAATGGTTAAATCCACACTAAGTAAAACTGAAAAGTATAAATTTGGTGACAGGAGGTCACAGAGTTCTGGAAGCAAGTAGCTTCTGATATATAAGCCCAGCTCGTTGCTGCCTCTTCTGGCTTTTTAGGAAATCATTTTCCCCAGCACTTTCTAAATGCATGGTAAATACATATCGCTGGAGCAGCTTGGGGAGAGAATGCTCAGGGTATCGGGGAGCAATGCACAAATGTCTATGTGCAGATTCGAGTTTATGCAGATTCGGGTGCTAACACAGGTCAAGAGCTTTGCCCGCTTCCCTCAGTCTTTCCTCTGTCAGTGAGTGTTTGCTCTGAGTTAGTGGAGCCAACATCTGATGACCCCCCTTCAGAAGGCTGTGTAAAGAGCTTGACCAGAATGAGCAGGGTTGGGTTGGAGAGTGTCTGGTCCAGACAGCAACAGTGCACTCAAATGTGAGGATTTAACTGCAGCAACTGTTTTTTTAAAAGGTAGAGAGCATGAATAAATTCTTTTTACATGTGTTCAGGTTGTTTACATGTGTTCAGGCAATATAGCCTCCAATACAGAGGCTATATTGCATCTTCAGAATGCATGTGGTACTGAAATTTTATTTCTACATCAGAATGAATGAAAGAAAATAGAGGAAATCTGAATGGAACAGAGTGGAAACGTGCAAGCAATGCAGTTTTGGTCTTCTAATTCCCAGGTAAATCATGAGAGACAGGCATACCTATCTAAGCCAGGAAAGTTAGAAGTGTTTTCAAAGTTTTTGTTGAACTGGTGGCAAAGAAGAACAACTGCCTGTCTTGCAGTAAAGAAATTTTAGTATATATAAAGATATTTGACCTATTCTGATATGTTTAAGGGCGTTATATATCCTTTGGGTATAAAGAGATCTTTAACATCTACGCCTAATTAAGGGACACATCAAAAAAACCCATCCAAGAAGATATTATTTCTGATTCCAACACATGAAATGTATGTTTGACAATTTTAAAATATATTTCTAAAGAAATGTGTAATTTATTACTGCCTCCAGGCTTGAGGAGATTTATGCACTGAAAGTTTCACACAGGTTTTTGCTTGACTATTTCTGTACTGTTCATGCAAAACATATGTACTTCTAATGACAACTCCTAGCATGCATTTTTTTAAAATAGAGTTAAATGATCACTGTTTTCTGATATTTATGTATTTGTGTCCACAAAAAAAAATACACATGTATCAATTTTATATGTATTTCTATTTATAAATATTTTTCAATATATATAAAATTCATTTATATATACTATAAATATATTTTAACTAAATATTTGTAAACACCACCCTGGCAATATAATTTTTTTCTGATTTTAAAAATGTTACATGTTATCAGAATATAAAAAGTAACTGACAGTTTTGTTTCTGTGTCATCAGCTGCGTCTTTAAGAGAATGAAGATAGAAATGGCAAATCTCAGAAGCAGTTTTGCTTGGATTATGCTGAAGTCCAATTGCCTTCATTACTTATTGCAAAATTAGTTTCTTGGTGACACTGTAACAATCTGTGATGCCGTTTGCTTGGCTTGTCCTGCAGCTGGAGCCAGGAGCATTTCTGCAGGAGCTGAAGTCTGTTATTAATGTAATGTAAAGAAAATGTCCTTGGATTTGATGTTCATATTGTAGAGCTGATATTAATGAATATCAGACATATTGAAGAAGTAGAAGAACTGCAAAACCAAGAAAACGTGTGTCAGCTCCAAAAAGCCATCCTTGGAACCTGATTGGCAGCCACAGAAGCATGTGGATAAAACCTTTATTATTTCAGCAGCAATGTCCTGGCTTTCTTGAGCTTTATAGATCGGTAAACATGGGTCCTAACACTGAAATCAGTCTATATAAATAAATTAGAATGTGAAAGAGACAAAGGAGTAAAGAGTAAACATGTAAAGCATATTTGTATATTGTATTTGTATATTGTATAATTGGGATACAGAGATCTTCACAAACTGGTCAAGCCCACGGTCTACTATCCCCTACTAGTTTTCTAAATAGGAAATAACAGAAAATCTTCTAAAAACCCTAGGGCTATTAAAAATGAATTTAAAGCTCTAGGGCAAATGGTTAAGGACTCAGGAGCACAGGTGGTCTTCTCCTCTGTCATAGGGAATGATGAGAGAATGAACCAAGAATTAAATAAATGCTTGAGAACATGGTGTGAAGAACAAAACTTTGGGTCTTTCCATAATGGATTGGCCTGCATGCCAGGCCTGCTGACAGGTGATGGGGTGCACCTTTCCCCTCAGGCAAAAAGGGCTCTCTCAAAGAACCTTGTAGGGCTAATTAAGAGGGCTTTAAACTAGATCGGAAGGGGGAGGGGAACATCTGCCATGCTAATAGAATTAAACATAGGGACAACACCTCAGAACCCGAGGGGTATGACAGCCTTGGATCCCCAGCTAGACAGACAGCAAAAGAAGGGGTGACAACAGCTCATCTGAAGTGCATTTAGAGTAATGCATGCAGCATGGGAAACAAACAGGATGAGTTGGAAGCTATGGCAAGGCAGGACAATCATGATATAGTCGCCATCACAGAAACATGGTGGGACAACTCACACGACTGGAGCACTACCATGGATGGCTATAAGCTATTTAGGTGAGACAGACCAGGAAAGAGAGGTGATGGTGTTGCTCTATACATCAAAGAGTGTTTTGACTGTATGGAACTCAGTAATAGCAATGATAAGGTGGAGTGTTTGTGGGTTACACTCAGTGGTTTGAGTGGTAACCCAGATATTGTGGTGGGAGTTTGCTATCGGCCACCCAACCAGGATGAAGAGACTGATGAGTTCTTCTATAAACACCTAGGAGAAGTCTCGCGATCGCATCCCATCATTCTCGTGGGGGATTTCAATCTCCCGGATGTCTGCTGGAAGTACAACACAGCAGAAAGGAAGCGGTCTAGAAGGTTCGTAGAGTGCGTGGATGATAACTTCCTACACAACTGTTAAGTGAACCGACTAGAAAGGGTGCCCAGCTGTTTGTGAACAGCGCCGGCCTCGTGGGAGAGGTGACGGTTGGAGGACGCCTGGGGCACAGCGATCACGAGATGATACAATTCTCCCTTCTTGGGGCAGTGAGGAGAGGGGTCAGCAGAACTGCCACCCTGGATTTCCAAAGGGCAGACTTTGAACTCCTCAGAAGGCTGCTTGATAAAGTTCACTGGGAGGTGACTCTAATGGACAAAGGGGTGCAAGAGGGCTGGACGCTCCTCAAGAAGGAAATCCTGGCAGCACAAGAGCAAGCCATCCCCGTATGCCGTAAAACAAGTCGTCAGGGAAGAAAACCAGGATGGCTGCGTAGGGAACTTCGTAGCGATCTCAGGAAATGAAGAAAATTTATGAGCTTTGGAAGAGGGGGCAGGCATCCCAGGAGGACTACAAGGGTGAAGTGAGATTGTGTAGGGAAAAAATTAGAAGGACTAAAGCCCAACTAGAACTTCAACTGGTCAATTCGGTCAAAGACAATAAAAATAACTATAATAATATAATATATCAGCAGCAACAGGAGGACAAAGGAGACTCACTCCCTTGCTGGGTGCGGAAGGGACAGTAGCGATGAGGGATGAGGACAAGGTAGAGGTGCTCAACGCCTTCTTTGCCTCAGTCTTTAACGCCAAGGAGGAATGCCCTAGGGATACTCAGCCCCCTCAGCCAGAAGATAATGGGAATGAAGCTCCAGTTGTTTGGGAGGACTTGGTTAGAGACCTGCTTGGCCAATTAGACATACACAAATCCATGGGGCCATATGGGATCCATCCGAGGGTATTAAGGGAACTGGCAGAGGTCTTTGCCAAAACTTTTTCCCTCATCTACCAGCAGTCTTTGCTGACTGGGGTAGTGCCACTTGACTGGAAGCTGGCAAATGTAACACCCATTTACAAGAAAGGTCGGACAGGGGATGCGGGGAATTATAGGCCTGTCAGCTTGACCTCGGTACCAGGGAAGGTCATGGAGCAGATTGTCTTGAGCGCTATCACACAGCACGCGGGTCATCAGGCCCAGTCAACATGGGTTTATGAAAGGCAAGTTCTGCCAGACCAACCTGATCTCCTTCTATGACAAGGTTACCCGGTTAATGGATGAGGGAAAGGCTGTGGATGTGGTGTACCTGGACTTCAGTAAAGCCTTTGACACCTTTTCTCACAGTATTCTGCTTGAGAAACTGCCTGCCATTGGCCTGGACAGGCACACCCTCTGCTGGGTTAAAAACTGGCTGGATGTCCGGGCCCAGAGGGTGGTGGTAAGTGGCATTAAATCCAGCTGGAAACCGGTCACGAGCGGTGTTCCCTAGGGTTCAGTGCTGGGTCCAGTCTTGTTTAACATCTTTATCAATGATCTTGATGAAGGCATTGAGTGCACCCTTAGCAAGTTTGCGGATGACACCAAGCTGGGTGCAAGTGTTGATCTGCTTGAAGGAAGGGAGGCTCTGCAGAGAGATCTGGACAGGCTGGATCAATGGGCTGAGACCAACGGAATGAGGTTCAACAAGTCCAAGTGCAGAGTCCTCCACTTAGGTCACAACAATCCCATGCAGCATTACAAGCTTGGGGAAGAGTGGCTGGAGAGCTGCCTGGAGGAGAAGGACCTGGAGGTGTTGGTTGACAGCTGGATGAACATGAGCCAGCAGTGTGCCCAGGTGGCCAAGAGAGCCAATGGCATATTGTATCAGAAACAGCGTGGCCAGCAGGACCAAGGAGGTGATTGTGCCCCTGTACTTGGCACTTGTGAGGCCACACCTCGAGTGCTGTGTTCAGTTTTGGGCCCCTCACAAGAAAGACATTGAGGTGCTGGAACATGTGCAAAGAAGGGCTATGAGGCTGGTGAGGGGGCTGGAGAATAAGCCCTATGAAAAGAGACTGAGGGAATTGGGTTTGTTTAGTTTGGAGGAGGCTGAGGGGGAGACCTTACCACTGTTTACAACTACCTGGAAGGAGGTTGTGACAGGGTGGGTGCTGCTCTCTTCTCACAAGTGACGAGTGACAGGATGAGAGGGAACGGCCACAAGTTGCGCCAGGGCAGGTTTAGACTGGACATTAGGAAGAATTTCTTTGTTGAGAGAGTGGCCAGGGATTGGAACAGATTGCCCAGGGAGGTGGCTGAGTCTCCATCCCTGAAGGAGTTTAAAGGACAGGTTGATGAGTTTCTTAGGGATGTGGTTTGGTAGGGAGACAGGCACAGTTGGACTCGATGATCTCAGAGGTTTCTTCCAACCTTACAATTTTATGATTCTATGATTTTTTATGTGAAGGAGGCTTCTTGTCATTTCCAGAACTTTTGGTAATTTGTTAGCTCTTCATCCTTTCATATGACTTCCAGGCCTCAGTTACACTTGTGATTTTTTTCTCACCAAAAATTTTTAAAGACATTAGTGTTCAATGATTTTCTGGCGTGTTTTGTTATGAAATTAAGTAGCTGTTTCAATTCTCTTCAAAAACCGATGGCTATAAAAGCTCTGCAAGGATCCCACTCCTGATAGAATAACTGCTCAGGATATCCTCTGCCCCTGAAAAACCAAATATAGAGTCTGGGAAGTGTCTACACACAGTAGGAGTTTTAAAGAAGTGACAGCCCAAAACGATGGGTAATGAATGAGTGATCATCCCTTGACACCAGAAGGGAGAATTCACCAATGCTCAAAGCTGGAAGCCTAATGATTCAATTGAATTTTAAAATGAGGAGAAGACAGTGTGGCCTCAGGTTGAACCAGGGGAGGTTCAAATTGAATATCAGGATAGATTTCTTCACTGAAAGGGTTGTCAGGCACTGGAACAGCTGCCCAGGGAAGTGGTTGAGTCATGATCCCTGGAGGTGTTTAAAAAGCAGGTAGATGAGGTGCTCAAGGATATGTTTTAATAGTGGACAGATACAGTTGGACTCGCTGATCTCAAAGGTCTTTTCCAACCAAATGAGTCTATGAGTGGGTGAATGCAACCAAAAGGATGAAAAGAAAGACCTGGAAAAGCTGATTAGGAGGTAGGTACACCAGCTGTTCATCAGATTGCAGTTTTCAGACATTTCTGTTTTGGTTAGAAGTTTTGAAATATTGTGGATTTGTTCTTTCTTTTAAGCAAGTGCTTCTTATAGACAGCCATTATCAATTACTTTCCTGGGTTTTTTTCTTTCCATTCATGTCATTTTCTGTCCGTGTTTTGGTTTCAACATTGCTAACAACATTAATCTAGCTATGAAATCAAATTTAGAGGAAATGGAAGCCTTTCCTTTCCATCTTAAGTTCACTGAGTAAAGAGCACTGCAGATCTTGTGCAATATTCCAAGGACTTACTTTTGTGCAGTCAATACTTCTATGTAACACACTCACTAGTACTTGGTACTGATTTCCAAGGTGCCATACCCAACCTGCATTGATGTGCTGCACGAGAACTTCTTGTTATACTTCTTGTTATACTTCTTGGTATGCTTTTTACATCATCTGGCCACAATATAGTAAGTGACTCTTTATGTACAGCTAAATACCATTCATTAGTCCAAAGATAAATAATTATACCACACTTTTTTTGAGTTTTAGTTCAAATCAGTGTTCTTACTGCCATTTCAATTACATGATATGCACCTGTTATTTTATCCATATAATCTGAAAACTAGAAGAGTGGGAAAAGTGATGACTTATCCCAGATTATTAACGGTTGCCAGAATTTGAGAGACTGTTTCATAAAGTACTCAAATGTTTATAGCATGATTTAAGTGAGACTTTATTACAATGTTGTATGAGATATCGCAAAGAATTTTATTGGTGATGGCTCTCAATCTTTTCTGAATCTTGCTCCATATTGGAAATTCTTTACATCTATGTGAAAAATAAAGGAAATGTGACTAACCTGATCTGTTATTTATATTTGTGTCACAGACTGCAAAATAAAGCTTGCTGAAATCGGAGCACTGGGTTTCAGGTTGCATAGTCAAGTTTTACATAGATATCTCATGCCTAGGAACAAATATGTATGAGTCTATGATATGGGAAGAACTCTCAAAAATGAATTCTTCATTTCTATTTCAAATCACATGAATCATCTGGTTTACAAGTAATGGATCTCATACCCTTATCTCCAGATATTTTGTCATCACCTTAATTGTGTTTTCCAACATAATTAATTCTGTTAATTCTGGTCACAAATTATCTGGAAAAACTGAGCTGGTTTAGGCCATTTTCTCTTTATAGCAATGCTTTCTCTCATGTTTCACACAGTTTATTCTTCAACAAGAAGCAAATTTGTGTGAAAAGGGAGGAAGAATTATTTTTCATGGAAGACTGTATTTGCTTCTTTCAGACATATAAATTTGTTATTGAGAAAGTATGATTTTTTTTTTTTTTAGGGAAGCTAGGCAAAATAATTATCAAAGTAGCCTAAACTTTACTAATGGAAAAGTTCTGAAAGGGGAGGCAACTGCTCTCAGTTAGCAAAGATAAAGTTCATATTCTCGTCATCTCATGTCTGAGGCATCACAGCATCCTTTTCTAAAGGGCTTGACAATTGCAAATCTACACAATTTCTCTTTTCTACAAAGTACCAACCTCCCCTTTGCATCCCTCTGTTAAGCTGTCTGAGTTTATCGCAATAGTTACAAAGGATTTAATTTGCAATATTTCACATTTCTTTCAGTCATATTGCCTTTGCTCTCCCTCTTTTACTCTTGCAGCAGATCCGTACTCACTTGTTTCTGTTCTGGCAGTGATGCAAATCACGATCCTGTCACCAAGTTTTTCACCCTATGCACATTATCACCTAAGCAGTCTTTCATACATGGAGGCAATCTGTTTTAAACATCTAAAAAGACCCTTGCTATACTTTGTCATCTCCTTTCTTAACACTCACTGTCACCAGGATGTCTATCAAAATGACAACAGCTAGGAGCAAGGGAATTGATACCTTTCTGTCTGGTGGATCACTGTCATATGATTATGTCCTCGGGCTCCCCATCCATCAGTCATGTCTCCATGTTATCTGTTACTTTATGATGCAAGTAGGTGCAATGTTTTTTCCTGTAGCAAAGCTGATGTACAAAACACATGCCAACTGTTACACCTGAGGAAAGCAGAAAGCCAAATGACACCTTTATGTTGTACATTTTTCAGGCAGGGACCTTTTTTTTTCTGGATTTGTGCAGTGCCTTGTAAAATATTACTTTGATTCCTGACTCCAGCTTTTAGCTCTGCTGCAATGCAAGTAATTTTGGTAGCAAAATCCTTTCAATGAGATCCAACCCACTGGACGGGAGTCACGCAAATCCAGTTTGCATTACTTGGATGGCCTTTAAAACCACTTGAGTTAAAAGCAATGGGCATTGAGTCATGAAGAATTACATGGCTTCTGATCTCTTCCAGCTCAGAGATTTCCCAGCAGCAGACTATGTGAACTGGCAAGGGGATTAAAAGCCTTTCTGTTCGATGCAGTTCTCAGAATAGTACACTAGATAAAGAGAGGGATACAGTGACTTCAGAGAAATACAGCCAAGAGAAGTGCAGTGTGTAAATATCACAGGGAAAGTGGGTGAACCCAAGTCTGAGTAGAGCAGGAGTCTAAATCAAAACTTCCTAGAAACTTGAGGGAGCTGGGAGCACCTCTAATAGGTCTGTCTTTGTCCACATGCAAAAAGAAATGGAGCACTTGCAGTCTCACCTTACAAAGAGGAAAGAAAGAGTAGAGCAATCCCTCTTAACAGGACTGTAACAGACATGGAGATCTGCATCATCTTTCTCTCCAGGGGCATGCTGCCTTTTGTGCTCTTTCACAGACAGTTAGCACTAAAACCACTGAAACTTTGCCGTCTCCAATTGAGTGAGAAGCCGGGGCCATATCACAGTAGTTCTTTGCTTCTGGATCAGTGGTCAATCCATTCTAAAAAGACAAAAATACAGAATAAATGTAGTTATTATTCTACATATCCTGGTAGTATTGTCGGCTGTACGGTCTGTGAGACAGTGCACCAGTTAACATTGTATAAGCTTCTTTCAGAACCTGGAAAGTTAGGACATATATTATTTTAATGAAAGCATAGGTTGTGGAGGCTACAACAAAATCCACAGGAAGATCCTAAATCCTCCAACACTTTGGATTTTTCAACAGCCTGGATTTGGATTGACCCTAATAATGTGTATACTTAGCGCTTAGAATCACATGTGTAAGTCCATAGAAAATACAATTTACCAGCTGTGCAAGTATTTTTCTAATGACTCAGACTCTCTGCTTTTTTATTGTATAAAAATGTGACGCTTTAAAACTGAGCAGCATAAATTACATTGTTGCTTCTCTGCTGTAATATAACGTAACCTTTTCCCGTGGTCATACATTTTAAAAGGGTACTGTACAGAGTTTTGTGTATCCAGTGAACCTCCTGGAATATGGTTCTTCCCTACGGTTAGAGTGGCTTTCAGTCACTCCTGCCATGATTTACTTACAAATCACCAAAGGTAAATCTTCTTGTTAGCTATTGTATCATGAGAGGCATGAGATATCTCTGCCTTTGGACATCGTTCTCTGGTTGAAAAGATACCTTCAATTCTTAAGTATTTCACTGCTATGGCAAAAACAGTGTCGCTGTAACAAAACATAATTTTGTGGACCAATGCCATAAAATAAATTACCTTCCATGGTAATTAACATAATTCTCCTATGAGATGAAACCTGCTCAAAAAAAAAAACCCTGTATCTGAGGCAGTTCCTCTACAGGGAAGAATGTGGATGAACGAAAAATTTATTTACAAGTATGGAAGATGATAGCAATTTCTTTTTCTCACCATTAAGACCTTGCTGAGATAATTCAGATCAGAACATGACTGAGCCCTGTATGTAGTCATTCTGGGCAGAACTAAGCCAAAAGTATTCCATTGCAATATTACGAAACATTATTTTTTTTTTTAAGTTTTGCACGAAGATTGCACCTTGCCATCAGTCATTAAAACGTATGTGCAAAACATAGCAAATGCCTCCATTAAAAGCAAAGCAAAAGATTCCTCTGCATGACATATTCTTTACAGAGAAAAAAATAAGACAGTACAATAAATCAGAACATGGTGCTGCTTTCTGTTTAGGACACATATGATCTGTGATGTATTGAGTGTCCTGATAGTTATGAAACAACTTCCCCTTCAGTGGGACTTCTGTGCAAGCAAATCGGTTTGCAGAAAGGCTATACGACTTTATTTTATGTTCACTAAATTTTATAGCTGAAGAATCATCAGAGGTTTGACTGACTTAACATGTATCTAATACAAAGAACACAATCCTAAGGGCTGTTGACTTCAAGCTGATACAATGTGTATTTCAAGAGGCAATTTAGTCCAAACTTTTGTTTATAATGTACCTCATATTGTGCTGTAATGGCCCAGCAGGACTTCCACTATAATTTAAGTTTTTCTGAAGTTCAGCTCCTTGTTATGTACATCTGTCCCTCTTTCAAGATGTTAGCATAAACAATCAATTACTTTTCCTTAAAAAATAATTGCAAGTTTCAAATGAAATGTAAAGAAGTGAATGAAGTTTCTTCTATCAGCAAAATAAATATGTAGGTTTTGTTTTTCAAGAAAGTGTTTGTTACAAAAGGATTAATAAATAATGCAAAAACGTAAGTGTATAAACATAATTTTTAAACTAGGAACAAAGTTAATTTATCCTCTATTTGTTTATTCCTAAAAATATTCCATTATTCTAGAGAATTATATTTGTAAAATGTTATTTGCTTAGACACGGTGATGCAAAATTAATTTAATTTCTTGCATTTCTTGTTTAACTTAAGTACCATATACATGCTTGGAAACCTAACTTTCACTAGCAGCAAAGTATGTACGTAATCAGTAATGGGGCCTTCAATCATTCTCCCTCTCATGTTCCACTGTTTTCCCATATTTCAGCACAGTTATGTGCCCTTTAAGCTATTTTTATCAAGTGTGACAACTTTGAACTTCTTCCAAGACCATATTGCCTTAGATGTGACCTTCTGGTGTGGAAGTTAAATGTTCTTTGGAAATCTTGCATATAACATGTACTTCTCTATATTTACTCTTAATGTAATATCTTCAAAGAATACCAAAAACTGTCAGTGAAACATGACCTTTTTCTATAACAGCCTTAGAGCCTGATCCTTTATACATGTCTTCAGTAGGATTTACACATGTGTAAGGGCTGTGGACCATGTGTGCAAATATGGACTCATGTTGTATCATATTAAGGTTCAATAATGGGACTGGCCAGGAAACAAGGATTCTGTTTCGTGAAAAGTCCTGAGGTTTTGGCATTCGGTTTCATTCTGATGCAGGATGAAATCAAGACTTTCTGGAGTGTTTTGAAAGCAAGACAGTCCAAGAAGGAGACAGACAGACGGATTCACCATGAGGACTAAGTAGTTACCTGTCATGGTGAATCCCCATTTCAGACACCGCTTCAAATAGTGACAGCAGTGATTTAAACCTGAGTGTGCCCTGGGCAAAACAAATTTCCTCACTACCACATTATTTGGTGTCCATAAGCAAGTGAAGCCCTTCCTCCTCATTTTGACTGAAATTCCATTCTGATGTTGAAGTCAGCAACTGCAGTCCTTTCTCAGCAGGACAGGCAGTACTGTTTGCTAAGACTTTTGCTGGTGGAGCATCATCCAGCCATGAGATATATTGTATGCCAGGGGACCCATGTGATGTGTTTTATCACAAGGCGGGTGACAGGTCATGGTGCTGTACTCTGCTACCTCACAAGTCTCTCTGAACCTATGCTCACTGATATTCCCTGAGTGATCACAATCTACTCAACGAGTACTCACGAAGCAGAGTTTGGGGACCAATGATGTAAGTGAAAGGGCTGAGTGTGACTGGTTCATGTCTCAGTTTTTTATAATGTGCCACAGGAATTCCTGTCACTGGAGTTGTTTGTGTGTTACACCTGCAAAATATTTGTCTGAGGTGTATGTCTTTAAAGTGTCAGATCTTCTCTGGTCTACAAGAAACTGGGAATAAGAGGGCGCAAATATTCTGTTTGGTGGGTGGTGTTTGGTTAGAAAAGAAATCATTAGTGATTCAGCAGATCTGCTTTATTTTTTCCTCAAATGAAAGTTAACATTATTTATTTTGTTCCTTCAAAACAATACAGTGTTGATAAAAGAACTTTGAGATACATATGCATTTGAACCACATCTGTATCATTGCAACAGTAATATCAGCAATTTCTTAAAATGTACTTTGAGAATCTTGTGTCCTAAAAACCCCCATAAAATTGTGCTCTCTTTCTGCCGTGATGTTTGTAGATAATGGTAGTAAAGGAATTGTCACACAAGTCGCATTTCCATGTGGACTGCACTGTAAAAAATTAACTTTTCTAGGTTGGATATAAGCTCTAGCAAACATTGGTTGATAGTTTAATTTAACTTTATATATATTTGAATATTTATTTCATGCAACAAATACCCAAAAGGAACCTCAGCAATCTTGAGTGAAATCCTTACAGTCAAATGGAATATAGCTTTGTCTATGGGTTGAAAAAGACTGGAAATATTAATTGATACCTGTTTTGTTTAGCTGTTTTACTGTCTGCAAGCACTGAACAGTGATAATGATAGGAAACGGTCAAAACCATAAAGAAAACTTTCTAGAAGAGGAAATAGTAGTTGATACTATTTAAAATAAACTTTAACAATGAGAAAACTGATGAACAGAAATGAAATCCAAATTTTCACAGAGACTGTTTCCAAGACAATTGTCTAAATTTAATCTCTATGTTTGAAAAAACTCACAGGCTGTGTTTAAAGATCAAAATGTTTTCTTCTTTCATCATTTGTTGCTATCATGACCCAAGACAAGTTTCTGGTACATTTTGCCTAAGGGCCAAAGTAATAATTTCAGTCTGAATGTAAAACATCATCCAGCAGTCTACCCTAGATTTTGACATAAGAATTGGCCAAGTAGACTTTTCTTCTGTTCTTTTTTTATTAAAACAGTATTTCAAAGGGTAATATTAAAAAAAAAAAAGATAATTAAAAAGGCAGGGAATTGAAGCTGCTCTTTTTCAAAGCTCAGATGATGGTAAGTCTTAACATTTATGTGGTAGCACCAAAGAGGCAGCAGAGGCAGCTTAATAGATGATATGAAGTGTGAATGCTGAAGATCTGTTTCAGCGTGTTTGGCAGGTATTATGAGTGTGGATTATTCCCACTTTGTTTCTGTGGAAAAAAATCAGGAAGATCAAAACTAGATTTAGACCAGGACTCGGTGTTAAAGACAGGTTTAGAACTCAGGAGTTACTACTGAATTTAGCTCATTAACTCAAACTGCAAGGTGTGCTGCTGAGTACCTGGATGACTGGTGGTCACACCAGAGGCCACTCAGCCCTAACAACCACAGCTCTGAATGCAGCATTTTTCAGCTCTCTGAACTGAATGCAGCATTTTTCAGCTCTCTGAACTGATCTGCTGTGTTACTGGTTGTAGGTATCTTCTCATGTTACTCTGTAACAAGCCACAGCCAAAGCTAAGAAGTAATTTTTTTCACAGAAATTCTCAGACTGAGCTGTTTCACCAAGGATGCATTTTTAGCACTACATTTCCCCTCTATCTCTGCATTCACATAAAGTGAACCACGGAGACTGCCTGGAATAATGATCATATATCAGACTTCCCAAAATCCAGAGACCAGTAGCTCTGGTTACCTTTGTTCCAGAGCTCAGCTGGGAATGCCTGTGTGAGGGAGCATGAGACACCTGTCTTTGTGGGCAAGAAAACAGGGACACTAATGGACACTCATATCAATAAAACAATAGAAATACTATTTTAGCATACAATTCTGTGAATGGCCTTCAAGGACAGTAAAACCTCTGTTTGAAAGACAGAAGATGTCATTCTTCATGTGCTATGGGTCCATCAAGGGTAGCATGAGCAGCAGCAGTCTCACAGCCATATAAAAGTAGAATAAGCAGAATGACTTAAAAATCTTTCTTTTAAAAATTTAAAGGAGATAAATTTGTTTTTATTTTGGTCTTGGTTTGTAGGGGCAAATGCCAACCAGAAGAGGGAGCGTATGTCAACTGGAAGTCTATTCCCAGAGCTCTACTGACTCAACTGATTATTCTGCTGATAAATACAGCCATGTTGGCAAAATAAATAAAGATAAATCTGGGCTTGTCTTCTGGAAAAGGTCAAATACTTACATACACCACCAAACTGCCCTAGCAGAAGTATTTCCGTGTTTAAGAGTGACTGGATTTGAGACAGAAAACTGTGTCCTTCTTGTGCCTTTGTGTGCATCGCTCAACTCGAGAGAGCAATAGCAGGCTGCTTGATGTGTCTCTCCTACTTAAAGCTCACACAGGGATCACGTATGTGTATAATATTAGTCATTTCTTCCTATAAAGAGGCCATGATAATTTCTTTTGTACTGTTCCCTCTTTTTATGACCCTTTTACAGCAGGTTTTGCCATTCCTTATTTCTCCTGCTGTTCCATTCTCCAGCTGTCCTTCTGCCCTCGCCTCCTTAGGCTCCGGTGTACGAAGACAACGGGAAACGGCAGAGGTCTGGCTGCCTGCGACACCTCTGCTCCTCCTGGGTGGCTCCCGCTGCTTGCAGTGCAAACACAGAGTGACTCCACTGCAGCGGGCTGCACCTGGGGCTGAGGGAGGAGTGCTCAGCTCCGGGAGAGGTGAGGTTTCACTGCCACGCAGGGCTCTTCCTGCCATCTTCTCCTGCTCCCTCTGGAATTCTCTTGGTGCCAAGGCTGCACAGCTATGACCATAGAGTGCCTCAGATGGTTTGCATGAGGGTAACTGGGAAGCACTGATTGCTCCAGGAGGGATTTCAATGTAGAGCTCACTCGGGGAGGTTTCTTTTCCTCGGTTTTTTTTTCACCCTGCCCTTGTTTTATGCAGTTCTTTCTTATTTTCTTCCCCTTGGCTTCTTTCTTTCTCTGTCTCCACTGACCCTCTTTTTTTGTTCTTCTCTGTCACATTCTGTATTCTTTTTCCTCTATTTTCTATTGCATTTTTTATTCTTCTTTCCTTTAGCTGCCCCTTCCATTTTCTGGTTTTTGCTTTCCTCTTATTTGCTCTTGCCCCTGCCTCCGTGCTCCTAATCCTATCTCCAAAGTGATATCTCACATCTTCATCCTACCAGAAAATAGCCCTGCTTAAAAACACACCTATTTTTCTTTCTCAAGCTGGTTGTGCCACTTAATACAACTTCCCTTCCTTGAATAGGTTCTGATCAAGGTTGCAAATATTTTTGAAATGGTTAGAAAAAACAAGGGTTGTTAACTCAACAAATTATTTTTTCGTTAGTTATTTAATATATTTGCTTCTTCTCAAATAGCCATTGAAATATGTTATAGTGTATTTCAGTCTTAGCAGCAATTAATTAACACATAAACAATAAGTTTAGAATCATTAAAGTTAAATTGCAAAGTTTGTTTTCATTTGCAGTTTTCCTGATCATATGTGCAAGTTACCTGTCTGCACATACAAACTAAGAAGCTAGATATAAGTATCCATTATTTGCTTTTAAAAAACCTGTCCTGTAATGAGACATTTTGCAAATAATTTTTTCAAATAATTATTACAAACAGTAATTTTGAAAATTATTATTTCTGGTTCATTACTGAACAAAAAGCAGAAAACTTTTTTCCTTTCTGTATTATTAAGACCAACAGAACAGATATAACTGACAGTTTTATTTACATGCTATAAAGGGACAAAAGACCATTAGGCTTTACATAGCACAGACTAACTAATATTATTCTTTTCTGTCTTTTTTTTTCTTTTTGAACCACTGAGCCCTTGATCTTTTTAAACAACACTAGGTCAAGCCAGCTATCTAAGAAATAATTTGCTAGAGAAAACAAAAAAGCAATGGTGTCTGACAGTCTTCAAATGCACTCTGTACCTTGTTGTTTTAGTGTCAGCTATTGACAGATCTAGTTGGGGAAATTTCTGGTCCTATCAGCAACAACAATTCAATCTTCTATAGCACTTTTCACATCAGAGCACATTACAAATAACATTATCATCCCTCTGATGAAAGCACAGGGGGTTGCTGTAGGGATAACTGACAGGTTATAGGTAAAGGAAAGATCCGCCGAGAGGAAATAAAATTCCAGCAGAAAGCAAATACAAAATTATTTCTTTGAGTGACTTTTCCCTCCTCAAAAAAATGTAACATGAAGAACTTTTCAAACCTTGCTGAAACTCCCCATACTTTGATCTGACTCTTGATATAGTTGTAAAAATAGTAAAATTAGGGTCACTTTTACTGTTGCCATTTTGGATTAGTCAGACCATTTCTTTCCTTTTTTTTTTGCCTTTTTTTCCTTTTTCTTTTCTAAAACACAAATTTAGTCTCTAAGGAAACCTCATCTCTCTACCACACAAGTGGTAAATAAAATCTACAAATAAATTCTACTATTTCCCCAAACATAGAGGATACAAAAAATGTATTCATTAGTGTGAGATATAAAAATGTGGACTCACACTAATGAAATCTGTGGCTGTTACTTTCACACTTGTGCCAAAGGCAAACAAACATAGTTCTCCCTGGCAGCTGGACGACATTCTGAACAGCCACCACATTAATTCACTCACCTCCATCAGCCTCTGCCTGCAACCTGCACAGCTTGCTGCCAGGAAGCCTGGCAATAAATTCCAACTCTAAATACTAAACAAGGTAGAAAATACCACATAATGCATTATTCCAAGGGACAAAATGGTCTTACAAACAAACAAGGGTATTGAGGAAGGGGCTTTTCTACTTCTTTTTGGAATTTCTCCTGTTGCACTTGTGGAAGTCGGGAGTCATTCACAGAAAATGTACATTAGCACTGGCAGTTGAGGTCTGAGTCTGGTACTCAAAATTTGAGTTGTTAGTGCAGTCTAAAGATGGTTGTTTGATTAAAAATAAGATTATGATTACATCTGTTGATGAGCTGCAAACCTTTGGCAACATTTGATACGTTTATAAGGGATCTAGACTGGAACTTCTGGAGAAGAGTGTTGTGGATGCCACCCTGCAGCTCTTAAATATCTGTTAGTGCAAGGCTTCAAATTGTCTCTCCAATGAAGTATACCTGAAAATACAGGAAAGTACCACATAAGAACCCTACCTAAGTTTATAGATTGTGTTTATTTACTTGATATAGAGATATTAAATTATCAGTATATTTAGGAGTTTTATATATGTGTGTGTACTTATATATGTACATACATATGTTTGAACGCAAAAGTATTCTAATTTTCTTTCAGTCTTTAAATTGTTTTTATTTTAATTTCAAGATGCAAACCAAGAAAGAAAAGTAGTTCTGAACTTGTAAGAAACAAAGTGCACCTCTCTTGCCTAACAGCAACCTCAAGCAAAATGTCCAGTGTCTCAGGAGACAGATAATTACTCATCGAGTTAAAGGTAAGGTGTATACTAAAGGCATCACAAATCCAAAGTTTTTTCCTGTATGGGCTGATTTGTAGCTTTTTCTTTCCATTCACCTTTTTCAATCATATTGTGTATTCTGAAATAAAATGAATGCAGTATGTTAGGTTATTTTTCCCTGCAATGACTTTCAGGAGTTCAGCCTGGAGTAACAGCCAACAATCTGAAAGTTTTCCAGATTCTCAGGTTCTTATGAGTATGAAGATCTGGGCTGGAAAACAAGGGAACAGCTGTCAAAAAAGGTTATGACTGGCTTAGCTTAAGGTTGCACTCAGCACACGAGAAAGTCAGCGACTTTTTACCTTCGGGCCTAGCCAAAAGTCAGTGGGCAAATGGGATAGTAAAGGAATAAAATCATTCTCAGAAGTTTAACAGGCAGTGTGACTCTCAGAGAAGTTTCACTTTGTGCCGTGAGCAAAGTTGTTGACCACAATTTCATGCAAACTTCTTCCACCCATGTTAGTTTTACTAATTTTGGACTAGTTAACTGCCTTTAGGGATGGTAAAAAAAAAGTTCTCTCTGTTCAATTAGTCTTGTCTCTTGACTTTATCTTTTTAGGGTTTTGCAAAGCTGATAAATATACAGAAGTTCACACAGAACAATTTATTTGGATTTCACCCAAAACCTTTGATAAAATTGTGTCATGACCTTCTGTATCAGCAGAAGTAGCTCATTTTTTAACAATAGCGTAAGTAGTTACTTAAAACGTATTTTACACCTTGGAGAAGGGTTATAGTAAGGAAAATCTTCTACCCTGTAGATCTATACATTTTCAGGTTTTCTTTGAGTGAACACCCACTCCACATTACACCGATTTTCAATGTGGGTTTTTTTGTGAGGGTAGAGGAGTTGTTCATATGAACTCCACTTTTCTATTTCTTTATGAAGTTCCACTAGGATCTCTGCCTGTAGGCTGTTTACTATATTGACTGGCTGTAGTTTCTGTAGAATTAGAGCTACAATGAGGTTTCTAATAGAAATTTAATTCAACCACTGTTTATCCCTCCTCCGAGATTCTAATTCCATTCTATTTCTGCCACTGGATTGTTGCCTGGGGTGGGTTTTTGTACCAAAGGGTATAAACTGTGCAAATGTGTCACTTCTTATTTTGGCAGCATAGTTGAAAACTTCTTCTGCATAAGTTTGATTTAGTCAACCCTTTGTGAGGACTGATGCTTTCCAGTTACATACTTTTCTTCTTTATGATTTTCTTAATCCTGGAATAATTTAAACTGTTTTGTGGACTTCCTGCCATATCAGCATAGGGGAAGGACCTATAGGGTCAACAGGTCTTGATGTAATGGGTAACTAGACAAGGACTAAGTACTGCAGTCCTTTCACATTCAAAACTTCTGTTGACCTCGATGAACTATAAGGAGATAGCCTGGTTTTAACTGTCTTCACCTCACAAAGGGTATTCACTCAGCAAAGAGGACTGAAGAGAAAATTGCTTCACTTTAGGAACAGCTAGAAGTATGCCTTAATTTGCAATCACAAATCTTTCATTGTTTCAGTTTTCTTCACATCAGCTGCTGAGCTTTAAGGGACTTCACTTTCAGGATATTTTGGAGTTAATTTATTTTGTAAGAAATGACACTATTCTGCTGTATTTTCCCTCTATCTTCTTAGTGGAGATTTACAACCTGAACTCCAGAATAAGAGCTGCTTTTGGTCTGGAGGGGATGGTGGTGTTCAGTTTTGAAAAGTCTCAAGATTTTATCTGGAGTTTCAATATTTGCTTATTCCTTTATAACTGCCATTCTTGAACATGAGTGAACCCATGACCGTTTTAAGCTTCTTTTTCTTTAAGTGTGTTTCTACCCCTCACAATTGTAGCATCTGAAAACACAAACACAAATTTGACAAAAGGTTAAAAGTTTAAAAATTCCACCTTGTTTTTTCTGGAACTTAAGGTTTTTAAGCAAGTCTCATTATTTTTGAAGACTGTAGGATGCCAGTTTCAAGATTAGCAGAACTATATATTTGAACACGAGTTTGAAACAAAGGGACTTAACTGAACTTTATAAAACAGCTGAGAGAAAAAAACCCAAACAAAACAAAACCCAGACTTTATTTTAGTCTGTTTGTAATTTTGCTATTCTTTAACATGGACAAAATTAAGATCCTTTTTTCATTTTCCATGACGTCCATGCCATATTTGCTGAGTTTATAGATCAAAAATCTGTTTATTCCAGCTGCCAACCTGCACCTTCCACCTGAGATTTAAAAGTGAAAAATATTCATTCTACCTCATAGATTTTTCCTGGTAATAAAGATTCTGCAATAGGAAATTAGCTGACAATTTCGTTGATCATGTGCTAAACAGAATAAAAGCCAACTCACCCTCCCAGAGCTCCACGGCTCTGCAGTGCTAACAATAGTAAAACCAGAGTTTTGGTCGGAAGAGTATGCAGCTCTAATTCCAGGGTATGCAAGGAACAGCTCTGTTGAATGAGTGTGTGCCTTGACGTAGCAACTTCACTGACCATAACTCTGTTCTAAGACACCAGCGCTTAGCCCTGGGGCAGGGCTGCTTTCCAGCCACAGGCAGCTGGCTCTGCCTGCCTCCAGAAGTGCACCCCAGGCACCCAGCATCACAGGGCTGGGCTCTCCTCTACTAGAGGAAAAGTTGAAAAGAGAGCTACCAGGTTTTGCATGGTAAGGTGGAAATACCAGCGGAGACAAGGTGTTCTCTGCTCAGGCAGTGGAGCAAACAAGACTCAACTCTCCTGGGCGGCTGCGTGACAGCTGGGATTATCTCCATCATGAATGAGAGCTGGTATTTTTCTTTTTTCCTGCCCCTAATAAATTGCAATCACTTTAAGAAAGATATTCTCCTCTGCCCAGGTTTTCATAAATGGTCTTGAAGTAAAAGTTCATCTGTATCAAAGAATCTTCAGAGATTTTAAAACGGTTGTGACTCTGTCTCTTATTCCTCTCCACAGGAGAGGGAAAACAAGGCATGAACCAGGACTATGAATCTGTTTGTTCACAGTCTGTTCCTTGGGAAGAGCAACTACATGCATGAGCAGCTTGCAACCCCTTATAAGGCAAAAATTTTGCCTGTGGCAAGGATTAGTTTAGCGAAAATGCATAAATAACATGGGTTTGTCTGCAATGATACGTTCAGGTGTCTGACTCAGTATTATTACCAAGAATAATTAACTCAGCAACGGAGAAAACACACACATATACAAATGAGGTGTTGATATTCATGAGATAAATTTAATTTATCATGAACAGTCTCACTTGCCTTCTGCTCTTCATGCCATTCAGGCCTCTGAGACTAATTTGAAGGAGCCTGAAATATCTTGAGAACCAAATAACCAAAAATACAAATAGCCAGACGAAGGTTTCCTCTCCTCTTCAGAGGTACAGCAAGCATAGGTCTTGGGTTGGAAAAATTGGTACTTAGTGCTGCATCTGGGATATGCAGGGAACAGTGCAGGAGAGGAGAGCTATAGAGACAGCAGAATGCAGAATTATGGCATTATTAAACATTGAGCAGCTATTTTGGGGTCATTGTAGAGGATTATTAAATCATAAAATGTTCTCTGGTAGGTTGTCTATTTCAACTCATGCAAAATCAGTAAGCAGATTTTAGAAGGCAGTGAAAATATATTCAGGATAAAATTATATTTAGCATTGAGATGCAGGCTTCTTCTGGATGATACTGCTGCCTCCAGCATTTTAGAACCAGTTTCATTGGCGCACCCAGTAAAAAATCACGGATGTCTGTTGCTGAAAGAAATAAACTTTATCCGGTTTGTTTCTTCCCACAAAAGTAGACAACCATATCATTACTTTGGACATTTGCCAGATCCTTTCGGATGATTGGATAGAGACGCCTTGGAGTGGTGAATAGTTGTATTTCTGCTGTGAACCTACAGTAGCTCTGGTTTTTTTTAAAATTTTTCCACTGTGAATCCTGCTTGAGGAATGCCTGCTCTGCAGATTTTATCTTCTCCTTCCTGGTAGGATTACTGAATATGGTTCTATTCTGCCCTGGCTTACAATGTAATGAAGCCACATGAAATGACATTACTGGCCACAGGAGGATCGCTGCAGAGATTAGCACACGTATTGCCCTCAAAGATCTGCTGAACAAGGCACACTGGACCAGAAGGAGGCATCCTCATTGCACCAGGCAAGAAGAAACAGTGCTTCTTATCGGATAGGATGGACAAGAAGAATCCCTCTCTGCTTTCAACAGAGGAAAAGAATACCTTTGCTTTACTTCTGAAAATATTAATGGAAGGGAACAAAAAGACTAACTCTAGCAGATGTACATCTCCTGTTATGGAGCTACAGTCAACATTCCTTCAATGTCAAATGACAACATTGGGAATTTTTCTCTATTAAGGTTACAGGATTTGGCCAATTAAAAACGACCAGATTATTCTTCAGTTTTCAATCAGCTTTTCCAAGCCAAATTCTTGTTCTTGTTTACATTCATGTAAATCCATAGAGGAAGTAAGATGAAGTCATTAGTCCCTAGGTTTTCTAAATTCCATGACTCAGCTTTTAGGGACTCGTCTTGTTATCATTTTAGCAAACATTCTGAATCCCAGGCAAGTTCATCACCTGGCAGCCTTTATTTCTCAAGGAGTTTAATATTGAAAAGGAATCAAAAACCACTTAGGAGGTTTTACTTGGGACTACAAATACTGTGCAGGCACAAGTTTTGCCAAGTGGTTAACTGGAGGCCAAATTCTGAAAATCCTAAAATCACATGAGTATATCTTTCTACTTGAAAAAGACTCAGAGTCTGAAGGACTGCTCATGTGAATAAGGATCTGCAGGATTTGGCCTTTCCTGGCAAGGCTGAAATCATGGCTTTGCCGTATGTGGTTAACCTGCATTTTGTTTAAAGGGATCACGTCAGGAAAGTGGAAACAGATTTTTCTTAACTAAGTGCTTATGGCTGAACTTAAAAATGCTGCCCTTGTTAGAGGTTAAACTGTTCCCTGCCTCACTCTTATAAGCATTTTAAACTACGTACATTAAATACTCCAAATAGGAAATATAAGGAATGATGGTACAATCTAAGCACAAGAAAATGTAAAACAAAAGGGCAGTTTCATTGTCCTTATTAAAACGCATTAAAAGTGCATCCAGCTGCTTGTGTTTAACCAATACAAAGTATGGTTTCACACCAAAAGAACCATTATTCTGTGAATTAAAACATTGTGAAAGCCTTATTAACAATGGTGAGCACTTACACATGCGAGCAAAGTCAGTGGCCGTATGCACATGATTAAGGGCTTACCAACGCAGATACTACTGCAAAAGTGGGGTCAAAGGTATATAGAATAACTGGACATGGTTCTGGTTAGAAATTAATCCAAGAAGAGCCCAAAGACCTGAACCACCCCAATAAAATAAATGGGGGTTTTATACACAGAAGCCGAGTTCAAGAAACTAAGCCCATAACTTCCATAGCATCGCTTTCTATCTTGTTTCAGGATTAGAACTTTTGCAGCATCGACCTATCTCTATTGCTTACTTTCTCAAAGGTCTTGACTTGTTTTCTGCATGGAAAGAGTTGGAACTTTTTCCTGTGAGGGTGTGGCTGGAAATGTTTATATACACATCACTGAACCTATTGTGCCTCCTGTCCACCCTATCTCTATGTCAATATACTCTACATAACATGATCAGTAATGCAGCAGTGTAATTAGCTGCAGCGATCTAACCATGTGTTAATAAAAGGCCTAAGGAAAACAAAAATCTGTCTTGAAGCAGGAGTGCCTGTCTAAACACTTGTTTCCAACCCCTCAGGTTTTACATAAAAATATACTGTATCTCTTCCCTAACTATACCTATAAATAAATGAACACTGGAAGTCAGTCAGTTTTCACTCTTTAAAAAATTACTCCCTGGCTTATTATTCTGCTTTTCTTCTACTTATTTTATTGTTTATAGTTTTCTCTACTTTGCCCTACAGTTTCCTTTTGTTTCTTCCCACCATTCTAGATTTCTTGTACAAATTTTGTTTTATTTCCATTTCCCTACTAATTCTCCCCTTTTCTGCCTCCCCCACTTCCCCTTCTGCTTTTTACTATTTTTTTTCAGTTTCCATGTCCCTTCATTTCATCTACCTAGCAAATTTGTATTCCATATTCTGCTTTTCTTTTATGCCACTTTTTATACCCTCTCTCCTGACTGTCCTTGCTTTATTTTAGTCATCTCCACACCCTTCTTCCTGGCTCTCTACTCCCCTTTTCTAGCTGATGCTCCCCTTCACCCCACCTGTTTTTATGTTTATATCCCACCTGTACTTGTTTATATCCCGCCTGTACTCTATGGAAATATCTCAAGCAAGCTCAAGAGGGACAATTCTCTTGCCATGTTTCGCTGCAATGTGTGACAAGATTTAACTGCATGAGAAATGGTAGAGAACTTCTTTTAACATAGCAAAATTTGTGAAACGAGATGGGAATCTTTTTTTTCTAAGTAAATGGGACAGTCTGAACCCTAGCCAGTAACAGTGATACATAGGTACAGCCAGAAAAAGCCACTTTTTTGAGGGGGCTTGTCAAGACAATGAGGAAAAACTTTGCCCAAATTAAAAAAAAGAAAAGACAAAATCATGAGAGCAGTGGCAAGTAACGGCAACTGACTGTAAGCATTTTTCTGGTTCTGAAACACATTTTACATCAAAAGAGCAATAATCCCCAAACAGAAAGCCCTCACTCTAGAAAAATGCAACTTACCAAAAACAATTTTAAAAATTAGTTCTTTGTTCTTTGTATTTCTTCAATGTCTTCACACAACTTCTTCCCCTTTAACTTTCTTATCTTTTTCTCTTTTAAGATGTTTCCTCTTACAATGTGCAACAGTTTGTTTCCTCTGCTTTTCTCCTCTGCCTTTAGTGTGCCATCCTTCCCTGTCTTTCTGGATCACTCTTTCTCTTTCCTGAGTTTCTCAGTCTGACACTTTGTGTTCTCTCTTTGTATTCTTTCAACTGGCCTGGACCAGTATCCTTGCTTGGTCTAATGAAAAGCTCATTTGACTTTTCAGAGGACAGTATTTATAGCACGCTTTTGTCACAGTTGTTTTTAGGCTTTTTTGCTTGCCCTCAGGCACATCAGTGAAGGAACTAAAGCTAAGATAAGAGCAGTTTCATGACAGAAGCAAGGTTTCCCAAAGCAGTGCAAGGAAGGACAATCATAACTATCGATTCTTACGTGAATAACGACTGAAGTGTAAATAGTACAATGCTACCAACCCCTCTCAGGGCTGGCTAAGTGGCACAGAAAGGCTCACACATTCCCCAAAGAGTCTGATTTTTTTCAGGACTTGGGGAAAAACATTTTACAACTTTTCTCCAGGTAATCTCCCCTCCCCTTACCCACCCAGCTAAGGACGATACAGAGATATGACTTCCAGCCTTAGTAATAGAACAGTTTTTTGCAGTCTACCTAAAGTACTAAAGGTCAGCAGAACACTCAACATTGTGGCTTCATCTACACTCTATATCTTTGGCAAGGGCGGGCAAGCACTTGCCGAAGTGATGGTTCAGTCTGGATGAGCCCTTAGTTTATGTGACTGGCAAGCCTCTGCATGTAGCACACAGCAGCTACTCAGTGAAGGTACAGAGGAAGTGTTTTATAAGTGTACTTTGCCAACAGCCCTCCAAAATTGTGACTCTTGGCTTCTACATTGTTCCCCTGCCAACACCCTCTCAGCTCCTATGAGGCTTTCCATTGTTGATCGCTGATGTGCTTAAAAGCAAGATCTTGACTGAAGTTTATCGAACCTGCCTGTTACCCCATGCTTTCTCTGTTCCATGCCTCCACTACGCAGCAAAACCATGTGATCCTCTCCACACATGCTGCCTCAAGCTGTTCTCAGGCTCTCAACTCAACCTAGTACCAACCTATCTTGCTCCTCAGCTTCACTGGGAAATTTTTACAAAAAAAAGGAAGAACGGTTCAGCTCTTAAGACTGTGTTTACACATCCTGGTGGGTAGGGGTTTGGTGTGCCCAAGGGTTTCGGTTCCTCAGATCAAAACTGGGTATCTGGTTAAAACATAAGGCAGTTCTTTACTGGACATGGTGCCTAAGTTTCTTTCTGATGGAACTGGAGGTACAATGAAGCTGAGGAGGAAAGAGACATGTAGTGAGAACCTAACTTAATTTGGAGTCCCTATGCAGATATGTTGCTTGCCTAATTTCAGAAACCCCAAAATGTTTTCAAGGCCACAAGTTTAGAGGTACCTTTAGCTCATCGTGCCAGTCAGGGAAGATGCCAATGCCCAGCAGCAAGCAATGCTGAAAGTTTTGCACCTCACTTGTGTCCCAGGAACCTCAGAGGTTCTTTCTGTCTTACAAATAGAGCAGGAGTAGAAAGTAGGATACACTTGGACAGCAACTCTGAGCCCCAGTGCTTGTCTTACCACCAGCTACGGCCAGGCGGTGGACTAAACTGTCAATTAAATGTTTGTATCATTTCAGAATGAAATACCAGCCACCTTCTAATTATCTAATTATTATTGATATAAAATGATGTCACATCCTTTATACAATCACCTAATTTCTCTTATGGTAAGCAGTTTCCGGGCTAGCTCACCAGTATGCCAGTTATATGCCAGAACAGACTCTCATCCAGTAGGTTTCATTGAGGGTTTGATGCTGCTTTGATTTAAACCTGCGTAGTAGCAGCTTCCTCCTGCATTATGTGTGTGAAAAAAGGTACACACAACGTCCTTAAAGTCTGAACTCACAGAAAGCCCCTTAACATTGTTTAGTCTCATGTGTAAAATAACATCCAGGAGCCTAGGACATGTCTAAGTTGCCAATGAAGAAACTTCCGTCTGAGCCGGTGTGGGTTGATAAGCAGCAGAAATGTGCCTGAACGAACGAGTTCTGCCTTACGCCATCCTGCTGCCAGACCCTGTTTGGCTCATTTGCACAGCAGTGATCTGTGCCATGCCAGCCTGCTGACGTGGCTCGCTACAAGCTCACTGATCACTGCTGGGCTCAACATGCAGATAATGCTAACAAGTATCTGATTCCCAGGGAGTAGTGATGGGCAGGAGAAGGAGATACAGAAGTGAAAAGGAAGGCTGACTGCTGTCTCCCTTTTCCATTATATTGTTTTTTTCGTATACTCATCATCTTATTTACATGTATTTTTGTTACTTATGTTTATTGTTTTCCATGCAATTTTGTTTCCTTTCTCTTATTATGTTATAAGAAGTATCTATTGACCTTTCTTCCAAGACTTTTGAACATGTGGGAAGCCCTTTGTGCAGCTACTGGAGTAAGATGCTATACAAGAAAACAAATTCAACAGAATGCTGCCATCACACCTATCACAGAACATATCTAACATCTTTAAATGTAAAGACTTAAACCAGCAGGCAAACTTATAATACAATGCTATTGAAACTGAATTGAACCATTGCATTGAAAACAGAAATATCCCATAGCTTTTGTGTCAAGGTTGGCCTTACTAATTGGGTAACAACATGCACTGAGACGTGTGTCTGGTGATGCAGTTGTGTGTGTATGTTAAAGGGCAGAAAGCAACAAAAAACTTTTAGCAAAATCTTCTGACACTGCAAAATCAGACTACTTCTGCATACACAGAATTAATTTTTAGCAAGAGCAGTCCTGCAGCATGAAAATATAGAGTAATGAGCAAGTAGTTCACTGACAGATAGAAAATCCAGCTATATAACATTTTTAGCCAGTGATTTTTTAAAAAAAAAAAAGTGAGCTTCTGCCTAATGCATTCTTATACAACTGGTTTCAAGGCAGAGATTTGGAAAATATCTGAAAACAAACTGCAAGCCAAAGATTTGCAAGGGCCTGTGTCTAACTTTCTGATAGGATAGCCAGACATCAGGGAAAAACTTTGCTTGTCTCTCAAAAGTATTGGAGCTATCAAGATGAATTGGGCATCGAAGATGTATATAAGGGCAGCTGGATGACCGAAAATAGAAACTCTTGAGAATAAAGCAGAGCCATTTTGGAAGAGAAGTCTGCATCTGCAGAGCCGGAGGCACAACAAACTGGCCAAACTATATCAAGGATATCCAGGAACCTGGTGAGCAGATGTGAGACATGGAGAAATGTGGTCCAAAGAGACTATGAAAAACTGCAGCATCCCTAGCAACCCTTGGAAAACAGGAGGAACGGAGCTTTAGAGAAACTGCACCACAAGAAGTTACAATTTTGAGGTAGAATTTGCTTACATATTAAGTATTCTAACATCTCTTGGAAGTGCAAATGCAAAGTTAAAGCACTGTCACAGCTGAATGTAAACTTAGCCCATATTACTTTGTTTTCATGCTTCATATTGTGAATTTGGACTGTTTCCTGAGAAGCAGTAACTTAGCCCAAGAGTGTGTTAATTTTGGTGGTTGCAATCACCTGAAGAGTGTGAGACTGTATCTCTGCAAAAATCAAAGAAAATGTACAGTCATTTCTGAATACATAAATGCATTTACCCAGAGCCTGAACAGAATCCTGAGGCCACGCACAATGTTGTCTACATATCTCAGCATCCATAACTCCAGCCTCGCTGTCACTACTGGAGGTGAGAGGATGAGGAAGAATGGTGTGTATGAAAAGTTGAGAACTTGCTGCCACCAAAGATCTAATTGTCGTCTAACCAGGAAAGCTTGTTGTAACAGGGGTTCTCCCCAGGAAAAACTATGGTTATGAAAAAAAGCAAGGCATTAAAGAAGAAAATTCTTATTGATGTATTACAGCAATGGGCAAGCATGTGTTTCTCCTGAGACATGATTATAACATTGGGACATTGGCATTGCTATGAGGGATAGTAAAATGTGCCTCGATGGAGATATGGATCAGCAGTACACTGAGAAACTGCAGCCACTGGAAGGACAGAGAGCGAGACAGCCTTTTGGCACTATCAGAAGATAAACACTCATTAAACTCCTACAGGGTATATCCAAGACCCTATGATACAGCACAGTGTGGAGCAACACCTCTCCAGGCCCTGGGGAAAATGTCTTGGATCCCACAACAGAATTAAGAAAAGAGAAAGAGAGATATGAGTGTGTTAAAATATGTATGATGCTAATGACTTTAAGACTTCAAGGGTATGTAACAGGATGTTAATCACATGAATTGGCCATGGTATTTGCACTTAATTTTGGTATCTCAAATAAATGCAGTAAGAGGGTCATTAGACTTTCCCTATGGGGACATTGTCATGGAGTAAATTACTGTATAAAGCCTGTTAATCCTTACCCTCTACTGTTGGCTGATATCAATAATATCTATCTGCTGAAGGCCCACCTATGCTGCCACAGGAAATGCAATGCTGATATCAGCAGCGATACCTACATTAGGTTTAATCTAAATAGTCCAAGCAACAACAGTGAATATGCACAGGAACACAGTTTAGCGCAAGCTTCCCTAATCTCCTGGGGGCGAGTGGCTGGTTTACCAAGTTGCCTTTGCAAGTCATAAATTACTGATGATATTGTCTGAAGTGGTGTAAGGATGCTTACTCATACTCCAAAGTGACTTTGAGGAGACACTCGGTCAGAGAAGACAGCATGCAAGGCTGAAGGAATACTGCTTAGGCTATTGAATTGTCTTGTGTCTCTCTCTGCCCTTGCCTGAGAACCAAATGATCCCAAACTTTCACTGTCATGTGGGTTTGGAGAAATTTTCCTCTAGGCACCCCCTTACCTCTCCCTGTTCTCCTTACAATCTCCTGGGACCTGTGGTGCCCAGCGAGAGGATGCCAGAGGACATTCCTCCTCCTGGCTCAGTTCCACTGTGCTGTGAAAGGTGGGGGACATGGTCTGCTGTCAGTGTGTGGCTGGGTGAACCCACTGCTTCCTCTCTTCTCTTCCATCCTCCAGTTGATTCACTGCAGAGTGGAGCACCTGAATGTCAATGCTTTTGCTTCACAAAGCACTAAAGATGCTGCATACAACCACATGGCTGGAGAGTAGTCAGGCAGAAAAGGACCTGGGAGTGCTGGTTGACAGGAAGCTCAACATGAGCCAGCAGTGTGCCCAGGTGGCCAAGAAGGCCAATGGCATCCTGGCCTGCATCAGGAATAGTGTAGTGAGCAGGACCAGAGAAGTTATTGTCCCCCTGTACTCGGCACTGGTCAGGCCTCATCTTGAATATTGTGTCCAGTTCTGGGCCCTCCAGTTTGGGAAAGATGATACTGGAATGTGTTCAGAGGAGGGCAACGAAGATGGTGAGGGGGCTGGAGCACAAGCCCTATGAGGAGCGACTGAGGGAGTTGGGGCTGTTTAGTCTGGAGAAGAGGAGGCTCAGGGGAGACCTCATTGCTCTCTACAACTACCTAAAAGGAGGTTGTAGTCAGGCAGGGGTTGGTCTCTTCTCTCAGGTGGCCAGTGGCAGAACTAGAGGGCATGGACTCAAGCTTCGTCAGGGAAAGTTTAGGCTTGATGTGAGGAAAAAGTTCTTCACTGAAAGGGTGATTGGCCATTGGAATGCGCTGCCCAGGGAGGTGGTGGAGTCGCCGACCCTGGAGGTGTTTAAGGAGAGACTGGATGAGGCACTGAGTGCCATGGTCTAGATGATGGGTTGGTGTTAGTGTTGATGTTAGTGTAGGGTTATAGGTTGGACTTGATGATCTCAGAGGTCTTTTCCAACCTTGTAATACTGTGATACTGTGATACATGCAGAAACATATATGAGAGACTCAGACGGCGAAGAGAATTCTTTCTTGTACCCATATCCAATTATATTCAGTCTGGATATAACTTAGGTCTACATAAGGAAGTTAAAAACCTCTTCTGAGACATTTGTTGTACTTCTAAATTACTCATAGCATTTGATAATTTGACTTAACCTCTGAGGGCTGAGGGCCAGCAACCTGCTGAATGTAACCTCTCAAAGGGCACTGCAGACAAAAGGGATCATAAGAGCATATATGTGTGCATATGAGCACCGTGTCCAGTTCTGGAATCCCCACCTTAAGAAGGATATGGAACTGTTGGAGCGGGTCCAGAGAAGGATTATGAAGATGATCAAAGGGCTGGAACACCTCTGCTATGAGGACAGGCTGAGAGAGTCGGGCTTTTTCAGCCTGGAGAAGAGAAGGCTCCAAGGAGACCTCATAGTGGCCTTCCAGTACCTGAGGAGGCTACTGGAAATCTGGGGAAGGGACTGTTTACAAGAGCTTGTAGTGATAGGATGAGAGGAAATGGCTATAAACCAGAAGGGGGAATATTTAGATTAAACATTAAGAACAATTTCTTCATGATGAGGGTGGTAAGACACTTGCACAGGTTGCCCAAGAAAGTTGTGGATGCCCCCTCCCTGGAGATGTCCAAGGCCAGGTTGGATCGAGTCTTGAGAAGCCTGGTCTGGTAGGAGGTGTCCCTGTCCATGGCAGGGGGGAGTGGAATTAGATGATATTTAACGTCCTTTCCAACCCAATCCATTCTATGTTTCTATGATTCTATTATATCTTCAGGAGCACTTAAAAAGAGTGAGGAACGTGATGTGACTGCTACACTTAGCATTGGTAGGACTCATGATGGACTAGGGTCCATTCCTGATATTTACAATCCTTAGAGGATGCTGACAGATTACTCAGACTATGGAGAAGGGCCATGGCACTCATTAAAGAATCTGAAAACATGTTTTATAGCAATAGACGTCAAGAGTTTAATCTGTTATTTTAAGAAAGAAGAGGCTAAGAGATGAGATGAACACAGACCATAAGTATCTAAGGCAGGGATATGACTTTGAAAAATTAGTGTTAGCCTAGCAGACAAAGGCATAATAAGATTTAATTGCTGGAAACTGAATCGCAAATTCAAAATAAAAATAAGGCACAAAAATGCGAAGGCAAGAACAGTTGTTCCTTGAAACAATTCACTAAGGGTTGCTGTGGGCTCTCCATCACTGGAAACATTTTAATTGAGATTGGCTGCTTCTCTACGTTGTGCTCCAGTTCAAACAGGAATTAATTCAGAGAAGTCCCATGGCTTGTATTATAAAAGAGACCAAGCCAGATGATCATAGTGGTCCCTTCTGACTTCATAATTTATGAGCTCTGATACAATCAGACACTAGCACAATATAGCCATAGGCAAAAACACTTCCTATTCACCACAGATTATTCTGAGAAATGTTAACATCTTCTCATTATTTCATCAGGATAAATCAGGCATTACAGTTTATGGCTGTATTAAGCTGGTAAAACATAACTGTAGTTGCATGTTTTTTAACTCATTGCCTTAAAAAAACTCAAAAGTTTTACCCAGCTCATCCTAACTACTCAGCATAAAAAGCATTTAAATGTTGAGAACAATGAGTTCAGGCTCCAATACCACTGAATTGTCCTTCAGTAAGAACACACAAAATGTATCCTAATAAATGAGCAACCCTAAAGTAAACCCTGCATCACTATCACCTGGATGTAACTACACCTAATGTCCCCTTGATCTTTGCACAGAACTCTCATTGCGTACACAACGAGAGCAGTAAATGGCTCTAAGGAGATAGATACTGTTTCACAAAAAGGTTTAAGACAAACACAGACAGCAGCAAAGTGCTGATTTAGTAACAGAATATTTTATTGCAAAGAAGGTCACAAATTGTCAGCATTAAAGGTTTTATTTTGGTTAGTTGAAGAGCAAAAAAATGCTGTACAGAACAGGTAGTCAAGTGCCAGCAATATTTTTCTTTTGAAAATGTTATCTTCACTTAGATCTTCTTCAGTAGAATATCATCAGTCAATCATAAAGCTGGCTGTTCCAGCCAAATACTTTTACCATTACACAATCCTGTGCGAATACTGGGTTCACGCAGTGGAGGCATAATCTTGCAAACCCTGAAGAAGATAAAGTTTTCTAATCCAGAAAGGGTCCACTTTGCTTTTATAGATTAGGAAATCAATCTTTTCAGAAAGTGACTTTTAAAACAAGCTGAGTTCATATTCCAGATTGATTGGCTTAAAAAAATTTACAGAGCCAGACTTTTCATTACTAGGCAGAAAGACAGCATGTTGTCTCCAGCGTGCTTTTCGTGCATATATCTTGTGACCAGACTCACGGAACACATCTTTTAACTAACGTACAATTTTTAGAAATCAAATAGCTATGAACAAGCAATGGACTTAGCAGTGACTGTAAGCAGAAAAATAGAAGGACATTTGTTGGAGTCCCACATAGCCAGTTATGTCATTTTAGCCACTGACTCACGCCACCTAAATTTACCTGAATTGTCCAGATCAGACTGTTTGTTGCTTATTTGTTTAAAGTTCATGAAGAATTGGCACTTTTTTAAAAATTATAATTGTGTTTTTCATAATCATAACAAAATAAATTTCAAAAGACCTATGGAGTCTAATTCATTAATCACCTTTTATCCAGAGCTAGATCTTATTTTAAATAATGGTAAGTAGATATCACATAATATTGCCACAAAACATTTGCATGCTTATTATCAGCAGAACAGGTGATTAAAAAAGCAATTGGATTGACTTAATCGGCCAACAAGCAGCAGCTTGTGGATGAATTTTAAGTATGCTACAGAACTACCAGCAGGGTTAAAAATGGACAATGTCTTCTTTGGGTTTGCTATTTTTTTAATTGTCCTGACTGCATCCTCCAAATCTTATCCCTCTTCTGACTGCCTTTGACAATTTCCCACTGCCCTCTCCTTTAGACATCTCCCATTCCTGATATTTTGTCTTCTGTGTTACTTTTTCTTTAGGTTGGATCACTTCTTCCTCTCATTGGATATTTACCTAATTTATACTATTTGAATTCAGCTTAAAACCACTGAAAGCAAAGTCAACATTTTATCCTATTCTTCACACAAAAGCCATGACTTGAGTTGTACTTTCTTGTTTTTCATTCTCAAAATGGCATTTATGCAAAAAGAATGTTCAGTAAGTATGCTACTGATAGATGTCATGTAATAAATTGAGCACAAGAAGATTAGTTTAATGGTTTTGATATGGACATTGTCTTTTGGCAAATGAGTTGTCTTTGCAGTATAGCTTTTGATTGCCAAAGATGCATAGACTGGTGTGCATACACCAACAAATCACTCTGTTGCGCACTGTCAGGAGGAAAAAAAATTTCTATTGGCTGAGAAAGAAATGAAAGGCTATTTATTTCAATGTAAAGGAAGAAGTAGCAAAGCAACCTAAATGAAAGGAAACCCCCTGAAAAGAGCATTGCATCTTTGAGAAGATGAAAGTGGGGTGTTGGCAATATCTTATGATTTATAATAGCTTGCTGTTTCAGGCTGTGATGTGTGAATGTGATGTGTTATCCTAATAAGAGGAATAAGTGCTCCAAGCTGATCCTTAAATAAATGTATAAAGTGCTGAAAAGCACGAGCACAGAGTATGGCTTTAGAAGTGTAAATACAGATATGAAATGACTGCTCTTGAGTGCAAGAGGCTGGGTGATGGAACAAAGAGAATGAAAGAATATAGTGTTACTTAAAGAGTTTACTGTTTAGTGAGGAGAAAATGAATATACTGTCTTCAGTGCTACACTCCCTATTTCTTTCTTCCTTCCTTTTATCATCTTGCCAAAACTGTTTGCTTTTGAAAAATAATGAAGTTTTTTTTAAAAATAACAACCCTCCTTATACCTCAGTATGTTGCTGCATTTCTTCAAAGTGCTTAGCAAACATTGCTAATTCTTCCTAACAAAATGGCTCTAAAATATCGCTATGAGATAGGGAAACTGAACCCTGGAGATTAAATTACTCAGCTAGGGTCCCATATTTAAAGCTTCTAAGTGACACTGTTGCACAAATAATGATTATATTAATAAACAATGCAGTTAAATAGCTGATGGTGGGATCAAAAGTGAAACACAGGATTTCCTGCTTCTTCTTTTAATGCTGTGGACCACACAACCTGCCTGTAGAAATCCATTTACCAGCACTCTTCTTCAGTATGTTCTTACTTTGCTATATGAGCCTCTTTCCAATGAGTAATCAATTCCTGAGCTATCAGTTTAATAAGTTACCCATTATGCCTCACTAGAACATTTTATCAAATGAGATCTGTGATCCATTTTAAACACCTCATGCGCCTGGAGTTCGTTGGGAATCCAATGTGACCTGGAGAGATCCAAATACTGCTGAATGCTCTGTGACTCCAGCAAATGAACATGATGGTCTCCACAGCTTTCCAAATAAGAAAATATCTCTGTATCAGAAAAACTGGTTCCAGAATTGACAAGCCAAAGTGAAAGAATTAAGACTGCTAATTCACTTAGATTATGTCTTTTACTACCAAGGTTCCTTTTATGATAAAACTGAAGCAAACTTAAGAGACAATGTGAGTCCATTTTGCTGTAATTGCCCACGCTTTACTCTTTCTAAGGAAAGCCTTTTACATATGAACAATTTGCAGGAAAACCACTCTCACTCTCTCTGAAATAACTAAAATTCAGGCTTGACCTGGTACATCAATAATAGGAAAAAAGAGTCAGTTTTTAAGAATGAATCAGAATAGGAAAAATACTATAGAAAACCAACAGAATACAAAAGAATGCATAGAGTTAGGTCTTCCATAGGATGGGATAGCATTGTTTTCGGAAAATATGTTCTTCAGATGGGTTGTCCTCATACAGATAATCTCTTCTACAATTGCACCTGAAAGATTTCAGAAAGCTTTTTCCAAGAAAACAAATTTTTTGATAAAATGTTTGATAAGAACATTTTCATTTGTGACTGTTCTGCACCTTTGATGACTTTACAAAAGATTTAAGCACTGATGGGCATATAGTTTATAGAGAGCTGCGTCTTTCTGCTAACTGACTGAAATACCAAATCCAGCATTCTGGATTTGGAACACTCCCCTGAGGACTTTGTGACCATAAACCAATAAATGGATTACATTCATTCACATGTTTTTTTCCCATCTGTGGCAGATAATGTGGCATGCCACAACCAAGGTAAAACGGGATGGTCAAAATGCAGTTTCTTTCATGCCCTACAATTCATCAAGAAGCATCAGAATAGATGCCAGGACTTTCAAAATTTTGAATAAAATGCAGAGGCTAAACCCTAGAGGTTTAAATAAGGACACTGACATTTTTGAATATCTGAATGGGGACATCACTCTCAGAGACCAGGAATACTCACAGCCCAGCTGCAAATGGGTAAAAAAATTGCACTAAAAGCAATCAGCTTGGGAGTATGAGGCAAGAACTCCAACAGTTTTCTTTCCTTCTTCCCCAGCCAGCAATAAAAATCCCACAGAACAGAAAAAGTTCCTTTTAGTTTGGATTTTCAATGTTAAAAATAGCTATGTCACTATTATACTGTGCCTGATGTATTAAGTCTCGAATAACACAAGAATTCTTACATAACCTGGTGATCAGTGGACCCAATTGTTTATAATATGCCAAAAGTAAACGCAGGAGGAATTTATAATCACATTTTCATGGGTAGTAAGCCAAAACCCACTCTGCAACTCAAACATACTGCTTCACTTTTTCATTTAGGACAAGTTTGAAACTCAAAGAGATATGACAAGATGACAGACAGATTTCTATTGTGGTATTTTCCCCATAGAGGTGATGCAACTAAAAGTCAGAACATTAGCTCGTTATGTCCAGTGTGTAGCTTACAGTTACTGTACAGGCAGATGGTTACAATAGTCTGAGGACTAAATCTCTACAGAAAAACATTACCAAAATATTACTTCACTGGCTACATTTTCTATTCTTATTGTCAGTTCTTCACTTTTTTTCCTCGTCTCAAAAGGTTCTTTTCTTTCTCAGCATATCTGTCCAGTAAACTTTGTTTTTTCTTTCTTTCTTGCCTCTTTTAGACTCCCTTAACAATGGAAATTAAGTGGGGTTGACTGAATTAGTCCAAACACAATAGAAATAGAGTTCCAGTGCCTGAAATTTAAAGACAGTTTTTCCCTGACTGCTGACTGCTAGTCCTAGCTGTTTGGAGGTAGTATTTTTAAATTATTTCTCAGATTCTTCAAATGAAATGTTTCCATTCTCAGTAGGAAAAGAGACAATACCTTCCTCATTTCCTCCCCGTTTGCCACCAGCTGCTTTTTCTTCACAGCTTCCCTCCTCCCCTCCTCCACCTACTCCAGTCTCTGTCCTGAAGTTTCTCTTAGATGAGAAGTCAGCTAGAAATGTGCTTGAACACCCCAAAAGGTAATCCGTGCCCCATAAATGTCCCAGTGTTGTCACGGCAGTGTTCCAGCATTGACTTGTCTACACTAGGATTTATAACAAGATACCAATGTGAAAACAAATCTTCTCTCCTCTTGCTTTCAGCCAGGGTCATTTTTATATGCCAGCTGCCTGGGGCTAGCAGGGAGAGGAAAGCAACCCTCCCTGGAGCCAAGCCAGGCATTTTAGCAGGGGAGCAGGAGTGGAGGGGTTGCCCCTCAGGCATGAGCTGACTGGCACAGTGAAGTAGAAGAACGTAGGGGACCGTGGCAGGAGAGGCTTTTTGTCAAGGTGCAGCATGCGAGCTAAGGAAATGTGGAGGACTGAGTGATGACTCAGACACTTGCAGCCTGATGGGCAATTTTAGGGTTCCTCTGCTCAGTATGGTCCCCTGATACCATCCTGATCTACTTGTGAGCCCTGAGCCCTTACATTCCTGTCCTCTTTTGCCTCTGTTCCTCACCATTTTTTTTTCCCATTAGCCCTTTTTCCTCCAGGGGGGTCTTGACACTTTAGTTGGCCCATTAATGCCCCGGTCAGCCTTGAGCTGAGACTAATAAAAGCTTCCTTGGTCTCCTATTCATTTCTTCTGAGAAGGAAGGGAGAAAGGGTTGATGCCCTGAGGAGGGAGGGAGTTCAAACAGCAACCAGACCAAGGCACAGCTGTAATTTCAGCCTGTGAATATGGGTTGTAGTAGAGAAAATTAATATGCTGCCTTCCCCAAGACTTGTGGACGCAAGCCAGTCTAGGGACACACTGGAGAATATTTTCGTCACCTGGAAACATTTCATGAATTCCTACTGACACTGAGTTCACTCCCAAAGTCCAAACTGTAGTTCGGTTCAGCACCTATGTTTCTGCCATTGATTAAAGGCCAAGATCTCAACTCAAAGTGGTGCAAATCTGTCAGGTTTTTCCTTGGATTTAGGGCAAAGCAACCTTTTCTGCACTTGGGCAGAGGTTCCTGCCTTTGGTGATGAAACTAAGAGATTTGAGTTTGAAACATTCTTGGTAATACAACTTCAAGATGCTTGGCACAGTTGAACTCCTGTGAAAGAATCTGATGCAAGAAAACAGATGAAAGCTGCTACGTGGTTGAAGGGAATTGCAGAGGTTGGATTGAGGACAGGATTTGGCCTCTACCACTGAACATTCATGAGGCCAAACATGATATGGAAACTGTTTCAGTAAAATATACTCCACAGAATCGACATGCCAGGGAGCCTGAACAACTTCATTTATCACTGTTCCACTGCTGGTGCTTGTCTTTACACAGGGTTATAACTTTTTCCGCTAAATCTCGTGTCTGACTCGCAGTCCCTATTGATTTCTAAGGATGCAGAAAGATGTTTATAACTAAATCTGTGTATGATTCCCTTTTTAAAAGGGAATGCTTAACACCATTCTCTCCAAGAACATAGGAGTTTGGATGTTGGTCTGAAGTCACTGAGAGTAAATGGAAAATTACTCGTTACAAATAAGTGTGGTGAAGAGGAATACTAAACATTAAAAATACTGTCTTTAGTATAGAAAATAATCCATGGCAGGACTGTAGCTTCACAAATAAGGAGAGAACTATGGAAAACTTGAGACTCTGATATCACAGAATAAAATTAGTCAAGGATGTAGCTGTTTTTCTCTCCTTCTCCATCTGATTCATTTAGTGTTCCCACAATGTTTCTTCGAAGTAGCCCAAATGCCACCGGCTAGAAGAGCTTTCCACCGTATTTTTTGCACAATTTTTTTGAAAGTTGTTCAAAAAAAGATTTCACACATATAGGCTTATTTTCATATGGAAATCTTTAACACATGAAATGAAAAGAACTCTTTGGTCTCATATCCAATATTTATCCTAGTTACTCACTTCTAAAGAGATGATACTGATCCGTGCTACTAAACAAAGAGCACATTAGTATTGCAAGCAGTTATTTTCCATTAAGCTAAGCTTTCTTTGGAACATAGCTGTCAATTTTTCCTTTTTCAGACCCTGAAGGAAGTATCCACATTTATTCAAAATAACGAATCTAAACTCTTGGACTCAGAGCAAAATAAGCCAGAAGGTGGAGTTGCAATTGTAATTATGATCTGTTTAGTGCCTGAGGACAATGTCTTTAGTTAACTAGATGCATTCCACTGCTACTAATGCAGTCTGTTCATGTTTAAAAATGTTTAATTTGTCCTATCTAGTCATAGCTTTCAATGCTATTGACAAATACAAGTAACGTGTGTGTTCAATAAACATATGAAAACACTCACTGAAAACATCCCTTTCTTATTGGACCAACATCATGTTCTAAGAATCCATTTCATGAAGTTATTCTCTTATTTAATGTAAATGTGATCAATGTAATGCTTATAGCACCCTGTTAATAGTTGCTAAGTTGTTTTAGAATAGTACATGTGTAGACAAAATGGAATTAAACTGATCAATTATGATCATTTATGTATGAAAATACATCAATTACAGAGATCAGCTAATTTGGAATTATAAAGATGAGAGAAAAAATAAACTTTTGTGCACTTAAATCTATGAAATTTGTTCTGAGAGAAAAGTATGGAAACAGGCAAAGCTTCAATTCTATGAGAATATTTTTCTTCCATTGGTGAGAGAGACTGCTTTTAGCTTCTTTTGCATTTAAAACTATTCTAATGTTCTTTGCTACAAGTAAATATTATTGGAGCTTTAAGACTGAGAACTGAGAAATACGGTGTGGTGTAAACATGCCCGCCCTTAATCTCCACTTTTTTCAGTCTGAAATATTCGGAACATTTTTTTCACAAGGGGGAAAAATCTCTTTTTGATATTATACACTGCACTTTCCTATCAAAATGTGATTAGCAGAGCTAAAGAGTGACTGGCTCAACATTGTAAAAATTAGTACTTGTTTGAAATGTGGTAACACTGTCTTGTTGCAGGCTTTCAGAAATAATACATTACTGTCAAGATTTTTTGCCATCATTTACGTATTTTCCTTTGACAAAAGGATCTGAGATAAGCTATGCTGCTGTAAAACTAGTGTGAAACCTTGCCTATAGTAAAGGAACTGAGTTGAAAATTATTTAGACAACTATGACACAGTTTTGTAATTCTATTACAAGTTTCTTAGCTGTTCCAAAGGCTCGAAAACTGTGTGTTGGCATGCATGTGTGTGCTTATGCAGATGGTGTCTATATGGAATTTTCATGGAAGTAGGTTTTTTAAATTTACAATTGCATACCTTTGTGAAGGTAATGCAGGTGTCTGTCCTTTGTACTAAATGAAAAGTGTAATTTAGTCCTTTCGGGAGTTGGAGGATGGAGACAACTGAAGATAACCACCCGAATTGTGCCAGTACCTGATCTGGAGTAGGCTGAGCTCAACCAGAATCCCCTGTGGCATGTGGATGTTAGGAGGCCAGCTGGTTGGATGGAGTGTGTGTGTGTGTGTGTGTGTCTCTCACTGTACACAAGAAACAACAGCCAGAGAAGCAGACCGATGAGAGGCCCAACCCAAAGCGGCATGGCTCTACAGGGAACGCACTGTGCTGCAGAAGCAAGCTTGGAAACTTTGAGTAAGAAAAGTTGTTTGTTTCTACTGCATTCAGAGAAAAAAGATTCTGAGTACATGCTTTGTAAATAAACCAAAGACATTCCTGACTCCTATAATCAATTTTTCCTCCTAATGGAAAAAATCCAGTAGGTTTCCACTTTGTGAATAGGGTCAGTAATACAAGCACGATCACAGGATCAAGTCAAACCCAGAAAGTTAAATGTAAAGGAACCAGCAGTGCTTATTCCTTTGGCTAGAAAGAACGTTGCACTTCCAAAACAGTTAGTAGAATTTGCTTTCTCTGTAAATTTTTAATTTTTCTAGTCCTCAATGTATGGAGCTAGACTGCTCAAGTTCTTTCTTCTGCAGCCTTTGCAAACGCAAAACATTTCTTGCTATTGCAATACCACCTGCCTCAGGAGGGAGCGTGAGACCTGGTATTTCAGACTAAATGCTGTGAGATCCTTTGGAAAACAGGTAGTGAGCAATTGGTTTGTCTGGGTCAAAAGTGTTTTTCCATAAATGTAGGTCTTCATATAAATATAATTACAACTTTTTGTATTAAATATATATCACATAATATAACCAGGGGGAGAAAATATATCACATAATATAACTAGGGGGAGAGAAATATAATTGGGGGAGAGAAATATAATATAACTAGGGGGAGAGAAAAAACAGTTTTGCTATATATGGCAAGCTTCAGTCACGCAAGATTTATGACGAGGAAGATTTATGAAAAGCTCTCAGAATAGCTGCAACTGCTGGCCACACACATCCTTTAAGATTGGAGTTCATTGCCATTCAATAATGTAGCCTCCATATCAATGGCATAGTACAGTAGAAGAAGCCTTAAAACTTTCTATCCTCTATTTAAAAGTCATATTTGAAAAAACACCTCTATTCCCACAGCAACATTGTATTTGAAGGCTTTTAACTTTTCCTACTAGGATACTAACAAAAAAGTACATGTGGGGGTTGAGTGCAGCCTCTGTCATAAAGGGCATAATTGTGCAATATGCAGGCAGCAATGGACCAAGTGCATTCATGCGAACAGCCTTGTGAGTTCTGATTACATCTTGCAGGAAGGCAGAGAGGAGAGCATAGAGAAGTGATTTAGGGCTGAGCTGAATATTTAGTCTGCGAAGACTTTCACTAATGCAACCCTCCCTTGTACAAGGGAATTCCTAGTGCAAGTACAGGGGTCTTAACCACTGCAATAAACAGAATAAATAGTTAATCTAGTGATAACTAGACTGTGAGTTGAAAGACAGCCTTGTTAGTCTTCTCACATTATTTTTGAAGGACCCACCTCTCAACCAGATTTCTTGCTCAGAGTGTCTTACTGTTCTATGGCAGCATCCAAGAAAGCACAGTAGCCCAAATGGTGTCAAACAATGACCAAGAGGGTCAGACACTGCCTCTCCAAAGATGCAAAAACTGGAAAGACACAACAATTGTCACCATTTGCTGGAGCGAAAAGAAATAATATCTCTAAGAAGGACAAAATCTTACAAGACATTTGGTATGTTGTTCTAAATGAAGGGGGAACCATAACCCCAATTTTTTTTTAAAAATGGATTCTAAAGGAAGTTTACTTTAAAGTCCAGAGAAACAACTGGACTAAAGGAGTGACTGTCCTTCTAGTCTCATGATTTCCCTACATGTGTGGTGGCCCAGATTTAAGAAACAGGAAAGGATGGACTTTTTTTTATTTCAAAGTGAGCAAACAAAATGAAAGGTAGGAGGATGAGGCAGGAGATGCACAGTAGGTCTATGAATACTAGTACAATAATAACTTATTTATTTCTGCTTCTGGAGTGGGTGGTCCAGAGACGAAGTGTGGAGAAACAAAGGAAGGTGATCAAAGTCAAAACCTGAAACAGCCCTTTGAAAATATATAGGGGAACATAAGGAAGAGTTTGCAAAGAATTTCTTAGAAGAGTGGTAACAGGGCTTGGAGAACCGCAAGAAGACAGTGAGAAGACAAGAAACGAGAGGGCAGGACTGCAGGAAGAGATTCTAATTGCTGGGGAGAAGAGAGAGAAAGCATAAAATTGTGAAGGGCAGACCAAAATAAGTGGGACTCAAGCTAAGGAGATGGGAGTGGGAGAGGTCTGAAAATATTTCCCAAATAGAGACCGCACTTACTCACAGAATTTCATGCAATTGATGAAATGCAAGTCCAGTTACTTCTCATCTCAACAACTGCCAGTCAGCCAAGGATTTCTCTCCTCAGCTGGCCTGATAATCACTTCCAAGCAATGGAAGGCCCACTGCCTGCCAGGTGCCCCGCTCCCTTTTCCTCCTACTTCATCTGCTCTTGGTCCCACTCACTCCCATGCACCGGATCTGGTGCTTACCCAGCCCTGCATTAAGCCACAGTAGAAGTAACTCAACAAAGCAAATAGTTTTCCACCAGCTTAGTGTACTATTAGGCAATACTTTCAATAGCAAAGAGAATACACGGGATGACATATGGAGACACTTTCCCACAGAAGCATTAAAGGGAGTTTAGCACAGTACTTAGTTTCAAGACATATCAGTAACTTTGAAATCACTAACCCCACCCTTACCACTGCTTGCAGTCTCAGAATACAGGATGGAGAAAAGGATGGATATACAGAAGCCAATGTTTACTCTGAGCAACAAACTAAGAAGGCTACAATATTTAAAATACAGGACATCCATGTAGAATCATGGTATTTCTGCATACACTAAAAGCTACACAAACTGAAATGACAAGTTCTCATCACACCACAAAACACCTTACATATTTAACTGAAAGTGCAAATACATTGACCACATATACCTGGTCATAGACATAACACAACAAATCATACATGTGGAAACAGAAAGTGGGAAGATGTGAGCTCACTTGACAGTTGGCCCTCTGAAGTGGTTGATGGGGGTAGGGTGAAATATGGCCCTCCTGCAATCCATGAGGAGGAGGTTAGAGACCTGCTAAGCTGCTTGGACCCTCATAAGTCTATGGGGCCGGATGGGATCCATCCTAGGGTGATGAGAGAGCTGGTGGATGAGCTTGCTAAGCCGCTCTCCATCATCTTTCAGCAGTCCTGGCTCACTGGTGAGGTCCCGGAAGACTGGAAGTTGGCCAATGTGACGCCCATCCACAAGAAGGGCCGTAAGGATGATCCAGGTAATTACAGACCTGTCAGCCTGACCTCGGTCCCAGGTAAAATCATGGAGAAGATAATCCTGGGTGCAATCATGCGCCAGCTGCAGAACGGTCAAGAAATCAGGCCCAGCCAGCATGGATTTAGGAGGGGTAGGTCCTGCCTGACCAACCTGATCTCCTTTTATGACCATGTGACTCGCCTGGTGGATGAGAGGAAGGCTGTGGATGTGGTATACCTGGACTTCAGTAAGGCCTTTGACACTGTCTCCCACAGTAGACTCCTAGGGAAGCTGGCAGCCCGTGGCCTAGATGGGAGCACTCTGTGCTGGGTTAGGAATTGGCTCGATGGCCGAGCCCAAAGAGTGATGGTGAATGGTGTTTCATCCAGTTGGCGACCGGTCACCAGTGGTGTCCCCCAGGGATCTTTGTTGGGTCCCATCCTGTTTAATATCTTTATTGACGATCTGGATGAGGGGATTGAGTCCATCATCAGCAAATTTGCAGATGATACCAAGCTGGGAGGAAGGGTTGATCTGCTAGAGGGTAGGATGGCCCTGCAGAGGGACCTGGACGGATTGGAGAGATGGGCTGATTCTAATGGGATGATGTTTAATAAGTCCAAATGTCGGGTACTTCATTTTGGACACAACAATCCCATGCAGAGCTACAGACTGGGGACAGAGTGGCTGGAGAGTAGTCAGGCAGAAAAGGACCTGGGAGTGCTGGTGGACAGGAAGCTCAACATGAGCCAGCAGTGTGCCCAGGTGGCCAAGAAGGCCAATGGCATCCTGGCCTGCATCAGGAATAGTGTAGTAAGCAGGACCAGAGAAGTTATCATCCCCCTGTACTCGGCACTGGTCAGGCCTCATCTTGAATACTGTGTCCAGTTCTGGGCCCCCCAATTTGGGAAGGATGTCAGGATACTGAAATGTGTTCAGAGGAGGGTAACGAAGATGGTGAAGGGGCTGGAGCACAAGCCCTATGAGGAGCGACTGAGGGAGTTTGGGGCTGTTTAGTCTGGAGAAGAGGAGGCTCAGGGGAGACCTCATTGCTCTCTACAACTACCTAAAAGGAGGCTGTAGTCGGGCAGGGATTGGTCTCTTCTCTCAGGTGACCAGTGACAGAACCAGAGGGCATGGACTCAAGCTTCGTCAGGGAAAGTTTAGACTTGATATGAGGAAAAAATTCTTCACTGAAAGGGTGATTGGCCATTGGAATGGGCTGCCCAGGGAGGTGGTGGAGTCACCGACCCTGGAGGTGTTTAAAGGGAGACTGGATGAGGCACTTAGTGCCATGGTTTAGATGATGGTTGGTGTTAGTGTTGGTGTTAGTGTTAGGTTATAGGTTGGACTTGATGATCTCAGAGGTCATTTCCAACCTTGTGATACTGTGATACTGTGAAGATAGCCCTCTGCTGAGGCAGGTGTGGAAGGACTATGACAGTGAGGAATCAGGTAATACTAATGCTGTATCACAAAAGACAGGAGCACAAGGCACCATCCTGTTGCCACAGGGCTACCCTGCAGTCCTTGCAGTACCTAGCTGATATGGGGTCTATGTTAGGTTTTACACAACATATTGATGAAAAAAAACAGACCACCACTCCCCTCCCTAAACGAACAATCTTCTAAAATCTTAGAAAATGCTTAGACAACAACAACAAAAAAGTTGTATGGTCATACATACATAAATACAGATGGAGGGTGTAGAGTTATATATTATATATTAATGTTAAATTATTACTAATTACTACTATTAATATTAAATTATTACTAGATTTCATGGGGTTATAATAGAGTGCTAAATTAATGTAATGTAGTTATTTCCGAAAAGGAATGTAATGATGAAAGTATATATATATGGCATCTGCTGTACACTGCAATAGGACATTTGCATACAGGGACTCCAGTTGCAGGAAGTGTTTGGTGAGAGAGGACATTATATGTGCAGGAAGGAATAGAAGTTGAGTGTTTCACTCTCTTGGCTCCATTTCCATGTTTGCTCACAGAGTGATTGCTGACTTTAGCTGAGTCCAACTTTCTGTTCAGCATTGCCTCGGTGCTTACTGTCAGCACTCAAATTTTCAACTCTTTGCAATATTGATTGTTCATCATAAGCACAGTAGGATTCACACTTGAGCTCAAAAGGCTATAGTATATGTGTATCTAGCAGAAGGAGGTATTTGTTTGGACAATTAGGCGACACTTGTCACTCAACTTTCTGCTGAGTGTTTGGGAAGGGCAGGTCGTCAGGGTACACACGCCAAGGGCAGTGTTGTCATACCTGTGCCCAGGATGGGAGGGCATGGCCATAACTTTGTTCAGCTGACTCAGTTCATTCAGGTTCACAGCATTTCTGTGGAGGAGGGAAACACGTGGAAGCTCTGGCCTCCTCAGGTTGCACGACCCAGGCACCTGTGGTACATGGGAGCCCTGCCTCCTTCGGTGCAGAAAACACGAGATGTCTGGGCAACAGAGACAGGTCCATGAAAATTGTGTGTTAGGAGAGACAGTAACCAGGGTGAAACTGAACAAGTGCTGACCGCAGAGCCAGGGAGTAAAGCAGAGAGCAGAGCTACCTTTCAGCAGAAGACTCTCTGGAAGGGCTGAGACTGGCCAGGGATTCTGGGCAAAGACATTGTGTGCTGCTGCCGGTCCTTCCTTGGGTTTGGAAAAGCAGACTGTGTTTATTCTTTGTAAATAAACAGGAGTGCACCAGAGAATTATCATCACTCTCACATCCAAAGGAAACACTCAAAAAGGCCTTAAATGCTGGCTCACCTCTCAGAGTATGATAATACCCCTGGTCCAGTTTCTAACATTCTGAAACACTTTCAGGAATGACAGTATTAACTGGCGGAGTCGGACACAGTCCCACCCTGGCAGCATAGGGGAGCAGCTGCCCTTTCTACAGCAGCCTGGCTCAGCCCAAAGGCCCCACATGTAGGTTTAAAGCACTAGAGAAGGAAGCATGGGGGGTCAGAGGGTCTGCAGCAGGGAGCATGTCGTAGGCCTGGCTACTTGTCTCTCAAGCAGAAATTGTGTCTTCTACCTCAGATAGCTTTAGTACAACTAAGAGCTGAACACAACTGGAGCTCTACTGCTGGGTGAAAGGGGAGAACAAAATTGTTGTACACTAAATCTCTCTTGAAAAGCTTTACCTGGGAGGGAGAAAGGTCTCATCCTGCAGGTGCCTCACACAAGCCATCCTTGACAACTTAGCCAGGGGTCAAGTTTTGTCCTTTAATTAAGGTGAGCAGGATTTTGCCAATTATAACCTTGTCTTACTGTGAAGCAAAGCAAGTTAGTTAAGTTCACATCTCACCTGGCCTGGATAAAGGTGTAAGTTACTAAATGCAAAGTGATAGCCAATAGCAGCTGAGGGCAGGAAAGGAAGAAGTCCCTCCTCAGATTCAAACCTCAGATATAAAGTGCGTGGGTAAAATACAATCAGTCGTGCTTAACCAGTCCCATTGGCATGACAAACTCTTTGGAAGAATTATATGGGATCTTTGTCATGAATGACAACGGCTGATTTCACATCTCATCTCAAAAGGTTCCACTAAAGATCCTGAGGAATTTCTTAAGTACCCACATATGTTGAACAGTTACTTATCTTAATGAAAAAAAGATAGTCACTTAACAGAAAAGATGAGTTCACGCTATGGATTATACAATATGTACCCCTCCACAAAAAAAAGGCAATATTAATTTATGCAAGCACAATTTTTCCATCTGAAAATACTAAATATAATTGAGTTTTGTCATTTGAAGTAAGCTCTGGCAAAACTCCCATTGACTTTAAATGGATCAGGACTAAAACCTTTGCCTTTAAGTACATGCCGGATGATTTTTAGAATTTCCTTAAAAAAATGCAAACGAAAAATGTGCTTGTATTTAAAATGTTTGGTGCCAAGTTTTGTCCCAGAGTGAATTACTTCAGCCTTGATATCAATCTATCAAAATAGGTTAAAAAATGTAAAGATGAACACACCCTTAAAGAACAGCTCTGCTCTCCTTTTCTGCTCAGGTCCATACAAAGGAATTGAGCACAGATAATGTGAATAAAGGATAAGAGATAAAACAAGAAGCAAAAAAATATGCAACCTTATGGATATGGTTTGCAATTTAGGAATAGGCAATATACACTAGTCCAACGTATTTAATAATATAAATATTTATATCACAAGCTTCAATTCTATTGAAATGCCAAATATTCAGGAAATAAAATTAATCTAATTAAAGGATTTTACATCCAGTTAAATTAATTAATTACAGATACTTAATCTGAATTTAAAAAGATACATTTTCCATTTCATTTGATGTGTTGCATAATGCAAGAAAGCTGACAGACTAAAAGTCAATCTACCACTGTACGCTGTCTTTGGCAATTTTTAGGAGGATTTGTTCAAGGGCAAAGTATAAAGCCTCAGCAAGTACATAAGTATCAGGTCAACATCTTATAAAATGCAGTAGATGTAGAGTTCACTAAAATATTTTATTCTTTCTAAAAATTCATTTGAGATTTTCCAAATCTGTTCCATATCTGACAATATGGAGATGAATGAACTCAAATCCTGGTTTGGTATTAGCATACCACAGCTAGATTACATTGAAGCTTCTGGTTAAATAAAATATTTGCATTCTTCCCACTGTAAACTTGATTCGTTTCTAGTAATGTTATGTTAATCAAGAAAAATTTCTTTCACATTTACGTAGAGAAACAGTGTATTTTTTTACTCCATCTGAAAATTAACCAATCTCCTAAACTCAAAATAGTACCAGTTATGATTAACAAGTTATGCAGTTTTCCCAGATGTATTAGCATAGCTCGTAGGTCATTGCAGTGATAGTAGGACATGATGGCAATACGATTTTGCTATATTACTTACAGTAACACCAGAGAAAAAAAAAAGAAAAGAGGACTTGGTGCTGCAGAATGTTGTAGAAACAGTTTCTCAGCTTTCTGATTATGATTAAATCTTGGTGTGCTTTGAAATCCCTAATGTGTAATGCAAACCAGGATTTGGGGTGTTAGGAATGCAACCCCACCCTTCTTTCAAAACACTCTGTATATTATCATCTGCAGACCCCAAATCCTTGAGTGGAGAGGGGAAGGAAGGAGAGGGAAGCAAGGAGCAGGAAAGGGGGGGGGGGGGGGGCAGAGAGAGGAGAGATTAGAAGCGCTTTTCACCTCTTGGTCCCGTCAGTGTGCTCAACGCAGAGAACTGTGCTTCAAATCCAGTGTTCTCGTTAGGCCCGATTCAAAGGAAGTCAAACAGTCTACTGAGAAAACAGTGGAAAAAGTAAAGGTCCTGAAGAAGTAAGTGCTGCATGTTGAAACATATGCATGTCACACCCCATTTGTCTTTCATATTGAAGAATAAAGCAGCCTGTCCCGCAACAGTTATTATACACCATATTCTGTATTTTAAAAATGCAAGAAATTTGGCACAAAGAACAAAAAATCAACTGATGAAAAGCATTTATGTCATGGTTTAAATTAAGACCTTTGTAATATAAGAATTACATCAGCAGTGGGCTTAGCTTAATGAAAATAAGGCAGTGTTTTTAAAGACTATGAACGAACAAATCCTTTCTGCTTTCTGAAAGAGAGAAAAAGCAGATATAGATAAATAATATAAGATGAAAAGAGAGCAAATCACACTTTGCTATCTTTAGGACATACTGAACTTTTTACTCCACTGACAGTTCTGGGTCAGCAAAATCAAGCAAGAAATTATTTTATATTTGTACGTGGATTTTAAATATTTTCAGGGAATATTAGGCATTACGAAGTCTCTTCAATATTCTGATTTCTTGAACTTCTGCTTAAGATTAATTAAATTTTTTTTCCCCTCTGCTTTGATGTGGCTTTTGGTTTAGGTCCAAATAATAAGAACTGAAATTTCAAATGTTCTGCTTTATCAATTTTTGAAAAATATTTATTAGTGTATTATTTTGATATAATGATTGTTGAAGATTTAATAAAAACAATTGAATGAAAATGAATAAATATGAGCCACTTGTGGCTACTAGCAATGATGTAGTAATGATTTGATTAACATTAAAATATATGGGTGGAGGGAGCAAAAAGGAAGTGCAGTCTCTTCCCTTTGCTATGTATTGTTTGATATAAACTTTTTTCATCAATTCCTTGTGCACATTTTTATCTTTATGGGTCTGCTGAATGTTTTATGAGAACATAAGCAGTAATTTTCTGATGAGAAAGGAACATGGTAAAGAAAGATAAAATAGAGGTTTATAGTGGAGATGAGTGTAGAGTTCAAAATCTAGACTAGGAAACTTTCTACTGTAGTACGGTGAGTACAATTATATATGCTTTTAATGTTTATTTACTGCATTTATGTGACAGAAAACTACAAAGTGACTTGATTTATTCCATGTTTTGTTATTATTGATGACAAATGCAACTGTTTAGTCACATAACAAAATATATGGGGGGGCTAACGTATGCATGTCAAAATATATCTTATTTACTCTATATTAAAAAAACATAGACAACTAACAAAAGTTTATTTTAATTATATCCATTTTCCAGGGGAAAATTTACAGTGTTTTGCATTACTCTGTTTCTTTTCATATGTGAACTAATTATAAATTAATCATCCACATTCTGCAAAACAAAGTGATCTTAAATATTTGGGGACATAAATAAATGACACAGGCATGCACAGCACAGAAAGGACACCAATATTTGTGATTTATAAATATATTGTTTCTGAACAACGTGAGCAAGCTACCACTAGTATTAAAAATGATGATATATGCTAACACATTGATTGTCAATATATGGTTTAAAGATTCTATGAAATAGTTATGGAGAATAAATTATTTCTGAACTGGTTCATGCTATGCAAATCCTCAAATATACTTCATCTGAACTATATTTCTTGATGTGTCCATCAGGATTTACAGGAAGATGTTCAGTTCCACGATAAAAAAAAGCTTTATCCTCTGTGTCTATGTGTACTCCTGGTAATGAAAGGATGAGCAGCAGAGGTTTCCTCAAACAAAAAAAAATCACATCAGTGTTTTAGAAAATACTTACTATTTTTCACTGTCAGAGGACTTCTGGCATGTGTTTCAGTTTTATTTTGAACAAGTGCAGGAAACAATTGCCTTTCACTTTCCACTTCCTTTGGGCTGTGGCAATGAAAGGGTGAAGGGAAGGGATCTGGAAAGACAGGGCTTGATTCTGTACCCATAGCAGGTCAACAACCAGGGCTGGTGTCCGTGACACCTGCTTGGAAACAGCAGCTGCAGGACTGGGCCTGATGCAAAGGTGATCTGATGTGCAAGAAGGAAGGGAGATAAGAAAGCTGGGTTTGCTGCTCTTTTTATTTGCATACACAAGTTTCTTCTCAATCAAATACAACCCTTTCTCTTGAAATTGGTGTCTTTTTGAGAGGACTCAGAAGGCTGTTAAGAATCTGCCCAGTCCTTGAAAAATAGCAGACAATACAAAATGTTTACCAAGAAATCTCTCCTTCTTGCAAAGTATTGTTTCTAAGGAACTTAGATAGGAGCTAAACAAAACAACATACAGTTTTAGGCTGTCTAAATTGAAAAAAAATGGCTTTTATTCCAAGAATTCTTTGCCCCCTTGATTTATGTGGTGTCATGTCATGTCAAATATCTTGTGCTTCCATCATTTCTAACATTGACAATCCCCAAGAAATAAAGGGGGTCAGTACCTCCCTTCCTATCAGCAAAAAGAGGGAAAATATGCTTGTCTTCCTTCATACGTGATTCAAGAGGAATCTGGGCAACAAACAAAAAGACGCTAATATCTGAACCACTCTTCCTTTTACAGATCATCACTATCAAAAGCTGATACTAACACCAGCGTTCTCTGTGTGCTGCGGCGGCAGCAGGTGCAAGAGGCTGGGGTGGGGGACAGAGGTCAGTCCCTGTCCATTATTTCTGCCCCTGTTGTGCCAAGCAGTGCCTACACGCTGTCCTGTTGCTGTTGAAAATGCGATAAATAAACAGAGCAGCCTTTCTCACTGGTGTGTAACTGTTACTTCTGTTTTGCCAGAGGTCTTGACAGAGGCTGTTAATGAAAAGATAACATTTCTTTTTACCCTGGCACTGGTAGGTGTGTCCAGGTAGGAATCTACTCTCCTGCTCTGCTGAAGTTTCTGAGCTTTCAAAATGCTTCTTCAGGTAGGAAGGCCACCAATATGGAAAGTATTTGTGCAAGGGACATTTTCTTGTAGGTAAGATTCCAACATCTGAGATTGTCAGGTGGGATCCCGAGTGAGATGTTTACGAAACAGATATTCCTCCTGATGCACTAAGTCAAAACAGCAGGTCTTAAAAAGTCGTCAATGAATGAAGCATGATTTCTGAAGAGTTGGCTACTCACCTGGTACTAAATTTCTTCCTTCTGCTGACTGGTAAATTGCATTAGACACAGACAAAAAGCCATTATAGATTTTCCTTACATTAATTTTCTTAATATTAATTTTCCATGTGTTGCAAATATGCTATGCAACTGTGGGCTGCATAGCTAGATCTGCATCACAACTGCTATCTATTAAGGTATGAGCCACATCATGAAAATATTAGAGAACGTCTGTGTTAAAAAATTACTGTCTCCTGTTTAAAGCAGATATAAACTAATAGGGATCCCCAGCCTAAAGTGTTTTGGGGAAACAAGCCATCCCTAAGAAGGCTGATGTGGAGTTGATGTTCACAGGGCCAGATCTTTGCAAATGTGTATGCTCAAAAAATAGTTTAATTCGTGACAGAAACCACAGAGAGTTTAAGGGCTCGTTCTGTCAGATGACTCGTGCACATATCTGCAAAATGGCCGCGCAAGCAGTCATACAAGTCTTAACGACTGCACTTTGGTACAAGACAGGGGAAGAATCTTGCCAGAAAATGTTATTTTAAAGGTTATTTGAAAGGTGCTACAGCTTTAGACTCCAAATTTTTGAAGATGATTTGCAGTTAATCTAACGCTGTTACAAGCTATAACAAGAACCGCCCTTGCTGTAAAAAAAACACCAATAAGAACTATATTGACTCTAGACCCTGATAGCCACCCACTTTGGGGAGGAACGATCAGGGTCTAGCTTCCCAGCTGGATAGTCAGATTACAATAAATGATGATTAGCAAATTAAGACCTAAACAGTCTTCCTCCTTCCTTGAAAGGGGAAATTTGGTTAGAAATGCATTTTTCTAATACTAAACTAAATTTAATTGCATTAGAAGTTTATAGTTAGACGTGTGGCTTTTTTTCCATAGAAAAAGAAAAGCCAAACTTTACCCTCTTCAGCATTTACAGCTGAGCTTCATACACAGACATGTATTTATACACAGATTTTTGTCCTTCCAGGTCCAGTGATTTCAATCTTTTCATTTATAATTGTCCTGACACATTCCTGACAAAACTTAATTAAGCCTTGCGATCAGCCTCATTGCATAAATAACTGTAGTTTCCTTGCTAACAAGAATACTGAGACACAGACGGGTTAAATGAGTTGTTAAAAGCCACACAGTAGCTGAATTTTTATTATAAGGGTTAGCTCGAAGGGTAGCTTCACTGATTTAAAATACGAACAAAGGAAAGAGAATCCATATGAAAAACAAATGAAAAAAATTCACCCTCTGCAGACAAATTTCTGCTGAAAAGGATATGCACAGTGATCAAAGCAAAGTTTAAAGAATGAGCGTCTGGAAAAAAAAAACTTTAAAAGATGTTTTAGTTATAATAATGCAGTTATCTAAATGTCAGTGAATTTGATCAAAGCTGATCTACAGAGCTCAGATTTAGCATTAGGTGAGTCATTTTCTTTTATTAGTGATGCTTTTTCATTCAAATGGGTAAAAAGGTGAGAGTTTGGATATGTTGAAGGTTTCATTGGCTTACAGTAGGGACAGACAAATGAGGCCCACCTAGTTTTACAATCTGGCCCACAGCTACTTTGCTTTTAATAAAATACAGCATATTGAAAGGGCATGTCTCAACATGACTTGACCCATCCAAACTGGATCAAGATGGAGAGCCCCATATTGAAGCCAGTCTGCTTCTAGGATGGAATCTATTGTCCCCAGGGAGCAAGAAGGGTCCCTCCCTCACCATGGGGAAGGAAGAAAACAGACAGCTTTGCTTCTCTCAGCCATGCACCTACTCTTCCTGCTTTGGAAGGAAATGTATTTTCAGGCTACAGTGCTGCAGAGAGTCTCAAGAGTTCATTCAACCATTTTGACCAATATTTGTATTGCCACAGTCTGTCTAAATTATGGTGAGCACAGTGTGGAAACTGGAGTGGTTGAATTCTTGTGAGCAGTTTACAAAGCCCACCTGATTTTGGGTCAAGGACCTTCTCCTTTCTCCAGCCTACAGGTGTATGAGGACAGTCCCTGGGGCTCCCCAAGGAGAAGGAATAATATGCTGACCAAGAACCTGCTTTTTCCTCTCAAGGTTCCTGAACAGCTTCTGCCATTGCCATGAGAAGTATTTCAGAGCACCTCTGCTGCTGCCTGGCAGAGGAAGCCCTTGAAAACTAGGTTTTAAAATAAAGTCATCTTCCTAACCCCCTTTATTTCGACCAGGACGCTGCAGTGTGCTTGGGGGTTTCCTGGGATGCTTAGACAGCAAGTTGTGTGACGGCAGGACAGGGGATTCTTGAGCATCATTGGGAGGTTGTGTACTAGAATGGGGCCCCGATCCTCCGTTGATCTCAATGCTATTAGAAAAAAACAGTATTAATAGTGGTGTTGAAGTTGAGAGCTTGGGGAGCTGCTACTTTTCACAGCTTGCGACCAAAACTGTGTAAGAGCGCTTTACAGCGCGTTCTCTCATCTGCAATTTCCTGTTGCTGAAACCTGAAGAATTTCAGTCAAACCAGGTTGCTGCCTGCAAGTGGCCGTGGGGCAAAGGCCAGTGAGCAGGGAAGCTCCTGCACCATTCCCTCATTTGCAGACTGGCTGTGGGGCTTTTAGGGAAATTAACCTGTTGTATCCCAGAATTTGGGGAGACAAACAACTAAATGCAGGACAAGGTAGCATCAACCTACAGTCTTTAGTGTCAAATGTTCACATGGACTCTCTTACCCAGCAGCACCTTGTAGCAAAAGCTGCGTGTCTCATCCCTTATAGTAGAGGAGAAGGGAATTTGTGCTTATGAGGGGGTTAAAGAATACATAAGAGCAGTTTCTTGGCAGTAGCTGAAATGCTGAACTTTCACACCCCCTGTTTTCCCTGCAGTAACTTGTTCATCTGCCAGTATCCTCACTTCCCAGTTGGGAAAATCTGTTGAAGTAAAACAAAAAAATGCTGCCTCTCTGGGGCTAGACTTGGGTGAAGGCAGTGAGGTCCTCATCTACAGCTGTCGCTCCTGCACTGTAATCTCATCTTATTTATGAGTTATTGGGTGATTTTAGGGAATTGAGTCAGTTGTTCTCCCAACAAAGGGCAGGACCACAGGACTGCATCACTATCTAATTTTTAATTTAAAACTTTATGCGTCTAGAGATTGATTTTTGTTTTAACTAGACTCAGAAACATGTGAGTTGCCCACAGCTGAGCTACTGAACTACTGAAAAACGGTTAGGTGGTTTTCATGTTTTTAATGGGAATTTAAAAATATGAATCATGACAAAGATATGGTTGTAGCTTGGCAAGAATATGATATGTGATGGTATGAGATTCCACATGCTTCTTAATGCAGCACAAATTTCAAGACCCACTTTTCTGTGAGGATAGAGGATAATAGGCACATGACAAAAGAAGATGTGAAGGGTTTGACCCATTCGCCCAGATTGTTCTGTCATCTATATAACTGAAATCAGCTCAAATGCTTCCTCATTTTTTCTCTGTTGCAGTGTTTCTCTGTTGCAGTCTGTACCCATTCATCTCCAGGACAAGATCAGGCTGCCATTTCCACTGTGGGGTGGGAAAGGAGGCCACACCATGTAAATGAAAGTCAGAGTCATGGGGTGCTTGTATGGTTAAATGATTCATCCCAGCGGAACCAGCTCCTGGACTAAATCAGGACTGGGTTTATGTTGTCCCCAGCCAGGCGGCCTTGAAAGGGCTCTGAAGGCCAGAGCACCCTGCAGGCAGGTGCAAAGCATTTGCATTGCCCTTGCAGGCAGCCTGAGCATGCCTGGGGCTGGAGCTGCTCAGTAATCTCACCTGCCATCACAGCTGGGCCTCGGGGCCTTCTAGAAAGGCCCCTGAAGGTTTGACTACCAGCCACCCTCTTTGCCAGCCCAGCATGCAGGCAGACGGGGCAGTGCACAGCTGGAACAGCACAGGGAGCCACAGGGTTGCACTGGAACTATTAGTTAAATATGAATTAGAGTCGTTCTCAGGACTGGCTTCAAGAACACTTGAACAGGTAGCCTGTGACTACAGGTGGCACTGAGCTGCTCCCTCACAGTTTTGGGCCTTTTCCTGCTGTTGCACTGAGTCCTGAGCATGGCCAGTCAGCTTAGCATGGTAGGACCCAAGGGACCCAGGAAGGAGAGGGAGCCTCTGCAACCTGGGAGCATTTGCTGTGCTTGCTGACTGCGAGCCCCAGATTAACATAATACAGCTGTCTGTCTATGTTTATCAAGCCAACGAATTCACAAGCTTTAAATACAAGGACTGTGACATAGCAATGAAAACACCTGAAGTACATAACTTGTGCTGAAGTTACCAAGCCCAGAGCAGCCGTGCTTGTTTCATGCAAAGATTCAAGTGTGAGCTCTCCCCGTGTGCTCAGCATGGCACGTGGACTGCAGGCTGCTTTGAACGTGGGCAAACTTGCATTAACACGATGGGAAGGAGCAGCTACATTCTAACGCATCAGTGATCCATGCAAAATGGGTCACCGGGAGATTTAGAAACTGTACCTTTCAATCCCAGCCAAAGAGATACATCAAGGCACGCTGACGTGAAGCCCGACTGACACACCTTGAGGCATCTTCAGTGCACTGAGTGGTAGTGACGCCAAAGGATGTCAGCTGGCAACATCAGACACAATGCTTTGTAAATAATCCCGGGGGGGCGGGGGGGGAAGAAGAAAAGGTTTTATTTCCTCTTACACTTGAAAAAAGAAAAGCAAGCAAGCAATCTCTTTCCCCCAGATGAATTAACAGGTCTCCAAAATGCCCCAGTGCACAGGAGATTTCTGATGAGTGTTCAGTGAGGAAGCCGCAGGTCAAAGAGCTGCCAGAAGAGTGGGAGCCTTGCAGCGCTTCCTGCGGCGAGGCACCACCACTCGCACCAGCAGGATTCCTGCCGATCTGCACAGGGAAGGTAAAGGTTGCTCTGTGCAAAGCCAGAAGTCTGGGGGATTTCTGCAGAAACAGAAAGTTGAAAGAGCAGTTTATAATCTTCCATTTGCAACCCTCAGCCCTGCGTGGCGATGGAGCCACTCTCTGGATCCTATGAGAATTTCAGGGAAGCAAAAGTCCTGCTGCTCCCCTTTTCCTACCGGGAGGAGGCCGATGGCAGATGGACCACAAAGGCTTGGAAATTCGCTTGTTAGTTCCTGAGCAGGGCAGGGACTGCCCAACAGTCTCCTTGACCCCCTTCTGCTGCCACCACAACGGAGCTGCCAGCCAGATGGCTTGTGGGAGCTCTCTCCTGGCTTCCAAAATCCAAACCAGCTTTGTGATGGACACCAGGGCCAGCTGCTGGGACCAGTGGTAGCCTGCAGAAGGGAGAGAGACCATCTTCAACCAGCACAGCCAGGTCTGAGAGAACTGTGTCCACCCCTGCAGCTACTGCATCTCCCAGTGGGGTCTCCACCGAGGCCATGCTACCTGTGCCCCTGTCTGCACCCCTGCCTGTGTGTCTGTTGGGGATGTCACCTTTTTGCCCTCCCTCTGGTACAGCTGGGCTGGCAGGGCCCTATTGCACAGACCACCCACTTCAGGCTCAGCTCGGTGTTTTCTGTATCACTAAATTTTTAAATAAGGTTTTAAAGTCAATCTAAACTGCAAAGATTTGCCCTGGTACTAACAGAGGAAGAAGCGTTCCCAGGGAAGGCAGCTGTGTATGGCTCCAGCTTGGCCATGCGGAGACGAAGGTGCGAGGTCACTGTGCTGGGGAGTAAACGCTTTCAGGTCCCACTCTGTTCAGCATTAATTCCCAGGCAGAGTTTAAAAGTCATGCCTGGGAACGAACAGTCAGGCTGACAGGGGAGGCTCGGATAAGGGGAGCAGCCTACACTTTGCATTGCCTTAGTTCTCCAGATTTAGAAAAAGATTTTTAGTGTTCACAGTGTAAATATTTTTGCACCTCTTGTTTGATAGACTACAAACTTCCAGAAAAATTTCACAAAAAACTGCATCTGGATTTTTGGAAGATAGAGATTAAAATGAATCTTTTATACAGATGTGATGTCTTTATTTTGAATGTAAATAAACATTTTTAACTATAAGTACTCCTCTCTTCAATAACTTCAACAAAAAATAACATCTTGCCTAGTAGCTACTCTATTTTTGCCATAATGACACCATTATAAATAGGAAAAAGAACTAATAAAATCTTCTGTAAATAAGGAGGAAAAGAGATGCTGTGAGGAAACTGGAAACACAGTACAATATTAGTATGAAAGTAACATATGCCTAAATCTTTGTGTAATGTAGCTTGGTAAACAAAACCACTCTTCCGTATATGAAAGACTATCTGAAGATACAGTATTAGAAGCATGGCGCGATTAGAGGCTCTACACCAGTGCACCTTAGCAGACTAACTGCAAACTCAGTTTGAAATTTTGGGGCCAGTACATTGTTTTTTGTTCACCTCAAATTATTGACTCCTCTTGACTTCCGTGAGAGCCACGGAATTTAGGGACTGCAGTCCTGCTGCCAGCACTACTCCCACCCTGAGCAGCCGGGGTGCTGTTGGCCACCTGTGCTGATGATCTGGGTCCTCTTGGGACAATCCGCTGGCTCTGTGCCAGACATGACATATTTAAAATGGTTTGAGTATGTCTACGGAACCTGGAGTGATGCCTCCTGAGTGCCCAGTGGATGTGGCATCAATTAATAGAAAGAGCAAGAAAGGATCGGCAGTGCCTGAAAGGTAACAGGCAAGGGAAAATGAGATCTGGGTCGCTCATGAGAGGGAGAGAGTATGGGCTGGTGGCTGCAGGACAGATAAAGGCAACAAGTGGAAGCTGGGAAGGTTCAAAAATGGGAAACCAAAACGTCTGAGTAAGCGAATTTGCTTAGGAAGGCAGAGGTTGAAACACAGGGTGAGACTTGGGGAGGCAGAAAGGAAACAGGAGGAAAGAGATGAAGGGGAGACTAGGCAGGAGGCAGATTGTTGTACAGGATGAGGCCAGCTCCTGAAGCAAACATCCAGAAGCAGAGCAGTGAGAAGAAAGGAAGAGGGGAAAAAGAGAAATTGTGTACGTGGAAGTTCAATAAATAATAGATTTTCATGTGTTTTTCTCAAATTACTTGGATTTATCCAAACAGTGGAACCCTTGGCACCAGCCCTTAGCCCCAGCCAGACACGGTCCTGGTGTGCTGCTGAGCGGAGTCCCATTTAGATTCAGGCTGTGCCTGCTCCTGAGGTGGTATTGATACAAAGCTAGGCTTTGACAGCAATACTGCAGTGTCATCAGGTGTGCTGGTCTGGAATAGCGTGGTGCCCTATTGCTATAGATAACCTCACAGAAAAACGTTGTGCACGTGTATGTGCTAAGCCACTCTGCCATCAGCTGAGGACAGCAACCATTTCAGCAGCTGATATACAAGGAACTCAGTTTGCAGGTGAAACCTAGAGGACTATGATGTTTTTCTTCCAATTTGCCCCCAGAAAAGGAAGATTGTAGTCACAGTGTATGCTTTTGTCTGCTGCTTTTTCTCCCTGGTATGTAGCACAGATACTCCTTCTCCCTGCTACCCCACTGCAGCTGCTGGCTGTAATATGGCAAAAGGTGAAGAATCATTGACAGCAGTGGAGGCAGTGCGGTAAAAAAAGGGGCAACAGGAGAGACAGGAACACAGGGAAGTGTGAGGCAAGTGGTTTGGGAAGCTTCAGGAAACTGCAGAAGCATGGAGCTGTGTGCTGCATTTGAGCTCTGGATGGAACGAGGATGCTTCAAGCAGACACAAATGGCTGTCACAGGGATATTAGTGTATTTAGTGTTTGAACTGTGAAAGTCAGGATGGCACTTTATGGCTATAAAACCCATAACCCTTCCCCAGAGGCATTTTTACAGAACCTGTTTGTGTTCCCAACAGGTCCAATATGAACGAATTGTATGTGTATCATAACATGTACTTTATAGCTCTCTGTGAAATTTACCAAGGAGGGATGGTCTTTTAAAAAGCAAATGGAGTGTATCAGTGCCATAGGCAAGTATATTGATATTAAGGAAAAATACTAAATCATCCTCTGACATTTCAAGATGATAGCCACCGGTTTAAATTTAAAAAACAGTCCAGGGACCAACAGTTAGAGATACTTGTCACTGCCCCTCTTCTGCAATTTGGGCTTTGTTCTGGCAGCTGAACTTTTGAAATGCTCAAAAGATAAATTTACAGTCTGCGTCTGCTCAGGGGGAAGATTATTAAACAAGAAACCCAAAACAATTAAATAGAAACTTAGGTATATGCAATCATTTTAGTTTAAGCCTTTGATATCATTCATCTGATTAAGTTCTTTCCAAACAAAGTGCACGTAGAACTTGGCCTAGGAGAAGTGAAATAAGCCTATATGCATCCTGACAGGGGTGTTTACTCGAATAGAGTTATCCCAGCCTTGCTGTGCGTACTTGGGCCTGAGAACAAGAAACATGGGAAAATGAAAGGGCCTGGGGACAGGAACTCAGAGAACAATAAGGATAGAGAAACTTAGAGGAAATAACCTACTGGGAGAATGGGAATGCACTGGGAATAGAAAGATCAGTCAAACAGGAAGAAATCTGATATTGGGAAGATGCCCATGAAGAGGGAAAGAGATGTGCCCATGGAGAGAGGTTTGGAGAGCAGTGTGATGGGGAGGCAGGGCAGGGGCTGCCAACACAGAGGGGAGGGTGACAGTTCCAGGGCTGCGGCACCCCAGCAAGGGAAGAGGTACAAGTCACGGAAGGGTGAAAAGGAAAAGAGCAGATGGTCCTTAAATAAACTTTGACTAGGAAGGCTGTTCTTCAGCCAGCAGACCAATATTTCTGGCTGCAGAAACTCTGCATTCCCTCCCCATTTTGGTGGACAGAAGCAGATGGAGAGATAGGCCTTGACCACCAAAGAAATTTCAGCCAAGCTTGGACAGCCAATTCTATCACATCAGTGAAAACTCACCTGGCTGCCTCAGCCTGGGGCAGAGTGGGGTGGGATCAGGGTCCATGGCCCTGGAGTGGACACAGTAGCCCTCCACGGAGGCAGCAGACAGCAACAACAAGCAGCCACAGAAAGCAGTACAGCCCTTTCTGCAACAACGGCCCAACTGCAGCCCAGGTGCTGCTGGTTTTGACTCGCTACTCATTAACAGGGTTCAGGCAGTGATTCCCTGCTGCAGGACCAGCGAGGGTCAGGGATGGGGACACTGTAGCCACTCAAGCTGCGTCAGCATCTGCTCACTGTAAGCCTGGTGGGACCACAGACAGACCATTCTGGAGCCCTAGCACCCTCTGCTAGGTGGGGTATAGGAATGAAGCCCTCCTCGCTCAGTCAGGTGCACAGGGATTGCTCTCCCAGGACAGGGCTTTTTGAGTTGGGGAGATGATTTCTCCCTGCCATTCTAACCTGGTCCTTAATTTGAGAGAGAAGTAGGGCAGGATGGATGTCCCCTGACAGAAAAAGAACAGCTTTTGGGACCTCAAACTACCCAAGACACTGCAGAGAGGGTGTCAGGAGTGACAAGAGTAGCAGGGTAGAAGAAGAGGAGTTGCACATCCAAGCCACCCTGCCAACACATCAGGGAAAATGCCTCAGTGCTGGCACCAGGCCTTCTCAGAGGGGACCAGAGGGACTAGGGAGGGGCTTGCAAGGGTGACACCAGGTGTCTATATCACCATCGTGCTACCTGCATCCTGGGCGAAGGTGCTGAGCATGCAGCCCATGGGATGTACACACCAGGCCGTCGCGATGCGGGCAGCTGGAGGCTTACAGGGGCAGCGGGGAAGGAGAGAGAAGGGGGAGATCTGGCAATGGGACAGGGTCTCCCTGAAGGGGGAAACAGGCCCTCTGCTCGGCGCCCCTCCTGTGTGACCTGTGCTGGCAGCAGGCAGCTCCGCGGGCGCGGATGGAAGGGGGCGGGAGGAGTTTCCAGCGGGCAGCCCCGCTCTACAGCCCCGACGCCCTGCGAGGGGCCAGCGGGGAGCCCCGGGGCGGTGAGCGGTATTTGCGCCTCGCTGTTTTCTCCCAGAGCTGTCGGGAAAGAATCGTCTTCTGCAGGATAAAGTCCCTGTCTACGCGGCTGAACTGCCCGTGTCCAAAGTCTACTGCAATCTCCGCGAGAGGGATGACTTTTACAATATATGGGCTGATCGCAAATAAGTTACTAATAAGCCGCTTACGGCGTAAGAGAACGGCTCTATGCATTATTTCCTAAGATCTGTTTATTTGAAAGTATTTCTTTTTTCTCTTCTTTAAAAAAAATATTTCGTTCGGGAAAAAAAAGTACAGAAGTTAATATTTAGGCATTCATACTATTAAGTAATAGAGCTATAAACTCTCAAATAAGGCACTTTCATTTTACTTAACAATAGATAACACAACAGCGACAGTGAAACAGGCCAAACAAAAGCGATGACCAAAATTGTTGTGACAGTATAATTAGCCGGCTAGGAAATTCATTCAGTATGCTTTACCGTTGCATCGACACAGCAGGGGAAAAAAAAAAGCCAAAATGTTCAGAGAATAATACAAGAAGTCAAGAGGTATTTGGGAAAAAAAAAAAAAAAAAAAAAAAGAAAGATTTATTCTGAAGTACACTTTGAAGAGCTACTTTCCCTCCCCGATTTGTTACCGATGTGCATCAGACACGACATACGAAACAAACAAAGAAAACCACGTTCTGTACAGAGCTCTAAAATGAGCCGCGAGTATCTACAAGATGAGCTTTTCGCCTGGGTGGGGGTTGGAGAGGGGCCCGATCCTGCAGCCCGCGCTCTCAACACGAGTTTCGCAGACTGGTGGTGGGAAAGCTTGACCCCCGAGTCTGCGTGCGAGTCTCCGTGCGTGCGTGTGTGTGTGCGGGTCTGGGAGCTCCTACAACACAGTCCTTGAGCAAAAATGGGCAAGTGGGAACTGCCGGAGCGGGCGCGGGTCCCTGGCTGCTCTAGAAGTCCTGCCGCGGGGTGTGAGTTAGACTGTGCCGCCGTAGATCACAGTTTCTCCTGAACACTTTGCCGCACTGCTCACAGTTGTAGGGCTTGATGTCTGTATGGGTAAGAAGGTGAGTTTTCAGATTACTTCTTTGATTAAAGGTTCTTCCACATGTGGGGCATTTGTGTGGAGATTCCTGTTCAGATTTGAAGCAAGCAAAGGATTAATCCTTCACAAACCACCTGGTTTCACGTTATTACTGCACATTTTTTTCTTACCGCAACGCACAACTTGAAACATCGGACTCGGACATGAACGAAGGCAGTCCCCGGCTGCGGGAGGCTGCCCGTCGCGCCCTGTCCTGCCCCAAAAAGGTGATTTTATAGTGGTCAATTCGTGGCGTGTCGCGCTCCTGGGGCGCCGGGACACCGGACGCCTGACCGAAACCGCCCTCCGGGGCTCCCACTGCGCTCCCGTCGCTCCGCGCCGCCCCGCCGGACTTCGCCGCAACCCAGGCGGGGCTGGAGCCCGCAACGAAAAACGCCTCGAAACGCCGGCGTGGACAAACCCAAACGCGGGGATTGCTCTCCGCCGCCAGCCGCGTCCCCGCCGCCTTCAGATCCTTCTCCCGCGGCCGCCAGTTTTCCGCGCATCCCCGCGAGAGCGGAACCGCCCGCCGACCGCTTCCCTGTCCCGGGAAAGCGCGCAGCTGCCCGGCACCGGAGCCCCATGACTGCCCTCCGCCCCGGAGCGCCCCGGAGGAGGCTGGGAAGCGCGGGCTCACCTGCATATGTAGGGTTTTGTGGACCGCCAGGGTCCTGGACTGGCAGAAGCCCTTCCCGCACTCCTGGCACTTGAAGGGTTTCTCTTTGGAATGGATGTACCTGGAAGGCAACCCGAGGGGTAAGCGTCACTGCTGGGAACGCGGAGACCACCAAACCCCGCTCCTCGCACTCCCACTTGATTCCCGCCCCCCTCTGTGTAATGAATAAACTCCTCTATCGGTGCAAAACATTTGCAGTAATTCGTATCGAGGCGTGATGGCCCTCTCCGGCGACAGACTGGGGCAGCATCGGCTCTGCCGGCGGGACCCAAGCCCGCTATCCCCCGAAAAGATGCATTTGGAAAAAAATTTTAGACATTAAGAAAAATTTTTAGAAAATTTAGAAAAAACATCTTCCTCGAGAGGGTGGTCAAGCACTGGAGCAGCTGCCCAGGGAGGTGGTGGAGTCACCATCCCTGGAGGTGTTTAAAAACCGGGCAGATGAGGTGCTTAGGGATATGGTTTAGTAGTGGACAGGTACGGACTCGATCATCTCAAAGGTCTTTTCCAACCAAGCGATTCCATGGTTCTATGGTTCTATGACGGCAACGCGGCTTCTCCGCCCGGAGGCCGCGGGTTGCTGAGCCAGGGAGCGGCCATCCGCGCCCCGTCCCCCTCCCCTCACCCCCAGGGCCGCTCTTCAGCAGCTCAACAGCCCAGGGGGGTTCGCCCCGGGCCACGCAGAGGTCAGGTTTTGGCTGCCCCATCCTGCCTCCCCAGCTCAGCCCGGAGCGGCTCAGCCTCTCCCCCCGGAGCGGTCCCCCCTGCCCAGGTGGTCCCTCACCGGTGGTCCCGCAGGTGGTCCTGCCTCCGGAACGCCTTGTGGCAGATGTCGCAGGTGTAGGGCCGCTCGTCCGTGTGGGTCCGCTCGTGGATGAGGAGGTTGTAGGACTTGGTGAAGTGCCTGCCGCAGAACTTGCAGATGAACTCCTTTTTCGTCTTGGAGGGCAAGCGGCCGCGGGAGGGCTTCCTATCCGGGGATAGCTTGCTGATGCCCGACAGAGGAGAGGCCAGTCCAGGGCTCAGCTTGGCGAGTTCCCCCACCTTAGGGGGGTCCTCCTGCGTGGCGGCCACGGCCAGGTTGGCAAAGTCAAAGCGGGGCCTGTCCTTGTGCAAGGCTGGGAGGACGTGGGCGATGGCCCCTTGCTTGGGGTGGAAGAGGTGCGTGGCGAAGGGAAGTGCGGGGAAAGTGAAGCGGGAGTCCACCAATCCCTGGGCGGCCGCCATCTCTGTGATGGTAGAGCGGGTGATTTCGTGCACGTTGGGGTAGCCCAGCGTCCAGTGGTTCATGTGCATGGTTTGCACGGCGCTAAGTCCATACAGACCTTGCAACTGGTCCACAGCTGCGGGGAAGGTGTTCACAGCCTGGAGGAAGGAGTAGTTGGTGAGCTGGAGGGACGGGTGCAGTGGGATAGGGGCTGGTAGTGCCTTGCTTCCCATCTTCCCGGGCGCTGCAGCTGGTGCCTCTGCTGGGCTTTCAAAACGGGTAGAAAATCCTAGGAAGAAAGAGGGAGAAAGGAAGGGGGAAAGAGTTTTAATGAGAGCAGCGTGGTTTCCCGAGGCGAGAGCGGCGGCGGAGCCAAGGCAGGGTCCCGGTGCTCTCCCCGCCGCAGCCCTGGCGCGATCGCTTCTTTCGGAGACGGTAAAGCGGAAAGAAACGCAACGAATCAAATTAAAAAAGAAAAAGACAAAACCCAAACCAACCAACCAAGCAAACAAAATTTAGAAAAAATCGTTTCCAGAAACACCGACCCCAAGTTAAAGTAAAAAGAAAACCCCAGCGCCCCAGATTCAAATTAAACGAATCGTGGAAAAATAACACCCCCGAAGAGAAGCCGGGGCTGCTCCGCTCTCCCGTCCCCTCGCAGGCACCGTGGGGACCCCCGGGGGCGCCCCCTTCCTCCCCCCGCCCGGCCTCCCGCAGGCGCGGAGGCCCCGACCTCGACCCCTCCGGGTTGGGGCCTCCCCGGAAAGGCGCGGGGCGCTCCCGGAGAGCCGAGGAAGCGCCGAGGGTGCAGACCCCGCGTTTATCCCAGCTCGGGTGCTTATTTTTCTTCCTTCAACAGCAACTCATTTATCAAGATAACCGAGGGGGAGAATAGGAGCTCCCGCCTCGCACGCACACCTCCTCCCCAGTCCCCCGCGCCGCAGGTCCTAAATAAATCCACTTTGCGCCGAGATCCCTTCCAGATGGCCGGAGCCACCACACTCAGCCCGGGCAATCACATCGGCGGCGGGGAGAGCGGTCGGCCCGGTCCGCCGAGGGCTCTCTGCATCCCGCGAGGGCGGGAAGGGCGAGCGCAGCCCCGTCAGGACGGTGCCCCTGCACCCCGGCCGGGCCGGGAGCCCCAATGCGCCGTGTGTGACTGTCAGCGGGTCCTGCTCAACCGAAACCGCCGGGCAGGGGTCGAGCCCCTGCGCTCTCCTTTCCTTATTTTCGGCGAGGCTTTACTTCCAGCAACAGAGGGGCCGCCACGACCCAGGGAAGCGGCGCCTCTTAACCAGCGGAGCGAAAGGAAGCGCCGGGGTCTCCTCGGGCCTATTAATGCGAGGTAGGGCCGAGGGTGCCCCACCGCTCCTGGGATTCGGGTGGGGGGACTAGCAACGCGTGGTTTCGAAATTAAAAAAGACGCTCAGCCCACGAAACTCCCCGAACAATAACAAAAATACAGGAACTTCTCGGAGAGGGTTCCTGCCACTCCGGGCCGCTCCGCGGGCACCGTTCAGCCTCCAGGAAGAGAGAGACTTCACGCTATTCCTTAAAATGCCCTTCCTCCCCGTTTGTCCCACCTCACTGACTTGGCCCTCCGGGAAAACAATGTGGCAAGGAGGACTGGGGCGAACCTCAATGCTCCCCAGCCCTGTTTTCGTTTTTCCTTGAATCCTGCCTCTCCGGGGCTTCCTGCGCTGCTGTCCAGTTCTCCCCGATCGTGATTGTATCGAGACCAGGGACACTGTTATCGATACGAGCCATTATATATGGCGACCTTTTCTCTCTTTTTTTGAGGGGTGGTGGTTATATATAGAGACTTATTTTTAAAGATGTCGTAGTGTGGGTTCCTATTCGCTTTCCGCCAGAAACCGACACGGAGGCAACAAAATCGGTTTTCGCCGGCTGCTACCGCTGCTCCTGCCTCCATCCCGGCGCCTGGATTTCGGAGCCACGGCTCTAGGCAATAACCAAGGTAGGCACGGGATTTCTGCAGGGTAGAGTTTCGCCTTTTACAGCCGCGTTTTGCAGCAACGTGTGGGGGTGTCACTGCATGGCGCTCGTTTTCGTGTCATAGAACCAAGCCCGAAAAACTATTCCCAACACGAAATCCGGATTTCAACGCAGAAACTTTTAAAACCACGCTGTTGCCTGAACCGCGGCACAGCTATCACAGTTTGTACTCGAAAGTAACTTTATCCAAAGCTGTTGAAAAAAAAAAGACCAGAAAGCGCCTTCGTGTGTGATTTTAAGGCTACTTATAATAAAGTGCAGGGGGAGAAGTCAACCAAAACCGGATGTTACTTAAACCGGCACTTTTTCCCGTTCCACTCAGTGTGCTTAATTAAATTAAGCCCGATGTCCCGGCAGCGCGTCCCTCTCTACCTGCCCGCCGGGCCGAGCCCCGCGGACGCTGCCTCCGCTCCCGCCAGCCTCCCCGCAGCCAGGTGAGCTTACACGGTCCGAGGGCTTCTTCCCAAACAGACTGGCGAGTAATTCCGCGGGAAGGGCACGGACCGCGCGCTCCGGGCACTCCCCGCACCCCAGCGAACATAAAGAGAACGCGGCGGTCTCTGCCGACGGCAGCGGGCAGGGCGGCCCGGGAGAGGCACTTACCCACCGCAGCTCCTCCCGGGGCAAAGCCGCGGCGCCTTCACGGAGACATTAGATCCACAGCTCAGCGGGGCCGGGGGGCGACCGGCATGTTGCAGAGTGCTGGGCGGCGGCTGGGAGCTCTGATCATGGGGCCCTGGCATAGACCGCCACCACCCGCCCGCAGCCTCTCGCCTTCGAGCCCGGCGAGGCTCCGCGCGAGTCTGAGCCGCCCCCTGCTCGGTCCATCACATTTCAGCGGCGAGTGGCGTGGAGCGCTGTCCCCGCCCGGCCGGCCCCGCGCTCGCTCCGCGCCGCCCCGCCCCGACGGCACCGCCCCCCGCCCGCCCCGCCGCGCCGGCCCCACTGTTTACTTCTGTTTGGGTAGCAACTGGGTTTTAAAGAGGAAGGACGCCCCCCCGTTGCCCCCCTTCCCCTGTCACCTAAGGTGACTTTTCCCTCCGTTCCTGCCGTCCGCGCGGCTTTGCGCGCTCTCGCGAGCCGCATCGTCCGCTCGCTGTGTCCCAGCCGGAGTGACACGCAGCTCCACTTGCTTAAATGCCTAAAATGCCCCCCATTTCCATGCAAAAAGCGGGGGTTTTGTGGGCGCCCACGTCTACGAGGGGACCTGTAGGTGCAGGGAACGCTCACGTCCTGGTGGCTCCACAGCCGTCGGGTCGCTCCTCAGGAGTTCGGCTCTGCCCTTTAGCTGAGATCTAGGCGCTGAAAGGCAGACTAAGCAGGAGAAGCGATGCGGAGGTGTCCCCATAGCGCCGTGACTAAGCACACAGTCCCCACCTGGAACAGACAAACAGCTTCGAGAACAGTTTCGATTTATTACCGAGGACTTTGCTGTTAAACGCGGCCTCTGTGACTCTCTTCAAATTTCTCGATTAAAGCACTGTATTAATTTTCGTTGGTTGCATGTAGCGAATTTGGGTTGAGTTTTTATCTGTAACGCTATCTCGTTCTGTGCAAAACTTAAATCACATGTATGGGGAATTTATTGTATAATCTGGGTTGGAGAGTGGAGGTAGGCTTTGAGAAATATTAGAAGATGTTACAAGAAAAGGCATTTAAAAACAGCTTTGAAAAATTTCCAAGGTCGAGTCTGTGCCACCCAGAAGAGAAGAGGACACATGTGACGGCTGGGTCTGAATTTTCTTCTCCTTTTAGTACACACTAGAAAAACCTAATCAAAGAGGGGGATAAGAACTGGCAGAGGAAATTCTGGAGGTGCCTCCTCACTCGTTGCCGCCTGCGGCTGCCGCCGGCCTCTCGGGCTCTTTTTCGTTTCTTTTCTTAAACTCTTGATTCGGAAATGCCCTATTTGAAGTCCCACTAGCCCTAAACAAATAATATTTCTTCTCCTGAGCAGTGAGGAACTGAGGTTCACGATTCCGGGAACAGGAGCGATTCCCTCGGGCCGGGTGCGAGATGGATGCGGAGCCTGCGCTGGGCTCGAGGCTCGAGCTCGCTGGGGGCTCGGGCACGGTGTGGAGAGGCACCCGCACGTCCTCGTTATTCGGCTTTCTTGAGCGAGGCCGGGCATTTAAAGAACGAAGTGGAAGGGGGGAATTTACCTTCGCGTTTTCCGCCCCTCTTTTTGTAACAGTAACTACTTCTGGTACCACCGCACTGCTGCCTTGAGGGTGCCAAGGAGGACCCTCCCCATGGACACAAGGATCGCAGGGGGCCGTTTCGGGAGAATCATCATTTCTTGCCTTTTACAGCAAGGAAAAAAATAAAGCCGCACTTGCTGGAGAAATAATAATAATAAAAAAGTAATAAAACAAAGAAAGCCACCTCACAATGAAAACTACATAAAAACAATCAAACAAACAAAACACTAAAAAAGAACAACCACTCCACTAAATCCCAGCCCGACCACACAACGAAGAAAGCCTCAAACCGGAGGAACGGAGAGGTGTGGGCTCACCGTTCGTTCCCTGGCCGCTCGCGGCAGATTCAGGCTGCGCCGCGCGGGGTGAAAGCCGCGCTGTCCCGCTCCCGGCAGACCCGCTTGCCCGCCATGGCGAGAGCGCCCGGGGACCAAGCAGGTGCGCGGCAACAGCAGGGCCCTGGACCCGCCGGTACCACCGCGCCGCCTCCGAACCCGGTGTCGCTCGCACGTCGGGGCGTTCCAGGGTAGCAGACACCCCCTCAGCAGGGGTGACACCCCCAGGGGTACGGGTCGCTGGACTTCACTCGAGCCCCGCACTTCCGCGTCCCTTTCCCGCGTCCACCCCTCCCGCCCCCACGGGTCTTCCCCGCCGCCCGCTGCACGGGGCCGCCTCCGACGGCCACCCCGTGGCCTGCGCGACACGGGCGCACCGGAGTCGGGCAGGTGCGCTGCTCCGCCCGGGAGACTCCTGTGCCCGGGACGGGCAAGGGTCTTGGCCGCGCGGCGATGGGACCGCAGCCCCGGGCGGCGCGCGGTGCTGCAGTGCCCCCTGGAGGCCGGCACGGAGCCCTGCCCGCTTTGCCCGCTGAGCTGAGGAGCCGCGGGGCTTTTGGGGAGCGCGTCCGGCCAGAACCCGGCGCGGCGCTCTGCCCGCACCGCCCGGCAGACGAGGCCGCGGTGTCCCCAGGCTCTGGGGGGAGGCAGCGGCGCTCTGCACATTCCGCGTCGACGGCTCCCATCCGCGAGCCTCACCGGTGCTGGCACCGCCGCGGTCATCGCAGCCCCCTCTCCTCCGGCTCTCAATCCCCCTTCCCCCAGTACATCCCATGCCGTGCGCTGGACTCCGTCCAGGGGAGCAAGGTGACAGGCAGTGTTTGTTCTCGCTGCGAGGACCAGATTAAAGCAGTTCCTCCAATGGCAGAGCAATCTGGGGTCAAACCTCGACCACCCGCCCCGTCCTGAACTCAGAAATGCACCTGGGAGGAGTGGGGGACGAAGTGACCGGCGGCAGAGGCGCCCCAAGCGAGGCTGTCCCTCCCCTGAGCACCGTGTACCCTGTTCCTCCCTGGAGCAACGTGCAATGCCCGCACGAAGCGGCTCAGAGCTCAGCAAACCGCCACCGTCAGCAGTGGGCGCCTGAAGTCGCTGGGGGACTCTTCCCCCTTGAAAATGGTGCGCCCGGAGTCGGGACCGGAGGGAGGAGCGGCGGCCGGGAGCGGAGTCAGCGCGGCTGGGGTTGCTGCAGCACCGGCCCACGGGGGTAGCTGAGACCGCTCGGCTCACGACAGCAGCTGTGCCAAGAAAGGGGGCCGGAAACTCGGTCCAGCTGCGAGGCACCGCCGCACCGGGCTCGGGGAGGAACCCGGACGGCCGCTGGCCCGGCAGCGAGGCCGGTGCGCACGGCGGGCTGGGTCCCAGCTCCGGGTACCGCCGGCCTCCGGGTACTGGCTCGGGCTGCGCACCTGGGACTAATTTCATTATTAGTATTTTTTTAAAAGGAAATAGTGACCATCCCTCGATCTGGCATCTGACCCCGCTGGTGTTTCTTGGTGGCTAAATCATCACCTTCTTCGCTCAGATTTATTGGGGTGGGATTTTTTTGTTTATAACGTACCGGTCAGGAATGCCAAGGTTTGACAAATAGGCGTGGGCGGCCGGGGGCTCCACGATTGACTCCCATAGAAGCAGAAAGTAAGCACACAATGACCTCTGCGGGCCATACTCCTCCGCGCGTCCCGCAGGTGCACAGCCCTCACCCCCCTCCCCCACCCCCCGCCCCATCCTCCCGCAGCCGCTGTCCGCGGTGTCCGGGTGCGGGGCTCCCCACAGGCCGCGGGGAGCGGACTCAGCCGCGCCGCTCGCACTGCCCGCTGCCCGCCTCGACGCCTCCTTGACCGTCACCGACACCGCAGCCCGCCTGACGGGAGCCTCTGCCTCACCTGCCCCTCGCTGTGAGCACCGAGCCCCCGGCGGGCTTTGGCTCCTCAGCTGCCGCCGTGCCCCGTTCCTGGCCTCTTGTCCCGGGAGCTCCTGGCCCCCCTGTCCCGGGAGCTGCTGCTCTCTCCCGGGAGCTCCTGTCCCTCTCGGGAGCTCACGGCCTCCAATCTCCCAAGTGCTTCCCACTTCCCTCTCCTGGCAGCTCCCAGCCCCTCTCTCCTGAGAGCTCCCTCTCCTCCTCTCCCGGGAGCTTCCAGGGCTCCCGGAGACACAGGGAGAAGTGTCCTGCCCCGATGGTGGGTCCCGAGGCACAGAGAGCCAGGCGGCCTACGTTGTCCATGGAGCAGAGGATCCGCAATGGGGCCACGGGCCGGCACAGTCGCTCTGCCCCGGCCCCGAGGATGCCTGTCTTCTGCCCAGAGAACTCCTCTCCTTGCAGGTGTCCCGTCCCGGGGTGAGCCCACCCAACACAGCGCAAAGACAGTGGCATTCTCGTGCACATCCTAGTCTGCTGATCTCCTCGGGAAAAAGGGGGAGAAAACCTCTCAGTAAATGGGCTTTTCTAGCCTACACCATTCTGTTCCCTGCTATCAGCACAGAGATGTTTTTGCTGTGCTTGAAGTGAGCAGTTAGAATTGTATCATAGAATTGCTTGGTTGGAAAAGAACTTTGAGACCATCGAGTCCAACCATATCTGTCCACTACTAAACTATATCCCTGAGAAACTAGTCTACCCAGTGTCCAAGGAATAAAAAGAAATACAACGTTCTATACCCTGGTACAGTCCGTTTTAACAGCCATTTGGCCAAAGTCTTCACTCCTGTCAGAACTGGACACTGAGCAGGGCTGTTGCCCACAGACACGGCTGAAAGCATAGACATCCATCGCACATGAGCAGGCCCCTTCCTAATGGCTTGGTACCTGACCTTGGTACCCCCATCCCCAAGCCTGGGGCTGCAGAGGGTCCCCAGGCTGGCAGGTGTGGCTTTCTGGTAGTGTATTTACCTCACTTAGCAGACATGCCAAGTAAGAGCCCACAAGGTGGAGGCCAGCGGGGCCTCAGGGCCGCCCACTTGCTGCACAGACTGGGCTCACATGCCTGGCTCGGGGGAAAGACGATTTCAGGCACTGATGAAGTTCTGCAGCTGCCTCAGGCTGGAAGGACTGTGAAGTCTGCAATCTCTCAGCCAACTGTTGGGGGGGAATCTAAGAGAAATATTGTATAAAATCAATAAATTGTTTTAAGAAGTGCAGTTGTACAATTGGTTACATGCATTGTAACTCACCTAGGACATGAGAACTCCAAAGCAGCAGAGAATGGGGCTCATACATCTTGTCCTGTGGCATATACTAAATAACTCCATTTCTTTTTAAGAACTTTTTATATCCCAGTGAATAAATGGATTTTCACAAATAAAATTAATACTGTAAGGTGAAAGTCAGCAAACAATAGAAAAGCTCAGAGTTTTTTTTCCAGTTGTAAACATGCAGAATCCATATGGTCATTAGGTACATCTGTGAGTTAAGCACTGATTTGTTTATGCAAGCCTGATGCTTACAATACTCTTAAACTGGGACTGTTCTGCTGAATATATGTATACTGTAATCCCCTTTTACCTACCCTCCACATCTGTGTTTCCTGTTTTCAGCATGCATTCTTGATGTGTAAACTGTGGCAAAGGATATGTTATAAACCAGGATACTATGGAGCATTTCAGCTATTTCAGAGCATCACAAGCACAGTGCAAGCATATGCAAATCATCACTTACAGATGTGGACAATGCCTGTATTAATCTCTGCATGTTTTTTCCAGTTGTTCGTGGCATCTAATTCAAAGAAGAGGACAATAATGGATATTATGAAAAAGTACCAATTGTTCCTGGGCAGACTTAACCCCAGGGTGTCCTGATAAACCTTACTGGTGAAACATTGCACTTCTTAATAAAATCAGCATCTTTTAAAGCTAAGATATCAAAGAATCCTGAAATACAAGGAAACGGAGGGAAAATTTACCACAGTAAGGCATTTGAAAACTCTTTGCGACACTGCTAAGGCTGAACACTACCCTGTAGCTGTACTGGGTACGATCCAAAAAAGCACTTAAGCACATTCTTAAGTTCATCACTAGCTAGGGCAGTATCTAAGCAGGTGCTTTAGTTTCTTAATATGCCAAAGTCACCACTGGTTTAAAAGATCCCCTTGATCAGGGCCATTATTTTCAGATTGCCACATAAAAATAAGCAAAAGAATAAAAGCTTATAAAAAAAATCCAAGAGCAGTTACCATTCTAGACAAGATTTTGCATTGTGCTTGCCTTCATGTCCTTTTCTATGAGTTAAGTTGTTGGCACTCACTCATCTCTTATGACCATCTTGTTTCTGCTTTAAATGCTGGTGGTCCCCTGAACTTCTATGGCTGCCACCTCATCGCACCACTGTGTGCAGCATCTTGTTGGGTGAAAGGACAGTTGCTCCAACATGAAACTCGTGGATGTGATGCTGATATACCTTGCAGACTTTTCTGAGCAGCACAGTTTGGATCTAGCTTGTGGCATGAGAAAAAGAGCCCTTTTTGTCCATGAACTCTCCACAACTACTGTGGAGAAAGATCAGGACAAGATCACTCGAGTACAGAAAGGTTGCACAGTAAAAGCAATGCCTGTGAATGGGAACAAATCACTTCAAGAACGTATCTGAGCTGGACAGGGACCAGTCAGAAGACTTTGTGGTGAAGAATGCAAATATTCTTGTATCTTGTCTCACCTTGCCTTTCCTTCCCCCCTACACCACCCCCACCACTTTCTCCTTCCCCCTTTCCTTCCCACTGAGCCCTTCAGATGACAGCATACACACACAGTGTACCATGACTGACAGTCTCTGGTCTTTGGGTATCAAGATCCAGCAGCACACAGAAAGCACATAAACTCAGGACAACTCTGAGTTGAGACCCAGCAGTGGACTTCCACCTTCTTTGCTCATGAACACTTATTTTCCCTTCCTATGGTGATGAAGGTCCTTGCTCAGTGGACTGGCATTCCACTTGGTCTCCTTAGTTCCCTTTCACAGGCTCCTCAGGAGTATTTGAGGGACCTACACAGCTCGGTAAACAGTGCGATGAAAACTAGCAAATGGATTTTTTCTCCTGTTTCATCCATACTGCTTGGCATAGTCCATCTCATAAAGAGTATTAATGATTATTGCAGATCTGCCTTGTTTGCATTAACCTTTTCATTTATTTCACCTGCTCACTCATGATGCGCTGGTGAAAATTGTTAGTTGGTTATGCTGTTCTTTCAGACACCCCTTTGGGAACAGTTTCCAAGAAAAATACAAGCCACATTCATTTCAACATCAGAATTAATTTTAGCACCTAAGAAGTGCTAAAAGCCAAAGACATTACGCTGCAGCAAAACCAGAGTTGCCTCAAGACCTCTTATTTTCAGCTTTTCAAATCAGTTGAGAGGGGAAAGAGATACTGTCAACCACACTATACATATTCAAGTGTAATATGCATTCCTTTTTTTTTGCTTAATTTGCCCTGACAGCTACTGGTTGTTCAAATGCACCCAGGACCTTTTGAATTTCACTGTTGTTGGGAGCCTGCCTGACTCTGCCATCTCCATAGGTGCAGCACTCTTCTGTTTAGGGAGGCTGAGTGTGTGTGGAGAGGAGAAGCAGAGACTCCAGGACAAACAGTGCTTTGGAATTACAGCCTTCCTGGCTGTGATGGAAGCAAGGACCAATGCTGCCTGCAAGACTAGAAGGAGCCTAGGACAGTGCCTATGGAGAGTTGTGAGGAAGCCTCCACTATTAACAGAATTCTCAGGACAGAGAAATCAAAGCTGGTTATAGTAAGCGAAAAAATATTTTCTGAATCCAAGAAAGGCCACTCAAGAAGACTCATGAAGCCACCTGAAAAGACTTGTGAATAAAATGTACCTTGTGCTTGAACCACTTGGGAAACCTGAAAACTGGGGAGTCTCCATGACTTTGACCAGAGGGCTTTGACCAGAGTGGCGCAGTAAGAATTTCTATTGGGAAGAAGTGTCAAGCAAATATAACACAGCATGTTTATTTTGGTGGGAGCTGGTATGAGAGTCAACCAGTGGCCACAGAAGCATCTCTGACACTCCTGAGATCTAAAAAGGAGACCACCAATAAAGGTCACTAGCTAGGGCTAAGCAGGGTTAATCCCGACATTTCTCCAGTCTCCAAGCAGACAGCTTTTGAGTAAATACAAAACGATAGTTATTAAAGAATTCTTAAACAACTACAATAACAAAATAAAGTGAAGTGGAGCCAAAACTGCAGATATGTTTTATTCAAAGTGTAATATTTATAGATGACAGGTAACTGAAAGGCAGCAGAACTGGTTTTAAGAATCATCCCTGTACCTAGATAGTGGAGGCACACTTGAAAGCATTCTGTCTTTTGAACTATGGTGAGTCATGAATTTAAGTTTTTCAGAAGGAGTATTTTCATTCTTAGAGCTTGCTAAGTTCTATGTGTTTTAGTAAAGAAGAATATTTGAAATACTCAACTTTCTGTTAGAGTTACAGCTGGAGCTTGAAATTCTAAGACTGTTCAAAGCATCACTTAAGTCTGATCTAGTTCAGCATTAGTCTCATGTTATCTTTTTCCCCTCAATGGTTTCAAGAAGATATATAAAACCAGAGCTTATTGTTTACTTTTACAGCTAATGGTTCTTCAAATCTACAAAAACTTCTAAGCAGTAGATAAAAGCAGCTGCAAAAGTGATCTAGAAATAAACATCCAGAAGAAAACATAACTGCAATCACAGTTCCAGCTGTTGTCATCTTAATTCGTATCAGTATTCTTTTAAATCAGGCAGATTTTGAAGTCAAAGGCTTATTTCCAACAGCTTTTGTCCATACATATACATATATATAAGTGTAAGTCCCTTGAAATATTACAGAAGTTCTGTTTCACATCAAAATAGTGTACATTGTCACTGAAATTATTAATTTTCTTTTCCTCATCCCCCATGTTCTCTCTGGGCCCCTCTTTTGCATCTGGCATGTGTACTGATACTCAAGATGACAAATACTGATAACTGCAAAGCTGCAATGCTGCTTAGTTCCATAAGGCAAAGCTTAGCCAAAGTTAGTCATTGATTTATATTCCATATTCCATTCAACAGCTCAAGGTTTTTTTTTTCTAATTCCGTACCTTTAATACTTACCACCTTCAACCTAGTGTGTGTCAAATTTCCATCTTATTGTTGCAGCTGTGGTTTCTTAAAACTAAAGTATGCTTCTTGAAGGCAGTGACACATTCTTAAGTTTATTCACAGATTTAAATGCTGAGTTGTTTAAAACTGCTTGAACTCATTAAAATGTGATGAGGTGGGGGGTTTGCCATATTAAATGGTTGATACAGAGATTTAAAAAAAAATAGTGAGGGATGTTGGGATGACTATTTTTACTCAGCCCAAATCTATAGAAAGTGCAGTAACTTAAGCAGAGGTCATAAGTCCAGAGTTCTCTATGGTGGAGAGGCTACTTACAAAATACACAGGGCAGGAAAAGCTGTCCCACACTTAAAAAGTGTTCCACAGGTGTACAGATGAAAGGAAACAAACTCTGCACTGTCTAGGCACCATCTTACTTAGGATGACTTCATGGCCTAGACAGTAGGAGACAGCCCACAAAGCAGACCAATTTCAGAACTGAAGTGTTTTTATCATGCCCTTCACTGTTTAAAGATAATACCCAGCTTCCCTGGGCTCTCGTATGGGAAATGGACCACAGGCAAGGTACTGTAAACATTCCTTCTTGAGCTTGCAAGCAAGTGCTCCACATGATCCTCTCAACCCCTTCGACCGCTGCCTGCAAAGGATTATTCTTCCTGTAGGTGAGCTGGTGAAAAGTACCTTACTTTTGCTGCAGTCACTTCAGTTCCAAGTCTGGTGCAGTAACTCAAACCCGCTTTTATCATCTTTAAAAGCTAAGGGGTTAGTGTTTTCCATCAGAGCAGCTGAAACATGTCCCAGTCCAGGAAAAGGCCAAGAAAATAGCTGAGAGCAGAAACAACTTAAACTGCTGCAAAAATTCTGCCAGAGGACATCTGTCAAAGCCCAGAGAGTTCCAGTTATGTATGATTTCATTTGATCCCAGAGGCTAAATAATGTACAGGAAAGATTTAATAATGTTATGCAGATTATGTGTGGAAATGTAAAAGGAACCAAACAATGCCAGTTTGAAAAACCTTCATGTGCTCGTAGCACTATTATTGCTGCACAGTCAGAAAACACAGCTTGAGCAATAGACTATGATAATAAAATTAAAAATTGGAATTGCTAGAATATTTACTCAGGTGAGACTATTTGATTAAAAAAAAAGATGACTTAATATATTCCCTCTGCCAGGAAATTATCAGTGGAGAGAGCCCCATTTGTGTTTCTACCGCATCAGTTCCATCTCCATGTGAAACCCTGATAGTGAAAACCCGGTAACTAAAGATTGCTGCTCACAACATTTCCAAATGTCAGTGCAAAGGAGACTTCAGTTACTAAAAGCAGAACAAAACCCACTGGCCCTCAGCTCTATGGGCTTGCAAGTTTGGGTTATGGCATTTGACTGAACCAGAATTGCTAAACTATGGATATGGTCCCTTTAGCCAAGTCACTTCCAGAAACAGTAATTTCTGGCAGAGAGGGGGAAGAGGCAGTTGGAAGGGCAATGTGAATGGTCACCACAGGATATGCCAAATGATATCTGTCAGCTCTTCTGCTAGTATAATGCTCCAATGCCATGTGACACAATTTAAATACTGGCAAAGGATGGATTATTAAACAGGATTCTTAGCCAGGACGGCCATGGGCTTCATTATTAAAAAAATAACCTCAAAGCAGAATGGATCCTATCTGGTAATACCTGAAAACTTTTGTGCAGACCCTCACAAAGGAAGGAAGTGTAAAGTTTCCTAAATTTCTTAAGGCTGGCACTTGTGGTGGTCTTTCTTTTGCTGGTGCTTTTACCTCCCTTGGGATAACAGTTATAGTTTTAGCAGCTGAGAACTTATGCTCACCAGTTTTTCTTTCAGTGGAAGGATCCAAGACTTTTCCTTCCAAGGTTGGGTCTTTATTTGCAGGGAGTTCCAGCAGGTTTCTTAGATTTCTCATTTCATTTTGCTATTTCTGCTCTCATCTGCTTTACAAATGGCCACCATAACGTTGAGCTTATCTAATGGCCAGTCCTCTGGCTGGAAGAATGCCAACAGCATTCAGAAAATCAGTCATCTGAAAGCATTCAGAGGAAACGGCCATCACCTTCTCCCTGAACCTCAAACATAAAACTTCCCTGATAAGCCCATACTCCAATGCCATGAAATGCAAGAGGTTACTCTTAAATTCAGATACTGCTTTAACCATCTTCCCCTGGTGACACTCAGACATTATGCTGAATTAATCTCACTCTACAAATAATGTTATTTTTTGCATTGTTTGGAAAACATACTAGTTGTACACACACAGTAAAGAGCGAGTGTCCTCATAATGGCTTCACTGTGAATGCAGATTTAATTCCACAGTTGGTTCTCCTTGTATTGTTAATTGGGATCCTTTTCTCCCTCACTGTCAGGGTATAGTCCAGGTCCACCTACTCCTGGCTTTTGACATGACGCATGGCTATGGCAGTTCCTACCATCAGTGAGAATTAGGGGCTTTGTCACAAGTCCTGCTGAAAAAAAGTGGTGGGAGCAGAACAATTCTCTTTTCCTTGGTAAAGGGAAGTCTACAAAACCACAAGATTGTTGCAGGTATCTATGTGCAAACATACACTGGGGACGAACATCTCATGAATTTTGCTGTTGACCTCAGTGAGTTCTGGATTTTATACAAACAAGGGAATTCAGTAGGAGTGCTGGGTCTCCAATTTAGAAACTTGAGAAGAAGCCTATAAAGTTTCCCAAGGTCCGCACAGACTCTCTGAGGACAGAACACGTAGCAATAAGGATTGATGTAAGAGCTAACAAGCTTACCCTTGTAAAAAGAAAAACAGAAGTTTGTAGCCATAACTTTTATTTAGTTAAGACCTAAGAAGGAAGAGCTGAGATAAGCTCCTATATATCTATATCCTATAGGAGAACAAACTCTGTAGGAATGTAGCCTGTGTGAAAAAACATCCCTCATTTTGACTTCTGTTTCCCCCGAGAGAAGGAGTTGAGAATACCCTCTGGAGTAACTTTATTTTTGAAAGAAGGTTGACAATAGGAAGACAAAGATCTGCTGGCTGCTGCTATATCTCTCTGAAAGGCTGGTTCAACCAGCACCAGGAGAGAGAGACCTCCTGAGAAAAAAAGAGGGAAAATAGTTCCAGATTCCAGCTTCCACAGATCCCACTGCCTCAGTGCTGTGGGATCGGCTACTGACCACAGTGGGAAGGCTGCCGAGTCAGCCGCTGAGCATCAGTCAAACAATTTCCACTCTGATATTCCAGACGACACAGAAAGCGGAGAGGCACAAATGCATGACAAAACCAGTGAAGGTATCATAGTACATAAGGTAAACACCTTTCTGGAAAAGAAAAAGAGTCATACCCTTACTACTGTTTTATTACACTACGTAGTATATCTTAGCTTATTTATTTTCAGTAAGTAAGAACATATTTAGGAGGAAGCTGTATTTAAGTGACTTTAGTTAAAACACTAAGCTTAAAACAATAGATATATAGGTATAAAGCGGCATAGCTCTAGAGGTGACCACTAGTGACTTACACTGGCTGCAGGTCTGCCTCGGCACAGGCTTTTGTTGATTAAACAAACTTTCTCAAGGCTGAGGAATCCAAGTAACAGCAATAAGGCTTCCTCCAGCTTTTAAGTCGTGCAATAAGGTCCTATGCTAGCCTGCCTGTCCTAGGATTAGGACAAACAAACAAAAGTAGAATTTCTGGAATCCACTGCATTTATGAAGGGTGTTATTTAAAAATTAGACTGCAAGAGATTACTACCACAGGCACACCACTTAGAATAGACTTCCTAGAAGCAAAGCAACTTGAAGAAAACCTCTCAAACAATCCCCCTTAGTATAGGACACCTGTTCTCCTTAAAACACTTTTTTTTTAAGTCAAAGTCACCCCAGCTGAATTAAATTTGTTTCCCTTGGGCCTGCATTTCCTTTAGCCAGCACAACAGCTGCACCATGTGGAGATGAGCCACAAGAAGTGTAACAACACATGTTTGTGATTGCTGCATCAGCTTTGGCAGATTTAAGTGCAGAGGTCTTTAGCTGCCTTCTATTAGATAGCCAGCTTTACAATATATACAACATCTTGCAAAGTAGTAGCAATAATATATAGTTTTATGTATTTCTTGTACATGCTGGTACAGTAAAACCAGAAGGGAACTGACTGTTACTTACAGCTATAAATATTGTGTTAAATACAGACACTTTCTTTTGCATGTAAAAGTAGGAACAGAATAGGATGAATTAACTGCAATAAAATCCCCTGAGACCCCCATGCTAGCTGTTATCCAGTCCTGCAGAGACACTCAGCCATTCAGAATGTGCAGTATCCCTGTTATTTCAAAGCTCCAAGAAATTGCTGAATTCCTAGAAAATAATGTATAATCTTGGTTCAGTGTGTTTCCCCTCCCCGCCCCCCACCAATCCCCACCCCTGAGAACAGGTGCCAAAAACTGGTTTTGTGGAGCCTAATTCAATATACTTCAGAACGTGGTTTTAAAATTTGCTTTTGAGGCATTTGAGAGCTGTTGAGTATGTCACATCCATCAAAAATGAAGTACTTGTTTCTAAAAGAGAATTTTGAAAGGTCAAACGCCAGTTAAATGCCAATAATACAGCACAGAATCAAGCTTTTGTGTTTCCAATATGTTGTGCCTGTTACTTTATGTATAACTGTATATATGTGTGGGTATTCTAACACAGTTGTGTGACTTTAATCTTCCTATACCTTTTCTCGCTTAAAATCACTATACCATTGCATATTGCACGATATGCAAAGCATAGTTTACATCGATATTGTCATGCATTATACATGAATATGCAATGCATATTCTACAGCATTGCATAAGTGTCCCTGTGACTCTGAACAGCAAATTTTCCCACTGTCTAAAATTTCAGATGCTTGGTATCTATTCCAGGATATTGGGACCACCTCTACACTGTTTATCTTCTCTGACTGCATCGTTTCTAATCAAATGAACCTATGACATATTATTAAGGGGTTATGTCAAATAAATGGTAGCATCAAATGTGATCTGCCTCCAATTTTCACCTTTCCTCCATCCTCCTGGGAGATGAATTGGGCCATGAATGGAAACACCAGTCAAGCAAAAACCTGCATGTATATTCACACTCCCATGAGTAAATTAGACAGGACTCTTCCTTGAGAATTCATCTCCAAAGCAGTATATTTGAAAGAAAGACTCTGTTGATGTTAACAGATTTTGGATCAGGTCCTAGAGACATTCTGCCTAGTTTGAACTGCTTAGAGCTGGGATTTACTATCTATTCATCTTACTGAAGGAGAGATGCAGTAGACATTAAAATATGTAGTTTGGCTTTTTTCTTCTGTTTCAGTTTTTCATTGCTTTACCAGCTATTCAAATTAGGACACACATTTTTAAAATTACCTTTGAGGAATTTAAATTGCATAATTTTAATCCAGTAAGAGCAATTTAATACCACCAGCGTAACAAATCAGATCATGGAATTACAGAAGAGCTCAAAGATGAAGCAATAGAAGTTGTGTACTGGTCAGTTCAAGGTTACACAAAAACATCAAGCTGTCTCTTGTTTAGAAGACATTGAAATGTGATATATGAACACAAAAGAAGTAATGACTTTAAATCTTAAAACGATTAGCAATTTTACTCTGTAGGGATCTATGGGAGGAGATGGACTCCGCCCTGAGGAAGATAAAAGATCTCAGTTTTCTCAGCTGGAAGGAGTGATTCATTTTAGGTGGAAGTGGTATGCATGTGATATTCCTCATGTGGTAAATTAACTGTTTCCATTAAGAAAGCTCCTAGCATATGGAATTGCTCTTTTCTCCGTTCTGCAAAGAAAATTATACCAACTGCATATTTTCTTTTTTGCTAAGCCCAGCCTCGGTAAAAATGTACAGTGTTGATGGCTGTTGATAAACTCCTTTTTGCTATTAAAGAAATCCATTACTCTTCCACTGGTTTTCTACTTGCAACTAAGAAAAATCATTTTCAGTGAAGAAATAATGGGAAAATCTTAGGTCTCAAATTTAATGGGGTTCATTAGCTCTCTAGAGAGTAACTTGGTTTATGTTTTGCTGTGGTTTTATAGCCTGACCTATGTACACTCAGTCACAGTTTTGTTTTCAGCCAAAAGTTCCCTTGCTCGGTAGTGACAGTAGTTTGAGCACTCAGCCTGGGCAACAGTGAGGATGCCATGAAACTCCATCTTATTGAACCACAGCAAACCTGATTTGGGTAGGCTCAAATCAGTGCATCCTATAAAACCAGATCTGTGAAACTTTATTAATTGCTGCTTTGCTGTTTCTTTAATAGATGAGTTGTTGTGGGAAAGGCTTCCTGCTGCTTTTAAGAGCAAAGTAGGAATGTAAGTGCAAATCTTAATTTTTTTTTCTTGTTTTGAATGTCTTTCTACTTTCCATGGGATCTTATCTTGTAATCAGACCCATTACTTCACAGTCAGTCATGAAATGGTTGTTATGCCACTGAAACTTTTTTTGGGAAGTTTCAAGACTAGAACTTTATTTAGGTCTTTTTTTTTTTTAAACTGTGACTGTACATGTTATACAAGTAGCTTATGTGGACTTGAATTATAATCTTCTGGCATATTTTGATTGGGAAAGTTCAGAAAAAAATAGGAAACTGAAATTTTGTGGTTTCTGGATTTTAAATAATTTAGAATGAGAGATTCTGCCATACACAAAACACTTGCATTGTGAGTGACATCTATGAAGCAAGCTGGAGGTGCAGAAATAAATAGGAAGTGTCTAGTATAAAAACGAAGCCCTATAACTGTAAGCATTTAATGGCATTGCTTTCATAGTGCTTAGTATTCACTTTATAGTTGTGCTTCACTTTGTATGTGCTTTATAGTTGTACTGGGTTTTCCTTATTTGTCATTTGTTGTTCTGTACTAGTGCTTTCCACCTTTATATATTTCTCTTTGAGCACTTCCGTGAAAGGCCACAAGAGCAAGGAAGCTTCCCTTCTTTAGAGCTGTAAGAATGGGTCTTGTTAGCCTCTTGAAGTATCTTCCTTAAAAATAAAAATGCCTTATTCTTCCCTAACCCTTTCTGCCACGTCTTCTTCAAACTCTCAGCTCAGGAGCTAAAGGAAGATGGGAGAAAATGCAGTCTTCACAGTGGCAGAAGCCTTGGTCATAAAGCTGTACATATTCAGGCAGCTGAAGTTAATTTTGTGTAGTACTTGCTTCATCAAATAAAAATGATTCAATCATTCTTTAGTTATTGATATTAGTTTCCATTCCTAAGGCAGGCACCAGGCTTTGCTAGTTAAATGTTATTTATTTATACTCCAGGGTGTGAGCACACCTTTTTGCAGACTGGAGAACGGATAGTTGCCCCCAGAAAGAGGGGGAATATTTTTTGTGCAGAAGGGAATCTGGAGTAACCCTGAGTATTACCACAACAACAGTAATTGTTTAACAAACCAAAATGAGTTTTTTTTTCAAGTTGATGGAATCTGTAGATCCCACGAGCACAATTAATGCAGCTGTAGTACAGACTGGAATATCTTCTGTGGTTAACTGTAAATAGCAACTCTGTATCCATGGTTTATTTTTACCATAGTGTGCTATAATAGGAAAAATAGCAAATGGTAAGTCTATATATAGCCTGTTACTAAGACTGTAAGCTAAATGGTAAGTAACAGAAAAATCCTATCCTAATCAACAAAAGTCTTTAAGTCTAGTAATAATATTTTGGATAGCAAAATGATAAATGCTAGGTAGTGTGAGCAACTGCAGCAGTGCAGCCAATATTTTACTATTATAGGTTCTTACTGCTCTTTTTAATGTTATGTAGAAATTTTGTGAATCAAGCTGATTTTAAAAGAGTGGATATGGACGGTAGAATCCATACTTGTATTTCCTGACTATTTATTTTCTGCATCTTTCTTTTGCTGGACTACCACAAACTCATTGATTAACCATTAAGCTGTGAGTAACTCAGGAAAAGAAATAAAAAACATTTTTTTTTATTCCTAAGTTTGATTAAAAGCTTAGGAATAAAATAATCAAAATTTTAGTCCAAACTTGAGAATATGATGTTCTTTTATATCTTATTTATAACTTTTTTATGACTGACAGGGTTAGGAGAGTATATAACAAATTCTTAGATAAGCCTTCAAGGTTACTTCACATCAGACATGATAGGTAGGAAAAAATACAAGCAGAAGTCAGTTTTTCTTATCTGCTATATAAACAAGCTGGTATTTCATTCAAGGCCTTTTCCTTAACTTTCAGCATACCAGATCGCTATCAGGCAGTCACAGGGAGAGACATGCAAACAAGTTGTTGTTGACTATTTGTCTACTGAATTTATGAATCAGTTTCTAAGAAAATCAGGCTCCTGTATTCACTCAGTCTTTGTGCTTGCCTGATGCTCCTTGCCTTTCTCCCCTTCACAATTATTTGTGACTTAGCTGGCCAATATTAATCATATTTGACAAAAAGCTGGAGGTCTGTAATGATAGTAAGTTCTTACTTGCTGAGTAGAGGAGGCAATTCTCTGCTCGTGGGACTGCCACCTCACGGCAAGGGAAAGTAAGAGAAACTCTGCCCCTAGCTGCTGGCACAGGATACTTGTAACTCTGTGTGGTAACGTCTGGGTAGAATGATACAAGGGACACTGGGAGAGTGAGTACAGAGGATCCTGCGGAAGAACGGGGGGCTACAGCGGTGAAAGGGTAGAAGCAGACGTGTAAAGGAGCTAGGCTGTGAAAAGCACCACGGACAGGCTGAAGGACTGGGGTACTTTGGATAGCGTAAGGTGTTCGTGACACATACTTCATCTACTATTAATTCTGCTGTTTTCTACTAGTGCCATGTACTAGTTACAATGCATGTTGTTTAAATGAGCATGATCGAATACCTTCTGAAGTAAATGCTTTTCTTTGCTACCAAAGGCACTAGATAAGGGCCCTACTATAACATACATAATTTATTTGCATGATGTATATGAATGACTTTGAAGTATATATTTGAAATTTAAATCTTAACATTAGTAATACCTGTTAGAAACTCAAACACGAGCTTCTCAAGTAATTTTTATTCTTTCTAAGCTTTATTATGAATTATATGCAACTGAGGCAGGACTGGCATCTTAGAACTTCTTGGTTCATATATTTAGGGACTTGGGGACTGCTTTAGTTTGTGGTAATACAGCTCCTAATACTTGTCTGAGCCATCATGATTCCTGATTCCATTGCAGTATGAGTAATTATAATATAAATTATTTTATCTGTTTACAAAACTATGTTATAATATAAAATAATTATAGTACTCAAAATTTAAGTATAGTCTTCATTCATCCTTTGGTCTAAGGAATTGTATTTGATGTTGATGCCAATTCTGAGAAGGGAGTCCTAATGCATGCTGATGAATTTTTAAAGAGTAATTCAGTTAGTTTTCTCCTGTATTTTGAAGATTGGGCTACACGAAGCCTTTTCTTACTCACCTACCTTCTTAGCGGTGTTATACAGTTCCACTGTTAGAAGAAATCATGAGAATACTCATGTAGATTGCCTACAACTGCCTCATTTCCATGTTGTCTAGACACCAACAATCTCTTAGTATATTCTTGCCTCCAGAACATCTAGACTTCCCTTGACTGGAAAACCTGAATCAGGTAGTAGAACAGAGGAAATCTGTTTTCCCTTTCAAAGTTCCTCCTTAGGTACAGTATTGTAAGAAATACCAAATCAGTGTTAGATTTCACAGCATAGTTCTCAGATTCATGTTGCAGGGGAAAGGCAAGATGATGTTATTTATTCCAATGTCATTGACTAAAAATACTATTTGAAATTACAAGAAATGAATGTGACCTTGAAAAATACTATGGTATATATGTTATCTTCTTATTGACATTTACTTCAGCAACAATGTACTTAGAAAGCATCCTTGCAGTTGAATAAGGCACAACAGAAACTTCTGTGAGATCAGAATTAGTCCATATTTTTTGGCACTGTCTGCCAAAAGGTTAAAGCCAGGTAAACTAATATTTTCTGTTTCAGGCACCTTGGGGTTTTTTTTCCCCACTCTTCTTTCTTTCATGGCAGAGATGGAGGGCACTCCTGTCCCCTTCTTCCTTGAGTATTGGGTGGTCAGGGTATTTTCTGGAAGCGGAGATTGTGGTATTAAGTTGTTCTGAATGAAGAAAGCTAATATCTAAATCAGCCATTCTTGGGCAAAATTTCTTTAAGCTTGTTCTAGTCAACTGTTATTAAAGAAGGAGGAAAGACTGGCAGATTAGGCTGTTTAGCCTAACTCTTTCCAGATAAAGACATATACGTGTGAGCGGGGAGAGGAAGCACTTCTTGGCTCCCTTGTCTTGCTGTTACAACTATAATAGAATACCTGTATTTTTTTTCTTGCTTTTTCTTGCTCAAATGTGTAGTGTATATTAGCTTTGGCTTAAGAGGAGGAGCTGCAAAAAAATCTGTCTCCTCTGAAATAGCCTGAATAAAATATTGCCTTAAAGTTTGTGCTGTGCATTCCAAATAGGGATGTCAGGCTACTTTTCATTAAGTGAAATGTAAATAATAATTCGTGAGTTGGTACAGCCACATACCGTGTAAAACAAAGTTGAAGGCTAGCCACATGACATCCTCTACCTGCCTGACCTCACTTGTCCTGGAACCACGAGATGGACAGTATTGTGGGGTTCTTCCCCACCACTTTCTAAGACACTCATATTATGCTGCATCTGAGGCATCTGCTGGCTCCTTCTTCTGGGTCCTACAAACAGTTGTCTATGGTATGGACACATCTGGCAGTAATAGTAATAGTGAGCCACTCTGTCTTGTGGGAAGGTGCTTGAAGAGCTCTGCGTTAATCTGTTGTGCAAAGGAAGATGCTCTATTGCAGTTTTCCATGACTCAGAAAAATAAAGAAACCCAAAAGGTCATGTGGTGATGTGTGATTTGTTTTATGGGTATCATTCAAAATTGCCATTGTGCATTTAGCCCAACCACAGTGAGTCAAATAGAGGACTTGCACAACAGTAGAACTTCAGTCATTCAAAATTCTCTTTCTAGGGCACATCAAAGGATGAAATTAGGTATGGAGTGCAGATTTATTTTAGAGCAGAGTGCTGTTCAGCTTAAAGTGGAACTTGGGTATCTCAGTATTTTTATAGATCCTGACCAACTGTTTTACCACCTTGAATTTCCATTAGGTAAGCAAAGAAACCTGCTTTCGGGAAAGGATACGGAAATTTTTCTTGCATTGACTTGGCTGCATGTACTTGGATGCTTTCTCAGGGACTGAAATTGCTACGTGAACAGCAGAAAGAGAGACGTTGTAAGGTGGGGGAACTGCAGGGAACTGTCACGTGGCACTCGGCGGTGGAAAATCTGCTGCTTCCTCGGGCTTCACAGGGTAACTTGGATGCTTCGGCATTGCAAAGCCAAGAGCCAGTGTTTTTCACCTGGAAGCTGCCCAGTGCCAGCCGAGCCAGCTGTGGGAGCAGCGCCCCGGCCCTGCCATGAGTCATTGCAGCCTTCCCCTCCCCTCTCCATGGAGAACCCAACGTTCCAGGGAGGGGCTGGAGCACACGGGCGCATTAAAGGCGCAGGCTCTGCCCCAGGCCTGCCCTCGCCCGCGGGCCCAGCTGCAGGACCCGGGCACGAGCCCGCCCTGCGGGGGCGGGACCGCTACCCTTGGCCCCAGCGGCGCCTCAGAGCCTCTCCTCCCTTCCGGTTTGCCCCTGCGGGCGCCTCCCCCGCAGGAGCGGGTCGGGCAAGTCAGGCGGGGGGACTACACCTCCCGGCGTGCCCTGCGGCCGCGCAGAGCTTGCTGGGAGCGCCTCGCCCGCGGCGCCGCCGCCGCCGCCTCCATGTTCTTCCCCTCCCGCGGGCGCGGCGCCGCCCGCCCTTCCCGCGTTCGGATGGGGGGGGGGGGCTCCTCCCTCCTTGAACGACTTCCACACTGCCCAATCAACTTTCTCGGCCGTGGGGCTGTAACCAATGAGAGGCACGGGGGGGCGGGGCACCGCCCGTAGCCGGGTCGGTGGCGGCAGTGACGGCTGCTCGAGAGAGGCCGGGGGTGGCGGCGGCCGAGGGAGGGCGCGATCCCTGCTGCGAGGCACTGGCGAGCTCGCGCCCCAGTTGGGAGGACTTTTAGCGGCTCCTGGGCCGAGGTTTCCCAGGGGCTCGACCGGGACCCCCCTCCCCTCCGGGGGGTGGCGGCGGCGGAATGGAGCAGCCCAAGAGGTACTGGCCCGGAGAGCGGGCAGTGGAGGGGTCTGGGCAGCGCGGGGGCTGGGCCGGGCCGGGCCGGGCCCGGCCCCGCCGGCTTCGAGAAGCTTTGTCCTGGGCGCTGTGAGGGGAGTGGCGGGACAGCGACGGGAGCGGAGACCTCCCCAGCGGCCGGAGGGATTGTGGTGATGAAGGGGTGTGAGTGTGACTGTGGATGTGTGTGTTAGTGAGTCTGTGTGTGAGAATACTCCTCAGAATCTCTGTCCTGGGGTACACGTCCAGGTGGAGGCAGACCCAAGAGGAATGTTTTAATGTGAAGTGAGGAGAACCTCATGGTTGAGTAAAGTCCTGTATAGCTCAGATCTATGGAAGAGTCCTGTATAGCTCAGATCTATGGAAGAGTCCTGTATAGCTCAGATCTATGGAAGAGTCCTGTATAGCTCAGATCTGTGGAAGAGTCCTGTATAGCTCAGATCTGTGGAAGAGTCCTGTATAGCTCAGATCTGTGGAAGAGTCCTGTATAGCTCAGATCTGTGGAAGAGTCCTGTATAGCTCAGATCTGTGGAAGAGTCCTGTATAGCTCAGATCTGTGGAAGAGTCCTGTATAGCTCAGATCTGTGGAAGAGTCCTGTATAGCTCAGATCTGTGGAAGAGTCCTGTATAGCTCAGATCTGTGGAAGAGTCCTGTATAGCTCAGATCTGTGGAAGAGTCCTGTATAGCTCAGATCTGTGGAAGAGTCCTGTATAGCTCAGATCTATGGAAGAGTCCTGTATAGCTCAGATCTATGGAAGAGTCCTGTATAGCTCAGATCTGTGGAAGAGTCCTGTATAGCTCAGATCTATGGAAGAGTCCTGTATAGCTCAGATCTATGGAAGAGTCCTGTATAGCTCAGATCTATGGAAGAGTCCTGTATAGCTCAGATCTATGGAAGAGTCCTGTATAGCTCAGATCTATGGAAGAGTCCTGTATAGCTCAGATCTATGGAAGAGTCCTGTATAGCTCAGATCTATGGAAGAGTCCTGTATAGCTCAGATCTATGGAAGAGTCCTGTATAGCTCAGATCTATGGAAGAGTCCTGTATAGCTCAGATCTATGGAAGAGTCCTGTATAGCTCAGATCTGTGGAAGAGTCCTGTATAGCTCAGATCTGTGGAAGAGTCCTGTATAGCTCAGATCTATGGAAGAGTCCTGTATAGCTCAGATCTATGGAAGAGTCCTGTATAGCTCAGATCTATGGAAGAGTCCTGTATAGCTCAGATCTATGGAAGAGTCCTGTATAGCTCAGATCTGTGGAAGAGTCCTGTATAGCTCAGATCTGTGGAAGAGTCCTGTATAGCTCAGATCTATGGAAGAGTCCTGTATAGCTCAGATCTGTGGAAGAGTCCTGTATAGCTCAGATCTGTGGAAGAGTCCTGTATAGCTCAGATCTGTGGAAGAGTCCTGTATAGCTCAGATCTGTGGAAGAGTCCTGTATAGCTCAGATCTGTGGAAGAGTCCTGTATAGCTCAGATCTGTGGAAGAGTCCTGTATAGCTCAGATCTGTGGAAGAGTCCTGTATAGCTCAGATCTGTGGAAGAGTCCTGTATAGCTCAGATCTGTGGAAGAGTCCTGTATAGCTCAGATCTATTGAAGAAACGGGCATGAAGTAGTTTTTCTTATTTCCACGTTAGAAAGTGACGTTGTATGGTGAGATGCTTGTGGGGGTGCGGGTTGCATAGTTGCAATTGCAAACTAGGGAGTGGGAAGAGGCAAAAATCAAGAGTATTCCCACAGTATATGTATTTTCTGAACTATATGAACTGTCTTGTCCAATTAATTACTGTGTGGTTACGGTTTTTTTGAGCATTTCTCGCTTAACTTTTTGTGTACCTGTGAAACCATGAACTTTTGCTTTAGATGTGACACTGTCGCCTTAGTGCACAACATAATTTTCCTTTAATAGTATGGATATATTTAAATTGGAACAGTCCTTTCTTGGAGATAGTTATATATTATATAAAATGTAGTTTTATGGTATACTGAATGTAGTTAACACAGTTTGCACTTACGCTTGTTATCTTAGAACTCCAAATATTTTGCTCTCGAGTCCTGTTGATTTAAAGAAAAATCTACGGACTGCACAACATAAATTGGTGGTAGAAGATAGTAAATCAGTTTTTACTTTCTGCTTTAAAACATTTACAGTTCTTTAAAGCAGCTTCCTGCAGGATGACAGGACTTGAGAGGAATAGTCTTGAATTTCTACTGTTTAGTTCTTTTTTTTTTCCACTCCAATAATACATCATATAGCAGTGTCTGCTACTTGAAAACGTTGACCAAGAATCGATTCTTAATTGTTAGGCAGAGTGTTTTTAGCAGGCAGCGGGGGCATAAGAGCTGTAGCTTAAGGTTGTCAGTGCTGTGTGTCTCAAATAAAGGAAGTAGGACAGGCACTAAGTGGAGTTTAGGTGAAGGAATGAGAATGTTGGAGGAGTCATCAACATTACCATCACGAGTGCCATGCTTAATCTGGTGATATCAAAGGGTTGAAAATAAAACTTGAAGTTAGCATAACCTACAATATTTTCTTTGGAAGATCTGGGATTTGCCTTAACTCTGTTACCAAGCTGGAGGTGTGTGTCTGGGTGAATTGAAAATGAGGGGCTGTTTAAATCCTTAGATTCATTCACGAAGAACTAGAAAGCTAATGAGAGAACTTCTAAACTCTCTGACACATTTTTTTATATATTCTGTGTTTTTTGAAGCTTTTCTGGAAATTTGAATGTAATAGGAACTTAATGGATTTGTTTCTTTAATGGAACGGAAGATTTGAACTTGGATTTTCATAAATGATTAGCTCAGGTTTTCATAAGATTTGAACTCAATTTTAATAAGTGCACATATATGTTCCCTTTATCTGTTGTTTTTTTACATTTTTCTGATTGTTTGGCATTCCCATCTGTTCTGCTAGAGCACATCCTCTTTTTCTGCCAGTCCAGAAGGAGTACAGGCTTTTTTTTGTGGTCTGAATTTTTTGATACCTGCCTTGGATGTTGTAGTGACTTTGTATGGACACACCATGTTTATTTGGCAAAACAGATGCGAGCACTAGATTAACTTTGTTGCTGCTGTCCACAGGAGCAGTTACTGTATCATGGCATCTGCCGTGCAAGATGTTAATCTAGAGGTAGCAAGAATTTCATATGAACACTGCAGAGCTGCATGGATATCGTAGAATCTCAATGGTCTCTTACAGATATATGCCAGTTTTATTCCTCCCTTCCATGTAAAGGAACACACACAACAGTTGTATGTTCTGTAAATCTTTAAAACCGTCTTTCAGAAAGTGGCAGTGGTGATGCCTGAGTGGCGGGCCAGGCCGGTGTGGCTTTCAAATGGGGTTGCTGTAAAAATCAGGCTTGTTTGGCCAACAACAGCAACAAAATACTTCTAAGAAGGAATTCTGTTCTGATATTATGCTCAACAATTTGTGCAGTAGTGTACACAAAGTGTTTTCTTGGATCTGAATTTGGAACTGTATTTTAGATGTGCTTTATTCTTCTTTCGCTCACTAAAAAGGACATTTGCTCCTGAAATAGTCAGTTACAAAATTTTCATTTGAGTCTTGTAATTTTCCCCTCTTATTATTACTGCATTTCTCTGTATATGCTGGCATACTCAGGTATAAGTGGAAAGATTGCATACAAGTGGAAAAGTAGCTAGAGATGCAATTCTGTCAAATTCATAGTTTTTATTCTTGTCCATCTCTTGTCCTGCCTGCTGCTGCCAAATAAAAGGCCTCTTAACAAGCACAGTGTGTGTTAATTATGGTTTTCCAGTCCTTTTTTTAAACTCGGGCAATTTGATTTTCACTGAAATTAAGTTTTGTGGGAATGGAAAAAAATTGTTTTTAAAAAGAACTGTCTTTGAAAAATATGGGGGGTTTAATTTTGTGCCAATGAGTGTGTTAAGGTCACATGGATGGCAATTTTCAAGTTCCTCTTGAAAAGGATGGGAAGTGTAAGTTTGCTTGGATTTTATTGGTAGAAAGAGCAGTGTAAGGATACAATACAATGATGTGAATTGTCTTAAACTTGCTACTACTTGTGTGAACGGTGTAAAGCAGTGTGACTGTCTCCAGGCTTTCATGTGCTACCTCTATTTCTGATGACTGTGGTGATTTCTCTTATTAGCTTATCTTTTAGTATATCAGTATAATTGATCCCAGCCATCATTTTTAAATACTTAAGTGTGCTAGTTCTTCTCAAAATAAACTGCATATATTCATGTTTCATGGAGCAGCTGTCCAGTTTTCTGTAACTCATGACAGTAATTGATGGAGTTCTATTCTTTAGTCCTGCTTGTTTTTCCTTTGTTAGCTTTCAGAGTTTTTTTTACTGCCTACCTCTCTAGCATATCATTAATTTATTTTGAAAGGCTGTATATAATGAGGATAGGCCACTAAGCTTATGCTTATGTTTTTTAATGGTGTGGGGGGGAAATAATCTCTTGCTATTTCAGGTTCCAATTTAGATTTTTCTCATCTTTATGCCAGGATTGGTAATCTTGGGTGCCTCTCATTATTTCTAGATTTTTTCCACATTTAATTATGTGGAGTTTTGCTGATGTACTCAATGGCATGTAAGATTCTGGTCATGCTAAGTATGAATGTTTTCTTCCACAAACTGTATTTATAAAAGTAAGATTCTTTGCTAGGATATATTTTTCTTATTTAAGATGCTAAGGAGTTACGCAGAAAGTCCAACCTGCTTGGAACAATGAAATCCTTCTGATAACTCTTGCTGTCCCAGAATTGCAGTTTAGTTAGTCCTGCTTTCAGGAACAGCTCTCCTGGAAAACTGCTGAAATGGCCTATAGCCACTACCTGATGATTTTTCTAGAGCACCTATATAAAAATATCTATGTGTGCTCTAGGAAATATTTATATATGGCACTTGTATCCTGTGGCCAGAATAAAACAGTGCCTGAATTTACTCATCTGTTTGTTCTGTTTTAAATGGTTATGTTGTGAAAGTAGAGGACTCATGAGAGAGAAGAATGAGACACTTTTTTTCTCTCTAATTGTTCTTGAGCCCTTTTTCTCTTCATTTGTGCCACCCCTGGTGTTTCTAGTCATGCATTAGCAGATAGGTATCTTGCTGGGTGCTCATAGTATTCACTTCCCACATAGAACACTTCAATGTTTTTAAAAAAATGTTTGGCTCTGTAGGTCTTGTCTTGCACATTTTCAAAGTGTGAATCCTATGAGACGTGTACACACAAACAGCTCTCAATTAGGAAGCTGTTCCGACATCTTAGGTATGTTTCTTAGTTGCTTGTTTTTAACCAATATAAAAAGATAATATGTTTAGTCTTCTTGCATGCTACTTAGTGCGTTACAGCCAGTTGCAACAGTCATCTTCCTTGTAATCCTTCTAGGTTGTATCTCATGCTGTTCTGTAGTTAAAAGAGCTGAAAATTCTATTGAACTCTGAAAACAGAAGTCATTATACAGTCCGAGTCATTAGAATCTTTCTGTGATTCAAAGAGCAGTGGTGTTAATACTTGAACACTGGGCCCAGCATCTGTAATCTTACAATGTATTTGTGAAGGACCATGAAATATTTTAAGCAGTGTATTTAGTAATGAAATTATGGAGGCTGTTGTATCTTTCTTCGTCTAGACAGGTTTTATATTTAGCTGCTGTAGTGTTAAGTATTATTTGTTCTCATAATGTGTTTGTAAGAGTTAGATAATGTAAAAAGAGTTTTAAAACTACAGAATGCTTATTTCTGTGCTCTCCAGGTTGCCTTATAAGTACTCTAGGTAATCGGTTATTTGACAGTGGCATTGGTTTGGACCAGTTTATGGCAGTACATGATCGTTAATGGTGCTACTGGAGCACTTTTGCTATAGGTTATTTTTCCTTCTCGTTTTAGCAGGCATTGCTCTTTTGATGAACAGGTGGAACTGTTCTACTCTCAGACATCTTCGATTGAGGTTACTATACTTTTTTTTCTCTTTTCTTGCAGTTACCAAAAAGCTCAGTCCTTCCACTATTCTGTTTTGTCTTCTGTTAGGCAGCTCTATAATCAAGGGAACAACTCAGTTAGTGGACCTGCTTTTTATATTTTGAGGCTCTGCTGGTATTGTAAGCGTGCTTTTTGTTGATGGAAAGCAGAGGATGATTGCAGTAACTTACTATAAAAGCTGCCACTAAGGCTGTGGATCAGAGGAGAAAAAAGGATTTGAAGTGAAAGAAGGAAAAGGAATGATTTGTTTCTTTACCTACCTGCAAAATATTTTTCCCCTCTTTTTGTTTGTTCAGTAATGAAATATGTGCTTCACTGCAAGATTGAAGTTCCGTTTTTCTGCTTTCTAGTCTCTAACAAGCAGAGAGAGGGTGAAAAAGAAAGCAAAGTTATGTGTTCCTGTGTTTGATTTTGTAGGCCACTGTTGCAGCCTTTATTTATCTGCTCTCATTTGAGTTTTCAGCTTCATTTCTTTATGTTCATCAGTTGTACCTTTCCTTTGTCTTGGAGATTTTTATTCTCTCCTAAACACACATGCTTTCCAGATTCCTGCCTGAAACTCTCTTCACCCTGTTACTTTCCTTGTTTAACAGCAATCCCTATGACTTACTTAAATTTTTTGCCTTAGATGGTTGGCAATCGCAAGTCTCTCCTGACTCAGGAATCCCTTCATCAGTCATTTCAGTTTTTATTAGCTCTGTGTATCAGAGTTGCATGTCTTGATATGAAGGAGTTGCTTTTGAACACCGTTCTTCCAGTGTTAGATTTAACAGTCTTTTCTATCCATGCCATCCTATTTTGTATTCATTTCCAGGAAAGCGTAACAGAATAACCTATTATCCATAAGTTCTCAATGATCTACTGTGCTTCGAAGTTTCTTCTTTTTCCCTTTTCCTTTCTCCCTCTCCTGCATACAGAATACGTTGTCTGTATCTAACACTACAGCATCATCTATTCTTCAGCTCATCTTCTGCTTTAATAGTACCCTTGACTATTGTGTAGAATTAACTTTTTATTTCAATCTTGTAGCAAAATACCCTATAACTTTTAGAGTGAAGGATTTACACGTTGCAGCCACCAGCCTCGCTGCAGTATGTGGGTGGTTGTATTTTCCTGCGCTATGTTTGGTGTCAGCTCCATTGCAAGCTTGCAGCCAAGTTGTGCTCTGAGATCTGCCAGGATTCTGGGGGGCTGGTTGGCTGGGAGCGCTGGAGACTGGGGAAAGGCTAGGACTGCTTGTGAAGGACAAAGGATGGTGGTAAGAGTGGGTTGAAGATGCTGCGAGAAGTGCAGGGTGATACTGAGTGATTTGAGACAGAGAGGACTGGAGGGCAAAATATGGTGGCGATATGTAATTAGAGATGTCTGCACCTGTCCCTGTGTACATTCACAAAGATGCAGAAGGGACTGCCCCAACCACTCCAGGAGTACTAAAATCCTGGGATTTGATTGTTCTGCTATCTGTGTAGGTGAAGTGCTACCATATGCTTCCATATATCTTGACTGTGGCTTCTGCTTTTGACTTGATGTGAATCGCTGGGTTATGAGTGGTATAGTTTGGAAGGCAGATACTTAATGTGGGTGAAAGATTGGTTTATGGGACGTACTCTAAGCAGTACTGAGGGCGTATTTGCATGCTGGCTGCTTTTCAAGGCAAGGTGAGCTTTACTGTATTCTTTGACTGTTACTAGTTTAGCAAAGGAAGTGTTTTGGACAGTGAATTAGCCCTGTGCTGCTTCAAATTGAGCAAACATTATTGGGAAAGGGGTAGTGACAAAATTGTCATAACTTTATCCCTCTTGTATGATGGTTGATTAAAATTTTATTACTACACTTTAATTAGGCATTTTGTTTTCATTGGAATATGTTTTTATCAAATCTTTTTTTTTCTTTGCTCATTTGTGTGACAATTTGCTTGAGTTCTGTGTCTTTCCCCCCGAAACAAACAAATAACTTCTGTTTTTCTTTTAGCAAACTGAAAAAGCTGAGTGAAGATAGTTTAACTAAGCAGCCTGAAGAAGTCTTTGATGTTCTGGAGAAACTTGGTGAAGGGTAAGTACAGCTATTTACGAGAGGATAGGATCAGAGGGAAATGTTATATAAAGCATGTGTTGGAATATATATAGAGAGAATGTAAATGTCCTAAGGAGTGCTTGTCCAGACAAGCTTTAATAATAAAACAAATATATGTGTTGGTAGACTTCCATTCTTCTCCAAATTTGTTTGTGCATTTTTGATGCCCATTGTTTATTAAGGCAGCAAAGTGCTTGTGCCTGTACTAGAGTTAGATACACTACATCTTGACAAAAATTCACCCTTGAGAGGCTTAAGAATAGATAAGGATACTTGTCTTAAGGATCCAATAGAACAATGTTTTGCAGCCTGAAAAAAACCTCAGACTTGTGCATGAACATATGGCTTCTGTGACTTTTTAAAGTTTATCTTGTTTTAAAAAAATCCCTCTTTTATTTTAGGTCTTATGGTAGTGTGTTTAAAGCAATCCACAAAGAGTCTGGACAAGTTGTAGCAATTAAACAAGTGCCCGTGGAGTCAGATCTTCAAGAAATAATTAAAGAAATTTCTATAATGCAACAATGTGATAGGTAAGTATGACAATTTTGCTGCCTTTCTAAGACTCTGAGTGAAAATATATTTGTACATTAGAATACAGAGGAAATATATTCAGCTGCAACTTTTTTTTTTTAATGTGGAAAATTAAGGCAGTCTGTGTTGGACAGTTTACTTAAAGGAATCACTGTGTGGACCTTCTCCTCTCCTTAACAAGGATTGGAGCAAGTACAAACAGTGTACCTAACAGGAACTGTTGAAAGTGTAAGTACTTGCCTCTGCTTAGGATTCTCCATGCTCGCTTCACTTCGCTTGTACTGGCAAGCCCGAAGGTTAATATTTCCTGTAAATGTCTTAGGCTTTGTGAATTCTGAGTTATCTGTTTCAGAGGATTGATAAAGATCTTAACTTCCAAAATAGAACTATTGATTGCGTCTTTCATGTAGAAACATAACTTTTTAAAAGTGAGCAATCTTCTAATAGTTCTGAAGGACCTTACACTTGTTGCAAATGAAATATGTTGTGATAGCTAATACTGTAGGAATGGAAACCTTAACGTCAAGTGTCTGAGAGGATGTAGAAATTACTTTGCATTTCCACTCTTCTGTAGAGCTATCTTTCTTATTTGTGTATTTTTTGGGGGATAATCTTCTAAGGTGTTAGGTGTAACTTCTAAGTTCGATTTGCTAGGATGTTTTTTTTATTCATTTCTGATCAGGTACAAGAGCCTGTTGTTTGCACTTTGAATTGCAAACAAGAAAGCTTTGCACTATACTTAGGAGAAACTTTGTTTAAAATATTGATTGCTTTAGCCATTAACGTTATGAATTGTATTATATCAAGTGGTCTGTAATTTCTCGGTTGTGTTTGTGCTTTTGTGATGTGTCAATGTTGAAGTTTCATCTTTAAATGAAAAATTTGCTCTTGTTTGGCAATGAGCAGTACTCATCCCAGATTTAAAGGTAATTTTTTTAATGCAATTTGAATTAATTCAGGTTTGTTGCTGACTGTTTTGCTCTGGTGTTACATGGAGCTTGATTATACTGCTGCATAGCATCTTGTCTGTTGAGTCATGAAGCAGGAGAACAAACATTTATTTCAAACATTTATTCTTAAATATAGGGCTAGAGACCTCAGAGTACATTGTATCTAACACAAGAGAATGCAGCTGTTCTTCAGACATTTTTAGAACCTCTACCTGCAAGCTCCGACCTGAGTATTTGTTACCTATGAACATGCTGGACCTTGTAATCCATTCCCTTCTGGCATTGACTGCTCTGAATGCTAGAAGCTTGATAGATGTGTACACAAAGGAATGGGAGGAAAAGGAAAGGTTTATGTTTTGTCCCATGTTCCACAAAGATGTGATAAGGTTATTTCAGGTGATACTAAAAGATTTTAAAGCCGTTGAGTTTTGTTTGGGGTTTCTCTTAATCCTTTTTGTCCTTGTGAGACTACTTTTGTCTGTCTGGGCAACTGGAGTTTTGTATCAGGTACAGATTAAAAAATGAAGCAGCACTTGTTTGTCTGCTTAACTGTGGAATTAGATTTGAATAGGTCCTCAGTTCTTTCTGTGCACTAGAAGAGGAGTTAAAATGTGCTACTAATTCTTTTTTATTTCTCCTGCTTCATTTCTTTCTCCTTAGGGGGAGGAAGATATTGAATAAGTTTGAAAACAGCACCTCAGGAATTCTCAGAGTTTTTCTGTAAGGCCAGTGATAGGATCACAGCCATTAGTCACTGTATGGGCTTGAGCCGTGTGAGCTGCCTGGAAGCAGTGGGGTTAGGTTGTAGTGTGTGTATGTCTGCTAGTACTAGACCAGGACTGAAACAGATATTTAAAACAATTATCTGTGAAATATACAGATAAAGAAAAGTGGTGATACTTGAGAATCTTCTAAATTTTTCATCTTATTTCTGTATTATGCTGCTTGTGCCACTTTCACTCTTATCCTAGGTGGGCCTACTCGCCATCTTATTGCTGTCTCTCCTGTACTTGTCCTGCTCCACTTTTCTCTGTCCTCCTTCTCTGTTTCCTGCTTTTATTTGAACAATGTAGTGCATCCAGTATCTACTTGGACGTGTAGTATTTTATGACATTTTTGTTAAGAGTTCAGAATTTTACAACGCAAACTCTTTTTTCACTGGACACGATGCAGCCATTCTGTGGTTGAAAAGAGGATTTGGGCTACAGCTCTGCACCACGTGCTTGTGTGTTTGTGGTATTCCTTGGTGCAAGTACAGTGCTGTGCAGTACTGATGGGAGGGATGATGCACTTTTTAGTACTTTAATACCTGTGGAAACATCGCATATGATAAAATAAATACATAAATACAGAAAAACGCTGAGTTGTTGCAGCATCTCAAATAAAAGATGAAATAAAATATAAAATAAAAGATTAAAAATTTACACTTTACCTTTTCTGTCTGTCTTTTTTTCTTCATACCTGTTTCTGGAACTAGCTACAATGTATGTGCTGAAGCTTTCAAAGGGGAAAAATGTAGATTCTAGGACAAACAGTTGATATGGAAAAAGCTAGCCCGTATAATTAACTGGGACAAGGATTTAAGCAAATATGAACAGTGTTTTGAGATTGCACAGCACTTGGCGTTTTGCAAGATTATTTTGTCCTGATTTGTAGTAATACATAATTTTTGGTAGGAATACTAGCATAGTATAAATCTGGCAAGAAATTGTAGTGAAAATCATTGGACTTTCTTCAGAAGCAATAGTAAGCTTCCTTCTGTCAGGAATTTATAAGGAGCAAGATCACTATGTTGTACTTGTTTGGTAGACATTTAGACTAGTTAGTAGGGAATCGAGCTGCCCTGCCCTCTGTAAAGACAAGTTCCTGTAGTACTAACAGTTGCTCTTTAATGAAATAGGTCAGAACTATTGGTAAACTATATTTATAAAAAGATAGCACCATGTTGCAGGCGGCAATCATAGGTCCTCTTTTTCTTACGTCAGTTTTCTAACAAAAATGTTGCTGCCAGACATGCTGATCCTAAAATACAGTTCCTTGCTTCAAAACAGAAGTGTTTTGACTCCAACCCACAATGCAGGTGTTCTGACCAGAACTCACTGTCTGAGATATCAGTATCTTACTTTAGGACTTTATAGGAGATGGATGGCAATCTGACTGTAATCTCCTTTGCTTAAGTTCCTGCAAAAAAAGCCCTTCAGCCTTCTGTTCCTGTAAATACATTAGCTAATCACTTTTCTGAAGGAAGATCCTTTTTATGTTTAGCACATCTGTTTCTGCCCTTCTTTTGCAAGTGCCTCAGATGAAGCACTTTATGAAGTGACACTGATGAGTAGCAAAGCAATATGTTCCGTTTATGACAGAGTTCTGTCTCTTCACATGAGATGCTTCAATATGAAACTGCATTTGCAAATCCAGAAGTCTTGTTCAAACGAACTCTAGATTCTATTTAATCTGGGAGTCTAGATCTGTACTTGGAATAATTTCATGCTTGCAAACCCAGGAAAACATGAGTGAATTTCCATGTCTTTTTTTGTTGATGAGAGAGGAAAGCAAGAGAGCCTTTTCAAGAAAGGAGACACCCAGTATCTGTGAGGGGAGTTAAAAAAATGAGCGGCCTTAGAGGAGGGAAAACCCAAGGTTTTATATCAGAAGACTGATGTTTGGGAAAGCTGTGTCTGTATTTGAAAATAATTGAAAGCATGTGAGATTATAAGGACTCTCTATATATATGTATATATAGTAGTGCTTTTATAATTTTGTTAAGCAGTCAGATCTCACTCTAACAAGACATTGAAGGTAATTATAGTTTTAAAACATATTTGATTACATTTACTCTTTAGCTGTGTTAGTGTGTGTCAAACTAATTTTTAACAAAGCTTGTGATAATGATTTTATTTTTCCCAGAATTCATCTATTTATTTAACTTTTCTCCCCATCTAGTCCCTATGTTGTCAAGTACTATGGCAGTTATTTTAAGAACACAGATCTGTGGATTGTTATGGAATATTGTGGAGCTGGCTCTGTTTCGGACATAATTAGACTTCGTAATAAAACGGTGAGTCTTTTTAAAAAAATATAACTTATGAAAATGAAACTGTTAATTAAGACTAGAAGCCAGAATAAAAGTCAGAGTTATGAGAATGAGGTCTTGAGTGATGCCAAGGGGTGTATCTGTGCTGTGTTTCCTCAGGAAACACATGTGTGCAGTTGCCATGACTATCTGTCCATTCATCTGCAGAGTGACCATCAGCAGAAGCAATTGCATTTTGAAATATGAAGATCTGTGTAATTTTCTTGCTAATCACTGTTTTGTAGAAGGCAAAAACGTGCGTGGCCTCCTCCACCTACTCTCCACCCCTTTCACCTCACAATCTGTCAGCAGGCCACTTAGTACATGCATGGTTTGGAAACAGGCAATAGAATTGTCTTGCTCCTACTCAATAATTAGGGAGAATGAGAAGTAATTGGCATTACTCAAGGAACGAGAAGGGGAAGGGATGCCAGTTACGGAATGTGAGAGTTAACCAAACTGGCGTGTTTGTATGGAAGTCTTAATGGGCTAGTAGTATCAGTAGTGTAGAGGAGGATGCAAACATGTAGGAAACAGGCTTTATTATTTCTATTTAAGAAATAGTTTCTCTTGAAAAAAGTCTTCTTGTAGATGTCAAAAGTCCACTGTCTTCAGTAGTGGGCAGTAACATAAAGTATTTTAACAACAAGTACTGTGAGATTACCTTCTAGTTGCTAGCTCTTTACATTTTGTAAACATGCCCTGAGATGTTCCTTGCACCATACGTTGGAGCAGAGAGAAAGAGGAGGAGAGAAAAACAGTGTTGAAGCTTAGAAAATAAGACGTAAAGGAAGATGAAATTAGTTTTTTTAGGAAATGGAAGTGATGTCCAGACTGGAGGGAGCCTCTCTGGGAAATGTGGCTTGCATCAGGACTGCTGTGATGTTGAACTGATGACTGAGAAAGAATCAAAACCACTGGAGAGATTGCTGGAGTTCCTGTAGCCTTTAGTCTGGTGTCCATACAGCTTGGTATTATCCAAGGATTGTGAGAAGGGTCAGTAGCTCCAGTAAGAAATCACAGAATCAGAATAGTCTGAGTTGGAGGTGACTTTTATAGATCATCTAGTCCATCCTTCCTGAAGACATCCCTGCTCATTCCAACCACATCAGTTTTCTCAGACCCCCCTCCAACCTGACCCTGAATGTTTCCAGGGATGGGGCATCTACCACCTCTCTGGGCAACCTGTTCCATGTTATACCACCCTTATCATAAAAAAATTTCTTCCTTCTACCTAGCCTGAATCTACTCTCTTTTAGTTTAAAACTGTTACTTCTTGTCCTGTTACAATAGGCCTTTTCAGTAAGTCTATCCCCATCTTTCTTATAAGCCCTCTTTAAGTACTAAAAGGCCACAATAAGGTCTCCCCAGAGCCTTCTCTTCTCCAGGTTGAAAAACCCTCTTGGCCTTTCTTCATAGGAGAGGTGCTCTAGCTCCCTATCACCTTCAAGGCTGTCCTCTAGACCTGTTGCAACAGGTCTGTGTCTTTTATGAGTGGAGGACTCCAGAACTGAACGCAGTACTCCAGGTGGGGTCTTACCAGAGTGGATTAGAGAGGGAGAATTGCCTCCCTCAGCCTGCTAGTAACACTTCTTTTGATGCAGCCCAGGTTACAATTGGCTTTGTGGTCTGTGAGTGCACATTGCTGGCTCATGTTGAGCTTCTCATCCATCAGTAGCCCCAGGTCCTTCTTGGCAGGGCTGCTCTTGATCCCTTCATCCTGCAGCCTGTATTGATACTGGGGATTGCCCTGACCCAGGTACAGGAATTCGCATTTGGTTTGGTTAAACGTCATGAAGGTCACATGGGCCCACTTCTTAAAGTTGTCCAAGTCCCTTTGGATAGTATCCCATCCCTCAGGTGTGTTAGCTGCACTGCCCAGTGTGGTGTTACCTTCAGATGTGTTGAGGTTGCACTGTTTGTGTCATTGATGAAGATATTAAGCAGCACTGGTCCCAAAACAACCCTGAGGGACACCACATGTCACTGATCTCCATAAGGACATTGAGCCGTTGACCACTACCCTCTGGATGTGACCATCCAGCCAGTTCCTCATCCACCAAACACTCAATCCATCAAATCCATTTCTCTCTAGATGAGAGAGAAGGATGTTGTGGGGAACAATGTTATAGGCTTTACAGAAGTGGTGCAAGCTCATCCAGAATCTAAGAAAAAAATGTCAAGTCCCATTTAAAACAGAATTTAGAAGAATAAGGAGCAAACTTGTGTGTGAATAGATAGAAAATGCTGGAGTTTTTTTTAAAAAAAACCCCAGTATACGTGTGTGTATTTATATTAAATCAGGCAATCTAGTTTCTCATGTATCTGTCTTAGGCTATTAACATAGCAGAGATATTGGAGATTTGAGGGTAAGAGGTTTGAGTGTCAGAGCAAATGCATACCAGTGATCACAGAAACTAACTCTTCTAGTGCTGTTTGTGGTTAAAGTTGGTATGATTAAGTAGTGTATAAGGGTAAAGGCAACCTTTGGTAAAGGCATTTCATGCAGCACCTGACTAGTAGAGTCCTGTAAAGGAGTTGTTTGGCTCACCAGTCATGCTAGTTAGTGTCAAGTTGGTCTAGGTGTGCTTGGTACTGAAAGATTTATGGGCAGACTTCACGCCAGACGCTCTTCAAGGAAATACACCTGTAGCAGAATAAATGAGGAGTTCTATCATAGATAGGTAAGTGGTTTAAAGATTAAAAAAAAGCTTGTGAGTGGATAGTTACTTAGGACTTCTACATGAGTCTGTGCTGCCCTGTTGGGGAAAGAGGGTAGTTGAGAGAGAGATTGTATTCCTAGTTGCAGAAACAAGGAAAGACTTGAAAGACTTTGTGGTGCTGAGCATCTGACTGAGAAAATAAGCATCAGTAAACGTGAGAGGATACACGTTAGCTTGATGGAGGAGGCGAAGTCTTTAAGCTGAAGTGCTCATGAACACGTATGCAATGTTTAGAAAAAAATTCAACAAGTAAAGGAGTTGCCAAAGACTGCAGTTGTACCAGGGATGAAGCAGAGCTGTGGAAGTTATAGAAAGGTGACAAGGATGATCGGAAGTAAAGAATAATTCTCTAGAGTGGATTAGGACACTTTTGTGTTGAGAAGAGGAAGCTGGAGGGAGATGTGGTGAAAGGTTTTGAAAACCATGAGTAGCGCAAAGAAAATATGATATGGCTATGCAGTGTTTGTTACAAAACAAAGGATCACTTGTGTTAGTTGATCCCAAGTAATTTCTTTTTCTTTACATATGATTGAGATCCGCTATGTAGTTATGTCTTATAGATGCTAAGAATTTATTTTCAAAAGGCAGTTGAATAAAGCCAGGAAAAAATGATTGTGGCTAAACACAAGTATTTAATGGCTGGAGCAGGAAATACATGTGCTTCACATATCTGGGAAGGTGAAGCAGGCAACTATCAGTGTTTACTTGCCATCTGCTTATGTTCTTCCCATGGTACCTGCTTTAGTCTACCATGCTAGATAGAACTTTTGTTCTGGTTTAGGATAGGGGTTATTCTGGTGCATATAACAAAAAAGCAAACTCCTCCATTTCTCACTTGCTGTGCCTACGTCTTGAAAGTTTTGGAAGATTTAGGCAGAGGCTTTGGACTTGTTCAAATTCTTTTGCTCTTTGTGGAACAAAGCTCGTGGAAAGCTTGTGACTGTGTTACTGGAATGAGGCTGCTTAAAGTACTACAGTGTTCTGTTTGTTACCTTATTTTTTTTTTTTAAATGAAAACAAGAAGTGGTTTCACAGTACTTTTCACAAGGTAAAAAAGAAATGTCTTCACTTGAAAGTGAGGAGGGAGTTTATTCTTGTTACTTCAGAACGTTTATTAGGCCCAGACACACAAGGTTATATCTTCTGTAATTTCCCTAAGTTGTCAAATAAACTTTTTCTTGGCCCAGCCACAGTCTTTATTTCCTTCTCACTGTGTTAGGAAGAGAGAGTTGAAGAAAGAATCCCTACATTGATACAATGATTAAGGCCATCATATTAAAATAAGTCATAGGAAGAGGTGGATGTCCACTCGTTTTTGGGAGGAAACATTACTGTGCATTTGCCCTGTGCTCTAATGGGCCAAAAATGAGGGAAGCAGAATTCAAAGTTAAGGACACTTCTGGTGAGTTTTCAGCTTCAGAGGTTGTCAGCTTGACAAGATCAGGCTCTTGTCTGAGAGGACCAAGCCACTACTGGCAAGTTATGCTGACCTGTTGAATTCTGCTCTGGAGTTTTCTAGCATGTCAGGCAGATCAGCAGCACTGGAGCAAGCTTGTGATACCTCTTTCCTCCTCTGAGGAGTGGTGTTCATCAGTGGAAGGCAAAAAAAGCTGTATATCTAGTTTTGTCTGCTTTTCTTAGAGACTGATCGGGAGGTACGTTTATCTTTAACAGTCTGTGGGTTGCTGCTGAAAAGGGCAGTTCCACTTTTACCTTTCGACCTGGCTGATGTGTTCCTGCCTTGTCTGTGCCTTATATGCAGTGGTTGTGTAGCTGCAGAGTGATCTTGTATAAGCCTGATGATCTGATGGGGTAGCTTTTTCCTCTCTAGTCTATCCTCCCTAGGATAGGTGAGCTAACTTGGGACTTACTGTGGCAGCACAGTGGCTTGATCTGGTGCAAGACAACCATTAGGAATGAGCAGTGGGGAAAGAGAAGGAAAGGAAGGAATGACGCTGACTTTTTTCAATGGCAGCTTGCAATGGAATGAGATAATTACAATGTGAAGCAGTACTTGGAAGTCCTGCTGGCTGCTATTAACATATTGGGGAATACTGACAGTGCCTGTGTGCTGATAATTTAGGGTGCACTTGCTCATTCATTGATCACGATAAACTTAGTCATTCTAATCCCATCCCTTTTGGGGACCAAGTTCAGTTGGCTGTAGCATACCACATGGTGGTTATGCACTAGGTTTAAGAGTCGAAAATCTTGTTTGGGACACTGTTGTAAGTGACAAGTGTAGCAATTGGCTACTGCACAGGTGGTGTGCTGTAGGGCCCAGGGGACCTACATCTTGTATCTAAACTGTGACTTCCTTTATATACCAAACTATTTATCAGTTATATATACATTGCCTATTCTGCCATGTTTTCTTACCTAATTACTTTTTTTCATAGAATCGTAGAATGATTTGAGTTGGAAGGGACCCTAAAGATCATCTAGTTCCTACCCTCCTGCCATGAGCAGTGACACCTTTCACCAGACCAGGCTGCTCAAGACCCCGTCCAACCTGGCCTTGAACACTTCCAGGAGAGGGGCATCCTCAACCTCCCTAGGCAACCTGTTCCAGTGTTTCACCACCATTATTGTGAAGAGTTTCTTCCTAATGTCTAATCTAGATCTCCCCCCTTCCAGTTTCAAGCCATTTTTAGGTGTTTAAGCTCCAGTAATTCAAATGAATGCTGTGTTTGTGTCTCCAGATGGTGTGTTTGAATGCCCTCCTGGTTTTGCTCTCTCTGTTTGCTACCATGGGGGCCCAGGGCAGGCTTTCTTACCTCTCTGGGCTAAAGGCACTTTGCTCAAAAGAATATTATTCTGCAGTTGTAAGCAGTCATGTGTCTTAGCAATTTAACAGTTAAAATAGTTTTCATCTGTGGGCCTTTGCTGCACTAAAATAGATTTTATTTGCAGCTGTGAATTGGTTATCTAAGGCCTAGTAAGTCTTATAGTTTCTGTTTGAGTAGCATCTGTCACAGTGTAACTTCCTTAATTGAGCCCACATAGATTAATCAGTAGCCACAATCCATACACAAAGACTGAAATTCCTTTTGTGCTGACTAACTTCTTTAACTGATCTTGGTGGCCAGAAGTTATGGCAATGGACAGGTCGATCCTGAGTATGCCGCTGACTGTGTTCTGTTTGTAAGCCTTCTGGGACATGGATTTAATCAATGGGCTGTCAGCTGTGTTAAAGTTCACAGACTGACCTTTAGGCCGAGGCTCTTCAAGTACTTTCTACACAGCCAGGCTGAGGAATAGGAGGAAAGAAGTTGATCCCAGCTTAGCAGCAGGCCAACATTTTTCTTGTGTTTTTTTTTTTGCCTTGCCTTGCCTTTTCTTTTCTTTCTTTTTTTTCCCCCCTTATATAGACCAATACAAGGTGTTCTTGTTATTCTCTATATTGCTGTCAAGCTTCAAATCCACCCTAGCCTTGGCATTCCTAATTCTGCTCCTTAGTATCCAGACAAAGCTTCTTTATTTTTCTTTATTAATCTGTTCCTGTCTCTTACATGCTTTGGTTTTTGCGCTTTAGCTCAGTCAGGAATTTGTAGTTTATTCCAGATAGCCTTCTGCTTTACTTGCTCGTTATCTTGGTGTTCAGGAAGGACTGTTTTCATACTTTGAGAAGGTTGCCCTTGATGCTCAACCAGCTTTTCAAGGTTCCATTGCCCTTTGAGGCAGCATTCCCTGGGATCCCTCCTACTAGTTCCTTGAACAAGCTGAGGTTTGCTATCTGGAAGTCTTGTTCTGCTACTTTATTTTGTCACTTCCCTCCATAACTTAACTCCAGTATCTCACAGCTGCTGCCAAGGCTGCCTCTGCTATCCCTGGTGAGTTGTACTCTGCTCATGAGTAGTTGGCTTAGTGAAACACCTCCTGTAATAGGCCTGTACAGCACCTACATTAAAAATGATTACTCCTCCTTCTTGGTATCAAGATGGTTGACACACCCTACAGTCTACCTCCCGAACAATGGCCTGTGGTCCTAAGCTTCCTCCAGTGCTAAGGATGACTTCATCTACTTCACCTTTTTGGTTGGGTGGTTTGTAGCAGATGCCATGATGGCATACACCTTTTGGGCTTCACTTCTGATTTTGACCGTTCAACTCTCAACAAGTTTGTGTTCTGTAGTAGAGATGCATAGGTGTGTGGAGCTCAACCCTGCCTATCCTTCCTGCTTTTGTTGCTTGTGAGTAGCCTGCTTTCATCTCTGACAGCATACTAGCTGTGTGAGCTATCCTGTTTTGTCTCTAATTCTAGTGACATCATATAGTGAACCTAGTTAAAGCTCCTCTTATTGAATTAGTAAGCCAACTGGCAAAAACACTTGGCCTGTTTTGTCAGGTAGGCCCTGTTTCTCACCCGTAGTCATTCCTCTGAGAATCCTGCATTCATAAAAGCACTAACACTTTGCTGCTGTTAACAGGCCTCTTTGGAGGGTGGTGATCTGCAGATGCTTTCTCCTTTTCTGACAGGATCAAGACCACCATTACACTGACCCTTGTTTACTTAATACAGATAATTCAAGATCTCTCTTGGTGCTGCTGTCAGGGCCAACGTGGATGGTGTGCACAGGTGTGTAGTTTGTGAGCCAAGCAAACTCTTTGCAAGTATGTTTTATATGATTGTAAAGTTGTTTTTGAACAATGACAACCCAAATAAGAGCTTCCCATTTGAAAGGCAAGTGGCTGTATTTTGTTTAAATGACCTGTGGTTAAGACTTTGCTTTCTCAGAAAAAGACTTTGAAGAACCAAACTAAGTAAACTGGTGCTGATCACAACTGTATGTAGACATGACAAATGCCTGTCGTGCGACTGAATGACAGTTAAAATCTGTTACCTGTACTTAGCACAGTGCTGAAGAGTCTGTGCTCTTCTACGTTACTTCCAAGGTTGTGCTCAACATCTGGTTAGCCAGTTAAATGCTTCGTGGATGTCTTACAGCAAGCTGGAGTTTGGTAGTGAAGAATAAGTGCTAAGGAATCTATCTGACTTCTGTATTTCAAATCAGTTCTTCATCTCCCTGTATGTACTTGTTAGTGCTAGCTAATACTGAACCAGGGACCAGGGGAGATAACCTGAGATTTACTGAAATAGTTTTCCATATCAACCACTAGATATTATTTAGTTAATATAGCCTAGAAGCAACATAAAATCCATTTTCAAAGGTTGAAGGCTATGGCCTAGTGGGATGCATAGGTGGAGTATGTTTTGCAAAAAGTTCGAATTGCACAAAAAATCAAGAATGAATCAAAAAATCAAAATGAATAGTTTTGAAAGTTTTTTTTGCAAGTTTTTTTGTAATGATTGAATGGTAATGTTCAATTTGGCATACGTTGTTTTCTGAAAAGGTAATTTTATCTAAGGAAGGTGAGTGTACTTTGTTGGCTTGTTCAGTAAAACTTGAAATTACTTGCATCCTTCTGAATATTACAAGACATTAAAGCTTAACATTTTCTCTGTATATTATTATGCAAAATTGGTCATGTTTAGTAATAATATAAACAGGAGTGACTTAGTGACTGCATCGCATTATATAGATGATGATTATGTGTATGTGTTTGCGTGTATATATATGTATACACCCACATTGTATGAAGCAGAAGCAGATGGATTTAGGACATCTGGATTGATTTATCCTGGAACACTTATGGCAGAGTTAGCCTGTTCTCTCTTTCTCCCTGTGCTTCTCTGTTTCTGCTGTTCTTGATAAACATGACTCATGCTCTCTGCTTGCTTCTTGTAGGTGACATTCACTTCTGTGGCTTTTCTGACCACTGCATGTATTTTGTTGCTATTTAAATACTTCTTTCTTTTGTAACATGTAGCCATGCTAGAGCTTTCCATTATTGATGGTCCTCAGATGATGTATCAGTCTGCAGTACTCTAGAAGACGTTCTCCTCTGGTTTGCTGGATTCTCCATAGCTGCTTTGTCAGCCTTTTGGTGTGGATGTTCTGTTACGCTGTCCTTTTGAGAGCTGGATTTTGCCTTGCAGCAGCAAAAGCACTTCTCCATATAGAATTTATCCAAAGGTCTTCATGTGGTTTAACCACAAATGCTTATGTGTTCCTATTATGTTGAGCTAAAGCAATGAAGGTTAACAGCTATGCTAACTGATCACTTGCTCAGTAGTCAATGTAGGTTGTGATGCAGGTAAGTGAAAATATATCTCAAGGTTTGGTTTTTTTTTCTACTGTATGGTATTTTCTTTGGTAATTGTCTGTCAGCTTGTTGTCCATTGATACTTGCAGCTTACTGTATTGTTTGTGATAGTATATGAATATTAAAGTAGTAAATAGGAGAAGTGTTTTGGACTGCCTAGTCTACACCACGTCTTTATTTATAATTGGTGTTTAATCATCGATATTTTTTGTATTTAAGTGTAAAACTGAACTTTGTCTGGTCTGCATGAAAAAAAAGGCCAAGCAAAAGAGTTCTTAGTGTTTCCTTCAAGATGCTTTTACACAGTTCAGTAAATATCCATGTTGTGATCGCTTTTTTTTTGTTTGAATTTTCAGTTTTGTTTTTCAGTTTGTGTGCAGTTATTTTACTAATTTGAGAGTACCTTTCTGTTTATTCTGACTGAAAAATGAAATGCAACTGTGATATGAGAGAGACGTGGGTATAACAGTGCAAAATGTTTTGTTGACTTCAGGAACTCTAAATTTCTGATGAGCCTCAGCTCTTATACTTTAATTCTCAGAAGGCCATGCTGTTACTAAAGAACATAAAGGAAACATAAATATTCAGCATGACTGTAAAAGATAGTATTATGGACTGGTAAATGGTATGTAGAGGAATATGTAGACCAGAAAGTATTAACAGGCTGCAACTAATTTGAAGGTTGCCAGCTGACACGTTGCATTATCTTCACATAGTGGTATTTGTGCTTCCTAAAATGTGACTTGTCTTATAAAATACACTTAGAGACAGCTATGTTAAGGTTTCTGTTAGTTTAATTGTGTGATTCTGGTGCAATAATAACATATTGTAGCATAGCTCATGTGGATTGTCTATACTTCGTATTAAGATCTAAAAGAAACCTTTGTATAGACAGCAAACTAACATTGTTGGTAGACATTTAAAAAAAATCTAGTATTTGTGGCTGAAATTGAGGAGCCATATGTCCATTCTGTGTTTTCATGTGAGGATGTCTAGCAGTTGTCAAGTGATGCGGGTTATTTAAAAAGAACCCAAAAGTTCTGAGAGCGTTCATTCTCTGCAGCAGTTGGCAACAAGAAAAGAAGAATGGTGTAAGAAAAAGTCTGTAGTATCTGGTTGGCATTCATTCTTAATCATTTCTGTAATTGTCTACAGTTAAAGAAACAAGTGATAGTAGTTATTGGTACTTTCTGGCGTAAGAGTGCCCTGACAGCTGTCTTTTTTTCAGGGCTGAGTAGGGTTTTGGGAAGGCTGTGGGGCAGTTTTGTGTGGGTGTAGTTCTACAGCTTTGCGTCAGTATAGAGCACACAGTGAGAAATATTAGTGTTCACTTACATTCCGTCTAAAATGAAGGCACCAGCCCTAAAAAGAATGGCTTACCTAACAAACTTCAGTAAAATTCTGTAAACTACTTGGGAAATTATATTTCTGCACGCTATATTATCTGTACAGATAATAAGTAGATGGATAATTAGTAAGCTATCCCTGATTTATCACAAGCTTTGAGATAAGAAGAGTTTTTATAAATATATCAATGGTAGAAAGAAGGGCGGCAGCGACCTCCACTCCTTGTTGGATGTGGAGGGAAATATAGTAACCAGAGATACAGAGAAGGCTGAGGTACTTAATGCCTTCTTTGCCTCAGTTTTTAACAGCAAGGATGTCAGCTCGCTTGACAGTTGGCCCTCTGAAGTGGCTGATGGGGGCAGGGTGAAATATGGCCCTCCTGCAATCCATGAGGAGGAGGTTAGAGACCTGCTGAGCCGCTTGGAGCCTCATAAGTCTATGGGGCCGGATGGGATCCATCCTAGGGTGCTGAGAGAGCTGGTGGATGAGCTTGCTAAGCCGCTCTCCATCATCTTTCAGCAGTCCTGGCTCACTGGAGAGGTCCCGGAAGACTGGAAGTTGGCCAATGTGACGCCCATCCATAAGAAGGGCCGTAAGGATGATCCAGGTAATTACAGACCTGTCAGCCTGACCTCGGTCCCAGGTAAAATCATGGAGAAGATAATCCTGGGTGAAATCATGCACCACCTGCAGAACGGTCAAGAAATCAGGCCCAGCCAGCATGGATTTAGGAGGGGTAGGTCCTGCCTGACCAACCTGATCTCCTTTTATGACCATGTGACTCGCCTGGTGGATGAGAGGAAGGCTGTGGATGTGGTATACCTGGACTTCAGTAAGGCCTTTGACATTGTCTCCCACAGTAGACTCCTAGGGAAGCTGGCAGCCCGTGGCTTAGATGGGAGCACTCTGTGCTGGGTTAGGAATTGGCTGGATGGCCGAGCCCAGAGAGTGTTGGTGAATGGTGTCTCATCCAGTTGGCGGCCGGTCACCAGTGGTGTCCCCCAGGAATCGGTGTTGGGTCCCGTCCTGTTTAATATCTTTATTGATGATCTGGATGAGGGGATTGAGTCCATCATCAGCAAGTTTGCAGATGATACCAAGCTGGGAGGAAGGGTTGATCTGTTAGAGGGTAGGATGGCCCTGCAGAGGGACCTGGACAGATTGGAGAGCTGGGATGATTCTAATGGGATGATGTTTAATAAGTCCAAATGTCGGGTACTTCATTTTGGACACAACAATCCCATGCAGAGCTATAGACTGGGGACAGAGTGGCTGGAGAGTAGTCAGGCAGAAAAGGACCTGGTTGACAGGAAGCTCAACATGAGCCAGCAGTGTGCCCAGGTGGCCAAGAAGGCCAATGGCATCCTGGCCTGTATCAGGAATAGTGTAGTAAGCAGGACCAGAGATGTTATTGTCCCCCTGTACTCAGCACTGGTCAGGCCTCATCTTGAATATTGTGTCCGGTTCTGGGCCCCCCAGTTTGGGAAAGATGTCAGGATACTGGAATGTGTTCAGAGGAGGGCAATGAAGATGGTGAAGGGGCTGGAGCACAAGCCCTATGAGGAGCGACTGAGGGAGTTGGGGCTGTTTAGTCTGGAGAAGAGGAGGCTCGGGGGAGACCTCATTGCTCTCTACAACTACCTAAAAGGAGGTTGTAGTCGGGCAGGGGTTGGTCTCTTCTCTCAGGTGACCAGTGACAGAACTAGAGGGCATGGACTTAAGCTTTGTCAGGGAAAGTTTAGGCTTGATGTTAGGAAAAAGTTCTTCACTGAAAGGGTGATTGGCCATTGGAATGCACTGCCCAGGGAGGTGGTGGAGTCACCGACCCTGGAGGTGTTTAAGGGGAGACTGGATGAGGCACTGAGTGCCATGGTTTAGATGATGGGTTGGTGTTAGTGTTGATGTTAGTGTAGGGTTATAGGTTGGACTTGATGATCTCAGAGGTCCTTTCCAACCTTGTAATACTGTGATACTGTCATAGATATTTGACTGTTTTCTGTACACTTTTATCCTTTGCTTTTTGTTTTGTATTTTTGTTCCTGCAATTAAGCTCTCAATTCATCTCTCTAATTTGTAAATTGCTGGTGATGAAGAACTAACAGTAGTGCAATTATGAATAGCTGGTGGATAAAACTTGATACTACTAATTGTAGACATACATTTTGTACACAGGACTTGAGAAATGGAAGAAAGCATGAGCTTCCTTTCATCTCCTTCCAAATGTAGGGCTATGCTAGTACATTGGGCAAACTGTGTAGAGGACATGGATGTTTGAGGAATAGCTGTAGCCCTCTGATGTAGAGAAAGGGCTGTAGCTTTTTTCAGGGAAGTACTCTGGTATGCACAATCTCATCCAGTTGTGACCACCATTACCTTTGTTTTGACAAAGGTAATGCATAACTTGGCAATCAGTATATGTGATCTTAGCTACAAATGCATTTGTTTTATCTTGTAGAAACTGTGCAACAGTCTTTATGAAGGATATCAGCATCTAAAGAGTAATGACTTTTGATTGACAGACAAGAGAATATTGCGTATTTTTCTGCATCAGTCAGCGTCTTCTCTGGTCTTGTAGCTCACTTCCTCTAATTGGACTCTAGATGTGTAAGAATCTAGCTGTATGGACCAGCTTAGTAGAACACAGTTTTGAATGGTAAATGCTACTGAGGATATTCCTGTGTTAAAATACTTGAAGTACATTGTCTGTGTTATAAAAATAATCATTATGAAATGGTCATGTTTGAAATAATTCAAATGTATAAACTCTGTGTATATACCCAAAAAATGTTTTATGTTTTCTTGCAGTTAACAGAAGATGAAATTGCAACTATTCTGAAATCTACTCTTAAAGGACTTGAATACTTGCACTTTATGAGAAAAATACATAGAGATATAAAGGCTGGAAACATCCTTCTTAACACTGAGGGACATGCAAAATTAGCTGATTTTGGTGTGGCTGGCCAGCTAACAGTGAGTACCTGTGTAAAGATCATTTAAAAATGCTGGGATTCTCCTAATGATGTTCTTTTACTCTTCTGTCTCTATTTATCTTGAATTTTGTGTCTGAGGAGTGACTAGTGGTAGTGCGAGAGCCAACCTTCTGTGTCATGATGACAATTTAATGTATTGCAAGGTGATTTAGCTTTTAGTTTCTTATTTTTATAACTCGGTGTTCAAGTGCCTGATGATCCCACTTCAAACTTTTGTTGAGATTTATTTTCATTGTCACCTGTTTGGCCTCTGAAGGCTGATGGGCTGAATCTGGTCTTAATTGGCAATCACCACCATTTGACCTTTGGGTGGCTAATTTCACTTTTAAATATAGAATTAACATCAAAAGGATATGAAAATAAGCATCTCTGTTTTAATTGGATAAATGATGTAATTACAGGATACAATGGCAAAACGTAACACGGTAATAGGAACTCCATTTTGGATGGCTCCTGAGGTAATACAGGAGATCGGCTATAACTGCGTGGCAGACATCTGGTCCCTTGGTATCACTTCAATAGAAATGGCTGAAGGAAAGCCTCCTTATGCTGATATTCATCCAATGAGGGTAAGTCTATGTGGTTCTAGTTTCTTATATCAAAAAAAAATAACCATGCCCTCAAAACTCAAATAAACTAATACTGGACTCAAAACTATGTTTATGGACAAAGATTTTAAGTCTAAGGATTTCTACTTCCTGTTTTGCTTCCTTTTTACTGCAGTTTGCCTGTGTTTTAAAACACGTCTGAGGTTTCAGAATGCTTTTATCTCCACTTGAGAACTAAAGCAATAAGTGCTTAATTGACTTGAAGGCAACATATAGATAATATTTCATACTGTATCTGCACTTGGGGAGTTCCGTAACCAAGAGGCCATCCTTCTTTGAAAGGGAGTTTTGAAGTGAAGATGACCTAAAGAAGGATTCAGATTCATCTTGTGTTGAGCCCTGCTGATATTAGTAACCTCTGACAGTTTTATTTATTACTGATGTTTATAGTCTGAATTTGTTACTGAATTTGTTTACTTTCGCGAAATAAAATGTCAATAGAATTAGTGACTTCATGAGAAGTAGCAGTTATGAAGGAATTACTTAGAGAAGTTCAAGGAGAAGAATGTTTATCTAGGAATGACTGCTGCCACTGCTGGTCATGCTTTTATTGGTCTGAAATGAGCTATAGAATAGCTACTCTGATTGCACTGAGCATCAATAAATACTCTGTTCTGGAATTGTTTGTATCTAAAGCCCATTTTGTATTAGTAAGACACTTCATATTGCTAAAAGCAATTTTTTTCATTTTTGTGATTTGCTGCAAAGATGGCACGCATACTAGATTATTTTATTCAGTTTGCTTTTGCTGGTGCCTCATGTATCAGGATCTTAATAAACAGAAGCCACCACTGTTGAAAGAGGAAGGTATTGTTCATACATGGTTACTGTAAGGTGATACATATTTGAGTTCAAGTGTATTTGGTGCCATTGGGCTTTTGTTTTTTGTTGCTGGGTGCATTTCGGAAGTGAGATATTTCCTGAAGTGTTTTGGCATTTTGCAGCTTGATTATATTTAGTGAGTGTTTGCTATTAGAATTATTACGTAATTCTGGCAGCAAAGCTTAGTAGTTTTCCTGCACTGTATTTTTTTTCCTGTGTAATTAACTGTTTTAAAATTACTGTTCAAACTGAAAATACTCAGGTGGAAGCTGAGAACAGAATAGGTATCTTTGGAGCTTGTTTTTAATGGGAATTTAATTTAAGATGAAATAACACTTAAGTATTGTGCAGAACTATTGCTTACAAATTATATATATTTGATCATGTTGGGGTTTTCGGTTGTGCTTTTTAATGAATGTCTTAATTACATATGAGTTTACCATCATTACATGTAGTTGCATTACCTGTTGAAAAGTGAGGACTAATTTATTAGATTTTTGTACACATGACAATAGGTACTTATAAATCAATGGTTGCAGAGTTTGAAAACTTGTGAATCTGGTTAATTTTTGTAATCAAATGAATTCTGTCAAAGGCCAGAGTAATTTAACACAACATTTCTAAATTACATGGAACACGTGTTCCTGTTAATAAATTATGCTATGTATTTTAAAGGTTTCTATGCAGTTAGTACTCTTTTGTATATTTGATACCTACAGTTTTTCTTAATTTTTGTTAGTGAGTTGTTACAGTGGTTACAAAGAATACTCAGATTTAAGTTGCAATAGTTTTCCCAACGTCATATGATACAGCTTCACAGGACTCTTGGACTTATGTAGATGCTTTCCGACTTTGTTTTAGTTATAACATAGAATTGATACAGGCAAGCATGAAAGCTTGGGCAAATTTTCATTGCTTTTTCTAGATGTTGCTGGAGTTCTGTGGTATTTATGTAAGGCACAATTTTGTTACTTGGGAATGCATGTTGAAGTTACCATGTTCACTTTTTTGCTGTAGGCTAGTTGGCATTGCCACAAAGGTAAAGCACTGCCAGTAGGCCATTTCCTTGTCAACTACGTTTACAGCTTAATAGAAATGTTACATGACTTCTTTAAACAAGTGTTTTGGCAGAAAGGAAATAGCAGATTCCATGCAAACAAGCACAGCTTCCTCTGCTTAACCACACTTTAGCTACTCCAAAGAATTGTACTAGTTTCAGCTGGGAAAGAATGAGAAGTGGGGGTTGCAAAATGGAATTTCACGGTAGGAGGAAAACCAGCAGTTTTTTCTGTTTACTGCTTTAAGTATATTTGACTGAGTAAGTATCATCAATGTTGATTCACTTGTTTCTGCTGCAAACCTGAGTTCAACAGAACCTGCAGTTGTCATACTTGGTTTGAGACTCAAAGGTCAAGACCATTTGCCAGCCCAGTAAGTGTAGTGCTTTATTCATGTAATAATTACCAAATGCCTTGCGTATTTCATGTCTGAGTCCTTCTGTGCTTTTGCTAATGTTGAAAAGTGAAACATGTATTTTCTCTGAGTTTTCATTGAAGGAGCAGTGTTTTTAAGTAGTTTTAAAGGAGTAAAACATACAGATGTCCTCAAGGTTGCCCTAAAATGTGGTGGTAGAAATAGCAAGGAATTTGCTGGTAAGTCAAAAATTGCTCAAACCTAGATAACCCATCCAGCAGGGCTAAAAGCATGTTGATTGCAGAGTCTGTGCAGCAGCCAGAGCTAACGTGGTTAACAGTGTTTGTATCTGCCTTTGCTCTGTTGGGATGAGTAGTTATGAATTTATAGTGGAGCTAGTTAAAGGGAGCTTCACTGTGGTTCTAGAGCAAGACTCGGTCTCCTCCTGTGAAGCTGCAGTGATATGTTTTAACAGCTGAGTTCCTGTGTCCCCCATTGACTCCAGCACGTGTGCTGTCCTGGAGTGATAAAGCATGTCCTACCACTGTGTGAATTTAATTCAAACCATTAATGTTTTTGTTCGGTCTCTTCTCTTCATGCAATAGCAGTCTTAATTATTTCTATTTGTTTCTAAATGCAGGTTTTTTTCGTCTATAATGGAAGGATAAACATCAGCACTGTGTTTCTGTAATAGTTGTAACACTGCGTTTTGGTAAAAGTTGCTAACATGCTTTTGAAATATCTTCCATATTTGCTAATCAAGCTGTGATCTCAAATTTGTCACATAAAAGTTGCTTCTGGAGGAAGATCCTCTAAGTTGCAAAGTTTTTACTTGATCATAATCCGCCTACTGGTGATATTTGGCTTTATTAACAACTACATTAAAAATACTTTGCTATAAAGCTAATCTTAAACCTTAAGAATGACTGTCTTTTGAGGGCCTGTCTTTAGGACCAGTATTACCAAATTTTTTCCTTATATTCCCACAATGGCACGATCACTTATTGCTGTGATTTTTATGATCTAATTAAGCCAGTCTAAGTGTGGGCTGTGGGTTGTAGAAACAGCGTATACTTATCCAGGAATTCCTTATCTTTCTGTTAGACACTAGCATTTTTGTGGCCTCAACGTAGAGTTGGATAAAGGAACTTGATGTTTTGAAAAGTTAACTTAATGGAAATCTGCTAGAACTGAGCTGGAGAAGATGAACAGGGTAAGTGAGTTGAGTGGAGTACTAGCTGTGACGGCAGTCAGGCACTGAGTATTGTAGACCAACTGTAAAACTGAAACCTGCTTTTTATAAAATTTGCTTCTCTTTGCAAGGTCAACGCTTACTGACAGGTTGGTTTGCTTCAGATAAATATTGGTAGCTCTCTTTGAGGGGCTGGAGGGGAAAAAGGTGGCCAAAACCCCTCTTTTCATGCTTACCAGGCAGCTGCAGTAGTTCACGTTGCTGTGGTGCGGAAGAAGCTGATGGTAGATGCGTTTTTCAACACTTGACAGCGTTGGCCTTTGTTTCTTTATGGTGAGGTTTGTGGAAGTGGACATGTGGGCATCACATGTTCTGCAGTGAGTTGGAGAAAGCCAGTTTGAACTGCTTCCATTTGCCTTAAGTCCAATCATGATATTTATTTTTCCACGGCATTTACCCAGATTATCCAGGCTTCCTGCTTAGCCTGTGTAGTTTTCATCCTGGACTAATCTGTTTGGAATAACATCTTATTCCTAATGTGTCTTGTAACAATCTACCATTTCCCAGTTGTTTATTCTCAGCATATGGTATTAAAACTGAAGACTGAAGTGAGAATTATTGCTGTGTAAAGCTGTGAGAACAAAGGAAGGTGTCATGTTGAGCATCGCTGTCTGATTGAAACCACTTTTTCAGTCATTGAGAAAGGTTTCCTCTATGCCTTTGTGCTGGAAGTTGAGGAGAGGGAAAGAGAAAAAACACTTCTGGTGATGTCAGATGTCTTTCTGTATAGTCTTGCATTTCTTCTCTCCAACAGATGGAATTGTCTTATCAGTTTTTATTATTTTCTTTGAAAGTTCGCCTGTCTTATCTCAGCATCGCTGCTTTTAATTTAGAGTAAGTTTGTAAAAGTGTGTTATATGCTTTTCTTGTTTTAGTGCTTTTGCTTATCTTTATAAAAGAGTTTGAGTTAACTTATAAAAGTCCTTTTTGTTTTAAGAACTTTCTACGAGACGCTTTTTGTTAATTTGTAACTTGAAATCTTGCTTGCTGTTTCTAGATAGATTGAACTAATATTTAAAGAGATTTAAAATATGGATTTTTTGATTGTACATTGCAGTTTATTATTTTACTACCTCTTGAAAATCTTGTGGAAGAATGACCATGGTGAGCTGTGGTAGGACTCACTGGGTGTGATTCCTCAGGGAGGTCATAATTCTTAATATTTCTGTTGCACATTCTATGTTGTGATAGTTCCCTTAGAATTAAATATGTATTAATATATATTTATTAAGGTATTAAGATTATTTTAAAAGACTTACGTGTTGAAGAAAGTACATGAGACCCAAACACATCAAGTTCCGTAAATGGCAGAAATGCATATAGGTAAAAAAAAAAACAAAAACAAAACTGTGACTTCCTCTTCCTCTGGATCTTCCATTGTGTTGTGTGTTCTCTGTCTTAAAAATTCTGATTTGTCAGGACAGGATTTTAGTGTTTATCGTGTTACACAATGTCGTAGTCATTCTAAATTTGCAAATCATAAATGATAATATAATGTATAATGTATGTGTACAGTGGAGGCCTAAGACACTGATGTGATATAGTTGAGGCAGTAGTCTACAACTGGAGAAGCATATGTCTTGCTGCAGGCTTCCCAAAAAGCTGTTGGTAGACTTTTGGACCTCTCTAGCCTTTAAATGTTTGTTTGTTTGGTTGGTTGGTTTTTTGCATTTGCTTCTAACTGACCTAAATGCAGGTGACGGCTGCAAAGGGATGGTGTTCCTACCTCTTTCCATGCATTTTCATCACTTGTTTCTGTTGGAATGAATCTAAATAGGTGGCCACATGGTGAGCTGGATCATAAAATTGATCCATCTGAAAACTAGCCAAGTAAGAGGAAGTATCTTTCACTGGAATTGTTAACATAGTGCTTGGACTAAGTGGGGCCAAAAACATGTGACTAGAACTGGTAGGAGACTTGGGTCATTCTTTTTTAGGGGATTGGTCAAGTGCTAACATTGGCTTAACGTAATTGCAGCTGTTCATTTGTAAATTTATTATGTTTAAAACATAATGATTATTTAAGGAAACTTCTGTATATGAAAGTACATCAGAAGTCGTAATATATCCAGATACTCTCATGCTTAGGAGCTATAATAATAGGTTGGGTGAAGGTTCTAGATCTTTCATGGGTAAGTGTCCTCCCACAAAGCTGCGCTTCTTCTCGGCCTCATCTGTTCTTCCATCTTTAAATGTTATTGCCATGATACAGCTGAACTTTATGGGGGAAACTTCCAGTGGCCTTCAGTTTTTGTGCAGCTGAAGGCAGGTGCTTCTTCATAATATGTTTGGCTCTGTGATACTATTTGTAGTCAGAATTTCAGGCAGGTATTAAAACTTCAATTGTGCTTAATATTTTTGTAATACCAGACAGTATTTGTCTTATAGAAAATTAAGTGTTTTTAAAGAAAAAAAAAATCTACGTCAAAGAAGTTGCTTCCCACATGGATGACCACGAGAAATGCAACTCCATATGGTAATAGGGTATGTAGCGTTTTTTTTCTTTGAGAGAGTAGTAGTGTTATGTGGCTCAAGCCGGTCGCATCTATACCAATATTAGTACTGATCTGGGTATTATTGCTAGTTTTCTTTTTGTTCAACAACTTTCTTTTCACGGTGGGACTCCTAAGGAAGCGTGACTGACTTTATTTAAGGATTCTTAAAAAAAAAAAAAACCCTTTAAATTTTTATTTAAATGTGCTGCTACTTCAACTGAGTAAGCAGCTTGTCCATCCTTTCTGATCAAAGCATGAATAGTTGTTGTATAGCAATTTTCATGTAAATTAAAAAAAATGCAGAAAAGACACTTCTGTGAGCAATACATGTAAAAAAGAAAGATGCCAAATGCTTTTTCATTCAAGATTTATTTCACATTTTATATTAAACAGATTTTTTTAATTTATATTTTTAACCTTGAAGAATGATCAGTGTTTATAGTGTGTGAACAGACCTCTTTATCTGAACTGCCTCTGGTGTGGTAAGTTATTGCAGAGGTGCTGGTGAGTTCCTCATGCCCTGTTCATGACTTGATTCCTTTGAGCAAGGCTTTTGGAATTGAGAGATGGTAAATCTTGGGCAAATTAAAATAAGTAATTGTGTACATTTGAACTTGCACATCTATGTGTATTTCATTCTTTATGAACGAATACTTGAAGTGCCCTCCTAAACGAGATATTTGCATAGGGTTTGCTAGAACCTCAGTGTCTAGGTATGAGATCTACTGCTCACCAGGAGAGTTACTCTTTCTGTAAGTTGATGCAGTTTAGTGCTTGATGTAATTTTAATGAGAGTTGGACTTACTGACAAAATAAGCAATCGTTCTGTAATAGGTGTGTAAAAGCAAGTTCACTCTGGGTTGTTGTATGTAACTTGAAGAAATACATTTATAAATTTTCTGGAACATAATTAAGGCAACTGTTAACTATTATAGCAATGTCGTTTCTACTAGGTGAAAAGATCCAGGTTTTAGGTATTTGGTAGCGTTGTCAGTTTGACATTAGTTTTCACTGTGATTGAATTGAAACAGAAGCAGCACAGACTGGTCCTGTAGGAAAATCGTAGTTTGTCAAACTTGTACTTGTGGCTCATGGGCAAACTGCTTGTAGAGCTGCAGAGATCCTGCTCTACAGGTTTTTTTTTCTTTTAATTTCAAGATACATTTGGATCCCCAAACTTCAAGTTATGTTTTATGATTTTAAATAAAATGTGCTCAGTGTTTATTTATGTAAAGTCATCTGGGGAGGGTTCAGGTGCTTTTTTCCTTAGGCTCCTATTCTTTGTGCAAGTGCTAGGCATAGATATAGACATAGTACCTTCTGAATGTAACTTCTTTTCTAGTATTTATTGCCTGCAGGATTCATGGAGGAAGCAGATTTCCAAAGGATGCCATTTGCTTATTTCCTAATTACCAGCCTTTGTGTTGACTCGCTGCAGAATGGGCAGGTAGGAATATCCTGATGAGTGAGAAAGTCAACCCAGGCAAGTGCCCCTGGGGTATAGTTTTGCAACCAAACATATGAAATAAAGCCTGTGATATTTTACTTAGTTTCTTAAATTGCATTTGATAATTCATTGCTTGACTTTACCAGATTCAAGTATATATATCGAGCCTCCTAGGGAGTGATGTGCTAGCCATGACCTCATCCAGTTTCCAGCACATGACAGCTTGCTATGCAGAGAGATAGCATATGCTTAACATCAGCCCATTTCATGCGGAAAGGTAAGATAGAAAAAATATTCTTTGTCCACTGGCAGAACTTACAGATGATAAAAATTTTCTCCTTAATACTCCAAGGAACTTTCTGAAGAGGTTTTGCCAGGTTGCTTTATCAAGAGCCTGTGCTGCCTTCTTCCCACAGAAAAGACTACAGATTTCTGTTTTATGAGTCTCATGGGAGTACAAACCACATAATAGAACAGGTACAGTTCAGTTCTCTTTTCCCAAAGAGTTAAAAAGGGTTACGGAACTGGCCTGATAATCTAATTTATTTTAATCCAGATGTTGTCATCTGGTTCTTCATAGAGAGGAAAAAAGACATTGGGCAGAATGTAAGGAGCAGAAGGAAGTAAAAGATGGAGATAACACCAAATAGGGTTGGACTGAGTTCAACTTTAGAAATACAGAAGATGCTAATGAGGTAAGATAGGGGGAGCTATATGAAGTCTGAAAGAAGAGCTCGTTAAGGAGAAGAAATCAGTGCTTTATAAAGTTTCACATTCATTCATATTTGTCTAGTCAGCACAGAATGATATGGCATTATTGTTGATAGATATACTATCACACATATGCTATGAAAGCATTAGGTTACTTGAGGTGTGTATGATGATTAAATTGGAGGATGATGAGGCCGTATTCCTGTCTACACTAAAGCTTTTGAAAAGTCTACACTCTGATATATGTAATTGTTGTCTTCCTATAGGTAGAATTTTCTTGTCTACTCTTCTATTTTGTTGTGTCTCTCTAACTTGTTTTTCCCTGCACTGTAGAGATGGCTTGAGATTTCACATAGTAAAATTGTTGAAATATAAATAAAATGTAGTTAAAAGTATTTGTGGTTATAGAATCTAGTATAAATACTTCATTCTTGTTTAGAGGATGCATCTTCCCTCTTTCATACCACTAGATTTTTTTGGTGTAGAATAAATAATGTGTTTATTTCTGCTAAAAGTATAAATTCTTTAATTTTTTTAATGATATTGGGCTTGTTGGTTGCATACATGCCGAAAAGGAAATGTTAATCTGGCATGTGTAATAGAGTAGCAGAGGCAGAGAATATTTGGAATTTGGACTGGAAATGGAGTTTAATTTGAATTAAATGGAAGATATTTATTTTGTGCTTCTAAATAAGGATTTAATTAAAATTAAATTAGTCTGTCCTTTTGGATTTGCCCATGAGTAGGAAAATTTGAAACATACTTGAGTTGATGGTTGGTTTTCTCTGACTTTGATTAATCACTTTCAAAGTAAGTGGAGGTTCAGTACAGTAATTTCATAATCACAGAAGTGAGTTAACTTGAAACTTTAACTAAAATAACTGTAAAGGAAGTTTGATCTTGGTTAGTTTCATGTAATGCTGAGTATCTTTTGTGTATGATTCGGATTCTTAGAAGTGCTAATCTGAAAAAAAGACCATACCATGATATTACTCATTTATTTGCAAACTGCTTTAATAGGGAAACGTTTGACCTGGGAATATTATTTTTCAAAGATGTTGGAACAATAAACAGAGGCTGAATGAAGCGATGAAATTTATGGAAGGATTCTTGATGACTTGAGTGAGCACTATATCAGGCCTTCCATCTGTAAGCGTTGTTAGAGATTATTTGATAGACTTGTTAACGTAGGTAAAGCCAAGAAAGTATTCAACACACCTAGTGCAGCATAAATTAATATAATATTTTTGCTGAGCTGGCTGCATTCTCCCTGGAGAAATATTAAAAACAAACGAGCAAACAAACCCTCACAAAAGGCTTATTCAGAAGTTTTAAATCATGATAACTTTGCTCGTTTGTGGTGTTCATAAAACTGTAAACATAGATCCAAGTGCAAATCAAATCTATTTTGTAACTTTAAGATCTCAAGAAAATTTTATTTGTATTAGGCAATTGGTAGTAAATCGAGATGCATTAGAAATAGAATCATGATTTTAATATTACCAGAATTTTTTTATTAATTAATTTTACAGGTGTTCTTATTTGCAAAAGCCTTACCAGATTTTTGTATGTGACTACTGTCTTGTTAAGCTAAAAAGGAACTCAGTAAATAATTTTAAGAGGTTCTTGGAAGCTTGAATCAATGCTTGTTTATTAAGTCAATTAAGTATTTGTTTTTTCTTAAACTTTGACATGTTTTCTCTCAGTGTAGCTATTAATAGTTGGCTTGGAGGAAGCGCTTTGAAGAGACTCGACTATCACTAAATTCTTAACGTATTATTACACTTTTTGAAAGCAATAGTATATTTACTTGGGGTTTTATTAAAGGGGTATTTATTCAATTTTTAATCCCATGGGACCCACAATCATATTAGGAGGATATATTAAGCTTCACTTGCTACTTACTGTAAGATTTTTTTTAAATGCTGAAGTCTATACTGGTTGTTTACTTTGTGAAAATCTAAAAAACTGCTTAGATTGAAAGGAAGGTAAAATTTAGAATGGAGAAAACATTTTAAGACTGTATGCACCCTGTTTCTGGCTTGGTATTATGTTGCCTTAAAATGTACACTAGGTAATTTTTCAAGAGGATGGTGCATATTTAATGGAAGAAATTTATTTAAAAGAAAGGGTTACCCATCAGACTAAATTTGTTTCACTTAAAACTTGATGGTCTAAAGACAACTTATAATCCTTTTCTTGTTTTTAAGTATTGTCAAATTTATAGTAGTATCAGTTAAAAGTTTATGGAAACTTTGTTTAAGGTGGTTTAAAATAGAACTAAATCTTTAATTTGTATTTGATGGCACCTGTTTTACATTTTCTTTCCCCTAAATTCCAGTGGTATCAAAAATTGCCTATAGACCACCCCGCTTTTCAAAAAGAATGAAACCAGCCTTGCTTTTTCATTTCAGCCTTTTATTTTACTGACTACATACTTAAACAAAGCTCTAACACACAGTCAGTAGTTTGTGGACTAATTAGAGTGATTTGGGTGTGCAACTTGTGATTTTTGTATTAGAATTTTCTGCATTAATGCCAGCTGTGCATTTATGTTATTTTGAAAGCGCACTAAGAGACTGTATAGGAAGTGTTTTTGACATCCTGTGGCAGATAAAACTATTGTCTACCTGCAGAAAAGTAGAGTGAAAGTTTGTTGTTTTTAGATAGTATGGTCTGTTTTTAAAGCTGCATGGATCCAAATTTTTGTTCAGATCCAAGTTCTCATTATTGGCATTCCCATGGGAAGAAATAAAGCCAGCACGAGTGTTACCTCCAGATTTTTGCTTTCTTCTGTGCTTCTTTGCCGTGTCTGAGAGTTCACATTGATTTTGAAGGTAATAAATAGGGCATTCCAGACACCTCAAATCTTAATGTGTGATCAGTTTCCAGTTTGTGTTTCAGCAAAGCAAACATGGACATAATTCTTGAGAATACTGCTGATCATTACTTGCCTAACTGAAAAACTACTTCACCAGCAGAAGCCTCCTATGCAAACTATATTCCTAAACTCCATGCTGTACTGTTGATGATGATAAAAAAAGAAAAGTTGGTGTTCTGGTGGAGCAAATCAGAACGAAAAAGGGAACTTTTGATTAATAGTGAGAATCACAGAAACACTGGAGGGTATGGGAAGTTCAGGAGTGTTAAATTTTTCCATTCTCCCCCAGAAATGTAGAAGAGATTTGGAAGAGAAAGCAATGATCCTATCTCAGAGAAAACTATTTAATGGGAAAGGTATCTGATGGAATTCAAGGAAACCTGTCATGGCCCCTATGGTACTTCTCACTGTCCTAGTGCTGGGACTGTAGGCTTGGCAACAGGGATGGCAGGCCAGTGTTCTCCCTGCTGCTGCTTCTTTTTTCATGATAGGAATGTTTGTGTAGGTAAAGGTAAAACAGGTAGCATTAGCAAGCTCAAGATTTATGGGCAAACTGGCATGCATGGTTTGAATAATGTAATCTCTTTCTATTGGGATGTTCTTTAAGAAATGTAGTCATGATGAACTCTGACCTTGGGACAGAGGGCGTGTCCACACTGAGCAGGTTACATACAGATACAAGCAAGCTTTGCCCGTATTGTCCTCCTTTTACTTTTCTCCACAGGTTTCTCCAGAGAAATTGTGTGCAGTTTAATTTTTGTTAGATGAGGGAGGAACGTTGCTTCGTCTTGCTTTTTATTTGTTTCTTTGAACACCACAAATGATTTGGGCAACTGTGTTTTTTGATATTCAGAAGTAGTAAGCATTTGATTTTTGGTGGTGAAAATGAGTGTTGTTAAAGTTCCAAACTTTTGAAACAAGCTAAAAACAAAGCTTTAATGAATGCCACATTGTTAAAACAGTCAAATTAATTTTATTGCATAGAGAAATCCATGCAGAATTTCTTAAAAGTTGATCCTTCTTACATTTGTGTGAATGGTTATGTATAAATGGTGACTTTGGAGCGACTGGATGTGATGCCACTTTCTTGGTGTGAAAATGTGTGGGATAGAAAGTAGGCTAGACTGGAAATGCTCGTGGTGCTAGAGAAAGCTCTTGCTGCTGTAGCCCTGGGTGAACGGTAGGACAGGTTAAAAGCCAAAGGGCGTGTGTGTCTGTCTGGGTGTTGGAAACTTGATTGGTGCTCAGATAGTAGCGCTCTTAGACAGCGTACGTGACTTGGCTCAGCTCAGCAGCAGTACAATGCGCAAGCGTGCGACTGTGACCAAAGTATCATACTTGGCCCCTGAGCTCATTTACATGTTTACTTCTCTCCATGTGAAAAATACCTGCTGTTTCAGGCTGTAGTTCATAACTTTTAATACTGGATTCATTCATAGTGCCTAGACTGAGTGTGGGCACAAAAGTGCATCTCTCTAAGTGGCTGAAGCATATGCTGCAGGATTTCTGCTCCTGGCTTGCTGACTTTATGCCCATTCAGGATAGACTAAGTTTTGGTTCAGCATAAATTTAGAAGGTGCAAAGTTTAACCTATTAAGTTTATTTTTTACATTAACTTACTGAGGAGAGAATGTATTCTTTTGCAGTGTTGGCAGATCTGGTGTTACAATTCCCAAAGCTGCTTTAGTGTTGTCTGAAAGGAGCTTTGATAAAAAACAGCTGGATTAACATGCTCGTAATATGGCTACACAGCACAAGCGTAACTGTAATACTGGCAGACATGGCTATACTAGATGTGCTTTATCTAGCAGGTGTCTCAATAGCAATGGTTATACGATGGGACAGCGGTAGGGAATGACTGGCTGATGGAGCGAGTTTACTCGACGAAGGCAGCAGATCGATATTGCCTTGATGTGACTCAGTCCATTCCAGCTGGATCAGAATGGTGCAGTCACAACCTCAATTGCAACCTTTGTCATCCAGAGTTCTCCTGAAAACTTTCACAAAATGGCTGTAATGTAAGACAAAAATGCTTAGAGTTTGAACTGTGTAAAGAGGAAGTTAAAATACTTTCTAAAAACGAGACTTCCCCCCAAAAAAAAACTTAAAGAAAACTGCTTGGGAAAATAATCATGGACTTCAAACACCTTTGCTACCTCTTTCTGTCAACTTAATGAAAGCATAGAATCTAATCAACTTAGGTTGCTGCCCTGAAAGGGAACACCGCTAAGGTGTGTCAGGATTTTTGCACCTTGTGTTTTATGATCTCTTGTGCTTGTTTTATCTGACAAACTTGTCTGGTATTGTCATTGTCACTGTGGTGATCCAAATTTCTGATTTGATAGGAAACTTCTTTTTCTTCTCTTTGAGATGGGGGTAATGTTTTTCTGGAATTAAAAGTTCAGTTCATTTCATGCTTTCAAGGGAAGCATTGGAGGAGTTGGAGGGAAGATTGATCTCCTTCTGTAAGAAGCTGTTACATCAGCACAACTGTATCATCTAAGCTGTGCTGACACAGCTGTTTCTTGAACAATGTTGTCAATTGTTTCGTTAATCTGATATTGGTTGAGGGCAGAAAAGCCCTGGCTTTCTGGAGGAAGTAATTTACCTACGTTCCCAGACATCCCAGATGACCCTGTAAATTGAGTGGTTTTGATGTACCTGAGCTTTCAGTAGTTCTGACTTCCAAATAAATTGGAAAATTACACATTTTTATTTAAAGAATTTGAAGAGTTGGGTGGAAAAACCTAAAATCTTTAAGAAGAATTACTCTGATTTTTCATTTGAGGTGCTTCCATAGTTTTGATCAAAAGCCTCTGATGTTCCTTGCTCCGTCAAAGAAACTGGGAGAAGTTTAACTACATTCTTGTAGTCTAAGTTTAATCTCACTCTTTATTTCTGAATCATGCAGAACATTCAAATTACTTAACACATTTTTCACTATTCACAAAACCTGTTCTCATTAAACCTGCTTGTACACATTTATCTGTAAATTTTGGTTTATGCAAGAGGGGATCAAAGCAGGCTGGTTACCTTTTCATGTTAGATTTGTCATGTATTCTATACGTGTGTTCTTCAAACATGATCCTGTTACAAGCATCCCCTTTGCATCAAAGCTGTATCTCTTTCTGATTCATCTGCCTCTTGAAAGTGTTTTGTTGGTAGTTTAATTGATCTTTGTGATTATTTTTTTCATCTGTGGTTGACAGGTGATTTAAAGACAACTGTTTGGTCTGTACTTAGGCATGCTTTGCTTTCAGCAAATGGTGTAATGCAAATTGATGTCCTCGTGTTTGGGAGGGAAGAAAAAGCAAATCAATGTTTAGTGCCCTTGGTGGTTATTAACACTATTGTTTTGTTACTTAGATAGGCAGGAAAGAAAGTTTTAATGAAAATAGTCTCTCTCTTAATTTTTGTTTCCTTTTCTTTATCACCTCTTCCTTTAAAATATTTTAACATAACTGCAGAGCAAGGGTAAAATTGTATTTCCGAATGATAGTGTTTGAACTGTGGTTTTATCTTTGGATTTTTTTTTTTATATTAAACAATTCATTAGGACTCTATATTCCGGACTTCATATCCTTGACAGTCCTTACAGTTACAGGTTTTGGTATAGCCCATTCTGGCTTCCTGGGGCTGCTTGAGATCATTGGCTGACTCTTTGTACAGTTTGTTCTTCACACCTTATCTTATGGATGAAGTCAGTGGGTATAATGTTCATTTTCATAAGCCATTAAGGGCCATACATGTCCTCCAGGTATTGTTTCATGCACCGAGTGCATTCTTTTCCCACTGTTGCTAAATAGCCGAGTTTGGATGTTATCTTGGTTACTTACCTCTTCCTTATCCTTTGAGATGGGAGGGCTTCCAAAGAAGGTCTCTTTTGCTTTGAAAATTCATAGGAGATGACTATTATTTGTATTTCACGTCAAGCCTTTTTTTAGGATTTTTATTATAAAAACATGGTTGGTTCAGCTTTCTTTTGTAGCTCAAGAAAACTTATTTTCTATGAAATTAACCATTACTGTTAGTGGAATAATAAGGTCTGCAGTGGATGTCATAATTATGTTTGTAGTAACACAATTCACTCCTTTACCAGAAAACACATGGTGACTGGATGGAGAGTGGCAGCCCTGGCAATTACACAGTAACTTTTTTTTTCTCCTTTTATAACATTATTTTGATCAAAAGGTTCTTTTAGGGCCTGTTACTGAAATAAGTGTTTTCACACTCCAGAATTTCAGTGATTGACAAAAGACTCCATCTTTTTTGGTTTCTTTTGACAATTATGTTTTTATAATAGCCTTGCAGAGTAACTTTAAAGGCAGTAAACTGGAATACTAGGGACCAAGATACCAAACTGGAGCTAGAGACAGCCACTGAAAATGTCTTCCTTGCTGTTTAAGTTGGCGAATTATTACCTAGGTTCGACTGCTATAGTAGACCCACAGGGTGTTATTCCCTTCACTATCTTCTTTTTGCTTTCATGTTATGAATCAAAAGCACTTATTTTGTGATTGTTATGCCCAAGAAGGCTCTTAAATTTTTTAATTCTTTATTTAGTTTTATTTATTTATCTGTGGTTTAGTACTTATTTGTAAACATTCAGGGGATTTTATGGTTAAGTTTGTAAGAATTCTTCTGGGCTTTTGACATTGAAACAGTAGCTTTTCGTTGCTGTCGAGACTTCAGAATTTATTAACAAATAAAGATTATAATCTGCAAGACAAATTTGTGCTGCAGAGTGAAATGTTATGTTTCTAATGCCCTTGCATTTCAGCTGGTGATGTTTTAAATTATGACACCCAATCCTATGCTTTAGGGCTTGCGATTCTGTAACTTTTTTCAGATGCATCAACTAAGCATTGCCTAATTTGTTATGAAATTGAAAGAGAAGTTGTTCAATAATTCCAAGTTATGCTGCTAACATCTGTTTCCAGTAAAATATTGGTAATATGATGAGAATTCGAAAGAAATTTGTGATTACTGGTTTCAAATGACCATTCCAATGGTAGCCACCCAAAGATGTCTTTTCCTTCCTTGTGATGTTCATTTATATGTATAGGGTGTTAAGTACAAATGGCGGGTTGGGTGGCATGCATAGGTAAGGTGTGTTGTTTTCAGATGCTGTTTTTCATGGAAACCAACAAATTTATGGGAGGTTCTATGTTTTAACTGCAATTTATTGTTAAGTGTATTTATAATTTAATTAAGGAAGTTGGCTGAGTATTCACTACTAAAATGAAGGCAACTACTTACTATAGACAACTAAAATATGTATGCTTAGCTTTTTATTTTTAATCAATATTTTTAATACGTAGAACAGTGGTTCTCAAAAAAAGATTTTATATCCTTTGGCAGGCATGAGATTTGTTTTGGGAATGGAGGGTATTAAATGGCCCTGTTTTGAGCCAGAGTAGTGGTTGGTTGGTCCCTCACCGTGAGTTAGGGCCAAACTTTGATGCTTTAGTCAGTGCTTAGTCAGGCAAGACCTACTCAAAATCGTTGTCTTTTCCCCTGATTTCCACACAAATTTTACTCTCTTCCATCTCCTATCTTGTCCCTGGTGGTTTGGCGAGGCACAAGGCAGGAAAGAAAAGGGAAGTAAAACTAGAGAGTTGGAGCTTGGCAGGTCTTCCTCTTGAGAGATTGCAGTTCTGTATCCCACAGCATCTCTTCTTCCACATCTGTGAAAATTTTATCTGAGAATTTTTTAGTTACATTTTCAATCTTCATAGATCTAAAATTTGCATATTAGAGGAAGAGGACATACTGCGCCTGACTTCAGTTTGGTATTTTTTATGATTTGTTTAGCTGCGGTGTCTTAGGAACGTTAGTAGAGATTGGAACCCAGCCAATGAGATCTCTTCACTCAGAGACCCTTTGGTTTCAGATTTTTCAATAGTATTTGTTACACGTGTGTGTTGTAGTCTCTGCATGCCAGTTTCCTAGGGAAAAGAACAGTAGCTGTGAGGTCAGAGTGTGCACGTGAGTAGCTAATTGGATGTAGCTGATACGTTCGAAGAACTCACCCTTCCTTCTGTTATCTACCACTCAACACTGACAACAAAAGCTTTTACTATAAAAGCTCCTCTGCTGGGGATATTATGTACATATGACTGAGAGGAGCAATCTCCTAGGAGGAATTATCTTCTCCCAAGTTGAGGGGTCTGTCTCTTGAGGAACACTGGCAAAGGAAGGATGCAAGAAGTCAAGGGAAGTTCAAGTTCCTATGAAATGTGTTCATTATGCTTAATTTTTGTCTTTTCACCCCAGGTATATGCAGGATATGGAATATTTCTCAGGAACAGCTTTTGACAGTTTTCACAAAAATTTGAATCTGGGACAAGATTTCAAGACTTAGCTTTGAGGTGGGGGGATTCCAAAGGAGGTCTTGTTTGCTTTGAAGTTTCACAGGAAGTAATGATTATTCTTATTTCATGTCAAGCCTTTTCTTAGGATTTTTATCACTTATATTACTTCCCCACTTTTTGGCTTCCATAAGGTACTGTTTTTCTTAGGGCACACTATATTTGTTCAGCTAAGAGATGTGCAGAAACATACCTGAGATACTCAAAAACAGTCTGGACATGATCCTGGGCACATGTCTCTGTGTCCCTGCTTGTGCAAGGAGGTTGGGCCACATGACTTCCAGAGATCCCTTTCTGTCTCAGTGATTCTGTGGCTCTGTAGTATCCCTCAGAAATTCTTTCAAGTCCGTAGTCAATTTGCTTCCGTCCTCACCTTTTAATAGAGTCTTCTTTTCTGTTGACCTTGGATCTGCAAAGGAACAGAGCAACTTGATTAATTTTGTGACTCTGTGCAGACTTTTGTTAGGTTTAGGTTATTATTTTCTTATGATTGGAAGATAACCAGCTGATACTTTTTTCAGTATTGTATTAATTCCTCAGCTAACATTATAGATGTCAGGCATGCTTTATTTTTCTGTTTGCTTATGAATATCTCTTGACTCTATTATCTTTGCTGTAGGGAGCTCTTTAGATACTATTATCTCAAGCTCTGAACGATCATGTTGGATGGAGGAATTTCTGTTAAGCTGCTTGAGTGGGATAAATGCATACAATTAGAGTAAGAGAGAGAGGTGAGATCTCCAGCATTTTCAAAGCGTGACTTTCTCAGATCTCCTAATAATTCCATGTGTACTGTAGAGTACTGTGCCATTCGGAGACTGTTCAAGCAAGATACGATGCTCTGAGATGTTTTAATGAGAACTATGTAGTTTACTCAATGAATCGTATTACTAGAAGAACTAGGAGTATGAATGCTGACATATCTGTTGAAGGAGAGAGGAAAGGCCATTTACATGTGTCTGTATGTGACTGCTGTGTCTTGAAGAACCTTTGTATTCAAAATTTCTTTCTCCCCTTCTGCCTTGAGTCTTTGTATAAACTGGAGACAAGCTGCTAGGAATTAAGGGTATGATATGGCCCATTTATGATATCAGTGTTTCTAGTCACTGCTTCAAACATTGCTATAATGGTTTGCATACTTGGGTGATTGCAACAGCCACATTGCTAAACTGTAATTTTCCCAGTAACATAGGCTGTAAATTTCTTGTTGTCTGAACTGTTTTGTTGAAAGGATGTTATTTCTGTGTGCACCTATTGTAACAGGGTGGTGCTTTCATTTGTTTTCTCTGCAGTGTCAGTCATTGTAGGGAAGCTACGATGCACATCTTTAAATGGAACAAAATGCAGTAGGTTAAACATGACTCTAACAAAAACTTAGAAAGTGTGATTAATAAGTAAGTGTTTGGACAGGGCAGCGCACCACAAACTACAGATTAGAACCAAAACCTATAAAATTTTGTCAGTGTTGCAATAAAATATTGCAGGTTAAATACTTTAGGAATATTGATTGATGCTTGCTGTGGGTTTGTTTTATATTCTCCCTTCAGGTTTGTTTAAAACATGGTTTAAGCAAGTAAATTCAGGTGCAAGGCAAATTTGTATTACTGTGGATCTTTTATCTCAGTGTCTCTATGTCTTTCTGGCCTCCAAGTGTTACATCTAACGCTATGAGATCTTTTTCTTCATTACATAAAACTTTTTTTTTGCTGTGTTCTTGATCGTGTAGCGTGATGTCATGTACATGCAACTAAGCAGTTTATCTGTGTGGCTTCTGTGTATTTTCTCTAGGGTGTGCAGGATTTTGAAGATCATGACCAAGTCTGGAGATCATCTAATTAGTGCTAGATGCCATTAACATAATGTCATCTAATTAGTGTCTGTTGCATTATTCTCCCATTTTGTGTATTGAGTGAAGTTTGCTAAAAGCTGAGCAGATTGAGTTGTGGGGAAATAGAGATGAATGCAAGATGTTGAGATGATACAAACAACCAACTTGAATAATTCAGTGAATTGGGGAATAAATGGACTGCCTGCTGTTTTATAATACATGTTATGTTTTACTTCAGCAGTTGATGCTACGGTTTGAAAAGTAGGAAACTTCTGGAAAAATGATGCCAAATAAAGACATGCTTAGAAAGAATATCATTGACAGATTTACAGGCAGTTACGCTAAGTCTAAACGGGTGTTTTATTTAGTAGCATAGATTTTTTGTATCATTTTATATCTAGTGTTTTTGTCAGAAAAGATTCAGACTTTGATCGCAACTGAGACACTAACAAAGAGACATTGTTTATTTGCTTTTTGGAGATAAGCTTCAGGATTTAACTACCCCTCTGGAACTAGTTTCTCTGCCTTGTCAGTAAAGGTTATTTTGTGTGGCTAATTGCGTGGCGGTTCAGGTTGATTTAAGAAAACAAATGTTATTACAGACATAGAAGCAACTTAGACCGCTATTATTTTTAGTGTTCGCCAAATCTCCAGTGCTGTGTTTTTCTTTTTTGCTGTGCTAAACTTGAATAAGCAGGTTTGAAAAGGTTAGTTAACCACTGAGGATTTTAAAAATAAAGTTGAGACTTCATTATTTGTACTTCTTAGAATCCTAAAAATGTGGGTGTTTTAAATTGATTGGAGAAAGAGGAAACAACAAAAACTTCTGGTGGGTCTGTCTGTATCTATCACCTCAGGGTGGGAAAGAGATGGCATTTAAATTAGTACATTTCAATATGAGAAATCTAGAAGGTGTGCAGGAAAAAAAGGGTAGTCTTTAGCTTCAGTTCGGTTTGATGTTACTCGAAAAGTAATTCCAACAATTGTGTTCTGTAGTCACTGTGTGAAAATCAGCCCCTCCCTCTTCCTTTTTTTTTAAAAAAAAATTAATTTGCTTGTGTTTAGCTTAATAAATGTCATCTGGACTCAGTAAAAAGCAAGCGACCTGCATTGAATTAGTTTAATTGTAATACAAACAGAACATCTCATAGTTTTGGTCTTATACAGGAAAAGAGAAAGTTGGAGAGATTTTTCAGTTGATAAATAAAACTAAAGATAATGGGAGCCAACTCTGGCTTACAGTTCATTTTACCTTTTCATGTATTATTCTTTAAAAAGTAACGATTGGCATTTAAATTTGTGTGTATGTTTTATCTTTGGAACATTTCCCTTTTGGAAGAAACTTCCTTAGTATCTATGTCGTGCCAGTTATTAAATCATGACCAATCAATCATTACCAATTCCAGTTTCATCAGACACAATGCTATTTCAGAAAGATAATTTATTTTTGATCTACCTAGACTGTCCAGAACTGGTATGTTGTGTTAGCACTGCCATTTAGTAGGATTACCTTTGGTTACCATTGTGTAGTTCATATTTATCCTTTCTGTTTCAGAGAGGAATGGTTACACCTACCAAGATAACAAAGTGCCATGAAGAACTGAAGTATCAGTTCCAGTGATATAGTTGTGTTTTAATTCTGACTTTGCTCTTGTAGCTGTATTATCCGCTTTACTTTAAAAGAGGTGTAATTTCTTAAAATATAAGATTAGTATAACTGTGTAAGTAATACTATGCCTTGATTATACCTCTCTTTTCATCTGGTCACTCAAATGTCCAGATTTTACTTGGTGATACCTCTCACAACCTTTCTCTGCCTCATGGCCTATGGAGTAGAAAAAAAGTTGCATTTGCTTTAGCAACATCCTTCATCCTTACAGGGAAGGATGCAGATTGCTTTTACACTAACCTAGCAATGAAACTAAGTGTCTGCAGCATAAATGATATTTTTGTGAAGCCATTAGGGAGAATATTGGAAATACTGGCTAGGTATGGCAATAACACTGTTCCCTGTATGTACCTGGCAGCTGGAAAAGCCGCACCGTTTAACCTTGTATTCTCTCAGTACCTTGGGGTTTGTTGGACATCAACAAGTGAAGATGTTTTCCTTTGCTTGAAGGTAGATAAAGCTTTAAGATGCAAGAAATTAATGCTTGGTTACTCTTTCATGGAGAAGAAAATATTCTGTAATGGACATTTCCATTATTTCAGCGAGATGTAGGACTTTAGTACCTGGAATTTTGTAATCTGTCCATTAAGTTTTAGTTCTTATTTGAACACTGCAAGTGAATGGGTGGTTTTTCCTTGTGTGGTGATTGGCTTTTGCTGTCACCTGTTCATCATTTGCCATCCTAAATGATGAAGTAGGAAGCAGCAGGTATTGTAGGCATTGTTCCTTTAGTTTTTGTGTTTTTTCTTCTGTTAAACATGGTCATTCTGTTTCTGTACTTAGGCTGACAAAGCATTTTTTTAGGAAAAAGTTCTTCACTGAAAGGGTGATTGGCCATTGGAATGGGCTGCCCAGGGAGGTGGTGGAGTCGCTGACCCTGGAGGTGTTTAAGGGGAGACTGGATGAGGCACTGAGTGCCTTGATTTAGATGATGGTTGGTGTTAGTGTTGGTGGTAGTGTTGGGTTATAGGTTGGACTCGATGATCTCAGAGGTCCTTTCCAACATTATGATACTGTGATACTGTGATAATAATCCTCTTTTTTTTTTTTCTTTAATTACCAGGATCGCCTTCGGGCATCCCAGTGAGCAGTAAGCCACTGTAGGTTTTTAAGTTCACAGCATGCAGATTATTTTTCTAGCAAGACTCTATTCCAGCTATGACATGACTAAATTACTGCATTCTTTTTTGCTACCTATAAGTTTTTGAAATATTGACTCTTAAATATAAGCCCTTAAATCCACTCAGAGGCAGAGGAGCTGTTGCAGGCAGAGAGCACAGCTTGTGAAGGATGCACATGGACTACAAGGGAAAACTTTTCATTGAGTTTCATTTAATTTCATTTAATCTTTTTGTAATGAAACCTTCCACTGAGTCTTCAGGTTAGACCTGGGGAAAACACTACATCTTCTGGTCCTGTGTGATTTATGTGAATGTGGGTCAAATGGGGAGGTGGTGGTGGTGGTGGATAAGATCTTCAAAGCATATGCCCAAATTTTGAACGTCCAGTTCTAAAACTGTGTTTGTCTGTAATTTTTAGTAGAATACAGCGACAAATTCTGGAACTTCTCAGGTAGTTTATTGGAAACTTTCCTACTATGTAACCTGAATATTCTTTGTTGAAATTTGAACTCATTGCCTTTTCTTCTGTTCTTTATAGGCGTGAAAAAAAAAATATTTTGTCTTCCTTTGAAGTGGCATTTAACATGTTGGAGACTGTTACCATATTGTGCACTATAGTCACCTCCTCTTTAGACTAAGCAATCCTAATGCATTCAATCATTCCTTGCAGACTGTGTTTTTAAAATAACCAGGCATTATAGTTACTCTTTCTCAAACCAACTTCAGTTGGTTCACATGTTAGTAAGTGCTGTGCCTAAGACTGAGCTCAGTACTGCTGCTGGGGGTCAAATATACCCTGAATAAAAAAAATTACTACTGTGTATTTCTTGAATGCCTTCTGTCATTACTGCTTTGTGTGGTTATGGCAGAGGTTTCATATTTACTGTCCAGCAAGTTTGCTACAGCTTTTTCTCACAAATATAAGTTACTCCTTCACTCTCTTATTAGTAAATATAATTGCAAATACAGTTTTTCCACTTTGTGTCTCAGTGCAGTAAATGTTAATATATTTCTGGATGTAATCACTGCCTCATTTTCTTCAACTTGAGAAAATACTGTGGGAAGAAGAGAAAAGCTTTTATTATTAAAGTAAGCTATGTTGTTGAGGTTTTCTTGGATAGAAGGTAAGTTTCTTAGTCTGGGTAAAAGAATTGGAACCTTGTAGTTATTGTGTCTATGAATTTTCAACATAGTACTGAATCAGTAGTAAAAGAAACTATTGTGAAAGAAGATTAAATTAATCAAAAGGGTACTGCCTGGGTACTGTCATGTGATGTGCGCTTTCAGAACTATTTCCTTGATTTGCAAGTGATAAGAAACCAGCTATTCAAGTTCAATACTGAAAAAGAAGAATTTGTTCAGGTTCGAGACCCTTCTCTTATGATCTCTTGTATGCTGTGAAAGTGGGAATTTAAATGATAGCAGGATGACTCTATCTGAGAGAGGTACCAACGTTCCTGAAGACACATTTTTTTGATTACTGGACACTTTGTGGCTGGGAAATTTCATCAGAGTCACTTGGCTCTTGTTCAAGATCTTCCAAAATGTATAATCTGGTCTGAGGAGCTCTTAAGTGTTGGTGAAGTTCCCTGAGGATTACGGTTGAACCTCAAATTGGCTGGGCTCTTAATTGGTATTGGTCCCATCTCTCTGTTAAAATAATTCCTTTACAGAGATCAGGTGCTGCCCGTCACTACCAAAATGAAATTTTCTCATATATGACTATATTTAAAATACCTTCTTTTCCAAGTCTGTGTCAAGTGGAAATTGGTTTAGAAGGTTAAACTGCTATGTCATATACTTTTTCAGTCTTATTAATAGAATCATAGAATGATTTGGGTTGGAAGATAATCTAGTTCCAGAGCCCCTTGACACGGGCAGGGACACCTTCCACTAGAATTAGGTTGTGCAAAGCCTCATCCAACCTGGCCTTGAACACTTCCAGCAATGGGGTATCCACTACTTCTCTGGCAGCCTGTTCCAGTGCCTCACCACCCTCAGAGTAAAAAAATTCTTCATAATATCTAATCTAAATCTCCCCTTTTTCATCTTAAAACTGTAACCCCTTATCCTGTCAGTATATTCACTGATTTCTTGTAGGCCCCCTTTGAGTTGGAGCCTGGAGCTCCTACTTAAGGCTCTTACCCTGGAGCCTTCCCTGTGCTTAACAACCTCAACTCTCTCAGCCTGTCCTCCTGTGGGAGGTGCTGCGGCCCTCGGGTCATCTTTGTGGCCCTCCTCTGGACTCACTCTGACAGATCTATGTCTTTCCTGTGTTGAGGTATGTCTTTCCTGTTCCAGAACTGAATACAGTACTCTAGGTGAGGTCTCATGAGAGTAGAGTAGAGGCTCAGAATCACTTACTTTGACCTGCTGGTCACACTTCTTCTGATGCAGCCCAGGATGTGTTTGGCTTTCTGGGTTGCAAGCACACATTCCTGGCTCATGTTGAGCTTGTCATTCACCAGCATCTTGGAGTGCTCCTCTTCAGAGCTGCTCTTGATCTGTTCTCTGTCCAGCCTGTAGTTGTGCTTGGGATTGCCCCGACCCAAGTGCAGGACCTTGCATTTGGCCTTCTTTAACTTAGTGAGGTTTGCACAGGCCCAGCTCTTAAGCCTGTCAGGGATCCTCTGGAAGACTTCCCTTTGCTCCATCATGTCAACAACTCCACGCAGTTTGGTGTTGGCAGCAAACTTGCGGAGGGTGCCCTCAATCCCACTGTCCTTGTCTGTGACCGGTGTTAAACAACACCAGTCCCCATATCGACCCCTGAGGAGCAGCACTCATAAGTGGCCTCTACTTGGACATTGAGCCATTGATTACAACTCTTCAGGTGCGACCATCCAACCAATTCCCATATCTCTCCAATTTATTGACCAGGGTGTCATGCGGGACAGTGTCAAACGCTTTGCACAGGTCCAGGTAGATGATGTCAGTTACTCTTTCCTTATCCGCCAATGCTGTAGCCCCATTGTAGAAGGCCACCAGATTTGTCAGGCACAATTTGCCCTCGGTGTTGGTTGTCAGCAACCACCTCCTTATTTTCCACATGTCTCAGTAGAGTTTCCGGGAGGGTCTGCTCTGCGACCTTGTTGGGCACAGAGGTGAGACTGTAGTTCTCAATGCCTTTGTTATTACCATTTTTTGAAAATGGGAGTTATGTTTTTCCCTTTTCCAGTCAGTGGAGACTTCCCTAGAGTGCCACGACATCTTAAATACGATGGAGGGTGGCTAAGCAATTTTATCTGCCAGTTTCCTCAGGAGTCGCAGGTGCATCTCAACAGGTCCCATGGACTGGTGCACCTTTAGGTTCCTTGGATGGCCTTGAACCTGATCTTCTCTTACAGTGGGTGGTTCTTCAGTGTTAAGATAGCTTAATATCTCTTTCTTTTTTTCTACCTTAAAAACAAGCATAAAAGTCTTCACCCTCTGAAAAAAAATAAAATCTTAAAAAAGCCAGAGGTGCCTACATTCTCCTGCTTAAATGGATCTTGCTCCACCCACTGTGGAAATTGAGGGTATTTTTTAGAACAGTAATCATGAATTAATTTGCGACACATTTAAGTCTTCCTTTTAGTGAGTGAAATTGTTGGGCATACTATCAAATGTGGTCCTAGGTGGTGTCTGAATCCTGCAGTTTCTCTCAGGTGTTTGGAACTCATAAATGTGTTTGTAGGACTTGGTACCTTTCATTGTCTTCTTTTCTGATAGCATTTGGATATTTATAGTCTAATGATGTGGGGTTTTTTTGGTTCTTGAGCACTGTAAAAGATGTGAAAACTTGTAAGTATTGTGGATATGAATGCTGAATTTACGTTTTAATAAAATGTTAAGCAATTATGCTGTTTTGTACCTAGGTGGGATTATTTGCGAGTTAGGTGTTTGTCTCAAATTCCTGTATATGTCAATTAAAAAAGAAATCAAAACCTTTAGCATCCTGGGGTAGGTTAAACACAAAATCTTCGGTAGACTGAAATAATTCTTGCTTTTACTGACAAGTTTTGCTTTAAAAATTGTGGAATTTCACTTATCTAAAAGATCCTCTGCCTCCTACCCCGAAGAAATCCCCAAAAAGCCCCTCAACCAAGTAAACAAAAAACAGTTAAACCTTCATTAAATTGCAGATATTTACATGCTATATATTTTGTTTCTACAGATTTTTCAGAAGGTGTTTGTTGTCCTTCATTAAAGGCTTGCTCTCAGTGTTGGAGGGGGTATTTTGAGGATCGGTTTGCTGACTTTCTCTTCCGTTTTTACTTCATTGACATAAATGAGTTTGTAACTTTGCAGGTGTGAAATAAGAACTTGAATGTTAAGAACTCTAAACAAAAAGGAAATGGAAGGATGATGTTCTGTTGAATAGCAGCATTCAAGAGTATTTTCTGCTGAAGAGTTGGGTTCAGGAACTGGAAATAACCCTACTGAGTTGGATAGGAAAACTCAAAACTATTCAATTTTAAAGCAGAAGATAGGAAGTTATTTACATATGTTAGAAGAAAGCCTTCAGAAATATTGATAGGTCTGCTGGACTTGAAAAGAGAGGAAGAAGTAAGCAAACAAAAGAAGGCCACTGTGTATAAACAAAGTTGTTTGTTTGCATACAACTTGTGTGTTGAGTTGCTTCCAGATCTCTTCACATCATACAAGTGACGATTTGTGTGAGATCAAGAAACTTTCAACAATGAAACAAAATGAAAATCATCAATAAATTGGTGAATTACCTGGCAGTAAGACAGCATACTGAGGTGATGTTTCTGGGAAGAGATTTGTGGCAATAAATATTTTCATTACTCACCTGAAATTTGATAATGAACAGACATATGCAGATAACATGATCTTTTAGATGAGCTAGCAGAGAGAACTTGCTCTTTGTATTGCTAGTTGGATAAGAGCCAGTGCAATAAAGTCTACCTTTTAAATATACCAATGTGGATTTGTCTCAGGGTTTGCTACAACTTTCAAGTTACGATATCGGATGCGGTTTAGAAATCAATTGTATGAGTGAGCTTGTTTAAAACCAGTAAAAAAGTCCCAAAGCAAGTGAACTTGTGGTCTTAGAATGCTGCCTTCTTCAGGCTGTTGTCCTAGTCATATGGTCTCTTATTTTGTAATCCTTTCAAGTTAAGTTAATTTTAATACAAGATCTGCTGAAAGTATTTCTTTGTATTACCAAACATATTTTTTTTTAGTCTAATATATGTTTACCTAAATTTTGCACAACCATCACGCATAGAATCTTATGAAAACCTAGTTTCTCACTTATTTTGTTTACAGTTATTTTATAGCCATGGAATTTAGTCAACGAATGTGGTGTTGTGTTTTTTTATTTTCTCTGTCTATAAAATGGCAGAAGGAAACTTTCAGAAGTAAGATGCAGCTGACTCTTCTATTATAAACCCAGATGTGGGCTTCTAAAAATATAATCTTTTGGAATTAAATGCAGGTTTTTAAAAGAAGTATCATAAATTCATAGAATATCTCAAGTTGTAAGGGGCCCATAGGGATCATCGAGTCGAGCTCTTACCTTGTAAGTTGAGAGGTGAATCTTGAGGAACAGTTCTGTTGCGTGACAGTGCTGACTAGGCAAGGACTGTTTCTTTTCAGTAGACTTACAATTGCACTTACTATTGCAAAATGTTTGAGATTGGTATCTTTACATTCTCGACCTATTGTAACGCTGTCAAAATGTTATGATCTTGCTAGCAGTTATATATATAGGTCAATATAAATGGCTTATCTTCCAGTAACCCATCTTTGCTGTTAATCATGTGATTATTCTTTCCATTATGTATCTTTTCTCTATGTTTATTACTTTATTACTTTACATCTTAAGTGCATCATACTTTGAACAGCAAAGGTCATTATTCCAGAGGGAAGCTTGTGATAGTGAATGGCAGTTAAACCACAGGCAACAGTTGTGGAGTTCTTTTTCTCCTGTTCTGGTGTTATTATTTTTTTTTTAAATGCTTCTGGTGTTAATATGAGAGGTGTCTGTCATTTTATCCTAAAATAATTTGTATGTAGTTTTTTACTAAGAGTAGTTATTTGTGGCTTTAATCAGTGGATCTGGCAAAGATGAGCACAATAGAATTGCATGTTGAATGTCACATGTGTTTCCCTTCACGAGGACTAAAAATTATCTATCAATTATTGTTTGTCCTGAAGTTGTCTGGGCTAAATCTCCACTTACCCCTCCGGCATTTAGGCCTGTGATGATGGTTCTTGCTGTGCTTTGCTGGGAGCTTGTGAGACAGGTTAGTGTAAACAGCTTGACGTTCTTGCTCTTCTGCTCAGTGCGATGAACGGTTATTGCTAATTGTCAGTGAAGAAAATGCCTTTTTGGTTGGATAGTGATAGACATCTTTGTGTTTTTGTTTAGTGTTGGAAGTGTAATTTTATTATGTTATTTTATTTATCATGGTCGCAAGTTGTGCCGGGGAGGTTCAGACTAGATATTAGGAAAATTTTTTTCACTGAAAGGGTAGCCAGGCACTGGCTTAGATGCCCAGGGAGGTGGTTGAGTTGCTATCCCTAGAGGTGTTTAAAAGACAGGTAGATGAGGTGCTCAGGGATATGGCTTAGTAGTGAACAGTAGTTGGACTCGATGATCTCGGAGGTTTTCTCCAACCAGATAATTCTGTGATTCCTAGGAGTAGGAGTTTCTTAGTATATGGTGCTATCAGTTTTGCAAATCTTATGGAAGGGGAAATTGTTTCCTTTCTGTTTTTGTGATCTAGCTTTCAAAATAATGTAGTTGCTGGTTTGTTGCGCTATTTATGGTTTTGTTTTCTTTCCAGATGGCATTTCCAAACACTTTTCTTTTGATGTTATTGAGGTCAGCTGAAAAAATCAGTGCATGCCCATTTTTAGCCTAAATTTGTAACAGCTTCTTCAATATTTTAGCTTAAACAGAAGGCGGGTTTTAGCTGAGATATGGAAGAAGCAGCTATACATTGGGTGGCTAGATCAAACTGGAATATTTGTTCACTGAGTATATCTTCAATAAATGCTTTTTATGACACAGTTTCAAAAAAGTGTTAGTGGTTAATTAAGAGGGTGAAATTTAATTTAAGACTTTTGAATTTCTGTAGTCTAATTCAGGGCAAAATTGAAGGGACTGCTCTGTTTTGTGTGTTCCTTCAAGGCACTTCTCTGTTAGAATATGCAATGTACGAGATGGGCAGTGAAAGTGAAGAAGCTAGTGCTGCATGGCCGCTGGATGCACAGTTTTGATCTGGGTGATTCCTTCTTGATTTCTGTTGTTCATGTTGCTTTTGTCACTAAGATTAGTAAGGAGCATTACTAAGAAGCAGGACGTAACCCCTCAAGATGGAAGATGTAATTGGCTGAGTGAGAATTAGTGCATGACTGAGAAGCCACTTTTTTATTTCCAAAAATAAGAAGTAAAAATTGGTACTGGCTGCTTCGACAAAGTAATATTTGAGACAGAAAGATAATCAAGCTTTTCAAACATTTTGAGTCCCAAATTCAGATTACTGGCAGGGTCCAACTTGGGGGATGTTGATCAGGTATCTGATAGATATCTGGAATCAGACCCATCTGTAAATCTGCATAAGAAGTGTGAGCGCATTAGAGGATCTTCATGAACTTCTGTTTGCAGACAGAGGGAGGAAGCTGGTGATTTTTAGGATGCTTCTAACAATTAAACAATTAAATTTATTATTTACAGTGAAGCAGATCATAAATGGACCTCCCTGTCTTTAGACACACAAGGTGTTCTTCAGTAATGGAGCTTCACAGCATGAAAATTATCAAATTGTCATAATGTAGAAGTTTTTGCTACCTCTTTCAGTAGCGTTCATGATATGGGACAAATAATAACAGTAAAAGTTATATTTTTGGTTTCCTGCTATTTATTTCAAGTCGTTTATTTCAACTAAGCAATAGCAATAAGTTATTCAAGGAGTTAAAGCTCAAAGATGTAGTACCTCTGCCAAACTACTGTTGACTGTTCAGTATGTTTGTGGGCTGTGTGAAATACAGCTGCATTACCCTGACTGACAGGAAGAATGAGATGCAAGGACTTTCTGATTAGGAAATTCCAAATGCAATATATGAGGGTCTCGTTTCTTTTTGGCTTTTCCTAATTGATCATCATTGCCATAATGACATTTTCACGTCAATAAAATTGTCCATAAAAGAACCTTCATGAAAAAAATATTCTCAGCCTGGACTTGTTTTAAATGGTAGGCTCTCTAAATAGAAAGAAAATCTTGTGCTGACTTGCACAGTTCTGCTCTCGTTTAAGACCTGGTCCTCAGCCCAGTATTTGGCTAAACAGTAACTGCTGGTTATCAGGCAGGTAAGTGCTTCCAGGCAACAGTTATGTTAGAAACTGTGTTAGATTGCTCAGTGCCCAATTCAGAAGTGGCCACTGAGAGCTGCCCTGGATAATGCATGTTCCCCCATCTTTTTGTCATGCGTACACTGTAATCTGTCTTAGATTCTGGTTCCACTGCAGGGTGTAGGACTTGCCTCAGAGCAGTGTATGAAAGGTAATTCCAGGTAGAGTCGGGCCTGAGGTTCAGAGGTGGAAGGGCCTGTTCGGGGCAAGTTTGGAATGGACTCTGTATGTTACAGACAGGTGAAGGAAAAGACTGATTTTACTGCTATGGTCCCTCAGGCCTGAGGTATATTTTCTTAACAGGGTGTTTGAATGGTTAAAACTGAATACCAAGCCATACATTCTAACACCTTGACTGTTTATTTGATTTTTTGCTTGAGTAAGACTTGCCAGTCTGTCTCAGATATGTAGGGAAATGTGAAAAGTAATGTTGAGGATGGGAGAGAAGAATTAGTCCTAGATCTCTCATAGTTTGTCAGAGCCTGCCCCCTCTGTTGAACAATTTCCTTCTATGTTTCCTGCAGTTGTTACTGCCAGTTCAGCCCCCAAAAGCGGGTGGATGTTAGCTTCTGGTCAGTGCTAGCTGGTCCTGTTCTGGTTTGTTTTTTCTTTAAGCAACGGTTGCCTAATGCATCATCATCATCCCTCCTGTGAATGCTGAACCAATACCAATAGCCGTGGGGAAACTGTTAGAGAAAGTTATAAGTGTAGTGGAAGCAAAAAATTACTGCAAATAATAGTTTGGGAGAACACAGAGATTGGCCAAGTACAAGGTAAGTCTCTTAGATTTCCTAATTCTCTTGGCACCTATGGAACAGTGACTGAAACTGCTTACTTTTATTTTAAAATAGCATGGAGTTCTTTGGGGATAGAAGTGATGTGCTTGACAAGAAATGGAAGCAAAAATGAGGAATTAATTCCTGTCAGATAAGCGTTTTGTTTTTATTCCTAGATATTTGGGACTAGCTTTACAATTCTCCAGTGGTTGCTTTGCAAGCTTCTTGGAAGGTAACAGAAGCAGTTGGAAGGAAAGTCGTTGACTGTTTTGAAAGAGACAGGGAGCTGAACTTCTATGCAGAGAAATACGCAAGCCAAAATGAGGAAGGGAAGATGGAATTGAAACCCAGCATTTCAGGCTAGTTAACAAAAAGGGATGCTGAGATCCGAGGGGGGAGAGGTACAGGCTAGCAAGTGCACGGCATAATTAACAAGTTGGACTAAACGTTTGGACTAAGTAGTTTCTGTATATTTTCTTGTATTACAAAAATGCATCTGAAACTCAGCTCATGCAAATATCAAGATTTTAAAAAGCCTATATTCTAAGCATTAAATAAATGTACATATTTGTGTAGTAGATATTTTCAACAAATGTGCAAAGCATAAATGTCAATTTAGGCCTCTAACTAGCTCTTCAGTATCTCCTTTTGTGACTTTTATTGCCTGCCATAAAAGAATGATTCATAAATTCCCCTATTATTCTCATTGTCCTGTGTGAATTATAAAGAAGTCGCTTCTTTGCTGTGGTTCTTAACTGCTCTGTAGCTGATGAAAATAATCGTCCAAGGCAAATATTTTTCCCAGAATATTGGAGCTGAGTAGGCCTCTGAAACGAAGCTTTGCTTACCTGTGGAGAGACAGGTCAATGTTTACTGTCAAACAGAAGGTATACATTTTGACACCACGTCAACAGAAGTTACTGGTCCTCTGTTACAGCCCTATGTTTTCAATAGCTACTGCAGAGCTAGCTGTTAAGGGTAGCTAAAGATAAGTTTTAAAGTCATCAGTTCAAAGTTCAGAAGAGATAATTACTTTCAAGGACAGAAACAGCTGAACTTGTTAGCCACTGCTTTATACCAGAAGCACTTCACTTGTGCTGACAATGACTGGTATCAAAAGTGAAGTAGGTAAGGCCAGTTGTAGGGTAAGAGTGCTATGTTTCCTGTCTGAGTTCTTGCACAAGTTTGGCAGAGCTGCCCACTGAAAATATAAAGCTGTTGTAGCAAAAATCTTCATTAAACAAAATGCTCGGGTCTCTTCTTGCAATTCTTGTATTAGGCAGATAATGCTGTTAGTTTTGTAAACATTTACGTATTTGAATTAAAACAAACTATTCAATACTGGAATAATTTTTCATTAAAAATATAGCTAACGGTTTTTGCACAGGTTCTGCTTTTCAGAGTATGTGAAAAATTTTAGAATGAGAGTTTGAACAACTTAAGCCAACTTTCAAGGCTAGTTAGACTTCTTAAAGAAATTATGGATAAAATCTCTGGAAGTTCACTCTCCTCTCTGTGTTTCAAACTCGAGCTGAAGCTTCTGATGCCTCTGCTATGTTACTGTTGTGCATAATATTTAATTTTTTTCTTCTTTTCTGAGTACATACTTTTGCCTATGCTTGTGGAAAAACGAAGACCTTTTAAGCACTTTGACTTTAGTAAAAGTGGTTGGATTGAACCCGGTTCTAGGAGAAAGTAATAGCTTATTATTTCTGTCAGTAGGCCTAGTTCTTAATAGTATGTTGCTGTTATGTATAAATCTTAAACAATGATACTGCATTCAAGATATGACCTACAGACATTCAAAATCTCCAATTATTTTACAGTAGTTTCTCCGAATGCACATGTCTGCATATGGTTCTTGACAGTGTGAAATTTCTGTTATATAGGTAAAATGTGACTTCTTCAAGTAAATTCTCACTGCTAGAAGACAAATTACTTGATTATTTTTGTCATCTTTTTATGTTATCTTAGGTCTATTAGCATACTTTTCTAAATCTTATGAGGAAAAGCAAGTTTTAAAACTAGAAGAATTACAAATACAAAAGGAAATAGTAATTCCACTAAATTTCATTAGCAATTTTTGTATAAAACTAAATGCACTTAAAGAGAGGAGAAGGTGAACTTGGCTTTGCAGAGCAACATTTTATATGTCTGTTTAAACAAGCAGTGTCATCATTTCTTCTTAGAATTTCTGAAAGAATAAAATCATCACTCAAAACTGATAAACAGCAATAGATAAAATAACGAATGATATGCTCATTGGCGTGAAGTTTAAACAGAGAAAATCTAATGGGAAGCGGCTACATTGTAGCAGATGGATTTACTTCCTGAATCTCAATCTGAGTGGAAATTTTAACTTACTTAAAATTTGTCTGATAAGAAAGGTGGATAAAGCAATTTATTTACTTGGCTTAAGTGCTGTGGTGATGTGTTTTGTTTGAACTAGCTATTGTTGCTTGATTTTTATCTAGGCTATTTTTATGATCCCTACAAATCCCCCTCCGACCTTCCGGAAGCCAGAGCTCTGGTCAGATGAATTCACAGATTTTGTGAAGAAATGCTTAGTGAAAAATCCTGAACAAAGAGCTACAGCAACACAGCTGCTACAGGTCAGTATTTAACTTCCTGAGGAAATGCAAGTTTTAATTTTTCTTTCCTCTTGTCTCAAAATAGAACTGTTGTGAAAATTTCTAAGAGCAAATCTCATTCTAACTATTATCATGCCTTATTTCTTTTCCATTTTGTGGTCTTTTCTTTGTCAACTCATTTATCTGTACACTCATTTGATTTCTCCTTTGCTCCTTCTAAATTTAATTGCTCTTTATGTAGTTTAGGATTGGTTCTTGCTATTAAAATTGGATCCTTGCTTTGTGGTTAAAGGTCCTTGACAGTTCTCAGGCTTTAGGCAAGTGTTAAGTAAAGGCATTGAGCCCAGGTTACCCCTCAGTGTAGACCACCCGTGGAGCATATTTAATCTGCCCTTCTGATCATGTCAGATTAAGGATATGGCTTGCTGTGTGTCTGAGGCAAATGGACAGCATAGGGGGTTTGTTGTTGGGCTAAGTTATACCACCTGGATGTTCTTAAATTCGAGCCACGGTTGGCAGTGTGGACCTATGGAGCCACGGCCGGGTTTGCTCTGCTTTCGCTTGCTCACTGCCTGAGCCACTAGTAGCTGTGGGACTTTAACAGTTGCATCTTCTTAATACTGACATAGAAATAAAGCAGACTGTTGTAGTAAGCCTACAAGTTGCTAAGGGAAAACGAAGAACAAAGGTAGTGAAAGAGAGGTGGACAGGGGAAGGATTTCTGGAAAATATGTAATAGGTTCCATGATGGCTGAAATGGAATCTAAAATTGCCTGTAAATAAGCTTGCCTTTATAGTGAGACAGAAGTGAAAAATTTTGCTAGGTCCTTTACTTCTTTTTTTTCCTGATTCTTAATTGATTAAGCCTTTGGACAATTTTCTTTTACACTTTTCACTGCTATCGGTAAATATTATTCTTCATTTTCTTTGTTCATCAGTCTGCCTAAGAATCTGATCTTCTGAAATTTCATCTGTAAGACGTTCACGCTAGATTTACTCTGTCCTTAGCTAGCAATAGCATCTTTTAAAGTTTTAATTCCAGTGAATCCACTGCAAGGAGAACATAAAAATTTTGCGAAGTAGTAATGGATCATCAAATTCTTAAGTCATGCTGTGAATATTTTTTCCATAGTGTGTAAACACCAAAATGTAGATCATGAGGAGAGCAAAAATTGGAAGTTACAAATTTTCATATGGTGTATGAATCAGTAATTGAGACCTTAAGGATCTGAAGTTGCTATGGTCAACTGAAGACTGACAGCTGGATAGAAGAGACTTGCATTAACATGGGCAAGTGGAGGGGGGGAGCTGCAGTGTTTCCACTTTCTTACTGGCCAAAACCTACAAATACTCTATCCAGCACAGTAAGTGTTGCGTTTTCCTGTAGCTGGCATTTGGAGTATGTGTGATGGAGCGGGAGGTGCTGTGGATATGTGTGAGTGGGAATGAAGGTACTGTTTGTGGGGAAAGATCATGAAGGAAATAGCAGAGGAACTGAATTAATATATCAAGGGATCTATTAATGTGCTTGTTCCACATTTCAGCGTCATAAATCAAGAAATGTTTCATGACTTATAAAGAACAGGTTTGTTGAAGTAGGCAGCTTACAGCCACAAATTTATGCTGTCAGTTTAAGATTAATTAAATTCTGTAACTGAATATCTGAAAAAGTTTTTTTTTTTTTCTATGTCAGACAGTCATCACTCTATTTACTACTTACTGCATATTTCCTTTGGACAATTATATCTGTAACTGTAAAACAGTTGTGTTATTACATCTCCCAAGGCTTACTGTTACTAGAACTAGTTAAAGTAAAAATCTTAGGTATGAAGCAACTAAAAGCTATTGTATATTGTGTTAGTGTAGATTTTAATTTTTGCGTAATAGAAAATGCTACTTATCACTGAAATCTGTGATGTTGAATAATACTTGTAATTACATATGAAGTGTAACAATTGTAGTGGTGTTATATAATTTAATGACTTTTTTTCCTAGCATACATTTATTAAGAATGCCAAGCCAGTTTCAATTTTAAGGGACTTGATCACTGAAGCTATGGAGATAAAGGCAAAGCGACATGAGGAACAGCAGAGAGAACTAGAAGAGGAGGAGGAAAACTCGGTGTGTACCTTTTTGTCTTATAACTATCTGTACTTTGTAAATAAGTGTCTGTTTTTCCCGTTTCCTGTACTTGTACTCAAATACTTTACCAGGTTTCTACCTAGTTTTTAGGTTATGAGGGCTGAATATTCCACTCTTATCATTATGATGAGTGATGCTGCTGTGAGTCATGCTGTATGAGCCAGCTTTCACCACTGTTCCATGAAGATGTCCTAGAAAAAGTTTTTCTAGGACCTGGGAAAAGAAACCTTTTCAACTTCAGCTGTTCTATAGATAGAGGCTATAATTAATTAAAATTCATCAATAATACGGAATTATTTTTGCAGGGCATGTTAAGAGAGGTGGATCCTGAATATTGAGCGCATTGCATATTGCATTTAGACATAATTCCATAAGCCCTTCTGGTTGCATTTTGAGTTAAGTAGTGTGCTTGGTCAGCCAGATAAGCCTCTGTGAGTCTATTTTAATGCAAAGTAAACTTTGTAAGGGTGGACTTAAAGAGACAAAAAACTGAACACAAGCCCAAAAGAGATTAATGTAAACTATCGCTTAATATGTCAGAGCATAAGACAAGTTTAAGTGTTCAAGTAGGTGGTTACTGCGTATTGCGAAGGGGTGGTAACTGCTTGAGCTACACATTCTAACTCTGCTTAGCAGGTGTCTGTAACTGATTTTTGTGAGAGGAAATGACAGAAAGGTTGATCCTTAAAATGTTATGTATGTTTTATTTGCTATGAGTGAGGTCTAGTAGCTGACTAGGCTGCACAAGTAGGTTGTAGTCAAATTTATTGTAGGCTAGGGGAAGTCAGGCTCTCTTATATTCACTTACAGACCTGTGTGTGCATT